>CM077151.1:97901517-99251488 GCA_039583875.1 Platanthera guangdongensis
CTTGTCCTTATCTCTGCAGAATTTTGCTGGGTGTCGACACACACCCAAGTGTCGACACTTTCTGATGTATACTCAGCTCTTCTAGGTGTCGACACTTCTGCTAATGTCGACACAGCTTTTTCTGCATTCTTCTTCACTGAGTGTCGACACAGCTCCAAGTGTCGACACTTTCTGTCTGGTGTCGACTCTTCATCCCAGGTGTCGACACAATGACTCCAAGTGTCGACACTGCTTGTCTGTGTTCGACACAAGCTTTCTCAAGTGTCGACACTTTCCCTCTGGGTGTCGACACATGGACTTAGAAACTTTTAGCTTCAGTCCAGTGAATACCTAACCTGCACAAGTAACTCAAACAAACATCATACATTATGATGTATATCATTGAGTTGAGGGCTTCTTCAAATCAGGTACATTTGACCAATGTACCCAACAATCTCCCCCTATTTGGAGAAGTCATAACCCTTAGTCAATGATATACACCACTCATAATTAAAAATTATAAAATGATGTAAAGCATTATATTAACAGGGTAAACTTAAACATGTAATAAAGCACACATGTATACTCATTCAACATTCCAAAACAAGAATAGACACATTCTCTGAACAATCATGAAATATATTTATCAAAATTGTTCTAACATTGTTTTAATACATTTTCAATGTTTTACAAAATATTGCATATGTAAAGATACAATAATGTTTCTTAGTCTAATCTTAGTCTAGTTCTGATCAGGTTCTTTTATAACTATTCCTTTCTCAGCTTGTACTTTGGCCTTTACAGCAGCAGCAGCAGCAGGCTCAGTATCAGCAGTCTTCTTTCCTTTGGAGTCCTTCTTCTTTGTTCTTCAGCTTGATTTTCTGTCTCTCAAAGTAATGATAGGGCTTAGGAAAGTACTTGCTAGGCTCCACAGCTGTAGGAGGTAGCTTTCCTAACTTAGCCTTCCTTCTATACTGGACAATGGCTTCCTGCCTAATCTCATGCTTCCTCCATTCTGCTTCTGAGAACCTTTGTTCCTTTCATGAGCATTGTCCTTGGCTGCTTTCCTCCAGGCTGTGAGAATGATGTTCCTAGAAGTAGGGCTCCACTGTTCAAAATCTGGTTTTGCTCAGCTAGTTCCCTAAACTTCTTCTTTGACAGCCTTGTCTCTTCTTCTTTGTCCAAAGCTCTTGCATAGCTGCTGTTATAGGTTGAACAACCTTTTCCAGAACAACATTGACTTGCCAGGTGTGGGCTATACATGGTGCTTACATCTGCATGAATCATTTCAAAATCTGGAGGTGGATAAATGATACTTGAGCTACTTCCTGTTGCTCACCTCCAAGATATGCACTTTGAATCCTGATTCAGCAACATTATCATCATCACACAGGGGAGGATATCCAGTGTAGCCCTGATGGATTTAGAAATCCATGGCATGGTCAGAGCTAGCTTTGACTAACACCTCTCCCCCTTTATGACTTCTTGTGCAACATGGTCTCTGACATCATCCTTTTGGAATCTGATCTGACTGTCCAAATACCTGATCCATCTTTAAAATAAGGTCTAAGCTTTGTAAGCTGTTCAGAAATGACCTTCTGTGAATCCTTGATTGCAGTCTTGACAGCAGCATTTCATCTTGAAAAGCTTTATCAAATTCAGCCTTTGCAGCAGCAGATGATGTTGAAGGTTCAGCAGTCTTATTCCTTAGTTCAGTGACTATAGCATTGTGGGAGTCAGTTAAATTATCATTCATTCTTAATTGATTCTCCAGCACATAGCCTTGCTTTAGTGCTATATCATCTACTTGAGTCTTGATCTTTTCTTGATGTTGCCAGAAATACCACTGCATTTCCACCCTTGTGGAAGCATTCATTCATCTCTTTCTTATTCGGTTCATCTCAAACCTGATTGTTTGATATCTTGAGCTAAATCAAATGTAGGGACTTGTGCCCTTCATCAAATATCTTCTCTATAGCCCTCCTTGCTCATCCACTTAACTTGCATTGCTACCATTAAGCACTATAATCAGTTAATGAGCTTGTTGGACTAAGGAGTGTTGAGCAACAGTTTGTAGAGCCTTCTTGTAGCTCTGACTCCTTCTTTTGAATACAAAGAATTTCTTCTTTTTAGCTTGTTCAGTCTCATCTTCCTCAGACTCTGAAGTACTGGCTATATTCACCCTATCCTTAGGGCTTGATGGTTTTTCAGCTTGCACATTTAGTGCCTTCTCAGTGTCTAGCCTAAAGGCTCTCCTGAACTTCCAAGTTCTCCCCCTCAACAGCAGCACCCTTCTCTTCAGCAGCAGCATGCTTGTCCATGTCAAAATCCTCTTGATCTAAATTCAGAAAGAGGTCTTCCATTGTGTATTCAGGAGGTGACTGTGCAGGAGATGTACTTGGTTCTTCAACTACTTTATCAGGAACTACTTCTTGTACTACTGATGTGTCTTGGAGAACAACATCTGGTTCTTGATTTGCTTGCTGAGTTTGCTGATGGACATCAGACAAATCAGAATCTATTACAGAAAAATCTAAAGTATTGAGGTCAGAAAGTACCTCTTGGATAATGATTGTAGCTTGCTCACTCTCCAGTGTAGAGGGTTGTTCTACAGCTGGAGGCTCCCCCTGGCTTGGATCCTTTTGCATGGGGCTAGCTGTAGGCAGCTCCCCCTGGATTTCAGCTGTCTCTTGAGGAGCAGGAGACTTCTCTGCAGCCACTTCTATTGACTATCAGGAGTGAAAACAACTTGTTCTTCACTACCTGAGGAAACTGCTGGAGGACTCCTGTGTCACAGGAGCTATCTTCCTCTTCTTCTTTGGAGGTGAATCTTTCTTAGAAACTTGCTTCTCAGGGGTGGACAGTTCCTTTGACAGCACCCTTTCCCACCTTGAGAAGATCCTCATGTCCATCTTTCTCATGTGGTTGATTTTGCTACCTGCAGCAGTGCTCATTACCTCTGGTATTGTACCAGCCAGGTAGAGACTAAGTATCCTGCCCAGATTGGGCTTCTTCAGACTTTCCTTTATCTTCTCAAAGACAACCATTGACCAATCTGTTTTTTAGGTTGAAGATGATTCTGGTCATGACATGAACATGAGGCTGACACCCTGTCATGCCCTCCAGTTTACTGAGGATAACCTTTCCCACTATTTCTGACAGAAACTTTCCTTGAATGTTCATTCCTTTTCTGTTAAAGACAAATCCTATTTTCATCTTAGAGTCAAGACCACACCAGGTAAGTGCTTCCTGGTCTTAGATGTAGTCACTTCCTCTTCTGCTTGAATTCTAGGTAGCTGAAGTACCTTTCTTAGAGTTTTGGGTGAAATCTTGACCTTGGTGCCATGCACTCTTGATTTGATTTTGTGACCTGAGTCATCTATAGAAGCTCCAGTAAGGAATTCAAGAACTTCCTTCTTCCATATTTTGGTTGGTTCTGAAACCAGTACTCCAATCCAGAATCGGTGACTAGGGTTACCACCGATTTGATTTCTTGATCGCCATCGTCGAACGCGCCACGAACCAGTTCATAGCCTTCATTGACGTTCTCCTCGAGCTTGGGAGCCATTAGGGTTTGTAGAATTAGTCTTTAGAAAGAGAAATGTCGACACAGTAGTTTGGTCTCGAAACTCTGAAAGCGTGTCGACAAACAAAGACAGAATCCTATTTATACCTTCTGGTTTGAAGACGAACAGGCGGGATGGATTACTAAAGATGTGTCGACACTGCACTGGCAATAAGTGTCGACACTGACTTATAATGTCTCGACACTCATGTGTCGACACAAGTTTAGTCAACAGATTTATGTGTCGACACTTGGTTGTGTCGACACCACATTACTCGACATGTAGTCGAGACGTTACTTAGAAAATTCTGAGTAAAACTTAAGTGTCGACACCTTATTGGATGTGTCGACACCAACTCGACATGTGTCGACACTAACATTCTGAAGTGTCGACACCAACTTCCTAGATGTGTCGACACCATTTTCCTGAAGTGTCGACACTTACTATTCTGTGTCGACATAGACTTGTCTATGTGTCGACACCTTTTTACTTAGCCAATTTTTAGTTCTGTAAACTTAGTCTAAGTTTATCATACCTAGTTCAATTTTGAACCTATTGAACTTAGCTTCTTCTAAGGGCTTAGTAAACATATCAGCTATCTGATTATCAGTTTTAACATATTCAAGTGCAATATCATTTCTTTCTACATGCTCCCTAAGAAAGTGATATTTAATCTCAATATGTTTAGTTCTACTATGTGATACAGGATTATTAGCTATTGAAATAGCACTTGTAGAATCACAGAAAAGTGGAGTTCTACTTACCTGAAATCCATAGTCTTCTAGCTGATGTTGAATCCACAGAAGTTGAGCACAGCAACTTCCTGCAGCTACATATTCTGACTCAGCTGTGGAGATAGCCACACTGGTTGCTTCTTACTACTCCATGAAATGAGTCTTCCACCTAGGAATTGACAGGATTCCAGTGTGCTCTTTCTATCTTCTTTGCATCCTGCAAAGTCTGCATCTGAATAGCCTGTTAGATCAAAATCTCCATTCCTAGGGTACCAGAGGCCTAGATAGGAGTGCCCTTTAGATATCTCAAGATTCTCTTGACTGCAGTCAAGTGAGACTCTTTAGGGCAGGCTTGATACCTGGCACAAACACATGTAGCATACATAATGTCAGGCCTACTTGCAGTCAAGTATAGTAGGGAGCCAACTATCCCTCTATACAAGGTTTCATCTACAGGTTTCCCTGCATCATCCTTGCTTAAGAGACATACTTGACCCCATAGGAGTCTTCATGGTACTGGATGAATCCATACCATACTTCCTTATGAGTTCTAGGGTGAACTTGGACTGACATATGGATAGACCACTTTCAGTCTGTTTAACTTGGAGACCCAAGAAAAACTTCAGTTCTCCCATACTACTCATCTCAAATTGACTTTGCATAAGCTTTGCAAACTTTTTGCAAAGGCTACTTTCAGTAGACCCAAATATAATGTCATCTACATATATTTGGACAAGTATGACTTTGCCTCTAGATTCCCTAAGGAATAGAGTCTTATCTATTTTCCCCCTTGAGAACTTGTTCTCAATGAGGAAACTAGATAGGTTTCATACCAAGCTCTAGGTGCTTGTTTTAACCCATATAATGCTTTCCTAAGTCTATAGACATAATGAGGTAGAGTTGGATCAACAAAACCTGCAGGCTGCTCCACATAGACTTCTTCTTTCAAATTACCATTTAGGAATGCTGACTTCACATCCATTTGGTATACCTTGAATCCTTGATAGGTTGCATAGGCCAAGAACATCCTTATGGCTTCCAGTCTGGCTACTGGAGCAAAGGTTTGATCAAAATCAATACCTTCTTCTTGCCTATATCCTTTTGCAACCAGTCTTGCTTTATTCTTAATGATGACTCCTTGTTCATCTAACTTATTCTGTAGATCCACTTTGTTCCTATCACATTGTGATCTTTAGGTTTAGGAACCAGGTCCCAAACCTTGCACCTTTTGAACTGATTAAGCTCTTCCTGCATTGCTTCAGTCCACTGTGGATCTTGTATAGCTTCTTCAAATTTCTTTGGTTCTATTTGAGACAGAAAAACTTGAATATACTACAGCATTCTGATTTCTGCCCTTGTCTGAACACCTTGTCTTGGATCTCCAATAATCAGCTCTACTGGATGATCTTTAGATGCCTGTTGGCTGGAGGCATCCTTACTTCTGGTTGACTTCTTCAGCATCTTCATCAAGCTGAGTTCCTTGTACTTCTTCAGCTCCTGGTACATGTAGTTCTCCCCCTGGACATAAGCCATCTTCTTCTACTTGCTGTCTTGCAGCAGGTACATCTTCTATGGTTAGCTTGTCCATCTTCTTAGTAAGACCTGTGGGGCTGCATACATTGCTAGACAACTCATTGTTAATTAGTTTTGTCTCATCAAAAACTACATGCACAGACTCCTCTACAACTTGTGTAGTCAAGTTGTAGACTCTATAAGCCTTACTATTATTGCTTGTACCCAACAAACACTCCCTCTTGGGACTTGGCAGCAAACTTAGTTAGTAAGACTTTCCATTGTTAAGTATGAAGCATTTGCAACCAAAAATCCTGAAATAGGATAGGTTTGGTTTCCTGCCTTTCACAACTTCATAGGGGGTCTTATTTAACTTTAGTGATGGTAGCCCTATTTATCACATGGCATGCAGTGTTAACTGCTTCAGCCCAGAAATACTCTGGCAGTGATGAATCACTTAATAGGGTTCTACCAGCCTCTATCAAGGTCTTATTCTTCCTTTCAGCAATGCCATTTTGCTGAGGTGTTCTAGGTGAAGAGAATTCTTGAAATATCCCAAAATCTTCACACAGTTTTGTCATGCTTTCAGACTGAAACTCAGTACCATGGTCACTTCTAATTTTGACCACTGTACAGTTCAATTCATTCTGAATTTGCTTAACAAAGCTATAGAAGACACTAGTGTTTCAGATTTCTGCCTTAAGAAGAACACCCAGGAAAACCTTGAGTAGTCATCAACAACTACAAAGGTATAGACCTTCCTACCTAAGCTGTGAACTGGCATTGGACCAAATAGATCCATATGCAAGAGGTATAAACACCTCACAGCATCTTTGTTGTCTAAGCTTCTAAAGGTGGATTTAGTCTGCTTGCCCTTTTGACAAGCTGAGCAAATGCCATCTTTGACACACTTAACTTGAGGACCATTCCTCACTAACTCTTTGCTAAAGAGTTTGCTAATAGTCTTGTAGTTAAGATGAGCTAGCCTCTTGTGCCACTTGACACAATGAGAGATTGTCTCATCAGCTACAAGACAGACAGGAGAACCATTGTTCTCAATCATAATGTCTAAACAGTAGACATTCCTCTTTCTATATCCTGTCAAAATGATCTCTTGATCACTTGACCTCTTGATATGACAACCATTTTTAACAAATGAGATGTCATACCCTACATCACTTAACTGACTTATACTAATGAGGTTGTGTTTCAACCCTTTAACATAAGCCACTTGAGTAATGGTAACAAGGTTTGAAGAGATGTTACCAAACCCTTTGATGATTCCTTTTTCAGAACCACCAAAGGTCACTTTAGGACCATTTTTGATTGGAATGTAGTCCTTCAGTAGTCCCTTGTTCCACAGTGTCCTGGAACATCCACTATCCAAGTACCATGTTGGGGTATGGCCACTTGGATTCACCTGCAAAACAAATTAATGAACCTTAGAACCCAAAGTAAACTTGGGTCCTTGGTGATTGTTAGTTTGCAACTTGACATAGCTACCTACTGGCTTTCCACCAGGTAGCTTGCTACTCCATTGGCACTGCATTGTGCCAACATCCAAGGCAAAGTGGCCAACTTTGCCACAGCACCAGCATTCAAACTTGTTGTACCTTTGCTTAGGTACAGACTTGGCTGTCTTGACTACAGCAGGCTTATTGAATGTTGGGGCTTTGCCCTTGGACTTGGACTGATCCTGAACAGTCCTAGCTGGTTTAATAAAACCCAATCCAGCCTTTCTTTTATGATGAACAAATTCATCAATCAAGGGTAGCACTGATTTAGGTTTTGAAAACCTAGCAACTAGCTCTCTTTCCTTCTGGAGATTGATCTCCAGTAACTTAATTTGATCATTTTTATAGTGATAGTTCCCATCTGAATCACAGTAATGTGTTTCACCTGGCTACCTCATTGAGCTTTTGATCAAATTCCTTCTCAAATCTGTTGCAGCTGCCTTGAGATCAGCAATCTCCTTTGCCTGACTTTTGGCTAGGGTCTTGCTTTTCTTATAGGCTTGCAACAGTACTTTATATTCATCTAAGAGCTGATGAATATCTCCCTCAGATTCAGAAACACTTCCATCACTGATGAAGAATGAATCTGACTCTGAACTAGAACTGAAATCTGAACTTTGAGTTGGACTTTGTACCTGACTAGGTCCTGGCTGCTCCAGGATTTTGGTACTTTCAGTCAATGCCATCAGTCCTTGGCACTGACACTCTTCTTGTTCATAGATTGATTCCATGATCTGCATAAACTCTTCTTCTTCAGCAAATAGCCCTATGTAGGCTTCAGCATCTGTCTCAGTGTCTGAAGAAGAAATGTCTGAAAGAGTCTTCTCATTCTTTGCAACAAAGGACTTCTCCTTCTTTCCTTTGAAGTGAGTCTTCTTTTGTCACTGGATTCTTTTCTTCTCTCAGGACAATCTGCAATAACATGCCCTGTCTATTGCAGCAGTAACACACTATCTTAGACCAGTTGCCTTGCTAGTCTTTGTCTTTTTCTTGTCCTTCTTTGAAGGCTTCTTCTCCTGATACTGGACTTCTTTCCTTTGGAAAATGAAGGTCTGGACCTCCACTGTTTCTTCTTCAGGAATTTCTGAAAATGTCTGGTGAATGCAGCAAAGTCTTCATCACTTTCACTGCTTGTAGACTTTGTGCTAACAGACTCATCAGATTCTGATTCAACTACCTCTGGAGGAGGAGTTGATGACTTAGTCCTGCCCTTTCTAGGTACTTCTGACTTGAAGGCAACAGTCCTTTCCCTGTGCTCAGTCCTTGTTGATTTTTCCTCCTCTTTTCTCACTGACAGCTGCATCTCATAAGACAGCAACTTGCCAAACAGTGTGGGAGGAGGAATTTCTCCCAACTTTGCCATTTCTCTGATGGCACAGATCTTGTGTCCCAATCTTTGGTTAGGGACCTTAAGAACTTATCATTCAATTCATAGTTAGTGAACTCTCTTCCATAGGACATGAGTTCATTAACAATTCTATAGAACTTCTTGTAGCATTCAGTGATGCTATCTCCTCTTCCTTGCCTAAAGCTCTCATACTCTTGATTAAGCAAGGACTTTCCTATCTTGCCTAACTTCTTCAGAACCTTCCATATAGACAATGAGGGATCCCACATTTCTTTTGCTGTTTTACAGTGAATTAAGTTCTGAAAAGTTGCATCATCAATGGCACTCACTATTATGTTTTGTGCCCTTTGTCCATAGTGGCTAGGACAATTTCATCCTTGGTCATCTCAGAGAAATCCTTTGGAGTCCTCTGATTTGCATCCAATACTGAAATCTTTCATGGGCACATATGGCCCTTCTTTGACTGTGATGTAGATCTAGGGTCAGGCTTCCATGAATAGCCTTACCTCTCTTTCCAGATCCCAAAGATCTCTTTTCTGCATATGGGCAGTTTCATTGAACCCAATTCCTTGTGATTCTCTGAAGAACCCATGTTTCTTGATTTTCTTGAAACTGTGTTCTGATTACACTGAATCTGCCAAACTGGATCTCCTCAACAGTTAGTCCTTTTTGAGAACCTGGCTCTGATACCACTTGAAAGTTATGGTACCTAAACACCTAGAGGGGGGGTGAATAGGTGACCTAAACCTTTTTAAACTTTGTTTGCAGCAAAACAGTTATCTCACAGATTTCTACAGCTAACAGCAATAACAAAATATAAACTGCCAATTCCCACGAGCACAGCACAGCACAGCACAGCACACAAATTTATAGTGGTTCCCCAATCTTTGGGTACATCCACTTTCCCCCTTCGCCTATCTAGCAGTGTACTAGATTCGGCCAAACTTCTCCACTATCTCAGAACCCAACTAGGTTCCTACACCTCAGCCCAAAGCCTTACACTCAGCCACCAAGGCTACACTCAGCCACCCAGCCTACACTCAGCCAATTAAGGCCTACACTCAGAGTTCTTCAACTCCTACACTCAGGCAACCAAGCCCTACCCTCAGCCTTTATATATAGGCTTACAATTCACTCAGATCCATGGATCCTACAAGTTAAAATTGAATTACAATAACTAACTCTACAACTCAGAAAATAAGAGAGGAGTTGAGAGTTTCTTGAAGAGTTCTTGAAGAACTCACTAGATCCAAACTGACTTAGCTTCCTTCAAAGCTTCTTGAGTAGAACTGAATTAGTCTGAATCCTCTGCAGTTGATCCTTGACCTCTGCTTCTTGAGATCCAGATGATTCTGAATCCTTCTTCTCAGCCTTAGTTCCAAGACTGAATTCTTGATTGGAGCTCTCTCTCTCCCCAACTTCTTAGATCTGCAGTTTGACTGCGATCATCTTGTGTTGATCCTCTGTGTAACACTTTTCAGATTACTTGAATAATCTGATCAATCACTTCAAAATTGCTTCAACAACTGTAACAACAACACTATTACAACTGTAATCCCAACAGTGAACTACTCCTTCTGTAAACTGAGGGGTGCCTATTTATAGTAGGCCATTCTTTGTAACGCCCCGCGAAACTCAAAGGAGCAGAGGGGAATAATTTGGGCCAGTTTGAGTTCTGGCTGCAGGCACACGGCCTGGGACACGGGCGTGTCCCAGGGCGTGTCAAGCCTGTGTCGACACTAAGGCGTGAAGTCGACACTTTGGTCTCGACATTGTGTCGAGACTGGGCACACGGCCTGCGACACGGGCGTGTCGCAGGGCGTGTCGCCCGTGTCGACACTTAGCCGTGAAGTCGACACAGTGCTTCGACGTTGTGTCGAGACACGGCACACGGCCTGCGACACGGGCGTGTCGCAGGGCGTGTCAACCCGTGTCGACACTCGTCCCGCGAAGTCGACACTTTGGTGTCGACAGTGTGTCGAGACATGGCACACGGCCTGCGACACGGGCGTGTCGCAGGGCGTGTCGACCCGTGTCGACACTTAGCCGCGAAGTGCCGAGACCTTGTACACGGCCTGGAGCCCAGGCGTGTCAAGGTGACACGGGCAAGGACACGGGCGTGTCCTAGAACCCGTGCAGTGCTCGGGTTGAAAACGGAGGAAAATCATGGGGTACACGGCCAGCTACACGGCCGTGTCAGGTGGAACACGGGCGTGTCAGCTCGAACACGGGCGTGTTCGATACCCGTGTGAGGTTCCAGGTGATTCGATTTTGACGGCGAATGAGGCACACGGCCCTGGACACGGGCGTGTGCCAGGCCGTGTTCGGCCCAGATTGGGCATTTCAGTCCCGAATCGAAGCCGTTCATTTCTTTGACTGAAGATCCAACGGCTGGGGGTTGTTCCTGAAGGGATATACCCGGTTTTGACTTAGAAACCCTCACTTTTTCCACTTGTTCTCTCTCCAAACCCTTGGAGAAAGAGAGCTAAGGCAAGAAGAAGAAGCTAGATCCGCCATTGGAGGAGCTTCGGAGCTCCGAATCGCAATCCGACTCCGGATCCGCGGAGGCAACGCTAAGTGCGGTCAATTCCATCCGATTACTTTTCGATGGCGCGAAGAGGAACGCAAGGGTAACGATCCTCACTTTTGAGCATGATAGCTCTCTTTCTTAGCATAGGAAGCCCTCTCTCGCGAGTTTGGCGAAGAGTTGGAGGCGTTCCTTCGGGTAGATATGTAAAGTCCCCGTTGTTTAGCGTCCGTATGCGAGAACGGACATAGGCATTTTGGTTGAAGCCTACCCGGACATGTTTCGGATCGGTGATGTTGCATTGCATAAGGCCGGAGAAGACTCCGTGCTATTTGGTGTTTTTCGGGTTTTCTACGCGGTAGATTGCAGCAGGGAGCCTTGGGGACTAACCCAAAGGGTGCACCCGGAAAACTGGGCGGACACGAGGTCTTGCCAACTTGGTGGCCTGAGAGCCAACTTGAACATAACGGGGTTATGTGACTTGTGATAGAATGGGACTCGGTGAAAGTTTGACCCGCGCATATGGCTTAAATTGCCGTTGCGATGTGAGCACGGTTAGATGGAGCCGTACCGCTTTATGTCGTTCGTTAGAGAGACCTAAAGTACATGGCACTCGCCGTTGGCATAAATGGGGGTCTTCGTGGTCGATGGCTTAAATTGACGTGACCAATACCATGAAGACGAATTGCTCATAGGAATGGCCGTCTAAGTGGCGGTGGTGAGTCCGGAATGTTAATGGCTTTAATTGACGTAACATCGACCGGTTCACCGAGAATGTGCCCTGAGTGCACCGGTGACGTGTGGCCGTACGAGCCAACGTCTGTGATGAAATGGCTATGGTTATATGCTTGCTCGCTTGTGCTAATGAAATGCAGGAAGGAGCATCGCCGCCCCGAGTTGGGGGCGGGACGGGATCGTTATAATTTGGTCAGCATTGCTGACCGTTGCTTTGTTTGCCACCGTGCGGTGGTTTGTTTGCTTGCAGGTGCAGCTGGACCAAGCGGTCAATAGCGGGCTAAAGCCCTTTTTGCGAAGCTGGCCCTCGAAGGCCCAAGTGGAAATGTTTATGTTTTATTCATGTATGGCCGGCCTGCGTGCCGAGGTTTGTAAACCATGTAAAAGACAAGTGAAACATTTGTAAGGCCTTAAGGCCGACTTTTGAGTATTTTGTAATAACATTCCTATTATCATGTTAGTGGACATTCATGCTTTATGCTGGTTCTTGTTTACACTTATACTATAAATGCTTCCGCTAGAATGCTCTGTGTAGGACGTTGAGATTGGTTGGATGGTTTCCATAAGTAACCACCCGGTCTGTCTGTGGTATATGGCGTCGGGCCCCGGCCGGACCTACCTGCTATATGCTATGCGACGGATAGGGGGTGTTACAATTTGGTATCAGACTACTGGTTTTGGTCGGGCTTAAGTGAATTCGTGGGCGAATTCTTTTTAAGGGGTGAGCACATGTGTGCGTCATCGTTATAACAGTAAAAAGAAACCCATGAATGTCCACTTAGGAATGAAAATACTCGTGTTTGAGGAACCTGCGTGTTCCTATAATTGCTGTTTGCAATGTTATTTGGTCGCTTAACGGTGTTTTGTACCACTATAGGTGACCCGAAGTGGTGTTGGGCCGTCAGAACGCCGAGGTTCTGAGGCTAGTAGTGCACCAGAAGTTGCTCCCGCAACACCTTTGTCGGCTGAAAATATAAGATTGGTGGCTGAAGCGGTGTTGGCCGTGATCAATGCGCAGCCTGGGAGGCAAGCGCAGCAGCCCGCTCCTGTGATGGAGCAAGTACCTCTTCAAGAGGCTGAGCCGAGGAGGATGGAGCAAGTGGTTGTAGAACCAATAGTGCCAAGGAGGGCGACTGAGAGGCAGTTGAAGCATGTAATGAGCTTTAACCCTCCGTTATTCTCGGGGTTGGGAACCCCATCTCAGGCTGAAGACTGGCTCTCTAGGGTGAAGAGAGTCATGACAGCGACGGAGACGGAGGAGTGGCAGATGACCACCATTGCTACGTTCCTGCTGGACCGGTGAAGCGAGGATGTGGTGGGAAGGTTTGGAGCTGCATCATCTGAGAGGTAGACAACTGATAGACGTTCCGATGGAAGAGTTCTCGGAATTGTTCTTAGCAAGATACCTCCCTTCTACTCAGAGGATTTCAATGGAGAATGAGTTCCTGAAGTTGGTGCAGGGTGAGAGGAGCGTGGATGAATATCTCCACGAGTTTACGCGGTTGAGTCGTTATGCTAGCTCCACCATCATGGATGAGGAGCGCAAGACTAATCGTTTTTATGAAGGCTTGAGGGATGAGCTGAGACTTATTACTGTCGGGGCCGAATGACGCAGGGTTTCTTAACCTTGGTCAATACTGCCCGGTCCTTGGAGAAGGACATGAAGAACGTGCAGGCGAAGAAAGGCTTGGTTGATAGAAAAATCTGAGTTCAAAGTGCCGACTACCTTCAAAGTCCGGCTATCGGAAGTCTTTCAAGAAGCATAGGACTTCGGGTCCAGCTCCTTCTGGCGCTTCTGGGGCGACTACGAGTCGGACCCCGGGCGCGTGCTTTACTTGTGGCAAGACGGGGCATTTCGCCCGTGATTGTTGGAGCGGACGTCCTAAGTCCGAGAGGAGGCGGGAGCTACTTATGAAGAGAAGGGAAAGGCGGTGGAGTCGACCGCATCCCACTATGCTCCGGCCCAACCAAGGGTTTACAATCTTGGCCAACAGGAGGCCATTAAACAAGCTGACGTGGTGACAGGTACGGTTTAATTTATAGCAAGTCAATTCCTTTATATGCTTGTTATGTATATGTTACCTTACCACTGCTTTGTTTAGGATTTGTGTTGATTTGTGAAAATCCCGGCACGAGCACTCTTTGATACGGGAGCTTCACACTCCTTCTTGTCCGAAGGATTTATATCACGCATCGGAGTCCCTTCTTCGATGGCGAAGGATAAGTTGGATGTGTTGTTGCCCAATGGGTGTTCGATGCGAGCGGTTAGGATCTGCGACGTTTAAAGTTCGTATTGGGGAGCAGGAGTTCGACCTGCAGGGCGTCTTTACTTCCGTTGGTGGAGTTCGACGTCATATTTGGCATGGACTGGCTCTCGGAGCAGCAGGCCCATATAGATTGCGGTAGCAAGGAAGTAAAGCTGGGAGCAAGTCGTGAGACGACGTTTTACGGGCTTAAAGGGGTCGAGCAAGACGTTGATGTCTGCTCTTCAGGTGGTGAAGGCGGTTCGTGCTGGAGCAGAACTGTTCTTTACACTAGTGGAGGTTGCAAAGCCGAAGCCCGCGATGGATTGTATTTCAGTGGTATCGGAATACCCTGATGTGTTCCCCGCAGATCTTCCTGGAGCCCCGCCTCAACGGGAGATAGATTTTACGATCGAGCTAGTGCCAGGTGCAAAGCCTGTGTCACGATCTCCGTATCGGCTAGCGCCTAAGGAAATGGCGGAGCTGAAAGTTCAACTGCAAGAGTTGTTGGAGCAAGGGTATGTGCGCCCGAGTTCTTCGCCTTGGAGCGCACCGGTCCTCTTTGTTAAGAAGAAGGACGGAAGCTTGAGGTTATGTATTGATTATCGGGAGCTAAATAAGCTGACTGAGAAGAACAAGTATCCCGATCCCCCGGATTGATGATCTCTTTGATCAGTTAGTCGGGTCGACGGTGTACTCGAAGTTAGATCTCAAGTCTGGGTACTATCAGCTGCGGATAAGGGAGAGTGATATCCCGAAGACAGCGTTTAGTACGAGATACGGGCATTATGAGTTTACGGTCATGCCGTTTGGGCTGACTAATGCGCCGTCAGTATTTATGGATTTGATGAACAGGACGTTCAGGGAGTACTTGGACCATTTTGTGATCGTCTTCATCGACGATATTTTGGTGTACTCGCAAAGTGAGGAGGATCACTTCAAGCATCTCCATTTGGTGTTGGAGACACTCAGGAGAAACCAGTTGTATGCCAAGTTCTCGAAGTGCGAGTTTTGGCTATCCTCAGTGGCGTTCCTCGGGCATATAGTGAGTGGAGAGGGTATTGCGGTGGATCCGGCGAAGATTGTTGCGATACGGGAGTGGCCTGAGCTTGCTACGGTAGCAGAAGTCCGGAGCTTTTTGGGGCTTGCCGGTTATTATAGGCGCTTCGTAGAGAACTTCTCGCGGATAGCGCTACCTCTCACTACTTTGACGAGGAAGGAGCATAAGTTCGTTTGGACGCCGGAGTGCGCGCGAGCTTTTGAGGAATTGAAGTGTCGGTTGACCACGGCGCCTGTGTTGAGTTCGCCATGTGGAACCGAAGGCTATGAGATATATAGCGATGCTTCGGGCAGTGGTTTGGGTTGCGTGCTACTGCAGCACGGCAGCGTGATAGCTTATGGCTCGAGACAGCTAAAAGTGCACGAGAGGAATTATCCGGTCCACGACTTGGAGTTGGCGGCCGTGATTTTTGCCTTGAAGCTGTGGAGACACTATTTGTACGGTGTGAAGATTGATATCTACACCGATCACAAGAGCCTAAAGTATTTGATTGATCAGAAAGATCTGAATATGCGGCAGCGTAGGTGGATGGAGTTCCTGGGGGACTATACTTTCAAGATCCACTACGTGCCTGGCAAAGGGAATGCGGTTGCGGACGCGTTGAGTCGCCGAGCCCCAGCTCAAGCGAATTGGCTATCAGTGCATGATGAGCGGTTGGTGCAGGAGCTGGAGGCGTTGGAGATTGTTTGTGTGGATAGACAATCTAGTGCTGAAGCAGTGCTGAATTGGACTGAAGTCCAATATGACCTGGCTGATCGGATTCGGCAGGCTTTGGATATGGATGCTCATATGAAGCAGTTCATGATAGAGGCTCTGGATGGGTCAAATTCCCAATTCGTTGTGGAGGACGGATTGTTGTGGAAAGACGGTCGTTTGTGCGTCCCAAGTGTGGGCAGTTTACGGGCGGAGTTGTTGTACGAGGCGCACCATACCAAGTACTCGATTCACCCGGGAGCACGAAGATGTACCGTGATGTAAAGAAGCTATTTTGGTGGCCGGGTTTGAAAAAGGATGTGGCGCTATATGTAGCGAAGTGCCAAACCTGCGCCTTGGTAAAGGCGGAGTGCCAAAAGCCGGGAGGATTTCTTAAGTCCTTGCCTATTCCGGAGTGGAAATTCGACGACATCTCTATGGACTTTGTGCATGGTTTGCCAAGGTCGCAGAAGGGGAACGACGCCATTTGGGTGGTGGTCGATCGATTAACAAAGGTGTCGCATTTTATTCCGCATAGGAAGGATGATCCGGTGGAGAAGCTGGCAAAGCTTTATGTGGACAACATAGTGCGGCTTCATGGTGTGCCCCGCAGCATCGTGAGTGACCGAGATGGACGGTTCACGTCCAATGATTGGAGGCTGGTGCAGCAAATGTTGGGAACAAAGCTGAAGTTTAGCACAGCCTTCCATCCGCAAACGGATGGGCAGACCGAGAGGGTCAATAGAACCATGGAAGACATGCTTCGCATGTGTGTCTTGGACTTTGGAAAGCAATGGGAGGACCACCTTTATTTGGTGGAGTTCGCATACAACAATAGCTACCAAGCAAGTATTCAGATGGCGCCTTTCGAGGCCCTTTATGGTAGACGATGTCGCACGCCGTTGTCTTGGTTAGAAACGGGCGAGTCGAAGTTGTATAAGCGATCGGAAGTGGAGGATGCTACTTCGTTGGTGAGAACCATTCGGGAGAGGTTGCTTATCGCTCAGGACCGACAAGCAAAGTACTATAATGCCAAGCACAGGAACGTGGAGTTCGCTGTGGGCGATTATGTATACTTGAAGATCAAGCCGTTCAAGGGTGTCTCGCGGGTGCGGCGATGGAAAAAGCTAAGCCCGAGGTACCTTGGACCGTTCGAGGTTCTAGAGCGAGTAGGAGAAGCGGCCTATCGGCTGAAGCTTTCAGTGGAGCTAAGTGGTTTACATGATGTATTCCATATTTCGGTGCTTCGGAAGGCGGTGCAAGAGCCTACGCAAGTGATCGCGGCCAATCAAGTGCCGGTGGATAGTGGGCTAACGACAAAAGTCAAGCCCGTGCGGATTGAGGACTCGGAGGTCAAGCGGCTACGCAATAAAGAGATCAGGATGGTCAAAGTCCGGTGGGACAATTGCGGTCGTGAGGAGCTCTCTTGGGAGCGAGAGCAGACGATGCTTGACGAATATCCGGAGTTGTTCCGCTCAGGTACAAATTTAAGTTTGTACATGTTTTTCCCTGTATGTAATTTTGTGGGCGAAATTCTTTTAAGAGGGGTAGAGTTGTAACGCCCCGAAACTCAAAGGAGCAAGGGGAATAATTTGGGCCAGTTTGAGTTCTGGCTGCAGGCACACGGCCTGGGACACGGGCGTGTCCCAGGGCGTGTCAAGCCTGTGTCGACACTAAGGCGTGAAGTCGACACTTTGGTCTCGACATTGTGTCGAGACTGGGCACACGGCCTGCGACACGGGCGTGTCGCAGGGCGTGTCACCCGTGTCGACACTTAGCCGTGAAGTCGACACAGTGCTTCGACGTTGTGTCGAGACACGGCACACGGCCTGCGACACGGGCGTGTCGCAGGGCGTGTCAACCCGTGTCGACACTCGTCCGCGAAGTCGACACTTTGGTGTCGACAGTGTGTCGAGACATGGCACACGGCCTGCGACACGGGCGTGTCGCAGGGCGTGTCGACCCGTGTCGACACTTAGCCGCGAAGTGCCGAGACCTTGTACACGGCCTGGAGCCCAGGCGTGTCAAGGTGACACGGGCAAGGACACGGGCGTGTCCTAGAACCCGTGCAGTGCTCGGGTTGAAAACGGGAGAAAATCATGGGGTACACGGCCAGCTACACGGCCGTGTCAGGTGGAACACGGGCGTGTCAGCTCGAACACGGGCGTGTTCGAGACCCGTGTGAGGTTCCAGGTGATTCGATTTTGACGGCGAATGAGGCACACGGCCCTGGACACGGGCGTGTGCCAGGCCGTGTTCGGCCCAGATTGGGCATTTCAGTCCCGAATCGAAGCCGTTCATTTCTTTGACTGAAGATCCAACGGCTGGGGGTTGTTCCTGAAGGGATATACCCGGGTTTTGACTTAGAAAACCCTCACTTTTTCCACTTGTTCTCTCTCCAAACCCTTGGAGAAAGAAGAGCTAAGGCAAGAAGAAGAGGAGCTAGATCCGCCATTGGAGGAGCTTCGGAGCTCCGAATCGCAAGCCGACTCCGGATCCGCGGAGGCAACGCTAGTGCGGTCAATTCCATCCGATTACTTTTCGATGGCGCCGAAGAGGAACGCAAGTGTAACGATCCTCACTTTTGAGCATGATAGCTCTCTTTCTTAGCATAGGAAGCCCTCTCTCGCGAGTTGGCGAAGAGTTGGAGGCGTTCCTTCGGGTAGATATGTAAAGTCCCCGTTGTTTAGCGTCCGTATGCGAGAACGGACATAGGCATTTTGGTTGAAGCCTACCCGGACATGTAGTTCGGATCGGTGATGTTGCATTGCATAAGGCCGGAGAAGACTCCGTGCTATTTGGTGTTTTTCGGGTTTTCTACGCGGTAGATTGCAGCAGGGAGCCTTGGGGACTAACCCAAAGGTGCACCCGGAAAACTGGGCGGACACGAGGTCTTGCCAACTTGGTGGCCTGAGAGCCAACTTGAACATAACGGGGTTATGTGACTTGTGATAGAATGGGACTCGGTGAAAGTTTGACCCGCGCATATGGCTTAAATTGTCGTTGCGATGTGAGCACGGGTTAGATGGAGCCGTACCCGCTTTATGTCGTTCGGGTTAGAGAGACCTAAAGGTACATGGCACTCGCCGTTGGCATAAATGGGGGTCTTCGGTGGTCGATGGCTTAAATTGACGTGACCAATACCATGAAGACGAATTGCTCATAGGAATGGCCGTCTAAGTGGCGGTGGTGAGTCCGGAATGTTAATGGCTTCAATTGACGTAACATCGACCGGTTCACCGAGAATGTGCCCTGAGTGCACGGGACGTGTGGCCGTACGAGCCAACGTCTGTGATGAAATGGCTATGGTTATATGCATTGCTCGCTTGTGCTAATGAAATGCAGGGAAGGAGCATCGCCGCCCCGAGTTGGGGGCGGGATCGTTATAATTTGGTCAGCATTGCTGACCGTTGCTTTGTTTGCCACCGTGCGGTGGTTTGTTTGCTTGCAGGTGCAGCTGGACCAAGCGGTCAATAGCGGGCTAAAGCCCTTTTTGCGAAGCTGGCCCTCGAAGGCCCAAGTGGAAATGGTTTATGTTTTATTCATGTATGGCCGGCCTGCGAGCCGAGGTTTGTAAACCATGTAAAAGACAAGTGAACCATTTTGTAAGGCCTTAAGGCCGACTTTTGAGTATTTTGTAATAACATTCCTATTATCATGTTAGTGGACATTCATGCTCTTATGTTGGGTTCTTGTTTACAACTTATACAAACTGCTTCCGCTAGAATGCTCTGTGTAGGACGTTGAGATTGGTTGGATGGTTTCCATAAGTAACCACCCGGTCTGTCTGTGGCATACGGCGTCGGGCCCCGGCCGGACCTACTGCTATATGCTATGCGACGGATAGGGGGTGTTACATTCTTCAAGGTAACCGGCTGGTCTGGTTCAAAACAGTCTTCTGACTTCCCTGACAATTGCTGTAGACTGGCTGGATCGGCAGCTGTCATGTCAACCAGTCACTTCTTGAAATTCTCTAACTGTCAGATAGTGTCGAGACTTTCTGTTCTTAAGTGTCGACACTTATAGACCAAGTGTCGACACATGTTGTGTAAGTGTCGACACAAGTCTATAAGGTGTCGACACAACTCCTTGTATGTCTCGACACAGACTCTTCTTCAAGTGTCGACACTGAAATTAAGTGTCGACACAAGTACTTGATCTTCTGTATCTTGTAGTATTCTTCTATGTGTCGACACATCTCCTTTGTGTCGACACATGTTCATGTGTTGAAACTGTAAAGTGTCGACATTGCTTCTTGGTGTCGACACAAGTCTTCAATTTTGTTTCTTCAGCTGAGTGTCGACACATTCTCTTAGTGTCGACACTTGTACTTAGAATATTTTGTAAACTTTTCTGTTCTTTGCTAAGTGTCGACACAGCTCCTTGTGTCGACACTTACTTCAAGTGTAGAGTTTTTAGCTAAGTGTCGACACATTGTGCTGGGTGTCGACACTTACTTCAAGTGCTGACTCTCCTGTTTGTGTGTCGACACATTGTGCTGAGTGTCGACACATTCTTCATATGTTGACTCTGCTGATTGAGTGTCGACACATTGTGTTGAGTGTCGACACTTGTCCTTAGTCTCTGCAGAATTTTGCTGAGTGTCGACACAACTCCAAGTGTCGACACTTTCTGATGTAGACTCAGCTCTTCTAGGTGTCGACACTTCTGCTAAGTGTCGACACAGCTTTTCTGCATACTTCTTCACTGAGTGTCGACACAGCTCCAAGTGTCGACACTTTATGTCTGGTGTCGACTCTTCATCCCAGGTGTCGACACAATGACTCCAAGTGTCGACACTGCTTGTCTGGGTGTCGACACAAGCTTTCTCAAGTGTCGACACTTTCCCTCTGGGTGTCGACACATGGACTTAGAAACTTTTAGCTTCAGTCCAGTGAATACCTATCCTGCACAAGTAACTCAAACAAACATCAAATACATTATGATGTATATCATTGAGTTAGGTGAGGCTTCTTCAAATCAGGTATATTTGACCAATGTACCCAACAGACTCCTCCTTCGGTTCACTTGACTCGATTAGGTGACTTGTTAGGGAACGAGCTTGTTATTTCTAGCCCGAGATATTTGGAGATGTTTATTTATCCAGCTTCCCCATTCGACTTACCCAGACGGATGTGTGTGAGCGATTTGTTAGTTGTCGCGTTCGGTCTTTCCACTACTTTTCATAGATCTGACTGTATTGTTCCTAGGATGGACCGTTCATCTGACCGCTTGGCGTTGGGTAAGGCTTCTTTTTGGACTGCTAGTGATTCCATGGCGATGGTATGTTTTGATGTGGTGTCCCCCAGACACAATTATTTGCCAAGCCCGGTCGCTTGCATTTATCCTCCGCCTTTTGATGATCCGTACATGCACACGTTAGTGAACGTAGTTGGGTATGTTGAGTTGTGTCTCCCGCACTACCTTTCAACTCCGGGAGCATCCAACTCTATAATTGGTGATGAGCGTTTTTCGCAGGCATTTCTTTGTGAAATTTTTAAATCAAAATTTAAATCTAAATTTAAAACTATGGCGTCGGACTCCACGGAAATCGTTAATGAATTTAAAGCACCCATGCCACCAGACTTAGTCCCGTTATTTTCTACTGTTAACTCAAGTCATGTTGCACATGGGTTCACCCCACATGGTTCATGGGACCTAATCCTTCCGCATGCTCAACTAGCGTACATTAATTCTAAGAACAGGTCCACTGGGTTGTCTTCGAATGAGATAGTGCATGGTTATAAGGCACCAGTGCCTCTTGACTTGGTTCTGTTACCGCCTTCTTTTAAGTCAAGTCAATTTGCACAGGACTTCGCTTCACACTTTCACACTCTCCATGAGCATATTGGCAAGACGTTAGCTAAGCATTATTCTATCTATCAATCGAATGCTAACGTACATAGGCGAGCAGTCTCCTTGAACATTGGCGATTTGGTTATGGTCCGTCTTATCCCTGAACGGATGCCTTCGGGCACCATAAAAAAATTAGCGAACAAGAAAGCCGGTCATTTTCGAATTTTGAAGAAATTAGGCGAAAATGCTTATTTGTTAGAATTACCCGTTGATTGGGGAATCTCCCCTGTGTTTAACATTTCGGATTTAACGCTTTTTGTTGCTCCACCACCTGAACTGTCTGTCTCTCCGTTTAATAATTCCACTATACAATCTAATGGGGTGGGGGGTGAGCTCAATTCTGGATCGCTTTCTCCTTCGAAATCAACGGGAGGTATGCCGTCTATTGATGATGAAACTTGTTTTTCTGCTTCACCTAACGTTTTTCCGAGGTTTCCCCGGACGGATTTCTTGCCTGACAGGATTTTGCAGGATGATGTGTTTCCCACTCCCGACGGTGACATTCACAGGTTTTTGGTTCGTTTGCGTGGTCGTCCGGCTTCGGACGACTCTTGGCTCTCTGCTGCACAGGTGGATCTTCTTGACGCGGACCTCGTATGCCGTTATATTTCAGCCCGCTCATCGGAGATGAGTCCTTTTGAGCAGCGGAGGATTGATGGCGACGGTGATGACGACGGCCACCAGGACGGCCAACTTGGGAATGACTATGTGGAATATGTGCCGGCAAAGGACGTGTGACGTCGTAGCGGTCATGGTTACAAGCTTCGCCCTCGCAACAAGACACATATTTGATATTTTAGCTTTGGTGTGCTAATAGCCTTTACATTATGGCTCTTTTAAAAAAAACATTATTTAATTTCTACATTTTCTTTATGTGGTGTGCCTTTAGCCACTTGTTATTTGCTTTGAGATGTAAGCCTATATAAGGCCTTGAACTTTTCATTTGATGGTAGAATTAATTGAAATCAAAATTTGGAATTTGCCAACCCTAAAATTTCCCTCTCTTCTTCTCTTAGCCCCCCCCCCCCCCCCCCCCCTCTTTATTCCTTCCTCCAAACCGCCGGCCTCAAGGGCATCTCCTCTCTCCCTCTTGCTCTCGGCCTCCCCCTTCTCTCTAGTGCTCGGCTACTCTCCTCTCCCTCTTGCTCACGGCCACCCGAGATCCTCTCTCTCCAAGGATACTTTGGCACATGCATGAGAGGTTGTTTGCAAGGAAGAAGATAGGGGTTTCCTCCATGGTGTGAAGTGAAGGATATTAGCACGTTCATCATCCGTAGCGTGCTTCCCGTGGACTTTCAACGGAGGAGCGATCAAACTTGGTGGATCCACGCATCACGGATCTACAAATCCGAGAGGGGTAACGAAAATTTCTACCAAGAGATTTCTTTCTCTAGATAGTTCTTGTGGTGGACGAATTTCTGCGTTATTTTCCGATTTGTTTTTCTTCGCGGTTAATCAAATAATAGATCGGTATTTTTTCATTTGGATTTCCGAAAGATTCGTAAGAGGATTGGCGATCCTCGCTTTCTTTTTGTTGGGATAGATCCTACCATCTTTCGAATCATTTTGTTCTTGGTGGATCTATTTTGGTACAACCCAAAAGCTCGTTCGGGATCAAGATTATCCCATTTAGCCGGAAAGAATTTGGCCTATAGCCAACATTCGATCTATTTGCAGAACGGCGATCCGTATTGTTAGCGCGAGCGTTAAATAAAATAATTGTTGTGGCTGCGTTTTCGTTCGCGTGTGGAATAGAGAGCGTAGATCGTGTCGTAAGCGTTATCGAGGCCTCCGTGACGAATCTCTAGGACATACCCTGCATCACCAATCTGTTAAACAATTTTAAAATGTCCCGCGTATCTCGGGTATAACTTGTGGTTTTTAACAAACCTTTTTGAAAGTGATGCGTCAGATGCTAAGGGATTGATCTAACTAACTCTAAAGGGGGGGCTGACTAGAGTATTTTAAAAACTTTAAGTTGTTCTTACAGCAGGTTAAAATAGCTGACATATATATATATATATATATATATATATATATATATATATATATATATATATATATATATACATAAGAAAAGAAAATATCACAGCACATCAAATAAGAAAGTAGAGCACAACCAGACGACATGAGGAAATTTATATTGATTTCCCAATAAACCTGGGTACATCCACTCCTCTACCACCCTAGTGGGAATGCACTATATGTTTTTGATCTGGTGCCCTGCCACCACAGGTTTTTGTTCAGGTGCCCTGTCACCACAAGATCTATTTTCTAAAGGAGATCTAGCAACCCTTTGAGCTTTTGATCAGGTGCCCAAAAACCAAACCAAGTGTTTTGATTAGGAGACTTGAAAAACCAAAGGTTTAACTTATGAAGGGAGGTATAACCTTGTATACAGTTGGATGAAATAAACAAAAAGATTGAAGATGTTCTTCTCTGTCAAAACTCTGATAGAAGACTAGTGGATTTGATGATGTTGTCAAAGCTCCACCTGAGTTATAGAAATCTGATCAGGAAAGGAGACTTTACTTCAGGGTGTAGGCCTTCAAAGATGAACCCTTCTTCTTCTAGTAAATGTCTCTGAGAGATTGAAATTTTGGTCTCAGATTGAATATTGTGTTGCTGGAAGAAAACTTGAAGAAGATGATGATGAACAAGATGTTCTCTGTGTCTGTTTCTTGTTCTCTAATTGCTCAGATTTTCTATTTCTTCTTATTCCTGACTGTTGGACTTGTTCTTTGCAATCTCCTGAAAATTTCTTTTATATATTGATTGCTGATTTGAATTTTGAATTCCTTGAAGTCCTCTGCATATTTTTTGTGAAATGGAACGACTGATTTTATCTTCAATGAATTTCCTCAACTGTCCTAGTAAATATGTTAAGTAATAACTCTGTGAAATCCCTAATTAATGTTGTCGGGAAACAGTAATATTCTTGAGAATATTAAGCATTAATTATCAAAGTATTACTATCTTAATATCTTGAAAGTGAGCTGTTAGATCAGGAATACTCTAGAGGGGGGGTGAATAGAGTATTTAAAGCATATAAAAATTTTCTGGCTATTGCAGACAAGTCCTACTGCTGTAAGAAATAGATTAAAAGATAAAACACAGCAACAACTAACTAGTAATCACAGTCACAGCACGAAACAAAAGAAAGGGCAACCAGACGACACAAGAAATTTATAGTGGTTCCCCAACCTGGGTACATCCACTCTTCTACCACCCTGGTAGGAATCCACTCAGATTTTTGATCAGGTGTCTGACACCAATGAGCTTTTGATCAGGTGCTCAAAAACCAAATCTCAAGTCTTTTGGTCAGGTGACTTGTAACCAATAATCACTTTTGAAGGGAGATGACAACCCTTTATACAGAGAGGCGTGAGAGGTGATGGTGTCTTCTCTGTCAACAATCAGAGAGAAGACAAGTGGATATGATATTAGCAAGTAGCTCCCCCTGAGATGTAAAATAGTTCAGGGAAATCTGGAGCTTTGCTGCAGGGTGATAGGCCTTCAGTCTTTAAGCCTTTATCAGAGAAATCTGCAGCAACTTCTTGACAGATGGAGTAGTTGTTGTCCTTTGAAGTTTCCTGGAGTGATGAAGAAAGAAGACTCTTGATTTAGATTGATTGTTCTTCTTCTTCAATAGCTGATCTGTCTCTGGCCTAGGGCTTCTTTTCTGTATCAGAAAGTTGTGAGACAATGATGGAGCAGAGAGACTCTTGAAGACAGACTGACTGTAATTCTCTATGTGTCTGTGTGTCTCTGTGTATGTTGTGTTCTTGTGTGTACTGTGTTCTTGTCTATCATCTGTTGTGTTCTTCAGGAAAAGAGAAAAATCTCTTTTATATGTTCTGAAGGAATTTGTCTTTCAAAATTTTAATTCCTCTACTGCAATCAATGCTGACGGCCTAGAGAATAAACTGCATTGATTTATTTCCCCAAATGTCCCTTAGAAAAATGGAAAGCAATAATTCTGATGAAAGCTGTGATCAATGCACCGTCCTACGGTAATATTCAGAGAATATTTTATCATTAATCATTCAGAAATTATTGTCATAGAGTGAGGACAGAGGAAAGAAATACTAAGTCTGGAATCGTCGAACAGATGACATAAATCATCGAGCTGAGTCCACAGTTCGTCGAGCTGAGTTGCTGTGTTCGTCGATCAGATAACTTCTATTCGTCGAGCTGAGTTCCAAGATCGTTGATCTGATAACAGAATTGTATGCTTCAAAAACTTTGCCTTTTCTGTGTCTGAAGTTCGTCGAGTTGATTACTGGCTTCGTCGACTGGAGATGATTCTAGACTTAGAAAAATTGAGAAACTTTTGGTTGAAGTAAAGGATCCAGAAATCGTCGACCAGAGAACTAAGTTCGTCGACCTGAGTCTAGAGAACAACTAAACTTGGAATACTGAAGGTTGAGTCCAAAGATCGTCGGCCTGAGAATGAAGTTCATCGAGCTGTCTTGAGTGTGTCGACACAAGTCCTGTGTGTCGACACAGCTGACTTCTGGTGTTGATCTTGAGTATGTCGACACAAGTCCTGTATGTCGACACAGCTAACTTCTGGTGTCGATCTTGAGTGTGTCGACACAAGTCCTGTATGTCGACATAGCTGACTTCTGGTGTTGATCTTGAGTGTGTCGACATAAGTCCTGTATGTCGACACAGCTGACTTCTGGTGTCAACAGTTATTTTGTGTGTCGACACAATTCCTCTGTGTGTCAACACAACCTTTTTGAAGTGTTGAAGTGTAGTGTCCAAAGTTCGTCGACCTGAGCACCAAGTTCGTCGACTAAAGTCTGATTCTAAGGACTTAGAATATCTTGATGTTTTCTGAACTTGAAATGTTGTTGTAGCGTCAAAGTTTTCGTCGACCAAAGAATAGAGTTCGTCGAGCTCAGCTCAGAGAATTTTCTCTGAGATCGTCGAGCTGAGCACGACAATCGTCGACCTAAGTTCGACGAACATCGAACTCATTTTACAGTCTTTGAATTCTTCTAAGTCTTGAGTCTCTGCAGTCTTGTTGATAGCTGTTCCATGTGTTGTTGACTCTAAGGACTTGGCCTACACTCTAGGACACAACTATGATCCTGGCTATACATTGTGGGTCATATGATCCTAACTTAGTGAACCTAGCCCAAATCTTACTAGGGATCCAACAATCTCCCCCTATTTGGGTGAGGTCACTAATTACAGACTCAAATCAAAATTGAAAATAAACAAAGTAGAAAAAGAATATATCTGGCACAGATCAATAACACATACAGCAGATATATATATACATAAGCTTTGTTCAGAATATAGAGAAGTTATAGATAATTGTAGAAAACAAAAGGGTTCAAAATTTACTTCTTCTGTTTCTTTTACTTTGGCATTTATTGCTTGCTCTTCTCTCCAGGCTTTGTAAATACAATCTCTCTATTTGGATCTGAAGCTTCCACTTTTGTCATGGTCATATCAGCAGCCCCTATAATCTTCAAGGATGTAGCTCTGGGGACAACTGCTTCTGGGTGAACTTCATGTAGTCATCAATATTGAAAAACTTGTTTGCTTTATCAAATCTCTTAAGTTCCTCTTTCCTGTACTTTGACATTGTTGAATATTTAGAAGGATCCTTTCCTTCAGCTTTGGCTTTGTTAATCATAGAAAGGCCAGCTAGTTCCTGGAACCTGGCCATTCTAGCAGTAGTAGCTGTTTCAGGATCTTCAAAAGGAACAGGAGGATAGGATGGTCTTTTAGAGCCTTCAGCTGGTTGATGTTCAGTGAATTGTTGTTATTGTTGTTGATGTTGCTGATGTTGATGCTGCTTTCCTGAAGAATACTACCTGTGCTGGCTGCTTCCATATGATCTCCCTTGGTGTATTTGATATGTTTGAAGTGGGGCAGATCCTTGAGAAGATGTGCTTGAAGCACCAGCAGTTGGAGGAGGTGGAGGAGGTGGATCTTTTCTGAATCTTTGAACTGGAGGAGGAGAGTACCTTCTGCTTTTCTTCCTCTCCTTCTGTTGATTTTTGGATAACCACATCCAAGATGGCATCCCTTTATATGGAGTTATCTTTTGGAGAATATAATAGGGAGTGTCATTGTTTGGATTTGGCTTTGGAGTAGGAGGAGGAGGGACTTTTCCTTTCTTGGATACTTGCTTCCTCTTAGGTTCATCATCAAAATCATCATCCTCATCCTCATCATCATCATTATCAGATCCATGAGGGTTATCATATAAGTCATTTAGAGCTTTCAGAGCCTCAGCAGAAATGATCGGCTTTTCAGGAGCTTGAGGTAGAGATAGAGCTTAAGCAGGAACTTCAACAAGAGCTGGAGGAGAAGCCACAGGAGAAGCTAGAGAATTGATTCTGACAGTGCTTTCAGCAGCTGCCTTTTCTTCTTCTTCAATATCAGCCAGGATCAAGTCATCCAGAGCTGGCATGGGAGAGTCATCCATTACAAAAGTTGGAGCAGTGATGACTTCTTCTGGAGATGGCATGACTACTGGCTTTGAAATAGCAAAAGTATCCCTGAGTTGCTTGGCAACACTTGGAGAGATTGGGGAAGTATATGGAATAATAGCCAAGGATGGCTTAGTATAGACTGCTGGAATAACTTTCAAAAATGCAGTATCAAAAACTTTCAGTAATTGAAGTAAGTCTACTGTGGGATTTAACATGAAATCGCCAACAGAAAGAATTTCTTCAGTAACTATTTCTTCAGTTACTGACTTATCAAAGTCCATGTCAGTCTCAATGAAATGAATCAAATCAATTAAATATGTATCATCTAGTATAAATTCTGTATCTGTTATTACTGCCTCTGTATCTTCTGTTGCTGGAGTTGGAGAAATTGAGACTGGAGCTACTACTGGAGCTGCTTCAGCTTCTTCATTAAGCATCTCCCCATGCCTGGTTTCAGTGTGAACTGGAGCCAGGCCCTATAATGAAGAGGGGCAGCAGTGAAGGCAGAGAGTTGAGCAGAAAGGGTGGAGATAGAAGTAGCAAGAGGTGTAATGGCCTCTGCTATAAGAGATTTGAGTAAAGGAGTGATGAGAGTAATTATAGAGGAGATGGTAAAGGGATCCAGAGGTGGAGTAGCAGATGGTTCAGTAGAATGTTGGGTGGAGACATGTTGAGGGATGGTAGATGTTGGAGATGGTGGAGGAGGGACATCTGTCCTGGGAACATCCTGAGTGGATGGATGTGGAGGAGGAGGAGAATTGGGAGGAGATGTCAGGAGATTGAAGGATGGTATTGAGGATAAGTGTGGTGGAAGAGGAGATGAGGGTGGTGTTGGATCTGGTGTAGCATTGGGGGATAGGGGTGATTGAGGTGGAGTGGGTTGATGGTATTCCTGAGTAGGAGATGAGTGGATGTTGGTAAGATCTAGGGGTGGAGAGGTGGCAGAAGATGTAACTATAGGAGGGACATGAACTTGTTGGAGTTATTGTTGGAGTTGTTGATGTGGTTGAGGAGAGGGAGTATGAACTGTGGAGGGTGAGTGTTGTTGAGTTGCTGGAAGAGATGGAGGTGTGGGGATGATCTCTTCAGTAGGGTGGGGAGTGGCTCTTACAGCCCTGGTGCTTTCAGAAGCTGGGGTGGAAGAGGTTGAATCCTAGGATGTCTTAGTTATGGTCCTCTCCCACCTGCCAAACAAGGTGCATGTGAGCCTCTTGCTTGCATTAATGAATATGGTCTGTGAGACCAGGGATTCAGTAGCCTTCTCCTTCAGGAAGATCCCTAGGATCCTTCCAAAGCAAACTTCTTTCTTATTGCACTTTTTCTTAAAAAGATCAAAAATGATCTGTGCCCAATCCACTTTCTTCTTATTGACCACTGCACACATGACCAGGAATTGATGTCTGGTGATGTAATTATGGTCAGTGTGCTTGCCCAGCAAAACCTTTCCCACAATATCTGCTAGAAATTTGTATTCGGCAGATAAGTGTTTCTTTAACAACTTATTTGGGTTATCTCTAGCATAACTCATCAGACTTCACATCATGTCATATTCTTCAGAATCTATATCCAGTTCTTCTTCTTCATTTATCAAATCAAAAATTTCAGTCAAAACTACGGGAGTCAAAGAAACAGCATTACCCGTGATTGTTCATGTCATGGTATTCTCGTCTGATGTTGATGAAGTGTAAACCCATTCTCGAATTTCTGTGCCAGATAGTTTTATCCTTATCGTCATCAGGTTTTTCAAATTTTGTTCTTCCAGTAGAGTCAGAATGTTCAGAAAGATTTGATCCGAGTGTTGAAAGAAGTCGAAGTCGACATTAAATCCTGTGTCAAACTTCATAGCGGCTAGGTCTCCAGCTTGAATCGCCATGAAATCACCTGCAAAAGAGAGAAACGGTGATCAAGTGCAAAGGGAATAGAAAGCGCGGGACGGAGGTCGAAGAAAACCTAGTTATAAGGTTTTCTGGAATATGAATCGGCAAACTCCGTTCCACAAAAAATAAGAAGTTCTTTGACCTAAGATCGACAAAATAATTGATAGTGAAATAATTCGTCGAGCTCAGCTGGAAGAGTTGAAGACATTTCGTCAAGCTCCGTTCGACGAAAGTTTTCTGAAGTGGATTCGTCGATCTCCGTTCGACGAAAATAACTTCACTCTCGAAGAGTTCGTCGTCCTCCGTGCGACGAATATCTCCCTAACATTCCCTAGTTCGTTGAGCTTCGTTCGACGAACTATGGATAATTCGTCGAGTGCAGACAGAAACTAAACTAAGTCTTCTCCATTGATCATTCCAAGTTGATTTATAAAGAATAGATGATTTCTCTCATCCAAAGGTTTGGTGAATATATCAGCTCTTTGTAAATCAGTGTAGATATAGACAAGATTAATTTTGTTTTTATCTACACACTCTCTAATGAAATGATGTCTAATGTCTATATGCTTAGTCCTAATGTGATGGACTGGATTTTGTGATATTGCTATAGCACTTGTGTTATCACAAAAGAGAGTTGAATTATTTAAGTTGAGACCATAGTCTAGTAATTGATTTTGAATCCACAGCATCTGGGAACAACAGCTGCCAGCTGCAATATACTCAGCCTCAGCAGTTGAGCTAGACACAGATGACTTTTTCTTACAAAACCAGGATATCAACCTCATACCCAAGGAACTGACAAGTCCCTGAGGTGCTTTTCCTATCAACCCTGCATCCAGCAAAGTCAGCATCTGAAAATCCAGTTAAATCAAACTCTGACTCAGCTGGATACCATAGGCATAGACTAGGACAACTCTTTATATATCTCAAAATCCTTTTTAAGAAAATTAGATGAGATTCTTATGGGTTCACTTAGAACCTAGCACAAAGGCATGTGGCAAACATAATATCAGGCCTGCTTGCTGTATGATATAGTAGGGACCCAACAATGCCCTTATATAATTTCTGGTCCACAGGTTTCCCATGTGGATCAAAGTCAATCACAGCATTAGTAGCCATAGTTGTTTTCTTTGCTGAAGCATCAGCCATCCCAAACTTCTTTATAAGCTCTATAGAATACTTAGCTTGAGATATGAAGATGTCATCAGGCAACTACTTTACTTGGAGACAAAGGAAGTAGGAGAGCTCACCCATGCTACTCATTTAAAATTTTGAATGTATGAGGTCAGAGAACCTCTTGCATAATTTGGAATCAGTAGACCCAAATATAATGTCATCCACATATATTTGTACTAACAATATTTGATCCTTATGATGTCTAGTGAAAAGTGTTATATCTACAATGCCTTTAATGAATTTATGCTCTATCAAAAAGCTAGCTATGGTCTCATACCAAGCTCTTGGAGCTTGCTTAAGACCATAAAGAGCTTTATGCACTTTGAAAACATGATAAGGGTGAGTTGGAGATACAAAACCTAGAGGTTGTTCAACATAAACCTCTTCTTTAAGTACTCCATTGAGGAATGCACTCTTCACATCCATCTGATATACTTTGAATCTCTTGTATGTTGCATAGGCTAGAAAAATTCTGATGGCCTCCAACCTTGCAACTGGTGCAAATGTTTGGTCATAGTCAATCCCTTCTTCTTGCCTATGACCTTGAGCAACAAGCCTAGCCTTGTTCCTCACAATCACTCCTTAGGCATCCAGTTTGTTTCTGGATACCCATTTGGTTCCAATGACTGGATAGTCTTGGGGTCTTGGAACCAAATCTCAAACTCTACATCTCTCAAATTGATTTAATTCCTCCTGCATTGCAATGATCCAGTGGGGATCTTGCTCTGCATCATGCATGGATAGAGGTTAAACCTGAGAGAGAAAACAGACATGCATCACACCTTAATTGAGTTGATGTCTTATCTGTACACCTACTGATATGTCTCCAATCACTTGAGATCTGGGGTGATCCCTAAGTGTGACTAAATCAGTGGGTGGAGTTGGTTGTGCAACAACATCTTGGATTTATTCCTCTTGTGGAATTGTGTTTGCTGTTAGAGGAAGGTCAAGTCCTTCTGTGCCTTCATCTTCACTTTCTTCAATGACTTGTGGAGAAGGATGTGTTGTAACCTCTTGGGTAAGGTTTAGTCCATCCAAACTCTCACACAAGTGAGGTACCTGCAAAGGGCTATTGGTAGAAATTTTTTTCTCCTTGCAAGACATGTTAGTTTCATCAAAAGAAACATGAATGGACTCTTCAATTTTTAATGATGATTTATTAAAAACCCTATAGGCTTTGCTTACTTGGGAATATCCTAGAAAAATTCCCTATTCAGCCTTAGCCTCAAACTTTCTAATATATCTTTTGTTGTTATTGTGAATATAACATATATAGCCAAATACTTTAAAATAGTTGATTTTAAATTTTTTCCCCTTTAAGTAATTCATAGGGAGTCATATTCTTCAGTTTATGAATCAGGCTTCTATTCAGGACATAATTTACAGTGTTTACAGCCTCTGCCCAAACAGTTAGTGGCATGTAAGCATCTGCAAGCAATGTACCTGCAGCTTCAATGAGTGTCCTATTTTTCCTTTCAGCTACCCCATTTTGTTGAGGAGTTCTAGGAGCTGAGAAGCAATGCCTGATACCTTCCTTCTCACAGAACTCATGCATAAGAAGAGACTCAAACTCTGTGCTATGATCACTTCTGATCAATACAACATGAGTAGAGAACTCAATCTGTATGGTCCTGAGAAAATCTGTAAGAACCTTGAAGGTATCTGACTTAGATCTCAGAAAGGATACCCAAGTGAACCTGGAGAAGTCATCCACAATAACCAAGGTGTAGGATTTCCCTCCTAGGCTTTGTACAGCAATGGGTCCAAAAAGATCCATGTGCAGCAGATACAAAATCCTAGGTGAATCACTTTTATTTATAGATTTAAAAATAGATTTAGTTTGTTTGCCTAATTAACAAGCCCTGCAAAGGCCTTCCTTCTTGTAGGGACTAGATGGTAGACCTCTAACAAGGTTGTCTTTAGATAGCCTAGCAATGTTTTTCATATTAACATGACCTAGTCTTTTATGACATAAGTCATTCTGGTTACTAATTATACTAAGTAAACAGATATCAGAATTGGCAGATAAAAAATCAACTAAATATATATTGCCTTGTCTATTCCCAATTAAAACTATTTGGTTTTCTTTATTAGAGATAATACATGAAGATGAACTAAAATGTACCTAATAACCTTCATTACATAATTGACTTATGGAGATGAGGTTATGCTTCAGTCCTCTAATATATGTCACTTTCTTGAATGTGACAGCTCCAATCTTCATTTCTCCAAAACCTTGTGACTGGCCACATTTGGAGTCACCAAAGATGACCTTTGTCCCCAGCTTGGACTTGTAGTTGGATAGAATGTCCTTACTGCCTGTCATATGTTTGGAGCAACCACTGTCCAAGTACCAGTCTGATTCACACATGGACAGCTCTTCACCTGTAATGAAAAACAGTTAAATGATCTTGACCCAGGTTACCTTGGGTCCTTTATTTTCCTGGTATGAAAAGCTGGAAATAACAGAATATTCTGGTTGGGATTTATATCCTAGAGGGAGATATCTCCTAGGTGGTATGACCAAATCAGCTAGTGGATTAAAAGCTTTCCTGGAATTATTTAAGTTTCTGTTATAATTAAAGTTTTGGTTAAGTCTTTCTGGGTTTGACGAATTTCTGTGAGTTCGTCGACCAGAGTTCGACGAATTAGGTTGAGATCGTCGATCTCTGCCCAGAGAATGAATGTATTCGTTTTTTGTGCCCCATTTTCGTCAACCTCTGCTCGACGAACCATACAGAGTTCTTCGATCGTAGTTAGATGAATAATTATAACTATAGTTTGCGTTCAGCATTCGTCGTGTGGGGTTCGACGAACTGGCTGCATTTCGTCGATCTAAGTTCGACGAATTCTGCTGAACCTTGTTTTTAATAGTTTTCTGATTTTTGGTTTTCTGACCTATTAATTTGGGAATATTTTCTGTTGTTGGTTTATTGTTCGCTTTTTATTTCCCTTTAGCAGAGACAAATTTGATGGGGGTAGTTAAAATATTTTTCCTGAGTATGTGGGGCAAACTTGATGAAGCACCCAAGCCTAACTTGCCATTAAGTCTGGCATTAACAGTGCTTGTGATGTCCATCAGCTTGAGGCTTCTTCCATTGAGAGTTTCCTCAAGTTGTTTAGCCTCACAAAGCTCAGTTTTTAGCAATGTTATTTGTTCATTAGCTAAACACAACTCATTCTTTAACCTATTATTTTCAGAGTTAATATTTTCTAAATTTCCTAGTTTCTCCCTAAGAGTTTTAATCTCTTTTTATGAGTTAATTAGGTCAATACACATTGTTTTAAATTCAACTTTAAAAGAATCTGAATTTTAATCAAAGGAAGACAATACCTTGTCAGCTTCAGAATCTGAAGCTTTTTCGTTGTCTGAGTCCTCCTCTTCTGAATGCCTCCTGGAAGCATCAATTGTCATGAGGCAAACCTCCTTGGCCCTTGCTTCTTTCTCATCTTCACTGGAGCTGGAAGATGTTGATTCTTCTTCAGTCTCACTCCAGGTTTCCGCCACAAAACCTTTCTCCTTCTTCTTGTATTTGCTGGAAGAAGGTCTGTTGTTGTGTTGTCTCCTGGTATCCTTTTCTCTTCTCTTTTCTTTCTTCTGATTCTCTGGACACTCAGAGATGAAGTGCCCAAGCTTCCTTCATCCAAAACACACAACTTCTTTGGTTGGTGTCTTATCATATCTAGGCTTGTCATCCTGCCTTGATGACTTCCTCCTGAAATCCTTTCTTGCCATCTTATAGAATCTTTTGGCAAAGATACTCATGAGTTCTTCATTTGTTGAAGGAGTCTCTGTCTCATCAGCAGCTTTGAATGCAATGCTATGCTCTTTTCTTACTGGAGGGGGTGTTCTTTGCTCAACTGCCTCCCTGGATTTAATCAGCTGTTCATAGGACTTTAGTTTGCCTAATAGAGATTCAGTGGATATCTCATTTAGGCTTTTGGCCTCCTTGATGCGCCAAATCCTTGAATCCCATGAGCTTGGTAAGCACATACGGATCTTGTCATTTACTTCAGTCAGGGTGATTTCTTTATCTAAGGTCCTTAGCTCACTGATGATGGAGCTAAGCCTGTTGTACATCACTTCAACTGTTTATGCTTCATCCTTTTTGAAGTTTTCATATTGTGTGATGAGGTTTGATCTTCTATCTTTCCTCTCATCTGCTGAGCTAGAAGCATTTGGTTGAGTGAATCCCAGATTGCTTTTGCAGAGGTGCACTCAGCCACCTTCTGAAAGATGTCATCTGACATAGTCTGAGCCAATATGTTCATTGCCTTGGCATCAGCAATCTTTTCTTTCTTCTGCGCCTCAGTCCACTCAGGTGGTGGAACTGTAGTAGTGCTTGTAGATGTTGCAGAAGTTGAAGCTTAAGGGGGGCCTGTCAAAATAAAGTTGTATATATCCTCATCAATAGAATTCATGTATAATTTAATTCTTGCCTCCCAGATGGCAAACCTGTTTAGGTTGCAAACTGGAGGTCTGGTGCTTGCATAATCCTTGTTCTGTGTCATAGCTGTGTATATAAATCTAAATGGGAATATGAATAAAATTTAGATCTAACAAAGGATCTTTGGTTCAAGGGTTAGCTTGTACAACCAAAGGAACCTGCTCTGATACCAATTGAAAGTGAGCTGTTAGATCAGGAATACTCTAGAGGGGGGTGAATAGAGTATTTAAAGCTTATAAAAATTTTTTGGCTATTGCAGAGAAGTCCTAGTGTTGTAAGAAATAGATTAAAAGATAAAACACACCAACAACTAACTAGTAATCACAGCCACAATGAGAAACAAAAGAAAGGGCAACCAGCCGACACAAGAAAATTATAGTGGTTCCCCAACCTGGGTACATCCACTCTTCTACCACCATGGTAGGAATCCACTCAGATTTTTGATTAGGTGCCTGATACCAATGAGCTTTTGATCAGGTGCTCAAAAACCAAATCTCAAGTCTTTTGGTCAGGTGACTTGTAACCAAGAATCACTTTTGAAGGGAGATGACAACCCTTTATACAGAGAGGAGTGAGAGGTGATGGTGTCTTCTCTGTCAACAATCAGAGAGAACACAAGTGGATATGATATTAGTAAGTAGCTCCCCTGAGATGTAGAATAGTTCAAGGAAATCTGGAGCTTTGCTGCAGGGTGATAGTCCTTCGGTCTTTAAGCCTTTATCCGATAAATCTGCAGGAACTTCTTGACAGATGGAGTAGTTGTTTTCCTTTGAAGTTTCCTGGAGTGATGAAGAAAGAAGACTCTTGATTTAGATTGATTGTTCTTCTTCTTCAATAGCTGATCTGTCTCTGGCCTAGGGCTTCTTTTCTGTATCAGAAAGTTGTGAGACAATGATGGAGCAGAGAGACTCTTGAAGACAGACTGACTATAATTCTCTATGTGTCTGCGTGTCTTTGTGTATGATGTGTTCTTGTGTGTACTGTGTTCTTGTCTATCATCTGTTGTGTTCTTCAGGAAAAGAGAAAAATCTCTTTTATATGTTCTGAATGAATTTGTCTTTCGAAATTTGAATTCCTCTGCTACAATCAATGCTCACGGCCTGGAGAATAAACTGCATTGATTTATTTCCCCAACTGTCCCTTGGAAAAATAGAAAGCAATAATTCTGATGAAAGTCGTGATCAATGCACCGTCCAACGGTAATATTCAGGGAATATTTTATCATTAATCATTCAGAAATTATTGCCATATAATGAGGACAGAGGAAAGAAATCTAAGTCTGGAATCGTTGAACAGATGACATAAATCATCGAGCTGAGTCCACAGTTCATCGAGCTGAGTTGCTGTGTTCATCGATCAGATAACTTCTGTTCATCGAGCTGTGTTCCAAGATCGTCGATCTGATAACAGAACTGTATGCTTTAGAAACTTTGTCTTTTCTGTGTCTGAAGATCGTCGAGCTGATAACTGGCTTCGTCGACTGGAGATGATTCTGGACTTAGAAAAATTTAGAAACTTCTGGTTGAAGTAAAGGATCCAGAAATCGTCGAGCAGAGAACTAAGTTAGTCGACCTGAGTCTAGAGAACAACTAAACTTGGAATACTGAAGGTTGAGTCCAAAGATCGTCGACCTGAGAATGAAGTTCGTCGAGCTGTCTTGAGTGTGTCGACATAAGTCCTGTGTGTCGACACAGCTGACTTCTAGTGTTGATCTGAAGTGTGTCGACACAAGTCCTATATGTCGACACAACTGACTTATGGTGTCAATCTTGAGTGTGTCGACACAAGTCCTGTATGTCGACACAGCTGACTTCTGGTGTTGATCTTGAGTGTGTCGACACAAGTCTTGTATGTCGACACAGCTGACTTCTGGTGACGACATAATTGGTGTCGACAGTTATTCTGTGTGTCGACATAATTCCTCTGTGTGTCGACACAGCCTCTCTGAAGTGTTGAAGTGTAGTGTCCAAAGTTCGTCGACCTGAGCACCAAGTTCGTCGACCAAAGTCTGATTCTAAGGACTTAGAATATCTTGATGTTTTCTGAACTTGAAATGTTGTTGTAGCGTCCAAGTTTTTGTCAACCAAAGAATAGAGTTCGTCGAGCTCAGCTCAGAGAATTTTCTCTGAGATCGTCGAGCTGAGCACGACAATCGTCGACCTGAGTTCGACGAACGTCGAACTCATTTTACAGTCTTTGAATTCTTCTAAGTCTTGAGTATCTGGCAGTCTTATTGATAGCTGGTGCATGTGTTGTTGACTCTAAGGACTTGTCCTAGACTCTAGGACACAACTATGACCCTGGCTATACATTGTGGGTCATATGATCCTAACTTAGTGAACCTAGCCCAAATCTTACTAGAGATCCAACATATTTGAAATTAAACTATCTTAGTCGAATTGAGAATCTGCAGAGTAGTTTAGTCGAGCAGAACCTGGATGGAGTTAGTCGACCTAGATAAAGTTTTCATCGACCTGAGCACCAAGTTCATTGAGCTTATAATTCTTCTTCATCGAGTTGAGCTTCGAAATCATCGAACAGAAGAATGTACTTGCCAAACTGAGCTCCAAGTTCGTCGAGCTGAAACGGCACTTTGTCGAGCTGAGATTCTGATATAAGCTCAAAGTTCGTTGACTTGAGCTTGACTTTCGTCGAGCTCAACTCAGAGAAGGAACTCTGTGTTCGTCGAGCTTAGTTCGACGATCATCGAGCAGAATTTAGCTATCGTCGAACACATTTTCTGTAATCTTCAAAACTGTCTTGTCTCTTAAGTCTTGTGTTCTCTAAAGTCTTCTAAAGGTATGTCTCAATAATCTAACCCTTAAGTGATTGACCTAAACCCTGAAACTAACATATGACCCTAGACTATACATGGTGGGTCATCAAACCTAATAGTGAACCTAGCCCAAATCACAAGTATGGTTCCAACAATCTCCACGTATTTGGGTGAGGTAACTATACAAAATAAAAATAGGCAAAATCACAAAGCAATAAAAATATTTGACAGAATTATAAAACATTCAACAGATATGAACAGAAGTGCCTTGTGAGTATATACAATAATAACAATGTTCAAAAAATGCAAAAGCAGAAGTTTATGATTTTTCCTCTGAATAATCTTAAGAAGGAGCAGATTTTGTGAAAATGATCTTTCTTCTGGTATCCTCTGCTTCTCTCTTAGTCATCTTAATGTCTTGAGCACCAAGAATTTTTACTGATGAAGCTCTGGGCTCTACTGCTTCTGGATGCAAATTCATATAGGTATCAACATTGAAAAGATTTTGTACCTGATATTTCTCCAGTTCTTTCTTCCTGTAAGATGACCTGGTTGAAAATTGAGAGGAATCTTTTCCATCTTCCTTGGCTTTCCTTATCTGAGATAGAGCAATCAGCTCATTAAACCTGTCCATTCTAGAATTAGGATCCAACTCAGGATCATACGTTGGAGCTGGAGGTCTCTATGGACTTGATTTTTCTTTCTGACTTTCTTCAGATGTCTGCTGCTGACTGCTTTGTTTCTTATATTGTTGTTTACTTACCTGGGAGCTATGTTATTGTCTGCTACTGCTGTAATAAGTTCTGGTATGATGAGAGGATGTAGACCATTGTACTTGAGAAACATTGCCTGCTGATCCTACTACAGGAGGAGGAGGAGGAGGAGGAGGACGTCTCCTAGACTGTGGAGGTGGAGAGTATCTCGTGCTCTTCTTCCTTGCTTTCATTTCATTCTTTGAGTGTCACATCCAGTGAGGAGTGTCTGGAGTGAGAGTAATGTTGTGCAGAATATAAAAAGGTGTATCAGTAGTAGGATTTGGGTTTGGAATAATCCTGGGTGGAACTTTTTTCTTGAGTTTTCATCATTTTAGAACTGGAATCCTCTGAGTCATCTGACTCATCATCATCATCAGATTCTTCAACAGGGTTATCATAAAGATCATTAATATGTTTAAGCATTTCATCAGACAAAACTGGAAGAGCTAGTGGCTGTACTTGAAGTTCTGGCTCTGTAATTTCAGTGATAACTTGAGCTTGAATCCTGTCAGTCTTTGGTTCCTTATCTTGAAACAAGAATTCATCAAGATCAGGCATGGGTGATTCACACCACCGAAAAGTTGGAGGAGAAACAACCTTTGGCTCTGGAGTAGTTATTTGCTCTATAATGTTTTCTTTGACTACAAAACTAGTCCTTAGTTGTTCCAATACTAGAGGACTTATTGGTGTTGTATAACTGACTACTAGTTTAGAATAAGTATCAAAAACTGGAAGACTACTGCTGGAAAGTGTATCCAAAGAATAAAGTAAAGAAGGAAGATCAACTGTGGGATTAAGAATAAAATCACCAACAGTGATTATTTCTGGAATTCAAAAATCTGGTGCTTCTTCTTCAGTACAAACTTGAATCATTTCTGTATCAGTTTCTTTATTAACTGCTGTTGCTGGGCTTGCTGCTGCTGGAATTTCTTCATGAAGAGCTGGAGCTTCTTCATTGAACATCTCCCCCTGCCTGGTTTCAAAGATACCTAAACCCAGACCCCAGAAGAAGGGATAGTGGAGAAAGAAGCTAGCTGTGAAGAGAGTGTAGTGATGGTGGCAGCAAGTGGAGCAATGGCTTCTGCTATCAGCTTCTTGAGGGTAGGAGTAATAAGCTCAACAATGTGGGCTGATATAGAAGAGGATGGCATGGAGCAGTTTGGACAAAATGCTTGTGGATTGGATGGTGTTTGAATGTCATTTGGAATGTTGGATGGAATGTTGGATGTTGGGATATCAGGGATGATAATATCTTCCTGATTAGGGGAATGTTGTGGAGATGGTTGTGGAGATAGAGATTATAATAGATCAAAATTGAGAAATGACAATAGTGTGTCATCAATTTATAATGTTTGATGTGATGGTAGAGGAGATTGAGAAGGTGGAGATGGTGTTTCCTCAGTAGTGTTGATTGGTGATTATGGTCTAGATGGTGAGACAGAAGGGACGGAAGTAGAAGATTGTTGATGTGTAGAAACATCAACAATGGGAGTTGATGAAGAAAATATTGGATGATGTGGAGATGGAGGGGAGTTGATGAATGAAATATGAGGAGCATGAGCTTCTTCAGGGGTTGGTGAAGTGGCTAGTGCGGCCCTGGTGTCCTCTGAAGCTATCCTGGAAGAGGAATCCTTGGAGGGTTTTGGGATAACCCTCTCCCATATGCCAAAGAGGGCAGAGGTAATCATCTTAGAGGCATTTATAAAAATGGTCTGGGATACAAGTAATTCTGGAACATTTGCCCGTAAGAAAATTCCCAGAACACGGCCAAAGCTCACATCATTCTTACTTATTTTCTTCTTAATCAAATCAAATATAATTTCTCCCCAGTTCACAGATTTTTGATTAACCAAGGCACACATCAGAAGGAATTGGTTCATGGTAATGTAGTCATGGGAAGAGTGTTTGCCCAGAATTACCTTCCAAACTATATCTGCAAAGAACTTATATTCAGCAGATAAGTTCTTCTTCATCAACTTGTTAAGGTTTCCTTGGGAGTGACACATTATAACTAGAATATCCTCAAACTCAGTGATAGATATTTCAATTTCATCTTCCCCATTGATAAACGCAAAAATTTCAGTTAGAATGGTAGGGGAAAGAGAAACCTGTTGTCTAGAAATTGATCCAGTAATGGGGTTTGATCTGGAAGGGTTGTTGTGAAAACTCATTCTTTGATTTCCTGCACTGGGAGTTTGATCCTTCGGGTCATAAACTGTCTTAACTATGGTGCTTCAAACAACTAAAGTTTGTTCCTGAAGACTTGATCGGAATGGTTGAAAGAGTCAATGTCAATGTTGAATCCTGCATCAAACTTCATTCCAGTGAGAGTTGCCGCTGAAATCGCCTTGCCTGCAAAAACAAAAGATCAAGTGCAGGAGAACTGGAAAGCATGGGATGGAGTTTGATGAAAACCTTATTATAAGTTTTCAAAATATGAAAAGAGAAACTTCGTCCAACGAAACATTTAAAACTTCGAACTTAGTTCGACGAAAAATCTCATAAAGAAATAAAATCGTCTATCAAAGTTTGAAGATGGGGGAAAATATTTTGTCATTCTTCGTTCGACGAAAAGATTTCTGAACCAAATTCATCAATCTCCATTCGATGGAAAAGTTTCACAAAGTAAGGTTCGTCGATCTCCCTTCGACGAACACTACACGAAGCGTTCATAGTTTGTCGAACTCCGTTCGACGAAACATGAACAATTCGTCGAGCACAGACAGATATAAAATTAAACCATCTCCATTAATCATACCTAGCTGATTTAGAAAGAACAGATGTTTCTTTTCATCTAAGGGTTTGGTGAAAATATCTGCTCTTTGTAAATCAGTAGAGATAAAGACAAGTTTAATTTTATTTTTGTCTACACAATCTCTAATGAAATGATGCCTTATTTCTATATGCTTTGTTCTACTATGATGTACTGGATTTTGTGCAATTGAAATAGCACCAATATTATCACAAAAGATAGTTGAATTATTTAAGTTGAGAACATAATCCAGGAGTTGATTTTGAATCCACAAAATTTGTCAACAGCAACTGGCTGGTGCTATGTATTCTGCTCCAATAGTTGAAGTTGATATAGAAGTTTGTTTTTTGCAAAACCAGGACACAAGCCTTTCACCAAGGAACTGAAAAGTTCCTGATGTGATTTTCCTGTCGACTCTACATCCAGCAAAGTCAGCATCTAAAAATTTAGTTAAATCAAATTCAGACACAGTAGGATACCAGAGTCCTAGATTAGGACAACCCTTTTATATATCTTAAAATCCTTTTTAATAAAATAAGATGAGATTCTTTAGGGCTGACTTGAAATCTAGCACAAATGCAAGTAGCAAACATGATATCTGCCCTACTAGCTGTAAGATACAATAAGGACCCAACAATAGCCCTATATGTTTTTTGATAAACTGGATTGCCCTGTTCATCAGAATCAACTATGGCATTGGAAGGCATGGGTATTTTCTTGGCTAATGCATCAGTCATCCCAAATCTTTTGAGTAGCTCTTTATCATATTTTTACTGCGATAAAAAGATATTAACAGGAGTTTGCTTCACTTGGAGACCAATGAAGCAGGATAGTTCACCCATGCTACTCATTTCAAACTTTGAATACATCAGGTCAGAAAACCTTTTGCAAAGTTTAGAATTAGTAGAGCCAAATATTATATCATCTACATTGATTTGGACTGGAAAATTTTTTATTTATGATGTCTAATGAAAAAAGTCCTATCTACAATGCCTCTGATAAACTTATGCTCTAACAGAAAGCTAGCTAGGGTCTCATACCAAGCTTTTGGAGTTTGCTTTAAACCATAATGAGCTTTATGCAACTTAAAAACATAAGATGGATGAGTAGTTGAGGTAAAACCTGCAGGTTGTTCAACATAAACTTTCTCTTTTAATTCTACATTGGGGAATGCACTCTTGACATCCATTTGATAGACCTTGAACTTGTTGAATGCTGCATATGCAAGAAAAATCTTGATATCTTCCAATCTTGCAACATTAGCAAAGGTCTGGTCATAATCAATGTCTTCTTCCTGTGAATATCCTTGGGCTACCAATCTTGCTTTGTTCCTTATAATTGATCCTTGTGCATCCAATTTGTTACTAAAGACCCATTTAGTTCCAATGACTGGATAGTCTTTGGGTCTTAAAACTAAATCCCAAACTCTACACCTCTCAAATTGGTTGTGCTCCTCTTGAATTACAATAATCCAGTGGGGATCTTTCTCTGCATCTTTTATGGATTGAGGCTCAAGTTTAGAAATGAAGCAAGCATGCATCAAATCTTGGTTGAGTTGATGCCTTATTTGCATACCAGCTGATATGTCTCCAATCACTTGAGATATGGGATGATCTCTAAGTGTGACAAGATCAGCAGGAGGAGTTGGTTGATCAACAGCTTGTGGAATTAATTCCTCTTATGGAATTATAGTTGCTATTTTTTTGTTCAACTACTTCAACACTTTCTTCTTCACTTTATTCATCTATAAGTGGAGAAGGATGAGATATAACCTCTTGAGTAAGGTTTAAATCATCCAACTTCTCACACAGATAGGGTACTTGCAAAGTGTCTTTGGTAGAAGAATCCTTCTCCTTGTAAAACATATTAGCTTCATCAAAAGATATATGTACAGATTCTTCTATTTTCAATGTTGATTTATTAAATACCCTATAAGCTTTGCTGATTTGGGAATATCCAAGGAAAATTTCCTCTGCAGCTTTGGCTTCAAACATTCTAAGGTGTTTCATATTATTATTGTGAATGTAACACTTGCATCCAAATACTTTAAAATAATCTACTTTAGGTTGCTTCCCTTTAAGTAATTCATAGGGGGGCTTACCCTTTAGTTTATGAAATAAACTTCTGTTAAGAACATAATTTGTTGTGCTAACAGCCTCTGCCCAAAAGGATAGGGGCAAATAAGTATCTACAAGCAATGTCCCAGCAGATTCAATAAGAGTTCTATTTTTGCTTTCTACTACCCCCATTTTGTTGAGTAGTTCTAGGAGCAGAAAAACAATACCTGATACCTTCCTTCTCATAGAATTCTTGCATGATAAGAGATTCAAACGTGGTTCCATGATCACTTCTAATCAATGCAACCTGAGTAGAGTACTCAATCTGTATGCTCTTAAGAAAATCTGTAAGAACTTTAAAGTTATCTGACTTGTTTCTCAAAAAGAACACCAAGGTGAATCTAGAGAAGTCATCAACAATAACTAAAGTGTATGACTTTCTTCCCAAACTTTGTATAACATAGGGCCAAAAGATCCATATGTAGCAGGTACAAAATCCTGGATGAATCACTTTTGTTAATGGATTTAAAACTATTTTTGGTTTGTTTTTTATAATTGACAAGCCATGCGTAGTCCTTTCTTCTTGTAAGAACCAGAAGGCAGTCCTCTAACAAGTTTGTCCCTAGATAGTTTAGCAATATTCATAAAGTTTACATGGCATAGTCTCTTATGTCATAAATCATTAGTAGAGATAATTTAATTAAATAAGCAGATTTCTGAATTAGCGGATTTAAAATTTACTACATATATATTTCCTTGTCTAATTCCTGTTAAAACAGTTTTATTGATATCAGAAGTATCAATGCAAGATGACTGATTAAATGAAACCTGATAACCTTCATCAAATAACTGGCTTATGGATATAAGGTTATACTTGAGACCACTTTCATATGCTACCTTCCTGAAGGTAACAACTCCATCTTTGACATTTTCATATCCTTCTGTCTGTCTACAGTTGGAGTCTCCAAAAACCACCTTTGGTCCAAGCTTAGCTTTGAAATCAGTTAAGTTTCCTTCACATACTGTCATGTGTTTTGAACAACCATTATCCAGATACCTCTATTGCTCTGTGGTAGGATAGTCCTTCACCTGATATTCTTCAGATATGGATTCATCTTCTGAATTATCTGCTTCTGAATCAACAACATTAGAGTTGCTACAAGAGACATTGATTGCCATCAAGCATATTTCTCTGGCTTTGCCCTCTTCTTCATCCTCACTGGAGCTCGATGAAGATTTTGACTCAGATTCACTCCAAGCCTCTGCAACAAATGCTCTTTCCTTCTTTTTGTATTTGTTGGAGGAGGGTTTGCTGGAATGTTTTCTGGAGTCTTAATCCTTTCTCTTATCCTTCTTCTGAGTCTCTGGACACTCTGGTAGTTTGTGTCCAGGTTTTCTGCACCAATAGCAAACTATTTCTTTAGTGGGGGTTTTATCATACCTTGGCTTATCTACACAAATGAGGTGAGCTTCCTCCCCTCTCCCTTGGTTCCAGAAGCTTGAACACGCTCCTCTCGGAGAAGTGCCCTACTGAGGTTAGGAAGATCTGACTAAACTCTTTTCCAAGAGTCGTGAGGATCATGCTACCCATCTTAGGCTCACTCTCTCCACCTTTCGTCAGCATCATTTCATGTTGGATCGTGTTGCTTTCTTAGGCCACATCATTTCAGGTGATGGACTTTCTGTTGATCCTGCAAAGATTTCCGTAGTTATGGACTGGATGCGACCTTCTACCCATACTGATATCCGCAGTTTCCTTGGTTTGGATGGCTATTACTGTCATTTTGTCAAGGAATTATCCTTTAGTGTTGCTCCTCTGACAAAGATAATTCAAAAGCATGCTAGGTTTGAGTAGTCAGATCAGTGTGAGCAGGCATTTTTTGAATTGAAGCAATGTTTGTGTTCAGCGCCAGTTTTATCTCTTCCGTCAGAGGGGTTGGACTTTTCAGTTTGTTTTGATGCTTCTGGAGTTGGCTTAGGCTGTATCATAATGCAAGAGGATCATGTTATGGCTTATGGGTCGAGGCAGTTGAAGACTCATTAATGCAACTAGACCACTCAAGATCTTGAGTTCGCTGTGGTGGTTTTTGCCTTGAAGCTTTGGTATCATTATCTCTATGGCGTGACATATAACTTCTTCACCGACCATCAGAGTTTGAACTATATTTTCATTCAAAAGAATCTCAATCTTTGTTAGAGGCATTGGTTAGAATTCATAGCGGATTATGAATTACAGCTCACGTATGTTCTTGGTAAAGCCAACTCAGTGTCAGATGTGTGGAGCTGACATGCTTCTATTGCCGCTTGTATGCCCATGTCAGGTATTCTTGCAACCTTGATTGATGACCTCGATCGGATGTGTATATCTATCGCACCCGAGGTTCATGAAGATGTTTCGAGTCTGTTATGGGTAGAGTAGGTGAAAGATTTGCATCCATCTGATCCCGCACTCTAGCGCATCTGCAATTGTGCTGAACTTGGAACTCTCCCAGATTTCTCCATCTCGGGCGATGTTCTATGTTTCCGAGGTCGCTTATGTATTCCTGATGTTCCTGAATTGCTTAATAGAATTTGTCGAGAAGCTCATGAATCCCACACATCCGGCCATCCAGGAAATAATAAGATGTGTCGTGACTTGAAGTAGATCTTGTGGTGGCCGGGTATAAAGAATTATATTGCTCACTTCATCTCTCGTTGTGTGACGTGTTAGAAGGTGGAAGCTCATAATCAATGCCATGGTGGCCTTTTGTAGCCTTTTTCTATCCCTGAATGGAAGTAGGAAGATATATTTATGAACTTCATTACGGATTTTCCCGAACCCCGAGGGGCCATGACACAATTTGAGTCATAGTGGATCGCATGACTAAAGTGTCTCACTTCATCCCGTATAAGTAAGGCCATCCTACCGAGAAGATGGCTAGGATTTATGTTCCAGAGATTGTTAGACTCCATGGGATTCCCCTGCGGATTGTATCTGATCGCGACTCGAGATTCAAATCATACTTCTGGAAGGTCTTTCAGCAAGATTTGGGCACCCAGCTTAACCTGAGTACTGCATATCATCCAACTATTGATGGACAGATAGAAAAAGTTAATCAGATTCTTGAAGACATGCTTCGTTGTTATATTCTGGATAACAAAGGAGCTTGGGATGAGCACATACACTTGTTTGAATTCGCATACAACAATAGCTATCAGGAGAGACTCAAGATGGCCCCCTTCGAAGCATTGTATGGGCGCAATTGTAGGACCCCGATCTATTTGTCAGAAGTTGGTGAGAAAGTTGTTTTGGGGCCTGAGTTGCTTCATGAAATGGAAGAGGCCACGTAAAAGACTTGTCTTTAGCTTAGTCGTGCCATCAAAAGACAGAGGAAGTATGCAAATTAGTGTTACCATCCGTTAGAATTTGTTGTGGGTGATCAAGTATTCTTGACGGTTTCCCCTTCCCCTGGGGTGAAGCGGTTTGGCAGCCATCATAAGCTTAGCCCGAGGTTCATGGGACCGTTTGCTATTTCAGAGCATGTCAGAGGATCTTCTTATCGTTTTGAGCTACTGGCATCTTTGGTCGGGGTTCATAATGTATTCCATGTTAGCCAACTTTGGAAGTACATTCATTATCCTACCCGCGTCATTGAAGAAGTTTCAGTGATTTCTGAAGCCAGTCTTTCCTATCCGGTTGAGCCCACTAAGATCATTGATTATCAAGAACGCAAGCTTCGCAAGAAACCATTCCTATGGTAAAGGTACTTTGGTGTATGACAGGACTGAGGAGTACACTTGGGAACTCGAATCTGACAAGCACAACAAGTATCCTCAACTCTTCTCTTGATTTTGGTAAGTCTTTGCGCCCGACTTCCATGTTATTTCAGTATTTTCAATAGTTAGCTCCCATAGGTTAATTTGCAAATTTGTGCTTGGACTGTTTGTCGTTCAAATCTTTGATGTCTTAGCCCCATTCAGAGAATCCTCAGGAAAGTTTCACGACGAAACTTCCCAAGTAGGGGAGAATGTAACAACCCTAATAATAATAATAATAATAATAATATAAAAAAAACCCTAATCGTCCCTCTTAAGACCGAGATCGAGCCAGCCCCCATCCTATTCCCGTCTCCCGCAAGCCGCAGCCCCATCTTCACAAATACCGCGACTCGCCGCTCCCGATCTTGCCTCCGGCTATCCCGATCCCCCTCCCCGTGGTCAAAAACCACCTCCTGCAGGGCTGGCGCATCTTCCTCTTGCTTCTACCGCCCCGTCCAGCTCTCCAAGTCCTCCTAAGAGCCGACAACCGCCTCCTTAAGGGTCAGTAGTCCTTCCTCCTCTAGGAGCCGACTGTAGCAGCCCTTCCTCCTTTCCCTACAAGGGAAGACAGCCTTTCATCCCTCTCCCACTGCATATTGGCCGGTGGTTTGCAAGGGGGTCTCCAAAGGTTTTGCTCGGACCCTCCGTTCCTCGAATTTTTAAGTCCGATTTCGATCTCTTGGGGTAAAGAAATCTTCTTTCTCCCTCTATTCAGAATTTATTTTATATGATTGTTAATGTTTGCTTTCCAACAATATTATTGGTGTCGATCAACTTGTGTTCGTCGTGCAATCAACTAACCCTTGATGTAATTGTGTTTTTCTGGTACCTTTCGTCTCGCTAATTGGCGGTTCATGAAGAATCCCTCTCTAATTTAGGGTTTACGTCACCCAAGCGCCGCCGAGTCCCCGAACCTTCATGGTAACCCCCTCTCCCCTTGCTCTCGGGGGAGCTAATTCTCTAAATAACCTCATATGTTCATTTTTGCAATTATTATAATGTTTGTGCAGGCATATAAAATTTCGCATGTCTTTTTGGTTCTGTGTTCTTAAGCAGGTCGATCTAAGACTCCTAAGTTTTTGCTGGCTCTGTCTAGCAGTCCCCATTAATTCAGCTTCAACTGAAGGCAAGTAGAGAAATCTCTCTTGCTTGCAACGTGAAATTCAATTTATAATTACTCTTATATTATGAAATGTTTACTCTTATAGATCGACGTCTTGTGTTTATAACATGTCTAGATGTGTTAGAAATCTCGAAGACATGAATTCCCAATTCACTAATTGTCTTAATAAAACATTGATAGGAGGTGTCGATTTTATGTGATGCTTTGAATCGAGCTCCCGCTGGACTGGTAATGAAAACCAATAATGCCCATTGCAAGCACCGCACTGATAAGCGTTGCAATTAAACTTATATTAGAATTTTGTACATAAAATTGAAAACTTTTATTTGTTTACCGCTTATGATATTACGTGATTGGAAACTAGGAAAACTTCGGAGTAGGCTAAAGTAAAGTATAAGCATCATCTATTGGTTGTTTTCTTTCTTTGTTTCCACTGCTTAGCTATCAGGATATTAAATTCCTTATTATTTGATTTTCATGTTCTGAGGCATTTTCATTCTGTTTGGATTTTGCCTTAGGGTTCGTGACAGCACCGTATGTTGCCTGAGTGCTCTTCATCCAACAACCGCTTTGTTCGAAGGATTACTTTTTTGTAGTGGTTATATGAGATTCTATGTATTTGTTATCTTTTACCGTCAGACTTGTTATCATCTACTAGTTTTTGTCAGCCATTTTCTTTTGTATCTTAGACAACTGCTAGGATTTTTTTGTTGATGTACCTGATCATTATATTTATGACATCTTTACTACTTCAGTCTATTATCTTTACATTTTTCCCCAGCATTGTGTGACATTGATTTAATTATTAAAACGCATGCATATTAACCTTTCTTTGAAGCTTCTGCATATACATATATAAAAACAACTAATTTTTTTTCAAAATAACTACTTTAAATCTAATAACATATTTCCAGCTCCTGCCTAGCATACATGGAAGTCACTTTTGTCCATGGTTGCGGCATCATGACCCCCCGTAACGAACTTTGATAAATGTTATCCGACGGGTCGTGACATTTCCTAATCTTATTTTTTTGGTTCGGTGTTGGAGAGAGTGTATACACGGTTGTCTCTATAATTCCTTGATTGAAGAGGTTTATCGGCGTCGAAATGGCAAGAGGCACAAAATGAGGAGAGTGGGGGAGTGGCGATTAGATGTCAAGGTTTTTTTCGTGAGATCGTGAATGTTGGTTGCAGTTGGAGGAAGAGGCAGTGGGAATTTTAGATAGAGGATAGCCCTTGTAATGAGATCAGGAATGAGGAGTGAGGGTTTGAAATTAGTGGATTGTTTTTGGCTGTTGCAAACTGTGCAAGGGCTGTGATTTTTTTGTGAGATCATCAATGTCGATTTTTTTTTCTACGGGAGGAAGAGTATGAACGGCTGTGATTTTTTTTTGTCTTATTTGCCAAGGCATAGAAGCCTTATTTTTGTTGTCATGGTTTACTATATTTCTTTTTAATATAATATAGATTATATAGTATAGATTATTTACAAGACCACAACACAAGCTATATTACTATCACAATTATTTGAATAAGAAGAGAAGCAAAAGCAGGAATGGTAATGAAGATGGCAAATAACTGATCTAATATTTACAGCCACCCTAGGGATGATGCCCCAGCAGAATAATGTTATTACACAACCAGCTAAATAAAAATAAAAAAATAATGAACTGCAAGAAGCAAAATGCACAATCCCTACAGAAGATAACCATGCTGATGATGAAGAAGAACTAAGGAGACTGCAGAGGATATGAAGGTGGAGGAGCAGGACGATGACACCGCTTATACTGAGTAAGAGGACTGCCCTTTGGAGCATCCATGCCCAGATATTCCCCCCACCGGGAAAATAACTTGAGCTTCCTTGACAAAAACTCCTCCAGGCAATCAAGACATATAGATATAGTCGGATTCTCCTCCTCCAAATACCATTGAGAGGCACGTCTCTGGGGAGCAAGAGCAGCAGCATGGGCAACTATAGGATTAGGCAAATCAGTTCAAAAGAAGCGCTCGCCTCCGTAGTATTATAAGAACTCTCACTATCAACCCTAACCTCCTAAGTTACGTACCCCTAACGTTGATTATCGTGCACCTTCCTGATCAACTTGAAGGTAGCCATCATGTTCACTATGACCACCCGACCTGTAGAGACAATAGTAATCTGGGGCATCATATCAAGCACCCCCAGTACACATGCGATTTGGGTGATATAATGAGACCCCACTATAGACTTGAGGTGGAGATAAGTGACCTGCCGAAGACGATTCTAGGCTAGGATCCACCCAAGGTGAAGGGGCACATGTCAGTGCATGCTATAAAGATAGAGGAGATCATGCCAGCCTGCTACGTTCTGGCTTATGGTTTGAGCATTGATACTATGACATATGAAGTGCTAAACTAATATAGCATGGGAGAGATGATCAAGATATACTTAGTGGCACGAGCCTCATATGGCCGAGTCCCTCCTGTAATGGCTTGCCATAATTCGTTGGGGGAGACTCCCGTGGGGAACTCGTGAGGTCAGTAGAAGACCTCCAACTGCTCGAGGTCTTCTTGGCACTAAATCCCAACATAAACTACCAGTGTATCCACACCGCAAAAGGGGTTATAGCCACCCATTCGGAAGGACATGAACGTCAGCTAACCAGTGTTGGAGCCTAATGTTCGCACCTCTTTAGTTTGACAAAATCAAATCTCATGTTGTATTTGATCATACGAGTGTTGGGTATAGTGTGTAGGTTTACAGGTACAAAAGAACGCGAAAATTAAGTTCTGGAACCTACCGCCGAGCTCTAGTACTACTGCCTGCGCTTGCATTAGGATTAATACTGGATGACGTCTTTGTGACCTACTGTATGACATGAGACTTACTGCGGCGTGCTATATCTTTTAACGAGCGTCGAGTCAGCTTGCTACCGCCAGGTAATAGCTACGTACCATGCCGCGACAGCTCAAAAAAGTGGAAAAATATTATTTTCAAATATTTTTCCTAATCGTCTAGACAGCTGTCACATCAACGCGTATTGGCCTACCACTAGGTGCTATCTCTACCACCGACGATAGCTTATTACCAATACGTATAAAAGCGTGCTTATTTTCCTGGAGACTAAGAGAGACAAATTCTGATTCTAGGGTTCATGTGCCATCTCAAAGCAACGTTCCACCATTGAAGGAAGAGAAAGATGCCATCCCTCCCGTTTGCACACGAAGATCTTTGGAAATCAAAGGACTACAACAACCAAGAGGAGTTGATCAGGTGCAATAAAACAATGATCTTTAGCACCGGTCACGCACCACTCAACCAAGGAATCGTCTTGAGGGAGAATCGCTTTAAATGTTCTTTAATATTTTATTATATTTTTCTCTTATTGGAAATATTGCCTTTCAATATTCCTTGGATTTGAAGAGGCATCACCTTCAATGCTAAGTGCATAATATATTTGATAAACCTTATACATTACTCACTATATAGGCTTAAGTTGTTCTAAAAACCTGTTTAGACAGATCTGGCCATTCATGTATTTGTCTCAGCTATTCTGGAGAAATTCATCGAGAAGACTGTCTAGTCTCAGCGAAACCGCTGAGAATCAGCTAATAGTCTCTAAGACAGCAGCCTTCCCCATCCCTACTGTGACAGTAGTGTGCTCTCAACAAAAGCATTGAGAAGCAGTGAATCTGCTACTGAGACAGAAGCCAATCTCAGCTAAATCGTTGAGATAATTTTGAATATAGCCATTGAGATGGCGTGACCCATTTTTGGCGGAAGACTAATAAATCAAAATAGCTTTATCCATTATTGGCCATTTAAGGTCAATTCAATCCAAGAGTCGTTGCAGATTGATGGAGCCTATATAAAGTATCTTCTAGGTCAAGAAGAGGAGGATCGTGTGCATGGCAGTGTTAAGTTGTTGTTGTCGTTGTTAGGTGATGCTGCAAAGTACTGGAAGTGATGAGAGTGTCAACGGCCTTGTGCTTCCAAAAGTTGTTCGTAGATTTAAGGAGAACAGGTTGGGTCCATCAAGGATTAGTGGTTGATCTTCTTCTGTCAACAAGGAGACGGGAGATCAAGAAGGTGCTAAGGCACAAGCTGAAGAACAATACTTCAAGCCCTCCTCCAGGATAGTTCTAAGTTATTCTATTTCAATAGAAGGCCAAATTTGAAGGTCTATATCTTTTACTATCTTCTATTGTAATCTAAATAATCAATATTGCAAGAACTTTTTGCTCTGAGCTGTATGACATATATGCCTAAGTGTAGGGCATATGTTGCTGAGTGTAGGGATATCCTTCCAACCTGAGTTGTAGGGCTTCATGATAGGACTGAGGTTGGTGACCTGAAGGGTCACTGATCTGTAGGAGTAGAGCTTACCCTGAGTTGTAGGGAAGTAACATGAGGTAGGGTTTAGAGGAAACCTGAGAGATCCCAAGGTGTCTGTGTTGTAAGCACTTTGAGTTGAGTTTGGAGAAGGTTGCCGTGTCTAACACACTATTAGAAATGTAGTGAGGGAAAGTGGATATATCCAGACCTTGGGGAACCACTATAAAATTTCTGCGTGCTTTCTTTGATGTTTAATTCAGACTAAATAGTAGAGTAAAAAGAGTAATAATACAAACAACCTATTCACCCCCTCCCTCTAGGTGATTTAGACTACTACCTAGTTAACTATCAAGTAGTATCAGAGCGAGGTTGGTCAAATACGACTTAATAGTCTGACTAGGTCCTAAAATGGGAAGTCAAATAAAATTTTAAGAGGTCTGCTACAGAGGCTCATAAGGAGATGAGCTCTATGAATAGGGGTGGAAATAGGCCAGGCCAGGCCTGGCCTTATGGAAAACAGGCCCGGCCAACATTAGTCTTTTTGGGCCAGAGCCTGGCCTACTATCCCGATGTAGGCCAAAATATAGGCCTGGCCTGGCCTATTTTGCAAAACGAGTGGGCCTGGCCTGGCTTGTAGGCCTACTTAATAATTCATTTTTAATATACTATTAGTAATTAGGTAATTAGGGATATTTAATTTTATATAATAAAATAATTTTATTTATTATTTAAAAATAATGTAGGCCGGCCTGCAGGCTTATAGGCCAGGCTTTAATAATAGAGTCCTGGGTCTGTTTTTAAAATAGGCCCAATTATGGGCCTATATTTATGGTAAGTAGAAAATAGGTCAGGCCAGGCAGATGGCAAGCCAGGCCGCAGGCCCTGATAGGCCGCCTGTCCTATTTCCACCCCTAACTATGAAGTTGCCTATATATTGAAAGGAGGCCTTAGGCATATAGAAACAAAGGGTCGGGCTATTTTTAGAACCCTCTGACCCTAGGGTTTATATCATAGTTTAAGAGGGACCTTTATCCCCCAAAAGGCCTCCACCATTGACCCAAACCTGAGAGTGCCCAAGAGCTATACTGAAATGACTGGGGATGAAGTAGCACTTGCTACTATGGATAAAGAGCAAAAAATATTATAGTAAGTGATAATAATGATTCCACTTTACAAAACTTAGTGCATTATGAGACTAACAAGGAGATGTGGGAGACAATGATAGTCTACATGGAGGGCACTGAAAAAGTTAGGGATGATAGGAAATCTCTGCTCAATCAGGAGTATGAGGCCTTTAGATAGAACAACAAGGACAGCATAGTTGAGTGTTATGAAAGGTTTTTCTGGGTGGTAAAAGAGTTGAGGACCTATGGAAGGGTCTTAAGTAATTTTGAGCTGAATGATAAGTTCCTAAGGTCTCTAACTAAAGAATGGGACACAAAGATATGTGCAATCAGGGAAGTGGCCAAGCTTGCTAAAACTCCTCCTCACACATTATTTGGAAAGCTGCACTCCTATGAGATGTAGTTATCTGGAAGGAAGGAGGAGGAGACCACCATCAAGTCCCATGCCATGGAGAGGATAGTGGCTCTCAAGATTGAAGCTCTAAGAAGAGCAAGGAGAGAAATGCCTCCCCCCCAGAAGGCCAGCTGATTTAGAGAGCACTGAGTCTAGCACTTCTGATAGCAACATGTCAAATGGGGAGATTTATACCTTCTCAAGGCAATTCCAGAAGATGATAAAGAGGAAGCAATGGAAGATCAAACCTTCCTCCTCTTCATAATAAAGGATAGATCATAGCAAATCTGGGAAGTTGTTCTCAAAAGGAGACAGGTATGATTCTAAACCAAGTAAACATATTTCTGCTAATGTATTATCTTATTATTGTAGCAAGCCTTGGTATGTCATTGCTGACTGCCTAGTGAAAAGAAAAGAAACAGGTGTGAAGAAAGGTGTGAAGAAGCACCACCACCATAATGGCAAGAAGGAAAAGAACTTCCTTGCCAAGAATGAGAAGAGTTGGAGTCAAATTGACTCAGCATCTTCTAATTTAGAAGAAGAGGATGAAGTCTATATTGGGTTGTTTTTTGTTGCTACTGAAGGATATAAGGACTATCTAGATATAAGGATACGGATCAAGGTCCCTCTGTCACTTTCATATAGTGACAATGAGGTGGATGAATAATTCAGTAGTTGTTGTGTACTTATGTCCATGATAGAAGGAGAATCCAACTAGGATCAATCAGATCCTAATAAGGTATTGATTCATTCCACCACCTCTGAATCAGATTATGAAACAAGTCCTAATTCTAAAGTACATTCATCCTGCAATAAAGTTGGCTCAGAATCTGAGGATGATGTCAATATATTGATTGACAAGTATGGTTTGATCTTGGAAGCTCTGAAGAAGAGTAAGTTGCAAATCAAAAAACAAGCTAAGGAGATTGATTCCTTAAGAGAAGATATCTCCTTGCACACTGAGTCAGCCTCATAGCTGAATCAAATGAGCAGGGAGATTTCCAAACTTAAGACAATCACTATTATCCAAGTCACAACCATAAATAGTAAAAATTCTTTAATTAAAGATTTAGAAGATAAGCTCCTCAAAGAGAGGATGCTAGTGGCTCAATACTCCAAACCCAAATCAGTATTGCCACTCATTGATACCTTCACCTCCTAAACTAGTAAGAAGGTGTTGGGGTACATTGAGAGGAATACTAGAAGAAGGAATATGAGTAATGGCAATGCTCCAATACAGCCTGTAATCTCTTTTGAGAAGGTGAAAGTGCAGCGAGATCTGATATACTCTAAAGGGGGGGCGAATAGAGTATATGGTGCTTTGAAACTTTTTACAACAATTGTTGTAATAAGAGTGAGCAGGGAAGTAGTAATAAATCTAATCACAGAACTAAGTTAATGAAAAGCTAATCACAGAAAAATCAAGGCCAGAAACAAAAATAAAAACAAGCAAAACCAGAAGACACAAGGAAATATAGTCGTTCCCCTAAACTTGGGTACATCCACTCTTCTACCACCCTAGGTAGGAATCCACTGCAGGATGAGTTGATCAGGTTTCCTGGGCACCAATGAGCTTTTGATAAGGTGCTCAAAAACCAAAGCAGATTTTTTGATCAGGTGTCTTGCCACCAATGAGCTTTTGACAAGGTGCTCAAAAACCAAGCTCAAACTTTTGAAGGGAGTTTGAGAAACCCTTTACAGAGAGGGGGTGAGAGAGTGATGGAAGTCTTCTCTTTCTCAAACAACTGAGAAGACTATGTGGATTGTTGATGTCAAAGCTCCCCCTGAATCCTTGAGATCTTCAGGAAGAAAAGCTTTGGTGAGGGTGATAGGCCTTCAAAGATTGAACTCCAGCAATAGATGATTTCAGCAATAGCTGAAATGTTGAATGTCTGGAGTCTTGAAGTATGTTGGCCAGCATTAATTGCATCCTTAATTGCAAAATATCTTCTGGAGGAAAGTCCATAGAAATATTCCTTGAAACTTGGTCCAGAAATGAATGAAAACGGCTAGGAAATCTCTGAATTAATTGCAGAATAACTCCTTAACTGATTTGAATTTGAATCTAGAAACATCCTTGAAGTTATCTGAAAACGTCGAACTGAGCTCTGCTATCGTCGAACTGAGCTCAGTGATCTGGAAATATACAGCAGCAAAATATCGTCGATCTGAGCTCAAAGATCGTCGAACTGAGCTCAGAGATAGAAATCCAAAGCTATGTCAAGATCGTCGAACTGAGCTCACCGATCGTCGAATGGAGTTTGGCGATATGATGAAGTTGAGCTCAGCGATCGTCGAATGGAGTTCGACGATCTGTCGAAGTTGAGCTAGACGATCGTCGATCGGAGTTCGACGAATCGTCGTGCTGAGCTCGACGATATGACTTAGTCTCCAAACAGAAAATCTTGGTCTTCAGGGCAGCTTCCAAACCTAGACTTTTAACCCTTAGACTCAATTCTAATTGACCTATTGAGTTATACAGGAGGTCAAGCATTGATTCCTAGAGACATAGTGATCCTGACCCAAATTAGTAATAGGGTGTTCCAACAATCTCCCCCTATTTGGGTTAGGATTACTATTTACAGACTTTGGAAAAATTAAATAACAATATTCAAGCAGCAAAACAGAAAAGCAACAAGCTAGACAAATACAGAACCACAGAGATATATAACATCCAGATAATCAGAAATCACAGAGAATATCACCTTACATTGTCATTTCTTTTCTTTGCCCTTAACAAGTTTGATTTCTCTGTTAGGATTGAGGGCTTCCTTCTTTGATCTGGTATCATCTGCTGCACCTAAGGATGTTTGCTGTTTAGGCCTGGGAACTATAGCTTCAGGATGCAATTCCATATACCTGTCAGAATCAAAGAACTTGCTTGATGCATATCTTTCTAGCTCTTTCTTTCTTTGTTCAGACATTGTTGAGATATTAGATGAATCTTTTCCTTGCTCTCTAGCCTTTTTGATCTGATCCAGTGCAGCTAGTTCCTTTAATCTTGCAGTCCAAGCAGCTGGATTGTTCTCAGGATCCTCAAAAGGTACAGGTGGCTCATATCTGTTAGAGGGATTGTCTTGAGGAGGCCTGGAAGACACAGTTTCTTTCAGCTTATAGGGAAAAGGACCAGATGTTGTATCAGTTGAAATTTGTCCTCCCCTGGAATATGGGTGTTGCCTTGAGTATCCTTTGGAGTAAACTTGGAGATATCTTTGATTTCCTCTGTATCCTCCTCTCCTGGATTGAGATCCCCTGGATTGGCTTCCCCTATTATAAGATCTAGCATGAGGCTGATAGGGGGCCTGACTTCTGGCTGGGGGTTGAGCTGCAGAGCTTCCACCTACACCTGTATCAGGAGGAGGTGGTGGAGGAGGATGAGAGTGTTGGAATTGAGAGGAACCCTTTTCATATTTTCTCTTCTTTTTCATTGCCTTCAGTTGGTTCTTGGAGTACTGCATCCAGTGCTCAGTAATAGGGCAGTCATGTAGAATGTAGTATGGAATATCATTGTTGTCTTTGACCTTGGCAGGAGGTACTCTCTTCATAGCTTTGCTCCTTGCCTTTCTTTTCCTAGCAATGGTAGCAGAAGAGTCATCAGAGTCTGTTCTGAACTCATAACTTTCAGAACTCTGGTCATCATAAAGAGCATCTATTTTCTTCATTAAGTCCTTCTTGAGCTATACAGAAGCAGATGAGGCAACAGATGGTGTAGCAGCAGGTGTTGAAGCAATAACAGCAGCAGATAGAGTAGAAGCAGTAACAACAACAGCAGCAACTATAGGCTCTGGAGAAGTGACAGCAGCAGCAACAGTCTCACTAACAACAGCAGAAACAACAGCAGAGAAATCATCAAAAACTGTAGAAGGCTCAAACTCAGGTGCCTCTGACATAAGAATCTCCTTGGAAATTGGTTCAACAGCAATAATAGAAATTTCAGCAGCAGTATCAACAAGTTCAGCAGCAGTAGAGGCAACAGCATCAGAAGCAACAACAATGCTTTCAGCAGAAGAAGCAGCAGCATACACTGAGTTGACAAAAGAGTTGATAATGCTTGGGTCACAGCAAGAGAATGGAACAAGTGCCTTGGATAGATCCTCTGGAGGCTGGACAGTAGTTATCTCTGGCAGATAGCTGAAATAAAACTGATCAAAATTTGATAGCAAAGACCTGAGGTCTATTGCAAGGACTGCAGCAGGAGGAATTTGTGCTTGAGGCACAGCAACAGCAGCAAGAGCAGGAGCAGAAGAAGCAGTAATAACAGCAGCAGCAGCAGATAGGCTCATAGAAATAGCAGCAGCATCAGCAGCAGCAGGAAGACTCACTTCATAGGGCATCTCCCCCTGCCTAGATTCAGACAAGGCTGGATCAAGGCACACTGCTGTAGGGGCTGCCTGAGGGAATATGGAAGAGAGCCTGGCAGAGAGAGCTGCCACTAACAGGTGTAATGGATCCAAGGAGGTCTCCAACAGAAGAGAGAGCCTGGGGGCAAGCAACTCATACAACCTATCAGCAAGGGTTGGAAGGTCTACTTGCTCAAGGGTGACTGGAGCAGAGGTAGAAGATAGAGGAGCAGCTGATGGTGAGGGTAGTGGAGAGCTGGTGAATGGGGGAAGGGATGGCTGAGGTGTTGGTAAGGTGGAAATGGAGGACAGTGGGATGGAGATAGATGGGGTGAATGTGGGTTGGTCAATAATCTCTTGTAGAAGTTCTTGATAGGATGTGGAGGAAGAGGGTAGCTCAGGAGGAGAGGATGGAGAGTCATCCATAAAGGAATCATCAATGAGGGTGAAGGATGGATGGGAGGGTAATGAAGTGACATCTGGTGGATGGTAGGAGAATAATGGATGGAATTGTTCTTCTGGTGTTGGAAGAATAGGTACTGGAGATGGTGTGGATGTTGGAGAGGTGCTGGATAGGATGATGGTGGATGGAGCTGGAATGGTAGAAGGTATGGGAAGGGATGGAATTGGAGGAGGAGGAGGAGAGGCAACAATAGCAGGCAGGTCATCTGCAGGGGCAAAGACCTGTGGAGAAGTGACTCTTAGAGTCCTTGTGCCTGAAGGAGTGCTGGAGGAGGGCTTGCTGATTTGTCTGTCCCACTTTCCAAAGAGGGCACAAGACAGTCTCTTGGAAGCATTGATATGGATTCCAGAGGAGACCAGCAAAGCAGGGCACCTGTGCTGCAGAAACACCCCAATGATCCTTCCAAAGTTGACAAAACTTTTGTTGATTTTCTTCTTGATAAGGTCAAAGAAGACTTCTCCCCAATTCAGATTTTTCTTATCTACAAGGGCTCCCATGAGGCAGAGCTGATACCTTGAGATTGTATCATGGGCAGAGTGCTTAGCCAGTAGTACTTTCCCAACAACATCTGCCATGAATCTCTATTCCACAGAAAGGTTCCTTTTGAAGAGCTTGCTAGGGTTACCCTCTGAATGACCCATTCTGGCAAGCAGGTCAGAATACTCTTCTCCAGACAGGTCAGCAATATCTTCACCATTTCTCAACTCAAAAACTTCTGTTAAAATTGTTGTTGTTAAGGGTACCTGAGTTCCAGATATAGACCCAACAATGGTGGAGTTGTCTTGATTGTGGGCAGTGTAGACTCATTCTTTTATCTCATCAGATGCAAGCTTAATCTTTGTGGTCATTATTGCTGTCAAGTTCTGGTATTTGAATAATCCCAAAATATCTTGAAAGACCTGGTCGGTTGTGTTGAAGGATTCCATGTCAATATCGAAACCAGCATCAAACTTCATGGCAGCAAGAACAGCAACAGACACAGCCATGGGTACCTGCAAAAATTCAACAAACAAAACGACCAAGTACAGAACTGTTTGGAGGGAAAGAAAATTCTTGCAGAGAAATCGAAAGAGCAAAGGAGAACGACGGCGAAAAATGAATTTTATATTAAGGTTCGACGCAGAATTGGAAAGATCGTTGAACTCAGTTCGACGATCGAGGCTTCTAAAGGAATCTGAAGAGTCTTCAACATCGTCGATCTCCGTTCGACGATATTGGAGAGCGTCGAGCTCCGTTCGACGATAGTTCAGGGAACAAAATCGTCGAGCGTCGTTCGACGATCGTTGACCGGAAGAGATAGTTCATACTATCTGAGAAACGCTGAACTCGGGTCGATGATTTTGGAAATCGTCGATCTCCGTTCGACGATCTTAGGGCAAATCGTCGAGCGCAGTTCAGAGATCAAAAAAACTCTAGACACTAAGAAAAATCAGGATGTATGCCTAGTCTTGGTCAATTTTTAAGCTTTCAAAATCTTGGATATTATTTAAGACTTCCTCCATCTAACATTCTTAACTGATTTAGGAAGAAGGTGTGTTTCTTTTCATCCAATGGCTTGGTGAAAATATCTCCCTTTTGTAAATTAGTTGGGATATAGTGTAGTTCAATTTTATTCTTTTCAACATTATCCCTTAAGAAATGATGCCTAATCTCTATGTGTTTTGTCCTACTATGGAGGACTGGATTTTGAGCTATAGAAATAGCACTGGTGTTATCACAAAAGATTTTAGACTTCTCTAAGTTTTAGCCATAGTCTAGGAGTTGGTTTTGAATCAGCAGTTGAAGTTGACACAGATGTTTGTTTCTTACAAAACCAAGAGACAAGTCTGTCACCAAGGAACTGACAAGTTCCACTGGTACTTTTCCTGTCAATTCTGCATCCAGCATAATCAGCATCAGAGAATCCAGTTAAATCAAATGCTGAATCTTTTGGATACCAGAGACCTAGATTTGGACAACTTTTAACATAGCTGAGAATCCTCTTTACTAGTGTTAGGTGTGACTCTCTAGGGCTTACTTGGAACCTAGCACATATACATGTAGCAAACATTATATCTGGTCTACTAGCTGTAAGATACAGTAAAGAGCCAATCATTACTCTATATGTTGTCTGATCAACAGGTTTCCCATGTTCATCAGCATCCAATACAGCATTAGTAGGCATGGGTGTTTTCATACAAGATGCTTCAGACATACCAAATTTCTTAACCAATTCATTTGCATACTTGGTTTGAGAAATGAAGATGCCTTCAGCATGTTGCTTGACTTGCAATCCTAGGAAGAAGGATAGCTCACCCATGCTACTCATCTCAAATTTAGAATGCATCAGGTTGGAAAACCTTCTGCACAATTTGGAGTCAGTAGAACCAAAAATAATATCGTTTACATAAATTTGTACTAGTAGGGTATGGGACGTATGGGTTCTAATGAAAAGAGTTTGGTCTACTCTACCCCTTATAAAACCATTTTCCAAAAGAAAGCATGTTAGGGTCTCATACCATGCTCTAGGAGCTTGCTTGAGACCATATAATGCTTTATTCAATCTAAAAACATAATCAGGAAAAGTAGGAGAGATAAAACCTGGAGGTTGTCTGACATATACTTCCTCTTTGATGTCTCCATTTAAAAAGGCACTTTTGACATCCATCTGATATACCTTGAAGCCTTTGTGTGCTGCATAAGCTAAAAATATTCTGATGGCTTCCAATCTTGCAACTGGTGCAAAAGTCTGGTCGTAGTCTATTCCTTCTTCTTGAGAGTATCCCCGAGCAACTAGCCTTGCCTTGTTTCTTATAATTACTCCTTGATCATCCAATTTGTTTCTGAATACCCATTTTGTTCCAACAATGGAATGATCCTTAGGCTTTGGCACTAGTTCTCATACTTTGTTTCTCTCAAATTGATGCAACTCCTCTTACATTGCAATGATCCAGTGTGGATCTTGCTCTGCATCTTGAATGGACTGAGGTTCAATTTGAGATAGGAAGCAGGTGTGCAACAGGTTTTGGTTGACCTGATTTCTGGTTTGCACACCAACTGAGATGTCTCCAATTATTTGGGAAATTGGATGGTCTCTTGATGTTACTAAATCAACCGGGGGTGTTGATTGTTCACCAACCTGTGTTGTTGTTTCCTCTTATGGTATAACAACTGGCTCTTCAAGTTGTTCTTCAGTATGTTGAGTATTTCCTTCATCTTCACTGCTTTCATCCTCTTGAGTAACCTGTAACTTGTTCAAGTCTTCAACTAGAGAATGTTCCTGCAAGGGTTCTATGGTAGAAGAGATCTTCTCCTTGAAAGACATGTTAGATTCATCAAATGATATATGAACAGATTCCTCAATTTTTAAAGATGATTTATTATAGACCCTATAAGCCTTGCTGATCATGGAGTATCCTAGAAACACTCCTTCATCAGCTTTGGCTTGAAATTTTGCTAAATATTTCTTGTCATTATTATGAATATAGCAAATACAACCAAAGACTCTAAAATAGTCAACTTTAGGTTTCTTCGCTTTGAGTAATTCATAGGGAGTCTTTCCCTTTAGTTTATGTATCAGACTTCTATTCAGCATATAGTTGGAGGTGTTCACTGCCTCTGCCCAAAAGGATAGAGGTAGATGAGCATCTGACAACAATGTAGTGGCAGATTCAATAAGGGTTCTATTTTTTCTTTCAGCTACCCCATTTTGTTGAGGAGTTCTAGGAGCTGAGAAAGTATGCCTGATCCCTTCACTCTGACAGAACTCTTGCATAAGAAGAGAATCAAACTCTGTCCCATGATCACTTCTGATCAGGGCAATGTGAGTATTGAACTCAATCTGTATACATTTGAGAAACTCTGTCAGACACTTAAAGTTATCAGACTTCTTCCTTAGAAAGAACACCCAAGTGAATCTAGAGAAGTCATCTACAACTACTAAAGTGTAGGATTTCCCTCCTAGGCTTTGTACTGTGATGGGTCCAAAAAGATCCATGTGTAACAGATACAATATCCTAGGTGAATCACTCTTATTAAGTGACTTAAAGCTATTTTTAGTTGGCTTGCCTAATTGACAAGTCCTGCAGAGTCCTTCCTTCTTGTAGGGGCCAGAAGGTAGTCCTCTAACAAGGTTGTCCTTGGATAGCCTAGCAATAGTTCTAAGGTTTAGGTGTCCTAGTCTCTTATGCCATAAAATATTTGGTCTACAGACAGAATTAAACAAGCAGATATCTACATCAGTTGAAAGAAAATCTACTAAATAGATGTTACCTTTTCTTTTACCTGTCAACACAGTTATGTTGTCCTCTGACTTGATTTTGCATAAGGCTTTGCTGAAGGTCACCTGGTAGCCTTCATCACACAGCTGACTGATGCTAATTAAGTTGTGCTTCAGTCCTTCCACATAAGCTACCTTCTTGAAAGTTACTGATCCAATCTGGACTGCACCATATCCTTTAGTCTGTCCAAAGTTTGAATCACCAAAGATAACTTTGGGTCCAAGCTTGGCTCTAAAGGAAGTGAGGTTGTCTTTATTCCCTGGCATGTGCTTAGAGCACCCACTATCCAAGTACCATTGCTGGTTAGATGTCGGATAGGTCTTCACCTGCACATAAGACAATTCATTTGTTTTTGACCCAGTTTACCTTGGGCCTAGGTTGATAACCTTTAAATTCTGAAATGAAAGACATCCCAGGTTGACTCTTATATCCTTCAGGATGATATCTCCTTGGAGGTATAATCCATTCAGTATAAGGGTTAAAGATTTGGGATGAAGGACCCTTAGGATTCAATTTTGATTTGCCCTTGAAAAATTTTCCAGAGCTCTGACCTCTGTTCGACGATCTTGGAGCTGCATTCGACGATCTTGGGTCAGATCGTCGAGCTCCGTTCGACGGTCGACTATGGCTGAGATCAGGTACTTGAGATCGTCGAGCTGCGTTCGACGATTTTGCATGAGATCGTCGATCTGCGTTCGATGATTTTGGCTGAGATCGTCAATCTGCGTTCGGAGATCGTCGATCTCTGTTTGGCGATCGTCGATCTCCGTACGACGATTTCTGCTGGGACTTAGTTTTCTGGGGCAGATCAGAATTTTTCCTAGCAACCTCTACAACTCCCTTTCCTTTGTCAGAAATGAATTTGATTGGAGTTGTTAGAACTATGGGTTGGCTGGATGAAGCACCCAAGCCCAGTGTACTATTGAATCTGGAGTTCACTGTGCTTGTGATGTCCATCAGCTTGATGCTTCTCCCATTAAGGGATTCTTCAAGCTTCTTGGCCTCAGAGAGCTCACTTTTCAGTGAAGCTATCTGTTCCCTATAGCACTCCAACTCCTGAGAGAGTTTGAGGTTTTCTGACTTTAAAGTATTGTGTTCAGATAATTGATTTCTGAGAGAGATGATCTCTTTCTCAGACTTTAGCAGGTCCAAACACAATGCTTTAAATTCAGATTTAAAATCCTCTGAATTAAAATCAAAAGAGCTGATTACCTGATCTTCTTCAGGTTGAGTCTCTGAATCTGACTCTGACTCTTCTTCTTCTGAATTGTGCTGTGAGGCATTGATTGTCATCATGTAGAACTCTTTTTCTTCTGAATCATCTTCATCATCACTGGAGCTGGATGATGCTTCTGACTCTTCTTCAGTCTCACTCCAGGATTCAGCAACAAACCCCTTTCTTGTATGTTTGTTTTTGCTTGATGAGGGTTTGCCATTGTCATTCCTCTTGGAGTCTTTCTCCTTTCTTCTTTCTTTCCTGTCCCTTTTGTCCTTGTTTTTATTTTCTGGACAGTCAGGAACTATGTGCCCTGGTTTCCTGCAACCAAAGCAAATAATGTCTTTATTATTATTATTGATGGACTTGTCATACCTTGGCTTATCATGTTCCTTGTATGATCTCCTTCTGAAGTCCTTTCTGGACATTTTGTAAAATCTTTTGGCCAGTAGACTGAGTAGTTCATCATTGCCTGTGGCTTTATCTTCAGGCAGATCTTCAGTTACCTTGAAGGCTATGGTCTTCTCTTTTCTTGTGGCTGGTGAGGCAGCCTTCTGTTCTTCCTCTCTATTTTTGATGAGTAGCTCATAAGATTTGAGCTTACCCAATAGAGCTTCAGTAGTGATCTCATTCAGACTTCTGGCATCCTTAATTGGCCAGATTCTTGAATACCAAGTGCTAGGGAAGCACATTAGGATCTTGTCATTGAGTTCAGTTAGAGAGATCTCTTTGTCCAATGTCCTGAGTTCACTGACAATTAGACTTAGCCTGTTGTACATGTCTCCCACTGACTCAGTTTCTCCCTTCTTGAAATTCTCATATTGAGAGATGAGATGGGATCTCCTATCCTTTCTCTCATCAGCTGAGCCTGAGACTATTTCTGAGAGTTTGTCCCAAATTTCCTTTGCTGAATTGCATTCAGCCACCTTTTGAAATATGTCATCAGACATTGTCTGGGCCAAGATGTTCATAGACTTGGCATCAGCTACCTTCCATCTCTTGATATCAGCATCTATTCCTGATGGAGGTGGAACATCATTTGTACTTGTGTTCTCTGGGGGTCTTGGACACACTGTCAAAACAGATTTAAAAATATCTTCGTCAATAGAATTCATGTACCGTCTGATCCTTGCTTTCCAAAGTGCAAACTTGGATAGATTGCACACTGGAGGTCTGGTGCTAGCATAATCTTTATTTTGGGCCATGATTTGTGAAAACAAAATCTAATAGTAAAATACAAAAGAAAGGAGATCTAACTTGGGATCTTTGGGTTCAGGTGTTAGCCTGTACAACCAATCAGGTATGGTATGTTTAACCAACCTGGCTATGATACCAATTGAAAGTGCAGCTAGATTTGATAAACTCTAGAGGGGGGGTGAATAGAGTATATGGTGCTTTGAAACTTTTTACAACAATTGTTGTAATAAGAGTGAGCAGGGAAGCAGTAATAAATCTAATCACAGAACTAATTTAATGAAAAGCTAATCACAGAAAAATCAAGGCCAGAAACAAAAATAAAAACAAGCAAAACCAGAAGACACAAGGAAATATAGTGGTTCCCCTAAACTTGGGTACATCCACTCTTCTACCACCCTAGGTAGGAATCCACTGCAGGATGAGTTGATCAGGTGTCCTGGGCACCAATGAGCTTTTGATAAGGTGCTCAAAAACCAAAGCAGATTTTTTGATCAGGTGTCTTGCCACCAATGAGCTTTTGACAAGGTGCTCAAAAACCAAGCTCAAACTTTTGAAGCGAGTTTGAGAAACCCTTTACAGAGAGGGGGTGAGAGAGTGATGGAAGTCTTCTCTTTCTCAAACAACTGAGAAGACTATGTGGATTGTTGATGTCAAAGCTCCCCCTGAATCCTTGAGATCTTCAGGAAGAAAAACTTTGGTGAGGGTGATAGGCCTTCAAAGATTGAACTCCAGCAATAGACGATTTCAGCAATAGCTGAAATGTTGAATGTCTGGAGTCTTGAAGTATGTTGGCCTTGAACACTTGAAAACAAAAGAGATCTGAAGATTTGAGAGAGCTTGATCTCCTTGGATGTGTGTTCTTGAGAATTCTTTGAGACAGTATATTTTGTTGAAGATTATGATGTCTGACTGTATGTCTGTGTTTTTTCTGTAATCTGTCTCTTTAGATTCAAAAATTCTTTTCTTTTATTCTCTGGTACTGAACAAAAACATTCTCTGAGAAGAATAGCCGTTGGCCAGCATTAATTGCATCCTTAATTGCAAAATATCTTCTGGAGGAAAGTCCATATAAATATTCCTTGAAACTTGGTCCAGAAATGAATGAAAACGGCTAGGAAATCTCTGAATTAATTGCAGAATAACTCCTTAACTGATTTGAATTTGAATCTAAAAACATCCTTGAAGTTATCTGAAAAAGTCGAACTGAGCTCTGCTATCGTCGAACTGAGCTCAGCGATCTGGAAATATACAGCAGCAAAATATCGTCGATCTGAGCTCAAAGATCGTCGAACTGAGCTCAGAGATAGAAATCCAAAGCTGAGTCAAGATCGTCGAACTGAGCTCACCGATCGTCGAATGGAGTTCGACGATATGATGAAGTTGAGCTCAGCGATCGTCGAATGGAGTTCGACGATCTGTCGAAGTTGAGCTAGACGATCGTCGATCGGAGTTCGACGAATCGTCGTGCTGAGCTCGACGATATGACTTAGTCTCCAAACAGAAAATCTTGGTCTTCAGGGCAGCTTCCAAACCTAGACTTCTAACCCTTAGACTGAATTCTAATTGACCTATTGAGCTATACAGGAGGTCAAGCATTGATTCCTAGAGACATAGTGATCCTGACCCAAATTAGTAATAGGGTGTTCCAACAGAAGGTCATCTTGACATCCAACAAATATGACCAAGAAAGTATGTATGGTCATTGGTTGAATGGAAGATTCAATAGTGTGGAAAAAAATAATCATATCTATAATGGAAAGAAGTGGATGGGCTTGAGTGCCTTTAAGGCCCCATATGATGTAATAAAGATGGCCCATCCTAGACCATTTGTGTTTGGTGCCCCTGCCCCCTCACTCAAGGAAAAGGAAGTGTCAACTTCCAAATTCCTTCCAACAAGATAATTGGCTACTGTCCAGCCTGTAGCTCAATCTCACAGAGTAATTTATGATGCTATCAACTTGTGCTCAACCACCAAACTAAGACCTATTGATACCAATAAGACATTGACTGCGAAGACTAACTACAGGCAGGTAAAATGTCAAGGCATTGCTGAAAGAAATTAGAAGAATGTTGTTATCTACCTTCAAGAACATAAAACTGAAGTATCTACTTCAAAAGTTATTCAAAAAACACGATACAAATCCATGAGTGTAGGTGTTGTGGGAAAGTGAGAAACTTTCTCATATATTATTGGCAAAACCCCAGTATGCCTAATGCAAAGAAAGGCATTCCTGTCAGGCAATGTTTTGCTAGAAATACTTATGTTGCTAACAAACACCTAGGACCCATGATATATTTGGCTCTTAATTAAGGATAAGTGATATACATTTTGCAGGTTAGTTCAAGTACCTCTCTAAATCAGATATGGTGTTGGAACACCCTATTACTAATTTGGGTCAGGATCACTATGTCTCTAGGAATCTGTGTTTTGACCTTCTGTATAGCTTAATAGGTCAATTAGAATTGAGTCTAAGGGTCAGGAGTCTAGGATTGGAAGCTGCCCTGAAGACCCAAGTTTTTCTGGAGACTAAGTCCAAATCGTCGAGCTCAGCACGACGTTTCGTCGAACTCCGGTCGACGATCGTCTAACTCAACTTTGACAGATCGTCGAGCTCCATTCGACGATCGCTGAGCTCAAACCTCATAATATCGTCGAGCTCTGGTCGACGATCGCTGAGCTCAACTTCTCAATATCGTCGAGCTCTGGTCGACGATCGCTGAGCTCAGGTTGACGATTTTGACTCTGCACTGGATCCTTATCTCTGAGCTCAGTTCGACGATCTTTGAGCTCAGATCGACGATTTCTTTGCTGCTTGCATCTTCCAGTTCGCTGAGCTCAGCTCGACGATAGCAGAGCTCAGTTCGACGTTTTCAGTTATCTTTCTGAATTCAAATTCAAATCAGATAGAAGTTATTCTGCATTTAATTCAGAAGATCTGCCAGCCGTTTTCATTTACTTCTGGAGCAAGTTTCAAGGGATTTTTCAAGGAACAATTCAGTGGACTTTCCTTCAGAACAGATTATGCAATTAAGGCTGTAATCAATGCAGACCAACGGCTATCTTTGACAGAGTAATATTCTATTCAGACTCAGAGAATAAAAGATAGAATGTTTTTTGAATAAAGAGAGAGAGTAGACAAAAACAGAAAGAGATTTTGACAAGAATAGGACACCTCTCAATATACAGAGACTCTGAAAAATATTCTGTCAACAAGAATTCAGAAGAACACTCATCATCAAGAGATCAAAACTTTCAAACATTCTTCAGATCTCTTCAGCTCTCAAGTGTTCAAGGCCAACATCATTTCAAGACTCCAGACAATCAACATTTCAGCTTGCTGAAATCATCTTCTGCTGGAGATCTATTTTTGAAGGCCTATCACCCTCAGCAAAGCTCATCTTCCTGAAGATCAAGGACTCAGGGGGAGCTTTGAAATCAATCCACTTAGTCTTCTCAGTTGATTGAGAAAGAGAAGACTGCCATAACTCTCTCAACCCCCTCTCTGTAAAGGGTTATTCAAACTCCCTTCAAAAGTTTGAATCTGGTTTTTGAGCACCTTGTCAAAAGCTCATTGGTGGCAAGACACCTGATCAAAAAATCTGATTTGGTTTTTGAGCACCTTATCAAAAGCTCATTGGTGCCCAGGACACCTGATCAACTCATCCTGCAGTGGATTCCTACCTAGGGTGGTAGAAGAGTGGATGTACCCAAGTTGGGGAACCACTATATTTCCTTGTGTCATCTGGTTCTGCATGTTTTCTTTTTGTTTCTGGCCTAGATTTTCTTGTGTTTTATTTCTGCATAGCTTAGTTTTGTGTTTAGTTTTACTTCTGCTTCCCTGCTTACACCCATTACAACAAGTGTTGTAAAGCTTTGCAAAAGTTTTTCTTTGTGTTTTAAAAAGCACCATATACTCTATTCACCCCCCCTTTAGAGTATATCAGATCTAGTTTCCCCTTTCAATTGGTATCAGAGGCAGGTTGGTTAAACATACCATATCTGTTTGGTTGTACAGGTTAACACCTGAACCCCAAGATCCCAAACTAGATCTTTCTTTTGTATTTTATTATTAGATTTAGCCTGCACAAATCATGGCCCAAAACAAAGATTATGCTAGCACCAGACCTCCAGTGTGCAATCTATCGAAGTTTGCACTTTGGAAAGCAAGGATTAAACTCTACATGAATTCTATTGACGAAGATATTTTTAATTCTGTCTTGACAGTGTGTCCAAGACCTCCAGAGAGCACAAGCACAAATGCTGTTCCACCTCCATCAGGAACAGATGCTGACATCAAAAAGTGGAAAGTAGCTGATGCCAAGGCAATGAACATTCTAGCTCAGACAATGTCAGATGACATTTTTCAGAAGGTAGCTGAATGTAATTCAGCCAAGGAGATCTGGGACAAGCTCTCAGAAATAGTTTCAGGATCAGCTGATGAAAGAAAGGACAGAAGATCCCATCTCATCTCCCAATATGAGAACTTCAAGAAGGGAGAAACAGAGTCAGTGGGAGACATGTACAACAGACTGAGTCTAATTGTCAGTGAACTGAGGACATTAGACAAAGAGATCTCACTAACAGAACTTAATGACAAGATCCTAATGTGCTTCCCCAGCACTTGGGATTCAAGAATCTGGCCAATTAAAGATGCCAGAAGCCTGAATGAGATCACCACTGAAGCCTTGTTGGGTAAGCTCAAATCTTATGAGCTACTCATCAAGAACAGAGAAGAAGAACAGAAGGCTGCTTCACCAGCCACAAGAAAGGAGAAGACTATAGCATTCAAGGCAACTGAGGATCTGCCTGAAGAAAAAGGAACAACCAATGATGAACTTCTCAGCTTATTGGCCAAAAGATTCTATAAGATGGCCAGAAAGGACTTCAGAAGAAGATCATACAAGGAGCAGGATAAGCCAAGGTATGACAAGTCCATTGGCAATAGTAAAGACATCATTTGCTTTGGTTGCAGGAAACCAGGGCATATGGTTCCTGACTGTCCAGAGAACAAGAACAAGGACAGAAGGGACAGAAAAGAAAGAAGAAAGGAGAAGGACTCCAAAAGGAATGGAAGTAGCAAACCTTCCTCCAGCAGAAATAAGCACACAAGGAAAGGATTTGTTGCTGAATCCTGGAGTGAGACTGAAGAGGAGTCAGAAGCCTCTTCCAGCTCAAGTGATGATGAGGATGATGCAGAGGAAAAGGAGTTCTGCATGATGGCAATCAATGCCTCACAACACAACTCAGAGGAAGAGGAGTCAGAGTCAGACTCAGAGACTCAACCTGAAGAAGATCAGGTAATCAGCTCTTTTGATTTTACTTCAGAAGATTTCAAACTTGAATTTAAAGCACTATGTTTAGACCTGCTAAAGTCTGAGAAAGAGATCATCTCTCTCAGAAATCAATTATCTGAACAAAGTGGTTTAAAATCAGAAAACCTCAAACTCTCTCAGGAGTTGGAGAACCATAGGGAACAGATAGCTTCACTGAAGAGTGAACTCTCTGAGGCCAAGAAGCTTGAAGAATCTCTCAATGGGAGAAGCATCAAGCTGATGGACATCACAAGCACAGTGAACTCAAGATTCAACAGTACACTGGGCTTGGGTGCCTCATCCAGCCAACCTATTGTTCTAACAACCCCTATCAAGTTCATTTCTGACAAGGGAAAGGGAGTTGTAGAGGTTGCCAGGAAAAATTCTGATCTGCCTCAGAAAACTAAAGTCCAGCACAAATCGTCGAACGGAGATCGACGATCGCCGAACGCAGCTCGACGATCTCAAGAAAAATCGTCGAACGCAGATCGACGATCTCAGCCAAGTTCGTCGAACGCTGGTCGACGATCCCATATACCTGACCTCAGCCATAGTCGACCGTCGAACGGAGCTCGACGATCTGACCCACGATCGTCGAACGCAGCTCCAAGATCGTCGAACAGAGGTCAGAGCTCTGGAAATTTTCTCAAGGGCAAGTCAAAATTGAATCCTAAGGGTTCTTCATCCCAAACCTTTAACCCTTATACTGAATGGATTATACCTCCAAGGAGATATCATCCTGAAGGATATAAGAGTCAGCCAGGGATGTCTTTCATTTCTGAATTTAGAGGTTATCAACCTAGGCCCAAGGTAAACTGGGTCAAAAACAAGTAAACTGTTTTATGTGCAGGTGAAGACCTATCCAACATCTAACCAGCAATGGTATTTGGATAGTGGATGCTCTAAGCACATGACAGGGAACAAGGACAACCTCAATTCCTTTAGAGCCAAGCTTGGACCCAAAGTTATCTTTGGTGATTCCAACTTTGGACAAACTAAAGGATATGGAGAAGTCCAGATTGGGTCTGTAACCTTCAAGAAGGTAGCATATGTGGAAGGACTGAAGCACAACCTAATCAGCATCAGTCAGCTATGTGATGAAGGCTACCAGGTGACCTTCAGCAAAACCTTATGCAAAATCAAGTCAGAGGACAACACAACTGTGTTGACAGGTAAAAGGAAAGGTAACATCTACCTAGTAGATTTTCTTTCAACTTCTATAGATATCTGTTTATTCAATTCAGTTTGTAGACCAAATGTTTTATGGCATAAGAGATTAGGACACCTAAACCTTAGAACTATTGCTAGGCTCTCCAAGGACAACCTTGTTAGAGGACTACCTTCTGGCCCCTACAAGAAGGAAGGACTCTGCAAGGCCTGTCAATTAGGCAAGCAAACTAAGAACAGTTTTAAGTCACTTAATAAGAGTGATTCACCTAGGATATTGTATCTGTTACACATGGATCTATTTGGACCCATCACAGTACAAAGCCTAGGAGGGAAATCCTACACTTTAGTGATTGTAGATGACTTCTCTAGATTCACTTGGGTGTTCTTTCTAAGGAAGAAGTCTGATAACTTTAAGTGTCTGACAGAGTTTCTCAAATGTATAAAGATTGAGTTCAATACTCACATTGCCCTGATCAGAAGTGATCATGGGACAGAGTTTGATTCTCTTCTTATGCAAGAGTTCTGTCAGAGTGAAGGGATCAGACATACTTTCTCAGCTCCTAGAACTCCTCAACAAAATGGGGTAGCTGAAAGGAAAAATAGAACCCTTATTGAATCTGCCACTACATTGTTGTCAGATGCTCATCTACCTCTATCCTTCTGGGCAGAGGCAGTGAACACCTCCAACTATGTGCTGAACAGAAGTCTGATACATAAACTGAAGGGAAAGACTCCCTATGAATTACTCAAAGGGAAGAAACCTAAAGTTGACTATTTCAAAATTTTTGGTTGCATTTGCTATATTCACAATAATGATAAGAAATATCTAGCAAAATTTCAAGCCAAAGCTGATGAAGGAGTGTTTCTGGGATACTCTATGATCAGCAAGGCCTATAGGGTATATAATAAATCTTCATTAAAAATTGAGGAATCTGTTCATGTTTCTTTTGATGAAACTAACATGTCTTTCAAGGAGAAGATCTCTTCTACCATAGAACCTTTGCAGGAACATTCTCTAGTTGAAGATATGAACAAGCTACAGGTTGCTCAAGAAGAGGAAAGCAGTGAAGATGAAAGCAATGCTCAACATATTGAAGCACAACCTGAAGAGCCAGTTGTTGTACCACAAGAGGAAACAACAACACAGGTTGGTGAACAATCAACACCCCCTGTTGATTTAGTAACATCAAGAGACCATCCAATTACCCAAATAATTGGAGAAATCTCAGCTGGTGTGCAAACCAGAAATCAGGTCAACCAAAACCTGTTGCACACCTGCTTCCTTTCTCAAATTGAGCCTCAGTCCATTCAAGATGCAGAGCAAGATCCACACTGGATCATTGCCATGCAAGAGGAGTTGCATCAATTTGAGAGGAACAAAGTATGGGAACTAGTGCCAAAGCCTAAGGATCATTCCATTGTTGGAACAAAATGGGTATTCAGAAACAAACTGGATGATCAAGGAGTAATAATAAGGAACAAGGCAAGGCTAGTTGCCCAAGGATATTCTCAAGAAGAAGGAATTGACTACGACCAGACCTTTGCACCTGTTGCAAGATTAGAAGCCATCAGGATATTTTTAGCTTATGCAGCTCACAAAGGCTTCAAGGTTTATCAGATGGATGTCAAGAGTGCCTTCTTAAATGGAGACATCAAAGAGGAAGTCTATGTCAGACAACCTCCAGGTTTTATCTCTCCAACTCATCCTGATTTTGTTTTTAGACTACATAAAGCATTATATGGTCTCAAGCAAGCTCCTAGAGCATGGTATGAGACCCTAGCATGCTTTCTCTTGAAAAATGGTTTTATAAGGGGTAGAGTAGACCAAACTCTTTTCATTAGAACCCATAAGTCCCATACCCTACTAGTACAAATCTATGTAGACGATATCATTTTTGGTTCTACTGACTCAAAATTGTGTAGAAGGTTTTCTAACCTAATGCATTCTAAATTTGAGATGAGTAGCATGGGTGAGCTATCCTTCTTCCTAGGATTGCAAGTCAAACAACATGCTGAGGGCATCTTTATTTCTCAAACCAAATATGCTAATGAGCTGGTTAAGAAATTTGGCATGTCTGAGGCATCTTGTATGAAAACACCCATGCCTACCAATGCTGTATTGGATGCTGATGAACATGGGAAACCTGTTGATCAGACAACATATAGAGCAATGATTGGCTCTTTACTGTATCTTACAGCTAGTAGACCAGATATAATGTTTGCTACATGTATATGTGCTAGATTCCAAGTTAGCCCTAGAGAGTCACACCTCACATTAGTAAAGAGGATTCTTAGGTATGTTAAAAGTTGTCCAAATCTAGGTCTCTGGTATCCAAAAGATTCAGCATTTGAGTTAACTGGATTCTCTGATGCTGATTATGCTGGATGCAGAATTGACAGGAAAAGCACCAGTGGAACTTGTCAGTTCCTTGGTGATAGACTTGTCTCTTGGTTTTGCAAGAAACAAACATCTGTGTCAACTTCAACTGCTGAAGCTGAATATATGGCTGCAGGCAGTTGTTGTTCACAAATATTATGGATTCAAAATCAACTCCTAGACTATGGTTACAACTTAGAGAAGTCAAAAATCTTTTGTGACAATACTAGTGCTATTTCCATAGCTCAAAATCCGGTCCTCCATAGTAGGACAAAACACATAGAGATTAGGCATCACTTCTTAAGGGACAATGTTGAAAAGAATAAAATTGAACTGCAATATATCCCAACTGATTTACAAAGGGGAGATATTTTCACCAAGCCTTTGGATGAAAAGAAACATAATTTCTTCCTAAATCAGTTAGGAATGTTAGATGGAGGAAGTCTTAAATAATATCCAAGATTTTGAAAGCTAAAAATGACCAAGACTAGGCAAAATTCTGATTTTCCTTAGTGTCTAAAATTTCTCTGATCTCTGAACTGCGCTCGACGATTTTCCCAAAGATCGTCGAACGGAGTTCGACGATTTCCTGAATCGTCGAACTGAGTTCAGCGCTCCTTTGATAGTATGGACTATCTCTTCTGGTCAACGATCGTCGAACGGCGCTCGACGATTCTGTTCAATGAACGATCGTCGAACGGAGCTCGACGCCTTTCCAAATCGTCGAACGGAGATCGACGATTTTGGAGTCTCTTCAGATTCCTTTAGAAGCCTCGATCGTCGAACTGAGTTCAACGATCTTTCCAATTCTGCGTCGAACCCTAATATAAAACTCTTTTTTTGCCGTCGTTCTCTCTTGCGCTTTCAATTTCTCTGCAGAAATTTTCTTCCCTCCAAACAGTTCTACCTTGGTCGTTTTGTCTGTTGATTTTTGCAGGTACAATGGCCGTTTCAGTTGCTGTACTCGCCGCAATGAAATTTGATGCGGGTTTTGACATTGATCTAGACTCCTTCAACACAACTGATCAAGTCTTCCTGGACATCCTCAGTTTATTCAAAGATCAGCATCTATCTGCCCTTATGACAACAAGAATCAAACTTGCCTCTGATGAAATCAAAGAATGGGTATATACTGCACACAACCTTGACAACAACACCATTATTGGATCCATTGGTGGCACCCAGGTACCTCTGACCCCAACAGTCCTCACAGAGGTTTTTGGTTTAAGGAATGGTGAAGACTCTGCTGAACTTTCTGGAGAAGAATTCTCTGATATACTTGCCAGGATGGGTCATCCTGAGGGGAACCCTAGCAAGTTGTTTAAGAGGAACCTGTCAGTGGAATACAGGTTTCTGGCAGATGTTGTAGGCAAGGTTCTGCTGGCCAAACATTCTGCCCATGACACCATCTCCAGATATCAGCTCTGCCTCATGGGAGCTCTGGTAGATAGGAAAAGCTTGAACTGGGGAGAAGTCTTTTTTGATCTGTTGAAGAAAAAGATAAACAAAACTTTTGTGAATTATGGAAGAATTCTGGGAGTCTTCCTTCAGGCCAAGTGCCCTGCTCTGCTAGTCTCCTCTGGAGTGCACATCAATGCCTCCAAGAGACTCACCTGTGCCCTATTTGGGAAATGGGACAGGCAAATCATCAAGCCCAGCAGGCCCTCTCCATCTGCCCCTTCAGGCACCAGGACTCTAAGAGTCACTCCCCCCCAGGTCTCTGCCCCTGCAGAAGACCTGCCTGCTGCTAGTGCTGCTTCTTCTCCTCCTCCAAGTCCAACCCTACCCATTCCATCTACCACTCCAGCCTCATCCACAATTACAATTTCCAGCCCATCTCCAACTTCTATTCCATCTCCAGCAACCATCTCATCTCCACCAGCAGACCACTTCCATCCCCTATTCTCTTATCCCCCACCAGATGTCACCTCATCCCCATCCATCCCCTCCTTCACACTTTTGGATGAATCCTTCATGGATGATTCCCCCTCCTCTCCTCCAGAGTTACCATCCTCTTCCACCTCTTTCCAAGACCTTCTCCACCACATTATTGCCCAACCCACATTCACTCCATCCATATCCATCCCATTATCCTCCATCTCCACCATCCCCTCTCCTGAGCCATTCATTCCACCCTTCAGCCCTCCTCCTCCAGCTCCATCAGCCATCCCTGTACCCTCTACCTCTGCTCCTTTTCTTGAGCAAGTAGATCTCCCAGCCTTGGCTGACCAGTTGTATGAGCTCCTTGCACCCAGGCTCTCTCTTCTCATGGAGGCCTCTTTAGCTCCTCTACAACAGTCAGTGGCAGCTCTCTCTGCCAGGCTTTCCTCCTTCCTTACTCCTCAAGCAGCACCCCCAGCAGTGTGCCTTGATACAGCTCTATCTGTATCCAGGCAGGGGGAGATGCCCTATGAAGCCAGTCTTCATGCTGCTGTTGCTGCTGCTTCTGCTGCTATTGATGTTGTTTCTGTGTCTGCTTCTGCTACTGCTGCTGCTCCTGCATCTGCTGCCTCTGCTACTCCAGTCCTAGCAATAGACCTAAGGTCTTTGCTATCTACATTTGATACTGCATACTACTGCTGCCTCCCAGAGCCCAATGCTGTCCAGCCCTCTGAAGATCTGTCCAAGGCTCTGGTGCCCTTCTCATGCTGTGACCCCAGTATAATTTCTGCTTTTATTCATTCAGTGACTGCTGCTTCTGATGATGTTACTGCTGCTGCTGATGAAGAAAAGGCTGCATCTGCCTCTGAAATTATCCCTGCTGCTGAAGTAATTGTTTCTGTTGAGCCCTTTTCCCAGGATTCTCTGATGACAGAGGCTGCTGTTTCTGAGCCTGCTGAAGTTGTTGTTGTTGTTACTGAAGCTGCTGCTGCTGTCTCTCCTGAAGTTACTAGTGCTGTTTCTGAAATTGTTTCTGTTGCTCCATATGCTGTTGCACCTGTTGTTATATCTGTTGCCCCATCTGTTGCTGTTCCTGTTGCTGCCCCTTCTGCTTCTGCCCCATCAGCTGCTGTTCAACTGAAAGAAACATTGATGAAGAAGATTGATGCTTTATATGATGCACAGAGTTCTGAATCTGAGGATTATAACACTGCTTTTGATGATTCATCTGCCACCATTGCAAAGAAAAGGAAAGCAAGAAGTAAGGCATTGAAGAGGGTTCCTCCTGCCAAAGTTAGAGATGATAATGATGTTCCTTACTATATTCTGCACAACTGCCCAATCACTGAGCATTGGATGCAGTTCTCTAAGAACCAGCTAAAGGCTATGAAGAAGAAGAGGAAGTATGAGAAAGATTCCACTCAGTTCAAGCACCCTCATCCTCCTCCACCACCTCCACCTGATGCAGGTGCAGGTGGCAGCTCAGCAAGATCAGGCCCTGCTAGAAGCCAGGCTCCCTACCAACCTCATGCTAGAACATATCAAAGGGAAAGCCAGTCTAGGGGCTCTTACTCTAGAAGGGGAGGATACAGGGGAAACCAAAGAGAGACTCAGGTTTACTCCAAAGGGCATTCCAGGCAGCATCCTTATTCCAGGGGAGGACATGTTTCTTCTGACACATCTTCTGGTCCTTTTCCCTATAAGCTCAGAGAAAATGTGACTGTCAGGACTCCTCAAGATACCACTTCCAACAGGTATGAGCCATCTATTCCATTTGAGGACCCTGAGAAGAATCCTGTGGCTTGGACTGCTAGAATGAAAGAGCTGGCTGCATTAGATCAAATAAAGAAAGCCAAAGAGAAAGGCCTGGACACTTCCAACATCTCCACAATGTCAGAACAAAGACAGAAAGAACTAGAAAGATATGCTTCCAGCAAATTTTTTGATGCAGACAGGTACATGGAGTTGCATCCAGCTGCAGTGGTTCCCAGGACATCAAAGCAAATTTATTTGGGTGCAGCTGATGATACCAGATCCAAACAACAAGCCTTACATCCTAACAGAGAAATCAAGATGGTAAAAGGCAAAGAAAAGGAATAACTCTGTAAGGTGATAACTCTTGGTTTTTCTGACTGCCTTCTGGATATCATGTTTATATATCTGTGTGATGGTTCTGTAATGTCTAGCTGCTGTTGTTTTTATGTTTTTCTGACTGTATGATGTTGTTTGTTTTTCCTAAGTCTGTAAATAGTTTTCCTAACCCAAATAGGGGGAGATTGTTGGAACACCCTATTACTAATTTGGGTCAGGATCACTATGTCTCTAGGAATCTGTGTTTTGACCTTCTGTATAGCTTAATAGGTCAATTAGAATTGAGTCTAAGGGTCAGGAGTCTAGGATTGGAAGCTGCCCTGAAGACCCAAGTTTTTCTGGAGACTAAGTCCAAATCGTCGAGCTCAGCACGACGTTTCGTCGAACTCCGGTCGACGATCGTCTAACTCAACTTTGACAGATCGTCGAGCTCCATTCGACGATCGCTGAGCTCAAACCTCATAATATCGTCGAGCTCTGGTCGACGATCGCTGAGCTCAACTTCTCAATATCGTCGAGCTCTGGTCGACGATCGCTGAGCTCAGGTTGACGATTTTGACTCTGCACTGGATCCTTATCTCTGAGCTCAGTTCGACGATCTTTGAGCTCAGATCGACGATTTCTTTGCTGCTTGCATCTTCCAGTTCGCTGAGCTCAGCTCGACGATAGCAGAGCTCAGTTCGACGTTTTCAGTTATCTTTCAGAATTCAAATTCAAATCAGATAGAAGTTATTCTGCATTTAATTCAGAAGATCTGCCAGCCGTTTTCATTTACTTCTGGAGCAAGTTTCAAGGGATTTTTCAAGGAACAATTCAGTGGACTTTCCTTCAGAACAGATTATGCAATTAAGGCTGTAATCAATGCAGACCAACGGCTATCTTTGACAGAGTAATATTCTATTCAGACTCAGAGAATAAAAGATAGAATGTTTTCTGAATAAAGAGAGAGAGTAGACAAGAACAGAAAGAGATTTTGACAAGAATAGGACACCTCTCAATATACAGAGACTCTGAAAAATATTCTGTCAACAAGAATTCAGAAGAACACTCATCATCAAGAGATCAAAACTTTCAAACATTCTTCAGATCTCTTCAGCTCTCAAGTGTTCAAGGCCAACATCATTTCAAGACTCCAGACAATCAACATTTCAGCTTGCTGAAATCATCTTCTGCTGGAGATCTATTTTTGAAGGCCTATCACCCTCAGCAAAGCTCATCTTCCTGAAGATCAAGGACTCAGGGGGAGCTTTGAAATCAATCCACTTAGTCTTCTCAGTTGATTGAGAAAGAGAAGACTGCCATAACTCTCTCAACCCCCTCTCTGTAAAGGGTTATTCAAACTCCCTTCAAAAGTTTGAATCTGGTTTTTGAGCACCTTGTCAAAAGCTCATTGGTGGCAAGACACCTGATCAAAAAATCTGATTTGGTTTTTGAGCACCTTATCAAAAGTTCATTGGTGCCCAGGACACCTGATCAACTCATCCTGCAGTGGATTCCTACCTAGGGTGGTAGAAGAGTGGATGTACCCAAGTTGGGGAACCACTATATTTCCTTGTGTCATCTGGTTCTGCATGTTTTCTTTTTGTTTCTGGCCTAGATTTTCTTGTGTTTTATTTCTGCATAGCTTAGTTTTGTGTTTAGTTTTACTTCTGCTTCCCTGCTTACACCCATTACAACAAGTGTTGTAAAGCTTTGCAAAAGTTTTTCTTTGTGTTTTAAAAAGCACCATATACTCTATTCACCCCCCCCCCCCTTTAGAGTATATCAGATCTAGTTTCCCCTTTCATATGGTACTTGCACAGTGGGTATTTCAGACATATAACTAGGACAAGGAGCTTACTTAAAGATTACACTCCAACATAGAATGGGTCTAAAGTCATCTTTGGTGGCTCTGATAAGGGCATCACTAGAGGCTATTGTATGATTACCAATTGCATAGTATCAATAACAAGGGTAGCTTATATGGAAGGGTTGTAACACAACCTTGTAAGCAAAAGTCAACGGCGTGACTTTGGCTATGCCATTGAATTCCACAATGACAAGTGCTTGATCAAGAAGTTAGTTGACTTAGAGGTCATCCTCTCAGGCACTAGGAGTGGAAATGTGTACTACTTAGATTTCATTTACAATAACTCATTATCTAAAGTGTGTCTTGTAGTTATTGAGAAAGATTCTCTTTATGTCCAATGGCATAAGAGACTTGCACACATTAACTACAAGACAATTAACAAATTATTTTCAAAAAATTTAATTAAAATAGCCCCAATTTAAAATGTGTTAAAAGTGCTCCCTGTCATGCATGTCAAATGGGCAAGAAAACAAGGGTCTCCTTTAAATGTGTTAGCTCCAAATATACTGAAAGATGTCTCTATATATTGTATATGGACTTATTTGGTCCTTTTCCCATTCAGATTCTGGGTGAGAAGTTGTAAACCCTGGTGATAGTAGATGATCACTTTAGTTATACATGTGTATTCTTCCTTAAGAAGAAGTAAAATACCTTAAGCGTTTTTATGAACCATGTCAAGGCTATCCAAAATGACTTACAATGTACTGTGGTCAAAACTAAAATTGAACATGGTATAGAGTTTCAATCTGGGGATATGATAAAGTTCTATCAAGACCTTGGTATCACCCAAGAGTTTTTCTCTCCTAAAACACTCAAACAAAATGGAGTGGCTAAGAAGAAATAGGACCTTAAAAGAGGCTGCCAGAACACTGCTTAGTGAATCCTCACTCCCAGAATACTTCTAGGTTGAGGCATTAATACATATTATTATGTTTTGAATAGAGCCTCCATTAATAAGGCCTAAGAGAAAACCCCCTATGAAATTCTAAAAGACAAACAACCAATCATTTCATTATTTAGAATATTTTATTGCAAGTGTTATATTTTAAACAATGGGAAATCTCAACTTTCTAAATTTGGTGAAAAATGCAATGTAGGTGTTCTTGTTGGATACAGCTCGCATAGTAGATCCTATAAAGTATTCAATCAGAAGACACATGTAGTTGAAGAGTCAATGCATGTTATTTTTGATGAGACTAGCCTAGTTTATATGGGCTCGTCCAGTACACCTGTCATTGCAGGAGGTGATCTCAATATGAAAGAGCTCTCTATTAAAGACACACTCAGCTTAAGAAAGGTTTCTTTAGAAGTTGAAGCACTCATAGATGAAGTTGTGGGTGATCAGATTGAAGGAGAAGCAGATGATGTCGATGAAGTTCAGCAGGATTAAGATAGGTTGCCTGCTCCAACCAGGCATCTGGGAGATCTCCCAAGAAATCTCATCATTGGGAATGAACAACAAGGTGTGACCATAAGAACATAGTTCACAATAAAGCTGTTGGATCCCTAATAAGATTTGGGCTAGGTTCACTAAGTTAGGATCATATGACCCACAATGTACAGTCAGGGTCATGGTTGTGTCCTAGAGTCTAGGCCAAGTCCTTAGAATCAACATCACATGGACCAGCTATCAATAAGACTATCAGAGACTCAAGACTTAGAGTTTTTCTAAAGACCAAGTAAAACGAGTTCGACGTTCATCGAACTCAGGTCGACGATAGTCGTGCTCAGCTCGATGACCTCAGAGTAAATTCTCTGAGCTGAGCTCTACGAACTTGGTACTCAGGTCGACAAACTTTGGACACTATACTTCAACACTTCAAGATCAGAAAACATCTCTTTATTCTAAGTCCAGAGTCAGACTTTGGTCGACGAACTTGATTCTCAGCTCGATGAACTGTGACCACAATAGCTAGAGTTATCCAGCAATAGTTAAGTGGTCCTCAGCTCGACGAAACCAATTCTTAGGTCGACGAATTCTGGATACTTCACTTCAACACCTTCATCCAGAAGCATCTGAAATTATTCTAAGCCCAGAAATATTTTGCTGAACTTCAGTCGACAAAACCAGATATCAGCTCGACGATCTTCATACACAGAAAAGGCAAAGTTTCTAGAGAATATAGTTCTGCTCTCTCTGCTCGACGATCTTGGAACTCATCTCGACGAACATAAGTCATCTGGTCGATGAACTCAGCAACTCAGCTCGACAAACTGTGAACTCAGCTCGATGATTTCTGTTATCAGTTCGACGAATCCAAACTTAGTTATTTTCCATCCTTCTGTCCCCTTCTTACTGTAATAATTCCTAAGTAATTAATGCTCAAATATTCTCTAAAATATAACCGTTAGACAGAGCATTGATCATGGCCTTCTCCAGGATTATTGTCTTCCATTTTTCCAGGGGACAGTTGGGGAAATAATTCAATGTCATTTATTCTCAAGGCCATCAGCATTGATTGTAGAGGATTTCAAAATTTTGAAAGACCATTTTTGACAAGAAATATAAAAGAGATTTTCTCTCTTCTTCCTGTAGACAGATAGAACAAGATACACAATACAGAGAGATGACAGGTACAGAAAATAGTTAGTCTGAAACAAGAGATTCATTGTTGTCTGTCAACACAGAATTCTGACACAACAAAAGGCCATATTCCTGAAGATCATCAGCTATCTGAAGAAGAACACCTAATCAAAATCAAGAGTCTTTTGTCTTCAACACCCTAGGATACTTCAAAGAATAACTACATCACTATCTGTCAAAGAAGTTCCAGAACAACTGCTGCTCAAGGCTATACTACTGAAGGCCTATCACCCTGAAGCAAGGCTTCTTCTACCTGAACCATTCTATATCTCAGGGGGAGCATGTGCTAAAATCAAATATCCACCAATCTTCTCAGTTGTTTATTGAGAAAGAGAAGACACAATCATCTCTCATCCCCTCACTGTATAAAGGGTTATAACTCCCTTCAAAAGTTATTCCTGGTTGCAAGTCACCTGATCAAAAGACTTGAGGATTGGTTTTTGAGCACCTGATCAAAAGCTCATTGGTGTCAGGCACCTGATCAAAAATCTGAGTGGATTCCTACTAGAGTGGTAGAAGAGTGGATGTACCCAAGTTTAGGGGAACCACTATAAATTCTTGTGTTGTCTGGATTGCTCTTTTCTTTTGTTTTTTGTGTTTTGGCTGTTTGTTAGGATTGTTGTTTTAATTTTGTTCCTGCACTAGATTAAATCAGAAGAAAATTTTATAAACCCTGAATACTCTATTCACCCCCCCCCCCTCTAGAGTATTCCTGATCTAACAGCTCACTTTCAATTGGTATCAAAGCTTGGATTCCTTGGTGTACACAAGCTAACCCTTGAACCAAATTTCCTGTGTTAGATCAGATTTCATGTTTTATCTTTATTTTTATTTAGATTATATACACAGCAATGGCACAGAACAAAGACTATGCAAGCATCAGACCTCCAGTTTGCAACCTAAATAGGTTTGCCATCTGGAAGGCAAGAATCAAATTGTATATGAACACTATTGATGAAGATATCTACAATTCCATCTTGACAACTCCTCCTCAAGCCACTGCTTCTACATCTACAGCAGCCTCAAGCACAAATGCAGTTCCACCACCTGAGTGGACTGAGGCTCAGAAGGTCAAGTTTGTTGATGCCAAGGCAATGAACATACTGGCACAGACTATGTCAGATGATATCTTCCAAAAGGTTGTTGAATGCACTTCAGCCAAAGCCATCTGGGATTCCCTAAACCAAATGGTGGCTGGATCAGCAGATGAAAGAAAGGATAGGAGATCCAACTTCATATCCATATATGAGAATTTCAAGAAAGAGGAAGCTGAGTCAATAGCTGAAATGTATAATAGGTTAAGCTCGATCATCAATGAGCTAAAAATATTGGATAAGGACATCACCCTCACTGAGGTGAATGACAAGATCCTAATGTGCTTCCCAAGCTCATGGGATTCAAGTATCTGGCCTATCAAAGAAGCTAGAAGCCTAAATGAGATATCCACTGAATCTCTATTAGGCAAACTTAAGTCCAGTGAACAGCTGATTAAATCCAAGGAGGTAGCTGAGCAGAGAACACCCCCTCCAGCAAGAAAAGAGCATAACATTACTTTCAAGGCAGTTGAAGAGACAGAGACTCCCTCAACTAATGAAGAACTCATGAGTCTTTTTGCCAAAAGATTCTACAAGTTGGCAAGAAAAGATTTCAGGAGGAAGTCATCAAGACAGGATGACAAACCAAGGTATGATAAAACACCAACTAAAGAAGTGGTATGCTTTGGTTGCAGGAAAGCTGGACACTTCATCTATGAGTGTCCAGAGAATCAGAAGAAAGAAAAGAGAAGAGAGAAAGATACCAGGAGACAGCACAACAACAGACCTTCTTCCAGCAAATACAAGAAGAAGGAGAAGGGTTTTGTGGCTGAAACCTGGAGTGAGACTGAAGAAGAATCAACATCTTCTAGCTCCAGTGAAGATGAGGAACAGGCAAGGGCCAAGGATGATTGCCTCATGTCAATTGATGCTTCCAGGAGCCATTCAGAAGAAGTGGACTCAGACAATGAAGCAGTTTCAGATTCTGAAGCTGACAAGGTATTGTCTTCTTTTGATTACAGTTCTGATTCTTTTAAATTTGAATTTAAAACAATGTCTATAGACTTAATAAACTCAGAAAAGGAGATTAAAACTCTTAGGGAAAAATTAGGAAACCTAGAGAATGTCAACTCTGAAAACAATAGGTTAAAAGATGAATTAACCTTAGCTAATGAACAAATAATAATGTTAAAGACTGAGCTTTGTGAGGCTAAACAACTTGAGGAAACTCTTAATGGAAGAAGCCTCAAGCTGATGGACATCACAAGCACTGTAAATGTCAGACTCAATGGCAAGCTAGGCTTGGGTGCTTCATCAAGTTTGCCCCCCATTCTCAAGAAAAACATACTGACAACCCCAATCAAATTTGTTTTTGCTAAGGGGAAAGAGAAAATAAATCATAAGCAAACAATAGAAAATGTTCCCAAATCAATAGGTCTGAAAACTAAAAATCAGAAAACCTTAAGTAAAAACAAGGTTCAGCAGAATTCGTCAAACTTAGATCGACGAAATGCAGTCAGTTCGTCGAACCCAGATCGACGAAATCTGAACGAAAACTATAGTTGTAATTATTCGTCTAACTGCGATCTACGAACTCTGTATGGTTCGTCGAGCAGAGGTCGACGAATGTGGGGAACAGAAAATGAATATGTTCATTCTCTAGGCAGAGATCGACGATCTCAACCCAATTCGTCGAACTCTGGTCGACGAACTCACAGAAATTCGTCGAACCCAGAAAGACTTAACAGAAATTGTAATTTCAACATCAACTCAAATAATTCGAGGAAACCTTTTAATATTGTAGCTAATTGGGTTATACCCCCTAGAAGATATTATCCTTTAGGATACAAATCTCAACCAGAATTTTCTATTATATCTAGCTTCTCATACCAGCAAAACAAAGGACCCAAGGTAACCTGGGTCAAGAACAATTAATTGTATTTCACTATAGGTGAAGAGCTGTCCTGCAAATAATCAAACATGGTACCTGGACAGTGGGTACTCCAAACACATGACTGGTAGCAAGGACATCTTACACAACTACAAGCCCAAGCTGGGGCCAAAGGTTATCTTTGGGGATTCCAAATATGGCCAGTCAGAAGGCTTTGGAAATGTGAAGATTGGAGCAGTTACTTTCAAGAAAGTAACTTATGCCAGAGGACTCAAGCATAACCTCATCTCCATAAGTCAGTTATGTGATGAAGGTTATCAGGTACACTTCAACTCAACTTCTTGCATTATTTCTAATAAAAAAAACCAAACTATTTTAATTGGGAATAAACAAGACAACATATACTTAGTTAATTTTCTTTCTACCACTTCTGATATCTGCTTACTTAATATAACTAGTAATCAGAATGATTTATGGCATAAAAGGCTAGGTCATGTAAACTTGAAAAACATTGCTAGGCTATCAAAAGACAACCTTGTTAGAGGTCTACCTTCTGGTCCCTACAAGAAGGAAGGCCTTTGCAGGGCTTGTCAACTAGGCAAGCAAACTAAATCTAGTTTTAAATTTGTTAACAAAAGTGATTCACCTAGGATTTTGTATTTGCTACATATGCATCTCTTTGGACCCATTGTTGTACAAAGCCTAGGAGAGAAATCCTATACCTTAGTTATTGTGGATGACTTCTCAAGGTTCAATTGGGTATCCTTTCTGAGATCTAAGTCAGATACCTTCAAGGTTCTTACAGATTTCTCAAGGTCATACAGATTGAGTTCTCTACTCATGTTGCATTGATCAGAAGTGATCATGGCACAGAGTTTGAGTCTCTTCTTATGCATGAGTTCTGTGAAAAGGAAGGTATCATGCATTGCTTCTCAGCTCCTAGAACTCCTCAACAAAATGGGATAGCTGAAAGAAAAAATAGGACACTCATTGAAGCTGCAGGTACATTGCTTGCAGATGCTTACATGCCCCTAACCTTTTGGGCAGAGGCTGTGAGCACAGCTAATTATGTCCTGAACAAGAGTTTAATTCATAAATTAAAGAATAGGACTCCCTATGAATTACTTAAAGGGAAGAAACCTAAAATCAATTATTTTAAAGTATTTGGATGTATATGTTATATTCACAACAACAACAAAAGATATATTAGAAAGTTTGAGGCCAAGGCTGAAGAGGGAGTCTTTGTAGGATATTCCCAAGTAAGCAAAGCCTATAGGGTTTTTAATAAATCATCTCTAAAAATTGAAGAGTCTATATATGTTACATTTGATGAAGCTAACATGTCTTGCAAGGAGAAAGAGATTTCTACCAAAAGCAATTTGCAGGCACCTCACTTGTGTGAGAATTTGGATGGTCTAAACCTTACCCAAGAGGTTCCAACACATCCTTATCCACAAGTCAATGAAGATAGTGAATATGAAGGCAATGAAGGGATTGATATTCCCCCAACAGCGAACATAATTCCACAAGAGGAATTAGTTCCTAATGCTGTTGCAGAACCAACTCCACCCACTGATCTTGTCACACTAAGGGATCACCCCAGATCTCAAGTGATTGGAGACATATCAGCAGCTGTACAGACCATGCATCAACTCAACCAAGATTTGATGCATGCATGTTTTCTCTCTCAGATTGAACCTCTATCCATCCATGATGCTGAGTAAGATCCCCACTGGATCATTGCAATACAGGAGGAATTAAATCAATTTGAGAGATGTAGAGTTTGAGATTTGGTTCCAAGACCCCAAGACTATCCAGTCATCGGAACCAAATGAGTATACAGAAATAAATTGGATGCCTAAGGTACAATAGTGAGGAACAAGGCTAGGCTTGTTGCTCAAGGATACAGGAAAGAGGAAGGAATAGATTATGACCAAACCTTTGCACCTGTGGCAAGGTTAGAGGCAATCAGAATATTACTGACCTATGCAGCCTACAAGAGATTCAAGGTGTATCAGATCGATGTGAATAGTGCATTCCTGAATGGAGTACTTAAAGAAGAGGTTTATGTTGAACAACCTCCAGGTTTTGTCTCTCCAACTCACCCTTATCATGTTTTCAAATTGCATAAAGCTCTTTATGGTCTCAAGCAAGCTCCAAGAGCTTGGTATGAGACCCTAGCCAGCTTTTTGATAGAGCATAAATTCATTAGAGGCATAGTAGATATAACACTTTTCACTAGACATCATAAGGATCAAATATTGGTAGTGCAAATATATGTGGATGACATCATATTTGGGTCTACTGATTCCAAATTATCCAAGAGGTTCTCTGACCTCATGCATTCAAAATTTGAAATGAGCAGCATGGGTGATCTTTCCTACTTCCTTGGTCTCCAAGTGAAGCAGTTGTCCAATGGCATCTTCATCTCTCGAACTAAGTATGCTAAAGAGCTTATAAAGAAGTTTGGGATGGTTGCTGCTTCAGCAAAGAAAACACCTATGGCTACTAATGTTGTGATTGACTCTGATGAACATGGGAAACCTGTGGATCAGAAATTATATAGGGGCATTGTTTGGTCCCTACTATATCTAACAGTAAGCAGATCTGATATCATGTTTGTCACATGCCTTTGTGCTAGGTTTCAATTAAACCCTAAAGAATCTCATCCAATTTTCTTAAAAAGAATTTTGAGATATATAAAGGGTTGTCCTAGTCTAGGCCTATGGTATCCTGCTAAGTCAGAATTTGATTTAACTGGATTTTCAGATGCTGACTTTGTTGTATACAGGGTTAATAGAAAAAGCACCTCAGGGACTTGTCAGTTCCTTGGTATGAGGTTGGTATCTTGGTTTTGCAAGAAACAGTCTTCTGTATCCACCTCAACTGCTGAAGCAGAATATATTGCAGCAGACAGTTGTTGCTCTCAGATGCTGTGGATCCAAAATCAACTCCTAGACTATGGTCTCAACTTAAATAATTCAACTCTCTTTTGTGATAACACAAGTGTTATAGCAATAGCACAAAATCCAGTCCATCACAGTAGGACTAAGCATATAGACATTAGGCATCACTTCATTAGAGAGTGTGTAGACAAAAATAAAATTAATCTTATCTATATCTATACTGATTTACAAAGAGCTGATATATTCACCAAACCTCTGGATGAGAGAAATCACTTATTCTTTATAAATCAGCTTGGAATGATCAATGGAGAAGACTTAGTTTAGTTTCTGTCTGCACTCAATAAATTATCCAGAGTTCGTCGAATGGAGCTCGACGAACTAGGGAAAGTTCGGGAGATATTCGTCGAATGAAGGTCGATGAACTCTCTGTGAGTGAAGTTGTTTTCGTCGAACGGAGATCGACGAATCCACTTCAGAAAATTTTCGTCGAACGGAGCTCGACAAAATGTCTTCAACTCTTCCAGCTTGAGCTCGATGAATTATTTCACTGCCAATTATTTCGTCGATCTCAGGTCGAAGAATTTCTTATTTTTCGTGGAACGAAGTTTGTCGATTCTTATTCCAGAAAATCTTATAACTAGGTTTTCTTCGACCTCCGTCCCGCGCTTTCTGTTCCCTTTGCACTTGATCGCTATTTTTCTCTCTTCCATGTGATTTCATGGCGATTCAAGCAGGAACCCTAGCTGCAATGAAGTTCGACACCGGCTTCGATGTCGACTTTGACTCATTTCAACACTCATACCCGATCTTTTTACATATTCTGGAACTTCTGGAAGAACAAAAACTGAAGAACCTAATGACAACCAGGATCAAACTATCTGGAATAGAGATTAGAGAATGAGTCTACACTTCATCAACATCAGAAGAGAATACCCTGACAGGAATAATTACGGGTAACGCTATAACTCTCTCTCCAGTAGTATTAACTGAAATTTTTGGATTGAACAATGGAGAAGAAGAACTGGAACTAGATTCTGAGGAATATGATATGATGTTAAGTTTGATGGGCTATGCTGGAAATAATCCCCATAAACTGTTGAAGAAATATTTATCTGCAGAATATAAATTTCTGGCAGATATTGTTGGGAATGTCTTGCTAGGCAAGCACACTGCCCATGACTACATTACCAGGCATCAATTTTTGGTCATGTGTATAGTGTTAAATAAGAAAGAAGTAGACTGGGCTCAGATTATATTTGATCTAATAAAGAAAAAGAATAATAAGAAGGAAGTATGTTTTGGAAGGATCCTAGGGATCTTGCTGAAAGAGAAGGCTTCTGAATCACTGGTCTCCCCGATAATATTCATTAATGCCTGCAAGAGGCTCACCTATGCCTTGTTTGGCAGGTGGGAGAGGACTATATCCAAGCTATTCAAGGCTTCAACCTCTTCCACCCCAGCTTCTGAAAGCACGAGGGCTGTTAGATCCACTCCCCACCCTGCTGAAGAGATCATCCCCACACCTCCATCCCTTCCAGCAACTCAACAACAATCACCCTCCACAGTTCATACTCCCTCTCTTCAACCACATCCATAACTCCAACAACAACTTCAACCACATCAACAACCACAACCCTCTGATCATGTTCCTGATCTAATAGCTCATGTTCCTACTACAGCTACATTACCTGCCACCTCTCCACCAATAGACCTCACTGATTTCCCTTCCTCACCCACCCAGGAATACCATCAACCCACTCCACCTCAATCACCCCAATCCCCCCAATGATCTACCAGCCCCAACACCACCTTCATCTCCTCTTTCACCACACTTGTCCTCCATACCATCCTCCAATCTGTTGACATCTCCCAATTCTCCTCCTCCTCCACATCCATCCACACAGGATGTCCACATGCAAGATGTCCCTCCTCCATCCTCACCAACATCTACCATCCCTCCAACATTTCCACCTCAACACCATCTGCCACTCCAACACTGGACCCCTCCACCATCTCTTTTGTCCTTGCTCTCATCACACCCCCTCCTCAAAACCATCATAGCAGAGGCCATTACACCTCTTGCTACTTCCATCTCTACCCTATCTGCTCAAATCTCTACCCTTGCGGCTGCCCCTTCTTCATTTAGGGGCCTAGCTCCAGTTGATACTGCAACCAGGTAGGGGGAGATGCTTGATGAAGAAGCTGCAGCAGCTCAAGTAGCAGCAGTCTCAGTTTCAGTTTTAGCAGCTCCAGCTCTAGTAGATGCAGAGGCAGTAGCAACAGCGGTAGATACAGAGCTTACAGATACAGATTTAATTGATTTAATTCAGTTTATTGAGACTGACATGGATATGGAAGATGCAGTCCCAGAAGAGTTAATTACTGCTGGTGATTTCATTTTAAATCCCACGGTAGATTTGGTTAATTTGTTGAGCATTTTTGATACTACATACTTGAGATTCTTTCCAGCAGAGTATACTAAGCCATCTTTGGCTATTATCCCATACACCTCTCCAATAATCCCTAAAGTGGCTAAGCAGCTTAAGGACAACTTTGCTTCTCAAGAGGTTCCTACTTCACCTCTTCCTAAAGTTGTTTCCCCAATTGTCTCTTCCCCTTCAGTCCCAACTTTTTTAATGGATGACTCACCCTTGCCTGATCTGGATGAGTTAATTAGGGATTACATTGAAGAAGAGAATAAGGCAGCTACTGAAAGTACTGTCACAGTTATTTCTCCAGCTCCTCTTGAAATTTCTCTTCCAGCTCCAGCACCAGCATCTACTCCAGCTCCATCCCAAGTTGAGAAACCCATTATATCTGATGAAACACTAAAAAGCTAGATGCTTTATATGATAATCCACAGGATAGCAGTGATGATGAGGATGATGAGGATGATGAGGATTCTGATGAGGATGCTAAGAAAAAGAAGAAGCCAGTATCTAAAAAGAGAAAAGCTCCTCCTCCTACTCCTAAGCCAAATCCAGCCAATGACACTCCCTACTATATTCTCCAGAAGATAACTCCATATAAAGGGATGCCAGCTTGGATGTGGTTATCCAAAAATGAACAGAAAGAGAGGAAGAGAAGCAGATGATACTCTCCTCCTCCATCTCAGAAATACAGAAAAGATCCACCTCCTCCTCCTCCTCCAGCTACTGGCGCTTCAGGAACAACTTCCCAAAGATCTACCCAATTCCAAACATATCAGAGGCATCAAGGGAGATCTTCTTCTGAAAGCAGCCAGCATAGGCATTACTCTTCAGGCAAGCAACATCAATTTCAGCATCAACCACAACAGTAGCAGCATCAACCACAGCAGTAGCATCAACAACAGTTATCATTCCCTGCAGATCAGAAAGCTGAAAGTCCTAAAAGACCAAATTCTCCTCTTGTTCCTTTTGAAGATCCTAAAACAGCTAATACAGCTAGAATGGCCAGGTTCCAAGAACTTGTAGTCCTTTCTATGATTAACAAGGCCAAAGCTGAAGGAAAGGATCCTTCTGAGTATTCCACATTAATGTCTAAGTACAGGAAAGAAGAGCTTAAGAGGTTTGAGAAAGCAAACAAGTTTTTCAATGTTGATGACTACATGAAGTTGCACCCAGAAGCAGTTATCCCCAGAGCCATATCTTTGAAGATTATAGGGGTTGCTGATATGACCATGACAAAAGTGCAAGCTTCAGATCCAAACAGAGAAATTATCTTTACCAAGCCTGGAGATAAAGGTAAAGAAGTAATGCCCAAAGAGAAGAAACAATAAAAGTGATTCTGAACTGCTTTACTTCTGTTATGTTCTTATAACTGCTATCTATTTCTGAACAAAGCTTATGTACATATATATATCTATTGCAGGTGTTATTGATCTCTACCAGATATATGCTTTCTTGCCTTGTGATTTTCAATTTTGATTTAAGTCTGTAATTAGTGATCTCACCCAAATAGGGGGAGATTGTTGGATCCCTAGTAAGATTTGGGCTAGGTTCACAAAGTTAGGATCATATGGCCAAGTCCTTAGAATCAACATCACATGGACCAGCTATCAACAAGACTGTCAGAGACTCAAGACTTAGAGTTTTTCTAAAGACCAAGTAAAATGAATTCGACGTTCGTCGGACTCAGGTCGACGATAGTCGTGCTCAGCTCGACGTTCTCAGAGTAAATTCTCTGAGCTGAGCTCGACGAACTTAGTACTCAGGTCGACGAACTTAGTACTCGGCTCAACGAACTTTGGACACTATACTTCAACACTTCAAGATCAGAAAACATCTCTTTATTCTATGTCCAGAGTCAGACTTTGGTCGACGAACTTGATTCTCAGCTCGACGAACTGTGACCACAATAGCTAGAGTTATCCAGCAGCAGTTAAGTGGTCTTCAGCTCGACGAAACCAATTCTTAGGTCGACGAATTCTAGGATACTTCACTTCAACACCTTCATCCAGAAGTATCTGAAATTATTCTAAGTCCAGAAATATTTTGCTGAACTTCAGTCGACGAAACCAGATATCAGCTCGATGAACTACATACACAGAAAAGGTAAAGTTTCTAGAGAATATAGTTCTGCTCTCTGCTCGACGATCTTGGAACTCACCTCGACGAACAGAAGTCATCTGGTCGACGAACTCAGCAACTCAGCTTGACAAACTGTGAACTCAGCTCGACGATTTCTATTATCAGTTCGACGAATCCAGACTTAGTTATTTTCCATCCTTCTGTCCCCTTCTTACTGCAATAATTTCTGAGTAATTAATGCTCAAATATTCTCTGAAATATAACCGTTAGACAGAGCATTGATCATGGTCTTCTCCAGAATTATTGCCTGCAGTGTTTCCATGGGACAGTTGGGGAAATAATTCAATGTCGTTTATTCTCAAGGCCGTCAGCATTGATTGCAGAGGATTTCAAAATTTCGAAAGACCATTTTTGACAGGAAATATAAAAGAGATTTTCTCTCTTCTTCCTGTATACAGATAGAACAAGATACACAATACAAAGAGACGACAGATACAGAAAATTGTCATTCTGAAACAAGAGATTCACTGCTATCTGTCAACATAGAATTCTGACACAACAAAAAGCCATATTCTTGAAGATCATCAACTATCTGAAGAAGAAGAACACCTAATCAAAATCAAGAGTCTTCTATCTTCAACACTCCAGGATACTTCAAAGGACAACTACATCACTATCTGTCAAAGAAGTTCCTGAACAGCTGCTGATCAAGGCTGTACTACTGAAGTCCTATCACCCTGAAGCAAGGCTTCTTCTACCTGAACCATTATATATCTCAGGGGGAGCCTGTGCTAAAATAAAATATCCACCAGTCTTCTCAGTTATATATTAAGAAAGAGAAGACACAATCATCTCTCACCCCCCCCCCCACTGTATAAAGGGTTATAACTCCCTTCAAAAGTTATTCATGTTTGCAAGTCACCTGATCAAAAGACTTGAGCATTGGTTTTTGAGCACCTGAGCAAAAGCTCATTGGTGTCAGGAACCTGATCAAAAATCTGAGTGAATTCCTACCAGGATTTTAGAAGAGTGGATGTACCCATGTTTAGGGGAACCACTATAAATTCTTGTGTTGTCTGGATTGCTCTTTTCTTTTATTTTTTTTGATGTGGCTGTTTGTTAGGATTGTTGTTTTAATTTTGTTCCTGCACTAGATTAAATCAGAAGAAAATTTTATAAACCCTAAATACTCTATTCACCCCCTCCCCCTCTAGAGTATCTTAATCTAACAGCTCACTTTCAAAAGCCTTGTTCCTGAGCTTCCTATCCCAGATTGAGCCCAAGATGTTTGAAGAAGCAAACAAGGACAACTTCTAGATCAATTTTATACTAGAAGAGTTACAACAATTCAAAAGGTACAAGGTATGTAAGTTGGTGCCAAAGCCACTTGGACATAACATAATTGGCACCAAGTGGGTTTACGGAATAAGCTTGATGAGAATGGGACAGCCTTCAAGAATAAGGCATGGCTGGTATCCAAAGGCTATAGATAAGAAGAGAGAATAGACGTTGACCGAACCTTTGCTCCAGTTACAAGGTTAGAGGTCATAAGGATTTTCCTTGCCTGTGCAACACACAAGGGATTCAAAGTCAACCGGATGGATGTCAAGTCAGCATTCTTGAATGGTAATCTCAAGAAAGAAGTATAAGTGGTGTAGCCCTCAGTTTGTGCATGCCACTCTAGTAAATCATGTTTAACAATTAAAGAAAGCTTTATATGTTTTGAAGAAAGCTCCTAGGGCTTGGTATGAACCTTGTCTACCTTTCTCATCAAGAACAAATTCTTAAGGGGAAAGATAGATAGCACATTGTTTCGTAGGGAAACAATGGGCAAGTGTCTCCTAGTTAAGATTTATGTGGATGACAAAATATTTGGGTCTACTGATGATAACCTTTCCAAAACGTTTGCTAACCTTATGCAGGGGGAGTTTGAGATGAGTAGTAGGGGGCATTCAAATACTTCTTAGGCCTCCAAGTAAAACAGTCTAATGAAGGTATTTTTATCTCTCAAACCAAGTACACTAGGGAGCTTATTAAGAAATTTGGTATGGAATCAGCTTCCACCATGAAAACTCCCATGGGGTCCAATATTTCCCTCGACAAGGATGAGAAGGGTAAGCCTTCTGATGAATCCATGTATAGATGTATCATTGGATCAATGTTGTACTTAACTACTAATATGTCAGATATAATGTATATAACATTTGTTTGTGTCAGCCACCAAGCATGCCCTAAGTAGTCTTACTACTCAACAGCAAAGAGGATTTTGAGATATCTTAAGGGCAACAAACACTTTGGCCATTGGTATCCTAGAACAAATGATTTTGAACTATTTGGCTATTCAGATGCAAACTTTGCAAGTTGGAAGGAAGATATGAAAAACACAAGAGGAACTTATCAATTTCTAGGGAGAAGACTGAACTTATGGAGTAACAAGAAGCAAACTAGTGTGGCTCTATCTACTGTTAAGTCTAAGTATATCTCTATAGGAAGTTGTTGTGCAGTACTCTTATGGATACAACATTAGCTAGAGGACTACAACCTCAAGGTAAGTCATTTTCCTTTGTATTATGACTCATCCAGCGCAATTTCTATTGATAAAAATTCTGCCACGTATAGCAGGACTAAGAATATAGAAATTATACATCACTTTATTAGAGAACATGTAGAGAGTGAATATATCTGTCTTGAATTTTTCTCCACTGACAATCAAGTTGCTCATATCTACACTAAGTCATTGGATGAGGCTAAGTTCAATTTCTTCAAAATTAAGTTAGGAATGCTTAATATTGAATGATTCATGTACATTAAGTGTTTTAGTTGTAGATTAAATTCTCTACATTTCTACGTTACCTTCATGCATAAAGAAGTGTGTTATGTTGGTAGATTGATAGCTATTAATTACCTTAACTAGCTGGTTTGCATAGTTATTTCTCTAAAATTTGTTAGTTGCTAGCAAACCCTTAGTAGTAGGTTAGGTTAACAACCTTTACCATAATGAAAGTAACAAGATGGTTCAGTCAACTATCAAATATCAATGGATGTCTAACTTGATTTGACAATGTTCACTAAAAAACAGCCAGGTCAGCTGAAAATGTTGAGAAAGATTCAGCTGAACTACTAGGGCCGCTAAGACAGTCTCAGCAGTTCACACAGGTATATGAATTACACTGTGCTAGCGGGTTATCAATCTGTCTAAGTACTACTGCTGAGATGGGTTGATTAAAATTAAATTAACTTATTTTAACTGTCAGAACAGTAGAAATAATAATCAAGGTCATCCTCTCATCTCCAAAACACTATATATAAATAAAGGCTCAGTAAATCGAAATTCATTAAACCCTAATCTCTTTCCAACCTGTCGAGATCAAACCCATCTCAGCGTACATCTTCCAGCTTCAATGTTGCCAAAGTTTTCAAAAGATCTACAGGAAAGCTATGAGATTGTAAGGAATGGATTTATACATGCCTCTATGGGGATTAGAGAATTCATCGGGATGTTGGATGCCCTATGTTTAGAATATGTCCTCTCTGAACCTTACCCCATCCTGAGAGATGAACTATTGGAATTTTTCTCCAATGTAAAGCTTTTCCTAAATAAGACATCACTGAAATCCAAAATTGGAGGGATGAGGTTCAAGATTACACCAAGGAAGTTGTCTAAGGCCCTTCAGTTACCCTCTCTTGATATTGATGAAGAAGAGGTCATCTCCAAAAAGGATAGAGATAATGTGTTGGAATGGTGTGAGTACAGTGATGCCAAAGATTGTATAACTAAGAAGGAAAAAAAGTTTCAACTAGAGAGGAAAATTACTTGCATACATAGTTGGGAATGTCAATATGCAAGCCTGGATCACATGACACCATTTCCAAGCCCATGTTTGAGATAATCACAAGGATTATACTATATAAGAAGACCTTATGGGCCAATGTCATCTTCTAGAGGATAATTGACTGTCTTCAGGCTCCTAATATGGGAAGAATCTTAGCCCTTTATCTGATCAACTCCTATCCAGATAGCTTTAACAAGAAGCATGGAGTCAAAATTCACTACCTGAAAAGGATGGACATCAAGACATTGGAAAGATTCTCCAGAGTTCTTCCTATGAGTAAACCCTCTGAAGGAAAGGACAAGTCCAATGACAAAGGAAAGAAAGTTATGGGGACTATTAACTCAGAATCTAGTTCAAAATATGATTCATAATCTACATCTCCAGCAGATGTTGGTCTTCAGGTTGATATTGATCAAAGTCAGTCCTCTGCAAGTGTTCAAGCCAACAATGAAATAGTCATAAATCCAATTATATGGGAGCATGTTAATGAAATCCGTATTGTTCTTGATTCTACGAAACTTGCGTCAGAAAGTGCTGCACATAATGTGTTTAATGCTCCAGTTACTTCTGATAAGGAAGAGCCAATGGAACCAGCAAAGCATCTTGAAGATTATCTAGAATCATATATATCATAAGAGGGGAATGTACCTTCTGAGAGGGAAATTGTACCAATAGATGAGCCATCCTCAATAAGATTGATGCTACTGTAGATGATCATGGTAATTCAGATAATGTTATTGATGTTGATATGGATGATAATGATATCATTTATGTTAATGATGCAAATGTTGAGGGAGAGTATTTAAAGGTCCTTGATCAGGATAAGTCTAATTTATCCACTCTTCATGTGTGTGATGTTCAAGAGGACCAAGGGAAAAATTCTCCTATGATCAATCTTGCACCTTAAAAATCTACAGATGCCTCCCTTGTCAGTTCTATCATGGCTCGGTTGGATGAGCAAGCCACTTCAGTTAAAGATTACATAGACAAGTCCATCTCTGAAGTAAAAGCTGAGCTGCAGACAGAAATCCACGATGTGAAAGTTGAAACTATTAACCTGAATAGAGAGATGACTAGCTAGTTTGATAAAGCAGACAACACAGTCAAAGCACAATCTTTAATACTAAGCTCAATGAACAAAGCTTAAAATTCACTACTACTGATATGGGGTATGTAAAGAACTTTGTAAGTCAGACTGATGACGTTATCAGGATAGCTGTAACGCCCCTGATTTTTCGCTCTTTATTTCTATTCCTATAATGGCATAATTTTGATGTCAGGGCATTACGCTAACGCATGTCTGGCTTGTGTCGTGGTTAGAGCGTGGTTTTGATCTTTGAGTTTTTGTGTGGCTGGGTTTAGCATGTTTGCAAGATTCCCTTGCGAGTCGGGTCTGTTTTGGTGACTCAGTGGAGGCTTTTTGGGAATGCTTTTATTTTGGCTTCAGGAGGTGTTTGCCCGGGGTTTGTTTGTCGAATTTGAGTTTCAACTTTGTCGTTGGTTTTGTAACGTCGGTATTTAGCTACGGTGCGAATTTCAAAGAATTCTGAGTTGTTATGGATTTCGGATGTGCTTTGGAAATTATTAATATTTATTGTAATATAATATAAATTAATTATATTATTATTATAATATATATATGTAAAAAGGAAGACCTACTGTACACTTCCTTCCCTAACTCGATGGCATTTTTCGTTTCACGAAAGAAGGAGTCGTACAATGTAACACCCAAAAGAGAAGTTGGTCATAACAGGTTAAACGTCGAGCAGAGCTCGACGAAACGTCGAGCAGAGCTCGACGAAACATCGAGCTGAGCTCGATGAAAATGACGGTTATGTGTTATAGCCAGTTCGACGAAATCTCTCCTGTTTGCCGATTTGCGTTCGATGAATGTGATCCCATTCGACAAATTGTCGAAACAAGATGTTGCCGAAGTGGCGAATTGTGTTAGGTGGCTGGTGTACGGCCACTGAGCAGTGATTGACTTTTTCATCTTCAACCCGAGTCGTTGCTTGGTATTGATGAGTTTATCGCATGGCTGGGTTTTAACTCGAGGCCACTTATGCAGATGGATAGGAAGGAGGAAATCATTATTTCCTTTTCTATTCACTCTCTTTCCAGTTCTGGAGCAGAAAACTCTCGGCTGGAGCTAGGGCTTGGGGTGGATCTTTCTGACGTTGCTGGAGTAAATTTTGTGGTTGAAAACAAGATCTGAAGCTTGATTCGCGAAGGGGAAAGTGAGGCGCTCATTTCCATCCACATAGAAAAGCTTTGTTATGGCTCCGAAGAGAACTTCAAGGGTAACGATCTTCCTCATGGGACATGGGAAGTCCTTATTTTGGCATATGCATGGATTTACGCCACCAAAAGGTGGAATGTTAAGGGATTTCCGTTTGGTTGATTCTTGAAATGCCCAATAAGGTTTGCATATAGATCCGGAAATGTGTAGTCCAGAATAGGCAAGCTATGTGAAGCACATCTGTACAGGTTGGTCTGGATTGGTGATGTTTTATTTTGTGCACCGGAGAAGACTCCTTGTATAACCAAGTATTTTGTTGAGTCGGTGGGTTGTGCCTATGAAGTGGAGTAGCAGGAAGTTCTGGAGTGGAATTTCATGAAAATACCCTTGAAGTGCATGTGTGTGTATGCTATGAAAGTAAAGTGTTTCTGGAACTGCAGTTGGCTATAGGGTTTTCTGAATAGTTGGTCCAGATATAGTTTGGGCTAGGTACAGAAAGGTATTCTGTCGCTAACGCTAGGCGATAGTGGTTGTCGCTGGTGATAGCACCTAGCTAACTTGTTATTGTGAAGCCAGTCCTTCGGGGACGTTATGGCTATTGTGAGCTATGCACTCTTAAAGGCCAGTGAGCCAAACAGACAAGGGGAAGCCGACCCGCATCAGTCTAGACATTGAACTGGCGATTTGAGCAACGGACAAGTGCTGAACTGTATCCACGTTATGGTTGTCTAACTTGAGTGCCAAAGTTATTGGCTTTGTAAGGATAACATAACGAGAGTCTTGGGTTTTTCGCCATCAAGACTAAAGTCTCTAGCCGTGGGCTATCGAGCATGAATGCTCAAAGTTTACCGTTGGGTTTGAGACTTGAGAATGGTGGTGGGACCCTGGTTTTTCGGTACACCGATAATGTGCCCTGAGTGCACGGAGCGTCGGGCCGTATGGTCGACGTTTGTGTTATATTGATTTTGCGTGAGTGCACGTCTTGTGATATATCTTCTTGTGAAAATGCTATGCCTGTAGGGAAGGAATACCACTGCCCCGGGAAAGGGGTAGGGTCATTATAAATTGGTCAGCTGAATGCTGACCGTTGCTTTGTTTGCCACTGTTATGGTGGATTGTCCCCATGCAGGTGCCGGAGAGTCGAGCGGAAAATAATGGGCTGAAGCCCTTGTTGCTGCTGCTGCTGTTGCTATGCTGGCCCTCGAAGGCCAAATAAAGAAAATTTTACGGTCTGTTCGGTGCACCGCCATTGGCATTCTGGAATTGGCTTTGGGAAACAGTAAAGCCAATTTCATTATTCGGCGGAACAGAATTGGAGAGGAAATGGATTTTGGGTTAAATCTGTCGGCTTTAACCCTAGGCTAAAAAGGCGCGGCCCCAATTCTTATCCCCAAACATAAGTTTTCGCTCATTTCCGTCTCTGCCGATCGCAATCGACTGCTCCCTTTCCTCCCCCGATAGCAGCAGAAGTCTTCCCCGATCGGCCTCCTCTTCTTCCGCCTCAGGTATAATTCCTCCGCCTTCTCTTCCCCCTCCTCCTATTCTCCTTCGTCCTCTTTTTTCTTCTCCACCTTCTTCTTCATTATTAAGAAATTTCATGTCTTCTCCTTCTAGATCTGAAATTTCCTATTCTCCTTCGTCCTGTTTTCATGCTTACTTACCACGAACAGACCCCGTACAGAAATTTCATATCAGAAATTTCATTTCTTCCTCTTCTAGATCTGAAATTTTTGCCTCTAAAATTTCGGATCTGTAACAGGAAGCTGGATCTATTATTTGGGTTCTCATTTCCTTCAAGTTATATCTTTTATTTGGCAAATAAAATTTCTAGATCAAAAAGTTTCTGCATCTATTATTTCTAGATTTAAAATTTCTGCATCTAAATCGAAAAGTTTCTAGATCTATTATTTACCACTGGATTATTTGGGTTCCCATTTCCTTCAAGCTAAGGCAAATAAAATTGTTCTGACATCTAAATAGATAACAGGAAGCTTCACATTTGTTTCTTTCTTCCCTAGATAACATGAAGCTTCCCTATTACTATATTACATGTGCAGATCTATTCCTTTACTACTATTATTTTGAGATGATTAGATCAATATTTTGTAGAATTAGTTTCAGTCACAGTTTAGGAATTAGTTTCAGTCACAGAGCCTTCAAATTACTTCCGGTCACAATTTTAATTTAGTTTGATATTTTGGCTTTGCCTGTTTCTCTTTGATTAGCACAAGATATTGATTTATTTTGTCTTTGATTGGTTTTTACTATGATTTGTAAATCTAGGCTTTGTCATGGATCACGCAGAGGTACAAAAAGAAATGTGCCTTTTTTGAAGGTGATGGATATACTGTGTCATGATAATATCAAACGTGACATATTCATGCGGCTACCTGAAGATATGAAGGGCATATGGCTGCGAATGCAGTTTGATCGCTAGATCTGTGCCTTTTTTGAATGCAGTTTGATGGACATTTATCTATTTTGTATTTTTATTTATGGACAATATTTATGCGGTATTTTGAACTATAATTATCAGCAGTAGTTTACTTTATTTGTTTAATTTGAAAATGTATACATTTTAAAAAGTTTAATTTCAGAAAGCCAATTTCAGTGTGCAGTCGAACAACTTTTACATACCAATGCCAATTCTGTTCACTGAATACCATCCTGCAGCCGAACAGCATAATTGGTTTTCTGGCCAAAGCCAATTCCTGCAGATATTGGTTTTCTGGCCAAAGCCAATTCCAGAAATCCAATACCTGCGTGCAGAACGGACCATTATTGTTTTCATGTGTGGTCGGTCTGCGTGTCGATGTATATAATCCACACTTGTGAAGATTAACTGTAAGGCCTTGAGGCCAAACATTTTGTGTATTTTGTAGACATTCCTTGGATATATATAAAAGTGGTTGTTTATATCTATAGTGGACATTCATGGTTAGTGAGTTCAACTTTAACCCCGAGTGCTTCCGCTAGAATGCTCTGAGTTAGGATGCGTTTATTGGTCTTTGATATTAACCTGTAACGCCATCGTTTGGTTGTGGCATATAGTGTGGGCCCCGTCGGACCTTTTATTATATATCATGTAACGGATGGAGGCGTTACAATTTGGTATCAACTTGTCTTGGTCTTCCTCCTTCGAATTTGGTTGAATTCTTTTGCGGGTTGGCGAGCACGTGCACGTGCGATCCGTTATAACTTATATGAACTCAAGAATGTCCACTAAGGAATGTAAATACACTTGTTTGAGAAACATGTGCATTCCTACTATGTTGTTGTTTCTTTTTCCACATCACTAAAGTGTGTCGTTTACACGTATAGGTGACTCGAAGTGTTACGGGGCAGTCTGAGCCCCAACGTTCTGATGAGAGTACGACTCCAGTTGAGGTGCCTACACCTCCTTCTGCAAAGATTGTACGCTTGGTTGCTGAGGCATTATTTGCTATAATCCAGGCACAGCCTACTGGGCAGATGTGGCCTGCTGTGGTTCTAGGATAGGTTGATGTGAGGCCCATTCCTGATGTGGTTGTTGTAGATCCACAAGCAGTGGAACGGAAACTAAATAAATTTATGAGCTTCAATCCTCCTACATTCACGGGGGCGGGATCCCCAACGCAGGCAAAGGATTAGCTTGCACGCGTCAAGAGGATTTTGATGATGATAAGAACAGAGGACGAACAAAATTTACCTTGGCCACTTTACTGTTAGAAGGAGAGGCTCGGCTTTGGTGGGATGAAATGGAACTGCACCACTTGGCAGGCAAACAACTGACGGAAGTCTCGTTATAGGAGTTTTCGAGACTGTTTTTGGCAAAGCATTTGCCATCGGCTCAGCGCATGGACATGGAAAATGAATTCCAGCGTCTAACTCAAGGGGAATGTAGTGTTGACACCTACTTACATGAGTTTACAAGGTTGGGATGTTATGCGGGATTTATCTTTGCTGACGAAGAACGTAAAACCAATGGTTCTACGAAGGGTTGCGGGATGATCTGAGATTCCTGCTCTTAAGTTCGATGAACAAGGGATTTCAGGCATTGGTTGATACGGCTCGTGCGTTGGAGAAAGATATGAAGCGGGTACAGGGAAAGAGGGACTTGGCTGTGACAAAGCCCGAGTTCAAAGTGCCGTACCCGGGAAAATCAAACTACCGGGGTAAGAGATCCAAGTCTTCTACACAGTCTCCCTCTACTGTTGCGTCTGGAGAAACATCTAGGTAAGACCCTCGTGCCTGCTAAACTTGTGGTAAGTTGGTTCATCTAGCCCGTGAATGTCGGGTTGGTCGGCCAAAGGGTGAGAAGAAGACCGGAGCGTCTTAAGCGAAAATGGGAAAGGCAGTGGTGGAGTCCTCTGCATCCAAGCCGCAGCCCAGAGTATATAATCTTGGCCAACAGAAGGTCATAAAGCAAAGTGACATCATCACAGTTACGAGTTAAGATACTTTGTTATTGCTTTTGATACTTCATACCTTGTGTGTAGATTGTGTATGATGTGTTTGTATTAGGATTTGTCCTGATTCGGGACTATCCGGCGAGAGCACTGTTTGATACTGGTGCTTCACATTCATTACTATCTGTGGACTTCGTGTCACGGATCGACGTACCGATTCATATGACAGCAGATAGTGTGAAGGTGTTATTACCGAATGGATGTGTGATGCATGAAGATAGGACTTGTTTTGTGGAGGTGCGGATAGGAAGTCGGGATTTCAGATTGGATGCATCTGTGTTGCCAATATCAGAATTTGAAGTGATCTTTGGTATGGACTGGCTCTCGGAGCAGCGTGCCTTTATTGACTGCAATTCAAAGGAGATCACACTGGAATAGAATACCAAGCTAGAGTTGAAATTAGCTGGTATGCGAGGATCGAGCAAATTATTGATGTCTGCTCTCCAAGTTGTCAAAGCTGTTCGGAAGGGCGCAGCGTTATTCTTCACGCTTATTATGGTTGTTGAGCCAAAAGTCAGTGTGAGTGATGTTCTGATTGTTTTGTAGTTTGTTAATGTGTTTGCGAAGGAGATTTCGGGGTTACCACCCCAGCTGGAGATTGACTTCTCTATTGAGTTGGTGCTAAGTGCAAAACCTATGGCCCACTCATCATATCGTGTAGCGTCAAAGAAAATGGCGGAACTGAAAGTTCAAATATAAGAGTTGCTGGAATAGGGTTATATACGCCCAAGTATATCACCTTGAAGCGCAACTGTTCTCTTTGTGAAAAAGGACGGTTGTTTGCAGTTGTGTATCGACTATCGCGAATTGAATAATTTGACAGAGAAGAACAAGTATCCAATACCTCAAATTGATGACTTATTTGATCAGTTAGGTGGATCAACCATCTATTCTAAACTGGACTTAAAGTATGGTTACTATCAGTTGAGGATTCAGGAAGGTGACATTCCTAAGACAGCGTTTGGAACACGCTACGGTCATTATGAGTTCACTGTAATGTTGTTTGGGCTAACAAATGCGCCATCGGTGTTCATGGACCTAATGAACCGAACATTTTAAGAGTACTTGAACTTGTTTGTAATCGTCTTCATTTATGACATTCTAGTGTACTCTCAGTCGGAAGAAGACCATGCGAACCATTTACGGATGGTGTTGGATACCCTGAGGAGGAATAAGCTCTACACCAAGTTCTCAAAGTGTGAGTTTTGGCTGTCGGCAGTGGCTTTTCTTTGCCATGTGGTGAGTGTAGAGGGCATTGGGGTGGATCTGTCAAAGATAAGAGCCATACGGGAGTGGCCGGTGTTGTCTTCTATGTTCGAAGTCAAGAGTTTCCTTGGACTGGCGTGCTACTAGAGATGTTTTGTAGAAAACATCTCATGGATCGCTTTGCCTCTTACCACACTAACGAGGAAGGAACAAAAGTTCATCTGGATGTAGGAGTGTGCGCGAGCTTTTGAAGAGCTAAAGAGTCGCTTGACCACGACGCCAATCTTGACATCGCCATGTGGTTTGGATGGCTTTGAAATCTATAGTGATGCATCATGGAGCGGCTTAGGCTGCGTTCTTCTTTAGTTTGGAAAGGTGATCGCTTATGGCTCACGCCAGTTGAAAGTGCATGAGCGAAACTATCCCGTCCATGACTTGTACTTAAACTATGGCGTCATTATTTATATGATGTGAAGGTGGATATCTTCATGGACCATAAGATCATAAAGTATTTATTGGATCAAAAGGATCTCAACATGCGACAACGTAGGTGGATGGAGTTACTCGGGGACTACACCCTCCAGATTCATTATACTCTAGGGAAGGGAAACATCGTCGCAGATGCCTTGAGTCGTAGGACTCCGGCAAGTGCAACTTGGTTGCAGATGCATTATGAGCGTCTGATCCAGGAGTTGGAAGCTTTAGATATTTCTTGTGTTGACAAGAATTCTACAGCAAATGCGAGCTTGAACTGGACGAAGTTACAATATGACCTTGCGGATAGGGTTCGGCGAGCAACGAAACTTGATGAAAGTTTGCAACGCTATGCAGTGGATGGGTCAAATGGCCAATTCTCCTGGGATGACGACCTTTTCCGAAAATATGGTAATTTGTGCGTCCCGAATATGGGCAAGCTAAGAGATGAATTGATGTATGAAGCTCACTTCACGAAGTATTCAATTCACCCATTGAGCACAAAAATGTACAAAGACATGAAGAAGCTGTTCTGTTGGTCGGGTATGAAGAAAGACATAGCACATTACATGGCTAAATGCCAGACTTGTGCCTTAGTGAAAGCTGAATACCAGAAGCCTGGAGGTTTCCTGAAGTCGCTACCTATTTCAGAATGGAAGTTTGATGATATTTTGATGAGTTTCATGCACGGTTTGCCGAGATCTGAACACGGTAACGATTCTATTTGGGTGATCGTGGACAGGTTGAATAAAGTGGCTCACTTCATTTCGAACAATAGGGATGATTCAGTGGAAGTCTTGGCTAAGCTTTATGTTGAGCAAATAGTACGGTTGCACGGTGTTCCCCATAGCATCGTGAGTGATCGAGACGGGTGCTTCACTTTGAATGGCTGGAGACTAATCCATCAATTGTTGGGGACAAAATTAACATTCAGTACGGCCTTTCATTCACAAATGGATGGTCAAACTGAGGGGACCAACAGAACGATGGAGGACATGCTTTGAATGTGCGTCTTGGATTTCGGAAGAGATGGGAAGACCATCTCTATATGGTAGAGTTCACCTATAATAATGGTTATCAAGCTAGTCTAAATATGGTGCCTTTTGAAGCTTTATATGACAGGAAATGTCGTACACCATTAGCATGGGCAAAAACAAGCGAATCTAAGTTGTATAAGCATAAGGAAATCGAAGAGGCTAATTCGACAGTACGCTCTATCTGGGAGAGGCTATTGATAGCCCAAGATAGGCAGTTAAAGTACTATAATGCCAAGTACCCAAATGTAGAGTTTGCGATTGGCAAATGGGTATACATGAAAATCAAACCTTTCAAGGGCGTCTCCAGGATTCGGCGCTTGAAAAAGTTAAGTCTGAGGTATCTTGGTCTGTTCTAAGTAGTGGAGCGAGTTGGAGAGGCTGCTTATCGGCTAGCTCTTTCGGCGGAATTGAGTGGATTGCATGATTTGTTCTACATATCAGTGCTTCGAAAAGCCGTGAAAGATCCAGCTCAAGTGATTGTGAATAATCGCGTACCATTCGAATCTGGACTAACAATGACGGTTAGGCCCATTCAGATTGAAGATAAAGCGATTAAGTAGCTGCGGAACAAGGCAATCGGGATGGTCAAGGTCCGTTGGGACAACTATGGCCGTGAGGAGCTAAAATGGGAGCGGGTGTAGACCATGCGTGCTGAATTTCCCGAGTTGTTTAGCTAAAATGTTGTCACATTTTTTTGGAGAAGAAAATATATGTTGTAACATATTTGTTACTGGTTGTTTACTGCACGTTGCATTAAATTTCGAGACGAAATTTCTATAAGGAGGGGAGTGTTGTAACACCCCAAAAAGAAGTTGGTCGTAACAGAATAAAATTCGAGCAGAGCTCAAGGAAAATCATCGAGCAGAGCTCGACAAAAAACGTCGAGCTGAGCTCGACGAAATGTCGAGCAGTGCTCGAGAAAAATGGTTGTTATGTGTTATGGCCAGTTCGACAAAATCTCTCATGTTCGACGATTTGCGTTCGACGAATGTGATCCCGTTTGATGAATTGTCGAAATAAGATGTCGCCGAAGTGGTGACTCGTGACAGGTGGTTGGTATGCTGCCACTAAGTGGTGATTGACTTTTTTAGCTTTAACCCGAGCCGTTGCTTGGTTTTGATGAATTTATTATATGGCTGGGTTGTCAACTGAGGCCACTTATGCAGATGGATAAGAAGGAGGAAATCATTATTTCCTTTTCAATTCTCTCTCTTTCCAGTTCTGGAGCAGAAAACTCTCGGCTAGAGCTTGGGTTTAGGGTGGATCTTGCTGAAGTTATGTTGGGTATTGTATCCACAACGTACCTGATTTGAAGAAGCCCCTGAACAAGCTAAGGTAAATAGGCAATGTTTTTGACAAATTATTTCAAGTTGTGCTTGCAGTTACTCCACGCTAAGTGCACACCAATGTCAGGGTGCAGTAGGTCAATATACACGGGTCTGCACGACGTAATCCCTCGTTGAGCAGATCAGTGTGTTGGCCTACGTGTACTCTCTCTATTGGAGTGCACTTACTTTCAAGTACAGGGATGTAATCTTGCAAGAGCAGACAAGGAGCAAGGATGGGTCAAGGAGCTCATCATGGGTGGAAAGACGAAAATTCGTCTAAGTGAAAATCGACGAGAATCGCCAAGTGATTCTCGCCGACTCGATCCAACTACACTTCAAAGCAAGCAACTCTGATTCTAAGTAAGAATCGACGAGAATCACCAAGTGATTCTCGCCGATTCGGCGAGAATCACTAGTGATTCTCGCCGAATCGTCGAGAATCACTGGCTGATTCTCGCCGTCTCGACCCGGGCTGAATCAGTGCGTGCAGCCAAGTCAACTTCGACGAGAATCATCCTTGATTCTTGCCGAATCGTCGAGAATCACCTTTGATTCTCGACGATTCGACGAGACTCACTTTTGATTCTCGCCGATTTTTACTTGGGCATTTTTCTGGAACTCCCTGAACCGGATTCTGCCGCTGGCATTATCTTGAATCGGATTTTGGGTTTCTATTTATGGGACCCACAACGGTCATATTGAGTTGTCTACAGTATAAATACAAGATCATTTTGAACAGTAGGACCACGGAAAAAAATACATAGAAAGAAGCCGAGCACAAAAACCCTAAAATCGCGAGTTCCGCTCCGCCGCCGCCGTCGTCGCTCGAGCAAGTTGGTCGCCGCTGTTGATCGCGTTTCTTCCCGATCTCCGGCGACAGAAGCTTAGCCAAGCTTAGGTCTCACACGTCTATCCAGAGATCCCTTGTCTCTCGATTTGTTGATCGGGAAAAACTTCCCCGTCCGAATCGATCGAGACGACCGATCCTCGTGTGACCGTTGGTAGACCTAGCTAGCTTAGCTACGAAGTTTGGATCTCCAAAGTACAGCAGCCGCATATCGTCGTCGCCGCCGATCCCGTGAACCTAGCCGCCGCCCTTCTTGCCGCCGCCGGTTCCGGGGAGATCCTCTCCAAGAGAGTCTAGGGTTGTGGACTTTTCGTGGACTTCAAGAACACGTCGTCAACGAAGAGGGACACCTTGTCTCCAAACGAGGTTTGTATCTTTTGTACATTCTATTTTATTTTTGTTGTAAAGGAACGGTGGTTCCGTGTTGTAAGGGTTGGGTGCAACCCATTTTGTGGGAGTGTTGACTCTCACGTGTGGAAGGGTTCCTTCCGATAGTGCAAGGATTGGATTTCAATCTTGTTGGTGAAGAGACCGAGTCGTCCCTTCTTGGGAGATAGGTCGAAGGGGGAAAGTGGATGTACCTAAATCGGGGAACCACTATAAATGGCTTGTGTATTCTGTGTGTTGTTCTGTTTGTTTTTATTGTGCAGGTACCATTTTAAATTCCGCAAAAACGCTGCATGTCACCTATCCCCCCACCCCCCCCATAGGTGAAGATAGTGGACACTAGGTGAACTTTCAAGTGGTATCAGAGGGAGGTTACTCATCAAAAAGGTTAACACCTTGAGTTGAATCCTGCCACTAGTGTCAAGAAGAAGACAAACATCTACTATGGACGGGCTCAAGTACACAGGCAAGATCCCAGTGTGCACTAGGCTCAACTTTCCTATCTGGAAGGAAAGGATCAGGTTCTACATGGAAGCAGTTGATCCTCGACTCTTCATGATCGTGGAGGAGGGACCTTATGTCCCCACTAAGGCATCCACCATTGATCCTACCCAAAAAGTGCCAAAGAAACTTTCTGAAATGGACAAGGACGAGATGGTGCTAGTAGGACTTGACAAGAAGGCACGAAATATTCTGGTCAGCGCGGTTGATGACTCAATGATGCAAAACTTCAGCAACTGCAGGACAACACAAGAGATCTGGCAGTGCCTGATCATCCTAATGGAGGGCACGGATGAAGTGAGGGATGATCGGAGATCCCTCCTGAACCAGAAATATGAGGCCTTCAGACAAGGGCCTAAGGAAGAGATCGGAGTCACCTACGAGAACTTCCTCAAGATTGTCAACGCCCTCAAAGGATACGGAAGAGTGTTCACTAATGGTGAACTCAATGATAAATTCCTTAGGTCCCTTACTAAGGAATGGGATACAAAGATCTGCGCCATCCGAGAGTTTGGCAGGCTAGCTGAAACTGACCCGCAAATTTTGTTTGGGAAGCTGATGTCCTATGAGCTTCAGCTGAACACCAGGAAAGCTGAAGAAGAAGTAGAGAAGGCTACAGCCAAAGAAAAGACTGTGGCTCTAAAAGCCATTCACTCCAGAAAAGGCAAGGGTGCGGTTTCATACCGTGCCAGGAAAAAGGATGAGGAGGAGGACTCCGAGCCATGCTCCTCCAGCTCAGAGCTGTCGGAGGAGGATTTCTCCCTCATCACCAGAGAGTTCAAGAAGTTCCTCAAGATGAGAAATCAAAGAAAGAGAGACGGCTCCTCCTCCAGGCATCAGAAGAAAAATTATTCTTCTGACAGGTATGCTTCTAAACCGAACAAACATCGCTCCTCTGACATTATTTGCTTTGGATGCAATAAGCCAGGACACGTCGTGGCCGACTGCTATCAAGGCAAGAGAGAAAAAGGGAAAGAAGAGGAGCACAAATCTTCGAGAGATAAGAAGAAAGAGCGGAGCTACATCGCCAAAAGGCCAAAGACACTGAGCGAGTCTGATTCCTCAGACTCTAGTGATGATGAGGAAGCCTACTTCGGGCTGGTGGGTCGCTCCGACTCAGAAGGAGAATGTCCCCCATTTACTAGGAAGGTAAAAGCCCACACCCCTCTCTCCGACTCCGACTCTGATCCTGAGTCTCAGGATGATGAACCTGAGGATAGTCCTTCGGCTCGTGAAGCGGAGCTCCTCGAGAAGTATGAGCTTTTGCTCAACACTTTTGAGGAGTGCCGTAAGAGACTGAAGGCTGAGAAAAAGGAAGTGAAATTCCTTAAGGGTGAGTGTGTATCCCTAAGGGAAGAGGTCACTAGCTTGATTTCTCTCCGACAGGAGCACCTTGACCTGACTTCAAAGCATTCAGAGTCTCTTAAGCTCCTTGATCTTAAGCAGGAGGAAGTCGACAAGTTGGAATAACAACTTGCGGCAGAAAGGAAGATCGTCAAGAGCTTCTCTATGCCAAAAACAGTTCTTCCAATAGTTGATACCTTCTCTGCTCAGGCCAAAGGAGCTGGCTTGGGGCATGTAGGGGTATCCGGCTCCTCATCCAGGAGAAACAGGAACCAGAGGAAGAATAAGGCCGCCAAGAAGGCCTCTGCTGATGAAAAGGGTAAGGCTCCTCTTAGTCCTGTTGCGTTCAGAAAGCCTAGCTTTCCTTGCAACCAACATGAATTTGAATCGACCTTTGGTCATCATTTTCGGCCCTCGGTTGCAAAGCCAAAGAGCCGATATGATGGTTGGACCTTTCCCCGGAACTTCGGTGAGAGTGCCTTCAAGGCACCTTATGAGGAAATCCACATGGGAAATTATGGTCAATTCTATAGCGGCCATAATGGAAAGCAGGCACCAAAAGCCAAGCCTGTTATACAGAAGGTGACGAAGTCATGTGACTGCTGTCATCATGAGGCCTCCACCTCCAGATCCAAGGCCCCAGCTGTACCCACCGTTCCCAGGTTAAGGCAGAAGCCTAGGAAAAGGTACAACAGATTCGACTGTTGGTGCTGTGGCAAAGTCGGTCACTTTGTCGTGGATTGTTGGTTTAATCCAAGGTATTACGAGACTCCCTATGTTAGCAATGCGAGGCCGACCACTCGTAGGGTTAACCAACCGAGGGGGAGTGTGCTAACCAGGAATCTAGGACCCAAGTTCGATTGGGTTCCTAAGGCAAATTAATTTTGTTTTGCAGGAATGTCCAAAGGCCACCAAAACGGCGATCTGGTATTTGGACAGTGGATGCTCCCGGCATATGACTGGGACAAGAAGCCTGCTGCGTGATTACACTCCAGTCGAGAATGGACCAAAAGTCATCTTTGGAGGGTCAGATCGAGGAGTCACCAGAGGTTACGGTATGATTTCCAACGGTATAATCTCTATCACCGACGTGGCTTATGTTGAAGGGTTAAACCATAACCTGATCAGTGTAAGTCAGTTATGTGACAAAGGTTATGACGTTAAGTTCTGCAAGGATAAATGTCTGATAATTTCACGTACCTCTTCTGAGACGGTATTATCAGGCATTAGGAGCAGAAATATCTTCTGCTTAGATTTTCTCAGCTTTGATTCATCTACCCCCGTATGCCTTGTGGCAAGAGGCAGTGCATCTCTTTATGATCAATGGCACAAGAGATTGGCTCATATTAATTTCAAGACAATTAGTATGTTGTTTTCTAAGAACTTAGTAAGGGACGCTCCCATTATCAAGTGCATCAAAGATAGCCCATGTCCTGCATGCCAGATGGGCAAACAGACTCGGGCTACCTTTAAGAGCATCGCAGACAAAGACTCTTCCTGATGTTTTTACCTTTTACATATGGACTTGTTTGGTCCAATGCAAGTTCATAGCTTGGGAGGCAAGTCCTATACGCTAGTGATAGTTGATGATCATTCTCGGTTTACATGGGTGTTTTTTTTGAAATGAAAGTAAGATACGTTTAACATCTTCACTAGTTTTGTCAAGCAGGTTCAGAACGAATTTAACTGCTCAGTGGTCAAAATCAGAAGTGACCATGGAACAGAATTCGAATCTGGTGCTATGACAGAATTTTGTGAAGAACAAGGTATCTTTCATGAGTTTTCCTCCCCGCGCACTCCTCAGCAAAATGGAGTTGCGGAGAGGAGAAATAGAACTCTCATTGAAGCCTGCACGACAATGTTGAAAGACGCTTCTCTCCCAGAATACTTCTGGGCAGAGGCTGTCAATACAGCTTGTCATGTACAAAACCGAGCATTGATCAACAAACATCATCGTAAGACGCCTTACGAGCTACTGAAAGGCAGGAAACCAACCATGTCCTACTTGAGGATTTTTGGTTGCAGATGCTATGTACTGAATAATGGGAAGTACCCACGTACTAAATTTGGTGAAAAATGCTTCGAAGGCATATTCATGGGCTATAGTTCCCACAGTCGGGCATATAGGGTCTTCAATAAGAAAACCCTAGTGGTAGAAGAATCAATAAATGTTGTATTTGATGAAGGAAGTTTGCTTAACAGCAATTCTTCCAGTGGTATTCTTGAAGATGCAGGTGCACGACTTGAACAGCTGAGTCTGGATGAGACCGCTAAAGATGACACTCCTAAGTTCGTCAAAGTTTCCACCTCCACGTCATCTGAAAATGTTGAAGATCAAAATGGAACAAATCTCTTAGAAGAAGGAGAAGCCCAAGAAGTAGTCGAAGCTCCAGACACCAGACTTCTAGAGCTCCGGCACGTGAGGGATCATCCTAGAGATCAGATCATCGGAGATCCTTGTGTCGGTGTCAGAACTCGAAGAGGTACTATTAACGAAGTATTGCATCTTAACTTCCTATCACAGGTTGAGCCAAAGAAGTTCGATGAGGCGAACAAAGACGCGGCATGGATTCTGGCCATGCAAGATGAACTACATCAATTCGAACGGTGCAACGTTTGGACGCTAGTTCCCAGACCATACAAGCAGAATGTGATTGGCACCAAGTGGATCTTCAGAAACAAGCTGGATGAACATGGTGTCATCATAAAGAACAAGGCAAGGCTGGTGGCTCAAGGGTACAGACAGGAGGAGGGGATTGACTTCGACCAGACCTTCGCACCAGTAGCAAGGCTCGAGGCAATCAGATTGTTCCTGGCATATGCTTCGCACAAAGGATTCACAGTTTATCAAATGGATGTGAAATCAGCATTCCTGAACGGAGACCTGAAAGAGGAAGTCTACGTCGCTCAACCCCCAGGTTTTGTCGATCCTACTTATCCCAATCATGTTTATTTTCTCAATAAAGCCTTATATGGGTTAAAACAAGCTCCACGAGCTTGGTATGAGACTTTATCTAGTTTTCTTCTTGAGAACAAGTTCTCTAGAGGTAAAATAGATAAAATATTGTTTCTCAGGGAAGTCAAAGGCAAGATTTTGCTGGTGCAAATCTATGTCGATGACATAATATTCGGCTCAAAGGACAACAATCTTTGCAAAATGTTTTCTAAACTTATGCAAGGAAAGTTTGAAATGAGCAGTATGGGAGAGCTCAAGTATTTCTTGGGACTTCAAGTGAAACAGTCTGAGGATGGAATCTTCATCTCTCAGACGAAGTTCACAAATGAACTCCTTAAGAAATTCGATATGGAGAGTGCAACCTCTATGAGGACTCCAATGGGATCCACTATGTCTCTGGATAAGGATATGAAAGGTAAACCTTTCGATGAGACCAAATACAGAAGCATCATTGGATCCCTGTTCTATCTTACTGCCAGTAGACCGGATATCATGTTCTCCACATGTGTCTGTGCCAGATATCAGGTGAACACTAAGGAAACTCACTATGTCGCTGCAAAGCGAATTCTAAGATACCTTAAAGGTACTCCCAATCTTGGCTTGTGGTACCCGAGAAACAATGATGTCGAGCTAATAGGTTTTTCAGATGCTGATTTTGTAGGGAGTAGGGATGACAGGAAAAGCACATCCTGGACGTGTCAATTCCTCGGACGAAGGCTTGTCTCATGGAATAGCAAGAAACAGAATTGTGTTGCAACCTCCACAGCAGAGTCTGAGTACATCTCGGCGGGCAGCTGTTGCGCACAACTCCTATGGATCAGAAACCAGTTAGCCGACTACGACCTTCAGTTCAAGGAAGTTCCCATGTACTGCGACTCCTCCAGTGCGATTGCAATTGCCAACAACCCGGTATCGCACAGCAAAACGAAGCATATTGAAGTGCGATACCACTTCATTCGGGAGCACGTGGAGAACAAGGACATTTCTCTCTGTTATGTCCCCACGGACAAGCAGATTGCAGATATATTCACAAAGCCCTTAGACGAAGCCAAGTTCAGTCTCTTCAAAACTGAATTGGGAATGCTAAATTATGAGGAATGAAACTACAGAAGCTCCAGGATCATGCATCTAGAGGGAGCCTCTGCAAGGTACTCAAGTTGAGCCCAGGCGTAAGAACTGAGGGGGAGCATGGTACTCAAGTATGAGCACAGGTGCAAGAACTGAGGGGGAGCAAGGGGACAAATGCTACAGACCCCGATTTGCAGAAGCTGAAAAGGGGGAGGTTACCCTCTCGGCTAAGGCTAAGGTGGCTCCAAGCTTGCTCCCAAGAAATTGGTATTGGTAATGAATAACTCACTCACCTCAATTTCAAGTTTATGATTTTCATTCCTATACGCTTTATTCACCTTAGCTTGTAGGGTTTAGGCTTCTTCAAATAGGGGGAGATTGTTGGGTATTGTATCCACAACGTACCTGATTTGTAAAAGCCCCTGAACAAGCTAAGGTAAATAGGCAATGTTTTTGACAAATTATTTCAAGTTGTGCTTGCAGTTACTCCACGCTAAGTGCACACCAATGTCAGGGTGCAGTAGGTCAATATATACGGGTCTGCACGACGTAATCCCTCGTTGAGCAGATCAGTGTGTTGGCCTACGTGTACTCTCTCTATTGGAGTGCACTTACTTTCAAGTACAGGGATGTAATCTTGCAAGAGCAGACAAGGAGCAAGGATGGGTCAAGGAGCTCATCATGGGTGGAAAGACGAAAATTCGTCTAAGTGAAAATCGACGAGAATCGCCAAGTGATTCTCGCCGATTCGGCGAGAATCACAAGTGATTCTCGCCGAATCGTCGAGAATTCTCGCCGACTCGATCCAACTACACTTCAAAGCAAGCAACTCTGATTCTAAGTAAGAATCGTCGAGAATCACTGGCTGATTCTCGCCGTCTCGACCCGGGCTGAATCAGTGCGTGCAGCCAAGTCAACTTCGACGAGAATCATCCTTGATTCTCGCCGAATCGTCGAGAATCACCTTTGATTCTCGACGATTCGACGAGACTCACTTTTGATTCTCGTCGATTTTTACTTGGGCATTTTTCTGGAACTCCCTGAACCAGATTCTGCCGCTGGCGTTATCTTGAACCGGATTTTGGGTTTCTATTTATGGGACCCACAATGGTCATATTGAGTTGTCTACAGTATAAATACAAGATCATTTTGAACAGTACGACTACGGAAAAAAATACATAGAAAGAAGCCGAGCACAAAAACCCTAAAATCGCGAGTTCCGCTCTGCCGCCGCCGTCTTCGCTCGAGCAAGTTGGTCGCCGCTGTTGATCGCATTTCTTCCCGATCTCCGGCGACAGAAGCTTAGCCAAGCTTAGGTCTCACGCGTCTATCCAGAGATCCCTTGTCTCTCGATTTGTTGATCGGGAAAAACTTCCCCGTCCGAATCGATCGAGACGACCGATCCTCGTGTGACCGTTGGTAGACCTAGCTAGCTTCGCTACGAAGTTTGGATCTCCAAAGTACAGCAGCCGCACATCGTCGTCGCCGCCGATCTCGTGAACCTAGCCGCCGCCCTTCTTGCCGCCGCCGGTTCCGGGGAGATCCTCTCCAAGAGAGTCTAGGGTTGTGGACTTTTCATGAACTTCAAGAACACGTCGTCAACGAAGAGGGACACCTTGTCTCCAAACGTAGTTTGTATCTTTTGTACATTCTATTTTATTTTTGTTGTAAAGGAACGGTGGTTCCGTGTTGTAAGGGTTGGGTGCAACCCGTTTTGTGCGAGTGTTGACTCTCACGTGTGGAAGGGTACCTTCCGATAGTGCAAGGATTGGATTTCAATCCTGTTGGTGAAGAGACCGAGTAGTCCCTTGTTGGGAGATAGGTCGAAGGGGGAAGTGGATGTACCCAAATCGGGGAACCACTATAAATAGCTTGTGTATTCTGTGTGTTGTGCTGTTTGTTTTTATTGTGCAGGTACCATTTTAAATTCCGCAAAAACGCTACAAGTCACCTATCCCCCCCCCATAGGTGAAGATAGTGGACACTAGGTGAACTTTCAAGTTACTAGATCAGATTTTGTGGTTGAAAATAAGATCTAAAGCTAGATTCGCGAAGGGGAAAGTTAGGCACTCATTTCTATCCACGTAGAAATGCTTTGTCATGGCTCCGAATAGAACTTCAAGGGCAACGATCTTCCTCCTTGGACATGTGAAGTCCTTATTTTGGCATATGCATGGATTTCCCCCACCAAAAGGTGGGATGTTGAGGGATTTTCGTTGGGTTGATTCTTGAAATCCCCAATAAGGTTGGCATATAGATCCGGAAATGTCTCGTCCGGAATAAGCATGCTGTGTGAAGCCTATCTGGACAGGTTGGTCTGGATTGGTGATGTTTTATTCTGCGCACCGGAGAAAACTCTGCATATAAGCGTGTATTTTGTGGAGTCGGTGGGTTGTGCCTGTTAAGTGGATTAGCAGGAAGTACTGGAGTGGAATTCCAGGAAAATACCCTCGAAGTGCATGTGTTGTATGGTATGAATGTCCAGTGTTTCTGGCACTGCATGTGGCTGCAGGTTTTTTTGGATATTTAGTCCAGATATTGGTTTGGGCTGGGTACAGAAAGGTGTTCTGTCGCTAACGTCAGGCGATAGTGGTTGTCACGGGTGATAGCTCCTAGCTAACCTGTGATTGTGAAGCCAGTCCTTCAGGGACGTTGTGGCTATTATGAGCTATGCGCTCTTAAAGGCCGGTGAGCCGAACGGATAAGGGGAAGCCGACCCGCGTCAGTTTAGACATTGGACTGGCGATTTGAGCAACGGTCAAGGGCTGAACTGTATTTGCATTATGGTTATCTAACTTGAGTGCCTAAGTTATTTTCTTCATTAGGACCGCATAACGAGAGTCTTGGGTTGTTCTCCATCAAGACTAAAGTCTCCGCCCGTGGGCCGTGGAGCATGAATGCTCAAAGTTTACCATTGGTTTGAGACTTGAGAAAGGTGGTGGGACCCTGTTTTTCCAGTACACTGATAATGTGCCCTAAGTGCACGTAGCGTCGGGCCGTGTTGTCGACGTTTGTGATATATTGACTGTGAGTGAGTGCACGTCTTGTGATATATTTGCTTGTGAAAATGCGATGCATGTAGGGAAGGAAACCCACTGTCCCGGGAAAGGGTTAGAGTCGTTATAAATTGGTCAGCTGAATGCTGACAATTGCTTTATTTACCACTATTGCGGTGGATTGTCCCCATGAAGGTGCTGGAGAGTTGAGCGTGATAAGCCCGGAATCCGCGACCTATCCGTGCAGCTTTCCAGACCGGGCGTCCTGATCATTCAAGCCGCCAAGCCTCCCAAGTCGGGCGGTCTCCATGACAGGCCGCTGCCAACGCCGACCCTACTCAGCGACAAGGCCCAAAGACCCAGCCATCAGCTCGCTAGGAGGAATTCGCCAGGCCGCGCGGCTTCCCTCCATTCTTGTTTTCTTTCTCTTTTGCTTCCCCTCACCTCTGCCCGGTTCTCTTGTACCCTGGGCAGCCGGTAACTTTAGCCATGCCCGCTTGGGCAGGCCCCCGAGCCTATAAATAGGGGGAGGGTTCACTCCCCAAGACACGCTAACTTGTATCCAGGAGCTCGCCTGTTAAGAGCTGCGGTCTCAAGTCTAATGTTTTGCGGCTTGTAGCCCGGCCGGCTTCCTCTTTTCTTCCTTCGTGTAACTGTTTCTCATTTTAAGTAAAGGAAAGCCCGCCGCAAGAGTGGAATTTAAGCCACGGCGGTCGAACTCTACTGTTGCCGCTGCCAGCGGCCTCTTTTCCTATCCTTTAGCTGCGACCGCTAGTAACCGATTGGTCGATAGTCTCCTCCTTTCCTTTCCTACCCCCGGTGATCGAACCGTTAGCTGGTGGTGCCCGACTCCCTGTCCGTTTTCGTGCATCAACAGTTAACACGCGACCTTCAGATCTCGACTAATCGATTAAATCAGCGGCCTAGGTAGTCAGACCGCTCTATCCTCTAGAGTTCGGCGGCCTGTCAAGCAAGCCGCGACTTCGCCGGCTAAGGCTTTCAGCCCGCCTCCAGCACTGTAGAACCTGCCATTCTATCCGCTCATTTTTCCTCCCGGTCTTCTTGTCAGCTTGTTGCACCGTCTAGCCGCCAGGTCAAGCCGCTGCTACTCTGCGGTCTCTTGAAAAAGTTCGGCTATTTTCCCTCTTTTCGAGATGAATCCTGCAAAGGGTCAGAATAAATCCAGCCACATCTCAGTTACTACAGATCTCTCAGAAGTGCAGGATTGTTTGTATTTTAATAGTGAGTCTGTTGACCCTCATAAAGAAATTTTTGCAAACAGTGTTGAGCGTGGACTAGAATCTGTTGCAAATGAACCTCTTTATAAGGAAGAAGAAGAGGCCCCTTCTCCATTCATTAATCGTATTCAGTGGGATACTGTCTCCGATGACTTCAGAGTGCCGCATCTCCCGGAGTATTCTGGATGTGATGATCCATTTTCTCACTTGCAAGCTTTTGAATCAGCTATTTCACTGAGAAATGTGTCAAATGGAGTAAAATGCAAACTCTTTGTTATATCTTTTGGCAATATTGCAAGGGAATGGTTTTATAGTCTCCCACCTCGATCGGTAACCAGCTTTAAAGATCTTCGAAGTCAATTTATTTCAAGATTCACTATTTGCAGAAAGCGAAAAAGGGATGGTGGAGTTCTCTTCCGAATCAAGCAAGAAATTGACAAGTCTAATCCAGATTTTGTTGATCGGTTTCAAAAGGAGGTTCTGGATGTTTATAGCGTACATCAAGACTATTACTTGCATGCTTTCGTAAATGCACTTCAAGAAGGCCCCTTGAAATTCAAGCTCACCACAAAGTATCCCAAAATCTATAGAGATCTTATTGATATAGTTAATAAGTTCATAATAGGCGAAGAGGAAAATGAAGGTTATGTTTTGTTTCTGAATCAAATGGCTAAACAATCTCAAGGGACTTCTGGTCACCAGCAATCTGTTTCCTCCCAAGATGTTTCGCAAGTTGAATATTGCAAGTCTCCTCCTCTTCTCCAGGATAAAACTCCAAAGTGTGAAAAAGGTTCAGGTAAGTATGTTAAGTTCAAAATTTCTATGGAAGATCTTTTGATAATCATTCAAGGAATGCCTGAGTTCAAGAAGCCTCGGCGTTTGAAATCGAAAATCAAATATCGGCACGAGGAGCTTTTTTGCAAGTATCATAAAGATATTGGTCATCTAGCAGAAGATTGCATAGCTCTCAGAGAATTAGCTAATCAACTTGCAAGAGCTGGAAAGTTGCAAGAATTTGTCATTCAGTAACTCTCTAAGGCAATCTTCCATTTCTTATTCAGTGGTCCAAGCAGGGTTTCCTCTTTCTTTATATGATAAAAAATGCTTATGATCTGAATAGTGTATAAAGTCCCCTTCGCAATTGGTATTAATGGGGCATGCTAAAACTTCGGACATATATCCTTTTGCCACATCCTTAACATTGAACAAACGTTATCTTTTCATTTGAAGCTTATTCCTTATCTTTACTTGTAATGCCAATATGCATGCATGTAGGGGCAAGAGCCCCTTTTGAATTCTTAAGCCCTCCACATCCCGCTTGACATCAATCGCAGATGTGTAGTGGAATTTCCGCTTGACCTTCAGTCGCAGACATTGCGTACATGTCCCGCTTGACTTCAGTCGCAGACATTACGTACTTATCTCGCTTGACCTTCGTCGCAGACATTGCGTACTTGTCCCGCTTGACTTCAGTCGCAGACATTGCGTACTTGTCCCGCTTGACATCGGTCGCGGATATTAAGAATTTCAATCCCGCTTATGTGTTCTTTGTGTGGAAAGTACTGCCACACGCACCTGCCCACATTGGCACATAAGTGCATATCTCCATCTATTCTTACAGGACAACACGAGCCTATCCGCTATTTCGCAGCTTTATTAAGCGGCCTGTGCCAATTTTTATAATTCAGTACACAGGCCGCCCGGTTACATATTCCGGCTTAAGTTATTTGACTTCCTTGTGCCTACCTGCCGGATTATTATTCATATATTTGGGAACTCGGCCGACTTACGTCCGCCAGTCAAGTCTAGGCCTGGTCTATGTTATTTGGTTTCCATATATCAATTGCCGGTTTTTTATTCACATGGACAGGAAGTCGGCCGACCTGCTTCTGGCACTTAATTCCTGGCTTTGATCCGCCGACTTCTATGGTATTAATTATATTAGCTAATCAGCGACCTGTCGTCACAAAAATTTTCGGCTTCCATGTGCCTATGTCGGCTTATATTATCAGAAGTCGCGGTTCCGAATCCCTAGCCGCAATCTTATAGTTCAAAGTCATGGTTTTTTGGCGACTAAGCAAATGGTGGTGTAAACTATTAACCGCGCGGCTTATTATTGACTTATATTCCGAAATAAGCCGCAAGTAAATCTATCTCTCTTACAGATGATTTCGTTGAAGCCGCATTATTGACTCAGACCGGTTTATATGCTAACATTCTACTAAATCGGAAGTTATACTGAGACCGGGCGGACTTAAACGAGTAAGAAAAATGAGATGTAGTAAAGAGAAAGGTAAAGTTGCCTTCATTTCTATTTAATTAAGTGTTATAAAGCATTAATCGCGCGGTTACAAAAATAATACCGCCGATTTCCAAAAAAGTTCAGAATACAAAAAACAAGTTAAAGAGTTTCTAATCGCCCGGTTTAAGTTTCTTAGCCGCAGGGGAATCTAAATCACCGCCATCACAGCCATCGACGGAGGATTGAGAGTACCCGCTGCTAGTCGCCGTGCTCCCTGAACCGCCAGAAGTTGTCGAATCTAGCCGCGCGGTCTCAGATTCTTGACTGCCGGACTCAGACGATGCGTTTGCACTCCGGCTTCCCTGGCCGCCCTCTTCCTCGACATCTTCCTCCTCCTCGCCGACTTCTTCCCCGACCTTGCCCTTGCCCTTGATCGACATGTAGACGTCGGCCACCTGCTCTTCAGGGTGGGGTAGATGTCGACACAAGTGAAGTCGGTGAAGCCGGTCGCCAAGCCGCCAAGGTCCCGGAGGCGGTTAAGCACTCCATCGATCCCCTGGACGAGTTGTGGGAAGACATTGTCCTGGAAGATTGGTTTTGCCGGGTTGTACACTTCCTGCAAAAAAAAGTAAAGGTAAGGCCGCGCGGTTACATAATGCAAACCGCACGAGTATCGGTAATGACTTATCGCCTCCCTTTCCTTTAGCCGCTTGTTTTCTTCCTGTTGTTCTCTTAACTGCCTCTTCAGGCCGCTATTCTCCTTCATCAGCTGCTTGTAGGCAAGGCCCATGAAGTGACTTGCCACGAAGCTCCTTGCCCCGACTTGCGCGACTAGTCGCGGCAGGTCGCCTGGTGGAACTCGGCGCATCGCCTTCAGGTTACGCTTGCCATACAGCGCGCCGCCAACCACGCTCGTGTGGCGGCTTACTTCTTCTCCCCCCCCCCCCAGTAGGGGAGGGCGGTGGAGATCGTCACTGACTTGCCGTCCGGACTACACCGCAAGGCCGGTTCGCCATGGACGTCCTTCAGGCTGCTGCCCGTTCCTTGCAGCATAAACTCTTCAGAGGAGGCCGACTCCTCCTCCTCCACAACTCGCGCCGGCTTGGCCTGCCTCGCTGTCTTCTCTCTTTGAGTGAGGGTCAGGCCTCCAGGAGTTTGCGGCTTGTTCAACGGAACCGCCACAGCAGCTGCAAAGATAAAGGCAATGTTAGATTTCATGTCGTGCGACTACGAATTCAGTTCGACCGGCTTGGAGCTTACTATCTTCCTCTTCTTATTCCTACTAACGACGGCAGCAGTGGGATGTAGTGGTTTACATCAAGCCGCTCGCCCTTGAAGAAGTTGTAGATCTCCTTCTCCACGTCGTCCAAGCCGCCGCTGCCGAAGGCGGCCTCTTCGCGGATTTGCGGGTTGATTGGCAGTAACCCCAGGTTTCCCTCGAAGATGAGAAACCGCTCGGACCAGTTGGCGATCTTGTTCGCCAAGTTTACTATCTTCAGCCCTCTGCAACCGAAGTACAGGTGCCCCCGGAAGATCTTTGTCCCGGAGTCCGGGATAGACCGCACCGAAAAGCATTCCCGGAAGAGCCTCATAGAGAAGCGGACTCTTTCCGACCTCAGGTAGGAGATGAAGCTATATATGGCGGCTATCGAATTTGGGGGTAGTTGTCCCGGCATAACTCCGTAATGGTCGAAGACCGCCACAGCCTCCATCATGACCGGGAAGCTAAAGCCGCAGTCAAAGTGGTCGATGGGGACCGCGATCTGATTTGCATGTGAAGAATTAATCCGCTCGTCCTGTAGTGGAAGCCGCGCGACCAGCGGACTTCCCTGCATGTGCCTCTCAATGAAATCCTCCAGCTCGGCTTTTGTAAGCCGGCATTCTTTATGATCTGCAGAATGGAAAGCGGAAGCCGCGTCATTCCTAACCGCAGTGGCCTTGTCAGACCGCAACGACTTGGACTTAGCCCACATCCTTTTTGATTTGTGATGAAATCTTCGGGGTCAGCTCTATTTATAGAAAATCTGTGAAGGTACAGTGCCCAACGTCAAATCGCAGCGAGTCGTCATGCCGCGCGACCTAAGCCCGCTGGAAGCACAGATCAGCTTAATGACCAAGCCGCAGTTTAGTCCGTCAGTCCGCACGGCTATACCCCTGCACTTAGAAAAATTCTGTGGCACACCATGTGTACATCAACCATTCAAGCCGGCGCTCTGTTCGCCAGACCGCGCGGCTACTATCCTATACTTTAAATTTTTCAGAACAATGCAGCAGGCATGTGGATTATAAATACAAACTGCATAAGCCGCATTCAGTTCATAGCATAATAAAATACAACAGTTTACAACAATCAAATGGTTCAACATCCAGAGGAAAAAATATATATTACAACATAATATTCAATTGTCCGCGCAGCTTAGTTCTCTCAAGTCGCTCAGGCTCGCTTGTCATCTTCCTGCCTGTCTCGTCCTATGTGCGCGACCTGTTCACCGGTCTGCACAATCGCAACGTACACCTGGCTAACCATATTATGAAGCGCATGCAGAGACCGATGAACCCGCGTAGTGTCGCGCTTTACTCTCACAAACGGGATCATTGGGATCGCCTGAACCCCCAGAACGCTTGGTACTGCGGCCTGTCTAGGCGCCGCGGCCTCCGATGGATTTGAAGTCTCACCGGAGACCGGGCGGCTAGTAACTGGTAGTTGTCCGGAGGTCGTCAGTATGGTCCACTGCTCTCCGCCGGTCTCCGCTGGCAGGTCTTGGTTCTCGCCGTCTTCAGCATGTGGGATCTCTTCTCTGTCTCCTTCTAGACGCGCGACCATCAGCAAATACTTCTTCGCCTTTTCCTGCTCCAAGGCGACCTGCATCTCAGCAATCTTCGCCTCAGCGGTTTCCATCGCGGTCTGGAGCCTGGCGGTCTCTTCTTCCATCGCGGTCTGGAGCCTGGCAGTCTCTTGCTCCATCGCGGACTTCAACCTCATGGTCTCCTGCTCAAGCGCAGTTTGCAACCTTATGGTCTCTTGCTCCAGGGTGGTTTGCAACTCTTGGATCCTTTTTTCCGCGGCCTCCTGGGCAACCCGCTTCTCTTCGTCCTTAATCCGCAGGTTTTCGGTGGTCGCGTTCAAAGCCGCCTGTAGCGTGCCGACCTCCTTCTGGAAGTCGGCCATCTCCTTCTCGCGAACACTTGGAGGCGGAGGCGGTGGCAGCATAGACATAAATGACGTCAAGTCGCCAGGTTTCATCGCGGTCTCCGGTACACCTGCAGAAGAGAAACCGCAGTCAGGTTCAGCCGAATTGTTGCGACGTTCTAGCAAGGGAATCGGTAGGATAAGATCGTCGGTTTGATGTTTATCTCCTCCAGAGGCCGCGGTATGGATTTTAATCACTGGCCGCCTGAGCCATTCAGGATATATCCTCTTTAGCTTTTCTTTCCATAGCCGCTCGGCTTCCTTAGCTCGGCTTTTCAGTTGAGCCGTGGTCAGGAAAAAGCTGGCCGGCGGATTTAATATTATATTCGCCCCCTTCTTCCTTGACCGTGACTTGTAGACTTTAATAATTCGTCTAACGTCCCGGTGTTTACCTTGTAGCAATGGAAGTGTGGTCGCCACTAGCTTCTCGGCGATCAGCTTCTTCATCTCCTCCATCGTCTCTCGAAGCTTCAGTTTCTCGGCTCCTTCAGAAGCCGCCGAAGCCGGATCGCCAGGCTTCTCCCCAATAACCTGGACTTCGGGGCGGTCAACTACCTCAGAGCCCGCTGGAGTCGACAGAAGCGCATCCTGCTGCTGGTGGGTCTCCATGCCCTTGAGGAGCTCGCTAACTGACTCGCTAACTGCGGGCGCACTCTCCGGTTCGCTCGGCTTGAAATTCGGTGTGGACGGGTTCTCGGGTACCTCCTTCTCGTGCGGCCTGTGTTGAAGACTGTCCGCACCCGTCTTTTCGGAAATATTCCGGTTTCTGGCGTGCAACTTCCTCATCTTCCTCTTCATCCTTTCTTCAAGGGTCTCACTTCTTTCCTTCCGCCATTTCAAGGAGCCGAACACCTTTTCAGTCTGTTTGCGCTGTTCAGCCAAAATCCGTTCGGTCTCCAGCGCCTTCTCCGGCTCATTGTCATCCACAACGATTACGTCGACCTTGTCCCGCAATTCGAACGGTTTCCCAGATTCAACACTTTTCTCCTCCGTCCCACCTATTTTCAAGTGTGGTTCGCCTGATGGAGAGAAAATCAGGTCGAAGGATTTGGCAGTTCCGGCTTGTGGTGGAGCAGTCTTCAAAACCGCTTTGGGATCTACTGCGGCCTGCGATGATTCGCCGACGGTCTCGGTCGGCCTCTTTTCAGATCCAGAAGCCGTTGAAGTCACCGGCTTCCCAATCTTCTTGGCAGGCTGTCGGGCAGAATCATCCGAGTTCTCGCTTCGGCTTTGCTTCTTTTCTGGCAGTTTCTTGTTGCGGGCTAACATTGATGACATAACATCCATCTTGTGAAAAATCGTGTCGGCTTGCAAAATGCTGACCGCAAGTGGCGAGTAGCGACTCGTGGTTTGGCAGGAATCTTGAAGAATGACAAGGGCAAGGGGATTTTATAGACGACGATGAGGCAGTCGCGGTCTCCGGCTTAGTTCTACATTTTCGAAGTTTTTTGGAAACTTAAAAATGTGCGGGGATTATGATAAGCCCGGAATCTGTGACCTGTCCATGTAGCTTTCCAGACCGGGCGGCCTGATCATTCAAGCCTCCAAGCCTCCCAAGCCGGGCGGTCTCCATGACAGGCCGCTGCCAACGCCGACCCTGCTCAGCGACAAGGCCCAAGGACCCAGCCATCAGCTCGCCAGGAGGAATCCGCCAGGCCGTGCGGCTTCCCTCCATTCTTGTTTTCTTTCTCTTTTGCTTCCCCTCACCTCTGCCCGGTTCTCTTGTACCCCGGGCAGCCGGTAACTTTAGCCCTGCCCGCTTGGGCAGGCCCCCGAGCCTATAAATAGGGGGAGGGTGCACTCCCCAAGACACGCTGACTTGTATCCAGGAGCTCGCCTGTTAAGAGCTGTGGTCTCAAGTCTAATGTTTTGCGGCCTGTAGCCCGGCCGGCTTCCTCTTTTCTTCCTTTGTGTAACTGTTTCTCATTTTAAGTAAAGGAAAGCCCGCCGTAAGAGTGGCATTTAAGCCGCGGCGGGCGAACTCTGCTGTTGCCGCTGCCAGCGGCCTCTTTTCCTGTCCTTTAGCTGCGACCGCTAGTAACCGATTGGTCGACAGTCTCCTTCTTTCCTTTCCTACCCCCGGTGATCGAACCGTTAGCTGGTGGTGCCCGACTCCCTATCCGTTTTCGTGCATCAACAGAGCGGAAAATAATGGGCTGAAGCCCTTGCTACTGCTGTTGTTATTGTGCTGGCCCACGAAGTCCAAATAAGAAAAGTTTATTGTTTTCATGTGTGGTCGGCCTGCGTGTCAATGTATGTAATCCATACTTGTGAAGATTAACTATAAGGCCTTAAGGCCAAACATTTTATCTATTTTGTGGAAATTCCTTGGATATATATAAATGTTGTTGTTTATATCTATAATGGTCATTCATGGTCAATGAGTTCAATTTTAACCCCTAATGCTTCTGCTAGATTGCTCTGAGTTAGGATGCGTGTACTGGTCTTTGATATTAACATGTAACCTCGTCGTTTGTTTGTGGAATATAGTGTGGGGCCCGGGGCCCAACAAGGCCAGACCTTCTATTATATGTCATGTAATGGATGGAGGCATTACATTCGGCGGGCGTAGATTTCGACCGGTGATTTCAGGGGATTTAGTGGTCAGTTTTGACGTTTAAGTAGAGTTTTGGAAAGCTTTCGACGTGGGCTTCGCATTCGTGGTAACATCTTCCCATTCCCCTAATTTTTTTGTGAGTTAGGGTTTGAGATTTTGACCTCCTTTCTTCTCCACAAGTTTCAGGAAACGTTGCTTTGGGCTTTCTACGACCGATCCTTGAAGCAGCGCGAGCGGGCGACGTTTCTCCAAAGTTTTGAGGCAACTGGATCTTTCCCCCCTTGCTTGTTCGTTTTTACTTGATCTTTTCCATCCTTCTGTAGAGTTTAGGGGTAGTATAGGAAGCATGAAAACATTCCTCTAGGTTAGATTTTGATTTTCGGCCAAACTATAGAGTTTAGGAAAAAAAATCTGAGACAAGTAAAAATCAGCGATTATCAGGTAGTGATTCGGTGTGTATCGCTGGATTTAGGTTAAGTCATTTTTGGCAAGTATCGTAGGTTAGTGTAAGGAGTTCGACGAATATTATAGGTTAGCTTAAGGAGTTCGACGAATATCGCGGTGCATTTGTCGAGCGTCGGTCCATTCGTCGAACGAAGTTCGATAAATATCACTGTTCATTCGTCGAACGTCGAGCGGAGTTCGAAGAATATTAATACCCATTCGTCAAATGGAGGTCGACGAATATCACTGAGCGTCGAGCGGGGTTTGACGAATATCGTTACCCATTCGTCGAATGGAGTTCGATGAATATCGCTGAGCGTCGAACGGAGTTCGATGAAAATCGTTGTCCGTTCATCGAGCGTCGAGTGGAGTTCGACGAATATCTTTGGACATTCGTAGAGTGTCGTCTGTAGTTCGACGATTATCGTCGGTTGTAGCAGGGTAGTTTTGTCGAGTATAAGGGGAAATTTGTCGAATTTTCCTGGGACTTATAAATTTTTCACCGTTTTGTCTGATTCGGCGGGTTTAGTCCTTAGGATGGTTTTAAGCCTGTTTTAATTTATCTTAAGGTTTGAACTTGGGATTTGGGTAGGTTCTTATGTTTCTTCGGCTATGAAGGTTGGCAGTGGATAAAGGACCACCAACTGGACGTCGATTGTGGATCGTTGCACTTGGTGGATGTTTGGTCTCGATTTTTTTAGGACTGTTGCTTTGTGTTTGAACAAGTGGCCACCACCGCAGGGCCTCTTTTTTTTGAGATATTTGAGCTTGGAAGCCTGGTTTGGGACACTTGGTCACTGACTCCGACCGGTAGATTTTGCCAAGTGTTAATGATCCACGTTTTATTCGTGTTGTTTTATGCTAAGTTTGCTTCTCAGATCAGTTTATGCTTTTTATGCTAATTCTTGCAGATATTATTGAAGCATTGATTCGTTCCGCACTTGGTGCAATTTCTCGATTGACTCATTTACTACTGATTTTACTGTACTTATATTTAATTGGTTATCCAACTGTGGTCTTCAGCATTTTGTACTCGGTTTTTGTAAACCTATCTCTTACTTTGCACTTTTACATGATTAAATTCCTTTGCCACTTGTATTTTTTTTCTTGCTGATGTGTTCTTCCTTTGAATGCCTTAGGTTCAGGGTAGTAGCCGGTTGAGTGGCCAAGTTTGGGAGCTTGCTAGTGGACTGCTTGTTGCAGGAGTTTTCCTCACCATTGTGAGGTATTTTCTTGTGTTGTTTACTTTAGTATAGACATACATGATCACTAGTTGGTTCGTGTCAGGTTATTGGCGTCCACTGGTGGTTTTCTTTTAAAATGTTGAGTACTTTGCTAAGCCGCTTTGTTGCATATTTTATGTGGCTGTTTATACTTGCTCTCTGGGAAGGCTTTATGTTAGGTTACATGTTAGGTATTTTAACTTACTAAACTCTACTATTAGTACTTCATACTTGTCATCTATTTCAAAACTAAATCAATACTTTCTAGTCAGCGTAAATACATTTTCTATACTTATTATAAATCTAGAGTCTTGCATAGCATGAGTTGTCTTTCTGGGATGTTTACACTCATATAGGATGTTAAAATCAATTTAATCAAAGTATTTTCCGCAACGTATAACTATATTTTTAATCGTGGACTAGTGAAACACTAAGCCGTGGGATACGGCTAACTGCTTAACTTAAAACTGGATTTCCTTAAATAACTCATAAATCTTTCAAAAAGTGTTTATTTATGGTCTCGCCTTAACGTCTTCAGTTATCCCTGATGCGTGGAAATCAGCAAGCGCACCGGTCGCACAAGTAATAAAATTTGGGAATAAATCCTCGAGTGTCGGTCTCTTGAGGAATGCAATGAGCATAGAGCGGCGACAGTTCAGAAAATATCGTTATAAGGGTTATACTTAAAAAGATTAAAAAGGGGGCTTGTGAGATTGTGGTTTCTTAATCTAATAAACTAATTAAGGCTATGCGGGTTGAAGGCACCACTTCGCAAGGTGAGGTGAGTGTATCGGCCGCGATGTCGAACTTTGGTTCGGCGAGTGGATGGAAAGCTAATGGATGGAAGTGTTCTTGTGCGGAGTGCAATCGGGTGAAACATGTGTATGGAGTGGATGTGGAGTGGGCGAGGCGCATTCACAACACACAACTCAAAAGTTAATGAAAACTACAAACATCCACTTAGATATAGAGTTGAAAATGTAGTTCATTACAATATCAAATCTTTTCATACAATGGAGGAAGGGGAAGAGGAGTAAACCACTAGAGGGTTAAGGTCCACTGCAGGTCGTGGCCGGAATAGTGAGTGTCAATCCGCTTCCGGGCTCAGTCCGAGGAGGCTTCCGGTACCAACGAGCTGTCACCTCAAAGGCCTTTGAGTCCGTTCTCTAGGTCGACTTCTTCTCCAACTCCGGTGGAAAGCTTGGATTTGAGGTCATCAATGGCCGGGAGCTTCGCCGGAGGGTTTGGAAAGCTTCGGAATCACCGGCTACCGACTCCCGATGAAGGTGGAGGTGGATGGAGCAGCTAGAGAAGTAGAACGGCACTTCCCGTGCACTCTCTGATTGCAGAAATGACCAGCGTTTACCTAAATCGCGGAGCAGGCCATTAAATACGGAGGCAGAATAAGCAGAGCACACGATCAGTGGCGTACGACCAGTGGTCGTGCGCACTGTCGGTCGATGATCGTGCGCAATTTCCAATTAAACATGCAACTTGGACAGAAACATCAGCATATATGCGCACGATCAGTGGCGCACGACCGGTGGTCGTGCGCACTGAATCTACTGATCGTGCGATTGGCTAAGACAGAACTGGGGAAAAGGAGAATGTAATGTACACGATCAGTGGCGCACGACCAGTGGTCGTGCGCGGTGAGTCCAGTGATCGTGCGCAGTGTTCCTGTATCGTCGGGGTCTCCCGAGCGGTTCTGGAGCACGTACACGACCCATGCACCAGCAGAAGAGGCAGATAGGCCACCAAAAGTGCACACCACATTCTCAAGACACGGCTAGAGAACAAGTAAAACAAACGGAAATACAGAAACATGTAAAGCACACAGAAAATGGGCCTAAAGTGCACTTAATCAAGAAATAGGCAAGTAAGCAAATATAAGCAGTTATAGCTCTCAAGTGCAGTGTTAAGACGATAAAACTGGCCCAGATGAATCCAAAAATCAGTGTAATATTTGGACTCATCACACCCCCAGACTTACCCATTTGTGTGTCTCGCACAAATCATTACTCCGTGGACTGTAAAAACAGCTAGCTGGCTTAGAAACTTCAAAATAAAGTAGGACGAGAAATCAAATACATCATGCGCATAGAAAATAGAATAGAAAAACTTTTTAATTATACTACGGAGCTTAAATTATTCGACAGAGGTAAAAAAAATTATTGTGTCTACTTAAAATTTAAATTCTGGAGAATCGTTCGGTCATGTGTACGGAGAACGTAGACAGGTCACTAAGGTGAGCATTGACCAAGACCGGGGCTCGTGATCACCTCCAAAGAAATCCATCACTGTCGGGAACCATAAGCTTGTCCTTTCACACTCTCTCCACGATACTAAGTAGACTCAAATGTGAATTAGCGGGACTTGTAGGTTTGAATGGAGCTAAGGCTAAGGTGTGGTAGTCAATGATAAACAAGGAGGCTACACGCAACCAAAGCGAGCGAATAAGAACTAAACCCAAACATCCACTAAGAAATGCATGTGTGACACACCCCCAGACTTGGCTTGAAAAACAGGTATGCACACGGCCTATCCCGACCAAAAACTAACACACACGATGGGGATTGCAATTCTCCTTATAGTAATTTTAAATTTTCTTTTTTTTTCTTTTTTATTCATCTTTTTCTTTTTCATTTTTCTTCTTTTTCATTCAGCAATCCCCAAATCTAAAAATTAGCAATTCATGAATTCATCTACACGTCACATGAATCCCAAATATCACAACATATTAAATTTTTGAAATCGATCAAGCTCAAGTTTTTGGTTGCGACAAAAGGGTTGGCTTTTAGGCTTTGGTGATTATAGGTGGAGCTGAAACAAAAGGAGGGTTGGCGCAAATTTGGCTTGCAAGGGTCAGCTGCTAGGACTAGGTACAAAAAGGCTCAAACTAGCCAAAATGATGGCCTACCTCACGCTCACACTTGACTAACCGGGCACCAATGCTTTGAGAGTAGCTTGGGGCAAGTTCTCAGTCCCCGAAAAAGATGATCCTTCCCCCCGACTCGAGCAATACGAGTCTAGTGAAGGCTACACTCATCTCTACACTACTGTTCGATTACTCCAGATTCTACAATTTTTAGTAGCACAAACAAAATTTACTTTTGCAGAATAAATTTAAGTCTACGAGCATGAAGAAAAATTAATCATATACTATTTCTATACAAATCATGAGTACTCGATTAGGAGCATTGCAGTAGTTTCGAACTACTATATCCAAAAATCCTAAGTCAGCACCACTTTTTAGAGTTTACACAAAAGTAATACATTTTCCCTGAGCCGCGTGCATGATTAAGTGCGCACTCATGTGGGTGATTTAGTGTGTGCAATTAGTGATCATGAAATAAATAAATGCAGACTAGTATGCAATAAACTGTGTTGTGTAGTGATCACAGGCAACTCCACCCCCAGACTAGAATATGACAATACGAAAAAGTAAAACATGTAAATAAAAATAAAGGGCTAGGGGAAGAAGTACCCATGCTCAAAATTGAGCATACCGGTCGTGCGACCAGATATCTAAGTGCGGGCAAGTTATCACACCTCAAAAATTCATGCACCTGCGATTTAAATACGTACGCAAAATAGAAGATGGACATATATATATATAGAAAAAGAGCTCAAAACACAGCACAGGACCAAATGGTCCAACATGGGTTATCTCCTGAAAGCCCTTTTGTTTGTCGTCCTTAAGGTGGACCAAATACCTGTATTAGTAGTTAAAATAAAGAGTTCTTTGCAGTTTGAAGAAAAAAAATAAATATAAAAGCTCAAATATGTTCTTGAGATACAAAATTTTGTGAATAACGTGCAGGGGTAGCTGTGGAGTGGAGGGGTGGTCCTCATTCGTCGTTGCTGCCATTGTCGATCAAGGAGTGTCGCTATCGCTTTGCTTGGGGTCGGTGAGCTGTAGGATTTGAGATTCGCCGGTGGTTGCGCCGCCATCATATAATTTTAGCCGGTGCCCATTGACTTTGAAATTGTCTCCGCTTTTCCCGTCTATTTCGATGGCGCCAAAGGGGGAGAATCCGATCACTGTGAAGGGGCCGCTCCACCGCGATTTTAGCTTTCCTGGAAATAAGCGAAGGCGGGAATTGTACATCAGGACTTGGTCTCCTGGTTGGAATTCTTTTGGGATGATGCGACGGTCGTGCCATTTTTTTTGTTATTTCTTTGTATATCCGCGCATTTTCATATGCGAAATGTCGGAGCTCCTCTAGTTCATTCAGTTGAGAGCGGCGCTTATCTACTGCGGCTTCGATGTCCATGTTTAGTAATTTGGTTGCCCATAGCGCTTTGTGTTCTAGCTCGACCGACAAGTGGCAAGCTTTTCCGTAGACTTGTTGAAAAGGGGTCATACCGATAGGGGTTTTGAAGGCAGTTTTGTACGCCCATAAGGCGTCGTCGACCTTCTTGGCCCACTCTTTTCTATTGGAATGGATGGATTTTTCGATGATTCTTTTGAGCTCGCGGTTTGAGACCTCTACTTGCCCACAAGTTTGGGGATGGTAGGCAAGAGAGATTTTGTGGTGGACTCCGAACTTCTTCATGATTTGCAAGAACGACTTGTTGCAGAATTGGCTCCCACCGTCACTGATGATGGTGCGCGGGGCACCGAATCTGGAGAGAATGTTCTTGTGTATGAAATTCAATACGGTGCGGGCGTCATTTGCTGCTATAGTTTCGGCTTCGACTAACTTGGAAACATAGTCGACTGCGACAATAATATATAGTTTTCCGTACGACATTGGGAAGGGTCCCATGAAGTCGTCCCCCAAACGTCGAATGGTTCGCAGACGAGCATGTTGTTCAGAGGCATTTCGTCCCTCTTGGAGATATTTCCTGTCCTTTGGCATTCATTGAATTTTGCGACTTATGCTTGGGTGTCTCTAAAAAGGGTTAGCCAAAATAGGCCACATTACAGTACCTTGCGTGTCGTTCTGGTGGCGCCGAAATGACCGCCGGCCTCCCAGTCGTGGCAGTGTGTTAAGACGGATTGGAATTCGGTCTCGGGTACGCAGCGCCTGATGATGCCATCGTTGCAAGTACGGAATAGTAACAGGTCTTCCCAGAAATAGTATTTGGCATCGGACAGTAGTTTTTGCTTTTGCTACGATGACAGGTTAGGGGAGACAGATTTGCAAGCAAGGTAGTTGGCCATATCTGCGTACCACGGGATTGTCGGAGTGAGCAAAAAGATGGCGAATAATCTTTCGTCCGGGAAGCAGTCGGCAATCTCGTTGCGTTCACAGATGGATGCAGCTCCTTCGGTGCCGCTCTCCAATCTTGATAGGTGATCGGCGATGACGTTCTCTACCCCTTTCTTGTCTCGGATCTCGATGTCATATTCATGTAGTAGAAGAATCCAACGAATTTGCCGGGGCTTGGCGTATTTCTTCTTGAATAAATACCTTAGTGCAGCATGGTCAGTGTAGACAATGACCTTAGATAACACTAAGTACGAATGGAATTTTTCGAAATCGAAGATTACTGCCAATAGCTCCTTTTCTGTAGTGGTATAATTCAATTGGGCATCGTTGAGGGTCCGGCTGGCGTAGGAGATAGTATAAAAGATTTTGTTTTTCCTTTGACCGAGCACCGCTCCGACTGCAACATCGCTTGCGTCGCACATGAATTCGAAGGGCAAAGTCCAATCTGGTGCCACCAAGATTGGAGAGGAGATGAGTCGGTCTTTGAGAGTCTCGAAGGCTTGCATACATTTTTCCTCGAAGTCAAACTGGGTGTCCTTGGCCAGCAGATTTGTGAGGGGCTTGGATATTGATGAGAAATTACTGATGAATCTTCTGTAGAAGTCAGCGTGTCCCAAGAAGCTGCGGATACCCTTGGAGGAAGATGAAGGAGGAAGATTTTTGATGATGCTGACTTTCGCTTGGTCGACTTCAAGCCCCCTGTGAGAGACTTTGTGGCCTAAGACGATGCCCGCATGAACCATGAAATGGCATTTTTCCCAATTCAAGACGAGGTTTGTATCTTCGCACCGCTTCAGAGCTTTGGCTAGATTCACGAGGCAGGAATCGAAGTTGTTCCCGAAAAGGGAAAAGTCATCCATGAAGACTTTGAGAAAGTCTCTGATCATGTCACCGAAGATGGCGATCACGCATCGCTGGAAGGTTGCTGGGCCGTTGCACAATCTGAATGGCATTCTCCTGAACGCGAAGGTGTCGGATGGGCACGTGAACGTCATTTTGTCTTGGTCGACGGGGTCAACTGTGATTTGATTGTATCATGAATACCCGTCGAGGAAACAATAGTATTCCTGACCGGCCAATTTTTCCAGCATCTGGTCGATGAAGGGTAGCGGGAAGTGATCATTGTGTGTAGCCTATGCAGACTCTCCACCCGGTGACCATGCGGGTGGGTAATAATTCATTCTTTTCGTTGTCCACCACGGCTATCCCGCCCTTTTTGGGCACCACTTGTACTGGGCTTACCCATTTGCTATCAATGATTGGGTAAATGATACCCGCGTCAAGCAATTTTATTACTTCTGCCTGTACCACTTCATGCATCTTAGGGTTCAGTCTCCTTTGAGGTTGTGCCGACAGTTTGTATTGATCTTCAAGCAGAATCTTTTGCATGCAAAACGCCGGGCTGATCCCTTTTATGTCGGCTAATGATCGTCCAAAAACATTTTTGTATTTCTTTAAGACATCGACCAGGTGAGTTCGTTGTCGGCGGAGAGGGATGCAGAGATGATGACTGGGCATGATGTGCCTTCCTCTAGGAAAGCGTATTTCAGGGATTCGGGCAGCGGCTTCAGAGTTGCGGCAGCGGGTGTGATGGTAGATGCGATGAAAGGTTCTTTGGTCGGATGCGGGGTTCTCGGGACATAAGTTCGGACGATTGTGTCGGGTGCATCTTCCTCTTCCCATGCTGGCTCGGCTTGGTCAATAATCATTTCGTTGTGCATGTCTGGTTCATCTATCAAATCTGCTTCTTCGCAGTTGGTTATTCTGAGATGTTGGGGAGGTTCGTAGACGTTGAAAGAAATCGATTCTTCCCCCAGACTTAGGGTTAGCTCTCCTTGGTCGACGTTGATAATGGCACGGGCTATGGCGAGGAAGGGGCGTCCTAGGATTATAGGTACTTTTGGATCGGTCATCATGTTGAGGACGACAAAATCTGCTGGGAAGGCGAGGTTGTTGACCATGACAGTGAGGTCTTCGACTATCCCGGCCGATTTTTTTATCGATCTGTCAGCTAATTGCAACCTCAAGTGGGTGGGCTGTAGAATCTCAACTCCTTGCTCGTGGAAGATGGAGAGCGGCATTAGATTTATCGAAGCTCCCAAATCACATAATGCGCGGCCGAATCTGTGGAGGCCGATTCTGCAGGGGATGGTGAAACTGCCCGGATCTCTGCGTTTGGTTGGGGAATAGTTGGCGAGGAGAGTTGAGCATTATTCGGTGAGGTTGATCGTTTTCAATACTTCTAAAGATTTATGCCTCGAGATGAGGTTCTTTAGGAACTTGGAATATCCTGGGATCTGAGTGATAGCTTCTGTCAGAGGTATGCTTATTTGGACTCCTTTCATGATCTCGAGGAATTTATGGAATTACTTTTCAGCCTTTTCGTTTTGCAGTCGGTGGGGAAATGGCGGCTTCACGGCGTTCTCCACAGGTTGTGGTACTGCCATGGGTTCTTGCTCGGTCGGTGAGGACGGAGGTTCCTTTATCGAATCGGTAATGGGCTCGCGGATGATTGTGCGGGAGGATCAGGAGGCGAGGCCCTCTCTAGGCTTTTTCCGCTTCTCAATCTCATTGTATGTACTGTTTCATGTTTCTTATCGACAGAACATAATAACGTTTCCGTGAGAATACCTATGGTGGTTTGTAGGCGCTGAATGGTGGTGGCTTGGTCATTGAACATCTCCATCATTTTGCACGCATAAGCGAAAAATTGCTGTCTTTGATGAGGGATTGCGGTCGGTGGCTTCATCAGAGACTACTGAATTTATCTCTACCGGAAGATCGGGAGAAGGCGGAGAGTTCCAATGCCTACTAGTTTGGGCAATGTTGTCCATTAATTCCCAGGCGTCCTCGCTGGATTTGTTAAACAGAGTTCCGCCGGCTGCGACGTCGAGTAATGGCCGAAATCTATCTGAGATGCCGAAGTAGAAGGTTTGGATTAGGAGGATGTCTGACATTTCCACACTGCAGCATTCCCTTCGCAGGGACTGGAAATGCTCCCATGTATCGAACAAGGTCTCTTCATTTCTTTGGGTGAAGGTGATGAGCTCCTTGTAATTGTCAATTGCTAGCATTTGTTGTCGGAATTTGGCCAAGAATTTCCCTTCGAGTTGTTTCCAGGATGAGGATATTCCCTTTCGGATAACTTGATTCCATCTCTTTTCTTCGTCTTTCAGGGAGAAGGAGAAGAGTCGGATCCTCTACTGCTCGCTTTTGGCAGCGTTTGGCATACAAGTGTTGTACATTTCTAAGAACCTCGCACGTGGCATAATGCATCTACATTTCCGTCTCCGCTGAATTGGCAGTTTTCGATGATGTATTTGATGAGGTCAGGCGAGATCTCGAAACTGTTATTTCCCGTTTTTGCTCGGTATGTGAGGTTGGTAAGGCTTGATTTATAAGTCTGTTGCTGAATAGTAGTCATTGAAAGTGGCTTGAATGAAGAGGGGTTAGTAGGCTACTAGATCTCTTGTGCCTCGACCCTACATTCACTGCGGCAAACTACACAAGGAAACAGCAGCCAAAAACACTAACTCTTATAATAATATTTTCAGTCATCCTGAGTCGCTCTATAGTTGCATTCCCCGGCAACGGCGCCAAAAACTTGATGCGTGGAAATCGGCAAGCACACCGGTCGCACAAGTAATAAAATTTGGGAATAAATCCACGAGTGTCGATCTCTTGAGGAATGCAATTAGCATAGAGCGGCGACAGTTCAGAAAATATCTTTATGAGGGTTATACTTAGAAAAGATTAAAAAGGGGGCTTGTGAGATTGTGGTTTCTTGATCTAATAAACTAATTAAGGCTATGTGGGTCGAAGGCACCGCTTCGCAAGGTGAGGTGAGTGTATCGGCTGCGATGCCGAAATTCGGTTGGACGAGTGGACGGAAAGCTAATGGATGGAAGTGTTCTTGTGCAGAGTGCAATCGGGTGAAACAAGGGTATGGAGTGGATGTGGAGTGGGCGAGGCGCATTCACAACACGCAACTCAAAAGCAAATGAAAACAACAAACATCCACTTAGATATAGAGTAGAAAATGTAGTTCATTACAATATCAAATCATTCCATACAACCGAGGAAGGGGAAGAGGAGTAAACCACTAGAGGGTGAAGGTCCACCGCAGGTCGTGGCCGGAATAGCGAGTTGTCTATCCGCTTTCGGGCTCAGTCCGAGGAGGCTTCTGGTACCAACGAGTTGTCACCTCGAAGGCCTTCGAGTCGGTTCTCTAGGTCATCTTCTTCTCCAACTCCAGTGGAAAGCTTGGAGTTGAGGTCATCAATGGTCGGGAGCTTCGCTGGAGGGTCTGGAAAGCTTCGGAATCACCGGCTATGGACTCCCAATGAAGGTGGAGGTGAATGGAGCAGCTGGAGAAGTAGAACGGCACTTCCCGTGCACTCTCCGATTGTAGAAATGACCAGCGTCTTCCTAAATCACGGAGCAGGCCCTTAAATACGGAGGCATAATAAGCAGAGCGCACGGTCAGTGGCGCACGACCAGTGGTCGTGCGCACTATCAGTCGATGATCGTGCGTAATTTCCAATTAAACCTACAACTTGGACAGAAACATCAGCAGATATGCGCACGATCAGTGGCGCACGACCGGTGGTCGTGCGCATTGAAGCCACTAATCGTGTGATTGGCTAAGACAGAACTGGGAAAAGGAGAATGTAATGTGCATGATCAGTGGCGCACGACCAGTGGTTGTGCGCAGTGAGTCCAGTGATCGTGCGCAGTGTTCCTGTATCGTCAGGGTCTCCCGAGCGGTTCCAGAGCACGCACACGACCCATGCACCAGCAAAAGAGGCAGATAGGCCACCAAAAGTGCACACCATATTCTCAAGACACGGCTAGAGAACAAGTAAAACAAACGGAAATACAGAAACATCTAAAGTACACAGAAAACGGGTCTAAAGTGCACTTAATCATAAAATAGGCAAGTAAGCAAATATAAGCAGTTATAGCTCTCAAGTGTAGTGCTAAGATGATAAAACTGGCCCACATGAGTCCAAAAATCAGTGTAATATTTGGACTCATCAATCCCCTACCGACGTGGCATCACGACGTGTGTTTTCTCCTTACTCTGATATACCTTTATTTGCGGAGAAAATGCGGGTTGTGATAGTTGGTATCAGAGGGAGGTTGTTTAACAATTGGCCGAGGAACCTTCTCTTATTAGTGTTAGTTGTCTAGTGTCATTTCATACACACACTGATGTGTCATCAGTACGTCTTGGCTGAATCATGAACACTACACTCATAACATGATAAATATTATACGAGGCATATTATGTAGTATGGGATGCATAACATGTATTTTTATATGGATCCACCATAGGTGGCAACATGTGACGGTTATGTAGTATGGGATGCATAACCGTCATCACATGGGTACCCATTAGCACGTTTTATTTTTTCATTACATGTGATGTTATATATTATGGGATGCATAACATTTCATGTGTACGCCACTCATAACATGCATTAAGGCCTTTTTAGAATGCATAGCACTCATGCATGGCATAACATTGCATCTGCACACGTGTCAAGCTAAAGATTTACATGATGACACATGTACACACATGATTTTGAGTCAAAAAGCATAAGAAAATCATGCATTCATGGTTTAGGCACATGAATCAGTAGGGTGATAGCTTATCATCCTAAGTCTAGGCATGACATCATGATTGAAAATCCCAGAGCAAGTTAGCAGCTTTAGCAAGTACTTAAGCATATTTTGTCTGGACTATGTTGTTGGGTACTAGTGGTTGGGCTAGGTTTTGATTAGTATTTGTTATTTGTTTAGATGGCACCTAAGCGTGTGGCGACTAGGTCGACTCCCCAGTCGAAGGGTGAGTCTTCTGGTGCACAGAGCGAATGCGGTGATTGAAAGTTTACGGCAGAGTAATAAGACTTTGTCCAAACAGATGGTGGACTTGCAAACGCAGATCCAAGCATTGTTAACGGTTATGTCAGGACAGTTGTCGTGTATACAGGACCCGGTTGTGGGTCAGGCTATTCTTATTCCCCCTGCTCCTCTGGTGCCACCGGTGTTGTTTCCACAAGAGATGACGTTTATTTCACACTTCTAGAGACTAGGACCCCCTACTTATGATGGTAAGGCAAACTTTATGGCCTTGTATGATAGCCATCAAGGAGATGTTTGCTTACTCGGGAATTTCAGTGGACCAGAGGGTGACGGTCGCTCTGTATCAACTCAAGGGACTTGCTAAGAGTTGGTGGCTATGGGAGAAGGAGAATTTAAAGGATGGATACTCATGGGAATCTTTTAAGGAGTTGCTGCTGAAGACGTTTCTGCCTTTGGTCGAGAGGGATCGTCTGATGAATAATTTTCTACACCTCAAGCAAAGGCAGCTTACTATTATCGAGCACGAGGTGGAGTTCAACAAACTGAGTCGTTTTGCCCCGGACATGGTGTCTTCAGATTCGAATTGAATTAAAAGATTTCTGGGTGGTCTTAGGAATGACATCCAGTAGCTAGCTAGTGCTTATGGATCTAAAAGCTATGCTGAAGTGGTGGAGGCTGCTCTGAAGGTGGAGGAGATTGACAATGCCAAGAGTCGAGGTCAACAAATGAGAAAGGATAAGAGGAAGGCCGGTGAGGGTAAGAGTTCCCAAGAATCTAGTACCGCTTCAGGGAAAAGAATCAAAGAGATATGTAGTTTTTGTGGCCGGCCAGTCCATCCGTTTGAGATATGTTACCAAAGATAGGAGACCAGAAGAAAGAACATGTGCATGCTATTAAGGGTGCTCCTAAAGGAGATTTGGTTTGTTCTGCATGTAAGCGGAGGGGTCACGACGCTGTCCGTTGTTGGATAAAGGACAAGACCTTCTTCTAGTGCGGTAAGACGGGACATGTTAAGTCGAAGTGCCCACAGGCTCAGCCATCATTGCAACCAATTCCACTCCAAGCTTTGCCGCGGTTGTAGCTATTGGACAAGGGGAAGAGCAAGCTGAATGTGGTTTCTTTGGAGGAAGCTCAGACATCTTCGCAAGTTATTATAGATTAGATCCTAACCTATTCCTTGATTTCCGTTTATAGCTATAATTCGACATTCGTTCCCTTAGTTGCGTACATGAATTTATATAGGAAAGTTTAAGGTCAGGAATCGTTGGGCACGTGTTCTATTCGATTCTGGTGCTACCCACTCATTCGTGGCTAGGACTTTTGTAGAACGTCATCGTTTGACTCTCGATCAATTTGGCGACGCGGTTAGTGTCAAGTTTCCCTCTCGGGAATCCGTGGTATCAGACTAAGGCATTCAGAGCTGTCTGATTCTATTAGGTGATTTTCAGGCGATTAAGAATTTGAAGACGATAGACCTGGAAGATTTCAATGTGATTCTTTGCATGGATTGGTTGCCCAAGTATGATGCGGTTATCTTGTGCAAGGTTAAGCGCTTGGACTTCAAGATGGAAAACGGTCAACCAAGGAGCATTTATGGTTTTCCTCACTAAGTTTCTTCGATTATATCTGCGGTACGTGCTCGGAAGCTGGTTAATTCTGGATGTTTTGCTTGTTTTGTTTCGGTGTTGGCGACCGATGGTTGTTTGCAGCGAGTTGAGGAGATTGTTGTTGTGCGCGATTTTTCAGATGTGTTTCCTGATAATCTTCCTTTTCTTCCTCCCGAGGGAGATGAGGAGTTCATCATAGATCTAGAGTCGAGTACTCGTAATATTGCTAAGGCGTCGTACAGTATGGCCCCGCGTGAGCTGGAGGAGCTGTGTACCCAATTGGATGAGTTACTTCAGAATGGTTTTATTAGGCCAAGTTCTTCTCCATGGGGTGCTCCTGTGTAGTTTGTAAAGAAAAAGGATGGATCGATAAGGCTTTGTATCGATTATAGAGAGCTCAATAAGGTGACTATCAAGAATAGATATCCCCTACCAAGGATTGATGACATGTTTGATTAGTTGCATGGTAGCTCTGTGTTTTCAAAGATCTATCTTTGTTCAGGCTACCACCAGTTGAGGATTTGTGAGGCAGATATTCCACAGACTTCTTTTCGTTCGTGGCATAGGCATTTCGAGTTTTTGGTGATGTCTTTTGGATTAACAAATACGCCCTCTGCCTTTACGGATATGATGAATATGGTATTTAAGGATTACCTAGACCGTTTCGTGGTGGTTTTCATAGATGATGTTTTTGTGTACACCTGTAGTGTTGAATATCATGCCCAGCACTTGTGCCTAGTTTTGTCCACCTTGAGGGAGCATAAGTTATATCCCAAGCTAAGTAAGTGTGAGTTTTGGCTTCCTCAGTTTTTGTTTCTGGGTCATGTGGTTAATAAGGATGGAATTTCTGTTGACCCTAAGAAGATAGCTGTTGTTAAGAATTGGAATAGGCCTGCCTAAAAGTGAGGGATAAATCTACTTTACACTATAGGGGGTGAATAGTGTATATTAAAAAATTTAATTTAGTTTTATAGCAGATTTAAAAACTAGTGATATATATAAATTTATAAAGCAAAAAACAAATCACAACACACAAACAGAGAGAATAACAATCATAGACGATACAAGGAGTTTATAGTGGTTCCCCAATAAACCTGGGTACATACACTCTTCTACCACCCTGGTAGGAATCCACTACAGGTTTTTGACCAGGTGCCCTGCCACAAGAAGATCTATTTTCTAAGAGATATCTAGCAACCCTTTGAGCTTTTGAAGAGGTGCATCAAAACCAAACTAAGTCTTTTGATCAGGTGACTTAAGAACCAATGGTGTCAACTTTCGAAGGGAGTTATAACCCTGTACACAGATAGAAAAATAAAACTAAAAGTGATGTCTTCTCTTTCAAATTTCTCAAAGAAGACTGAGTGGATGATGAATCTAAAAGCTCCCCCTGATTTGTGAAGAGATTGTAATCAGGTGTGGGAGACTTCTATTCAGGGTGTATGCCTTCAACAATTGTATTTTTCTCCAGTAAAGCTTTTAGATAAATGAAAGATTGATTGTCTCTTGGAGAGTAGAAGATATTTAAGAACTCTGTGCGTTGATCTTTTTTCTAATGTCTCACTTGTCTATCTATATTCAGCAGAGCAAAGTTTTTGAGTATATATTCCTGAGAAGAAATCCAAGTATTTGAATTTTGAAAACATTCCTTGAATAACCTAAGGAGTCCCTGAGAATTTATAACGGCTGTATTTGAATATTGGATATAAATTTATTCCTTAACTGTCATGGTGAATAATAAGAATGAATTCTCTGTGATCAATCCGTATTTAATGCTGCCAGAAATGACAATATTCATTAAGAATATTTAACATTAAATACCAGAGAATAACTGGCTGGAATTAGCTGTTTAAAAATAATTTGCTTCTAAATATTAACTGTCTGAATCACTGCAGAGAATTAGTCAAACTGTCTAAAGATTTCGTCGACCTGAGCAAGGAGTTCGTCGAACTGGGTAACTAATTCGTCAAACTGAGCTTGGATGTTCATCTAGCTGAGCTTGCCTTTCATCGAGCTGAGCTTGAGAGTAGAGGTCAGATTTCCTCGATTGGAGCTCAGATTTCTTCGAGCAAAGCTCAGAGGTAAAACTCTGAGTTCATCGGGCTGAGCTCGACGATTATCATCTGCGCTCTGCTTTCGTCGAGCAAATTTCTTCATCTATTGAACTTCTTTTTCTCTGGAGTTCTTCTTGAAGTAGCAACCCTGGAAAGAATAACCTATGACCCAGACTATATATAATGAGTCAAGATAATCATCTTAAACACATGATAGTGATCCTAGCCCAAATCAGTAATAGGGTTCCACCAATCTCCTCCTATTTGGGTGAGGATACTATCTACAAATAGAAAAATAAAAAGCAGTAAATATCTCGTAGAAAAATAAACTTTCAGTAGATATAGAGTATAGGTGCTTTAAGATTTTAACAATATAAATACACTTAAAGTAAATAAGAAACTAAGAGTCTTTCTTAGATTTATCATATGAAGGTTTTGTGAAGACCAGCTTTCTGTTGGGATCTGCAGCTTCACATTGAGTCATCTTCATGTCTTGAGAGCCAATTATCTTTAGAGATGTTGTCCTTGGTACTACAGTTTCTGGATATAAGCTCATATATTCATCAACATTAAATAAGCTCTTCTTAGAATACCTTTCAAATTTTTTTGCCTATAGGAGGACATAATGGTGAACTGAGATATGTCTTTACCTTCTTCTCCGACTTTCTTTATTTGTGACAAAGTAATTAATTCTTTGAATCTAGCCATTCTACAATTTGGATCCAACTATGGATCATAGGTTGGAGAAGGAGGCCTTTTTTGTGCTTGACTGCTGCTGTTGTTTACTCTGTCCTAAATGTTGCTTGTTGCCTTGTGATCCTGACCTAGAGGGTCTACTCTTACTGACCTGAGAATGTTGAGAAGGTGTAGGCTTTTGAGAAACATTTCATGTTGCTCCTGCTGCTAGTGGAGGAGGAGGTCCTCTCCTAGACCTTGGAGGAGAAGCATACCTTTTCATCTTTTTCTTATTTTTAATTTCATTCTTAGAATATCTCATCCGGTGAGGTAGATCTGGAGTGAGTGGTATTCCATGAAATATGTAATATGGAATGTCTGCAGTAGCTGAAGGTTGAGGAGCAACCTTAGCTGGAGCCTTCTTTTTCTTAAACTTCCTTTTCTTAGAACCAAAATCATCTGACTCGTCTGATTCTTCATCATCATCAGAATCTTCTACAAGTAGATCATATAGAGCATCTAGATGCTTAAGAAATTCTGACTGAGTAGGAACTTGAACTGCTGGTTGTGTATCTTCAATATCTACTGCTTGAATATTTACATTATCATCTTGTTCCATATCTTCAAAAGAATGTCATCAAGGTTAGTCATAGGAGTTTCATCCTAAGCATAAGTAGGAGGGGAAGAAACTGGCTCTATGACATTTATTGTATCATCAAATGTAACTGTTATCTGAGAAACTAGGGGTTGAGAGGATATAACAGTAAGACTGTTCTTTAGCTCTTCTAAAATTGAATGACTGATGGGAGCAATATAACATACTATAGCTTTAGCAAAATTATTCTCAATAACTAGAAAATCATTGTGTAGAGTATCAAAATTGGATAATAAAGAATGAAGGTCAATTGTGGGATGGATAGACACATCACCAACAGTGATTATTTCTAGAATAACTACTGATGCTTCTGTTTCTTCAGCTGAACTTAACATCTCAGTATCTTGAACATTTACAAAATCTGGTGTTGCTGGGTTGTCTGCTATTACTTTAGCTATTGGAGCTTCTTCATAAGACATCTCGCCCTGCCTAGATCCAGGGAAACCTGAATCTAGGCCCCTAAAAGAAGGGACAACATGGGAGGAGGCAAGCTGAGCATAGAGAGCAGAGATGGAAGCAACAAGAGGAGATATAACATCATCTATCAACCTTTTGAGTGTATGAGTGATGAATTCAAGAATTTTGGCATAGATAGGAGAAAACTCCACATACATATAATCATTAGGAGTAGTAGGTGTGGAAGGTGGATTAGCAGTAGAAGAAGATGGTCCAAAATAGGTTGGGCATATGGCGAATGCTTGTGGGATGGAAGAAGAAGGAATGAAATCAGGAATTGTTTCTTCATGTATAGGGGATTAAGGTGAAGATGGAGGTAGTAGATTGAAGTTTGGTAGATTAGAGAGTAGAGGAGATGAGGGTAACTGAGGAATGGGTGATTCTGGATGAAATGAAGTGAATGGTATATCATCAGATGTAATGGGTGGTATAGGTGACTAAAGAATGAGGGAGTCATCATCTGGAGTTGATGACTGAATAGGAGAATGAGGTGGAGATGGTAGGTGATATGGTGGAGATAGCTGTCTAAGGGAATGGTGTGGTGATGGAGGAGGAGAATAGATATGAGGAGCAGTGACTTCTGCTGGGGTTGGGAGAGAGGTTGTTACAGCCCTTGTACCTTCATAAGCTATTCTATAAGAAGTATCCCTAGAAGGCTTAGGGATGACCCTCTCCCATCTTCTAAATAAGGCAGATATCAGCCTCTTGGATGCATTTATGTTGATGGTTTCGGAGACCAGGAGTTCAGGGCACTTGGCTTGCAGGATAATGCCCAGAACCCTTCCATAACCAACATCCTTCTTGTTTATTTTCTTCTTAATTGATTCAAACAAAATCATGCCCCAATTAACAAATTTTTGAATAACTAAGGCACACATCACCAAGAACTGGTGCCTAGTTACATAGTCATGGGCAGTGTATTTGCCCAATATGACTTTTCCAACAATATCAGGCAAAAATTTATACTCTATAAAAAAATATTTCTTCAAGAGATGGTTAGGGTTTCCCTGTGTATGACAAATTCAGAACTGGACAAGTCTATGTAATCCTCTCCATTAACAAAACCAAAAAATTTCAGTTAAAATATCAGGTGATAAAGTAACCTGATTTCCAGAGATTGATCTCATAACTGTTGACTGATAAGGAAACCTTGCAATGTGAACCCATTCTTTAATTTCAGTAACTAGAAGTTTCATCCTTGTAGTCATAAACTTCTTCAAATTTTGATCCTTGAATAATTTCCGAATATCCTGGAAGATTTGATTAGAATGTTGAAAGTAATCCATGTCTATGTCAAATCCAGCATCAAATTTCATATGAGAAATCGCCATTGCTCTGCAAGACAGAAAAGATCAAGCGCAAGAGAAGGGAAATGGAGAATGCGCGGGATAGAGTTCGATGAAACCTAGATATATGTTTTCAGAAGTCGAAACGGCTAACTCTGTCCTATGAAAAACAAAACATTGAACCCGGTTTGATGAAAAATTATGAAAAGAAATGCATTTTGTCGATCTTCGGTCGATGAAAGTTTTGCAAAAGAAATATATTTCATCAAGCTCATTTCGACAAAAAATACTTTAAACTAGTACGTCGAACTTCGTTCAATGAAAGTTTCTAAAGGAAGGTTTGTCAATCTCTGTTCGACAAAAATTTCCCGAATAACTCACAGTTCGTCGATCTCCGTTCGACGAAAGGTGGACAATTCGTCGAGCACAGACAAAAATCAAATTAATGATTCTTCATTAATCATGCCTAACTGATTTAAAAAGAAAATATGTTTTTTTCATCTAAGGGTTTAGTGAAAATATATGCACTTTTTAAATTAGTAGAAATGAAAACAAGATTAATTTTATTTTTGTCTACAGTATCTCTAAGGAAATGATGTCTGATTTCTATATGCTTGGTCCTACTAAGCAGAACTGGATTCTGTGTAACAGATATTGCACTGGTATTATCACAAAATATAATTGAATTATTTAAGTTGTATCCAAAATCTAGTAACTGATTTTGAATCCATAAGATATGTGAACAACAACTACCAGCTTCCATATATTCAGCTTCAGTAATTGAGGTAGACACAGATATTTGCTTCTTACAAAACCATGACACAAGCCTATCACCAAGAAACTGACAAGTTCCTGATGTGCTTTTCCTATCAACTCTACATCCAGCATTGTTAGTATTTGAGAATCCAGTTAATTCAAATCCTGACTCTGTAGGATACCAGAGACCTAGATTAGGGCAACCCTTTATATAACACAAAATCCTTTTTAATAAAATTAGATGAGATTCTTTGAGACTTACTTGAAACCTAGCACAAATATATGTATCAAACATTATGTCTGATATACTAGCTGTCAAATATAATAGGGACCCAATAATAGCCCTATATATTTTTTGATCAACAGGCTTACCCTGTTCATCATTATCAACTACAGCATTAGAGGGCATGGGTTTTTTCATGGCTGAGGCATCTGACATCTCAAATCTTTTGATAAGCTCTTTAGCATATTTAGACTGTGATATAAAAATACCATCAGAAGTCTGCTTCTCTTGTAAAACAAGGAAGTAGGATAATTCACTCATACTGCACATTTCAAACTTAGAATGCATTAGGTCAGAAAACCTTTTGCATAGTTTGGAATCAGTATAGCCAAATATTATGTCATCTATATATATTTGTACTAGAAGAACCTTAGATTTATAATGTCTAAAAAATAAGGTCCTATCAACAATGCCTCTACTAAACTTATTCTCTAAAAGAAAACTAGCAAGAGTCTCATATCAAGCTCTTGGAGCTTGTTTAAGTCCATAAAGAGCTTTGTTAAGTCTAAAAACATAGTTAGGATGAGTTGGAGAGATAAAACCTTGTGGTTGTTCCACAAAAACTTCTTCTTTGAGCTTGCTATTTAGAAAAACACTCTTGACATCCATCTGATATACCATGAATCTCTTGAATGCTGCAAAAGCTAGAAAGATCCTGATAGCCTCTAATCTTGAAATAGGAGCAAATGTCTAGTCATAGTCTATGTCTTCCTCCTGTGAATAACCTTGAGCTACCAGTCTTGCTTTATTCCTTATGATGATTCCTTGAGTATCCCACTTGTTCCTGAAGACCCACTTGGTTCCAATGACTAGATAGTCTTTGGGTCTTGGAACTAAATCTCAAACTCTGCATCTCTCAAATTGATTTAGTTCTTCTTGAATTGCAATGATCTAGTGGGGATCTTGTTCTGCATCTTCTATAGATTGAGGTTTAATCTGAGAAATAAAACAAGCATGCATCTGATCTTGGTTCAATTGATGCCTTGTTCGAACACCAGCTGATATGTCCCCAATCACTTGAGATCTACGGTGATCCCTTAGTGTGACAAAATCAGTGGGTAGAGTTTTTTCTTCATCTACTTGTGGTACTAATTCCTCTGGGGGAATTACATTTGACATAATATTCTCAGCAAACATCTCTAAATTTTCTTCTTCACAATCATCATCAGCAATCTGTTGAGAAGGATGTGATGTATCCTCTTGTATTAGGATTAAATCATCCAATTTCTCACATAGATGTGGTACCTGAAAAGAATCTATGGCAGAAATTTCTTTCTCCTTGAAAAACTTATTAGTCTCATCAAAAGATATATGCATATATTCTTCCATTTTAAGAGTCGATTTATTAAAAACCTTATAAGCCTTGCTGACTTGGGAATATCCAAGGAGAATTCTCTCTGCAGTCTTGGCTTCAAATTTTCTAAGATGTTACTTATCATTATTATGTATGTAACATTTGCAACCAAAAATTTTAAAATAATTAACTTTAGGTTTTTTATCCTTAAGTAATTCATAGGGAGTCTTACCATTAAGTTTATGTATTAGACTTCTGTTAATAACATAATTTACTGTGCTTACTACCTCTGCCCAAGAAGAATAAGGGCAAGTGATTATCTACAAGCAATGTTCCTGCAGATTCAATTAGATTTCTATTTTTCCTTTCAGCTACCTCATTTTGTTGAGGAGTTCTAGGAGAAAAAAAAACAATGTCTGATATCTTCCTTCTCACAGAATTCTTTCATCAGAAGAGATTCAAACTCAGTGTCATGATCACTTCTGATCAATGGAATATGAGTAGAGTACTCAATCTTGATGTTCCTAATAAAGTCTGTAAAAAATTTAAAGTTAGCTGACTTATTTCTCAAAAAGAACACCCAAGTGAATTTAGAGAAATCGTCTACAACAACTAAAGTATAAGATTTCCCTCCCAGACTTTGTACTGCAGTAAGTCCAAAATGGTCCAAATGTAATAAATACAAAATTCTGGGTGAATCACTTTTAGATATGGATTTAAAGCTATTTTTAGTTTGTTTGTCTAATTGACAATCCCTGCAAAGTCCTTCCTTCTTGTACGAACCATAAGGCGTTCCTCTAACAAGGTTGTCTTTAGATAATTTAGCAAGAGTCCTAAGGTTTATGTGACCTAATCTCTTATTCCATAATTCATTAGATTTAATAATTTGGTTAAATTGGCAGATTTCAGATTTAGCATAGTTAAATTTACTAAGTATATGTTACCTTGTCTAACTCCAGTTAAAACAGTTTGGTTATCATTAGAAATAATGGAACATAATGATTTACTAAAAGATATCTGATAACCTTCATCACATAATTGACTTATGGATATCAGGTTATGCTTGAGACCATTCACATAAGCTACCTCTCTGAAGGTAACTTCTCCAACCTTGACAATTTCATAGCCCTTAGTCTGGCCACAGTTGGAGTCTCCAAGAATGACTTTAGGTCCAAGCTTAGCTTTGAATTCTTGCAAGTTGTCTTTGCATCCTGTCATGTGTTTTGAGAAACCACTATTCAGATATCACTATTCCTCTGTGGTAGGATAGTTCTTTCCATGCAAAAAAAATTAGATGTTTTTTACCTAGGTTACCTTGGGTCTTACTTACGTGATGTAACCAGTAGAAATAAAGAGTATTCAGGTTGTTCCTTATAACCAAGTGGATGATATCTCATAGGAGGAATTATCCACTGAGTTAAAGGATTCTTAAATATTTGTGTATGATTATATTGTTTAAAAGAATTAAAATTTCTGTTAAAAGAATTTGGGTTCGACGAATTAAAATTAGTTTGTCTATGTGAGTTCGATGAATGGAAGTGAGTTCGTCGAGCTCTGTTCACAGAATAATATTGGTCATATTCTGAGTTCCAAGTTCGTCGATTGCAGTTCGATGAATCATAGTGAATTTGTCGAACACCATGTGAATAATTGTGTACAAATTATGCGTTAATAGTTTGTCGAGCTCTGTTCCACAAATAATCATTATTTCGTCGAGATTTGTTCGACGAATTATTTTTAACATGGTTTTCCTGAAGATTTTAAATTTGCCCTTGCTTATTCTTTTGTGAAATTTTAGTGGCTTTATCCGTGACTTGTAAAATTTCCTTTCCTTTGGCAGAAACAAATTTTATAGGTGTTGATAAAATATTTTTCTGTAATAACTGAGGTTGACTTGATGAAGCACCCAAGCCTAGTTTTTCAATTAGCCTGGCATTTACTGTGCTTGTGATATTCATTAGGTTGATGCTTCTCCCATTAAGGGATTCTTCAAACTACTTGGCCTCAGTTAATTTTTGTTCTAGTGAATTTGTTTGTTCTTTAAGATTTTTCAAATCTTCTTTAAGTTTTATATTTTCAGAAGAAAAATCATTAAATTCAGTAATCTATTCTCTGAGAAGTCTTATCACCGTCTCAGATTTTATTAACTCTTTGCATAATAATTTGAAATCTTTTTTAAATTATTCTGAAGAAAAGTCAAGGGTAGAGATTACTTGACCTTCTTCAGATTCTGATTGAGCCTCAAAATTACTCCATGATGCATTGAGTGCCATCAAGCATAGTTCTTTGGCCTTATCTTCCTCTTCATCTTCACTTGTGCTGGGTGAAGACCAATCATCTGAGTCACTCCAGGTTTCAGCTACAAAACACCTTTCCTTCTGTTTGTGTTTTCCAAAAGAGGGTCTGTTGAAGTGCTTCATATCATCTTTCTCTTTCTTCTTTTACTTTTTTTGATACTCAGGACATTCAGGAAGAATATGTCCTAGATTCTTGCACCCATAACACACAAATTCTTTAGTGGGTGTCTTGTCATACCTTGGCTTGTCAATGTTTCTAGAAGATCTCCTCCTGAAGTCTTTCCTTGTAATCTTATAAAATCTCTTAGCCAAGAGACCTATAAGATCTTCATTCTCTAGAGGAATTTCTCCTTCTTTTGTTTCCTGGAAGGCAATGTTCTTCTCTTTCTTTGTTGTAGGTGGTGTCCTTTGTTCTGCTTCCCATGACTTGATGAGCTGCTCATAAGATTTGAGCTTGCCCAACAAAGTCTCTGTAGAAATCTCATTTAGGCTTCTGGCTTCCTTGATTGGCCAGATCCTTGAGTCTCATGTGCTAAGGAAACACATGAGGATCTTATCATTTAGTTCTATCAATGTGATGTCCTTTTCCAGTGTTTTCAGTTCATTTATAATAAGACTGAGCCTAGTGTACATCTCAGCTACAGATTCAGATTCTCCCTTCTTGAAGTTTTCATATTGGGATATGAGATGTGATCTTTTGTCTTTTCTTTCATCAACAAATCCAGCAACCATTGTGTTGAGGGAGTCCTAGATGTGTTTTGCTGAAGAGCGTTCAGCAATCTTTGGGAAAATGTCATCTGACATAATCTGAGCCAATATGTTCATTGCTTTGGCATCAGCAATCTTCAGCTTTTTCTGTGCCTCTGTCCATTCTGGTGGTGGCACTGCAATGGTACTTGTTGATGTCACTAGTTGAGGTGGACCTGTCAAGATGGAATTGTAGATGTCTTCATCAATAGAGTTTATATACAGCCTAATCCTTGTCTTCCATTGTGCAAACTTATTCAGATTGCACAGTGGAGGTCTAGTGCTTGAATATTTTTTGTTCTGTGCCATGATAATAAAACACTCTAGATAAAATAAGATCTATCAGATCTGGTGGCACAGGTGTTAGCCTGTAAAATCAAATAATCTGCCTATGATACCAATTGAAAGTGAGGGATAGATCTACTTTACACTAGAGGGAGGGGGTGGTGAATAGTGTATATTAAAAATTTTAATTTAGTTTTATAGCGGATTTAAAAACTAGTGATATATATAAAAATATAAAGCAAAAAACAAAACAACTAACAGTACACAAACAGCAAGAATAACAATCACAGACGACACAAAGAGTTTTATAGTGATTCCCCAATAAACCTAGGTATATCCACTCTTCTACCACCCTGGTAGGAATTCACTACAAATTTTCGATCATGTGCCTTGCCACCAGAACATCTATTTTCTAAGGGAGATCTAGCAACCCTTTGATCTTTTGACCAATTGCCCCAAAACCAAACTAAGACTTTTGATCAGGTTACTTAAGAACTAAGGGGGTCATCTTTTGAAGGGAGTTATAACCCTGTACACAGATAGAAAAATAAAACTAAAAGTGATGTTGTCTTCTCTTTCAAATTTCTCTGAGAAAACTGAGTGGATGATGAAGCTAAAAGCTCCCTCTGAATTGTGTAGAGATTGTAATTGGGTGAGGGATACTTCTCTTCAGGGTGTACGCCTTCAACAATTGTATTTCTCTCCAGTAAAGCTTTTAGACAGATGAAAGATTGATTGTCTCTTGGAGAGTAGAAGATATTCAAGAACTCTGTGTGTTGATCTTTTTCTGATGTCTCACTTGTCTATCTATATTTAGCAGAGCAACATTTCTGAGTATATATTCCTGAGAAGAAATACAAGTATTTGAATTTTTAAAACCTTCCTTGAATAGCCTGAGGAGTCTCTGAGAATTCGTAGCATCTGTATTTGAATATTGGATATAAATTTTTCCTTAACTGTCATGGTGAATAATTAGAATGAATTCACAGTGATCAATTCGTATTTAATGCTGCCAGAAATGGACATATTCATTAAAAATATTCAACATTAAATACCAGAGAATAACTGGCTGGAATTAAAAGTTTAAAAATAATTTGCTTCTGAAAATAAACCGTCTGAATCACTATAGAGAATTAGTCGAACTGGCTAAAGATTTCGTCGACCTGAGCAAGGAGTTCGTCGAACTGGGTAAGTAATTCGTCGAACTGAGCTTGGTTGTTTGTTGAGCTGAGCTTGGCTTTCATCGAGCTGATGCTAGCTATCGTCGAGCTGAGCTTGAGAGTAGAGGTCAGAGTTCGTCGACCGGAGATCAGATTTCGTCGATCAAAGCTCAGAGGTAAAACTCTGAGTTCGTCGAGCTGAGCTCGGCGATCGTCATCTGCGCTCTGCTTTCGTCGAGTGAATTTCTGCATCTGTTGAACATCTTTTTCTCTGGAGGTCTTCTTGAAGTAGAAACCCTGGAAAGAATAACCTATGACCCAGACTATACAGAATGGGTCAAGCAAATCATCCTAAACACATGATAGTGATCCTAGACCAAATCAGTAATAGGGTTCCAACACTGCCACTCCCAAAGTGATAATTAGCTGTCACAACCCGCATTTTCACCACAAATAAAGTTTATCAGAGTAAGGGAAAATGCGCGTCATGATGTCACGCCAGCAGGGGATAACTGCGGGCACTCAGGCAGACACCAACTGACAATGAAGAAAGGTTCCTTTTTAAGTTGTTTTAAGGAAAAATCAGTCACGAGTAGAAGTTAGCCGTATCCCTCGGCTTAGTGGCTCATCAAGTCCACGAATCAAAATATAAGATACGCTGCGGAAAAATACTTGATTAGATTAACTCAAACATCCTACATGAGAATAAACGTCCCCAAAGGACAACTCATGCCATGCAGAACTCTAAATTTATTATAGTAGGAAAGATAGCTTTTACGGTCGCTAAAAGTAACGGGTTAGAGTTTCAAATCATGTAATGTATGAAGTAATAGTAATAGATTTTATAGTTGAAAATACCTAACATGCATTCCTAGCATAAATCCTCCTAGAGAGCAAGCAAAACACATCCACTTTTAAATAAATGAGCAGCTAGCAAGTATCAACAATTAACAAAAATCAGTGGGCGCCAACAATCTGACACGAACCCACGAACAAAAGTATGTCTGAACTAGTAAAACTAAGAAGCCAACAAACTACTACCTCGCTAAGACGAGGCAACAACCACGGCCAACACTGCCGCCAGAAATCCAACACCGGCACTGCTAACTGCTACAGCTCTGAACCTGAGGCATTCCAAAAACAGAATACCTCAGCAAGAAGGTACAAGTAGTGGCAGGAAAAGTAATAAGCCAAAATAAACAAAGGTCAACAGGGGTACCAACCCAAGACCAAAAGCACTGAAGTAAAGTACAAAAGAAAACAGGGCATCAATAGGAAAAGAACTCCTTCGTGATTTTTCACATCCACAAGGGTGCACCAGATGCACAAGGCTATAAGGTGGCTACATGATTATTTCACCAGAAAGAAAAATACAAAAAAAACTTATTAGGCACCTGTGGTCGACTCTACCCGAACACACGGGCGAAGTGGCCACTCTTGGACGCACCACCCAAAAATACAGGCGAAGTGGTTGCTCTTGGACACACCCCCCAAAAAGCACGGGCGAAGTGGTCACTCTTGGATGCACCACCCAAAAACACGGGCGAAGTGGTCGCTCTTGGACATACCCCCCAAAAAGGCACAGGCGAAGTGGTCGCTCTTGGACACACCCCCCAAAAAGAAACAAAACGGATATATAATCCGTCTAACTGCGAGGGAGTCTCATACTCTCCACCATATACTTCCACAGGGCACTAATGAAGGTGACAAACACTGCAGAGGTGGAATCGTCCACCAACTCTCGCATTTAAGAACCCAAAAAAAACCACAACACAAAATATCTCAGGATTTGGCTCGACAGATTCTACTAGACATTACCGAACTCAAGACGAGGTTGATCAACCCTTAGGAACGATTTACAACCCTAATTAAACTCTAATACGTTTGATAACGAGAGCTAAGGCACTTAAGTCATCGTTAAGACACTTCAAGAACGATTAAACATAAATATACAAGATCGAGGTTAGCACGGCAAAACATCATAACGACATGTGATCAACAGAGCGGTTAATAATAGCAATAATTTGGAAGAATAATTGTAGAAAATGTTAGGGGATGAGAAAAACATAGCCGTTACCATCGAATCGGACAAGGAGAAACGAGGAGAAACCACCACTTGCCTTGGTTTTACCGGAAAAGTCCACCGAATCACTCCATGTCGTAGATCGGGGCAAAAGGATGCGGGAGAGGTTGAGATCTAGACAAAAATGGTTTCTTATAGTAGTATCACTATAGACTGCATATAGGAGATCGTCATAAATAAACAAAGTCTTTCCGCCGCGTACAAATACAGTTTTTGATACCTAAGGCCGAGGGATACGGCCATTAAATCCAAAGGTTTTCTTGCATTTAACTGTTGAATTTCAACTCATAAAGTAAGCATCAAGGGTTGCCTGAGCATGTGCAGTTATCCCCTGTACGACGTGGCATCATAACCCGTAGTTTCTCTTGCTCTGATACGAGGTACTCGTTGAGGAAATGCAGGTTGTGACATTAGCTTCCTAGGGTTGGCAGGATATTATAGAAGGTATGTTGAGGGTTTCTCTACATTGTCTGCACCATTGACTAAGCTTATGCAGAAGAACACATCTTTTGTGTGGAGCGATAAATGTGAGGAAGCTTTTCTAGAATTGAAGAGGAGATTGTGCACGGCTCTGATTTTGGCCTTGCCTACTGAAGGGATAGAGTATGCGGTATATGTGGACGCATTACATATTGGACTTGGTTGTGTGCTAATGCAAGAAGGTAAAGTAATAGAGTATGGGTCGAGGCAGTTAAAGACTCATGAAAGTAATTACCCTACACATGATCTGGAATTTTCTGCTGTGATTTACACCTTGAAGTTATGGAGGCATCTATTATATGGCGCTTTGTGCAAAATTTACACTCATCATAAGAGATTGAAGTAAGTCTTCACTCAAAAGGAATTGAATTTGCGCCAGCAGAGGTGGTTAGAGTATGTGGCTGACTATGATGTTGAGATTCAATATCATCCGGGAAAAGTTAATGTGGTAGTCGATGCTTTGAGTAAAAAGTCAGCGAAGATTTTTAATCTTTCTGTGGATTCATTGGTGGAAGAATATCTTCTGATGGATATATCGGTGGGGAGTAGCAACTCTCCCAGTACTTTGGAAGTGTTAGAGACTTCATGGATTTCACTAATGAGGCTACATCAAAAGGATGATCCTGATTTGATGCACCGTTATAATAGAACTGCGAAAGGGGAACTGTCGGACTTTTCGATTGATGATGCGGGTACCTTGAAATGCCTCGGCAGACTCTGTATCCCCAATGTTGAAGATATTCGAGTTAAAATGTGCAAGGAGGCACATGGTTCCAGTGTTTCCTACCACCCTGGTTCTACTAAAATGTATCGAGACTTGAAGCAGATTGTCTTGTGGTATGGTATGAAGGGCGATATAGCTAAGTACATATCAGAATATTTTACTTGCAAGTGAGTGAAGGCCAATCATGGTAGGCCTAGGGGCAAGTTGACGCCCTTAGAGAATCCAAGTTGGAAGTGGGAGAGCATTTCAATGGATTTTATTACAAGTTTACCGAGATCTCCCCGTGGACACGATTCTGTTTGGGTTATTATGGACAGATTGATGAAGTGTGCTCACTTTGTGTCGTTTAAGATTTACTACTCCATGAAGAAAATAGTCGAGTTATACTTGCAAGAAGTCATCAGGTTACATTGAGTGCCTGTTATTATTATATCAGATCGAGAATCCAGGTTTACCTCTCGCTTTTGGAAGAGCTTACAGGAAGGATTGGGTACCGATCTGCGGTATTCCACCGCTTATCATCCGCAGACTAATGGTCAAATGGAAAGAGTATATTAGATCGTTGAAGATATGATCAAATGTTTTATTTTGGACCACGGAGGTGTGTGGGATGAGTGTTTGAGGCTAATGGAATTCGCTTTTAATAACACTTATCAGGAAAGTCTGCAGATGGCTCCGTTTGAAACTTTGTGCAGGAGGCATTGTAGAACTCCTTTGTTTTGGGCCAAGATTGGTGCAAGACCATTATTGGGTCCTGAAGCGTTAGAGGATACGGAAGTTTCTGTAAAGCTTATTCGAGAGAAGCTTCAGATAACTCAAGAGTGATATGAGAAGTATACCAATCGGCGTAGGACCGATTTGGTGTTTGCTATAGTGGATATGGTGTATCTTAATGTTTCCCCGATGAATGGAGTTAAAAGGTTTGGTAAGAACCACAAGTTGGACCCGAGGTATGTAGGACCTTTTGAAATTGTTGAACGGATTGGTTTGGCAGCTTACAGGTTGGATTTATCCGCAAGTTTTCCTGGTGTGCATGATGTTTTTCACGTAAGCCAACTACGGAAATGTGTGTTAAGCGACAGGCATGTTCTTGATTTTGTGCCCCAGTTGGAGCCTAACCTTTCTTATGTGGAGGTGCCTGTTCGTGTTTTGGAATCTCAAGATCGGGTTTTGCGAAGGAAGACAATACCAATGGTTAAAGTTTTGTGGCGGAACCAAGACGTAGAAAGCGCGACTTGGGAGTTGGAGTCAGCTATGAGGGAGGCTCACCTCATCTATTCTCCTGATATTTTGGTAAGTGTTTCCTCTGTTTGCATATCGTTGTTTCTATTCTGATTGGGATTTGATCCTATTTATGTTAAGTTTCGGGATGAAACTTTCTTTTAGGAGGGGTGGCTGTAACGCCTCCGATTTTTTGATATTTATTTTTATTCATGTAATGGTGTAATTTTGACGTCAGGGCATTACGCTAACACATGTCCGGCTTGTGTTGTGGTTAGAGTGTGGTTTTGCAATTTGAGTTTTCTATGTGGTTGGGTTTAGCCTGCTTGCAAGATTCCCTTGCGAGCCGAGTCTGTTTTGGTCACTCGGTGGAGCCTTTTTGGGAATGCTTCTGTTTTGGCTTCGGAAGGTGTTTGCCCGGGTTTTATTTGATGAATTTGAGTGTCGACTTCGCCGTCATTTTCGCAGCGTCGGTATTTAGCTACGGTGCGAATTTCATATAATTCTGAGTTGGTATGGATTTTGGATGTGTTTTGGAAATTATTAATATTTATTATAATATAATATAAATTAATTATATTATTAATATATATATATATAAATGTAAAAACGAAGACCTACTATTCCATCCCTAACCCGACGGCAGTTTTTGTTTCGCGAAAGAAGGAGGCGTGCGGCGGGCCCAACTTTCGGCAGGTGATTTTAGAGGATTTAGCGGTCGGTTTTGATGTTTGAGTAGAGATTTGGAAAGCTTTCGGCATGGGCTTCGCGATCGTGGTAACATCTTCCCATTTCCCCTATTTTTGTGAGTTAGGGTTTGAGATTTTGACCTCCTTTCTTCTCCACAAGTTTCAGGAAACGTTGCTTAGGGCCTTCTACGGCCGATCCTTGAAGCGGCGCGAGCGGGCGGCGTTTCTCCAAAGTTTTGAGGCAAGCGGATCTTCCCCCTTGCTTGTTCATTTTTACTTGATCTTTTTCATCCTTCCTTAGAGTTTAGGGGTAGTATAGGAAGCATGAAAACATTCCTCTAGGTTAGATTTTGATTTTCGGCCAAACTATAGAGTTTAGGAAAAAATCTGAGACAAGTAAAATTCGATGATTATCAGATAGTGATTCGGCTTGTATCGCTGAATTTAGGTTAAGTCATTTTCGGCGAGTATCGTAGTTTAGCGTAAGGAGTTTGACGAATATCGAGGTCCATTCGTCGAGCATCGGTCCATTCGTCGAACGTAGTTCGACGAATATCGCCGTTCATTTGTCGAATGTCGAGAGGATTTCGACAAATATTGTTACCCATTCGTCGAATGGAGTTCGACGAATATTGTTGAGCGTCGAGCAGAGTTCGACGAATATCGTTACCCATTCATCGAATGGAGTTCGATGAATATCACTGAGCATCGAACAGAGTTCGACGAAAATCATTGTCTGTTCGTCAAGCGTCGGGCGGAGCTCGACGAATATCTTTGGCCATTCGTCGAGTGTTGTCCGGAGTTCGACAATTATCGCTGGTTGTCGCAGGGTAGTTTCGTCGAGTATAAGGTGAAATTCGTCGAATTTACCTGGGACTTAGTAATTTTCGCCATTTTTGTCCTATTTGGCGGGTTTAGTCCTTAGGATGATTTTAGGCTTGGTTTTAGTTTATATTAAGGTTTGAAGTTGGGATTTGGGCAGGTTCTGATGTTTCTTTGGCTGTGAAGGTTGGCAGTGGATAAAGGACCACCAACTAGACATCGGTTGTGGATCATCGCACTTGGTGGATGTTTGGTCTCTGTTTTATTTAGTACTGCTAGTTTGGGTTTGGACAAGTTCCCACCACCGCAGGTCCTCTGTGTTTTTGAGACATTTGGGCTTGGGAGCCTGGTTTGGGACAATTGGTCACCGACTCCGCCCAGTTGATTTTGTCAAGTGTTAATGATCCACGTTTTATTCGAGCTATTTTATGCTCAGTTTGCTTATTAGATCAGTTTATGCTTTTTATGTTAATTCTTGCAGATATTGTTGAAGCATGGCTTCGTTCTGCACTTGGTGCAATTACTCGATTAACTCATTTACTACTGATTTTACTGTACTTATATTTATTTGGTTATCCATCTATGGTCTTCAGCATTTTGTACTCGGGTTTGGCAAACCCATCACTTACTTTACATTTTTACCTGATTACTTTCCTTTACCACTTATTTTTTTCTTGTTGAGGTGTTCTTCCTTTGAATGCCTCAGGTTTAAGGCAGTAGCCGGTTGAGCGGCTAAGTTTGGGAGCTTGCTAGTGGACTGCTTATTGGAGGAGTTTTCCTCACCCTTGTGAGGTATTTTATTGGGCTGTTTACTTTAGTATAGACATACATGCTTACCAGTGGTTTTATGTCAGGTTTTTGGCGCCCACTGGTGGTTTTCTTTTGAAATGCTGAGTACTTTGCTAAGCCGCTGTGTTGCCTATTTTTTGTGGCTGTTTATACTTGCTCTCTGGGAAGGCTCTATGCTAGGTTGCATGCTAGGTATTTTAACATACAAAACTCTACTATTAGTACTTCATACTTGTCATCTCTTTCAAAACTAAATCAATACTTTCTAGTTACCGTAAAGATATTTTTTATACTTATTATAAATCTAGAGTCTTGCATAGCGTGAGTTGTCCTTCGGGGACGTTTACACTCATATAGGATGTTAAAATCAATTTAATCAAAGTAATTTCCGCAACATATAACTATATTTTTAATTATGGACTAGTGAACCACTAAGCCGAGGGATACGGCTAACTGCTTAACTTAAAACTAGATTTCTTTAAATAACTCATAAATCTTTCAAAAAGTGTTTGGTTGTGGTCTCGCCTGAACGTCTGTTGTTATCCCCTACCGACATGGCATCACGACGCGTGTTTTCTCCTTACTCTGATATACCCCCTTTTTTGCGGAGAAAATGCGGGTTGTGACAGTAGTTGTAAATCATGTAAACAATCATATTACTAATACTGTTGTTTCATCTATATAAGAAGACTACCAGATCAAAGATGAAATATTAGCTCACAGTGACAACAGATTTCAGACACTAATCCAACAGGATTGAGGCTAACTCCATTCTATTAAAGAACCAGCTAATTGAAGAAGCCGGGAAGGGGGAGGAGGGCAATGCTAAGATTTCTAAGCTCATTGATGAGCATGCGTCCAATGTGATTCAGGGTATAAGGATTGCACTACTCCTTCCTCTGTTGGACAAGAATAGGCCAGAAGATATTGATTTCCCTGATCAAGCCAGAGTTGCATAGGATACACAGCTTGCAGCCAGGAGAAAGAGAGAAGGAACTCTATTGGCTGAAGATTTCATGGCAAGGAAGAGGGCTGAAAATGCAGATGTTCTAGATCATGAATATCTTAGTGATGCCTCAGAGACAATAATCTTCAATGCTTGGCTAAACCATGGGTAGTTGCTTAAGAACGTTGACATCGTATATTCTTCTGAAGAATGGATCAAGTACTTAGAAAGGAATTCTTTAAGAGAAAGAATCTTCAAGGATAATTTGGTCAGAAGGAACAACCCTAAGAAGATGCCTCCCAAATACTTACCAAAACATTCTCTTTACTTCAGGAGGTAGAAAAACAAAGCCCATTGTGAAAAGCTGGTAGGTGTTGCTAAAAATGAAGGCTCTAGATCTACAAAGAAAATGAAATCTGAATTATAGTTGAAATTCAATTAACTAATGTTGAATATTATATGTTAACCTTCATATGTTAGCTCATGATATTAAATCTAAAAATTTTGAACTATTTTATAAATGCTAAACTATCCTATGGTGGCTTAGGTTATTTATGGTGGCTAAATGAAAATATTGTAGCTTATACCTTTTAGCTATGTTTTTATGTTGATTAATCATGTTATTAAGCTGTGTTTAAAATTATGAAACATCTAACTGTTATGATATTAACAAAACATTTGTTTTCCCTGTAATGTTGTCATGATGTAGTTGAATTAAATTTTCTAATTTATCATGATATGTTTTATGTATTAAAATGCATCTTAGCATTACTATGTGTTATGCCTTCTTCAAATAGGGGGAGATTGTTGGGAATATTTCCTTTCAATATTCTTTGGATTTGAAGAGGCATCACGTTCAATGCTAAGTTCATAATAGATTTGATAGACCTTCTACTTTACTAATTGTATAAGTTTAAGTTGTTCTAAAAAAATATTTAGAATAGATCTGGAAATTGCTATGTTTGTCTTAGCTGTTCTAGAGAACTTCATCGAGAAGATTGTCTGGTCTCAGCAGAACCACTGGGACTCAGCTAATAGCTGCTGAGACGGCAGCCTATCCCAACCCTGATTTGATAGCAGTGTGCTCTCAGTGAAACAACTGAGACGCAATGAATCTGTTGCTGAGATAGAAGCCAGACTCAGCTAAACCACTGAGACAATTTTGAATATAGTTGTTGAGATGGTGTGACCCATTTTTGGTGAAAGACAAATAAAGCAAACTAGCATTATCCATTCTTGGCCATGTAAGGTCAAATCAATCCAAGAGACATTGCAGATTGATGGATCCTATATAAAGCATCTTCTAGGTCAAGAAGAGGAGGATCATGTGTGTGTCAGTGCCAAGTTATTATTGTCACTACTAAATGTTGCTGCAAAGTACTAGAAGTGTTGAGAGTGCCAACGGCCTTTCTTGATGCGGGAAATGGTGCCCCAGCATATAATGGGTGTTCAGTCTCATGAGTGAGGTGGAGAGATTGTGGGGATAGAGGAGAGGTTAATGAGGAACTGTCAAGCATCCAGTTACTTTAACAGTTAGGATTGGAGGTTGATGTCGAGAGAGGCGGGGGAGGGGCCCGCTGGCAGCGGCAACTGCAGACTGTGCCCGTTGCGGCTTAAATGTCACTCTTGCGACATGCTTTCCTTTGATTATGAATCAGCATTACAGCTTGAGTAGAGTCCTTTACATGAGAATATAAAGGGTACAAGGGGAGGCTGGCGGCTAGAAGAAATAAGTGCTAGAGGCTGAGCGGTTTGACCAAGGAGGTCGGCAGACCGCCCGGACTGGTGATCCCGAAACTCGATACTCTAGGCCGAGCGGACTGTGCGATCAGGTGGATAAAACTGCTAAGGTCATTGAAGCCAAGGCCGGGAACCAGGCCGGAATGACTTAACCGTGCGAACAGGTGATTAGTCCACGAGCAGCACTGGCGGACAGAAAAGACTGAGGCTGCAGGGTTTGCTGCGTTGGTTGGTCCTTGACCCTCGTGTCTATATAATAAGAGGTATGCGGGCCTATTTATAGGCCCGAGGAGGTGACAGTCTTGGTAACGTTACCCTCGGTATGTCGGTGAGTTGTGATAGTAGATAAGGAATCCGCCGAGTCCAAGCCATAATGTGCGGATAGGAACATGTATAGAACTGATCTGTTGCTTGTAGACTAGGACGAGTCTACCTCTGCTACAATAAGCAAGCCTGCGCCAAGCTATATGAACTGAGGAGTATTTTTCATGCTGCTGGGAAGTGGCCAGAGCTAGGAAGCTGGAGTTCTCTTGGCAGACTGCATAATGAGTCTGCCTAGCTCACGACGGACAGGTTGAGTCCGCCTCTACTGCTGGATGAAGCCAGTTTACTACCTTCTAGCGGGTAGAAGGAACAGATCGCCCTTGCTGGAGGAGTGAGATCACCACCTTCTGTCGGGCTGGAGTCGAATCCGCGTTGTATTGTATGGCTGGTGAATTATTGTTGATCCTGCTGCCAAGTCCTTTCTCAGGCGGACTAAGACCAAGTCCGCCACCTGCTGGAGGACTGAATGGTTGGCCTCCCACTGGGCGACCTGGCGGACTGAGGGAGAAGTTTGCCTCTGCTGCTAAAATCTGTCTCCTATTTGATGGACAGGCTTGTTGCCCATGTTGGGCGGCCTGACTCTTGTCGCTTGGGCGACCTGAGGAGTTTTCGCCTACTGAGCGACCTGAAGCTTGTCTCCCCCTATTAGGAAACCTGGAGGCATGTCGCCTACATCTTGGTGGACTGGGATATAGCAGAGAGCTGTTCGTACATGTAGAAAGGGTGGTCGCCTGGCAATAACGTAGCCTTGCTAGCCGGGCGACCTGCAACAGCGGGCTGAAGAGCAGACCGCGCCTCCTGCTGAGCATACGGTTACAATGCGGTCTGGGCGGATAGAAATGCGAGTCTGCCACTTATTTGGTAGTCCGCACATGTTGGAGTAGAGCGAACTATTGTGCGGTTAGCTGATCTAACCGCGCAGCCTGCAGGGGCAGATTGTGGATGCAGTCTGCAGCCCCTGCAGAACGAACGACTGCAAGGCGACCTAGGCAGTTAGACGGGGAGACTGCCCTAGTCGCGCAGCCTGCGCGGATAAAAGAGTCTATCCGCCAGAACCAAAGGGCTGAGTCAGGTCGCGACCTCTAGGGTAACCTAGAGCAGGCTGCAACTTTCAATCTAGCTACCATGGAAGGGATCACCGATCTCTGGGTTAACATAATCCCCGCACTTTTTTAAGTCTCAAAGGGTACTTCGAAAAAGTAGGAGACCCACAAAAATCATGATCCTCCCCTCAAAAAAATTAGAGGCAGGGAGAGATAGAACCTGATGTCTCTCCTCAGAAAAAGTCTCTCAATGCATATCTTTTCCTGCAAAGGAAAAGTTAATGCAGGTGAAAAAGGCACATCTTGTGTGTACCTGAATTGTTTTTGCAAAATGAAGAAGGCTTGAATGTCTTCCATTGAGTCTCTGCAAAATAAAGGTGAGAGGAAGTATAGAAGGAAAATTACTTGCAAGCACCTGAAGGAAACTTGCAAGCACTTGTTAACCTCTGCAAAAGAAAGAGTAAGCAGCAGATGTGAAAGAAAAGTAAGTCGTAAGTACCTAGAGGGAACTTCCAAATGTTTGCTAATCTATGCAAAAGGAAGAGCAAGCATTAGATGAGAAATAAAAGTAAGTCGCAAGTACCCCGAGGGAACTCGCAAATATCTGTTAATCTCTGCAAGAAAAGTGTAAGTGGCAGATATGAAAGAAAACTAAGTTACAAGTACCTGAAGAGAACTTGCAAATATCTGCTAATCTTTGCAAAGGGAAGAGTAAGCAGCAGATATGAAAGAAAACTAATTTGTAAGTACCTGAAGAGAACTTGCAAATATCTGCTAATCTATACAAAAGGATGAGTAAGAAGCAGATATGAAAGAAAACTAAGTTGCAAATACCTAAAGGGAACTTGCAAATATCTGTTAATCTCTACAAGAAAAGAGTAAGCGGCAGATATGAAAGAAAACTAAGTCGAGTACCTGAGAAGTTTATGGATAAATCTTCTGCTAAATGTTATTGTGATAAGATATATATGATTAGACTATAGAAGGAATATCCATCAAACCCTGCTATTGAATGAATGAGAAAAATCAAGTAGATATCAAGCAATGACAATAATCATCTTGCATAGTCAGATATGATATCCCAATATTAAATCCTAATCAGTAAGATGAAAGCACAGACTAGACTTCACCTGAATAGTTTGTTAATAAAGAGAACCAGTTTCTCTGACAATCAATTAGTGACAGAAACATCCATTAAGAGTAGACATTGCTAATCATCTGGTAGAGCTTTGTACAAGCAGAGTATTTAGGATGAGCATAAGCAAAAAAAGATGTCGGAAATACTTTTGATAGGTTGGATTTAACTTATTAACCTGTAAGAAGGAAAACGACAAAGGAGGTCTCACCCAAAGATGACCAGGAAAGGTCGGATGCACCCCAGGTGTTCCCCGGGGGCTAAAGCATCGTCTGCCCAAGAAAGTGTTGGGTTTCTCTATGAGGATGGCACAACGCTTGTGCACGCAGCGGAAAAATAAACATCAAGAAAAACCCAAAGAGATGTGGATCGGGATATGAACGTTGAATCAAGAAGTTAGCAAAAACTAGGCAAAAATTACCTCGGTGACGTTGAGTCACAACTCAACGGAGATGCTCCAAATTTCTTCTTCCTGCTAGCGGCGAGTTCTACGTGGAATAATGTCCACGTTTCTGCAGAAGTCCACACGAGCAGGAGAACGCCGATCTATCCGTCGCACGGATTATCGGGAAGGAGAAGACCGCACCTCTGCTAATCACGGACTGCTAGGTCCGCGCTAGGAAGAGCAGCACCAGCGACAGCCGCCGGAGAAGAGGAGGTCGACGGAGCGAACACGGCGGCGGAACTCTTCCGGCGGCGGGAATCGGGATCGGCGGAGCGAACGAGCGGAACTCTTCCGTCGGGTTCGATTCGCTATAGGAGAAAATCCAGCAAGTACCCGAAAACCCTAAGTGTTGTATTTATACCAAAGGTATAAATAAACCTAGGCTTATCGCTATCCGCAGACCACCCAAGAATAAGGTTCAGAATCGGCGAGTATCAATCGGCGAGAGTCGGCGAGAATCGGCGAGAATCGATCGGCGAGCATCATCATGGATCGGCGAGAATCAGAGTACAATACTCGACGATTCTCGCCGATTATCGAGCTTCACTTGACGATACACGTCGAATCTTGTCGACCGTCGAGCCGCGGTCGACGATACATGTCGAAGTCGTCGATCGTCGAGAATCATCATATTGATTCTCGACGATTCTCGTCGATCGCCGAGAATCAAAGAGATGATTCTCGTCAATCGGCGGGAATCAGAAAGACGATTCGCGACGAATGATATCGACCCTCGGACGGCAACCCTTACCAGCCCTCCAAGGCAACATTTGTCCAACTCGATGATCCTTTAAGGCAACACTTTGCCCACAACCCCATTCAGGTCGGTGATTGGCAACCTTTACCAACATAGTCAATTATCCAACTTCTCCACATCTCTTATGTGCGACCCTGCAGGCTCATATCGCGTTGGCAGTGAGATTACATGTTTGATCACTTCCAGATCATCATGGTAACTCCAACAGACTCCCACTTGATCTCGAAAGTATCAAAGCAAAAACCTCACAAACAATGAGCGGCATCTAGCAATGCATCATTGCTCCCCAAGCAATAAGAGTTTATAACTCAAAAGCCTTTATGACCAATGTATCAGCGTTGTCTTTGTCCCTTTGTCCCTTACATCCGGAAAGAACTAGAGGCATGGACCGTGTCACCCTCGTAATAGCTCAATCCAAGTTTCTTGATCCAGGACGGACTTCCAGAGAATGGTGAGTCCAATATCACATATTGACTCAACCAAGCATGGCCATGCATTTCTCAGTCCAGTTCCATAAAGGGGCCCATGGATGCAACTCCTGTCATACAGGAGGACAAATCTCATATCTGCTCACACACAAACACCCAAATGATTCGTAACATGCCCAACAACCACCCTTATCATCAACCTTTCTCAAGGAAGACTTTAGATGGCATCAAAGCACGCTCTTCCTCACTTGATGAATGCTGTGACTTCAGGTCAAAGGATCACAACACCATTGTCAATTGAGACCTACTCGTGACACGATTGGATGACAATCCACAGAGTAGTCTCAGGTTGGGTCTGTCCAGTACAACTTGTTCACTAACAAGTACCCACGTGATGACTTGATATCACAATATCATGACCTGTGAGAACCGGTCAACACACGTGCTAGTCTTCATGTACCATCATCACCCTTATCTCCTATGATGATACTCGACCAGGGACCTTTAAGAATGAAGCTTCAAATAAATCATAGGCTCTCACATTCAAGTCACGTACTTGATGTCCCATGGAAGCGAACATTCTAAGGGTATCTATTATGTTAACATTTAACTATCATATAGAAAAGGACATAATAAAAGAAGTTGCCATTAATTATAAGAGAAAAATTAGGTACACAGCTCATCATATGAACAAACAGCCAACAAAATACAAGATTACATGCAACCCACAAGATTCTCGCTAGAGTTGATCATTTAGGTATCGTATACCCATCGATCTAGTATGACCATCATGCTTTCTCTGCGCGAGAGGCTTTGTCAGTGGATCCGCAATGTTCTCCTCAGTCGGCACTCTGCAGATGTTTACATCTCCTCGTTCGACAATCTCACGAATAAGATGAAACCGCCGGAGTATGTGCTTGGAGCGCTGATGGGATCTAGGTTCCTTAGATTGTGCAATTGCACCATTGTTATCACAGTAGAGAACTACGGGACCAACAATGCTAGGAACTACATCAAGCTCGCCGATGAATTTCCTAATCCATACAGCCTCCTTCGCCGCATTAGCTGCTGCGATATACTCGGCCTCTGTTGTAGAATCAGCAACTGTCTCTTGCTTGGAACTCTTCCAGCTCACAGCTCCTCCATTCAGGCAAAACACAAAACCTGACTGAGACTTGGAGTCGTCTCGATCAGTTTGGAAGCTAGCATCCATGTAATCACTTACAACGAGCTCTTCCTCTCCACCATACACCAAGAACACGTCCTTAGTTCTTCTCAAGTACTTCAGGACATTCTTGACTGCAATCCAGTGACACTCACCGGGGTCTGACTGATACCTGCTAGTCATGCTCAAAGCAAAGGAGACATCGGGTCGAGTACATAACATCGCGTACATGATTGATCCAATTGCCGAAGCATATGGAATCAACTTCATGCGGTCCTTATCTTCACAAGACTTTGGACACTGGTCCTTAGAGAGATTCACACCATGAGACATGGGCAAAAATCCTTTCTTGGACTCAAGCATGTTGAACCGCTTCAACACCTTTTCGATGTACGTACTCTGGGTCAAACCCAGCAACTTCTTCGATCTATCTCTATAGATCTTAATACCGAGTATATAAGTCGCTTCACCCAAATCCTTCATTGAAAAGCAGTTCCCTAGGTTGTTCTTAACAACTTTCAGGGTAGGAATGTCATTCCCAATCAACAGTATGTCATCTACATACAATATCAGGAAGACAACAATGCTCCCACTGATTCGCTTGTAAACACAAGGCTCATCTTCATTCTTGATGAAACCAAACTCTTTGATTTTCTCATCAAAACGAAGATTCCAACTTCGAGAGGCCTGTTTCAGTCCATAAATGGACTTATTCAGCTTGCATATTTTAGTGGCTTCATCTGGGGATACAAAACCCTCGTGTTGTGTCATGTACACTTCCTCAAGGAGGTTTCCATTAAGGAAAGCCGTTTTGACATCCATCTGCCAGATCTCGTAGTCATAATACGCAGCAATAGAAAGCAATATCCTAATGGACTTTACCATGGCAACAGGGGAAAAAGTCTCATCATAGTCAATACCATGAATTTGCTTGAAACCCTTAGCCACCAGTCGCCCTTTGAATGTCTGTACATTCCCATCCATGTCGGTCTTCTTCTTGAAGACCCACTTGCACCCTATGGGTCGTACCCCTTCAGGTGGTTCCACCAAGTTCCAAACTTGGTTTGCATACATGGAGTCCATTTCGGATTTCATAGCCTCATGCCATTTGTCGGAGTCCGGTCCATTCATAGCCTCTTTGTAGGTTGTTGGTTCATCGTCATGATCCATAAGCAACACATTACCTATTTGAGACACGAGAAATCCATATCTCTCAGGCTCAAACCTCGGTCTACCAGATCTACGTAGGACTTGTGTTCCCTGAGCAGGTTATCTAGCTACAACATCTTGTAGTCCTGTCTCAGAATCCAATTCCGGTTCATTCACTACATGTGGTTCTTGAACTTCTTCAAGCTCTACCTTTTCAGTCTTTCTTGATAAGAACTCTTTCTCCAAGAAGACACCAATCCTTGCGACAAACACTTTGCCCTCAGACAGTAGGTAAAAGTAATACCCTTTCATTTCCTTAGGATATCCCACCAAATAACATTTATCCGATTTGGGTTCCAGCTTGTCAGGCATTTGACGTCTCACGTATGCCTCACAGCCCCAAATTTTAATGAACGACATACTAGGACGCTTCCCAGTCCATATCTCATATGGTGTCTTCAGAACCGTTTTCGTTGGAGTGCGATTCAATGTCATTGCAGCAGTCTCTAAAGCAAAACCCCAAAAGGAAACAGGCAAGTCTGCATGACTCATCATCGAACGTACCATGTCTAACAGAGTACGATTTCTCCTCTCAGACACACCATTATGTTGTGGTGTTCTAGGTGGAGTGAGTTGTGATACAATACCACACTCTTTCAGATGATCACGGAACTCATGACTCAGGTATTCGCCACCTCGATCAGATCGGAGTGCTTTAACCCTTTTACCCAGCTGGTTTTCTACTTCATTCTTGAACTCTTTGAACTTTTCAAAGGTCTCGGATTTGCACTTTATAAGATACACATATCCGTATCTACTGAAATCATCAGTAAATGTAACAAAGTAGAAATACCCACCTCTAGCCATGGAACTCATGGGTCCGCATACATCACTATGTACAACACCCAAGAGATCCTCAGCCCTCTCAGTATAACCAGTGAAAGGAGCTTTAGTCATCTTTCCTAACAAATAAGACTCGCATCGCTCAAATGATTCATAATCAAATGAGTTCAAAAGTCCATCTCTATGGAGCTTGGATATGCGCTTCTCGTTGATATGGCCCAAACGACAATGTTAGAGATACGTAGGGTTTGAGTCATTTATTCTTAGTATTTTATTGTTTTCTACATTACAGATCAGATGGTCCAAGTTCAAAACATAAAGACCATTAAACAATTGGGCTACAGCATAACAAACATCATTCTTAAATATAGAACAACAATTGTTCTTAATTATAAAAGAAAATCCAATCATGTCCAAACATGAAATAGATATAATGTTTCTAGTTATGGCCGGAACAAAATAACAATTATCAAGTTCTATTACAAGCCCACTGGGCAAAGAAAGACGATAAACCCCTACGGCTACAGCAGCAACTCTTGCTCCATTGCCGACGCGGAGGTCCACCTCCCCTTTACTCAGCAATCTTCTCCTTCCCAGTTCCTGCACATTTGTACAAATGTGAGAACCACATCCGGTATCCAATACCCAAGATGAAGGAGCAGAAAGGTTTATCTCTATAACGTAAATATTTGAAGCGGAAGTCATACCTCCCTTCAATTTCTGCAGACCCTCAATGTACGAAGGACAGTTCCTCCTCCAATGACCAGCCTTGCCACAGTGGTGGCATTTCCCTTCCTTCACCGTGCTTTTCTTCTTCATCAGTGCAGAAGACTTGGGCTCAAGAAATGACTTAGGTCCTACCTTCGTCTTCTTAGAACCCTTGGCCTTGCCCTTGCCCTTATGCACCATCAGTATGGGGCTGGCAGGCTTGGTCTTCTTCATGTTGATCTCGGCAGTTCTCAACATACCTAGGAGTTCGGGCAGTGTCTTGTCTATCTCATTCATGTTATAGTTCAAGACAAACTACTCATAACTGTCCGGCAACGATTGCAGGATCAGATCCGTGGTCAACTCTTGACCAAGAGGAAAACCCAGCCTTTCAAGGTTCTCTATATACCCAATCATCTTGAGTACGTGAGTCCCTACTGAGTCTCGAACTCCCATCTTGCACTAAAACAACGCTTTTGTTATGTCGAACCTCTCTTGACGAGCCTGCCCTTGAAACATTTTCTTGAGATGCTCGTCAATCTCCTTGCACCCCATGGTCTCATGTTGCTTCTGAAGCTCAGAGTTCATAGTGGTAAGCATAAGGCATTCGACATCTAAAGCATCGTCAGTATACTTCTTATAAGTATCTTTCTCAACACGGGAAGAGTTGAAAGTCCACCTAGTGTCAACTATGTGCACCTATGGGGGGGGGGGAATAGGTGATGAGTAGCGCTTTTGCGGAATTTACGACGGTACCTGCACAATAAAGATAAAAGGCAAAGCACACAGAATACACAGGAAATTTATAGTGGTTCCCCGACTTGGGTACATCCACTTTCCCCCTTCGACCTATCTCCCAACAAGGGACGACTCGGTCACTTCTCCAACGGGATTGAAATTCAATCCCTGCACTAACGGAAGGAGCCCTTCCACACGTGAGAGTCAACACTCCCACAAAACGGGTTGCACCCAACCCTTACAACACGGAACAATCGTTCCTTTACAACAAAAGTAAATATGGAATGTACACGAGATACAAACTTTGTTTGGAGACTACGGTGTTCCTCTTCGTTCGACGACGTGTTCGTGAAGTCAACGAAAAGTCTACAACCTTGGTCTCTCTTGGAAAGGATCTTCCCGAAACCGGCGGCGGCAATCCGGGCGGCGGCTTGGTTCGGGATGGACGGCAACGACGATGCGCGGCAGCAGTACTTCTGAGATCCAATCTTCGTTGCAAAGCAAACTAGGTCTACCAACGGTCACTCTAGGATCGGTCGTCTCGATCGATTCGGACAGGGGAGCTTTTCCCGGTCAACAAATCGAGAGACAAGGGATCTCTGGATAGACACGTGAGACTCAAGCTTTGCTAAGCTTCTGTCGTCGGAGATCGCGAAGGAATCTCGATTGTTGACGGCGACCAACTAGCCCGAGCACGACGGCGGCGGCGGAGAGGAATCGCGATATTAGGGTTTCGTCGTGACTCGGTTTCTTTCTCTTTTCTCCGTGATTTTACTGTTCAAAATACTGGAATATATATACTGTAGATAACTCCAATATGACCGTTTGTGGGACCCACACTAGAAATCCCTAAGTCCGGTTCAAACTAGTCCAGAGGCAGAATCCGGTCCAGCAGCATCCTGAGAAAACGCTAAGTGAAAATCGGCGAGAATCGCAGGCGATTCTCGACGAATCGGCAAGAATCACCAAGTGATTCTCGACGATTCGTCGAGAATCGTTAGTGATTCTCGCCGAATCACTTATTGATTTTCAACGAATTTCACTTTGTATACATGAGCTGCTTGGCCACCGGTTCGGCGAGAATCACTAGTGATTCTCGCCGAATCTTACTTGGTACCGTTTTGAGGTAGCCAGAAGGAGTCGGCGAGAATCACTAATGATTCTCGTCGATTCGGCGAGAATCACTAGTGATTCTCGTCGAATCGGCGAGAATCACTTGGTGATTCTCGTCGAATTTTCCTTGGACGAATTTTCGTCTTCCACCCTGGAGCTGCTCCTTGACCCATCCATGCTCCTTGTCTTCTCTTGCATATGAACGGCCCTGTACTTGAAAGTAAGTGCACTCCAATAGAGAGAGTACACGTAGGCCAACACACTGATCTGCTCAACGAGGGATTACGTCTTGCAGACCCGTGTATATTGACCTACTGCACCCTGACATTGGTGTGCACTTAGCGTGGAGGAGCTGCAAGTACAACTTAAGATGTTTCATCAAATACATTGTGAATTCATCTTAGCTTGACAGGTGGCTTCCTCAAATCTAGGTAATCGTGGATACAATACCCAACAATCTCCCCCTATTTGACGAAGCCAAAACCCTACTAGCTAAGATGAATAACACATATCAAATAATAAACATAGCATTCAGAAATTAAACATGCAGCACAAGAGAATATATGCAATCAGATCAGGACTTGAGTCATTCACAAATTCAAATATATATACCAATATAAATATATACACATATAATCCAGAATTGTTTCTATGACAACAATAATCATTAAATGTTCTTAAGACCAAGTGACAAGCTATAAGTTTTTGACTATTTTTCCTTCGCTAAGTCACCCTTAGGATTTTGAGCCAAGTACTTCTTGCTTTGCCTCTCCATGTATTCTTTGGGCTTCGGGTAATACCTAGGAGGAGCAACTTTATCTGCATCCTTGTTGTTTCTGAAAAAGATGTTGCGTTTCGCTTCAAACATTTTGTGTGTTTCCCACTCATACTGGTTATATACTTCGTTTTGATTGATCTCTCCTCTTTCTTGCAGCCAGAAGGTGTCTAAGATGATGTTCCTTGAAACTGGACTCCACCTTTCATTTCGTACATCCTCCTCATTCATTCGAGTTCTCTTTGCAGCCTGTGTCTCCTTGGAGGTCCCTTCTTGAACTTTTCTCTTTCCCCTGGCTTTTGCTAAGGCCTCTTGGTCAAACATGCTCCTCAGTTTAGCTTTGGAGAGAGCCCTAGCATCAGCGTCATTTGTGGGAATATCTGCAGCACTTGCACTTACATCCTCAGCAACACTTACTTCCTCAGCGGCCTTAAATGTCTCAGGGACATGAATACCGGCAGGATTGTCAGGCAGAACGACACCTAACGTACCTAGCGCCTGTTGGAGCATCCACCAGCAGCTCTCATAGACATATTTGCTTGATTGGGCGAAGTGTGTGCTCATGCTTTCTTGAAGCTCGGCCAACTTAGCTATATACTCTTTCTCCCCCTTTTTGGCTTCGACAGCTATGCAGTTGGCATATGAGTGTAGGGAGTCATCAATATGCTTCGTGGTCTTGGAGAATTCAGTGATCAGGGCCTGCTGATTGGCATTTAAAGTGACCATATTACCATCAAACTTCTGAATGTTGTTGGCTACAACGTGTGCATTCTGATTTACGACAGCCAGAGTATCAGTATTCTTTTTCAAGCCGGCCATTAAGAGTGTGACAGCTTCGCCGGCCGCGGTATACTTCTCTTCAAATTTCTTCTCCATCACGTCCAGCTTATGGTTGATTTCCACCATATTCTTGAGCATCAGATTTTCCGAAGTCTTAATCCTGTTCAGCAGTTTATTCTGGGCTTCATCAAATGAGACTTTAAGTTCATTCACAATGCCCTGAATGATATTGACAGTGTGAGTGGCTAGCTCATCTCGTAACGGAATAGCCGGAGGCACTTATGGGCCTTGCATTTCAGCAGACGCATCTGTAGAGCTGGATACAATCACAGTCTCTAATGGAGGAATGCTGGCTGCCTCTGTAGATTTATCTAACTCCCCCTCCACTGGTGCAGACTTGTCAGATGGAGGTTCAACAGGATCCGGAGTCTCAAATGCTTCATGTCCCTCATTCTCATCTTCCTCTCCGTCCTCATCCAAGAATTCATCTATATCAGCAGCCTCTTCCAATTCTCGGTCAACAGTATCCAGTGCTTCAGCTTAGGTTCCTTGAGTGTTTCTGTTCAGGACCTCCTCATCCTCCAGCTCAGGTTCACTTACTTCATGAATTTCGGCCACCGCATCCCTGGCCACCTGGGCAACTTCAGAAACTACATCTGTATGAGGGGGTAGAGTTTCCCCCTCGATTCCTGCAGTCAGGGTATCAGGAATTTCACGGGGGGTGACTGCTGGAGATACTTCCTGTCGCTCTTCCACGGCAGGCTGCCCGATCCACCTCTCCCATCGATCAAACACACTTGCATCCATCTTCTTCAAGTAGTGGAGAGGGACACCTTTGCTCATGTCGAACTTGTCTCTGTTTAGCTGGTTTAGATATAGACTTATGATGCGGCCGAAACTAGGAGTGCCCAGGGTGTCCTTGATCTTCTCGAATAGCAACTCCCCCAGTTGAACCTCTTGCGGCAGACAACAGCTATGACGATCTTGAACATATCTCCTGAGATATGGTCATGCGAGCCCGGCTTGCAGATGAGCACTTTTCCAATAATGTCAGATAGGAGCTTCCCTTCTTCATTCATCTCCTTTCTCTTTATTGATCGAGTTCCTCGTGGAAGACCGCAGAACAAGAGAGTTCTGGTTTTGTCCTCGTCCTCCAGATAGTCCTCCTGCTCCGAACTAGAAAGCTGCAGGTAGCGAGTCAGCTTGCTGGCAGACATCTTTACTTTTGCCCCAGCCACCTTACTCTTGATTATGGAGTCTCCATCTCGGAGTCTTGCGGTAGCGAAGAACTCCAGCACCTCTTTGTCCAGGATTTTGCAAGGGTGCTCCAGGACGAAGGTTAGCCCAGCCTCTTCCAGCATTAGAATGATGTTGCGGAATTCGTCCGAGGCGTGAGAAAACCCAGTTCGAACCAGCTCACAGCCAGAGACCAACCCTGCAGTTGTCCTTGGAGCCATTGTAGATCTAGAGAGAGAAGCCCTACTCTAAGCATTAATGAACATTCAAAAAGAAGGCATCACTAGTGAGAGCATCCAAGTACGGGTGAGGAAGAGGTTACCTAAGGACTTATATGGAAGTGAGTTGAGGAGCGTCGGGAAGACCTTCGGTGGATGGAAGGGTTTCCTGTGGGGTTCGGCCTTGCTAGAACGTTGCGAGAACCTTCTCGATTTGACGATGGACCTTGAGAGAACCTTGCGGTCACAGGGACACTTCGCGATTCGACGAGAGCTTACGGGAAGAAGATGGACACCCAGCAGTTGTCCTTAGAGCAGGATGTATAGCGATTCGGCGAGTCGGAGGGAGAGCTCCTGCGGGTTTCGGCGAATCGGCGGAAGAACTCTTTCGGCGGGACAAACTGCTGCGATGTGAGGCTGGATTCGTGAAGAAGGCGAATCGGCGGAAGAACTCTTTCGGCGGGATTTATCTAATTCATCGGGATTCGGGGTGAATGCGAAGGGTCGGCGGGATTTGTCTGTTAGGAGATTTGGTTAATTCGGTTTCTGATACCAGTTGTCTAATTCGAAATTGAGAGGTCACTTGACTAGGAATTTTCACGTTGAGAAGCTTGCAACATTTTTGAAATATTCAGATGTCAAGTCAATATACACATGATAAATACATGTGTATTCTAAAGTCAATCTATTTGGATTTTAATGAGGCTTTTCCAAAGACTTCTTGATGTCAATTGTGAGTTGTCGAGATTCACGATGACATATCTTCGTTAACCCTTTATTGATGTGTGAAGGTTTGCATGCATTGAGTGAACCTATCCTTAGAGGTGCACACTTACATGTATAGGCAGAAGTATAAATATACACATGGATAGAAATATATATATATATATATTTTTTAAATGAGGATGCAGTATGACGCAAGTCCTTGAACTGATCAAAATTACCTGGGATTTTGAAAGTCATCGTCTTAGTCCCACAGGTAGAACACATTAGAGGCTCAAAGTGAGTATGCTCAAACAGACATCACATCTGTTATTGCAGACGCTTGTTCCAACTTAGCCTTGAGCCACCTACTGTCTAGTTCCCATCATATTCACGGGGACCTAGACTACCCTGCAAGAAAGAATTACTTTACCTTAGGAACCCAAATCATATTGGGTCCTAGGTTCCTGTTAGCATAAGCACGCAACTGCCTTCCTTCAGAAAACCTGTCTGGAAGACTACCTCTGTCCCGAGAATGTGGATAAGCCCTTTCCGTAGGCACAGAGGTGTTGTGCCAACAGTCGATGGCAAAGTGCCCCACTTTGCCACAGCACCAACATGGGTGAATGTTGTATCGCCGTTTCCGACCTGATCTCGTGACTGATGTAGTCACGGTCCTAGGTCTAAACGGGATAGGGCATGATCTTGTCACAAAAATTCCTCTTCCATCGTGACACGTGGAAGGGTGGAAAGAATGCATGTTGTGAGCGTTATGAGGCCGGGAAGGTGGTGCCATTCTTTCAGGCATCTCCCTTACAGGGGCCCCATGGAACCTGACATCATGACTTCTATCCTCTCTATCCCGTGTCCTCGAGTGGTGAGAAGTCTTCTGTGAGCTGGGACATGCAGATCCACACTGTGTTGAGGCAGTGGCAGTGAATACGAAGGGCTCAGAATGAGCCTTAGGAATTTCCTCATGGGTGGCCATGACGCCCCTTGCACTATGGACGTTTCCACATGGGGACAAATCACCCTTGCAGTGACCACGACCATTCCTGTGGTCATACCTGAAGGCATGATGAGTTGCCTTCCTGCCTGGAGTGGGGGTCGGAATACCGTTTCCCCATTTCTCCACGAATTGACAATCCGGGAGATCCACCCGTTTTCTTGCTTTCTCTTAATGGCATCAACCTTGGAGAAGTTTGATACTATTCTTTTCTCATTCTCCAGACTACTCGCTAGAGCTGAGATCTTAGAGACCTTGGCCTTGTTGGACGCCAATTGGAGAACCAACAAGATCTTCAGTCGAGCAATCTCTCGAGCTTGCTCCTCAACAAGTAGGTTGCTTTCCTGAAGGGCTCTCTTCAAGGAATCAGAATTTTCTGGAGGAGAGCAGTTTCTGTCTTCAGAAAGGTCAAAAGATATGGGGCAGGATGAAGATGTTACCTGCTTATCTGTGTTATTGTCATTAGAATCAGTGACCATTGTTTCATCCTCGTCCGAGCTGCTTTCCTCACTGGTCTCGTCAGTCTCTGATACGGACACTGGAGCTCTGATGTTGTCCGAGTGATGCTTGCCTTCATCTTCAGAGGTGAGGACCCCCACATAGGCTTCCTCGTCTGGTTGACAACATATTCCAGCTTTCTCTGACTCCCCCATCAGCTCTGAGATCATCATCCACAGAGATTTAGCCGTCCTACATTTTTCCAATCTAGAGCTAGAGGCTCCAGACCAGATATCCATAATGATTTGACGAATCCTCTCATCCAAGTGAAATAGTGATAGTTCCGTCTCTGACATCTCAGCAATGCCCATGGGCACTTGGATCCCAGAGTCGGAGGTCTTCATGGGAATAAACGGACCCTCTTCCAGGATGAAGGATGCTCGAGGATCGATAGCATCAAGGTGAAATGACACCCTCATTCTCCAGATGGGATAATAATCCTTGGTGCATGCGGGGAGTTTGAGTGGCGGTATTTCATAATCCAGATCCATGCTTCTGACACTGGTGGCAGGATTCTACTCAAGGTGTTAACCTTTTTGATGAGTAACCTGGCTCTGATACCACTTGAAAGTCCACCTAGTGTCAACTATGTGCACCTATGGGGGGGGAATAGGTGACGAGTAGCGCTTTTGCGGAATTTACGACGGTACCTGCACAATAAAGATAAAAGGCACAGCACACAGAATACACAGGAAATTTATAGTGGTTCCCCGACTTGGGTACATCCACTTTCCCCCTTCGACCTATCTCCCAACAAGGGACGACTCGGTCACTTCTCCAACGGGATTGAAATCCAATCCCTGCACTAACGGAAGGAGCCCTTCCACACGTGAGAGTCAACACTCCCACAAAACGGGTTGCACCCAACCCTTACAACACGGAACAATCGTTCCTTTACAACAAAAGTAAATATGGAATGTACACGAGATACAAACTTCGTTTGGAGACTACGGTGTTCCTCTTCGTTCGACGACGTGTTCGTGAAGTCAACGAAAAGTCTACAACCTTGGTCTCTCTTGGAAAGGATCTTCCCGAAACCGGCGGCGGCAATCCGGGCGGCGGCTTGGTTCGGGATCGACGGCAACGACGATGCGCGGCAGCAGTACTTCTGAGATCCAATCTTCGTTGCAAAGCAAACTAGGTCTACCAACGGTCACTCTAGGATCGGTCGTCTCGATCGATTCGGACGGGGGAGCTTTTCCCGGTCAACAAATCGAGAGACAAGGGATCTCTGGATAGACACGTGAGACTCAAGCTTTACTAAGCTTCTGTCGTCGGAGATCGCGAAGGAATCTCGATTGTTGACGGCGACCAACTAGCCCGAGCACGACGGCGGCGGCGGAGAGGAATCGCGATATTAGGGTTTCGTCGTGACTCGGTTTCTTTCTCTTTTCTCCGTGATTTTACTGTTCAAAATACTGGAATATATATACTGTAGATAACTCCAATATGACCGTTTGTGGGACCCACACTAGAAATCCCTAAGTCCGGTTCAAACTAGTCCAGAGGCAGAATCCGGTCCAGCAGCATCCTGAGAAAACGCTAAGTGAAAATCGGCGAGAATCGCAGGCGATTCTCGACGAATCGGAGAGAATCACCAAGTGATTCTCGACGATTCGTCGAGAATCGTTAGTGATTCTCGCCGAATCACTTATTGATTCTCAACGAATTTCACTTTGTATACATGAGCTGCTTGGCCACCGGTTCGGCGAGAATCACTAGTGATTCTCGCCGAATCTTACTTGGTACCGTTTTGAGGTAGCCAGAAGGAGTCGGCGAGAATCACTAATGATTCTCGTCGATTCGGCGAGAATCACTAGTGATTCTCGTCGAATCGGCGAGAATCACTTGGTGATTCTCGTCGAATTTTCCTTGGATGAATTTTCGTCTTCCACCCTGGAGCTGCTCCTTGACCCATCCATGCTCCTTGTCTTCTCTTGCATATGAACGGCCCTGTACTTGAAAGTAAGTACACTCCAATAGAGAGAGTACACGTAGGCCAACACACTGATCTGCTCAACGAGGGATTACGTCTTGCAGACCCGTGTATATTGACCTATTGCACCCTTGACATTGGTGTGCACTTAGCGTGGAGGAGCTGCAAGTACAACTTAAGATGTTTCATCAAATACATTGTGAATTCATCTTAGCTTGACAGGTGGCTTCCTCAAATCTAGGTAATCGTGGATACAATACCCAACAAGAGTTCCCGGTCGGCACCTCGGGGGCTTCTTCTTCCAAGACATAGAGCTTTCGCTCTTGCCTGAGAACAATTCTCAGGTTCCTGTACCAGTCCATATAATTAGTCCCACTGAACTTATCCTTCTCAAGGATGGCTCTCTGAGACAATGTGGAGTGTGAAACACTTGCCATGGAATTCTACAAGAATTTATGCAGAATAAAATAAGTACCAAAATTTCAAACACAATTTATTTTAATTTGGACTTCAATTAAAATACTCCCACTATTTTATTCGAAATGATAGCCCTCACTAACAATTCGGAGAGTTCATGCGAGCTACTCTCTTAGTGGACAAGATCCGTATTTCACCAACACTATGAGTCCGCTTTGGCGTTCCTCTCACGATGCGGTTATTTAGGTAGGCAACGCTTGCCAATTGCATCCTCATGCAATTCTTGTATGGTTGGTGAATAACTCCTTATTCGCACCCATCATATGGTGCATGCCAACCCTATGCCTCTAGGCACTCAACCTTTGAGGTCACCTAGTTAAGTATGACCCGATGTCGACAGTGGGATATCACAATTATCCGCTCGCACCCTTACCAAGATAGATTAATGCACCTTGCTTTGGCAAGCCCACACTTCATCGATCGAGGCAGGAAGAGTGTCATCCATCGGAAGGCATCCGAACACTTAATATTAGATGAAGGGATTTTGATTATAGGTTAACATTTAACCATGATCAACATTTGATCAATGTGCACATCCAAAGAAAAACAATTCTAAACCACATGCATCCCTTATGTGCACATCTTAACACCATCAATAATTGATAGAAGGAAGGGATAAATCTGAACATCCGGAAACTTCCAAATCCTCAGATTTACATGCATTGGACAAAGGCAAAGACAGCTCAACTTAAAGTAGTAGACAAGCTCATCTCTCTTTGTTAGGATTCAAAATCCAAAACAAAATCGAGGGATGGTTACTGCTAAGGAGATCACAATTTCTAACACTTAGAAATTCCACACAATTCCAGAGGTTCTTGGCGGGGAACCAAGACTAAATCTAGACATTTAGAACACTTCTAAATCTCTAGGTTTACACGCACTGGAATAACAAAACTTACAAAACAACGATCATGGCCGAAACCTGGCTCTAATACCACTGTTGGGTTTCTCTATGAGGATGGCACAACGCTTGTGCACGCAGCGGAAAAATAAACATCAAGAAAAACCCAAAGAGATGTGGATCGGGCTATGAACGTTGAATCAAGAAGTTAGCAAAAACTAGGCAAAAATTATCTCGGTGGCGTTGAGTCACAACTCAACGGAGATGCTCCAAATTTCTTCTTCCTGCTAGCGGCAAGTTCTACGTGGAATAATGTCCACGTTTCTGCAGAAGTCCACACGAGCGGGAGAACGCTGATCTATCCGTCGCACGGATTATCGGGAAGGAGAAGACCGCACCTCTGCTAATCCACGGACTGCTAGGTCCGCGCCAGGAAGAGCAGCACCAGCGACAGTCGCCGGAGAAGAGGAGGTCGACGGAGCGAACACGGCGGCGGAACTCTTCCGGCGGCGGGAATCGGGATCGGCGGAGCGAACGAGCAGAACTCTTCCGTCGGGTTCGATTCGCTACAGGAGAAAATCCAGCAAGTACCCGAAAACCCTAAGTGTTGTATTTATACCAAAGGTATAAATAAACCTAGGCTTATCGCTATCCGCAGACCACCCAAGAATAAGGTTCAGAATCGGCGAGTATCAATCGGCGAGAGTCGGCGAGAATCGGCGAGAATCGATCGGCGAGCATCATCATGGATCGGCGAGAATCAGAGTACAATACTCGACGATTCTCGCCGATCGTCGAGCTTCACTTGACGATACACGTCGAATCTTGTCGACCGTCGAGCCGCGGTCGACGATACATGTCGAAGTCGTCGATCGTCGAGAATCATCATATTGATTCTCGTCGATCGCCGAGAATCAAAGAGATGATTCTCGTCGATCGGCGGGAATCAGAAAGACGATTCGCGACGAATGATATCGACCCTCGGACGGCAACCCTTACCAGCCCTCCAAGGCAACATTTGCCCAACCCGATGATCCTTTAAGGCAACACTTTGCCCACAACCCCATTCAGGTCGGTGATTGGCAACCTTTACCAACATAGTCAATTATCCAACTTCTCCACATCTCTTATGTGCGACCCTGCAGGCTCATATCGCGTTGGCAGTGAGATTACATGTTTGATCACTTCCAGATCATCATGGTAACTCCAACAGAAAGGTCATCAAGAGTGTAGTCCTACCTAAAGCGTACTAGCCGCACTCCCTGAGAAGGGCACAAAAGAGAAAATTGAACAAAATCCTGAGAAGGAATGGTAGATACACTGCTCTCATGCCACGGGTTACAAACATCGCTGATCAGTTAGACTAGGTGCGTCAAGTGGTCTATAACATTGCTTGTCTTTGGAAAGATCAGCGAAGTTGTGAGCCCCACAAAAGCACGGATTGAAAGTACCATAGAGTATTCGACTATTACAGTCATGAAATGATCGTCCATTGCTTGTCAAGCAAAGATCATCGTAACTGTAATGTATCCCTAGCGGAGCACAACAGAGCTAACACATTGGGACCTCCCTTGATGCACGTTGTGTGTTAGATACTAGCTGGAATATGAAGCCCTGAAGTCCACCTACATAGATTGGACGGCACCCACTGCACATACACGAAAACTCCCAACTATATGTGGTCATCGTGGTCTTACACTCGGGAACAATCTATGGAGGGAACAACAAGACTCAGTGATATCTCGGTGGTTTAGCGATCCCTTTGGCAAAGAGAAAATAGAGAAAGAAGCACTCCAGAAAGGTAAATGTGTTAGTATAGGATCTCTGATGTAAAATTTATTGAAATGAATGAAAGAACACTTAGAAGTGTTTTAGAGAAAAAATGTTTGAAGAGTGTAATGTAAAAAACAACCGGCAATGATTGCGAGGAGTTTCAAGGACTTTGTGTTGTTCTCCTTCATCACAAAATAGGTCTCTAAGGGAGCCTACACAGTCGTCATCGATGCTTTTGGTTCGAAGACCGAAGTTCATGTTGTTGATTTTGTTTGACTTTTGAGCTGAGAGGATTGCTCACTACTTCTTTGCTTTTTTAAGTGGACTGGTTAGAATTGTCATTCTCCTGGAGAAAATGTTGGTATTTACCCTGTTTCAGCATTTTCTCTACTAGTTGTTGAATAGTTCTGCAATCTTTTGTCGAATGACCCTTTCCTTTATGATATTGGCAGTATTGGTCAGAGTCTTTGACCTTCTGAATAGCAGACTGAGAAGGTCCCTCATCACTTGGTTTTCCCTTTTTGACCTGAGTTGCTCCACCCACTGTGCGGTTAATCCCGGATTTTATGCTTGGAAAGAGATGTTGATGATGATGGAAGTTTCTTTTCCTCCGAGCCCGAGGGCGGAAATCTTGCTGAGGAAAATTTTACGTTTGCTTGTAAGTAGAGGAAGAAGAAGGATCTTTCCCTATTACAAGCCTATAGGTGCAGTTTGGATTACTCTCTTCAATGCGAACATATTCTTTGGCGAGACTAATCATCTCCTGATACGTCTTTGGCTGTCAGAGGTAGGCTTTGAACCTGAGTGGTCCTTCTTGTAAACCAACCATCAACGCGACTTTGTAAAATTCTGGATTAACATTCTTCAGTTCTAAGATCTCTCTTTGGAAGCATTTGACAAAGTGGGCCAAAGTCTCATTCTCATGTTGCTTGATGTGGAATAAAGCTTCTGGGCATCTTTTCCTCTTAGTGGAAAACTTGGGCAGTTTTCTCGGGTGATTGCCAGAATAAGCGATGGTTCGAGGACTGAGTTTGCAGAAACACTCACTTTGTCCAACAACTAGAGACTGCAAAGGAACTGCGGCCTGCCTAGGTGGGTAACTTGCCGGATAGGTATGAGGATCAACTGGCCGAAAAGTTGGCGGTTAAGAATGTGGATTCCCCACCGCTAGGTTGACTGTAGTAATCAGCACTGTTGTAGGTTGCGAGTCTAGTCACTGAATTATAGTTGCTAGGGTGTCGTTAATCGCTGCGAACTGCTGGGTAGTTTCTCAAAGTGTCAGCACGAGGGCTTCCTAGAGAGCATCTTCACTGGTACGAGAAATTTTTTGTGGTGGTTGGTGGTCTAACATGAGTAACCATTGATTTTCAAAATTTGTTCTAGATCTGAAGGCTTTTTGTTAACTGTTGATGCGGGAAATGGTGCACCAGCAGATAACGGGTGTTCGGTCTCACGAGTGAGATGGAGAAATTGCAGGGATAGAGGAGAGGTTGATGAGGAACTGTCGAGCAGTCAGTTACTATAACGGTTAGGATTGGAGGTTGATGTCGAGAGAGGCGAGGAGAGGGGGCCGCTGATAGCGGTAACAGCAGACTTCGCCCGCCGCAGATTAAATGTCACTCTTGTGACGGGCTTTCCTTTGATTATGAATCAGTATTACAACTTGAGTTGATTCCTCTAAATGAGATTATAAAGGGTACATAGGGAGGCAGGCGGGTAGAGGAAAGAAGTGCCAGAGGCCGCGCAGTTTGACCAAAGAGGATGACAGACAGCTCAGACAGGTGATCCCGCAGCTCGCTACTCTAGGCCGAGCGAACTGCACGATCAGGCGGAGAAAACCGCTAATGTCATTGAAGCCAAGGCCGGGAACTAGGCCGGAATGACTTAACCGCTCGGACAGGTGATCAGTCCGCGAGCAGCACTGGCTGAGGTCACATGATTTGCTGCGTTGGTTGGTCCTTGACCCTCATGTTTGTACAATGAGAGGTTTGGGGGCCTATTTATAGGCCCGAGAAGGTGACGGTCTTGGTAACGTGACCCCCGGTATGTCGGTGAGTTGTGCGAGTAGACAAGGAATCTGCCGAGTCCGCGTCATATTGTGCGGATAGGAACTTGTTTAGAATTGATTTGCTGTTGGCGGACTAGGACGAGTCCGCCTCTGCTGCACTAGTGTAACGCCCTCGATTTTTCTATGATTTTATTTGAATGGGCAATGTCATATTTATGACATCGTGGCGTTACTTTTAACGTCGAGTTGACGGCGCAAGGCCGTTAAGGCATTTTCGCGTCCGTGCGGTCGAGTTGGTCGAATTATTATTGTAACGGGAAAATTTTTGCATTTGGAATTTAAGTTATGTAATTTTGGACTTGCTCGTCAAGTTTCGTCGCAATCCGAGCATTTTTGAAATCTCGGCGCGGGATTGAAGTTTTGGTTTGTTTATGTTTGTTGTATACTTTGAAGGTTAATATCTCGGGAATGGCTCGTCGGATTCTGGTTTTGCCTTCGTCGTTGTGTTCGTAGCGTCAGTGTTTGCCTACGGTGCGAGTTTCGTTTAATTCAGCACGCGTTTGGGCCTCCGTTTTGATCTCGTAGTTTCCTTATTCAAAATATATAAAATATGAATATTTTAATATTAAAGTACTATTCAAAAATGAAAAAATACTATTCATTCATATAGTTTAATTTCTTGGATATATTTGTAAAAAATTTACGAATTGTGCAATTTCGGTTTCTACCTCTCGAGTGGGTTGAGTTCTTACTCGAGTGGTTATCTGTATCTACTCGAGTACCTTTTTTCTTCTACCCGAGTACTATTTTCTCCTGTCTCGAGTCTTGTATTGAACTACTCGAGTTGTCATTCTGAATTACTCAAGTAGTCATTCCGAACTACTCGAGTAGCCATTCTGAACTACTCGAGTAGCCATTCCGAACTACTCGAGTAGCCATTACGAACTACTCGAGTAGCCATTACGAACTACTCGAGTAGTCATTCTGAACTACTCGAGTAGTCATTCTGAACTACTCGAGTAGCCGTTTTTACCTCTCGAGTACCCGTAAGCTTGTTCTCGTGTAGTCCACTGCAGTTTGCGTTAGCTAGCCTTTTTCAGGGTCAAAACGATGTCGTATGGAAAAATTGTTAACTTGCAATTTGTGCGTCTCGACGAGATCTACAACTTTCATGTTGGCCACTTTTCGATTTGTAGTCATTCTAAACCCTTATTTTTGTCTTCCGCACACCACATGTATATAATATGTTTTTAGACAGAATGTTATATATATATATATATATATATATATATATATATATATATATATATATATATATATATATATATATATATATATATACATATTTATACTATCAGAGAAAACTTCATTTTCTTCATCTTCTCCGATTCTTTTTCCTCCCGAACTAGAGCGACATGAGCGTGAGAGAGAAAATACTTCGTGAATCTTCCGGTGGCCGCCGACGGTACTCCGGTGCTCGAAATCTTCAACCGAACATAGATTTAGAAAGCTCTCGCTGAGAACTACACCATCGTGGTAATATCTTCCCCGTTTCTTGAGATGTCTCGTTAGGGTTTTTCGGCCCTAACCTCTATTTCGGCCATTTTTATTTAGATTTCAACTTCTCCCGCATCCTTTTGCCCTGATCTACGACGTGGAGTGATTCGGAGGACTTTTCCGATAAAACCAAGGCAAGTGGTGGTTTCCCCTCATTTCTCCTCATTCGATTTGATGGTAACGGCTATGTTTTTTCATGTTCCTTAAAATTTTATACACTTATTTTTTCAAATTATTGTTATGATTAACCTTCTCAATGATCACATGATGTTGTAATGTTTTGTCATGGTGAACTCAATTTTTTTGTCCGGATATGTTTGATCATTCTTAATGTGTCTTTTTGATGGTTTAAACGCCTTATTTATCGTTATTGAACGTATTAGAGTTTAGTTAGGTTTGTAAATCATTCCTAAGGGTTGATCAACCATGTCTTGTATCTAGAAGTGTCAAGTAGAATCTGACGAGCCAAATCTCGAGATATTTTTGCCCAGATTATTTTCTACTCAAGGCATCTACAACCACATTGGCTTTGCCTTGCGTGTACTGAATCGCCACCTCATAGTCTCCAAGGAACTCGACCCACCTGCGTTGTCGCATGTTCAGGTATTTTTGATCCAAGAGGTACTTTAGGCTTTTATGATCCGTGAAGATCTCCACCTTTGCACCATAAACATAGTGTCATCATATTTTCAACGCAAAAATTACCGTCGTCAACTCCAAGTCATGGACGAGGTAATTCCTCTCATGAAGCTTCAGCTGCCTAGACCCAAAAGCTATCACATTGTCATGTTGCACCAAAACGCAACCCAAACTGCATCCTGATGCGTCACTGAAGATCTGAAATCTCTCGGTCCCTTGCGGTAGACTTAGGATTGGAGCCATCATCAGTCTCTCCTTCAGTGCCTCAAATGCTTGACTGCACTCTTGAGTCCACACAAACTTATGATCTTTACGAGTGAGTGAGGTGAGGGGTAGAACTATCCGCGAAAAATTCTCCACGAATCTCCTATAGTACCTGACTAGTCCAAGAAAACTTCGGACTTCCGCCACGGTCCTCAAAACCGGCCAATCTCTGATGGCTTCCACTTTTGTTGGATCTAATACCACCCCATCCCCACTAATCACGTGGCCCAAAATGCCACCTTCGCTAACCAGAACTCGCACTTTGAGAACTTTGCATACAGTTGATTCTCTCTCAATACCTGCAAGACCACTCTCAAGTGGGTCTCATGCTCCACTTCTGATTTGGAATACACCAAGATGTCGTCAATGAAGACAACCACAAAAGAATCCAAGTATTGTCGGAACACACGATTCATCAAATCCATGAATACAGATGGCGCATTCGTCAGCCCGAACGGCATCACCATAAACTCAAAGTGTCAATACCTCGTACCAAATACAGTCTTGGGTATGTCCTCGTCCCGAATTCACAACTGATAATAGTCTGACTTCAAGTCCAATTTTGAATACACCACCGACCCCACTAACTGGTCGAACAAGTCGTCTATCCGAGGAATCGGATACTTATTCTTGACGGTCAGTTTATTCAGCCCTTGGTAGTCTATGCACAGCCGCATACTACCGTCTTTCTTCTTTACAAACAACATCGGCGCGCTCCACGACGAAGAACTGGGTCTGATATACCCTTGCTCCAACAGTTCCTGCAATTGTACTTTGAGTTCAGCCAACTCCTTTGGTTCCATCCTAAACGGAGGACGTGACACCGGCCTAGCCTCCAGCACTAACTCGATCGAGAAGTCGATCTCCCGCCGAGGAGGCGCTCCAAGAGGTTCATCCGGAAACACATCCTTGAACTCTGCCACTACGAGCACTTCCTCAATAGACAACTGGGAGAGGCGAACCTCCAATAACGCTACAAGCGCTACACCACCCTGGTTAACCGCCCGCATCAACTGCATGGCCGAAATCAGGGAATAGGCCACTCCACAAAGGCCCTTAAATTTGACTTCCGCCTGCCCCTTGCTCCTTAGGGTCACCACCTTGGATAGGTGTTGAAGTATTAGACCGGGCGGCTTAGCGGTCTGATCCATCGGTTTGTAGACCGAGCGGCTTAGCGGTCTGATCCAGCGGTTTGTAGACCGGGCGGTCTGGCGGTCTCACTCTACGGCTTGTTCTATCCTGCTGGAGTTGCCGAGCGGTTATCCCATCTGTCTAACCGCGCGGCCTGATCGGTCTCCATTATTCTAGCCGCTCAGCCTGTAAATGTTTAGTCCCACATTGTTTGTATACTCTCTTTCTTATCTCCTCCATTCTATATAAGGGAGGCCATACCTTTGTAAATGAGATCTTTTTTTGGATAATAAAATTTCAATTATTCAAAAGTTTATTCTCTTGTTCTAGTCTTTTCGCTTCTTGTCTCTACTTTCTAACATGGTATCAGAGGCCACGGTCATTTCCTCCTGATTCTGTGCGCCCTCTGTTGTTCGCGGCTTCTTTTCGGCGTTCTGCGACTTGATTCGCGGCTTGCCCTCTCTTCTATCCGCGCGGCTTGTTTCTATCCGCGCGGCTTGTTTTTGTCCGCAGACCTGTTCGCGCGGCTTGCTCCTTCTTGGTTCTCCTCTCCTTCTTCTCTTTGTCGCGCCGACCTGTTTAGTTGTCGTCGCGCCTCTTGTTCTTTCTTGCCTCTCTGACTTCCTAGTCGCTGCGGTCTGTCCCTGTCCGCGTGTGTGTTGTCTCTCTCCACGCGGTTTGCTGCTGTGATCTGCCTGACCGTGCGGGTTGTTCCTTTCTCACCCGCATCTTGGTCGCGGTCGCCAGCTCTTCTCCTCTTTTCTGTTCGCTCGGGCTTCTCAGTTCGTGCGACTTCTTCCCCGCCGTGCCTTTGCCCGCCTTCTTGCCGCTGCTGTGATCTGCCTGACCGTGCGGGTTGTCTCTTTCTTACCCGCATCTTGGTCGCGGTCACCTGCTCTTCTCCTCTCTTCTGTTCGCTCGGCCTTTTCAGTCCGCGCGACCTCTTCCCCGCAGTGCCTCTTTCTAGCCGCTCCTGTTCGCGCGGCTTCCTCTGTTTTTCTAACCGCCTCTGTTCGTGCGGCTTCTTCTGCTTCCGGGTTCTATGACTACCTCCGGTCTCACCACTACTCCTGCAGCTCCTTCTCCTCCTCCTCCTTCGGGTAACCTTGGCACCCTTTCCAAGCTTGTGGGCTCCAACTATCCCGATTGGAGCGTTTCTTTCACCTTTCTCCTTCGTTCTCAACACAAGCGTCATCACCTCACCGATGACCCTCCTCCTCGCACCTCTCCTGAGTTTGATGACTGGGATGCGAGTGATGCTCTTGTTCGCACCTGGCTGGCCAACAGCCTTTCTGATGAGTGCCTTCCCGTCATTCGCCATGATGAGACGGTCAAGGCCGCATGGCTTCACCTCGCTGCTCTCTATTCTAAGGGGGGCCAGACGTCCCGCATTTATACTCTCTATGCGGACCTCTTCGCCCGCCCTTCCATGTCCCCCGCTGCGGCTTATCAGCAGGTCCAGGCTCTTGGGGCTGAAATCCTCCAGAATCGCCCCTTCTCTGCGGACTTGGCCGACCAGCACAAACACTTCCAGGAACTCCTGGTTGTTTGTTACCTTCTTCGTCTTCCGGACTCTTATGATATGATCCGCCAGCAGATCTTGGGTGAGGCGGAATCTCCTACTTTGGATGCCACTGCGGCCCGCATTGCCGCCGTTACTTCTCTCCTCCAGCGGCCTCTGCTGGCCTCCCCCCCTTCGCAGGACTCCTTTGCACACCAGGCTCAGCGGGGGGGCCCGAGTGGCCGTGGCTCCTCCGGCAGACGGGGTTCCTCCCGGTTCTTCTGCTCTCACTGTGGTCGTACTGGCCATACTGTTGATCGCTGCTGGCAGAAACATCCTCATCTTCGCCCTTCCGGTGATGCTCCTTCGGCCTCCGCCTCTTCTAGGCCGTCTGCCTCTGTGGCCACGACGTCAGGTAGTGCCCACGTCGTTACCCAAGGTAAATGGCTGATTGACTCCGGTGCCACCAATCATATGACGGGCAACCCTCATTGCTTCTCCCGTCTGGAGACCCATGACCGCTTACCCCCAGTTCGTGTGGCGGATGGTTCCCCGTCTCCGGTTCATGGGACGGGCATGGTTCAACTCACTCCATCGCTTTGCTTGGAGGATACCCTCTATGTCCCGAAGTTCCCGTGCAATTTGTTATCAGTTACCACTTTATGCCGGCAACTTCAGTGCTCCGTTTTATTCACTCCCACTACTTGTTCTTTTCAGGACCCGAGGACCCAGCGGACGATTGCTACTGGGACTGAGAGCGGCGGCCTCTACTTCCTCGACGATGTTTCTGCTCTTTCTGCCTACTCCTCCTCTGCTGATCTCCTTCAGTGGCATCTTCGTCTTGGACATCCTCCTCCCCGGCTTATTCGTCAGCTTCTGCCCCACTTACCTCCCACCAGTTCTCCGCTCAACTGTGATGCGTGTCAGCTTGGCAAACATCATCGCTCCTCCTTCCCACCGAAGCAAGGCCGTGGCTCCTCTCGCATTTTTGATATTGTTCATTCTGATGTATGGGGTCCTGCTCCTACCCTCACTGTTGGTCGGGGCAGTTCTTATTTTGTAACTTTTATCGATGATTTTACTCGCTGTACCTGGGTGTATCTCTTAAAGGATCGCTCTGAACTATTCTCTGTTTGGCAATCTTTTTACTTTATGATTAAGACTCAGTTTGCTATTTCGATTAAAGTCTTACGTTCTGATAATGCCAAGGAATACCTGTCTCATGAGTTCTCCGCGTTCTTTCACCAACACGGCCTCATTCATCAAACGACTTGTGTTTACACCTCCCAACAGAATGGGGTGGCGGAGCGTAAAAACCGTCACCTGCTTGATGTTGCGCATACTCTCATGACGCAGATGCACGTCCCTCGCTCCTACTAGGGCTACGCTGTGCTCCTCGCTTGCTATCTCATCAATCGCATTCCCTCCACGGTCCTCCACGGCCGGACTCCCTTCTCCCTTCTCTACCCCCACCAGGAACCTTTTCCTCTTCCTCTCCGTGTCTTTGGCTGTACGGCCTTTGTTCACGCTCCCTCCGCTACCCGCGACAAGCTTTCCCCCCGTTCCACTAAGTGTGTCTTTTTGGGGTACTCTACCACTCAAAAAGGCTATTGCTGCTTTGACCCCCTTCTTCGCAAGCAGTTTGTCTCCGCAGACGTGACCTTTTTTGAAAATGCTTCCTATTTCTCTCCTTCCTCTTCTCTTCCTTCTCCTCCTTCTGATATCTCTGTTCATTCCACACCTCTCCCCGTTTTCCCCCCTTCGTCTCCTCCTCCACCCACTCCTTCCCAGTCCGTCTCCCCACCTACCCCTCCACCCTCCTCTCCGCTGCCGTCTCTCTCTAGTCCCGGGCCAGCCTTCTCCGCCACGGACGCTCCGGTCGCTGACGCTCCCGTCGCCGCCGCTCCCGATGATCTGGATGTTCCCATTGCCCTTCGCAAAGGGGTGTGGGCGTGTACTCAACACCCGCTCACGGCTGTTGTTTCTTATGATCAGCTTTCTCCTTCTCGCAGGTGTTTTGCCTTGGCTATCTCTGCCACTTCTACTCCCCGTACCTACCAGGAGGCTCTCTCTCTCCCTCATTGGAAGTCTGCCATGGATGAGGAGATGGCTACTCTTACTGAACGGGGTACCTGGACCCTGGTTCCTCCTCCCGTGGGCACTGATGTGGTTGGCTGTCGCTGGGTCTTTGTTGTGAAGTTTCGCCCCGACGGCACTGTGGATCGCTACAAAGCCCGGCTGGTGGCCAAGGGCTTTACTCAGACTTATGGCGTTGATTACTTCGATACCTTCTCTCCAGTTGCTCGCCTCAGCACCATCCGGGTTCTCTTTTCTGTGGCTGTTAACCGGGCTTGGGCTATTTCTCAGCTGGATGTGAAGAATGCCTTTCTTTATGGCGATCTTCAGGAGGACGTCTATATGGAGCAACCTCCTGGGTATGTTGCTCAGGGGGAGACACGTGTCTGTCATTTGAAGAAGGCCATTTATGGCCTCAAGCAGAGCCCTCGAGCATGGTTCGAAAAGTTTAGTGGTATTGTGGCAACCATCGGTTTTCAAAGGAGTTCGGCCGATCACTCCTTATTCATTCGCAAAACGGCCTCGGGACTGGTGGTTTTGGCCGTATATGTGGATGATATTCTCCTTACTGGTGATGACCGAGATGGGGTGGACTTGACGAAGAAGCACCTCCGTCAGCACTTGGTCACGAAGGATATGGGCCCCCCAAAATACTTTTTGGGGATAGAAATCTCGCGGAAACCTGACTCCTTGGTCCTCTCTCAACGGAAGTATGCCCTTGATCTTCTTCGAGAAGCAGGCTTGACAGGTGTCAAACCAGCTCATCTTCCCATGGCTGTTGGAGAAGACAAAACGTGGACGGATGAATCGCCTCCTCTATCTGATGTCACACGGTACAGACGTTTGGTAGGCAAACTCATCTATCTCACGGTGACTAGACCCGACATCGCCTACGCTGTAGGAAAGGTCAGTCAGTTTATGCAAGCTCCCAGGGAGTGTCATCTTCAGTCCGCCCTGAAGATTTTAGAGTATATCAAAGCAGCACCGGGCAGAGGGTTACTCTTCCAGAAGAATGGCCATCTGAGAGTTGAGGCCTACTCAGACTCAAGTTATGCGGATGACAAAGGCGATCGTAAATCCACGTCAGGTTTCTGTACCTTTGTTGGAGGTAATCTCGTGAGTTGGAAAAGCAAGAAACAGTCTGTTGTTTCCAGATCCAGTGCCGAAGCAGAATACCGGAGTATGGCGTCAACTACGTGTGAGTTAAAGTGGTTGCGGGCTCTCATGCTTGACCTGGGCGAGGTATATGATTGTCCTCTCCCTATGTTCTGTGACAACAAGGCCGCTATACACATATCTAGAAATCCGGTCTTCCATGAGAGAACGAAGCATATAGAGGTTGACTGTCACTTCATTCGGGAGGAGATTTTGAAGAAACAGATTTGTACTCCTTTTGTCACCTCTGACAAGGAGTTGGCAGATATCTTCACCAAGCCGATTTCTACTTCCTTCTTCCGCATTTGTGACAAGCTGGGCATGATTGATATCTATGCTCCAGCTTGAGGGGAGTGTTGAAGTATTAGACCGGGCGGCTTAGCGGTCTGATCCATCGGTTTGTAGACCGAGCGGCTTAGCGGTCTGATCCAGCGGTTTGTAGACCGGGCGGTCTGGCGGTCTCACTCTACGGCTTGTTCTATCCTGCTGGAGTTGCCGAGCGGTTATCCCATCTGTCTAACCGCGCGGCCTGATCGGTCTCCATTATTCTAGCCGCTCAGCCTGTAAATGTTTAGTCCCACATTGTTTGTATACTCTCTTTCTTATCTCCTCCATTCTATATAAGGGAGGCCATACCTTTGTAAATGAGATCTTTTTTTGGATAATAAAATTTCAATTATTCAAAAGTTTATTCTCTTGTTCTAGTCTTTTCGCTTCTTGTCTCTACTTTCTAACAATAGGCAATCAATACTGGCGCGCTGCTCTGCAAGTCAGTCCATGCCCAAAATCACATCAAACTCAAGCAATGGTAAAACCGCTGCTACCAATATGAAGTCAACTCCGTCCAGCTCCCAACAAATGCGCCCTTTGGCCCCGGTGGTCATGGATGACCCATTGGGCATGCGCACTTTCAGCTCCGCATCCACCGAAAATGACTCAACTCCTATTCTCCAGATGAAGCTCTCCGCAAGAAAGGAGTGCGATGCTCTCGTATCGAACAATACCCTAGCGGGGTATCCGAAAACTAACATGAAGCCTAAAACATAGACATCACATGTAAAGGTCTAAAAGTATGAAGCACAAAGTTAAACTTAAACTTCCTCATACCTGTCACCACGTTGGGTTGGCGGATCGCTTCCTGCTGTCCAAGGTTGTAAGCCCTTGGTTGCACCGGTTGGAACCGAGAAGCGCTCGACTCCGCCATCTTTCCTTTTTCTGCGGCACTAGGGCCGGAGCACACAGTCTGCTCTTGCTTTGGCTCCTGCTCCGCACCTCCTTGATTACAAAAACGAGCAATATGTCCCACCTTTCTGCAGTTAAAACACGTCGGTTGCCCCTTGGAGTGAGACCCTCCGGACGTCCATTTGCTTTTCTCACCAGACTTGTATGGGTGAGGCTTCTTCCTCCATCTATTCCCTTCCAACTTTCCTTGGGATTGAGAAGGCTTCCCTTCTCCTTGCTTGGGCGCAAAGCCCTTACGACGTTGGCTTTGCTCTAGATCACTTTCCAAAGTTCTGGTAGCCTCCACTAGCTCATTGAAACCAGCCCTCTTCATGGCAATGAGGGGTTGTCTTAGATTCTCCCTCAGCCCTTGATAAAAGAGGTTATCCCTCTCTACATCATCTGCCATCGTCGTTCCCGCGTAACGACCCAATTGGGTGAACTCCTGCACATACTCGTCCACCGTCTTGTCTCGCTGCATTAAGTGCAGAAACTGCATCTGAAGGGCCAACCGTGTAGAAACAGGAATGTACCTCTTTAGAAAAACATCCCCAAATTCTTCCATCGACGGGGTGCGTCCAGGAAATTGGCGGCCGCTATGGCTCACCCACCACAACTTGGCGTCTCCTTCTAACATGAACGCCGCATACTCAGATTTCTTCTCTTCTGGCATCTCTGCTGCCCTCAAAAGCTCTTGAATCCGAGCCCACCAATCCTCCTCATCAGTTGGTGTACCAACTCCCTTGAACGACAGGGGATGGAAGCTCAAAAAGTACTTCATCTGCCGGTCCCCATGCCCGACCACCACTCTTTCTGCCAAAGGCTCTACTCGCCTGGCTTCTCCGCCGGGAATGGTCGTCACCGTATCCGGGGTAGCAGGAGTTGCTACCTGAGCTGTCGTTGCAGCTTGGGCTGCCACCATCGCTTCTACAAGCATGCGGCAGAAGTCGGCCGGGTTTACACCCATGCCCACCTGACCTTGAGCAGTAGCACTGCTCGCCAAAAGCTCTTCTCTTGCTCTCGACGTACCCGCCTCGTTGCTTGCACTCTTCAAGAAAACAAGGAATCAGTCTCTAATCTCAAGACTTAAACATAAGGACACTCATGGTCCCGCATTACTCTTATGTGGATAACTTCTCTACGCACTGACCTTAAATCTAACCTCCCTCTGATACCAAATTGTAACACCTCCCCTGTAATGACCGTATAATATGAGTCCGGCTGGGGCCCCACAACATACAGACGCCACAGCTTCAGTATTATAAGATGATATAGCTACCCAATCTCAAAACTCATAACACAACACAGCGGAAACAATAAGCAAGACTAGAAGTTATCCACACCTACAAGAGTAACGAAATGGCCTTAAGGCCTTACAACAAAAGTGAGTCCAAACTCAAATAATACATCAGTCATAAAAGTGCATAAGCACTCCTAGTCTACCTCGGCATGCAAGCCGGTCAGCATGGGCACCAAATATACAATGTCATAAAAGTAGAGCTAAAGCAAAAAAGGTAACACTTCATGAGGCTTAGGCCTTTCTGGCCGGCGAGCTAGCTCCTGCTTGCGATCCTTGCCCTGTAAAAATTATTAGTAACGTGGGTCAGCAAAGGCTGACCTCAAACTGTGTAACCAACACATCTCCTCTCGGTCGCCCCTAATGGACCTCGGGGAACCCTCCAACCTGCAAGTCAGCACTTCGTATGCAATATATATATATATATATAAACAATTAATGCACTAAGAATAGGCTTTGATGTCTCAAACAACATACATGTTCTCTATTGTTGAACATATAATAAAAGGGGCCTACTTATACAACATGTATGCAACAACCCGGGCTTCACCCAAGGCACCCTATCGCGTATGCATCTAGCACATCATCACATCATATGGGTACTCATCATTTCCACATTGGCATAAAGACGCAAACAAAGGGGTTTTACCAACATTCCCCCCAACGACACATAAGCCGCCACACGGAACTCTTGCCAAGGCCCCACCCGCTCAAGGTCTTAAACCCGGGCTTGCCTGTAAGCTCTGACTTCTCATGTCAGGATTCCAACAAACACACAGACCGATTCTAAGAAGCCTTGCTGGACCCCACCCGCTCATGGCCTCATTGCCCGGGCTTGCCCCAAGCTTGGCATTCTCGTCAGTCTCACAGAAGGGGACTAGTCTCGCCGGAACACTCTCCACATATGATGTGCACGTCACGGGATAGCCAGCCGACCACGGAGACACAGCCACGCCTTGACACATCACAAACCAAGACAATTCCACCCTAATCCCTCATTCGTACTGCAGCGTTCCCGTGCACTAAGGAAACCATCTATCACCCATGCGGAGCTAACCTTGTCCACCAAGGAAACCATCTACCGCCAATGAGGAGCTAACCTTGTCTGGTACTGGCCACACGTACTCACGCAAGATAAAGGGAAGAACATCACTAACATCACAAACGGCCTCTTACCGCAACGGATCTCTACGAATCCTTAAACCTCGTATGCAACATCACTGAGTCGCATTAACGATCGCGACTACGGCTTCACCCACCAAGCCTAATCCATTAACGAAGCGGATCTCTAATGCAAAAACATGTCGTGGACGGACTCAATCGACCCGGAGGTTCCTCTTGAGCCTTGGCGACCCAAACCCCTCTCATTTGAGAGTTGGTGCCCAAAAACTAGAAAATAAAAGATGTTAAAACATGCATCCTAAAACCAAGAGGAGAAGTGTCGTTACCTTCCGACTTCTCTTCCTAGCCATGGAAAAATAGCCGGATGAAAACCTTTGCAACGATCTAGCCTCCACGGATTTGGACTCGGCTCGCGATATAGAGCACCGAAGCCTCTCCAATAGCTGAATCGCTTCTTCACCTTCTTCCTTACTCTCCCCTCTCTCTAGAACTTTAGTAAGAGAAAGCTTGGAGAAGAATGAGCATTTCTAACCCTATTCTCAGACTTAACTCAGCAAGAGCAATCCCGGACCATCAGATCCCAAAAGAAAGGGAAGAACGGCCACGATTCGAACTGAAAATCAAAACACATGGGCCGAACATGGCTTGTGACACGCCCATGTCCAAGGCCGTGTTCTCCAATCGACGCTGAAACCGTCGCACCCAAAACAAGACACGGGGCCTTCACACGCCCGTATCACATTTGACACGATCGTGTCCAACCTGAACATGCCTGGGCTCCAGGCCGTGTCCAATCCCTTATACGTCCCGGCTCACAACTCGAGAAGGACACGGCCTGGGACACGCCTGTGTCTCAGGCCGTGTTCGAAGCCTCGACGATCGTCGAACGCAGATCGTCGATCGCTGGCCAAATCGTCGAACGGAGTTCCCTGGCAAAATCTTCGAACGCAGCCAAATCGTTGAACAGAGATTGTTGGGGAAATCGTCAAAAACAGATCCATGGAAATCGTCGAATGCAGATCGCTGGGGAAATCGTCGAACGCAGATCCATGGAAATCGTCGAACGCGGATTGACACAGCGGGACAAGCCCTATGACACGCCCGTGTCACAGGCCGTGTACCCCTACTCGACGATTGCCACTCGACGATCGTCGAACCGAGGGGACACGCCCCCTATCACGCCCGTGTTCCAGGGCGTGACCACCCAAATATTTTGTCGACCGAAATTCGTTGACCACTCGCCTTACTATGCCACCCGAGCGTGACATGCCCATGGACACGCCCGTATCCTAGGCCATGTTCCCTGTCTCGACACTTTGTCGAGCGCAGGACGTCGACTTCCCGGACTCTTGACGAGCCTTAGCTTGACAAGGACAGGGACACGCCCGTGTCCTAGGCCGTGTGACCCCCAACTTGGAAGAATTAGTTTCCAAACACCTAGAGAGGGGTGAATAGGTGTAATTCATTTTACTTTTTAAGGCAGAATATCTATTCAGTTAATTACTCAGAAATAGTTAATTCTACATCTAACATAGCACAGAATTCACAGAATCACACAATCACAGATTGCACACAGTTTTTATAGTGCTTCCCCAAGGTCTGGGTACATCCACTTTCCCCCTTCGCCTATCTAGCAGTGTGCTAGATTTGGCCTAACTTCTTCTCTTCACCTCAGATCCTCAGATCTTACAGTAGCTCAGAACCCAAACTAGGCTCCTACAACTCAGAGTGAGTCCACACTCCTACAACTCAGGCAATCTGCCCTACCTCAGCCTTCAACAAGGCCTACACTCAGAGATCCCAATCTCCTATAACTCAGGCTCACAGCCCTACCTCAGCCTTCAACAAGGCCTACCACTCAGAGAAAATAATCTCCTATAACTCGGCCTTTATAAACACAGGCTTACAACTCAGATCTTGTAAAGATCCTACATAAAATAGATTTAACAATGTATTTTACCACCACCTTGGTAGAGAGAGAGAGGATGGATGGCTTCTTGATCAGTTCTTGGAAGAATCTGATGGCAGAGAACAACCACTCTTAGCTTTCTTCAAAGCTTCTTGAATCTGAACTCAGTAGGGTAGAACTCTTTTGAAGTTGATCTTCAATCAGCTTCTTTCTTGAAATTCAGATCTCAATCTGAATCCTTCTTGGCAGACTGGTTCAGGATCTGCACTTGAGGAACTTGTTGATATAAGTCCCTTTCTTCCCTTCAATAGATGGAGCTCTCTCTCTCTCCAACTTCTTCTTAGATTTTCTGTCGAAAATCTTCTTTTATTTTTATGTATACTGTATCAGAATAACTTCTATCCTGTATTGGTTCTTCTTCTATTATCAATCATCATTATCTGTTGAAGGAGAATGCCTTTATTTAGACTTTCTCCATGGTAACCGGCTGATCCGATTTCTAACAAACTTCTAACAGCTCTGACAGTTGCAGTAGACCGGTTGGTAATGGCAGCTGTCAAGTCATCCAGTCACTTCTTGAAACTCTGTCTCTCTCTCAGCAAAGTGTCGAGACTGAACTTCATCATGTGTCGACACAAGTAGACTAAGTTTCGACACAAGCCTTGATGGTGTCAACACAGCTTCCTTGGTGTTGACACTGCTTCTCGACACAGCATCTGTAGAATGTGTCGACACTAATTCTGTGTGTCGACACAATCACTTCTTTACTTTAACTTTGTTGAAACTCTGTTATGTGTCGACACAAGTCCTGTGTATCGACATAGTTGATGTCGACAAAGTCTTCTGTATGTCGACACTGCCTCTATGTGTCGATACAGTTGATGTCGACAAAGCTTATGTGTGTCGACACTGCCTCTGTGTGTCGACACAGTTGATGTCGACAAAGCTTCTGTGTGTCAACATTGCCTCTGTGTGTCGACAAAATTGATGTTGACTAAGCTTCTCTGTGTGTCGACACTGCCTCTGTATGTCGACACAGTTTCTTCTGGTGTCGACACAACCTTTCCAAGTGTCTACACAATTAACTCCAAGTGTCGACACAGCTTTTCTTCAGTGTCGACACAAGCCTTCATAAGTGTCGACACAACTTCTTCTTGTGTTGACATATGGACTTAGAAACTTTTTCCTACATTCTTGTATTTTCTTAACCTGCACATATAAACTCAAAACAACATCTAATACACATTGATGCATATCATTGAGTAAGGTGAAGCTTCTTCAAATCTGGTACACATTTTCCAATGTACCCAACAATCTCCCCCTATTTGGAGAAGTCATAACCCTTAGTCAATGATATACACCATTCATAATAAAAAAATATTATGATATATAAAAAAATTATATGACAGGGTAACTTATAAACAAAACATATATAAGATATCATCACAGAATAATAATACTAACACAATGAGCATTAAACATTGTTTTGTTTCAACTTCAAAAGTTTCTTTAATAATAGTTTACATAGATTTTAAACACTAAAGTTTACAAAGTTGTAAAATCTAGTAAATATATCCTAAGGCTGCTCTGGCTCCTTGATGAATATTCCTTTGCCTGATTGGATATTGGCTTGTACAGGAGCATCTGTATCCTCAGCTGGTTTCTTGCCCTTCAGATCCTTCTTCTTTTGTTCTTCTGCCCTTATTCTCTGTCTTTCAAAATAATGAAAAGGCTTAGGGAAATATTTGCTAGGCTCCTGAGCATTAGGAGGTAGCTTCACAGCCTTTGCCTTTCTTCTATATTGCAGAATAGCTTCTTGTCTAGCTTCATGCTTTTGTCATTCTTGTTCTGTGTACCATTTGCCCCTGTCATGGGTCTGGTCCTTTACAGCTTTTCAGGCAGTCAGGATAATATTCCTAGAAGTAGGACTCCACTGCTCAAAATCAGGCTTTAACTCAGCCTATTCTCTGAATCTCTTCTTTGACAGTTGAGCTTCTTGCTCTTTATTCACAACTGCTTCTGACATTTCAACTTTCTCAATGATAACATTTTTATTACCCTCTGGAGGGCTGTACATTGACTGTACTTCTTGATGAATCACTTTAAAATCTACTGGAGGGTAAATGACCTGAGCAACTTCAGCTTGATCACCACCAAAATAAGCAGGGTGTATACCTGACTCAGCTACATTGTCATCATCACAGAGGGGGTGGATATCCAAGTGTGGCTCTGATGCTATTAGATATCCATTTAGCATGATCTGAGCTAGCTTTGACTAACACTCTCTCCCCCTTTATGACTTCTCTGGCAATATGATCCCTAAGGTCATCTTTTTGAAATCTGATTTGTTCATCAAGATAATTAACACCATCTTTATAGAATGACCTTAACTTCAGTAGCTGTGCAGAAATGGTCTTTTGAGATTGCTCAATAGCTGTTTTTACAACAGCTAGGCCTTCCTGTAATTGCTTGTCAAAATCTGCCTTGGCATTAGTCCTTGCTTCAGTCTGAGCAGTTGCAACATTCTTCAGTTCTGTAACAATCACATTATGTGATTCTGTCAGATTATCATTCATTCTAAGTTGATTCTCTAGGACATAGCATTGCTTAATAGCTATATCATCAACTTGTGTCTTGATTTTTTTATGATGTGTTGCTAGGAAAACCACAGCATTGCCACCTTTGTGAAAACAATCTGTCATTTCCTTCTTGTTTTGATTAACTTCAAATCTTATTGATTTTATACCTTGAGCCAAGGAGAGTTGTAGATCTTTATGGGTCTCATCCATATATTTCTCCATGGCTATTCTTTGTTCATCCAACTTTACTTGTAGAGAGACTAATAAGGAGCTATAATCAATTACTAGGGCAGGTTGTGGAGCAGTTTGTAAAGTCTTCTTATAACTATGGCTTCTTCTTTTGAATACCATTAGCTTTCTTTTCTTAGCTTGAATTTTTTGCTTCCTCTTCTGAAGCTGAGGTACTGGCTATATCAACTCTATCCTTTGGACTAGGAGGTAATTCCTGTGCAGTCCTACGTAGCTCCCCCTGAGTCCCTTGCTCCTTCCCCACAGTACTTACTTGCTCCTCCTCAATGTTGACTTGCTCCCCCTCAAAGTCTGCTTTCTCCCCCTCAAATTCTGGTTGCTCCCCCTCAGTTCTTGCTTATACTATATCTGGAAACAACTCTTCAAGGGTAAACTCTTGTTGAGTTGGGACTGGAGATACTCTTATCTCTGGAGCATTAGCAGTAGCAGATGTATCCTCTATGATAACATCTTGTGCTTGACTGTTTAGTTGAGTTGGCTGGTCAACATCAATCAAAGATTCAGTTAGTGTTTCATCCTTATCATTGAGAATTGATTGATTAACCTCTTGAATTACCTCAAGTATAGTTTGTGTAGTCATTTCACTTTCCAAGTGGGCTGGCTCTGATTGTCTCTTAGATATCTGCAAGGAGAAAATAACCAAACTAACAATCCAACAAGGCAAGTATACCTATCGAAATGCAGCTAGGGGACACAAGTGTCGTATTAAAATACAGGAACAGTTGAGTAAGCTTACTCACACGAAATCTATTATTTTATCGACGGAAAAATTAGGTTTTTTAGAAGAAAGCTAAACGTACTAAAGGAAGAGAACTACTTGCAATGAAAGAGAGCTACTTGCATGAAAAGATAAAGAGAGCTAAAAGAGCGATTAAACTTAAGCTTAGTAACGATGAGGGGAAAATGCACTCGATCAGAAATCACCTCGGCAAGAGTGGTTAGAAAAATACGATAAATAAACCTAAGCTAATTAGGGTAAAGGTCCTTGACCGTGGAGGTTCCATGAATATTGACACGCTTCTCTCGAAGTCCGTGCATAACTGAGTTTAGGAAGGTCCGACCGACTCTCGCCTAAATCGGAGGCCTAAAACTCGCTTTACGCGGTGAACCTCACTATTGGATTTTACTCCAATCTGGGAGATTTGAACGTCTGCCTCTCTCGAGGGGTGCGAACAACTCCCTTTACTCTTTAGTTCTCATTTCAAACTTTCGGCCTCTCGGCTAGCACAGAATGAAAGCAAAGGTGGAGAGTATATATCGATGATATACCTCCAACCCGTGATAAATCAAGAGTAATTCAAGGCTAAACCCAAAAAAGAAAAGGTAAGATTTAAAGCATCATAACCTAATCACTCGAACCTCGGATCATCAAGATCGAGTACATGGAGGATTAGTTAATCATGGTGAGGTGGAAGAGGGGGGATGAGTAGAAGAAAAATAATGAAAACAGAGCAGAAACGAAAAAGAAAACAACACTTTTTATTAATGGAAACATGGATCTTACAACTTAAAAACTAGAGATTACAAGTGCATGAAAGGTAAACTACACTATCATTATCATTATACTACAGAACGAAGCTAGGAACTAATACAGGGAAAGCATAAAGCTAGAGCTAAGAACTAAAAATGAAAAGACATGCTTAAAAAAGTTCAAAAATACAAAGGACAGAACCTCCCCTCTCAATGTAAAAGGTGTCCCTGAACCCTTGGAGTTGGGCTCTATTTATAGATTTTTTCGGGTCGGGTCACGCCCCCCTGTCACGCCCGGGTAGGGCGTGACCCTGGGGCGTGACAAATTCGGTGCGACTTTTTCGGGCTGGAATTTAATTCTGACGAAGTAGTTGAAGTACACGCCCACAAGTCACGCCCTGGTAGGGCGTGTACCTGGGGCGTGTTCTTTGCGGCGTGACTTTGTTGAGCTGAAATTGAATGCTGGAGGTGACGGGCGGAATTGCTGAAGTACACGCCCATATGTCACGTCCGGGTCAGGCGTGACCCTGGGGCGTGACACTTTCGGTGCGACGGTGGAGCGGGAAAAACGAGTGCGTTGCGGCGATTCCTCGGAACCTGGGGACACGCCTCTGGAACACGCCCGTGTCGGATGTGACACGGGCGTGACCGAGGGCGTGTACACTAAGTTTCCACGGAATGCAGTTTCGGACCAATTGCTTCATTCCTCTGGGTTACACGCCCTAGGTACACGCCCGGGTAGGGCATGACCTTGGGGCGTGTCACAGCAAAATTCGGCTGAAAGCCGTGAAAACCTGCAAAAAGCAGAAAAAATGCATTAGCGACAAAAATATATACAAAGGGAAATCAAAATAAGTACTTTACAAGACATGATTTGCTTTAAAACCCCGAAAATATCCTAATAAAATTGACTGCAAACCGTATTATCAGGCTCTTCCTCAAGATTAGGCTCCCCCTGTACTTGAGCACTATCTGCAATATCTTGTGCAGGAGATTTTTCAGGAATCTCTTGCCTCTCTTCATCTGGCATGTCTTTTGTTAGGACTCTATCCCATCTGGAGATAATCCTGATGTCCATTCTTCTCATATGGTTAATCTTTGAACCAGCAGTCTGTGTCATTACTTCTGGAATTATTCCAGCCAAGTAGAGACTCATAATCCTTCCCAGATTTGGTTTCTTAATATTTTCCTTAATCTTTTCAAATATTACTACTGACCAATCTGTGTTTAGTCTGTATATGATCCAGGTCATCAGGCTGAACATATAGGCTGAAATCATATCATGCCCCCTGGCTTACAGAGAATGACTTTGCCAACCACTTCTGAAAGAAATTTGCCTTATAGATTCATCCCTTTTCTATTCATTGTTAATCCAATCTTCAAGGTGGGATCCAATCCACACCATTGAAGTGCTTCCTTAGTCTTTGATGAAGGTATTTCTTCTTCTTCTTGAGTTCTTGGAAGTTGAAGAGTTTTCCTCAAGCTCTTCAAGGTAAGTTTAACCTTAGTTCCCTGAACTTTAGACTTGATTTTAAGTCCAGTAGAATCCAAAGTAGCTGCGCCATAGAATTCTAGTATTTCCTTCTTCCAGATCTTTGTTGGTTCAGATACCAGAAATTCCAACCCATTTTCAACAATTAGGGTTACTACTGCTTTAATTTCAGTTTTCGCATTATCAAAGGCGTTGCGTACCAGCTCATAACCTTCGTTGACACTATCTTCTAGCTTTGGCGCCATTAGGGTTGAGTGAAAGCTTGGATTGAGAAGAGAGAAGTTGTCGACATAAGGTTTTGGTCTCGAAAATATGGAGAGTGTGTCGACAGAATATGTTGTTGACCTATTTATACCTTTCTAAGTAATGAAGGTCAAAAGTCGCGTCAACAATCTCTTAATGTGTCGACACTGTTGAAAAGTGTCGACACAGACTTCTAATGTCTCGACATCAATTCTATTTGTCTTTGTCGAGTTCGACGATCTGAGGTCGACGAATCTGCGTGTTTACTCTAAGTGTCGACACCACTTCTGGATGTGTCGACACCACTTCTCTGAAGTGTCGACACTGATTCTCTAGATGTGTCGACACCACTTTCCTGGAATGTCGACACCACTTTCCTGGAATATCGACACCAACTACTATGTGTCGACACAGATAACTTCTTGTGTCGACACAATTTTACTTTAGCCAAATTTTGTAAACTAATTTATGTTCAACATACCTATTTCAATTTTGAAATTGTTGAATTTAGTTTCATCTAAAGCCTTAGTAAACATGTCAGCTAATTGTAAATCAGTACTAACAAATTCTAAAGAGATATCTTCTTTCTCTATATGGTCTCTAAGAAAATGGTATCTTATTTTTATATGCTTTGTTCTACTATGAGAAACAGGATTATGAGCAATAAAAAAAACACTAGTAGAATCACATATTAATGGAGTTCTACTTACCTGAATACCATAATCTTCTAACTGATGTTGTATCCACAATAGTTGTGCACAGCAACTTCCAGCAGCAACATACTCAGACTCAGCTGTGGAAATTGCCGCACTGGTCTGCTTCTTACAGCTCCAAGATACCAATCTTCCTCCTAGAAATTGACAGGTGTCTGTAGTACTTTTCCTATCTACTTTGCAACCTGCAAAGTCTGTATCTGAATAGCCCATTAGTAAAAAATCTCTATTCCTAGGATACCAAAGGCCTAGATTAGGGGTGTCCTTAAGATATCTCAAAATCCTTTTGACAGCAGTAAGATGAGATTCTTTAGGGCAGGATTGGTACCTAGTACAGACACATGTAACATACATGATATCTGGTCTACTAGCAGTCAGATATAGGAGGGAGCCAACTATTCCTCTATACAAAGTTTCATCTACACATTTCCCTGCATTATCTTTGCTAAGAGAAACACTTGTCCCCATAGGAGTTCTCATGGTAGTGGATGACTTCATACCATACTTCTTAATTAACTCCAGGGTGAACTTAGACTGGGATATGGACAAGCCATCATCATTCTGTCTTACTTGGAGACCCAAGAAGAACTTAAGTTCTCCCATACTGCTCATTTCAAATTTCCCTTGCATAAGTTTTGCAAACTTTCTACAAAGGTTATTCTCAGTAGAACCAAATATTATGTCATCAACATATATTTGGACTAGGATAATCTTTTCTTTGGATTCCCTAAGGAATAGAGTCTTATCTATTTTCCCCCTTGAGAATTTGTTCTCAATGAGGAAAGTAGACATGGTTTCATACCAAGCCCTTGGGGCTTATTTCAACCATACAAAGCTTTCCTAAGTCTATAGACATAAGTAGGATTGAGTGGATCAATAAAACCTGAGGGCTGCTCTACATAGACCTCCTCTTTTAAATCTACATTTAAGAATGCAGACTTAACATCCATCTGGAATACTTTGAAGCCTTGATATGCTGCATAGGCTAAGAATAGCCTGATAGCTTCCAACCTAGCCACTGGAGCAAAAGTCTGATCAAAGTCTATGCCCTCTTCCTGTCTGTATCCTTTGGCAACTAGTCTTGCCTTATTCTTCACTATGATCCCACTCTCATCAAGCTTGTTTCTATAAATCCACTTTGTCCCTATGCATTGTGGCCATTTGGTTTTGGAACCAAATCCCAGACCTTGCACCTTCTGAATTGATTTAACTACTCCTGCATAGCTTCAATCTAGTGAGGGTCTTGTATTGCTTCTTCAAATCTCTTGGGTTCCACTTGAGATAAGAAGCTAGAGCAAAGAACTGTGTTTAAGTTCCTGCTCCTTGTATGTACTCCTTGTCTTGGATCACCAATGATCTGGTGTGCAGGATGATCCTTCAACTGTCTAACTACTGAAGGTAGTCTATCAGCATTTTGACCTTCTCTAATCTCTTCGATATGTTGCACCTCATGGTCTTCATCAGCATCTTGAGTGTCTTGTACTCCCCCTGGACAGCAACTACCATTTTCCACATCCTGCTTTGTAGTTGGATCTTCTCTGATAGTAAGCTGGTCCATTTTTTGTTGTATACCTGGAGAGCTACAAGAACTACTTGGCAACTCACAGTTAATAAGTCTAGTTTCATCAAAGATGACATGAACTGACTCTTATACAACTTGAGTAGCCAAATTGTAGACCCTATACGCCTTACTATTGTTGTTGTACCCAACAAATATCCCATCTTGGGATTTGACAGCAAACTTAGTTAGGTGAGATTTGTCATTGTTAAGCACATAGCATTTGCAACCAAAGATCCTAAAATAGGATAAGTTTGATTTTCTGCCTTTCACAACCTCATAGGGTGTCTTTTTGTGGCTTTTGGTGATGGAAGCCCTATTGAGCACATGGCATGCAGTGTTTACTGCCTCAGCCCAGAAATATTCTGGGAGGTAAGTATCACTCAATAGTGTTCTTCCAGCCTCAATCAATGTCACATTCTTTCTCTCAGCAATGCCATTTTGCCGAGGTGTTCTAGGTGAGGAGAATTCCTGAAGAATCCCAAATTCTTCACACAGCCTTGTCATACTTTCAGATTGGAATTCAGTTCCATGGTCACTTCTGATTTTGACCACTGAACTATCTAATTCATTCTGAATTTGTTTGACAAAATTATAGAAGACCTTTGGGGTTTCAGATTTCTGTCTCAGAAAGAATACTCATGAGAATCTAAAATAGTCATCTACAATCACAAAAGTGTAGACCTTCCTACCTAGGCTCTGAACTGGCATAGGACCAAATAAATCCATATGCAAGAGGTACAAGCACCTCACTGAATCCTTGGTTTCAAGGCTATGAAAGGAGGATCTAGTCTGCTTGCCTTTTTGACAAACTGAACATATTCCATCCTTATAACACTTAACTTGAGGACCATTCCTCACTAACTCTTTACTAAAGAATTGGTCAATTGTCTTGTAGTTAAGATGAGCTAGCATCTTGTGCCATTTGACACAATGAGAGACTTTCTCATCAGCCACAAGACAGATAGGAGAATTCTTATTCTCACACACAAAATCTAGGCAATACATATTTCTTTTCCTATATCCAGTCAATATGACATTTTGATCACTTGATCTCTTGATATGACACTCATTCTTGACAAATGAAATGTCATATCCTAGATCACTCAGCTGGTTTATGCTTATCAGGTTATGTTTCAAACCCTTTACATAGGCCACTTGAGTGATTGTAATTGAGTGGTTAGAAATGTTACCAAAACCTTTGATGACTCCCTTTTCAGAACCACCAAAGATTACTTTAGGCCCATTCAGCATAGGTGAGTAGTCCTTCAGCAATCCCCTTGTTCCATTCATGTGCCTGGAACATCCACTGTCTAAGTACCATATAGGGGCATGACAACTTGGACTTACCTGCAACAAAGTTTACTTAACCTTAGAACCCAAATAACTTTTGGGTCTTTGGTTCAGGTTAGTCTGAAACCTAACAAATCTGTCTGCAGCTCTTCTAACAGGTAGACTGCTATTCTCCTTGACACTGAAATTGTGCCAACAGTCTAAGGCATAATGGTATATCTTGCCACAGCACCAGCACTCAAACTTATTATACCTCTGTTTAGGTACAAGCTTAGCTGAATTGTTTGCAGCTGGTCTTTTATTTTGTGCTGGGGCTTTGCCTTTCTTATTGGACTGTGCAGCCCATGCAGTTCTCTTAAAGCCTATTCCTGTTTTACCCTTCTGTGACACAAAGTCATCTATTAAGGGTAGGATAGATTTTGGCTTAGAGAAACTAGCCACAATCTCCTTCTCTTTCTGAAGTCTGTTTTCTAGACTTTTAATCTGATCATTTTTGAAAGTGATTGTTCCCATTTGAATAACAGTTATGTTCTTCAATTTGGAAATCTCATTCATCTTTTGATCCAGCAGCTTCTCTGAATCAGATGCAGCCAACTTAAGAGCTGCAATTTCCTTTGCCTGATTTTTGGCTAGGTTTTTGCTTCTCTTAAGTGCCTGCAATAAATCTCCATATTCATCTATCAGCTGATGAATATCTCCTTCAGATTCAGACCCATCTTCATCTCTTGATGGAGATGCATCTGATTCTGACTCAGTGAAGTAATCAGAATCTACAGATACATATTTTACCTTACTGGGGCCAGGCTGATCCTGACACTTGTCTTCTTCAGACACATCCATCAGTCCTTTGCAATGATGGTCTTCCTGCTCATAGATAGAGTCCAGTAATTGCATGAACTCATCCTCTTCTTCTACAAATAGACCAATATAAGCCTCAGCCTCAGATTCAGAGTCTGAAGTTGATTGATCCGTCAAACTTTTCTCTTTCTCAGCAACCAATGATTTCTCCTTCTTGCTCTTGTGCTGAGACTTCTTTCTATTAGTAGACTCTTTCCTTTTGTCTGGATAGTCAGCCACAACATGTCCAGCTTTGTTGCAGCAATATGATATAATCTTGGATGTAGTTGACTTGCTAGGCTTTGTCTCATTCTTATCCTTCCTGGATGATTTCCTCTTCTGATAATAGTCATCCTTAGACTGAGATGTAGATGGCTTTGATTTCCACTGCTTCTTCTTTAAGAACCTCTGGAACTGCCTTGTGAATGCTGCAAAGTCTTCATCTGAATTACTGCTATATGAACTGTGATTATCAGAATTTTCTGAAAACACTTCTACATCCTTCTTAGGAGATGATGAAGACATTCTCCTATTCTTCCTTGTGGCTTTTACCTTGAAGGCCATAGACTTTTCTCTATAGTCACCCTTGGTATTTTTCTCTTCCTCCTTTCTGGCTAATAGCTGCATTTCATAAGACAGCAAATTTCCAAACACTATTGGAGGAGAAATTTCAACCAATCTGGTCACTTCCCTTATGACACAGATCTTTGTATCCCAATCCTTAGTTAAAGACCTAAGGAATTTATCATTCAGCTCATAAGTACTGAATATTCTTCCATAAGACATTAGTTCATTGACAATCCTATAGAACTTCTTATAACATTCAGTTATACTTTCAGACTTGGCTTGTCTGAAACTCTCATATTCTTGATTAAGCATAAACTTTCTATCTTGCCTAACCTCTTCAGAACCCTCTATGTAGACAATCAATGTGTCCCACATCTCCTTGGAGGTTTTACAGTGAATTAGATTCTGTAATGTTGAATCATCAATGCCACTTACTATAATGTTCTGAGCTCTTTTATCCATTGTTGCCAAGATGATCTCATCTTTAGTCATCTCTGAAAAATCCTTTGGAATTCTTTGATTGGCATCAAGAATAAAAATTTTCATAGGAACATATGGTCCTTCCTTAACTGTTATGTAAATTCTAGGATCAGATGCCTCCATGAATAATCTGACTCTTTCTTTCCATATTCCAAATATCTCTTTCCTGTAGATGGGCAATTTCATTGCACCAAGTTCTTTATGGTTTTCTCCTGAACCCATTTTCTTGAACTTATTTCTGCCTTACAGATCTCACTCAGACTGTTAAGTCTAACTTTGAGGAAACTCGCTTTGATAGCACTTGAAAGAATTAGTTTCTAAACACCTAGGGGGTGAATAGGTGTAATTCCTTTTACTTTTTAAGGCAGAATATCTATTCAGTTAATTACTCAGAAACAGTTAATTCTACAGCTAACACAACACATAATTCACAGAATCACACAATCACAGATTGCACACAGTTTTTATAGTGGTTCCCTAAGGTCTGGGTACATCCACTTTCCCCTTTCTCCTATCTAGCAGTGTGCTAGATTCGGCCTAACTTCTTCTCTTCACCTCAGATCCTCAGATCTTACAGCAGCTCAGAACCCAAACTAGACTCCTACAACTCAGAGTGAGTCAACACTCCTACAGCTCAGGCAATCTGCCTACCTCAGTCTTCAACAAGGCCTACACTCAGAGATCACAATCTCCTACAACTCAGGCTCACAGCCCTACCTCAGCCTTCAACAAGGCTTACCACTCAGAGAAAATAATCTTCTACAACTTAGCCTTTATAAACACAGGCTTACAACTCAGATCTTGTAAAGATCCTACAGAAAATAGATTTAACAATGTATTTTACCACCACCCTGGTAGAGAGAGGGGATGTATGGCTTCTTGATCAGTTCTTGGAAGAATCTGATGGCAGAGAACAACCACTCTTAGCTTTCTTCAAAGCTTCTTGAATCTGAACTCAGTAGGGTTGAACTCCTTTGAAGTTGATCTTCAATCAGCTTCTTTCTTGAAATTCAGATCTCAATCTGAATCCTTCTTGGCAGACTGGTTCAGGATCTACACTTGAGGAACTTGTTGATATAAGTCCCTTTATTCACTTCAATAGATGGAGCTCTCTCTCTCCAACTTCTTCTTAGATCTTCTGTTGAAAATCTTCTTTTGTTTTTTATGTATACTGTATCAGAATAACTTCTATCCTGTATTGGTTCTTCTTCTATTATCAATCATCATTATCTATTGAAGGAGAATGCCTTATATAGACTTTCTCCATGGTAACCGGCTGATCTGGTTTCTAACAAACTTCTGACAGCTCTGACAGTTATAGTAGACCGGTTGGTAATGACAGTTGTCAAGTCATCCAGTCACTTCTTGAAACTCTGTCTCTGTCAGCAAAGTGTCGAGACTGAACTTCATCATGTGTCAACACAAGTAGACTAAGTGTTGACACAAGCCTTGATGGTGTCGACACAGCTTCCTTGGTGTTGACACTGCTTCTCGACACAGCATCTGTAGAATATGTCGACACTAATTCTGTGTGTCGACATAATCACTTCTTTACTTTAACTTTGTTGAAACTCTACTGTGTGTCGACACAAGTTCTATGTGTCGACACAGTTGATGTCGACAAAGTCTTCTGTGTGTCGACACTGCCTCTATATGTCGACACAGTTGATGTCGACAAAGCTTCTGTGTGTCGACACTGCCTCTGTGTGTCGACACAGTTGATGTCGACAAAGCTTCTGTGTGTCGACACTGCCTCTGTGTGTCGACACAATTGATGTCGACTAAGCTTCTCTGTCTATCGACACTGCCTCTGTATGTCGACACGGTTTCTTCTGATGTCGACACAGCCTTTCCAAGTGTCGACACAATTAACTCCAAGTGTCGACACAGCTTTTCTTCAGTGTCGACACAAGCCTTCATAAGTGTCGACACAACTTCTTCTGGTATCGACATATGGACTTAGAAACTTTTCCCTGCATTCTTGTATTTTCTTAACCTGCACATATAAACTCAAAACAACATCAAATACACCTTGATGCATATCATTGAGTAAGGTGAGGCTTCTTCAAATCTGGTACACATTTTCCAATGTACCCAACACAACTAAGACCCAATCTTGGCCAAAAAAACGCTGATCGTCCCTCTTACAAATTTTGGGGCGTTACAAAGCATACTTTTGGGTGTGCTTTAGGTATCGCATCAGCCTATCGAGGTTATCCCAATGGTCTTGGCTAGGATTACTAGTGAACCTGCTTAACATGCCAACCGTAAAGGCTATGTCAGGTCTTGTGCAGAACATATCATACATGAGACTGTCAATCAGTTTAACATAATCTAACTGTCTAATCCCAGCTCCATCATTGGGCTTCAAGCGATTATTGTAATCGTAAGGTGTCTCCACTACTCTACGTTCACTATATCCCCACGTATCCAACATGGACTTGATATAGTGGCTTTGACTTAGGGAAATACCATTTTTCGCAAAGCTCACTTGCATGTCTAGTATAGTCTCAGCTACACCTAGGTCTTTAATGCTAAACTCCTTCATTAGTTCTGACTTAACGTCATCCACTACAGATTGATCAGAACCAAGAATCAGCATATCATCAACATATAAGTTAACTCACACTATTTTAGATGTGCATACGTCCAAAATAGAATGTGAGTGTTGCTCGAAGCATCCAGATGGGAATCAAAGTGGAATACCCTACCCGTTGCCCCTAGGTGGGTATAAATAGACAAACCCTTAGGAGTTACTACGGGTATGGGTTAACTGTGTACCCTAACTGACCCGTTAAGCCTCCGAACCCGTTATTCGTCCAAATATACACTAACACTTCTAACCTACTTAAAAACTTCCGCTAGAATGCTCTGTGTTTAGTTTCGATATTGTTTCATAGTATTTTGGTATTAATATGTAACTCCGCTAACTGTCCGTGGAATATGACATGTGGTCCCGGTCGGATCTTCTCTTATATCCCATGTGACGGATGAGGGTGTTACAAAGGTCACGTTCGCCCAGTTGAGTGGCGAGCTAGTCTCGATCCCCTCATGAGTGAGGTGCAGATATCACATGGTTAATATAATTTGGTCTGCCAAATGTGATTATGTCTACATTTAGCTCATCAGAACAACGAAGTTTCGTTGTTAGCAGACCTCCTTTTGGCTGCATATAACCATTTAGAACAACATAGCTACTCTATTTACAGGCCAGACTTGGAAATCTATAAATAAACACAAGGGAGTACCTCAAAAATCAAGCTTTCAAGTTTTCTAATTCCCAGATCTTCTTGCGTTTTCTGAGGTGCCCTTAGCTCAGTACATGCTAAGGAGAGGAAGCGCTCTAAGATCTTCCGGGTGTGTGGTGGGACTTTCGTGCTGCAGTCTTGAGTCAGTTTTGAGCTCTAAGTCTTTGGTCAGCCAAGCTTGCTAGGAGAAATAAGTGTGCGGTCGCCCCTTCCCCAAGGGTTCGAACTCCACAGAAGCCGGTTCCCAGTTTCAACAACCGGGTGCACATTTTTCTGCCTAGATGCACGTTTTTTTTGAATATATGTGAAAAAATATTAGGTTTTTCGTAATATTTTTCAATTTGTAGATTAAATTTTATTTAATAAAAGAACAAAAGAATTGATCAATTTCCAAGCTTTTGAAAACCGGACCGGACCGGCCGGTCGAACCGCGGACCGGACACACACCCGGTCCGGTCCAAGTCAGAAACCCGCTCCAGCCGCGGACCGCCCGGGAACCGCTAAACCGGGCGGGCGGACCGGCGGGCCGGGAACCGGGCACGGTTTGGCGTAACCGGGCGGGTCAAGAAGCCCAAAAATTTTAATCCTGGAAAATTCGAAATTGCCAGGATTCGAACCCAAGCAATTTTTCTCACTAATGAGGGAGTTATCCACTGGAGCTTTTGATTTTTATGTTTTAAATTGTATTATATTATATGTATATACATATTAATGTATATATTAAAAAACTTATATAATTAATATACATAACTATATAATATAAATTAAATATTTCGTAAATATATTATTATAATAACTTATTAAATTATTCATTTTATTACTCTATTAGAATGTCGTTTTTGTCCAAACTCAACGGAGAAAAGACGTCACACAAAACAAAATTTTATAAGTATAGTAATAATATATACATCATTTTATTTGTATCACAATATAATGATGATAAATTATCAATTTATAGATAAAATTTTAATATAATGCTCGATGCTCTCGGGCGGCCTTCGGCCGCATCTAGGCGTGTTTCGCCAGCCTCCGAACGGGCTTCTCCCGTGCTCGATGCGTCGTTACGGGTTGCGCCTGCATCAAATCGGGATGCACACACTTCAAGACGGATAGTGTCCACAATATATACATATGAGCACTCAAAATGACCGTAAAAAAATATAAATCAATATTACAAATTTATTTTATAAAAAAATTACGTTTTGTCATAAAAACATTAATTTCACGCAATCTTTTTTCATCTCTCTCCCTCTCTCTCCTCCCTCTCTCTCTCTCTTTCTCTCTATCCCAACTCTCTCCCCGATCTCATGCTCTCGCTCATGATCCAATGGCTCTTGTTTGATCTACAGTGTGCCTCCAAATACCTATATTGCTTTATATAATAAGATATATATATATATATATATATATATATATATATATATATATATATATATATATATATATATATATATATATATATATATATATATATACATACATATATATATATATATATGTGTATATATATAACCGTTCAACCCCGGTTGAACCGGTTGGACCGGTTCAACCTTGAACCTTTCTCTCCACCGGTTCGATGTCCGGTCCGGTTTTCAAAACCTTGTCAATTTCATAATATTCACTAATATTGTTTATTAGACGAACGTGAAAATTGAAATTAGTCACTAATATTCAATTTCACAATATTCATCAATATTTAGTTACAATATTGAATTCCAATTACATCCAACCGAATGAGCTCGGGTCTGAGCGAATCCTAGGAGTGCAACTCGGATTGGTTTGGTTCGGTTCTGCTCAGAATCAGGAACCGACCCGTATAAGTTCGGTTCTCAATTTTTGAAACCGGACCCGAACCACGGTTATAAATTGTAGAACTTGAACTGAACTAGAAATATTGGTTTGGTTTCGGTTTGGTTCCCACTTGAATGAAGAGCAAAGCAACTAAGACCTAGAGCAAAAGACATCGACATCTATAACGAGCCAGCGAGATGGCGATGAGGGAGGATAGGGTTCAGAAGGGCTTTTCACGGGACTACATAAGAGGCGAGTCATTCAAGATTTCATGGAATTTAAAATAAATAAACGAGAGAGGAGAGTCATTCACATTTCATTGGATTTAAAATAAATGAGTGAACCTTCGGCAATAACAAAATATGTTTACAATGAAATTTTTTTGCGATACTTTTTAAAATGTTACCGTAGTGTTTTAATTTTGTATCATTTTTGGAAAAAATATGACCAATACTCTATAAGAAAATTGACAGTGTTTTTTTATATAAAAATGTCGCGGAAATATCGATTTATAGTGTTTTTTCAGAAAATTGACATTAAATTATATATTATAAATTAACTTTTTTTAAATCCATTCGAGCCAGTTCTCGGATATCCAACCATAAGACTTGAGAATCGAACCGAACCGCCAGATTCTATATTTTAAAAAACCCTCCCAGAACCGAACCATTAAAGAATGGACCTCATTAGGATCCGTTTGGATTCGGTTTTCGGTTCTTCAGACACCCCAGCGAATCCCCCGTAATCCTACCCAATCGCCATTTTTATTCCAGGCCCGGCGCTTCCCCTCTTCCCTTACATACGCGACTACACATCAAGGGCACGAAAACGAAAACCTCCAACCGCCCGGAGACGCTGCCGCCTCGCCCACGATTCCGCCCGATTCCGCCAATCCTGCAACGAAACCCTCCAACCGACGGAAGACGCGGCCATCTGCACTCGAAGCCACAGCCGCCGCCTGCACTCGAAGCTGCCGCTGCCTCCCTCCCCCCTCTGTCTGCACTCAAACCACCTGACGCAGCCTGCATCAGGCTTCTGCCCAAACTGGTCGGGTAAGAACCGAAACCCCCCAAAAACGCACTGTTCGCCTTGATCTTATTCTTCCCCAACCCACTGCACATCATCAAACAAATCATCATCTTCATAACCGGTTCTTCATCTAATATTTACTGCCATCATGAAGCAAACTCAATTTTTTTGCTGCATTCTCATGATTTGAGCCTCAGGCTCAAATATGATGTAATTAATAGTGCCTATTCGATTTGGATAATGAGAGTTTGATGATGAGTTAATTGAAAAACCGATTATGAAAAGGTGCATCTCATATGAAGCAAATTCCTAGGACATGTCTTGCATTCTCTTAGTTGAGCCTCAGACTTGCTAATTTATATTACAAAGAAACTAAATAAGTAAACACAGATGAAAATGATGAAACCATTTGGTAAGGCAGGAGTTGTTCCTAGACCTATAAGTCGTGACATGCATACACTGAAACACCATTGTCATCATCAGGATCTTCAACCATGATACACATCCTTTACAAAATGATTTGAATGGAAATTCGGTAAATCTAAGCAAGATAATTTCCTTTTGATAGATCTCTATAAACCTTCACTTTTTTGGTATATAAAATAATTTAGTGTCCGTGGAATCTAAAAAAATTAAGTGTCATTGGGGTCAATCATACTACATAGAAGGCCAAGATTATTATCTAACAAACGGAAAGTCATTACAAAAATACATTAATGCTAACTCAAGTATATGTTCAATTATCTGTTTAGTCCAAAAAAATAGTATTGCTTCCTCAGGATTGAATTTAATTTTAAATCAAATTAAGAGCGACTTGAATTTAGATTTGTTTAAAAACTTTATGTTATTAATTTGTGTAGTCAATCGATTCTCTTTCCATGTTATTTGCTACAATGTTGCTTACAACTGTAATGCCCTTGCAATGCCACCGTGAGTGAGCACTGGCAGAGCTCATTTGCTTGCAGGGGCCACCTACCCTACGAGCTTAACCCGCAGGGTGCATCGAGCACGAGCATTGTTGCATGTATGAATTCATTTGAAACCATATACGTTATTGCAAGTATCTATTCATTTGTGTGCAAATTACATAATAATCACCGGAAGGGTTTGTTGATTCTACATGATTTTTAGTCAAAGAGATTTGTGTGCATTTCTAAAACTATCTATTTCAGTGTAACAACCTATAATAATGTTTAAAAATGAAACTGCAATGTAAATGACAAATTCCCTCACATTACTTCCAGATTCCATTCATGTAGCACTTTTAGGCTATGTTTGTTTGGGCGATGGGAATTGAAGCAGTGGGAGATGGAGGGAGAAGGCCACTGTCTAAAATTAGGCAAAAAAATGATGTTATAGAGTAGGAATTGAGTTTAACCAAATAGTTTTTTTTGAGCGGTATAATTTTTCTCCCACCAAAAGCGGAGCAAAAAAATCCTAAACAAGCATGTATATGTGCGCACACGTGTGTTTTATTTGGTTGTTTGTGCGTGTTGTGTGTATGATTGTGTGTAGTTGTGCGTATGACTGTGTATGGTTGTGTTTGTGTATGTTTTGGTGCTCATGTGTGTGTATATGTGGTTGTGTATATATGGGTGTGAGTCTGATTTTCTCCCCTCCACCTCTCATCAAATGTTTTGATTTTTTTTCTCTTGAGGACTCAAGTTAGAGAAATGGTGGTAATTGAACCAGAGATCGCGCTTGAAGAGGTCGAAAAACCTAAGGTACTTCAGGAGTCAAGTTCCTTTACAACAACAACGTCTTTACGACTGGAAGATGGAGTTGGCAGCGAGGAGGACTCCTTTGATGACGCTTTGACAGAAGAGCAGTTAACGGAGGTTTGATTCAAAAATTTTTTACCCACTTTTATATTTGTTATGCTATGCCATTTTTTGAACTCTCACCTGCTCGATCCTTGCATAGTCAGGAACTCTTGATTATAATTTATAGAAATGCTTGAAACTTAAGTTTTGTAATTAAATTATATCATTTTGGAAGGATGATTGATGTCGGTTTTACTTTTGCATTGTTTGAGTTAGATATCTGATCAGGCATGGATTCCAATCTCATTAACAACCATCCCCTTTTTTTTGTTTTTTGGGCTGATCAACTAATTTAAGATGGCTAATTGGTCAAATTTTTAATCCTCATTTGTGTGTAATGATAAATTCAATTACGGAACTCCTGAGATTATAAACTCTCATCCTTAATGTAATAAATGGAGGTAAAATGAATGCTTATGAATACCTAGTAGGAGTGTTTAAACTTATGCCCCGTTTGGGAGGGTTTTTTTTCCTTTCCATTTTCTGAAAAACAACACCGTCCATATTGTTGTGTTTGTTTTAGGGATGAGTGACTTTCTAAAAAGGCAAAATAACTTCTTTTGGATGAGCTATATTTTCTACTGATAGAGAAAACAAACACCATATTATGAACGGCTACGTTTCCAGAAAATGAAAAGGAAGAAAAAAGCCCTCCCAAACAGGATATTACTTTATTCCTTTCTGATTGCATAACTTTATGTATTATTAACTTCTCTTGAGCTGAGCTTGTTGAACAACAGTAAGTGATTTGTGTGAGAAGTGTAAACCTGTTATGCAAAATTTTGGGCTGAACAAATATTCTTTGCCATAGATATTGCGTGGCTTCTTTTAATAGAGCAAGGTTTGCAATTGGTATGTGCAATTTTATTATTCCTTGAAGATAATTTTGATCTGGATTCGGTCAAAATAATAAATAACAGTTTAAGAGGAATAACCTTTGAATTATAATGTAACATTATAAATTTGTGAAGCTTAGCATATCGCTAGGTGCAAGGCACTTCAAATTTAGAAAGAGCTTCTGAACTGCTGTTTTAATTTGGCCATTAAGAGAGGATATGCACTATAAAATTAATGATTAGGAACGGCCCATGAATCCAAAAGTTTCAAGTTCCCACAAAAATTACGTACTTGTACAAGCTAATGTAAATGGAATTCATGACTTACAAGTTTTTAATTTTGATATGTAGAGAGATAAGTTCTCTTACTAGTATAGTTAAAGAATATTGTTCAATGGACTAAATAAGCACCTACAAAGCATGAATATTTGCAACGGCCTTGTGCATCATATCCAAAATATTTCGTAGTTGGGAAACTCTCGGAAACCCATTTCCAAAACTCTTCGAATTTCTTCTTCTAAATTTAGATAAAAAGTTTCTGTTTCTCACAAGTACTATCAGATATGACTGAGTATGCTCATAAATGCCAAAAGTATTTGTTTTGCGATAATAACATGAAGAAAGACATGAGAATGAGAAAGTGTTAAATAATAAGTGGGAGTCGATTGATTATGCACTTTTTTTCATGGATCCTATTTAGGATGTGATACGTTTTTGGGACACAAACATTGTGATGCAGGACAAACATCACACCTGCTTGCCACCCTGACATCACCTCTAGGGAGCCCACCCTGACATTTCACCAAGATGACTTTCATCAGGGTTGCAACCTATACACCCCAACCCGAACTCTGCCTCCCATCATCAGAAAATGATAGGTTGTTGAGGCCTAGGATCGAACTCCCGACCGCCTAGAAAAGAGTATTTCACCAACAACCTACCGTTTCTTGGTGGTGGGAGGAGGAGAGCTGGTTGGGTTGTATGGGCTGCAACCTTGATGAAAGCCTCCTTGTTGAGATGCCAGAGTGGCGCTCCTGGTGGTTATGTCAGGGTGGCAGGCAAGTGTGATGCTTGTCCTGCATCACATATTCTTCATTTATGTGAGATGAGATATAGTGGTTAAAAAAATTAAAAAGGTGAATGTAACACGTCTTCGTATTAGTTTGTACACAGTTAAATAAATTAAAATTTCAAAATATATCCTATATCCTATGTTTTTTGAAAATCATAATTTTTATATCTGTATGTATCGTATTGTATCTCGCATTTTCCATCCGTCCTTGCGCAACATGGGATATGAATCACATGATGGTTAATAATAAATTGTCACTATAAGACAAGTGTGTAGCATAGTTTAGCATATGTAGAAAGATTTATGGTACACAATTCCATTTGTTCAACCAATGCTATAGATAAGACATTGTTCAAAAACTAGTATTTTTTGCTTTGAAGGTAAAGTTGGACAAGGAGAGTTTTTTTTTCTCTCAGCTTCATCCAACTACTCGTTACAAGGATGATGAATTATAAAAGCATTGATAGAATAAATTTGAATCAAATTGCATTTTGTTGTGCATTGTCAACTTGAATCACCTTACCGCCATTGTATTCAAAGGAACAAACATGTTTAATGATAAAATTGCATCACGAACATCATTGATTCCTATGCAATAACTGTAGTAATGTCTTAGTACAAACTTGTTATACTTGCATCATGATTGTTCGTAGTGTGTTAGGTTTGTAGTATTAATGCCATGATCATAACAGAACTTAAATCTTCACTTGATCCTGGATACATTATGTGAATGATAATAATATGCATTTTCGGACGACTCTCATGAGAAGAAATGATCCATTGTCATCTCCCCAAGTTTATCTTTTATTAATTTTAATTATTGTGTTGTTTTTTATGTAATTTTCTCTATAGTAGCATTTAATATTTTTAGTTTAGTCTTTCTTTCCTTATATAAGGGAATATAACAGGGGTTTTTAGTATCGCGGAAGTCTTTTATTAGCTCTCATTTGGAGATATACTCTTAGAGAGAACCAACCCTTAATGGTTTAACAATCCGGAGTTTAGTCTTTTATTTCGGTTTTTAGTATCGTGGAAGTCTTTTATTAGCTCTCATTTGGAGTTTAGTCTTTCTTTCGCCAAGCTTATCTCGTGTGTTTGTATTTCTCTTTTATGTTTTAGTGTAATCTATATTCTTGTTTGTATCAATTAGTTTGATTAACTGCTCAGCTCTCATGGCCTTCACCGCTTGCTGAGATTCAATTCCTCTCTCCCCCTCTCACCATGACCCATAAACCAATGTTACCTATGACTTCGTTTTCTCGAAGTCACCGCCTTTTAGGACATCTATGTATTTTGTAAGAGGTGCAAGCCTAGTTGTCAAGGCGCGCGCCTATGCGCGCCTGAGGCGCCTAGCGCAGCTCGCTGCGCCTCAGCATGGCTGAGGTGGGCGATGTGCCCCAGGCGCGCCCAGGAGTGGCGCCCGGGCGCGCGCCTTACAGGCTCCCAGGCGCGCTTGAGCCTTTCAAGTTTTTTTTAAATTTGATATGGGCAAAAACATGATCTTAGACGCACCCGAGACACCCCTAGGCGCACGTGGGCTCCCAATTCGCTCAATTTCAGCGAATTGGGCGCCTAATTCGCTCAATTTCCTTTCCCCCCAATTTTTGCGCCTCACGTGCCTCAGGCGTGTGCCTGCGCCTTGCTCTTTGCACCGAGGCTCCAGGGGCCCTTTGCGCCTCGGTGCGCCTTGCGCCTTTGATAACTTAGGGTGTAAGCTAACATCACTGTCACGGTTCCGTAATCATACTTCCTCCTTAGCCAAAATCACCATGCCATCGCCACGACCTGGGGAGCCTAAACCCATGTCGACATTCTTGGCTTCCCATTCGAGCAAGCATTCTCTACTCCTGATGCTCCCTATTCTGAATCAACCTCTCCTACTCACTGCGAGGTTGAGGAGGCCTACATCCATTGCCCCTAGTTTCACTAGATCCACATCATTATCATCCCCAGTTCAGATCTCTTCTCTAGCCAACCACTTGACAACAAATGCTTCTCATTTAGCCAACCCACCTGCACCTTTGATAGCTCCTAAAAACCATCCGACTAAAACACAAACTCATCTTCTCACTTTTCAATCATTCTTCTATCTCTATCCACCGCCTTTCACCTAACATGATTGTTGCGGCCCTACTGCCAATTCCATCAATTACCTCGCTATAAACCCCTTGGATCACAACGAGGTGCATTCTCCATTACAACTACGTACCCATTGTCCTCATCCCTGACTCGGATCATCACATTAACATATTTATTCGGTTTATAGTAGCCCCACTTATTGATGCCAAAATACACCAACTACTCTTCCTCGCTAATGTAGGATCGCAAGACAACCCGAATTATCCTCAAGACCCTTAAACCTTAACCAGAGCCAAATCAAGGCGAATTCACTTTCTAGATTCAACAAAAATCTCGTTGCTACACCCGCTTCGAATTTCATATTTTAGATCCACCCAAATCTCATCTCCAAAGCAGGACGAATTCACAACCTAGATCTACCACGATCTAGTTTCCACAACAACGATGACTTCCATGATTACAACAAAAAAATATTGAAATGTTTATAGAAAATACAAGATGCATAAGATTAATCAAGATATGAAAAACTCCTTCAAATCAATAATGAAGGAAGGAGGCGAAGGTGTGATTGCATATACATGTTTTTTTGCAAAACCAACCATGACTTCCTCTTGATCCTTTGGAACTAGTGAGAGAGAATTCTTCAATGCTCCAAGACGGCTTGGGAAAACCTTGAGAAAAATCATCAAAATCATATCTTGGAAAGAGATCCCACGCGTGTAGATCGAGTCTCAAAATATTCTGGGAGCTATCGCTAACACTAGCAGCTACTGTCAGACAGTAATATACAAATTTCAAAATCACGCTCTGTCCGCCACCTACTTCCTTGCGCCTTCCTTTTTATATCTATTTCTACTTCCTGGCGCTTGCGCAACTGTCGGGCTATAGCATGTAACTTTTCTGCCCTACAATTTAACTCCGGATTGTTATCGCGAGGTGCTAACAACTACTGCGGGGCGGTAGTATGCAAATTTTATTTTCGTCCGGGTCGTCCCGAGGCCTTCCTTGAACTATGCAGATGAATAAGTTTTTCCTTCTCTACCACCGAGCGGTATCTACTACTGCCGACGATAGTGTTCATTTTCTGACCACTATATTTTCATTTCGCTCGATCAATTCTTTGTTCTCCATCACCTGTATCAGCTCATATACATGTACATTCACAATATGAAAAACTTGCAAATGAACATTGAAGGCTTATCAAGATTGTTATTCTCAAATAAAGAGAGTGATGAACTATATTCCAACAACGAAGTAGACTGATAGGATTGAATTTAGTTAGCTCAAAATTCAAATTGAACCAAGCCGCAAAAGGTGACATATAGCGTATGAGTCTTTGAAAAAGATAGGTTACACGAATTGACAATCCAATTTTTATGCGATGCATCGAAATCGACGCATCCTTTCAAAACGCTACGTGCACTTTTCCATTTTGTCATGTATACCATACCTAGCCCACGACACATTTTCAAACAACCTTGTATGCTTGCTCTACCCTGATGTAGGGTAGGCCGTGGGTGCACAATTTAGACTCTACATGCGACGCGACCGTCAGTGACGGCGACGAATGTTATGAGCAATAATAACTTGACACCACAAAATTAAGCGAAAACAAAGAAACAATATAATTTAATTTTGGCGATTATAGTTGGCTTTCCTCCGCTCGGAGGGCCAAAGCAAAGCGTGCGGCGAATCGGTCCTCCTGCAAATTAGTAATCAATTGACACAAGGCGCTACAAACTAGAGCCAAACAAAATATGAAGTTTCCAATAATAATATTGCAAATACAACAATCCAAATCACGAAAATAAACTCACAACTAGCGGGCTGGTTTAGGCCAATGGAGGTGATAAGTCCGGATGCGTGGATCGGGTACCGAGGGTGGAGACGGAGGTGGCAAAGGCGGGTGGGGGGCTGTTTTGGTGGCCAATAACGGAATCGGAGGGCGATGGAGTAGATCCGGATAGGAGCACGTAGATCCGGACTCGGGGAAGGTAGATCCGGTGGTGGAATGTCGGATTGGGGCGGGGGAGGGTAGATCGGGGCAATATAACCCGGATCGGGTAGTGGGGATGTAGATCGGGTCAATAGAACCCGGATCTAGGAGGATTAGGGGCTGTGGAGTAGTGGGGAAGAGGTGGATCCACGAAAGGGAAGAGAGGAGTGGCCGGCTAGGGCTAGGAAGGCCCTAAGTGGGGTCGGAAATGGCAAGAGGGGCTGGAAACGCGCAGGGACTGGCAGCAGCCAGTCCGGCGGCTGCTTGGAGGGGCGGTGGCCGGCGGGTTGCTTGGGATGGGCGGTGGCCGGCGGATTTGAGGAAGGGTGGTAGCGGCGGGTTTGAGGGAAGTTGGGGTGAGTTCCGGGGGGGGGGAAAGGGGAGGAAACGGTGGGAAAATGTGGGGAAGGTTAGGGATTACCTTGGGGGAGAGGATGAACGCCTAGGAGTCGTCACCTAGGGCTCCACGGAGTCGGCACCGAGGAAGGATCACATGATTCCGGGATTGAACTTCTCCAAATTCTGCAATACCCCTAAACCAGCCCACAACTCCCTATTTATAAGAAATAACACCCTAGGGCTTCACCATCAACGGCTATGATTGGCCGATGGGTTCGGCCTCTAAATAACAACATATAAACTCAAATAAAATACATAAATATATAATTTCGACTCGCAGCGACGTTCCGGACGCAACCGCGGAGTCGGATCGGCGGTCCGATCAAGCGTTCCTGCGGGAATAGACGAACGTGGGTCCCGCGCCTCCAAATGCACGATCGGATGGAATCCCATCAACTCCCCCCGACTGAAAAGCATTCATCTCCGAAGAATGGAGACGATCGTACTGGAGTCGAAGCCCGGGGGCGAGTTGAGCAAGCTCAGCTGGTAGTATCCAAGTGTCGTCCGCGTCGGGGCGGCCGCGCCAATGGACCAAGTAGCGAAGACGTGGCCCGTCTGTGGTGGGGACAATCTGGTGGGATCTGATCTCAGTAATGCTCTCATCTCTCAACTCTCTCATGGTGGGGCCCGGAGTGATCGGTGACGCCGACGGCGGGACCATAGGCGACGACTGTCCAGGAGGGGGAATATGGGCAATGGGTGGATTGAGGTGGCTGCTCGACATGGGTGGGGTGGTGGGGAAGGGTGGCAAGGAGCGAGGGAGTGGGTCGCCTCCACTGCCCGGGTCCACATAGTCATGAGGCTCGTGATAGGGTGTCAGATCCTCAACATTAAATACTGGGTGAATCCCCATATTTGCTGGGATATCCAGCCTGTAGGCGTTTGCTCCAATCCGATTAACAACCGAGAAAGGGCCCATTCGCCTGGCGCTTAGCTTTTTGGCAGGCCCAGAAGGGAGCCTCTCCGAGCGGATTCGTACCATCACCTGATCGCCAACATTAAAAATACGTTCCCGCTTTCGTTTATCCGCGTGGGCCTTATAATTTTCATTGCTCATAATAATGCGTCGGCGGACCGACTCATGCAACTCATGCAGGTGCTGTGCAAATGATTCTGCGGACTCACTAGGCCGGGACTCTAACGGGCTTGGAATAAGGTCAATGGGTTTCCTGGGGTCATATCCTGACACTATATGGAATGGGCTCAGCCCAGTGGACCTATTGACCGAACTATTATATGCAAACTCGGCGATCGGCAAATCTAAATCCCAACTACCTACATGCTCTCCAGTTAGACACCGCAACAGATTCCCTAGACTCCTATTCACTACCTCAGTCTGACCGTCCGTCTGTGGGTGATATGCGGAGGAAAACCTAAGGGTAGTACCAGTCTTGTGCCACAGGGTTTTCCAAAAATAACTCATGAATCTCACATCACGGTCGGACACAATCGACTTGGGTAGGCCATGCAACCGAAAGACATCCCTCATGAATATAGATGCAACGTGGGTCGCATCTGCCGTCTTGCGGCAAGCAATGAAGTGTGCCATCTTCGAAAACCGGTCAACCACTACAAAGATGGAATCGTGTCTCCGTAAGGTGCGGGGGAGTCCGAGAACAAAGTCCATGCTGATGTCCTCCCAAGGGCGGTGTGGAACATGTAGGGGTGTATAAAGGCCGGTGTTCTGTTTACTTCCCTTGGCCGTCTGGCAGATACGGCAGTGGCGCACAACTCGAGCTACGTCCTTCTTGAGGCTGGGCCAGTAGAGACGGTCCTCAACAATGGCTATAGACTTATCCCGCCCGAAGTGACCCGCGGCTCCGCCCGCGTGCAGTTCCCAAATCAGATAGTCTCGGTAAGACGTCTGAGGAACGCACAGGCGAGAACCCCGGTACAGATATCCCTCGTAAATCTGGTATCCCTCAACGGGGTCGGGTGGGTCTCGGGACAAGGCGGTGTAAATCTCGCCAAAGTCAGGACACGTGGGGTAATCGAGCATCAGTCGCTCAAGGCCCTGCACACTCGCCGTCAGCGTCTGCAATAGGGATACGCGGCGACTCAACGCGTCAGCCGGCTTGTTCTCAACACCCGCGCGGTGCTTGAGAACATAATGGAAATCCTGCAGATACTCGACCCACTTCGCATGTCGGTGGCCCAACTTGCGTTGTGAATCGAGGTAACGGAGGGCCTGGTGATCGGAGTACAACACGAACTCCCGGGGGAGGAGATAGTGTCGCCAGTAGCGCAGAGACTGGACAATAGCGTAAAATTCTCGATCGTAGTTCGAGTACTTTTGCTTAGCTTCATTCAATTTCTCACTAAAGTAAGAAACTGGGTGTCCCTCTTGGCTCAACACGCCACCTATACCGATACCCGAGGCGTCGCAGGCGACCTCAAAGGCGCGACTAAAATCTGGCAATCGTAGGACGGGAGCTGTCGTCAACCTCTCCTTAATCTCCTCAAAGGCTCTAGTGGCTGCGGGGGTCCACTGGAACTCTCCCTTCTTGAGACAGCTCGTGAAGGGGGCCATGATCGAGCTGAACCCCTGGACAAACCTCCTGTAGAAGGTGGCAAGGCCGTGAAAGCTGCGAGCCTCGTGGATATTCTTAGGCACAGGCCAATCTCGGATAGATTTGACCTTCTCAGGATCCACGGAGACTCCGGTGGAGGAAATGATAAAGCCCAGGAAGTGAACGGACTCGGAGAGGAAGGCGCACTTCTTCAGGTTCACATACAGTTTCTCTTGGCGAAGGGTGCCAAAGAGAAGTCTCAGATGATCGAGGTGAGCGGCCTGCGTCTGGCTGTAGACTAATATGTCGTCAAAGTACACTACCAGAAACTTGCCCATGTAGGGCCGCAACACCTGCGTCATCACACGCATAAACGTGCTCGGGGCGTTAGATAGCCCGAATGGCATAACTAACCACTCATACAGACCGTCCTTGGTCTTAAATGCGGTCTTCCACTCGTCCCCTTCACGAACTCGAATCTGGTGGTACCCACTGCGGAGGTCGATCTTGGAGAAGATCTGGGCACCCGACATAGTGTCTAGTAAATCATCGAGTCGTGGAATAGGAAAACGATACTTGACCGTGATTTTATTAATGGCGCGGCTGTCGATGCACATACGCCAACTACCGTCCTTCTTAGGAGTAAGAAGGGCGGGGACCGCACAAGGACTCATGCTCTCACGAATGAACTGCTTCCGGAGAAGCTCGTCGACCTGCCGTTTGAGCTCAGCGTGCTCATCCGGGTGCATACGGTAGTGGGGCAGGTTCGGGAGGGAAGCTCCCGGGACTAAATCAATGGCATGCTGAATGTCCCGCGGGGGAGGCAGCTCATCGGGGAGCTCGTCTGGCATAATGTCCGTAAACTCGCCTAACAAGGGACGCACCGCGGGAGGGAAATCAACTGGGGCGTCCTCGGCAACCTGGGTGGCGGCAACCACATAAATAACATCGGACTCGGCACTATCTCGTAGGAACTCGCCTCGCCTCAGAATATGCAGGGGCCGCGAGGTGCTCGTGCTCGCAGATGGCTCCACCACACCCTTAGGTCGATCTCGGGGCTGGGTGGGTGTCAACGTGATCTTCCGCCCCTTATCATAAAAGACATACGTGTTCGAGCGACCGAAGCACGTAACATCACGATCAAAGAGCCAGGGGCGGCCGAGCAGCACGTGGGCGACGTCCATGGGAATGACATCGCACCAAACCTTGTCCTGAAAGGACGCGATAGTGAGCGGGACTAAGCAGCGCTGGGTGACCTGAATCGCCGTCTTGTCAACCCAGACGACACGGTACGGATGGGGGTGAGGCTCTGCTCTCACCTGCATACGGTCAAGTGCCTTCTGGGCTACGATATTCACGCAACTCCCACTATCAATGGCTAGTTTGCAGGGTCCGCCTGCGCTAGGAAAGTAGGTGTAGAAGATAGTCGTGCGTCGCCAGTCTTCATCCACACGGGGGGGTGTGCAAGAGGCGTCGAATCACTCCTACCTCTAACGATCGCTCGGCGTCACTCTCCCAACCCTCCTCGACTGCGGCCCTAACTTCCTCTGGGGCCTCCTCTTCCTCCTCTAAACTTTGTTGCTCCTCACCCTCAACTAGCAGGTTCCGCGTGGGGCACCGCGCCGCCACGTGGCCTCTGCCAGAACATCTAAAGCATACAATGCCTCCAGATCGCTGATCATCAGTGGCTATGGCTTTACCCTTCGCATCCGCGGGGATACGTGAGGGTGCAGCTGGAGTGGTCTGGGGCGGAGCGGGTTTCTTAAATGTCGAGGAATCAGCCGGGGGGTGAACTGCCTCGTACTAGACGAACGCAGGTACTGCTCGTACTCAAGGGAGAGCTGGAATATCTGGTCAACAGTCTCCAAACGGTGGGGAATCAACTCTCTCCGAATATCGGCACGAAGGCCAGCCTTGAAGCGAGAGGCAGTGGCAATAGGCTCCTCGGAAACATCACTCCTAACGATCAACTCATCGAAGCGGGCCATGTACTCGGCAACGGTAAGGGTCCCCTGCCGTAAGTTCTGCAGCTGCTCAAACAGTTGCCCACAATATGATGCGGGGAGGTACTTCTCTTTCAGTCGCTCCTTCATCTCATCCCATCTGGTGATGGGGTAGTAACCATCCCGCTCTAGGGCTCTCTCAACACTGATCCAAAACACCTTGGCTTGCCCGACCAACTTCATCTTCGCAAACCGGACGCACCGCTCGTCGCTCATGTCGTACCACTCGAAATAGTGATCCATATCCAAAAGCCAGTCGCTGAAGGCTTTCGGATCTAGCCGACCATCGAACGAAGGGGCGTCGAGTCGGATACGACGAGTAATGTCAAGGTAGTGACCACCTCTCCGTGGGTCGGGGTACTCCTCGGGGTAGTCCTCCTGAAAGTAGTCGTGTCGAGCGGGTGGGGGACCGCGCTCTCTCCGACCGGAGGATAGTACTCGTCATGGCGGTAGTCTCGGGGGCCAAGTGGGGGCACTCGGTCTCTGGGCTCATGCGGAGGCCGACGAGGCATACGGTAATCGTCCCGTGGAGGTAGGGGCCTCTCACGCACCGGGTCAGGATGTCGCCTAACCGGCGGGGCTGGGACTCGGTGGTGAGGGTCACGACGGGAGCGGTCTGCATGTGGATGACCATCTCTCTGGCGCTGGTCATAACGTAGAGGAGCATCGGGGTCGTCCTCAAGCGATTCGGCGTGCTGTGTCGGTGTTTCCCTAGCGTCCTCTAAGTGGCCTAAGCGACGGTTCACTTCAGTGAGATCATGACGCACCTCGTCAAACTGGGCCCCTATGGTGTCAAGACGATCTAAGACAAGTCGCTGGAACTCCGCAAAAGCGGCGTTCGAGTTTGAGCTCGTCGCTCGGTCCTCGGTGATCTGTGGTTCAACCATGCTGACTCTATAATTTCTACCACTACGGAGCATGCAAGTGGCCCAAACCCTGGGGCTCTGATACCAATTGATGTAGGGTAGGCCGTGGGTGCACAATTTAGACTCTACATGCGACGCGACCGTCAGTGACGGCGACGAATGTTATGAGCAATAATAACTTGGCACCACAAAATTAAGCGAAAACAAAGAAACAATATAATTTAATTTTGGCGATTATAGTTGGCTTTCCTCCGCTCGGAGGGCCAAAGCAAAGCGTGCGGCGAATCGGTCCTCCTGCAAATTAGTAATCAATTGACACAAGGCGCTACAAACTAGAGCCAAACAAAATATGAAGTTTCCAATAATAATATTGCAAATACAACAATCCAAATCACGAAAATAAACTCACAACTAGCGGGCTGGTTTAGGCCAATGGAGGTGATAAGTCCGGATGCGTGGATCGGGTACCGAGGGTGGAGACGGAGGTGGCAAAGGCGGGTGGGGGGGCTGTTTTGGTGGCCAATAACGGAATCGGAGGGCGATGGAGTAGATCCGGATAGGAGCACGTAGATCCGGACTCGGGGAAGGTAGATCCGGTGGTGGAATGTCGGATTGGGGCGGGGGAGGGTAGATCGGGGCAATATAACCCGGATCGGGTAGTGGGGATGTAGATCGGGTCAATAGAACCCGGATCTAGGAGGATTAGGGGCTGTGGAGTAGTGGGGAAGAGGTGGATCCACGAAAGGGAAGAGAGGAGTGGCCGGCTAGGGCTAGGAAGGCCCTAAGTGGGGTCGGAAATGGCAAGAGGGGCTGGAAACGCGCAGGGACTGGCAGCAGCCAGTCCGGCGGCTGCTTGGAGGGGCGGTGGCCGGCGGGTTGCTTGGGATGGGCGGTGGCCGGCGGATTTGAGGAAGGGTGGTAGCCGGCGGGTTTGAGGGAAGTTGGGGTGAGTTCCGGGGGGGAAAAGGGGAGGAAACGGTGGGAAAATGTGGGGAAGGTTAGGGATTACCTTGGGGGAGAGGATGAACGCCTAGGAGTCGTCACCTAGGGCTCCACGGAGTCGGCACCGAGGAAGGATCACAGGATTCCGGGATTGAACTTCTCCAAATTCTGCAATACCCCTAAACCAGCCCACAACTCCCTATTTATAAGAAATAACACCCTAGGGCTTCACCATCAACGGCTATGATTGGCCGATGGGTTCGGCCTCTAAATAACAACATATAAACTCAAATAAAATACATAAATATATAATTTCGACTCGCAGCGACGTTCCGGACGCAACCGCGGAGTCGGATCGGCGGTCCGATCAAGCGTTCCTGCGGGAATAGACGAACGTGGGTCCCGCGCCTCCAAATGCACGATCGGATGGAATCCCATCATACCCCCCGGTACCTCCCTCCCCTTTCCGAAAAAAGAAAAAATGTTCATTTGTATATTTCAAATGCCATAGAGGCAAAAAATCCCATTTACACCCACACAGAACACAAAACAATTTCTCACAACACCCTCATTTCTCTTCCCATTCTGTTTTATCATCAATTTTCAGTGATGCCATCAACTCCACTGTAATTGAAGAGATCAAATTTACTTTCAAAATCATCAAAGATCCAAACAGATGCAATAGAGCATTGACAAGCTCCATAGAACTCTCGTCTCACATTATTTACTTTCCCTGGAGCAGAGTACAATACCAATACATTTTTAAGAAGTTCGACCTTCGGGATAAGATCGATTTTCATTACTGACATACTGATACGAATATACACTTTCAGGAGACCCTTCTCACAATGAGAGAAGGTTTAATGTTTTCTCCCATATTATATTTTATTGTATTTTATTAGTAGGTTGTATTTTATTTAATTCTTTTATTTAATGACATTTTAGTAATTGTGGCGAGTCTTTCCTTTATTTTAAAAGGAAATGTAGTTGGAGTATGAGGGTGTCATGAAAGTCTTTTGTAAGCTCTTAACTCTTAGAGGAAACAGACTCTCAAGGATTTGGTTGGAGCTAGTCTCTTGAGTTTGTATTGCTCTTTGAAGGTTTAGTGGAATCTCCATTCCGATTCGAAACAAATAACCTCGTTGGTCTGTGAGATAACAACCTCTGACGCTCGCCCTCTGATTCTCCAGACTGCTCCACGAGTAAGGACCGAGGAGGGAGATCTCGCCAAACACTAGGCGAGACCATTTCCGGGCAGCGGCGAATTCCTACCCCGCGTGAATGAATTTCGAGGAATTCGCTGACCCTTCAGAGGAAGAGGAAGATCCTTCTTCTTTCTCCGAATCAATGAAACACACGATTAATCTTCCAGTATGTTGTTTCATAGCAATTCCCTCTTTGGCCTTGATGTGAAATACTAGATTCATTTGTTTTTCACTTAAGGACTCCATATTCTCCTAAGTTAGATTCTATATTGATGCTGGATTATTGATTCTGAAATTCCATTTCCTCAATCTTAATTCACAAAGAAATTTAGGAATTGTTGTACTAGTTAAATTGGAGGAGACCTGAATTTTCACGACCATGTGCATGAATAATATAATATATGAGTTTTTAAATAGCGTGTGAGTCTATGAAGCATCGATACGTTCAAACAGGCTGCGTACCCATACCAGGTACGTTTTTGGCACGAGTATACATACCATATGCCCGGATACCTGTGGTCCTTTTTGGGGTTTTAAGCGTTTCATAAGAATTTGCAAGTCATCGTTATCAGACGCCTTCTCAAATGAGCTCGTCGTTCTCAGACGCCTTCTCATTTGAGCTAGTCATCTCAGATTCTCGTATTGAATTTGTCGTTCTCAGAAGAATTTTCTGTAGATCTGGCCATTCTTAGAAGGCGACATGAAGATCTAATCGTTCTTAAAAGGCCCGTGCATTGTGCAAATCTTGTAAGGCAACATGTAAATCTCGTAAGTTCATCTTGTTGTTCTCTCTAGGCTTCTTGCAGATCTCATACTTATTCTTCTCGTATGTTTTTTCTTCTTGTTGTAAATTTTCGTAATCTCGTAAGTTTCTTCTTCTTCTCATAGGTTTCTTCTTCATGTTGTTTATTTCTTCTTCTCATAAGTTTCTTCTTCATCTCGTAAGTTTCTTCTTCTAGTAAATTTCTTCTTCTCGTAAGTTCTTCTCATACTTTTTTCTTCTCGTATGTTTTTCTTCTCATAATTTTCTTCTTCATCACGTAAGTTTCTTCTTCTAGTAAGTTTCTTCTTCTCGTAAGTTCTTCTTCTCGTAAGTTCTTCTTCTCATAAGTTCTTCTCATACTTTCTTCTCGTAAGTTTTTCTTCTTATAAGTTTCTTCTTCATCTCGTAAGTTTTTCTTCTTATAAGTTTCTTCTTCATCTCGTAAGTTTCTTCTTCTAGTAAATTTCTTCTTCTCGTAAGTTCTTCTTCTCGTAAGTTCTTCTCATACTTTCTTCTTCTCGTAAGTTTTTCTTCTCATAAGTTTTTCTTCTAATACTTTCTTCTTCTCCTATGTTCTTCTTCTCGTAAGTTTCATTTTGTCAGAAGTTTTTTTCTCTTAAGTTTCTTTTTTGGTAAGTTCTTCTCGTAAGCTCTCCCTCTTGTTTTTCTCGTAAGTTCTTCATCATCATCTTCTTCTCATAAGTTATTCTTTTTAAGTTGTACTTCGTAACTTGTTCTTCTTTTTCTTCTCGTAAATTGTTATTGTTGTTGTTGTTCTTCCTCTTCTTATCATAAGTTCATCTTCATCTTTTTCTCCCCCCCCCCACAAGTTCTTCTCCTTGTAAATTCTTCTCCTCGTGAGTTCTCATTCTTCTTCTTCGTCCGCTTCTTCTTGTCCTCGTAATTTCTTCTTCTTATTCTCCTCATAAGTTCTTGTACCCCTCGTCCTCCTTGTACTCCTCCTTGTACTCCTCCTAAGTTCTTCTCATAACTTCTCATAATTTCTTCTTCTTTTTCTCCGCCTCGTAACTTCCTCTTCTTCTCGTTACTTCTTCTACAAGTTTTTTTTCGTAAGTTCTTTTCATAAGTTCTCCTAGTAAATTCTTCATCTTTTTCTCGTATGTTCTTCTTCCTCCTCTCGTAAGTTCATCGTAATCATCATCATCTTCTTCTTTTCATAAATTGTTTTTGTAAGTTCTACTTTCTAATGTTCTTCTCGCAAGTTCCTTTTCTTGTCCTTCTCGTAAGTTCTTCTCTCTCCTCGTAAGTTCTTTTCATAAGTTCTTTTCATAAGTTCTCCTCTCCTAAGTTTTCTTCTCCCAAGTTTTCTTCTCCTAAGTTTTCTTCTCATAAGTTCATTGTCTTCTTCTTTTCGCATGTTCTTATTCTTCTCGTAAGTTCTTCTTCTTCTCCTTCTCGTAAGTTGTTCTTCTCACAAGCCCTTCTTCTCTACAACCTTTTCTCTACAAGCTGACGCATGGCGAATCTATAGGCGGCGGGGAACCTGCGACCTAACCCTACATGCTATGCAGATCCGACGGTTAGATCACAAATTAGATAATAAATAATAATCATCCCACGCAGTTAATGCATAACAAGACAAAGATAATTTATTTAGGGCGAAACAAGCTTAGACTTTCCTCTGCGGGGAGGGCCAAAGCAAGAGCGGGCGGCGTATGAATCATTCCTGCAGTTAGAGATTAATCCATGCACAAATAACTATAATAAACTGAATACCCAAGCAACTATGTAATAAACTACTGAAAAAATGTTTTACAACTAAATACCGATACAAAAATACAATACGAATAATAAGGTTGCTATAAATAAAACAAATCTGAATATTTGAGGGGTCAAAGAAGGGTTCCGGTGGTTGGTGGACCAGATCAGGTAAGGGAAGACTGGTTGGGGGATTAGGAAGGCTGGATCGGAGAGGTAAGTTGCTGGATCTGGGCTGAAATGCCCAGATCTGGACAGATTTGGTTATGACCGATTGTTGGGAGGTGGATCCACATGATGAGGAGTAATGACAGCAAATAAGGAAAGACTTGGTGGCTCGTTATGGCTGGAAAAATTCAGATCTGGGCTGTTTTGGGGCTGCACACAGCCAGACAACTGTAAGTGGGTGGAGGCAGGGCTGGACAACAAGGAGGGGGAGTTTATGAGGGGGTAGCGGGCTGGATCTGATGGGGAAAAGGAAGGGAACGATGGCTGTGCAGGGAACAGGGAGGCGGTTATGATAGGAGTAGTTGGAGGGACAATCCGGGGAGGCCGACGACTGATCTGGGGGGAAGAGAGGGTGGTGCGGTGGGCTGGCCGGGATGGGCAGCAGGGAGAAATTCCTACAGGGAGGATGGACAGCAAAATAGGAAAGGTGGGGGGAAGGGGGAGGATGAAAACAATAAAAGATACAAGACCTTACCCAAGGAGTCGTCACCAAGGGGTTTCACGGAGTCGGCACCGCGGAGGAGATCACCGGAATGAAGGAAGATACTCTCTTCTCCAAACATTCTGCAATAAGAAATGACGGCAACCCTAAACATCTATTTATAAGAAATAAAAATTAGGGCACCCGGAATCAACTGCTATGATTGGTTGTTGGTTTCAAGGCCAAAACTACATGAAATAGAATTCGAAAAGTACAAAGCTATATATGAAATTGATTCGCAACGCGAATCCGGACGCATCCACGGAGTCGGATCGTCGATTCGGGCACGCCATACATGGTAAGTCTCCAAATCATCCCCTAATGGGCCCGAAGCTCGTCCTCGTCTCTGCTCCGCATCACTCTCCCCGGCTTGAAAGAATTCATCTCCAGATGAATAAAGATCAAAATTCTCTCGCTGCATGCCAGGTAAAGCTCGAAGAGGTCCACTAGAGGTCGCCCAAGTGTCGTTGCTGGAAAAGTGTCCTCGCCAATCAACTCCTTCGGACTGAAAAACTTCCATCTCCAATGAATGAAGACGGTCGTACTGAAGTCGAAATCCAGGGTGAGTCGATCAAGCTCCGCTGGTAGCATCCAGGTGTCGTCAATGAAGGATCGTCCGCGCCACAAACCAGGTAGCGAAACACAAGACCGTCTGTAGAGGGGATGGACTCGTGCGTAAAGATCTCAGTGATAATCTCATCTCTCAACATAGTAACAGAAGGATCCGGTGTGATCTGAGGTGCCAATGGTGGAACCGTTGGGGACAGGATCCCGGGTAAGTGGGGGTTAGGATTGGGCTGAGCACGGGGCAAAGAATGTGGTGGCAAGGGCTCGGGGTAGACTGAGTGGTGGGTGGTAAAAATGGTGGTAAAGGCTCGGGAGGGACACAAATATGTGGGCCCGAATACTCGTGAGGTGCAAAGTATAGCATCAGGTCCTCGACATTGAACACAGTATGGGTACCCATGCTCGCGGGGATGTCCAACTCATAAGCATTTATCCCGATACGTCTCAGGACTGAGTAGGGACCCATTAGCCTAACACTCAAGCTTTTAGCAAGCCTCGCACGAAGCCTCATAACGCAGATTCTTACCATCACCTGCTCGCCTTCATGAAGTACCTGCATTTGCCAATGAACATCCACATGTGATTTACAAGATTTATTACCAATATGGATTAATCATCGGACTGACTCATGACACACATGCAAACGATGAACAAACAACACAACAGACTCATGCAAAAGATGACGAAATGACTCATCAGACTCATGCAAATGACACATGACCGGCACAACGTACCTGCTACAGGAAAGTCTAACAATGACCGGGACGTCTCTAAAATATGGTGGCCTATCAGGGGGCTCTCTCGGTGGAGTGTAGAAAAACTCATCCCGTGTGTGATGAGTGCTCTGATGATCGTGAGAGACAACTATACTCAAATACGGGCTCGTAAAGAGTCAAATGTCTCTCAGGGAACGTGACACACCAGGGGGCTCACCAGGAGGTGTGTACGAGAAGTCATTGCAAATGAGGCAAACACCTGAATGAAGATCGTGCACACTGACTAGAAGACGTGACTCTCGAGTGTGGTGAATGTCCCCGACAAGGAAGAACTCATCTGGTGAGTCAGCGGGTTGCGTGCCCCAAAACTTATTGAGGGTGCGATGTGCCATAAGATAGACCCTCAAAATATGTGTATGCTCAAGCGTACTCAAGGAAGGCCCTACATACGTTATGCTCCACGCAAGATCAATTCTCTGGGACAAGACTATAAATGATAGCGAAAGAGACGCCAATAACTCAAAGCTCATAAACGAGCGTCTCACCCGAATCGTATCCTCACCAGGATGTGGCGGCTCATCAGGAGGCTTAACAGAGGGGTCATTGTAAAACTCGTCACTAGGGTCATGATCCTCCATGTGAGTATCATAAGGGGCCGTGTTCCCTTGAATGGGTGACATAGTCACTGCGAGATCAACATCAAGCTCTGGGCTCTCGGTCGTGATGTCACTCAGGGCAATGACAATGGGAGAGCAATATAGACCTACTCTCAAGAATGGGTCTGTGGGTGTAGTGTCAGAAATTGGGTCTACGGTGAGGGTGTTAACTAATCCGCTGCATGGCAGAAGAAGTGTGGGTGAGGGACACAATACTGCAGACCCAATAGGTCGCTCAGACTCACTCTCAATTGGGGTCGCAGGAGACAGGTCAGAGAAAATAGATAGGTCACTCACTGGGCTAAGCACCTCACCGGGGTGAGAGCAATCCGCTTCGTGTATAACCTCTGTCGTGGCTGACAAGATAGTGGTAGGCGTCATGGTGACCTCAGCATGGGAGGGACTCGTACTGTGGAGGTCAAGGTAAGAATCCCATCGACCAGCTCTTGCGGATCTCAATGACCGTTCATAACGAAGGGCGAGCTGATATGTCCGCTCGAGGGACTCCGAGCTATGATAAACTACCTTAGTACGAATGTCAGATTGAAGCCCAGACCGAAATCTGGTAGTGACCATGGCTGGGTTCTCTTGGATATCACTCCTCACAACTAACTCATCAAAGCGATCCCTGTACTCAGCGACAGACATGGATCCATGGCTGGGTTCTCTTGGATATCACTCCTCACAACTAACTCATCAAAGCGATCCCTGTACTCAGCGACAGACATGGATCCTTGCTGTAGGGAAAATAATTGGTTTAGCAAGCGACTCCGATTTGACGAAGGCAGATATCTCTGACACAATATACGCTTCATGTTCGCCCAACTAGTGATGCGACGAAGACGGTCTCGCTCGCGGGTCCTCTCAACGCTAGCCCAATAAGCACTCGCCTGATCTAAAAGTCTAAGTTTCGCAAACTTGACGCGACGCTCGCCGAATTACTCAAAATGATCTAAATAATGCTTCATATCCACGAGCCAATAGCTGAAAGACTCGGGACTCGATGAGCCGTCAAAGGAAGGGGAAGCAGTACAAAACTGACTCTCAAGATATCTCCCGGAACGACTATCCTCATAATAATCATTCCTAAGGTAACCGAGTCGTGTCGAAGGATCAACACAATCTGCTCGCGTGTACGGATAAGCACGACGACAATCATCATACTGATCGTCTGTAGCATAGTGGGGTCGTGTCAGTGAGTCAACACGATCTCTGAAAGTGGTGCACTGCGATCGAGAATTATCGTCGTAATAATGTGAGGATCTCTCTGATGGGGCTCTGTGAGAGCTGGTGCAAGTGGACTCAAGACCTCCAAAGCGAGGTGCGGACAAGTGGTGATACCTAGACATAATGAAAAACCTATAGAATCTACGACGGCGTATCGAAAAGTGCGTGCAACCTGCGCCTCTGATACCAATTGACATAGCGCGAATCTATAGGCGGCGGGAAACCTGTGACCTAACCCTACATGCTATGCAGATCTGACGGTTAGATCACAAATTAGATAATAAATAATAATCATCCCACGCAGTTAATGCACAACAAGACAGATAATTTATTTAGGGCGAAATAAGCTTAGGCTTTCCTCTGCGCGGAGGGCCAAAGCAAGAGCGCACGGTGTATGAATCCTTCCTACAGTTAGAGATTAATCCATGCACAAATAAGTATAATAAACTGAACACCCAAGTAACCATGTAATAAACTTGTAACAATGTTTTACAACTAAATACCGATACAAAACACGATACAAATAATAGGGCTGCTGTAAATAAAACAAATCTGAATATTAGAGGGCTCAAAGAGGGGTTCCGGTGGTTGGTGGACCGTATCGGGTAAGGGAAGGCTGGTTGGGGGATTAAGAAGGCTAGATCAGAGAGGTAAGTGGCTGGATCTGGACTGAAATGCCCAGATCTGGACAGATTTGGTGATGACCGGTTGTTGGGAGGTGGATCCACATGATGGGGAGTAATGACAGCAAATAAGGAAAGACTTGGTGGCTGGTTATTGCTGGAAATATTCAGATTTGGGCTGTTTTGCGGCTGCACACAGCCAGACAACTGTAAGTGGGTGGCGGCAGGGCTGGACAACAAGGAGGGGGAGTTTATGAGGGGGTAGCGGGATGAATCTGATGGGAAAAAGGAGGGGAACAGTGGCTGTGCTGGGAAACAAGGAGACGATTATGATAGGGGTGGTTGGAGGGACAATCCGGGGAGGCCGGCGGCTGATCTGAGGGGAAGAGAGGGTGGTTCGGTGGGCTTGCCGGGATGGGCAGCAGGGAGAAATTCCTGCAGGGAGGCTGGACAACAAAATAGGAAAGGTGGGGGGGGGGAGGGGGGAGGAGGAAAACAATAAAAGATACAAGACCTTACCCAATGAGTCGTCACCAAGGGGTTCCACGGAGTCGGCACCGCGGAGGAGATCACCAGAATGAAGGAAGACACTCTCTTCTCCAAACATTCAGCAATGAGAAATGACCGCAGCCCTAAACCATCTATTTATAAGAAATAAAAATTATGGTACCCGGAATCAACGACTATGATTGGTCGTTGGTTTCGGGGCCAAAACTACATGAAATAGAATCCAAAAAGTACAAAGCTATATGTGAAATTGTTTAGCAACGCGAATCCTGACGCATCCACGGAGTCGGATCGTCGATCCGGGCACGCCATATATGGTAAGTCTCCAAATCATCCCCGAATGGGCTCAAAGCTCGTCCTCGTACCTGCTCCGCATCACAAGCCATTCTTCTCAGCAGCCCTTCTTCTTCTTCTTCTCACATGCCCTTCTTCTCACAAGCCCTCCTTCTTCTCACAAGACCTTCTTCTTCATCTCATAAGCCCTTCTTCTCCTTCTTCTCACAAGCCCTTCTCCTTCTTCTTCTTCTCACAAGCCCTTCTTCTTCTCACAATCCATTCTTCTTTTTCTCACAATCCCTTCTTCTTATTCTTCTTCTCACATGCCTTCTTCTTACAAGCCCTTCTTCTTCCTTTTCTCACAAGCCCTTCTTCTTCTTCTTCATATTCTAACGAGCCCTTCTTCTTCTTCTCACAATTCCTTCTTTTTCTTCTCACAATCCCTTCTACTTTTTCTTCTCACAAGCCCTTTTTCTTTTCTTCTCACAAGCCCTTCTTTTTTCTTCTTCTTCTCACAAACCCTTCTTCTTCTTCTTTTCACAGGCTCTTCTTCTTCTTCTCACAAGCCCTTCTTCTCACAAACCCTTCTTCTCACAAGCCCTTCTTCTTCTTCTGCTTCTCACAAACCCTTTTTCTTCTTCTCACAAGGCCTTCTTCTTCTCACAAGTCCTTCTTCCTCTTCTTCTTCTCACAAGTCCTTCTTCCTCTTCTTCTTCTCACAAGTCCTTCCTCTTCTTCTTCTCACAAGCCTTTCTTCTTCTTCTTACAAGCCATTCTTCTTTTTCTTTTCACAAGTTCTTCTCACAAGTGCTTCTTTTTCTTCTTCTCACAAGCCCTTCTTCTTCTTCTTCTCACAAACACTTCTTCTTCGTCTTCTCACAAGCCCTTCTTGTTCTTCTTCTCCCAAGCCCTTTTTCTTCTTCTTCTCACAAGCCCTTCTTCTTCCCACAACACACCCCTTCTTCTTCTTACAAGCCCTTCTTCTCACAAGCCCATCTTCTTCTTCTTCTTCTCATAAGCCCTTCTTATTCTTCTTCTTCTCACAATCTCTTCTTCTTCTTCTTCTCACAAGCCCTTCGTTTTCTTTTCACAAGCCCTTCTTCTTCTTCTCACAAGCCATTCTTCTTCTTCTTCTTCTCACAAACTCTTCTTCTCACAAGCCCTTCTTCTTCTTCTTTTCACAATCATTTCTTCTTCTTTTTTCTCACAAGCCCTTCTTTTTCTTCTCATAGGCCCGTCTTCTTCTTCTTCTTCTCACAAACCCTTAAATTTTTTTCTTCTTCTTCTCACAAACCCTTAAATTTCTTCTTCTTCTTCTTCTTCTCACAAACCCTTCTTTTTTTCACGAGCCCTTCTTCTTCTTCTTCTCCTCACAAGCCCTTCTTCTTCTTCTTCTCAAAAGCCCTTGTTCTTCTTTTCACAAGCCCATTTTCTCACAAACCCTTCTTCTCACAAACCCTTCTTCTTCTCCTCACAAGCCCTTCTTCCTCGTTTTCTTCTCATATGCCCTTCTTCTTCTCACTAGCCCTTCTTTTTCGTCTTCTTCTTCTTTGTCATATACTTTGTCTTCTTCTTCGTCGTGTACTTATTCATCGTCGTGTACTTCTTCGAGTTCTTCTTCGTGTACTTTTTCTCCGTGTAGTTCTTCGTATATTTCTTCTTTGTGTACTTTTTCTCCATGTTGTTCTTCGTCTACTTCTTCTTCCTGTACTTTTTCTTCCTGCACTTCTTCTCCGTGTACTTCTTCGTCTTCATGTACTTCGTCTTCCTGTACTTTTTCTTCGTGTACTTCTTCATGTACGTTATGTACTTCTTATTTTGTGTACTTTTTTGGGCACTTCTTCTTCGTGTACTTCTTTGTGTACTTCATCGTAGGCCTGTAAGCCAAAACCAATCGAACTGCAAAACCGAACCAAACCAAATCATACAGTTTGGTTCGGTTTCAGTAGGCCGCGGTTCGGTTACGGTTTTGATTTTAGAAAAACCTTATCGTTCGGTTCGGTTTATGGTTTTGTGTGGCAAACCGAACGGAACTGTTGTGTATAAAAATATTTAATTTATTAATTAAATTTCATTAAGCCATACAGTTAATCATACAACAATTAATTACATTTAATATTTTCATTAAACAATACGTTAAACCATACGCTTCATGGTTTTGACTTTTGCGGCAAACAGTTAATTACATTTCATTAATGATTAAACCATGCACTATTACGTTATATTTTATTTCTAGGTTCTGAAAGTTTAACCTAACTCTCTCAGATATTTTCTGGACCCATGCTTTTTGTGAGTTACGACTGTTGATTTCTCCTCATCCCGCCGAGTCGCCGCTCCTCATCCCCTCAGGCATCGGCCGCCGCTTTCGCCAGTTGATGCAGGTGAGCCCTCTTCCTCCTCTCTTCTTCTTCCATCTCTTCCTCTTCCCTAATATTGATTTCTTCTCTCTCTTCCTCTTCCTTAATGTTGATTTCTTCTCATCTAGGTCATTCCAGACCGACTCCGCCGTGTCATTCCAGAACACTTTTTTATTTGATATTTATCCAAACAAACAATGCATCTAAATTGTCGTTGATCTCTAGTCTAGGTATTTCTCTAATCTAGATCTTTCTCCAAACAAATAATACAGATGAATATTTCATTTTCCATTCATGTGATTTTGGAGTCCTGAAATGGTTAGGTGATAGGAATTGTGTTCAGGCAGCACTTTCATGTTGGGTGGTTGAGCCTCATTCATTGCACCATCCCTGATATCTCTCTATAAATATTTAGGCTTCATCACATTATTTAAACCACCAAAATCGAACCGAACCATTCGGTTCGGTTCGGTTCGGTTTCAATGTTTGATCGGTTCAGTTTGGTTCCAAATTTTTGGAACCACATATGGGTTGTTCGGTTTGCGGTTTTGCTTAAAAATCGAACCAAACCGAACCGTTACGGCGCTACTTAATCGCCTTCATGTACTCGTCTTCCTGTACTTTTTCTTCGTGTATTTCTTGTACGCTATATACTTTTTCTTTTGTGTACTTTTTTGGGTAATTCTTTTTCTTCTACTTTGTGTAATTCTTCTTCTCTTTCTTCTTCTTCTTCTTCTCCTTCTTCTTCTTCCTGCTGCGTATACCTTTTTCATCACGAGTTTTCCGACGTTAAGTTATTAAAGGAGCAATGTGCATCAAGGCACAAACGGATCCTGGAGCCTAGGCACAAGCACGCGCCTGAGTTACATGAGGCGCAAAAATGAAAAAAAGATAAAATATAGCCTATTTAACACAAAAAACATAATAAATTTACCATCATATCAACACACTTTAATTGAATATATCACATCCCCAAAATAACTAACATTTACAAAACAAGATTTTGAAAATAATTGGGTCCCCAATTCAGTGAATTGAACAACTTAAGAAAGAGACAATTGATGTTGTTTTATAATAAAACAACATTTTAAGAAAGAGAAAATTGCACAATTCCTCTTATTCAAATTGGATAATAAATTAGGAAAATCAGAGGATAAATAAAGGGTTATTTAGCATACCATGACTGTAGAAATCAATGCCAGGAACTAGATCCTCAATCCATACAGTTTCTTCATCTGTTAATTTTGAAATTTCATGCACGTGCATACATATTAAGAGCTCTAGATAATTTAAAGCAACTGAAGAAAGGTAAAAACTATTAAATGTCACTATAAATAGCCATTTGTCTTCCACCATTTCTATCATCAAATGTTTCACTGAACATGCCTTCCTCAGAGGCACCAAAATCACAATTATGACTATTGTTTTATAACTGTGCATTTATGCGTATAATAAGATTTTACAGGAGTAGTCTCCTAGTGACAACAATCCCTTTGCTACATTTTTCCAACACTGGATCTCCGATATGAAGATGATTCAAGTTTCTCGGGCAATGAAGATAATTCTGAGCCAATCAATGCTGTTGATGATGCAAAGGGCGCCTATGTGCGCTTAGGTGCACATGAGGTGCACCCGAGGCGCACGCCAAGGTGCTCCTTGGCACCTTGCACCCTCTACCATGCAGAAGCTAGGCCTAGTGCACCCGACGCCTCAACGCACCTTTCATAACATAGCTTCGACGATGAGCAATTTTATCCTGATGTTCTTGTGAAAGTGTTTGACCATCCTCCTTTTAACCTCCTCTTGTCGAGTGATCGCTAGTTCTCTCAATTCTTCAATTAAGTCCAGACCGTATGTTGGGTTCATTGCCCACAATGTTCCCTAGATTGGATTTGAAGAGACATCTCTATCAACGCTAAGAGCATAGTTGTATTTAATATTGTTTAAGCTCATCATGTGCAGGATGTTCCATGGAACAAGTGATGTGAGAGGTGGTCACAAAGTGAAGATGCTGGAAAGGTAGGAAGTAGCCTAAGTGGTCAAGTCAGGATGTTCCATGGAACAAGTGATGTGACAGGTGGTCACAAAGTGAAGATGCTGGAAAGGCAGGAAGTAGCCTAAGTGGCCAAGTCAGGTAAACTCTTACCTATGATGTGGGCTGACAGAAATCTGTGTAAGTTCACAAGCGTTGAGTGATGAAGACACTCAACGCCATAAAGCAAAAGGTTGTGAGTAGAACTCAGTTCAGAAATTCGTCGAACTGAGTTCAGAGTTCGTCGAGCTGAGCTCAACATTCGTCGAGCTAAGTTCAGAGTTTGAGACTCTGAGTTCGTCGAGCTCAGTTCAGAAATTCGTCGAACTGAGTTCAGAGTTCGTCGAGCTCAGTTCGACATTCGTCGAACTCAATTCAGTTAGTCGAACTAAGTTCAGAAATTGGGCTACGACAAAAAGCGTTGAGTGATGAAGACACACTCAACGCTCTCAATGACAGAGAAGCATGAAGATTTTGCTTAAGGAAAAAGCGTCGAGACAGCTGAGACAGCTGAGAAGATCAATGCAAAAGCCCTGAGAGAAATGTTGATCTCAGCAAAATCGCTGAGACAGGAGTCAGTCTCAGCACAACCGCTGAGACAAGTGTTGGTCTCAGCAAAACCGCTGAGACAGGAGTTGGTTTCAACAAAAACCGCTGAGACAAGAGTTGGTCTCAGCATAACCGCTGAGACAAGTGTTTGTTTCAGCTGAGAACAAGAAAGCGCTGAGACAAGTTAAGCAAAAAAATGCAGGAGTTGGTCTCAGCAAAACTGCCGAGACAGGAGTTGGTCTCAGCATAACCGCTGAGACAAGTGTTTGTCTCAGCTGAGAACAAGAAAGCGCTGAGAACAAGACAGCGCTGAGACAAGTTAAGCAAAAAAATGGTTAAGGCAAAAAGCGTTGAGTGAAAGTTGCTCACTCAACGCTGTCGACGCCTAGTGAAGACAGAATCTTGTCCAAGGAGTTTGGCGTTGAGTGATGCTCACACACTCAACGCCAAGCAGTAGATAGCTGAATAAGCAAGTTGGCGTTGAGTGAAGCTGATTCACTCAACGCATAAAAATAGTTTTATATTCTAAGTACTTTGACGGTGAGTGAAGGTTACTCACTCAACGCCATGAGAGAGTAAATTTGTCTAAGTGTTTTGACGTTGAGTGATGCTTACTCACTCAACGCCTATGCTAATGATGTTTGATTTTTGGCTAAGTCCACAACTAATGACGGCAGCAAGTCAACAAATCAACATATTTCAAATTAGTGGCGGGATGCCTACAGTACGCGACAAATGTTGCCGCAGACCTACTGTACGACAGTTGTCGTTAATGTAAAGTTGCTGCTGGACATTAATTATGTGGGGCACACTACTTAAGAGCCGTTGGGTCAAAAATCAATAAAAGAAAAGAGGCGTACAGAGAAAAAAAGAAGACTTCAGGAAAAATAAATCAAGTTAGTTTTTCTTCTCCGCCATTGTTGTGGAGCTGAAGAACAAGAAGCTCAAGTCTACAAGACAGAGAACAAGTTAGCTGTTGGATCAAGACCTTTAACAGCAAGATTGCTGGTGCCATTCTCACCTGCACCAGCAAGCTAGTTCAGTGTATTTTCTCTAAGGGAAAAGGTAGCAGCCATGGGCCGACCCTTGCTGCAGGTTCTTTACAGTTCCAGCAACACAAGCACATGAAGATCTTTATCTGGAAGTTGTGAAGAGAAGAAAGCTTGAAGAAGTTGAAGGAAGACTCAGAGGACTATTCCTCAGGAGTCAAAGCTAGGGCTGAATCACCTCAGCCAATGAAAGGAGCAAGAGGTAGAGCTATTCCAGTCTGCAAAGTTAGAGCTGTAATTTTCTCAGCTCAGGTAGCAGCAGTTAGCTGCAGTAACTTCACTGACCAGAAGGAAAATCCCTGGTGCTGTGAAGGAGTTAGGGCTGAGCTTCAGTCTCAGTTCAGGAAGTGGCAGAACATTGCTCTGCAAGTAACTTTCAGCACAAGTAATTACTTGTTGCTGTGGAAGTAGTTAGAACTAAGTATATCTTAGTTCAGTGAAGGTAGACTCAGGAAATAAATTCCTGTAGTCATTGTTGGGCTGAGTCTATCTCAGTCAAGAAGCTTGACACAGAGAAATATCTCTTGTGTCAAGAACATCTATCAACCCACCTTCATCCTGTAGGATTCAGTTTACCTGAATCTGAGTTGTAGGTGACTATTTAGTCACTGAGCTGTAGGTGCCCTGTTGGGGTACTGAGGTAGGATCCAAGTATGGATCTGAGCTGTAGTGCTTAAATGCCTGAGGTAGGAGAGTGCTGCTCTCTGAGTGTATGACCTTTGTGCCTGAGGTAGGTGACAAGTTTGTCACTGAGCTGTAGGTGCCTGGAGGGCACTGAGGTAGGTACCTGGAGGGGTACTGAGTTGTAGGAGTGCTGCAGCACTCTGAGAGTAGGGTCTTGTGCCTGAAGTTGTATGGCTGAAACGCCTGAGCTGTAGGCCTTAGAGATAAGGCTGAGGTAAGTGACTTGCGAGTCACTGAATGTAGGAGCACTGTCGAGCTCTGAGGTAGGATCCTTTGTGGATCTGAGGTAGGGCTGTCCTCCCAGCCTGAGTGTAGGGCTTAACAGCCTGAGGTAGGTGATCTGCTGACCACTGAGTGTAGGCCTTTGTGGCTGAGAAGTGAGTCTTGGAGGAGACTTGGAGATCCTGCGAGATCTGTGGTGTAAAGCTTTTAGGTGCAGTTTGGAGGAGTTTGAGCCTAGTCCAACAAGTTAGTTGGATAGGTGGGAGGGAAAGTGGATGTACCCAATTGAGGATCCACTATAAATCTCTATGTGCTTTTCTGTGGTTGTTTTTCTTTTTTTATTCACAGATGTTAAAGACAAGCTCTTGATCACCCTATGTTGAAAGATAAAAGAAGACAACAAGATATTATAAAGAAAACAAAAGATAGTCTCAAAGAGACCAATAACCTATTCACCCCCCCTCTAGGTGATTTAACTATCCTTGAAACATAGACTTTCACCACACCTCATACCATCCTCATTCCTCCTTCATCCACTCTTCGTTTCCTTGTTTAGATAGGAGAACCCTTAGGCTCATCACTTTGATTGAATTCCAACTGGATGAGTGTGTCAAACCAATGTGAAAGTTTGAAACTTTTCTTCTCAGTAGCGGAGGTTGGAGTGGTACGAAGAGCCCATAAATAATACAGGGGAGAGTTGCTCAACTCAGTTCCCCTGTCATTCTCTTTCTTCTTTTCAGCAAATTATCGATCAACCTTTTCGCTGCTTTCACTTGATCATTACTCCTGGGATGATGGACCGAGGAGTACCAGAGCTCTATCCCAACTTGTCGGTAGAAGCTCTTAAGTTCATCGTTAGAGAATTTGGGACCGTTGTCGGTGACGATTGCCATCGAGATTCCATGCCGACAAATGATCTCCCCCCAAGGAAGTTTTTTTTACTATATGGGCCGTGGTTTTTGCCAACTCCTTCTCGATCCACTTGTTTAAGTAATCAATCAATACTAAGATGTATTTCTTTTGCCCACTCGTCATTGGAAGGGTCCGAGGAGATCCACCCCCAAACTGCGAACAGCGAAGGAGTTGAAATTGTACGTAGTTGTTGAGCAGGCTTGAGTTGTAAGGGAGCAAACTTCTGACAATGAAAACACTTCCTGGCGTATTGTTCTGTATTCTGTTTTATCATTGGCCAGAACTAACTTTGCCTAAGGATCCTCTTCTACAGGGTATATCCTGCCTAATGTCTCTCACATTCTCCAACATGAATTTCTTTCAGTATGATGGGTATTTCTTTCTCCGATGATGTAGGCCGAGAGGGTCAAATCAAAATTTTCGTGCTCAAAATTATTCTCCACGATGAACTGCTCTAAAACCGTTAATCATTATCCGAAGTCGTCCCCTCGAGCGTTTAACGAGTTGCTTCAAAGTGATATCCGTATGACCAAAAACATAAACCACAATAATAATTTTAACGATAATCAAAGCAATAAGAATGTTCAAGGCAGACTCTTAATTATTTAATTAGGACGCATAAATTTAAACTATTGAAAGGAGCAGGGATGAAATAATGATACGACAAAGATAGTAGCCCAATCCAGAATCCCATCACACAAAAGAAGAGTAGCTGCCAATCTGCAGATTGACGGAATAAAGGAGTTGTGGTTGACGTCAAACTATAGAGACGGCCATAGGTGGGACGCCAGAGTGAACAGGCGAGGTCGACGACATCGGGGCTGTTGTCGGCTATCATAAAAGGGAGTTAGACTGTTCGGGAGTTAGACGGTTTGGGAGTCGGAGAGTCGTCGTTGCAACATCACGCGAGTGTACTATGCGTCAGATGAAGATCCTCTCGCTGTTACTAACACTGGTGTGCGGCGGGAAGGGGACGGTTGGTCTCGATAGAGGGTAGAAGCAGGGGAGGTGATGGAGGAGGGGAGGGGGCTGTACCGGTCTACAGAGGGAACGTGGAAATCTTGTTCCTCTGATTATCCGAATGGTTTTTCTCCTTCACCGTAGTCATATTATAAAGGGCTTGGCTGTATAATCTTTTCAATTAATCAATTTCCTTAATTATAAAACTTGCCAAAGTAATTATTTCCAATTAAATTCTTAGTTGGCTGCTCAAAACTTGCTAAATATGATTGCCTTTTCCGATTATGTGATTCTAGAGATTTCTGAATATTGCTTTCTAAATAAGATTTTATAGAGATTTCTTGGGTATCTTACCTATTAAAATTTATGCATTCTTAAATAATTTGAGATTGCCTTTTCTGTCCTAACTACTTAAAGTTATCAGATCTTTTTTTTATGATCTCATCGAATAGTCAAACCGATAAGTCAAAATATTAAAATGGGTGCGCGAGAAAAAATTACGTGACATGATATATAATAAATGCATAATAAAAAAACTATGATGCGTCTTTCAGTGCAACGAATCATGTATCAATTTTCCTGGGGTTGTGAGAGCTCGACCTCGATGAGAACTCGCTGTAACTCGTCAGTGCTAATCCAAGAGCTATCTGTAATGTCTCGTCCCTGCCATGAAACTAAGTAGCGCTGGTACGTCTAGTGGCTAGTACAAAAATCCTGTACAACAAGAATCTGGTCAATCTCCTTAGAAGTAAGTGTCAGTACCGGTGCTAAGTTTGGTGGTATCTCTGGAGTTGCACTGAGTGAACTGGGGTTGGAACTAGGTGGATCTATGCATTTCCGGACTTGAAAAGGTCCAAATTTCCCCCGCTGTAGCTTATGATATGTACCCTGATTGAATCTTTGCTTCTTGAAATAAGCAAACACCCAATCTCTCTTTGAAAAATACAACTCGCGACGATAACGATCAACCATGAATTTATAATTTTAAAGTTTGCTTGCGAATTATTAGCAATAATTTCATGCAATTCTTTTAAATGATTAATACGAGCTTGCACATCGAATGAAATACATTCATAAAGTGGTAGGAGTAGCAGTCATGTAGGTGGGGTATAAAGAACCCATAGATAATCTCAAAGGAGATTTATTAGGGGAGCGATCTTTAGAGATATTAAATGCGAATTTTGTTTGTGTAAGTATAAGATCCCATTGTTTCGGATTCTCCCTAGTTAAACACCTAAAAATATCCCCCGAATTCCTATTAACGTCCTTGGTTTATCCATCGGGTAGAGGTTGATAAACGCTATTAAATTCAAGTTTGGTTCTTTTTAGGCCCCATAGTTTGTTCCAGAAATACGACAAAATATTTAGTATATTGATACAACTTAACATGTTCGCCAATACCAAAATAATATGGTGTAATAAAAGCTCGATCTCTAAATAAGAAATTGATGTAGTTAGGTGCGTGGAATAAACAGACATCTACTATAATCTGAGAAAATTGAAAAATAGCATGTGGCACTTCAGAAACCAATAAATGTGGGATCAAGCCTATGTCATGCGGTAAGTAGTACCGTGGTGGAGTCAACAAAAAGTGAACTAGAAGACGTAGAGGCCCTCTCGTGTGCCCTTGAAATAAGACAGTTCTTATGGGGAAGAAGAACAATCTTACCCCCATGGTGCTCGAAAGAATGAGAGTTTCTTGTGCCGTCGTTGATGACAAGTCTGCCATACTGACAAGATCTTACTACCAAGATCTCCCTAATAGAATGTGACAGACATCCATGATGGAGACGACATAGCATTCCACCTGAATATGCATTTCCTATATAAAACTCTACTAGACAGTGGGGGGTACCAGACAGTCAAATGGTTATTGACTTTAGATAAGTTGTAGGGTTGTTCTAATGGGTGCATCTCAAGCCTAATTTGTCGATCATACGTTGAGAAACGAAGTTCTCCATACTACCACTATCGATGATAATGGAACAAAATTGTCCCTTGATGCATGCAGTAGTTCGGAAAATATTGTGCCACCTATGGTCATCCTCAGTAGAATCGCTAGGGGTGATTATGCTATAACGTAAGACATATCAAGTGTTCAGCTCGTTCGCGTTCTACTTCTATTATATCTTCAGACCCGAGCTCAAGCACGCACTGCAATTCATTAATGTACACTCCATACTCAGGCTTACGTCCATCAGTAGAATCAAAAATAGCGACGAAGTGGCGTCGCAGGTACTCGTATAATTTGTGCCCTGACTTCATGCCCTTGAAGCATCAGAATACTCTTGTGTTGGGCTTAATTCCAATAATCTCCTTACCTAGGGAGGAGATAGTGGGTGGAGTCGGAGTCCCAACAGTGATGGGAGGGTAATCTATGATCCTAGCACTGAGGGCAGTAGTGACACTCGGTTAGGGTCTATCAGTAGATCGAAGTCCGGATGTCCGCTTCTGTGTGAACTCTTCTCTACGAGCGCGACTCGAGATCTCTCCTATGATCTTATAATCAAATAGCTCTAACCGGTCTCTAATGGAATTGCGTAACCCATTCAGATAATGAGAGACAATCATGTCATCGTCCTCTTGAAGGTCCAGACGAGATTTGAGTACAAGGAACTCGTTCGTGTATTCATCCGCGGTTAATTTGTCCTGTCTTAGCCTCGTTGGTTGTGGAACCTATGATAGAGGGTCTGTAAATAATCTGGTGGAATGTACCGTTTTCGAAGTTGTGTTTTAAATTCGGCCTATATGGTGATGAGGGGCATGCCTAAATTGAATCTAGAGCACTCAAACTGTCCCCACCAAACTAGAGCGGACCCCTTCAGTAGAAGGGTAGTGTACTAAACCCGCATAGCTTAGGGCACTTGCCTTTAAGCCAGGAAACGGTCCATCCTATCACACAATTCTAAACATCCCTTAAGTTCTAATCACCATTCAAAGTCACCTACATCTAACTTAACTTCCACATCCCAGCGAGGTTGGTTACGTGTTTCGAGTTTGGGGGTGCAAGTTCTAGTGGTTTAGGGTTAGAGTTTACTTTGTTCTCCGGGAAAGGTGCTTGATTTAGGTGCATGATAACTTCTATATTGTTAACAGATGTGTGTTGTGGTTCGTTCACAAAGTGTCCGACACTGTCCATATTGACGGTGAGTGCCCCTACCGCTTTCATCAAATCATTCATTCGTTGGGTCAAGTCCCCTATGCTAGTATCTAAATGATCTACTCGCATTTCCATTAAAATAATTCGTTTTAATTTTCTCACAAATATTCTCCATAATGGGAACCCATACTTTGTTATCTTGTCAGCCTTCGCATTCTCTACTCGGGGTGCGTGTTGAATAGAGCTGTCACGGTTCCGGTTATACTAAAATCGCGAACCTAACTGCTATGTTAACAACTCTTCTAATTAGAACCAAAACCTTATTTGATTTGACTGATTCCGGTTCCAGCATAATTTTTGGAACTGCCGTGTTAACGATTCCGGTTCCAGCATAATTTTTGGAACCATCACGTCAACGGTTCCGGTTATGGTTCAACAAGAACCAAAAAACAAACCGATCATTAATGGTTCTTTGTTATTCGATCTGGTTTTAATCGAGTCCAACCAGAACCAAAACTAAACTTTGTTGAATGAATGAGTGATGTCAAAAATAAAACACCAGAGTGGAAAATTAAATCCGTTCGGTTTTTTTTCAAAAGGGACTTCGAATTCCGGGGTCCGTATATTCGAATTTTGCATTATACCAAGGAGTACTTTTTTGTATAATATAATAAGTGACGCAGGACGAATCTATAAGCAGCGGATAAATGGAAACCTAACCCCTATATTTTATGCAAATCCGACAGTTAAACCACAATTGGATAATAAATACTAACATCCCACGCAATAATTCAAAACAAGGCAAAATAATTTATTAGGGCAAAACAAGCTTAGGTTTTCCTCCGCGTGGAAGGCCAAAGCAAGTGCGCCCGGCGAATAAACCCTTTCTACTGTTAGAGATTTTTAAGGAACAAATAGTATAATAAACATTAATCCCAACGAACATCAAATAATCAAACCATATCAATGTCTTACAACTGAATACCAAAACAGAAACACAATACAAATATTAGGGTTGCTGTAATAAGATGTGTCTGAATGTTGAAAGACTCAAAGAGGGATTCCGGTGGTTGGTGGAGCTGATCGGGTAAGGGGAGGGCTGGATCCGAACTGGAATGCCTAGATCTGATGACATCCGTTGGGGAAATGACGCTATGAGGTGGTTCCGCGTGATAGGGGGCGGCGACGGTTTACTGGAAGGTGTATGCAGCAGATGGAGGTGGAGGTGGCTGAAAATCAGAGGGGGAGGGGCTATCTGGGGGTTGAGGAGGTGGCGGTGGGCTCAGGGGGCTCACGAGTGGTGGTTTGATGGAGGGAAGCTGTTGTCTGGCCGGAACAATGAGGGAAGAGGAAGATCCGGCGGGTCAGGGCTACTTCTGTGGTTGCTGCCTGAATGGGAGGGGCGGTTCTGAGGTGGCGGGCTGATTGAGTGGGAAAACTGGGCTGCAGTTGATCCTGGACGGGAATAAGATGGAGCGGCTGATCCTGGACAAGGAGTCTTCAACGGATGGTGGATGGGGGGCGGGGGCGGGGGGGTGGGGGGGAGAAAACAGAGAGGCCGATGCTCGAAGTGGGTGGCTTGGGATTTTCTAGGGGAGAATGGCGGCTAGACAACAAAAGAAAAACAAGAAAGTGGAAAAATAATAACAAGAATACACACTTAACCAAAGAGTCGTCACCAAGGGGGCTTCACGGAGTCGGCACCACAGAGGAGATCACCGAAATGACGGGATTTCCTCTCCAAACATACAACAATGAAGATGGGGGGAAACTGTTGTCTGGCCGGGGGGCTCAGGGGGCTCACGAGTGGTGGTTTGATGGGGGGGGGAAGCTGTTTTCTGGAAGGAACAGTGAGGGTGGAAGCAGATCCCGCAGGTCAGGGCTGCTTCTGTGGTGGCCTCTTGAATGGGAGGGGCGGTTCTGAGGTGGCAGGTTGATTGAGTGGGAAAACTGGGCTGCAGTTGATCCTGAACAGGAATAAGATGGAGTGGCTGATCCTGGACAGGGAGGCTTCAACGGGTGGTGGCTGGGGGGGGGGGAGAAAACAGGGAGGCCGATGCTTGAAGTGGGCGGCTTGGGATTTTCTGGGGGAGAATGGTGGCTGGACAATAAAAGGAAAACAGGAAAGTGGAAAAAAGAAGGATACATACTTAACCAAAGAGTCGTCACCAAGGAGGCTCCACAGAGTCGACACCGCAGAGGAGATCACTGGAATGAAGGGATTTCTTCTCCAAACATTCAACAGTGAAGATGACTGCAGCCCTACACATCATATATATAATAATCTGTAATTAGGGCACCTAGAATCAACGACTATAATTGACCGTTGGTTTCAGGGCCAAAATTACATAAAATATAAACTGAAAAACATAAAATTATATATGAAATTGATTCGCAACGCTAATCCGAACGCATCTACGGAGTCAGATCGTCGATCCGGACACACCATATATGATAAGTCATCATCTCGCATCACTCTCCCCGGTTTGAATGAATTCATCTCCCGATGAATAAGGGTCAGAATTCTCTCGAATAATGTCAGGTAAGACTCAATGAGGTCCACCAGAGGTCGTCCAAGTGTCGTCGTTGGAAAAGTGTCCTCGCCAATCAACTCCTCTGGACTGAAAAGCTTCCATCTCCGATGAATGAAGACAGTCGTGCTGAAGTTGAAGTCCAGGGGCGAGCCGATCAAGCTCTGCCGGTAGCATCCAGGTGTCGTCGGTGAAGGGTCGTCCGCGCTAGCGAAGCAGGTAGCGACACACAAGACTGTCTGTAGAGGGGGCAGACTCACGCGTAATGATATTAGTGATAAGCTCATCTCTCAACACACTAGTAAAAGGATCTGGTGGGATCTGAGGTGCTAATGGTGAAGCCGTTGTGGACATGATCCCGAGTAAGTAGGGGTCAGAGATGGGCCGAACACATGACAATGAATGTGGTGGCAAAAGCTGGGTGGGTGGGTGGGTTGAGTAGTTGGTGGAAAAAACGGTGGTAAAGGCTCAGGAGGGTTGCCAAGATGTGGGCCAGAATATTCGTGAGGTGCAAAGTATGACGTCAGGTCCTCGACATTGAACACAATATGGATTCCCATGCTCGTGGGGTTGTCCAGCTCTTAAGCATTTGTCCCGATGCGTCTCAGGATTGAGTAGGGATCCATTCGCCGAACGCTCAAACTTTTAGCAAGCCTCGCACGGAGCCTCACAACGTAGATTCTCATCATCACCTGCTCGCCTTCATGAAGTACCTACACTTGCCAGTGAACATCCGCATGTGATTTACAAGATTTATTACCAATATGGATTTTTCGTCGAACCAACTCATGACACATGCAAACGATGAACAGACAACACAACAGACTCATGCAAATGATGACGAAATGACTTAACAGACTCGTGTAAATGATGCAAATGATACAAATGATGCAAATGAAACATGACCGACACAACATGCTCTTTATGAGAAAACCTAATAATGACCTGAAAATCTATTAAAGTAGGTGACCTATCAGGAGGCTCTCTCAGTGACTGTAAAAAAACTCATCCCGTGCACGAGTGCTCAGGTGATTGTGTGAGACATTTACACTCAAAGACGAGCTCGTAAAGAACGAAATGTCTCTCAGAGAACGTGACGCATCAGGGGAATTCACCAGGAGGTGTGTAAGAAAAGTCATCTTGAATGCGACGACCATCTGGGTGAAAATCATGTACACAAACTAGAAGGTGTGACTCTATAGTGTGGGGAGTATCCCCGAAAATAAAGAACTCGGCTGGTGGATCAGCAGACGTTGCATCCCAAAACTCATCGAGAGTAGAGTGTGCCAGCAGGTGGTGCCCTAAATATTGGATGCTCCACACAATATCCATCCTCTGGGGCGCTGTCAGGGACGATAATGGAAGAGGCATCAATAAATCGATAATCATACATGCGGGGCTCGCCTTAATCTCATCATCACTAGGATGTGGTGGCTCATCAGGAGGCTCAATATGGGGGTCGTCATAGAACTTGTCACTAGGGTTATGATCCTCCACATGAGTAACATTGTGGGGGGGGGGGGGGTAGCGCCCCCGTGAATGAGTGACATAGCCACTACAAGATCAACACCAAGCTCTGGGATCTCGACCGTGATGTGACTTAGGGTAATGATAATGGGAGAGCGACATAGACCTATACTCAAGAATGGATCTTTTGGTGCGGTGCCAGGAAATGAGTCTGCAGTTGTAGTGCTAACTAACCCGGTGTATGATAGAGGAAGTGGTATGTGTGTGGTACACAACACTACAAACTCAATAGGTCGCTCAGGCTCGCTCTCAGTCGGGGTCACAAGAGATGAGTCAGAAACAAGAGATAGGTCACTCACTAGGTTAAGCACCCCACTGGGGTGATAACAATTCACATTTGGTATCACTTCTATCGTGGTTGACTGGACAATGGTAGGCATCGTGATGACGTCAATATGAGAGAGACTCGTATTGCAGAGGTCAAAGTGAGAATCCCATCGACCAGCTCTTGCGGATCTCAAAGACTGTTCATAACGAAGTGCGAGCTGATATGTCTGCTCGAGGGACTTCGAGCTATGATAAACTACTTTAGTATTTATGTCAGACCTAAGTTCAGACCGAAAGAGGGAAATGGTCATGGCTGAGTCCTCACAGATATCACTCCTCACACTAACTCATCAAAACGGTCCCTGTACTCAGTGACAGACATGGATACTTGCTGAAGGGAAAATAATTGGTCTAGCAAACGACTCTGATACGACGAAGGAAGATACCTCTGACACAATGTACGCTTCATGTCCACCCAATTGGTGATGCGATGTAGACGGTCTCGCTCGTGCGTCCTCTCAACACTAGACCAATATGCCCTCGCCTGATCTAAAAGTATAAATTTTACAAACTTGACGCGACACTCACCAAACACCTCAAAATGATCAAGATAGTACTCCATATCCACGAGCTAATAACTGAAAGATTCGAGACTCGATGAGCCGTCAAAGGAAAGGGCAGCAATACGAAACTGAATCTCAAGATCTCTCTCGGAATGAAGTTCCTCATAATAATCATCCCTAAGATAACCGAGTCGTGTCGAAGGATCAACACGATTCACTCGCGTGTACTAATAAGAACGACGACAATCATCGTACTAATCGTCTCTAGTATAGTGGGGTCGTGTCGATGAGTCAACACGATTTCTGGAAGTGGTGTGTTGCGATCACGAGTAATCATCGTAGTGTTGTGAGGGTTTCCCTGAAGAGAATCTATGAGGGAGGGTGCAAGTGGACTCAAGACGTCCAAAGTAAGGGGAGGAATAATTGTGACACTAAGACATAAAAAACGTATAAACTCTACGGCTGCGTATCAAAAGACCACGTAACTTGACTCTGATACCAATTGACGCTGGATGAATCTATAAACAACAAATAAACGAGGACCTAATCTCTACATGCTATGCAAATCCAACAGTTAAATTACAATTGGATAATAAATAATAACATCACACACAAATAATTCAAAACAAGACATAATAATTTATTAGGGCAAAACAAGCTTAGGCTTTCCTCAGCATGGAGCAAGAGTGCACGACGAATAAACCCTTCCTGCAGCTAGAGATTTTTAAGGAACAAATGACATAATAAACATTAATCCCAACGAACATCAAATAACCAAACCATATCATTGTCTTACAACAACACAATACAAATATTAGGGCTGCTGTAATAAGATGAGTATGAATGTTGAAGGGCTCAAAGAGGGATTCCGATGGTTGGTGGACCGGATCGGGTAATGGGAAGGTTGGATCCAGACTGGAATGCCCCGATCTGAGGAGATCCGGTGGGGAAATGATGCTTAGGAGGTGGTTCCACGTGATAGGGGGCGGCGACGATTTACTGAAAGGTGTATGCATCAGACGGAGGTGGTTTCACGTGATAGGGGGCGACGACGGTTCACTGGAAGGTGTTTGCAGCAGATGGATGTGGAGGTAGCTGGAAACCAGAGGGGGAGGGGCTTCCTTGAGGTTGGGGAGTTGGCGGTGGGCTCAGGGGGCTCACAGGTGGAGGTTTGATGGGGGAAGTTGCTGTCTGGCCTGAACAATGAGGGAGGAGGCAGATCCAGCAGGTTAGGGCTGCTGCTGGGGTGGCAGCCTGACTGTGAGGAGGGGCGGTTCTGAGGTGGCACGCTAATTGAGTAGGTAAACTGGGCTGCGGTTGATCCTGGACATGAATAAGATTGAGCGGCTGGTCCTGGACAGGGAGGCTTCAACGGGTGGTTGCTGGGGGGAGAAAACCGGGAGACCGGTGCTTGAAGTGGGCGGCTGGGGATTTTTTAGGGGAGAATGACGGCTGGACAACAAAAGAAAAACAAGAAAGTGGAAGAAAAATAACAAATATACTCACTTAACCAAGGAGTTGTCACTAAGGGGGCTCCACAGAATCGGCACCACGGAGGATATCACTAGAATGAAGAGATTTCTTCTCCAAACATTCAATAATGAAGATGACAGCAGCCCTAAACATCATACATCTAAAAATCTGAAATTTGGACACCCGAAATCAATGGTTTTGATTGACCGTTGGTTTCGAGGCCAAAATTACATGAAATATAATCCGAAAAACATAAAACTATATATGAAATTTATTCGCAACCCAAATCCGGACACATCCTCGGATTCAGATCATCGATCCGGGCACACCATATATAGTTAGTTGCCATGCCGCATCCCTCTCTGGCTTGAAAGAATTCATCTCGCGATGAAGGTCCGAATTCTCTCGAAAAATGCCAGGTAAGACTCGATGAGGTTCACCAGAAGTTGTCCAAGTGTCGTCGCTGAAAAAGTGTTCTCGCCAATCAACTTCTCCGGACTGAAAAGCTTCCATCTTCGGTGAATGAAGACGATCATACTGAAGTAGAAGTCCAGGAGCGAGTCAATCAAGCTCCGCTGGTAGCATCCAGGTGTCGTCAGTGAAGGGTCGTCTGCGCCAACGAACCAGGTAGCGACACACACGACTATCTGTAGAGGGGGCAGACTCATGCATAATGATATCAATAATAAGCTCATCTCTTAACAAACTAGTAGAAGGATCCGGTGAGATCTGAGGTGCCAATGGTGAAGCCGCTGGGGACAGGATCCCGGGTAAGTTGGGGTCAGGGATGGGCTGAGTACATGACAATGAATGTGGTGGCAAAAGCTCGGGGGTTGGGTTGAGTAGTGGCTAGAAAAAACGGTGGTATAGGCTTGATATGGTCACCAAGATGTGAGTCCGAATATTCGTGAGGTACAAATTATGGCCTCAGGTCATCGACATTGAACACAATATGGATACCCATGCTCGCGGGGATGTCCAGCTCATAAGCATTTGTCCCGATGCGTCTCAGGACTAAATAGAGACCCATTCACGGAACACTAAAACTTTTAGCAAGCCTCGCGCGGAACCTCACAATGCAGATTCTCACCATCACCTGCTCGCCTTCATGAAGTACCTGCACTTTCCTGTGAACATCCGCATGTGATTTACAAGATTTATTACCAATATGAATTTTTCGTCGGGCTGACTCATGACACACATGCAAACGATGAACAGACAACACAACAAACTCATGCAAATGATGAACAAACGTCTCAACAGACTCTTGCAAATGAAATATGACCGACACAACAATCTCGCTATGTGAAAACCTAATAATGACCTTAAAATCTATCAAAGGAGGTGGTCTATCATGAGGATCTTTTAATGAAGTGTAAAAAAACTCATCCCGTGTACAACGAGTGCTCAGGTGACTTTGTTAGACATCTACAGTCAAATACAAGTTCATAAAGAGGGAAATGTCTCACGGAACGTGACACATCAGGGGGGCTCACTGGAGGTGTGTAAGAAAAGTCATCGCGAATGCGACGACCATCTAAGTGAAAATCGTGTACACAAACTAGAAGCCGTGGCTTTGTAGTGTGACGAGTATCCCCGAAAATAAAGAACTCGTCTGGCGGGTCAGCAGGTGGTGCATCCCAAAACTCGTTGAGAGTGCCAGCATGTGGTGCCCTAAATATTGGATGCTCCACACAATATCCATCCTTGGGGGCACGGTCAGGAATGATAATGAAAGAGGCATCAATAAATCAATAATTATACATGCGGGGCTCGCTTGAATCTAATCCTCATCGGGATGTGACGGCTTATCAGGAGGCTCAATAAGGGGGGTCGTTATAGAACTCGTCACTAGAGTCATGATCCTCCACATGAGTACCATCGTGGGGGGTAGCGTCCCCGTGAATTGGTGACATAGTCACTTCGAGATCAACACCATGCTCTAGGCTATCAGTCGTGGTGTGACTTAGGGTAATGATAATGGGATAACGACGTATACCTATACTCAAGAATGGATCCGTGGGTGTGGTTCCGGGAAATGGGTCTGTAGTTGGGGTGCTAACTAATCCTGTGCATGATAAAGAAAGAGGTGTGGGTGAGGGACACAACACTACAGACTCAATAGGTCGCCCAGACTCGCTCTTAGTCGGGGTCACAAGAGACGGGTCAAAAACAGGAGATAGGTCACAAATTGGGCTAAGCACCTCACTGGGGTGAGAGCAATCCGTATCAGGTATCACTTTCTGTCGTGGCTGACAGGACAGTGGTAGACATCGTGGTTACCTCAGTATGAGAGAGACTCTTACTGTGGAGGTCAAGGTGAGAATCCCATCGACCAGCTCTTGCGGATCTCAAAGACTGTTCATAACGAAGGACAAACTGATATGTGCTCAAAGGATTTCGAGATATGATAAACTATCTTAGTACGTATGTCCAACCGAAGTCCACACCGAATCAGAAAATGATCATGGATTGGTCCTCACAGATATCACTCCTCATCACTAACTCATCAAAACGGTCCCTGTACTCAGCGACGGACATGGATCCTTGCTAAATGGAAAATAATTGGTCGAACAATGGACTCCGATACGACGAAGGGAGAATCCTCTGACACAATGTACGCTTCATGTCCACCCAACTAGTGATGCGATGTAGACGGTCTAGTTCGCGGGTCGTCTCACGCTAGATCAATATGCCCTCGCCCGATCTAAAAGTTTAAGTTTCGTAAACTTGACGCGACGCTCACTGAATACCTCAAAATGATCAAGATAATACTCCATATCCATGAACCAATAACTGAAAGACTCGGGACTCAATTAGCCGTCAAGAAGGGGCAGCAGTACGAAACTGAGTCATGTCAAAGGATCAACACGATCCGCTCGCGTGTACGGATAAGAATGACGGCAATCATCATCCTGATTGTCTCTAACATAGTGGGGTCGTGTCGGTGGGTCAACATGATCTCTAGAAGTGGTGTGCTGCTATCACGAATAATCATCGTAGTGTCGTGAGGGTCTCCCTGAAGGGGATCTATGAGGATGGGTGCAAGTGGACTCGAGACCTCCAAAGTGAGGTGAGGAATAATTGTGACACAAAAACATAAAAAACATATAGACTCTACGACTGCGTATCAAAAGAGCGCGCAACTTGTCTTTGATAACAATTAACGCATGATGAATCTATAGGTAGCGGATAAACGAGGACCTAACCCCTACATGCTATGCAAATCCGATGGTTAAATCACAATTGTATAATAAATACTAACACCCCACACAAATAATTCAAAACAAAGATAAAATAATTTATTAGGACAAATCAAACTAACGTTTTCCTCCGCGTGGAGGGACAAAGTAAGAGCGCGCGCCGAATAAGCTCTTCCTGCAGTTAGAGATTTTTAAGGAGCAAATAACATAATAAACATTAATCCCAACAAACATCAAATAACCAAACCATATCAATGCCTTACAACTGAATACTAATACAAAAACGTAATACAAATATTAGGGGCTGTAATAACATGAGTCTGAATGTTGAAGGGCTCAAAGAGAGATTCCGGTGGTTGGTGAATCAGATTAGGTAAGGGGAAGGCCAGATCCGGACTGGAATGCCCAGATTTGATGAGATCTAGTGGGGAAATGACACTAGGAGGTGGTTTCACGTGATAGGGGGCGACAACAATTCACTGGAAGGTCCATGCAGCAGATGGAGGTCGAGATGGCTGGAAACCAAAGGGGGAGGGGTTTCCTGGGGATTGAGGAGGCAGTAGTGGGCTCAGGGGGCTCACAGTTGGAGGTTTGATTAGGGGAAGATGCTGTCTTGCGGAACAGTGAGGGGGGAGGCAAATACGGCGGGTTAGGGCTGCTGCTGGGGTGGCGGCCTGAATGGGAGGAGGTGCGGTTCTGAGGTGGCAGGCTGATTAAGGGGGAAAACTGGGTTGCGGTTGATCCTAGACAGGAATAAGATGGAGCGGCTGATCTTGGACTGAGAGGCTTCAACGGGTGGTGGCTGGGGGGAGAAAACAGGGAGACCGATGCTTGAAGTGGGCGGCTGTGGATTTTTTAGGGGAGAATGGTGGGTGGACAACAAAAAATGAAAACATGAAAGTGGAAGACAGGAAAGTCGGGACCTATTCGCCAAATGCTCAAATTTTTAGCAAGCCTCGCCCGGAGCCTCACAACGCAGATTCTCACTTTCACCTGCTCGCTTTCATGAAGTTCCTGCACTTGCTTGTCAACATTCGTACGTGATTTACAAGATTTATTGTCAATATAAATTTTTCGTCGGACCGACTCATGACACACATGCAAACGATTAACAGTCATCACAACAGACTCATGCAAATGATGACGAAACAACTCAACAGTCTCTTGCAAATTATGCAAATGAAATATGACAGACACAACATGCTCTCTATGTGAAAATCTAATAATGACCTTAAAATCTATCAAAATAGGTGACCTATCAGAAGGCTCTCTCATTAAAGTGTAAAAAAACTTGTCCCGGTAAACGATGAGTGCTCAAGTGACTGTTTGAGACATCAACACACAAATACGAGCTCATAAAAAGCGAAATATCTCAGGAAACGTGACACATCAGGGGGCTCATCAGGAGGTGTGTAAGAAAAGTCATCGCGAATGCGACGACCGCTTGGGTGAAATCATGTACACAAACTATAAGGCGTGACTCTATAGTGTGAAAAGTATTCTCGAAAATAAAGAACTCGTCTGGTTGGTCAGCAGGTGGTGCTTCCCAAAACTCGTTGAGAGTGCCAGCAGGTGGTGCCCTAAATATTAGATGCTTCATCCAATATCCATCCTCTGGGGCGCGGTCAGAGATGTTATTGGCAGAGGCATCAATAGATCGATAATCATACATGCGTGGCTCGTCTGAATGTCATCCTCACCGGGATGTGGCGACTCATCAGGAGGCTCAACAGGGGTGGGGGGTCGTCATAGAACTCGTCACTAGGGTCATGATCCTCCACATGAGTACCATCGTGGGGGGTAGCGTCCCCGTGAATGTCATCCTCACTGGGATGTAGCCACAACGAGATCAACACCAAGCTTTGGGCTCTCAATCGTGATGCGACTCAGGGTAATGACAATGGGAGAGCGACATAGAGTTATAATCAAGAATGGATCCATGGGTGCGGTGCCAGGAAGTGGGTCTGTGGTTGGGGTGCTAGCTAACCCGGTTATGACAGAGGAAGAGGTGTAGGTGAGGGAAACAACACTACAGACTCAATAGGTCGCTCAGGCTCGCTCTTAGTCAGGCTCACAAGAGACGGGTTAAAAACAAGAGATACATCACTCACTGGGCTAAACACCTCACTGGGGTGAGAGCAATCTGTATCAGGTATCACTTCTGTTGTGGTTGGCAGGACAATGGTAGGCATCGTGATGACATCAGTATGGGAGGGACTTGTACTGCGGAGCTCAAGCTGAGAATCCCATCGACTAGCTCTTGCAGATCTCAAAGACTGTTCATAACGAAGGGCGAGCTGATATGTCTGCTCGAGAGACTTTGAACTATGATAAACGACCTTAGTACGTATGTCAGACCGAAGTTCAGACCGAAATCAAGAAATGATCATGGCTAGGTCCTCACAGATATCACTCCTCACTACTAACTCATCAAAACGGTCCTTGTAGTCAGCGACAGACATGAATACTTGCTGAAGGGAAAATGAGTCGAGCAATCGACTCTGATACGCTTAAGGGAGATACCTCTGACACAATGTACGCTTCATGTCCACTCAACTGGTGATGCAATGTAGACAGTATCGCTCGCAGGTCCTCTCAACGCTAGACCAATATGCTCTCGCCTGATCTAAAAGTCTAAGTTTCACAAACTTGACCCGACACTTACCAAATACCTCAAAATGATCAAGATAATACTCCATATGCACGAGCCAATACCTGAAAGACTCGGGACTCGATGAGCCGTCAAAGGAAGGGCCAACAGTATGAAACTGACTCTTAAGATCTCTCTTGGAACGACGATCCTCATAATAATCATCTCTAAGGTAACCGAGCCGCGTCGAAGGATCAACACGATCCGCTCCCGTGTACGGATATGAACGACGACAATCATCATACTGATTGTCTCTAACATAACATGGTCGTGTCGGCGGGTCAACATGATCTCTGGAAGTGGTGTGCTGCGATCACGAATAATCATCGTAGTGTCGTGAGGGTCTCCCTGAAGGGGATCTATCGGGGCGGGTGCAAGTGGACTCGAGACCTCCAAAGAGAGGGTATGAATAATTGTGACACTAAGACATAAAAAGACATTTAGACTCTACGACTGCATATCAAAAGAGCGCATAACCTGGCTCTGATACTAATTGACACAAGACGAATCTATAGGCAGCGGATAAACGGGGACCCAACCCCTACATGCTATGCAAATCCGATGGTTAAATCACAATTGGATAATAAATACTAACATCCCACGCAAATAATTCGAAACAAGAGAAAATAATTTATTAGGGTAAAACAAGTTTAGACTTTCCTTCGCGTGGAGGGCCAAAATAAGACCGCGCGGTGAATAAACCTTTCTTGCTGTTAGTGATTTTTAAGGAGCAAATAACATAATAAACATTAATCCCTATGAACATCAAATAACCAAACCATATCAATGTCTTACAACTAAATACCAATACAAAACACAATACAAATATTAAGACTGTTGTAATAAGATGACTCTGAATGTTAAAAGGCTCAAAGAGGGATTCCGGTGGTTGGTGGACCGGGTCGGGTAAGGGGAAGGCTGGATACGGGCTGGAATTCCCAGATCTGATGAGATACGGTGGGGGAAATGACGCTTGGAGGTGGTTCCACGTGATAGGGGGCGACGACGGTTCACTGGAAGGTGTATACAGCTGGTGGAGGTGGTGCTGGCTGGAAACTAGAGGGGGAGAGGCTACCAGGGGGTTGAGGAGGCGGCGGTGGGCTCAAGGGTACTCACGGGTGGAAGTTTGATGGGGGGAACCTGCTATCTGGCCGAAACAGTGAGGGAGGAGGCAAATCTGGCGGGTCAGGGCTGCTTCAGGTTTTGGGGTGACGGCCTGAATGAGAGGAGGGGAGGTTTTGAGGTGGCGGGTTGATTGAGTGGGAAAATTGGGCCGCGGTTGATCCTGGATAGGAATAAGATGGAGCAGCTGATCCTGAACAGGGAGGCTTCAACGGTTGGTGGCTGGGGGGAGAAAACAAGGAGGCCGGTGCTTGAAGTGGGTGGCTGTGGATTTTCTGGGGGAGAATGACGGCCGGAAAACAAACGAAAAACAAGAAAGTGGAAGAAAAATAACAACGATACACATTTAACCAAGGAGTCGTCACCATGGGTGTTCCACAGAGTCGGCACCGCAAAAGAGATTACCAGAATGAAGAGATTTCTTCTCCAAACATTCAGCAATGAAGATGACGGTAGCCCTAAAAATCATATATATAATAATGTGAAATTTGGGCACCCGGAATCAACGACTATGATTAGCCGTTGGTTTCGATGCCAAAACTACATGAAATATAAAACAAAAAACATAAAGCTATATATGAAAATGATTCACAACGCGAATCCAGACGCATCCACAAATTTGGATCGTCGATTCGGGCACGCCATATATGGTAAGTCGCCACGCCGCATTGCTTTACCCAACTTGAAAGAATTCATCTCCCGATGAAGAAGGGTCAGAATTCTCTCGAAGAATGTCAGGTAAGACTCGATGAGGTCCACCAGAGGTCGTTCAAGTGTCATCGCTGGAAAAGTGTTCTCGCCAATCAACTCCTCTGGACTGAAAAGCTTCCATCTCCGATGAATGTAGACGGTCGTACTGAAGTCAAAGTCCACTGGCCAGTCGATCAAGCTCCGCTGGTAGCATCCACGTGTTGTCGGTGAAGGGTTGTCCGCGCTAGCGAACCAAGTAACGACACACAAGACTGTCTGTAGAGGGGGCGGATTCACGCGTAATGATATCAGGAATAAGCCCATCTCTCAACGCACTAGTAGAAGGATTCTGTGGAATCTGAGGTGCCAATGGTGAAGCCGTTGGGGACAGGATCCCGAGTAAGTTGGGTTCAGGGATGGGCTGAGCACATGATAATGAATGTGGTGGAAAAAGCTCGGGGGTGGGGGGTGGGGGTGGGGGTGGGCTGAGTAGTGGATAGAAAAAACAGTGGTATAGGTTTGAGATGGTCGCCAAGATGTGGGCCCGAATATTTGTGAGGTGCAAAGTATGGCCTTAGGTACTCGACATTGAACACAGTATGGATTCCCATGCTCGCGGGGATGTCCAACTCATAAGCATTTGTCCCGATGCATCTCAGGACTGAGTAGGGACCCATTCGCCGAACGCTTAAACTTTTAGCAAGCCTCACATGGAGCCTTGCAACGCAAATTCTCACGATCACCTGCTCGCCTTCATGAAGTACCTGCACTTGTCAGTGAACATCTGTATGTGATTTACAAGATTTATTTCCAATATGATTTTTTCTTCGGACCCACTCATGACACACATGCAAACGATGAACAGATAATACAACAAACTTATGCAAATGATGACGAAATGACTCAACAAACTCATGCAAATGATGTAAATGAAACATGACCGACACAACATGCTCTCTATGAGAAAACCTAATATTGACCTGAAAATCTATCAAAGGAGCTGGCTTATCAGGAGGCTCTCTCAGTGGAGTGTAAAAAAACTCATCCCGTGTATGACAAGTGCTTAGGTGACTGTATGAGGCATCTACACTCAAATATGAGCTCGTAAAGAGCGAAATGCCTCTCTGGGAATACGGCACATCATGGGGACTCACTAGTAGGTATGTAAGAGAAGTCGTCGCGAATGCGACGACCACCTGGGTGAAAATAGTGTACACAAATTAGAAGACGTGACTATAATGTGAGGAGTATCCCCAAAAATAAAGAACTTGTCTGGTGGGTCAGCAAGGGGTGCATCCTAAAACTCGTCGAGAGTGCGATATGACAACAGGTGGTGCCCTAAATATTGGATGCTACACACAATATCCATCCTCTGGGGCGCAGTCAGGAACGATAATAGAAGAGTCATCAATAAATCAGTAAGCATACATGCGGGGCTCGCCTGAATCTCATCCTCATCAGGATGTGGCGGCTCATTAGGAGGCTCAACAGTGGGGTCGTCATAGAACTTGTCGCTAGGGTCATGATCCTCCACATTAGTACCATCGTGGGGGGGGGGGGTAGCGTCCCCATGAATGGGTCGCATAGCCACTACGAGATCAACACCAAGCTTTGAGCTCTCGGTCGTGATGTGATTCAGGGTAATGACAATGAGAGAGCGATATAGACCTACATTCAAGAATGGATCAGTGAGTGCAGTGTCAGTAAATTGGTCCGTGGTTGGGGTGCTAACTAACCCGTTGTATGACAGAGGAAGAGATGTGGTGAGGGACACAACACTACAGACTCAATAGGTCTCTCAGGGTCGCTCTCAGTCGGGGTCACAAGAGACGGGTTAGAAACACGAGATAGGTCACTTACCGGACTAAGCACCTTACTGGTGTGAGAGCAATCCACATCATGTATCACTTCTGTCTTGGCTGACAGGACAGTGGTAGGCATCGTGGTCACCTTAGTATGTGAGAGACTCGTACTGTGGAGTTCAATGTAAGAATCCCATCGACTATCTCTTGCGGATATCAAAAAACTGTTCATAACGAAGGGCGAGCTGATATGTCTGCTCGAGAGATTTCGAGCTATGATAAACTACCTTAGTACACATGTCAGACCGAAGTCCAGACCGAAATTAGGAAATGGTCATGGCTGGGTCATCACGGATATCATTACTCACCACTAACTCATCAAATGGTCCCTATACTCAGCGACAGACATGAGTCTTTGCTGAAGGGAAAAAAATTGGTCGAGCAAGCGACTCCGATACGACGAAGGCAGATTGTGCGAACAAAAAAAGTAGACCGAAAATTTGGACTAACAAAATCTTTATTATCCAAAAAAGGTATTTATTACAAAGGTATAACCTCTCTTTTATAGAATGGTGGAGATGAGAGAGATTACAAATAAGCAATGTGAGACTAAAAAATTACAAGTATATGCGGCTTTACAAATAGACAAACTGGACAAGTCGTGCGGTTAGACAAGCCGACTAACCGCCCGACAACCAACAGTAGGAGTGAATAAGCGCCACAGAGAACAAGCCGCCACAGGAGACCGCTAGACCGCCCGGGCTCCAAGTCGTCTGAGACAAACCGCCATACCGCTGGGATACCAAACAGAAACAGCCCGGCAGACAAGCCGGCTAGGATAAACCGCCAGACCACCCGACCTCCGAACAGCAACAGACCGCCCGGCCTCCATACTGCAACACTCCCCCTCAAGCTGGAGCATAGATATCAATCATGCCCAGCTTGTCGCAAACGTGGAAGAAGGAAGCGGACACTGGCTTGGTGAAGACATCTGCCAACTCGTTGTCGGAAGTGACGAACGGAGTACAAATCTGTTTCTTCAAGATCTCTTCCCGAATAAAGTGACAGTCAACTTCTAGATGTTTTGTCCTCTCATGGAAGACAAGATTTTTGGAGATGTATATCGCGGCCTTGTTGTCACAGAACATAAGAAGAGGATAGTTGTAGACCTCTGCTAAGTCAAGCATGAGAGCTCCTAACCATTTCAACTCACATGTGGTCGATGCCATACTGCGATATTCCGCTTCTGCACCAGACTTGGAGACCACAGGCTGTTTCTTGCTCTTTCAGCTCACAAGATTTCCTCCAACAAATGTGCAGAAACCTGATGCTGACTTGCGGTCACCTTTGTCATCAGCATAGCTCGAATCTGAGTACGCTTCAACCCTTAAGTGACCATTCTTCTGAAAAATGAGTCCTTTCCTTGGCGCTGCTTTAACATACTCCGATATCCTCAGAGTAGATTGTAGATGACACTCCCTAGGAGCTTGCATGAACTGGCTCACCTTGCCCACAACATAAGAGATGTCAGGTCTGGTTACAGTGAGATAAATGAGTTTGCCAACCAGACGCCGGTACCTCGTAAGATTAGATAGAAGGGGCGAGTCATCTGTCCAAGTTTTGTCTTCTCCAGCAGCCATGGGACATCGGACAGATTTAGCACCAGTCAACCCTGCCTCCTTTAAAAGATCAATAACATACTTCCGTTGGGAAAGGATCATGGAGTTGAGCTTCCTAGAGATTTCAATCCCCAGAAAGTATTTCAGAGAACTCATATCCTTTGTGAGCAGGTGTTGACGAAGGTGTTTTTTTGTCAAAGTTATCCCAATCCTAGTCATCGCCAGTAAGAAGAATGTCATCCACATATACCACAAGAACTACCAGACCCGAGGTGGTTTTCCGAACGAACAAGGAGTGATCGACTGAACTTCTTGCAAAACCAATGGCCGCAACAATGCCGCTGAACTTGTCAAACCAAACACGATGGCTTTGCTTTAGGCTATAGATAGCCTTCTTTAGCCGACATACTCGTGTCTCCCCCTGAGCAACATACCCAGGAGGTTGCTCCATGTAAACATCTTCCTGAAGATCACCGTAGAGAAAAATATTCTTAACATGCAGCTGTGAAATGAGCCAATCCCTGTTGACAACGACAGAGAGAAGGACCCGAATGGTGCTGAGACGAGCAACGAGAGAGAAGATGTCAAAGTAATCAACACCATAGGTCTTAGTGATCCTTTGGCAACCAGACGGGCCTTGTATCGATCCACGCTGCCATCCGGACGGAACTTTACAACAAAGACCCAGTGACAGCCAACCACATCAGTGCCAGGGGGGGGGGGGGAACCAGTGTCCAGGTACCGCGTTCAGTGAGGGTAGCAGTTTCCTCATCCATGGAGGCCTTCCAATGAGGAACAACAAGAGCTTCCTGGTAGGTGCGGGGAGTAGCAGTGACAGAGATAGCCAATGCAAACGCTCTGCGAGAAGGAGTTAGACGATCATATGAAACAACAGCAGCCAGCGAGTGCTGTGTACACGTCCGCACCCCTTTGTGAAGAGCAATAAGAAGATCCAGGTCGGCGTGTTCCTCAGTAACCGGAGCATCCGTGGCGGAGAGAGCTGGCCCGGGAGTGGAGAGAGAAGGCCGCGAAGAAGAGGGAGAGAGCGGTGGTGATGAGGAAGAGAGGGAAGGAGGAGACGGTAGAGGTGATGGTGGGAAAATCTCGATGGGAGTAGACGGGGTGGATGGGACGGTGGGAGAAGGCGAAAGAACTGTAGCGGGAGAGAGGTCCGAAGAGAAATAGGACACATTCTCGAAGAAGGTCACATCCGCGGATACATATTGTTTACGAAGAACGGGATCAAAACAACAGTAGCCTTTTTGAGTAGTTGAGTAACCCAAAAAGACATATTTGGTGGCATGGGAGTCGAGTTTGTCATGAGTGGCGGAAGGATTGTGCACAAAAGCCGTGCACCCAAAGATATGCAGAGGGAGAGGAAACGAATCCTTGCCTGGATATAGAATAGAGAATGGGGTTTGCCCGTGGAGAACCGTGGACGAAATGCGATTAATGTGGTAATAGGAGATGAGGACAGCGTAGCCCCAATAGGAGCGAGGAACTTGCATCTGTGTCATCAGAGTTCGAGCGACATCGAGGAGGTGACGGTTCTTGCGTTCCGCCACCCCATTTTGTTGGGAGGTATAGACACATGTAGTTTGATGAATAATATCATGTTGCATACAAAAAGAAGAGAAAACAGTGCTAAGATATTCCTTAGCGTTGTCAGAACGAAATATTTTAATAGACATATCAAACTGATTCTTAATCATATTATAAAATGATGTCTATACAGAAAAGAGTTCGGAGCGATCTTTTAACAGATACACCCACGTACATATAGAGAAATCATCAATAAATGTTACAAAATATGAACTACCCTGACCTATAGTGAGGGTAGGAGCAGGACCCCAGATGTCGGAGTGAACAAGTTCAAACGGCCGGGAAGAGCCACGTCCTTGCTTCGGTGGGAAGGAGCGGTGATGCTTGCCAAGCTGACATGCGTCACAGTTGAGAGGTGGACTCTGCAGAGGAAGATGTGGTAGAAGTTGACGTAGAAGACGTGGAGGAGCATGACCAAGACGAAGATGCCACTGGAAAAGATCAGTAGAAGATGTGGAGAAGACGGAGAGTGCGGAAACGTTGTCGAGGAAGTAGAGACCGCCGCTCTCAGTCCCAGTAGAAATCGTCCGCTTGGTGCCCGGGTCCTGAAAAGAACAAGTAGTAGAAGTGAATGCAACAGAGCATTGTAGTTGTTTGCAAAGTGAAGTAACAGATAACAAGTTGCAAGAGAACTTGGGCACATAGAGGGTGACTGCTAGGCGAAGCGACGTAGTGACTTGAACCACACTCGTGCCATTGACCGGTGAGGGAGAGCCGTCCGCAACATGGACCGGGGGCAACCGGTCATGCTGCTCTAGGAGAGAAAAACATTGCGGATTGCCGATCATATGATTGGTAGCACCAGAGTCGATCAGCCATTTACCTTGAGTAGCGACGTGGGAACTACCTGAAGACGTGATCACAAAGGCGGACAGCTTCGAAGAGGAAGTGGAAGCATCCCCAGATGGTCGAAGATGAGGATGCTTCTTCCAGCAGCGATCAACCGTGTGACCGGTGCGGCCACAGTGAGAGCAGAGAAAGCGGGAAGCACCACAGTCGCTTGATGGGAGGTGGCGGCCACCAGAGCCACTTCGCTGAGTATGCTGAGCGGAGTTGTCCGGTTGAGGAGGGGAGGATAACAACGGACGTTGGAGCAGAGATGTTACATCGGCTATGCAGGCAGCAGTGACATCTAGGGTGGGAGACTCCGCCTCGCCAAGGATTTGTTGACGTATCATGTCATACGACTCAGGAAGTCGTAGAAGATAACACACAACCAGAAGCTCCTGGAAGTGTTTGTGTTGCTCAGCGAGATCAGCATAGAAGGGGCGATTTTGGAGAATTTCGGCTCCGAGAGCCTGAACTTGTTGGTAAGCAGCAGCTGGAGACATGAAGTGACGGACAAAGAGGTCCGTATACAGAGTATAGATGCGAGACGTCTGAGCCCCCTTGGAGTAGAGAGCGGCAAGATGGAGCCAAGCAACCTTGACCGTTTCATCATGACGGATGACAGGGAGACATTCATCAGAGAGGCTGTTAGCCAGCCATGTGCGGACAAGAGCATCACTGACATCCCAATCGTCAAAGAGTGGAGAATCATGCGGAGGAGGGTCATCTGTGAGATGATGACATTTGCGTTGAGAGCAGAGAAGGAAGGTGAAGCAGACACTCCAATCCGGGTAGTTGGGACCGATGAATTTGGAAGCGGTGCCAAGGTTACCAGAAGGAGTGGGTGGTGTTGGAGGATGAGTGGCAACAGAAGTAGTGGTGGTAGAGATATCAGAGTTGGCCATAGAGGAGAGCAGCAAGAAGAACAAGCCGCGGCTAAGGAGAAATCGCGGCGACAAAGAGCATGTCGCGGATAAAAAGAGAAGTCGCGGCGACAAAGAACAAGCCTCGGCTAGAAGGAGAAGTCGCGGCGACAAAGAACAGGTCGCGACTAGAAAGAGATGTGCGGCGACTAGACACAGGTCGCAGCGACTTAAGAACTAGTCGCGGCGACAAAGAAGAGAAGCGGCTAGAAAAGTAGGGTCAGCGACTAGGCAAAGTGTGAGGCAAGAAGAAAGCGGAATCAAGAGGTCGCGCACACAAAGAGCAGTGACAAGGAGAGAAACCGCGCGAACAGGGCGAAAGCCAGAGGAAGAAACAAGGCGCGAAGACAGGTCGCGAGATGAAGAAACGCGTCGCGCAGACAGAGAGAGCTCACAGAATCAGGAGGAAAAGAACGAGTCGCTTTGATACCATGTGCGAACAGAAAAAGTAGACCGAAAATTTGGAGTAACAAAATATTTATAATCCAAAAAAGGTATCTATTACAAAGGTATAGCCTCTCTTTTATAGAATGAAGGAGATGAGAGAGATTACAAATAAGGAACGTGAGACTAAAAAATTACAAGTGTATGCGGCTTTACAAATAGACAAACCGGACAAGTCGTGCGGTTAGACAAGCCGGCTAACCGCCCGACAACCAACAGTAGGAGAGAACAAGCGCCACAGAGAACAAGCCGCCACAGGAGACCGCTAGACCGCCCGGTCTCCAAGTCGTCGGAGACAAACCGCCAGAACGCTGGGATACCAAACAGAAACAGCCTGCCAGACAAGCCAGCTAGGATAAACCGCCAGACCGCCCGGCCTCCGAACAGCAACAGACCGCCCGGCCTCCATACTGCAACATAGATATCTCTGACACAATGTTACGCTTCATGTCCACCCAACCTGTGATACGATTTAGACGGTCTTGCTTGCAGATGCTCTCAACACTAGGTCAATATGCCATCGCCGGATCTAAAAGTCTAAGTTTCGCAAAATTGACGCGACGCTCTCCGAATACCTCAAAATGATCAAGATAATTCTTCATATCCACAAGCCAATAACTGAAGCACTCGGGACTCGATGAGCCGTCAAAGGAAGGGGCAGCAGTACGAAACTGACTCTCAAGATCTCTCTCGGAATGACGATCCTCATAATAATAATCCTTAAGGTAACTGAATCCTGTCGAAGTATCAACACGATCTGCTCGCGTGTACGGATAAGAACAACGACAATCATCATACTAATCATCTCTAGTATAGTGGGGTCATGTCGGTGCGTCAACATGATTGCTGGAAGTGATGTGCTGTGATTGCGAATAATCATCATAACGTCGTGAGGGTCTCCCTGAAGGGGATCTATGAGGGCGGGTGTAAGTGGACTCGAGATCTCCAAAGTGAGGGGAGGAATAATTGTGACACAAAGACATAAAAAAACATATAGACTCTATGACTGCATATCAAAAGAGCGCGTAACCTGACTTTGATACCAATTGACAGAACAAATCTATTGACAACGGATAAACGAGGACTTAACCCCTACATGCTATACAAATCCGACGGTTAAATCGCAATTATATAATAAATACTAATATCTTCCGCAAATAATTCAAAACAAGACAAAATAATTTATTAGGGCAAATCAAGATTAGGCTTTCCTCCGCGTGGAGGGCTAAAGTTAGAGCACGCGACGAAAAAAACCCTTCCCGCAGTTAGAGATTTTCAAGGAGCAAATGACATAATAAATATTAATCCCAACGAACATCCAATTACCAAACAATATCAATGTCTTACAACTGAATACCAATACAAAAACACAATACAATATTAGGGTTGCTGTAATAACTAATAAGATGAGTCTGAATGTTGAAGGGCTCAAAAAGGGATTCCAGTGGTTGGTTGACCGGATCGGGTAAGGGGAAGGCTGGATCCGGAATGGAATGCCTAGATCTGATGAGATTCGGTGGGGAAATGACGTTTGGTGGTTTCACATGATAGGAGGCGGCGACGGTTCACTGGAAGGTGTAGGCAGCAGATGTAGGTGGAGGTGGTTGGAAATCAGAGAGGGAGGGGCTGTCTGGGGTTTGAGGAGTTGGCGGTGGGCTCAGGGCGCTCACAGGTGGAGGTTTGATGGGGGAAGCTGCTGCCTGGTCGAAACAATAAGGGAGGAGGCAGATCCGGCTGGTCAGGGCTACTTCTGGTGTGCCGTCCTGAATGGGAGGAGGGGTGGTTCTGAGGTGGCGGACAGATTGAGTGGGAAAACTGGGCTGGGGTTGATCCTGGATAGGAATAAGATGGAGCGGATGATCCTGGACAGGGAGGCTTCAGCGGGTGGTGGCTGGGGGGAGAAAACAGGGATGTCGGTGCTTGAAGTGGGCGTCTGGGGATTTTCTGGAGGAGAATGACGACTAGACATGAAAAGGAAAACAGGAAAGTGGAAGAAAAATAACAAGGATACACACTTACCCAATGAGTCGTCACCAAGGGGGCTTCACGGTGTCGGCACCTCAGAGGAGATCGGCGGAACGAAGAGATTTCTTCTCCAAACATTCAGTAATGAAGATGACAGCAACCCTAAACATCATATATATAATAATCTGAAATTATGGCACCCAAAATCAACGACTATGATTGGTCGTTAGTTTTGGGGCTAAAACTACATGAAATGTAAACCACAGAACATAAAGCTATATATGAAATTGATTCACAACGCGAATCCAGACGCATCCACGGAGTCGGATCGTCGATCCAGGCACGCCATATATGGTAAGTCGCCATGCGCATCAGTAAGTATGACTGAAAGTTTAAAACCGAAACCACAAAATCACAAAACTGCACCATATTGCACCGATTTTAAACCGCACTGAACGGTTTGGTTGTGGAGCGCTTTCATTAGTTGCAAAATCGCATAGTTAGAAACTGTTTTGATATAGTCCTTCCTCTTCGACCCTTCTTTGACAGGTTTTAAATAATATTCAGAATTTGATTTCCCGACTCCTGTGGGATGAAGTGAACCATGAACCTCCAATCTCCATTCAAAAATTCAAAGATCACGATTGTGTTATAAAATATTATAAAAATAATAATAAACGAGTTGCAGTTCGGTTCTGCTTCAGTCCGGTTCGGATCGGGTCTAAAAATATTGAAACCGCTTCAGACTTGTATGTTGCGGTTCCGGTTCCGGTTCCGGTCTGGATAGTAAAATGAAAGAGTCACACCCGGACCAATGTTGATGGTTCCAAAATTCAAACCGGAACCCGAATAGTTTGCGAATGGTTCGGTTCGGTTCTTTGCGGTTCTGGTTCGATTTACGGTTTTCGGTTTTAAGTGACAGCTCTAGCGTTGAATATCACAAGTTCTGAAGTTCCCACCATTTTTTTACCACAACCAGATATTTCTTTAGAACTGGATCTCGTGTCTCGAGGGTACCTTTTACCTGAGAGGCATCACCAAAGAATCAATACGTACTTCGATGTCTTCCACCCCAGTTTTGTTACCAATCTCAACTCGACGATGAGCGCTTTATATTCCACCTGATTGTTTGTGGTAGAGAAGTATAATTTGACAACTTTCTCAATTCGAACATCATTTTGGATGATCATGACGACCCTTGCTTCATAAAAGTTCTTGCCCGACGCTCCGTTTAGATACATCATCCAGGCCAAAGGGGCGAGACCCCCCTCACCAGTTTTTTTCCTTCACAAAATCTATTATGAAATCCTCATGGACCCGGGCCTTGATTGCCATCCTCAGAGTTTATGTGATATCAAACTCTCCAAGTTTGATTGTCCACTTATGCAATCTCCCTGAATTCTCAGGCTTCTCCAGGATTTTCTTCAAAGGATGATCAGTCATCACTTGTATTGAGCGGCCTTGAAAATAAGGACGATGCCTCGTGCATTAAATGATCAATGCTAAGGCTAATTTCTCTAGAATGATGTATCGCGTCTCCGCTTATTTTAGTATCTTGTTGACATAATGTATTGGGAACAATTTCTTCCCTTCCTCTCGTACCAACACAGAGTTAACTGTGTTGGATTCAACTCCCAAATATAGCAAGAGGTTCTTTCCCTCCCTGAGGCTTTGGATGAGAGGAGTTGATGTTAGTTGTTTCTCGAGTTCTTCGAAGGCCTGATTACATTCCTCAGTTAATTAGAACCTTGAGGCCCCTCGTAGGGTTTTGAAGTTAGGTGCATATTTTTCCCCGGATCGAGAGATGATGCGACTTAACCCATCCATTTTTCCCGCTAGTTGTTGAACTTCCTTCAGGGTTTGAGGTGATGACATGTTCAGGTTCGCCTTGACCTTATTTGGATTAAGTTCAACGCCGAGGAGTTAGGAGATGCCTGAGGAATTTCCCTTTGATTGCCCTGAAGACACACTTCACGCGATTATGTTTCATCTTAAACCTTCTAAGTGTTGAGAGTGTCTCCTCAAGGTCATACATAAGTTCTCCGAACTCTCGAGTCTTAATGAGGAGATCATCCACTTATATTTTCATATTATGCCCCTTTTGCTTTTGGAAGACATGATCTATCGTGCGTTGGAATGTATCATCATCGTTCTTAAGCCCAACGGGCATGACTCAGTAGCAATAACACTTTTCATTGGTGATGAATGACGTGTGCAAGGAAGCGTCAAGGAAGCTCATGACAGAAAACCTCAGGACAGAGTCAACAAGAATATCTATCTGAGGCAGGGGTAACCATCCTTAGAGCATACTTTATTTAACTTCTAAGTCTATACAGTTACACCATTTATTGTTAGACTTCCTAACCATTACAACCTATTCGTGGTACTAGATCTCCTTAATGAGTTGGCCTTGAGGAGCTTTGAAGACTTTTCCGGAACAGGTTCCACCAAGGTTACTGCCATCGCTCTCTTCTTTTGCTTGATGGGCCTGAAGGTGGGATTAATGTTGAGACGATGGTAATCAACATCGGGGTCGACTCCTGACATGTCAACAACTGTCCAAGCGAAGACATCCATGTTGATGAGGAGACAAGTGATCAACATATCTTTGTCCTTCTCCTTCAATTCGACATTGATTGACAAAGTCCTTTCTCCATCTCCCCAGTCCATCTGGACGTTCTGAATAGCTTGAGCGACGTCCAGATATGCACTGTCTTTCGCATTTTATTCGCGGGGAGTTCTTCTTTGGCAGATTCTTCTGTTTTTATAGCAGCTTGGAAGCATTCTCCCCCATCTTCCGGTTTTGTGATGGGAGGTCATGTCTCGATCACATTGAACGAGCTCACATAGCACTCCCGAGCAATTCGAGGGTGACTCCGAACCCTGAATTGCTTTCCTCCGATACCAAACATCATCGCCCGGTGGAATGTCAACACGATGGCCTGGTACTTGTTGAGCATTGCCAATCGAAGATAGCGCTGTAGGTATTTGGATTGTAGAGCACAACGAATGTTACTTGACGATTCACTCCGCATAAGGTGACAGAGTGGGTGACAGTCTCTTCGATCTCATTTCTCTCTCCGACGAACCCATAGAGGGGTCCGTCTGTAGCTTGAGACATTCTACTTGTCTTCATCGCGTCGAGAGCGGGCTTGAAGATAACATTCACTGAATTACCAGTGTCGATCAAGATCCTTGACACCGAGTAGTTATCCAGAACCTTCTTTACAACTACAACATTGTTGATAAATTGGAGGTCTTTGTGAGGTCATATTCGTTGAAAATGACCTCTCCTTTCAAAGGAGAGGATTGGGAGCTAGAAGCAACCTCCCACTGACAAACCTTCTTAAGACTTGCTATCTTTGAGGATTCCAAACCAGCTCCTCCATGACTGCAATTGATTTGGCCAAAGAGACCGACATCATCGATTTCTATGCATTCATGGACGCAATTGATGCTCCTAAGGGAGCTAACGTTCTCTTGTTCTATTCACTCCCATTACTGTGGGGGGTGTACTTCTGCTACCTCTTTCCCTTTGATGGAGATGAGCTTCTCGTTTGGCTTGCGAGCGGCGTACTCGTGCAGCTTTACTGCCTTGAACATTGTCTCCACAAGATCGCGAAGAGCTCTGTAGTTTTCAGTATCGTGCCCGACGTCCCTGTGGAACTCACAGAAGAGTTCTTTATTTCTATTCCCGTACTCCGCGCTCAAGGGAGGTCTCTTGAAGCTAGGTTTCTTCTACAGGATTTGAACAACCCTTTCTATAGGAAGGACCAAATCTACGTACTCCTCAACCTCATGTGAGTTGTCATTATCGACTCACCTACGGAGGGGCATAAATGGAAAGAACCCGGGTTGGTGTCTCTGGTCACGATGAGGTTCAACGGGAGGTTGGGAGAGAATTCTCCCCTGCTGCTTTTGGATCAGCTAGGTGAGGGAGGAGACAGACGAAATTGGTTGTCTCTCCCTCAATGAAGTGGTTGGCCATATTAATCAAGTCCCATAGGAACCTGGTGGCTCCGACTGACCTCAAACCTGAAGAGCCCTTTCCGCAATCTGCAGACCAGGGATACTTGATACATCGATCGGTCGACACCATAGATTCCAAGTATCTCCTCTTGGAACCTGTTGAAGGGCGGGGACATGGCGGCCAAACCTCAAAACCGACCGGACTGCAGTCCAAGCATCCCAACCAAATCACCCCTGGGCTAACCCTCGTCGGGGCTTTGACCACTTTTGAAAGGGGTAGTTTGTTGAGTCTGGGAATCGAACCCGAAACCTCCTTTATCAAGGCGTTGAGAGAGCTCCTGATACCCAACTGATAAAGGAGGTTCCAGGTTCAATTCCCGGCCTCAACAAACCAATGTTGCAGATGTCGGATGTCCGGGACACGTCGGTTTGGGTTTTCATGTCGGTTTTTTATATATCAGGGGATATATCGGGGATATTTCATATATCGGATTTTAATATTTAATTAATTATATATGTAATTACATGTTATTTTTTAATTTTTATACATATCACAGTACTACCTATTTTACAACCTATTGAACTTTTAAATATTAAAATCTATATGTAGCATTTAACATACAACACTTTAAATATGAAAACTCAAACATACCTCATTCTTCATCACCTGAAAACTCATCTATAGTTGGCAGAGTAGATAGAATATGATCTTCATCCGATGAACCCTCTAGATCTCCCTCGTCCACTTCAGATATTTTTCTCTTTCCCCTTCTTTGATAACTAATTGCCACTTCTTTGCTTGTAGCTAATCTTTGAGGTCTCCTTTCATCATGATCAGCGTCGACTATATTGTCAATTTGCGCACATGTCAGCCCCTCACCAGGAAAGACTTCATCATCGTCATCTTCATCTTCATCCTCCTCAGCATCAACATTTACCATCCACTCTTGTACCATTCCAGAATCAACATTTTTAGCTGCCAATGGATCGCGAGATGTCTCTGAATATTTCGACTTTAGCAAAGCATTGAACTTTACAAATACTAAATCGTTCAATCTCTTGCTATCAAGTTTATTTCTCTTTTTAAAATGTATCTGTACATTTTTAAAAAAAGTTAAATAATGCATACAATCATATAATAAGATATAAATGTTTAATTACATAACTAAATTAATGTTATCATCTCGAAGGTGCTCCAGTTCCTCTCACAGCCAGAAGATGAAGTAGTCAGACTTAAAATTTTCATCGCCATAGTTTTAAGGTACGGCGTATCAGCACCGTTAAGCCGCCACCAATGTACTGTGAAAATTAAATTGACAACACAATGTATTAAATTATTAATTATTCATTTATTATACATAAATACATCATTATTGTTAATAAATATATATATTAAAATGTACCTGGATTTAAGTTGGGATTTTGTAGCTGTCTCTTTGCCATTTCTTTACCAAATAACCATTGTTGGTATTGGTAAACATCAAGCTCAGCGCTGATGTGATCCTGTGTAGAAGGATCTTTCCTATATATCCTTGAGAGACACTCAACAAAACCACTTATAAACCTTCCGTCAGCCTCAATCTCCACTCGATGAGAATAATAAAAATATGGGTTTAAGTAATACCCTGCAAAGTGCATAGGACTGTTCAATCTCCACTCGACAAAAATAATAAAAATTTGGGTTTAAGTAATAACCTGCAAGGTGCAGAGGGCTGCTCATCTTTTTCTCCCATCTGCTATCAATCAACTTCCATATAGGAAGATATTTGTTCTCTTGGTGATCGAGAACTACGACAACCTCTTCCCTAGCTTTTTTGATATCACCATATAACCACCCCATGGATGGTGTATCCCCGTCGACTCTTCTCAAAACTCTCACAAATGGTGTGAATATACCAACAGCCAGCTCGACATTCGCCCAAAATCTAGCGCTCATCACTATCATTGCAGCCTACCATATGCAAAATAAAATATTAAGAAAATACTATAAAAGGGCAACTTTCAAAACATATATTTTAAATGAAAGGAATAAAGAAGCAATAGTTTTACCTGCTTTCCCCTAGCACTACTGGCCAACTTTGTTGCAGCCCACTTTGCAGATGTGAATAAACCCCTCAATTGATTCTGCTTCTCTAAGATGCTCTCTAAAGATAGAAATGCTGTAGCGAATCTCGTCACACCTGGTCGAATAAGCTCATGAGAGTCCAAGTCCTTTGTTGACTCTCTAAACATGTCGAGCGAGATGGTGTGACCATAGATGAATATAGAGAGTTGCCGGCCTAAGGAGATAACACTCTTTATTGCCTTCAATTTTCCTATATCTTGTAACAGTAGATTAATAGTGTGAGCCGCACAACAAGTCCAAAAAATCGTAGGTCTTTTCAAAGTCATAAGCCTTGCAGCAGCCATATTATTGGAAGCGCTATCCGTCACAATCTGCAGGATACTATGCTCTCCTGGGCTCTCAGGGCTATCAATCGCCTCATCCAAGAAGTCAAAGATGAACTTCCCATCGTGTGTGGAGGAGGAGACATTCTTCGAAAGCCAGAATGCTACTCCAGAACTACAATGTATCATGATATTCATCACGCTCCTACCCTTCCGATCTGTCCACGCATCGGTCATGATACTGCAACCATTCAATTTGCATGTCTGCGTGAATATGCCCAACATCTCCTTCGTCCTCTCCACCTCCCCTCGTAAAATTTTCTCTCTCAACTCATAAAACGTTGGGATCTTCATCCCAGGTCCGCATAAACCAATGGCATGAGCCATCTGCTGAAAGGATGAATTACATATGACGTTAAACGGGATCCCGTTTTCATATGCCCATCTACCTATGTACACGGCAGCATCATCTCTGGCTTTCTTTTTGTACTTACTCTCTATCGTGCTTTGTTGGGAATCTTTTCTCTTGGTAGACTCGGCAGCTGAATGAACAAACTGGTCCATTGGACCCTTTGAACCTGTGCTCCTAAGTATGCTAGTGTCCTCTTCTTGATCAACATGCACTCCTCCAACAACCACCTCATTTAAGATTGCTTCCAACTTGGCACTTTTAGCCCTCTTACTCTGTAAATTTGAGTTCAGCGCCGAATCCGCTTTAGCCTTAACGTCGGCGGGAACCTGAGGACATGGCTTAACATTACCCTTCCACCCATCCAAGTGATGCTTGAAACGTGTAATTCCGCCATTCACTGTCTGCTTGCAGTAGTTGCATTTGATTCGGTTTGTGTCGTTTGCAACCAACTTCTCACCAAATGCCCAGAACGGATCTCTACCGGTTGGTACCAGAGATACGGGAGCCTCACTAGAACCAGCAGAAGAAGCCATTCTAATAGGACACAAAATGAAAATAATATTAGTTAAATGAAATGAAAAAATATTTAACATAACTATATCACGAGAAAAATTGATAGTTGAAAAAAAATCAACATCATAAAAGCCCCATAACTTCATTAGATCGTTAGATCTTCAGATATCTTTTATATTATCAATGCAATACTTTATTTATCCAACAAAATTTTACATTCTCAGTAGTATACTAGTATACAAAGTTATAACTATCATTCAAATTTTTAAAGTATCCAACACTTTATTCAAATTTTCAAAGCATCTCACACTTTATTTATTAAAAGACACAAACCAGCAGGGCAACTAAAAATGTGCTTGGATATACATGCATCATTGATTGCAAAATGAAGTTGGATAAATAACTATTAATAGGGGTATTTCAAATCATTTGTTGATTAAAAGCAGCAGGACAATCAATGAAAGCTTCCGGCAGCAACTAATAAGACAAATAAAGCAACAAGGCAGCCACCAACAACTAAATGGGTCGGCAACCACCAGTAACAACCCACAAGGCAGCCACCATGCTACAGCCGACAGCTAGCACAACAACCAACAAAAAAAATGCAGAGCGATAGAATGAGAGGGGGAGGTAGGGAAAAGAATGAACCAGCCGAGAGAGAACCAGCGAGCAGGGAGAAGAAAGAGCACCAGCGAGCTAGAGAGAATCAGAGAACCAGAGAACAAGAGCACCAAAGAGCACCAGCGAGTAGGGAGAAGAAAGAATCAGCGAGATAGAGTGCCGACAGCGCGCGAGAGAGGGAGAGCACGAACGAGCTAGAGAGCACCAGAGAACCAGAGAACCAGAGAACCAGAGCACCAAAGAGCACCAGCGAGTAGGGAGAAGAAAGAACCAGCGAGTAGGGAGAAGAAAGAACCAGCGAGATAGAGTGCCGACAGCGCGCGAGAGAGGGAGAGCACCAACGATCTAGAGAGCACCAGAGAACCAGATGGCACCAACGCACCAAAGAGCACCAGCGAGTAGGGAGAAGAAAGAACCAGTGAGATAGAGTGCCGACAGCGCGCGAGAGAGGGAGAGCACCAACGGGCTAGAGAGCACCAGAGAACCAGAGAACCAGAGGGCACCAACGAGCAGGGAGAAGAAAGAACCAGAGAGATAGTGTCGCCGACGCGCGCGGGAGAGCTAGGGCAGGAGCGACGGGGAGAGCTAGGGCAGAGCGTGAATGAAATGAGCGGGGTCGGGGTGTTAAAACAGTACCCGACCCGCTCATTTCATTATAAATATAATAGTAACATATATAATTAATAATTTTAAAAAAAAAACTTAAAAAATGCTCGAAATCGGGCGTTTTTTTGGGGCCGACATGTCGGTTAAAACCGACATGTCGGCTAACCGACATGTCGGCCCGCTTTTTTCAAACCGCCACACCCAGAATCTGTGCCGGTTTTGTGTCGTTTTTGCTCCCAATCCTTCATGTCGGCCGACATGTCGGACATGTCGGCCGATATCCACAACAATGCAACAAACTAACCCTTTCAACAGTGGTCAAAGTCCCGACGAGGGTTATCCCGGGGGTGATTTGGTGGGGATGGTTGGACTACAGTACGGTCGGGTTTGAGGTTTGGCCGCCATGCCCCCACCCTTCAACAAAAGATATCTTTTGCAACTCAGTTGGGTATCATGAGCTCTCTCAAGGCTTTGATAAATGAGATTCCGTATTCGATCCTTGACCTTAACAACCTACCCCTTTCAACAGTGGTCAAAGTCCCGACTTGGATTAGCCTAGGGTGATTTGTTTGGGATGCTTAGACTGCTGTCCGGTCGGGTTTGAGGTTTGGCCGCCATGCCCCCCGTCTTTCAACAGAACCTATTGATGTAATGCCTAAGTTTCTCGGACATCCCTTAATTTGGCCGCTCTTCCGTTTCCTAGAGGTAGCAAAGCTCAGGATGAGTTCTCTCCTAAACTCTTTGAAAGAGTTAATAGACCGAGATGACAACTTATAGAACCAATATCGAGCCTTTCCCTCCAAGGTTATGGACAACAACTTACAACGAATGCCGTCAGAGAGTTTCCAGAGAGAGATGACAGATGGATGAGGACCTCTATCCCAGTGAAACGAGTGAGATGGGGCTCCTCGACCCAATTGAGACATACTCCCACTTGATAATATCTGAGAAAGGAGAGGGATCCACTTCTTCCTGGGGGTGGGGGGGGGGGGGGGGTCGCTAAGTATCCCAAAGTCGAGTACTCAATGGTTGGTATTTGTCGCCGACCTAAAGTGTCTTCGCCTCTCGTTGGCGAGACCCCATCCCCGGTCCTCACTCGCGATGCGGTTTTGGAGGACTAGATAGCGACTGTCATGGGTTGTTATCCTCCTAACTAGAGAAGTGATCTGCTCCGATAGTTGCGTAACTGCGGATACTAGGACACTTAATTCCCCCTTAGTGATAACATCTTCAAGGTTGTGGCATGATCCCTCAAGTGAATTTTGATATGCCGCTCGTGAAGTGAGGCCGAACGTCTGAGCGATTGTGTGACATTTTTCCCCAATGCGAATATGTATCAACTTCCTGGTATGATCTTGACCTTCCATCACAGTTGTTCCTCGACCACTCAAATTTGAAGGTTGCGTGTTTATTTTGATGGGGCAAAAAGCGTCCCCAACTCCACAACACAACAATCATAGATGGTGAGGGACTGCGAGTTGCTGAATACTCGGACTGCAATTGCAGAAGCGAGATGTCGTGCTTTTCCCTGACTGTCGAGACCCTTGCAATGAGAGAAAGGGTGCCAGTTGCGGCGATATCAGATTTCACACAACACGAACCTTAGCTGTGCACGATGTTATTAAGAATTCAAAAAGGTTTACAACAGTGTCGCATCATGCATGAGAGCTCAAATGCCCTATGCTAAGGTACTCCCAAAAACCGTTTTGAGGTCCTGCAAGTCCGGGGTCCTATTGGATTGGAGTTTAGATGCATTTAATGCTATTGTTCATGCCTATTTATAGGTTTGTGGGGCTCTGCCCCCGGGCAACCTCTAAAAATATGGGATACCCACTTACAAGGTGTGATAAAAAAGGCCAAGCACAATGGGTGGAGTGGTCCGCGAGATCTCTGTTGTGGCCGGTGAGTACAACCTCAGCTGTTGGCGAGATCATCTTTATGGTCGGTGAGATTTGCTGGGCTAAGGTGGGAAGGCATCTATTCTTTCAACCGTTGATGGAGAGGATAGCGGAACTTGGGCATACACCTCTCTTCTCTTTTTTCCTTCCCCCTCCTACCATCAAGAGGAAAAAAATCTAAGTCTTCCCTCACAGTTTCATCTTCCCTTTAAGGTTTTGTTGTAATACCTTTTGTTTTCTCATCCTTGATCTTCCTTCATGGCATAGGTTTTGTGTATGACCATGCATACGTCAATGTGGAATATTTGAGGATTATTTATGGACTTCATTGACTTGATTTGATCAATAAGTTAATTCGAGAAAGGTTTAAGGCAATATGGAGGGAATACAACTACATTTATGATCATAAATGGATGAGTACTGCTCCAAATAATGCGAGGGTTGTGTCTAAGATCTTGTGGCACTATCTAGAGGCCACAAATGAAGTACAACCATTTTACACACCTTATGTCTGCGCCGTGTAACATGAGCGTGTAACTTGGGAAGGCTGGGAGAAAACTTCCTGAGAGCTAAAGGACAATTTTAGTTAAAATAGGTAGTACACGCCCTGTTTACACGCCCACCCATGTTCCAGGGCGTGTGCAGGTCAACTTGTTGATTTTTGACTCCAAATGCAGCCATTTTAGTGGGGGATTGGGTGGCAACCGACTCAATGCTAAGGTGTCTAGGCTCGAAAAAGAGGGCTGAAGTGGGAACTTAAACTTCATTTTTTCATATTTTGAAGGAGAGGAAGGAGGAGAAGAGGGATTTGAAAGGAATATTTGGTCACCGGAGGAGCTCCCGAACTCCGTTTGATGAGCTGATTATTGCAGCGGTTACGGCTCACCTTCCCCGTTGTATACATACCAACAAATCAAGCTTTTATTGTTGGAAGAAAAGCGCGGACGTTAACGCTTTTCTTCTTCCCGGTTTTAGGTTTTTGCTTGCATTAGCTTCCAATTTTTCTTGTTTTGGTTTGATGGTGGTTTCAAGCTTCTCTAATTAGAGAAATCTGAATGCCAAGGTTTAGTATGAACCACTGGGCGTGGTTTTGCATCCCTGACATGCTTGTATTAGAACTCCAAAAGCATTGCTGAGTAGGCATGATGTTGAAACCTATTTGTGACTTTTGGCACAAATTGGTGATGGATGGTTGCTAGATTGCATTAGGATTTGAATTTTTTCATGTGTTATAGCTGCCATAGCGCTGTTATAATGCCAAAGTTTTGAGAGGTTTAGTTCATTTGATGTTTGGCAAATCGTTGGTGGGAAAATGAATATGATTAAGGATAAAAATGGTTCCCTTTTGATTGTCTCCCAAATTCTTGAAAAATTCTAATTTTAGTGGGCTGTATGGTGGCTGGTTTGGCTTAGTTATTATTTCCACATAAGTCATGATGTGATATAATAAGTGTATATGATCGCTCCGAGCTTAGTGACACAGGATTGGCCGTGTGACTTGGGTGTGCCGACACTACAACAATCCTATGCGGAAATGCAAGACGAACTCAGTGATTTTAATCGAAATGATGCATGGGCAATTTTTTTACTTAATCCAAAAATATATTTTGCAATAATTATTTTATCAGAGAAACAAATTTACACAAGATGAATCATTATTTTCCGGTGCACAAGCAAACCACTCCAACTATCGCATAAATATTTATACTGCAACTTTCACGATTAAGCATTATAGAATAAAAGACAATAAAAAATATTTGCACTACTGAATCAAGTATACTTCAAAAAAATAAGAAGTGTTTTCCAATATTCAATATTGTAAAATAAAATACAGGACAATTACTCATGTGGTAATGGGCATCCGTTGGAGAGTAAGTGGTGGTTGATGGCTGCTGCATGGGGAGGTAATTGACTGCACAGTTGTGGCTGCTCGGCAATACAAGGATTGTGTTCTAAATGTCGGAAGTAGAAGGTGGTGTGGTTTTGGCTGGCATAGGAAGAGTGGTCTTGGAAGGGTGAATCAAACAGGGGAACAATGATTTTTTGAGGGATTGTCTGACATGAGGCAGAGGTTGGCTCGTGGAAAGACAGTGAGTGAGAGGCACAAAGGAGAAGAGCGGGTGGTTCACGTGCGACTAGAAGGAAGAGGCCGTGCGTCTTAGGGAAGGAGGCGATTGGGTGGCGTGCGATGAAGAGGGGGAGATAGTCACGTATGATGCTGGAGGTGGTTATGGACGAACCTAGAGATTTTTAACGGCTTGAAGCTTCTGTTACAATAATGGTGAGAGAGGAGATGTTTTGGCGTTCGGCCATGATTGGAGCAGAGATATGTTGCAAATGGATTGATGGGAGGGTTGTTGTGTGGTAGGCGGCGAGAGAGAGGGAGATGCGTAGAGAATGTAAACAGAATCACATAAGGAGAAGATGAACATGGAATTAGTGGTTATGCATTTACGCGGGGAAAACTTTCAGGTAACTGTCGATAGAGGGGAGATCGTGGGGTAACAGGGGGGTGAGGGTTTCACAGGAAATGTAGAAAGGAAAACTGAAAAAGAACCGGGATGTCTCACCCCGGGGCTCACGACGTTGCACCGCGAATGATTACTGGTCTGGATTCTCTCACAAACAAACATTGAGTCTAAACTATAGCATCCTCCCCTATTTATAATAAGAGGGGCCGATTGGGCGTCAGGGGTGAGTGACTGATTGTCCGTTACGTCCGAGACCCTAAAACAACAAAACAAATCAAAAAATTAAATAAATAAAATACATAAAATTAATAGCGCGATGAGCCGGACGTGCTCGTGGTCTTGGATCCCCGATCCGATCATTGCCTCCCGCACAAAAATACAAAAGTGGGCCCCGCCGATTGGCGACCCGTAGACCGGTGTCAATCTCCATAACTTAGCATGTATACATTGAAATGGATTTTGATGTTGGGTCTACATTTGATACCGCCAATAAATTGGTTTTGGGGCTTCTTATGTTGACATCACTTGGATATCAAATCCACATGTAGCGATCTTGAGACTTTGTATTTATTGCCGAGCAAAATAACCCTTGGTTTTATATACCTTGCCATCACATTTGCTTAAAAATGAGTATTGGTGTTAGGTCTAAATGTGAATTTTGCCTTCATACTTCTGTGATGATGTAAAAGTGTATATGGAACGAAAATTCCCTGATTTGTGATATGATGATATGTTAGATTTATACACGATGTTATAAGTAACGCGGTAGATCCATTGGAAATACCCAGTTGCATTCATGTTTGCTTATGTAGGCACCTTATTTATATGCTTAATATAGAGAATATGTATGATACTTATATATACTAGGGTTATTACATGTGGAGTGTTACATTCGTCTTCCCTCATGGAAGAAGAATCTTTTGCGTGGCCTTCTTTGCAAGAACGAATTTTTAGAAAGTTCTTATATGCTTCAGCTTTGGAATTCTCTCTTTCGGAAAGCATTTTTGTACAAAGATATTGATTTTTTTTCGTAACACACCCCTGGGTGTTTGTGGTTGATATACACTTAAGATACATAGGAGTTTCCTATACCTGAATTGTTGAACACGCATCTCTTAGTATTCTAGTCGTTTTATAATTAACATTAAGTTATACATTCTGATGTTTGATTTTTGGTTATGTTATTTGTTCATACCTTATGAACAGCTTTTTATTGGATTTTGTTACTGAACAATTTTAGTTGTAGTAAGTATAAATTCCAAAGTTTGAATTTTTGGTTATGTTGTTTGTTCGTATCTTATGTCAAACTTTTTATTTTATTTTGTTACTGAACAATTTTAATTGCTGTAGCAGATGACATTAAAACAAGCTAATGATACAAAAGCAGAAGGAAATAAGCTTTTTGGATCTGGGCAGTATATTAAGGCATTATCCCAGTATGAACTTACTTTAGAAATTACATCAGATGTTCCTTCCTCCATAGAAGTTCGGTCCATGTGCTATGCAAACCGTGCAGCTTGCTTCTTGAAATTGGTACTCGCTAAAACATGTAGATAACTAAGACCATTATTCTTTGTAGCAGAAATATTTTTTTGTAAAGATTTATTCAAGCACCATTGTTTATTAACCATACTCAATACTTAATTGAAATCACTCTCATCTATGACCATTAAGTGTGATTCATCATCAGAATCATTGTTTAATATATTGGGATTCGGTGCATTAAGGACTATGTATATTCTGGACTAAATTGATGCTTGCTGCATATGATGTCTTGCAATGAAATTCATAAGTTTGAGAATTCTATCTTCTCCCATAATTTGGTGATTTTTATAAAGGTCGTGAATATTTTTCTTTATTTTTGTCAGTCCACTAAATTTTTTCCTGAGAAAGTACATCTTCTCATACTTTTTTTCCAACTGTTTTAGAAAAGGTACTGGTGTAGCATTATTCATATGGTGTAGATGGCGGGCTTGGAGCAATGCATTATGGAGGTCCCAGATTTATGTTGTAAAAACTGCCTGTGTACACCCTTTTTCTTATTAATTACATGGCATAATTATGACTTTTGTTTTACGAGGACTAGAAATGAAGAACTAATATCTGTGTCTATAAGGATTAGTAAAACTGTCCAATAGAATTAAGTTGATCAAGCCATGTTTGTAAGCTTTAGTTTGCATACAAAGCTAAACTTATAACTCTTTTAGGGCCCGTTTTTTGGACTACATTGGTATTCAAAAACTGATTTTGAGAATACAAAAATCAATACTGTTGTTCGAATGAAAGGTTTTACGGTGGAATTGGCTTTGGGTCCAAAATCATCGGAATTGAAATAAACTTACAAAACTCTCCTTCGAATGTTTAGGTCTCACTGTAGGTTTTGAGATGGAGCATTCCAGAACTAAGAACTCACTGGAGCGTGCGTTTTTGCATAAGCTTCGTTTTAGCCCGAGCACATTTTCTCTGTTTGTTTTCGCGCAGGCTCACATTTTCGCGCAGGCGCACATTTTCACCCAGACACACATTTTTTTGCCCGGGTGTGATTTGTGTTGCCCGGGCGAGAAAATTTTCACTCAGGTGCTCATTTTTCGCCAGTCACGCATTTTTTTACCCGAGCGAGCATTTTTGTCCCGGGTGCTCATTTTTCCACGGGCACCCAATTTTCCGTCCGGGCGCCCTATTTTTGTTCGAACACACTTTTTTTTGCTCGAGGGAACTTTTTTGCCCGGGCGCCCTTTTCCCCAGGGAGCCCTTTTGGAATGCAATTTTCGACGGACACACATATTTTCGCTTGGGCGCCTATTTTTTCCTTGAAGGCCTTTTTCACAGGGTAGTGCGTACGTTTTTACCGGGCGCCCTATTGTCGATCGGATACAGTTTTTTCGCCTTGGGGGCGCATTTTTTGATCGGACGCGTGCTTGTGCCTGAGCTGGCGTTTTTCGCCCAAGCGCGAGTGTTTTATTTTCGTTTTTGTTTTTCATTCTCTGCACTTTGTTTTTTTTGTTTGTGTTATGATTTTCTTGGATTTCAATTTTTTGAAAGCCAATGTAATCAATATGAATAAATAAAAGTGACCAATGTTAGTTGGCTTGGTAAAAAATCATACGGTGAACAACAAAATTGGAATGAATCTTAATGTCAATTCCTGCAGGTATTGACATTGGATTGAAAATCAATTCTTGAAAACCAATATCTTTTAATTGAACGGACCCTTTAAGGTTTGTTTGGATCACATGTTTTGGTTTTTAGCTGCAGGAATTAGAATTGAGCAATTTTGCTGTTCAGATGCAGGATGAAATTCATCCACATGAATTGCATGAAATCAAAACTTATGTTTAGAAGTATAAAAACTGCAGACATAATTCAAATTTTAAAACACAAAAATTAACAAAAATGTTTCAAAGAAGCATAAACATAACAACAACACGAACTGAATATCCACCAACCATAAAATATTCCAGTAAACTGCATGTAATTAAAAACCGGAATCTAAAAGTAGATAATGTATGATAGTCCGCTAAACATAAAAACTAAAAATACAACAACAAACTGCGAACAAACAAAAACACACCATTCTCACGCACTCTTAAGTCATAGAATTGTAAGTGAAGCCACGACATGCTCATGCGCTTTGGTAGAGCCGTGAACGTGTCGAATTTCAGTTGGCTGACACCTAGAAGATCTATGACTTTCACTAATTCGACCTCCTATAGATCCGGTAGTCGAGCAAGTGATTCATAGATTTGATCAAAAGTTGTTACCATTAGAGCTTTTGATGCAACTGTCACCGCATCTGAGGAGTGTCTGCATCTTACGCTATAATCCGATTACTCCTAGTGAGTGTGCTGCAGATTACCATGGGAGGCACAATATTTTACACACTACTGTATGCATTCAGAGATAATTTTGTTCCATTATTATTGATAGTGGTAGTGTGAAGTATTTCGTTTCTCAACGTATGATCGACATATTATGGCTTGAGATGCATCCGTTAGAACACCCTACAGTCAGAGTCAATAGTCATTTGACTATGCCCGTGACTAACTATTGTCTTGTAAAGTTTTCTATAGGGAGCACATATTCAGATAGATTATTGTGTCATGTCGCCACTATGGATGTCTATCACATTCTATTAGGGAGATCATTGCAGTACAACCGATATGTCATGAACGATGGCACGAGGACCTCTTATTCCTTCAAGCACAACAAACACAAGAATGTTCTTCTTCCTCAGAAAAATTGTCTTATTCCAAGGGCACACAAGAGGACCTCCACGATTTCTAGTCCACTTTTCATTGACTCCACCACACTACTACTACCACCAGAATCCCCACCCCATGAAACATGCCATTATCTACTTGTACCACTCACCTCACATGATCGAGACTCGGTTCCATCTTTATCGATTGTTGAAGTGTCACCTACTCGAGTCCACACATCTCACTATGTCAACTTCATATTTAGGGATCACACCTTTATTTTGCCACACCATCTTTTGGGCATAGGAGAATTCGTGGAGTTGCAACAATATATTAACTATTTTTTGTCAAAATTTTGGAACGGTTATGGCTTCAAAAGGGAACCCCCTCCAGTTTTGTAGCTTTTATCTCTCTTTGACCAATGGACAGACCAAGTTCATTAATAGGAGTTTGGAGAATTTTCTTGCTTATCTAACTGAAGAGAATCCGACGCAATGAGATCTAGTAGCTTCACAAGTGGAATTCACATTTAATAATTCTAAATAGCGCTCCCTTAATATATCTCCTTTCGAGATCATCTATGTGTTACTCCACCTATTTGATCGCAATTCTCTCTCATTCTGTAAACGTATTTCATTCAATGCACAAGCTCATATTAATTATTTGACAACCTTGCATAAAATTAATACTAATAATTTGCGAGCATTCTTTGAAATTTATACATTCATGATCGGTCGTTATCGTCATGATTTATACTTTTAAAAGGGTGGTTGGGTGTTAGCTCATTCTTGGGCGCAATGATTTACTCCAGGGACATATCAAAAGCTACGGCAAAAAAAGTTTGATACTTTTCAAGTTCGAAAGAACATTAAGCCATTGATTGAGGACGCAGACATTCCGCCCAATTTGCCCGATCTCTCTCTTGCCACTTTTTACTACTTGTCGCTGGGGTCGAGCTCTGTCAACCCCTGGGGAACTGACGCAACCGTGACCACATCCGAGGATGCTTGATATCATCAGATATCAGTTATATTTTTTATTATTTGTTATTTTATTTAGTTTGTCATTTTTTCCATGCACTAATGTATTTTGAATTTCGAATCATCAGTTTGACCATTTGGTAAGACCCTGAATAAATGGTCCGACAATTTGAGTAACTAGGGCGAAATAGGCAAGCTTAGATTATTAAGGGACGCATAAGAATAATTTGGAGAATAACTCAAATTAGGTGAAATCAAATTTGGGAATGAATTTGAGAGACAAGGATTGGAAAGGATGACAAATATAAAATAATCAAATTCTTTCCCTTGAAGAGTACAATTGGATATAAGGGAAATAGAGAATAAAAAAAATAATTGGAAAAAAATTCTACCAGCCTCCATTTAATAGCATCCCTCTGTCGTGTAGAAGATCACCAGGGAAAATACAGAAAAATGAAATTATTCTCGCTTCTCTATTAAATCGAAACACCTCCCCCACGTCTGTACCTGTTTCAGCGGAATCAGGCGACATCTTTCCTGTCTGAGTTCGGCGGCGACCACTATAGGTAAGGGCTACAAAACGTTCCACGTGCTTTTCCCACTCCAACCTTAGTTATTAAAGGTACAAGGCGCACCAAGGCGCAACAGGGTCTTGGAGCCTAGACGCAAGGCTCAAGGTGCAGGCGCACGCCCGAAGAAGGCAAGTCACAACCACATTCATTTTAAATAATCAGTATCAAACATCAGTTCATCTTTTTGAACAAATTTTTCATATATTTTACTCATTAATCATTCATTACTATCATTTATATCTCTTAAACAATAAAATCAATATGTTTGCTTGCATCATATCTAAGTCTCAACGATCAAATATATTTCAAAAACACTAAATCATATAAACATAATTAAGTTCTTGAATTATTTTGTTGATTATTTTGAAAAAATGTTTACAACAAAAATCATACTCAGGCACGCCTTTAATGTCTAAAGGCACAAAAAAGACGCACAAAGGCGCAAACCTCTGAGCCTAGAGCCTGAGGCGCTCCTTTAACAACATGGTCAATGCCTAAAATGAGAGCCTTCACCCTCTATTTATAGATTCCTAGGAGGCAATAGACGTCTATGATTGGCCGAACGTCCCGGCTCAAAAATACATAAAATCACAACTCGATATAAAATGACAAGAACAAAAATCACTACGATCGTCGATCCGCATAAAATGAACGGTTCCGATTCCCCGTCAAATAGCCTAACAAATTCCTTCACTGACACATGTTTGGTTTTATGAACAAGGCCTCTAGCATATAATATGTGGCATAGCTCTCCGAATGGTTGTTTACCCATACGCAAATGGCTGAAACAGTTGACCTCTTGACCCTCATATATGTGTCTTAGTAATGTGGACCGTAATGCAGTATTCATATAATGGTCTACGGGCGTAGACCCAAAGGAATATATTCTAACACTACCTATGAAGCACCAAGTGCTGTGAGATACCAACATTTCATAATATATTCTTTTATTAATTTTTCTCTCAACTCGGCTAGATCCATCTAACATATGACTAAATTTTTCCATGCACTAATGTATTTTGAGTTTCGAGTCATCAGTTTGACCATCTGGTAAGGCCCTAAATAAATGGTCCGACAATTTGAGTAACTAGGGCGAAAGAGGCAAGCTTAGATTATTAAGGGACGCATAAGAATAATTAGGAGAATAACTCAAATTAGGTGAAATCAAATTTGGGAATGAATTTAAGAGACAAAAGATTGGAAAGGATGGCAAATATAAAATAATCAAATTCTTTGCCTTGAAGAGTACAATTGGATATAAGGGAAATAGAGAATAAAAAAAATAATTGGAAAAAAATTCTACCAGCCCCCATTTAATAGCATCCCTCTGTCGTGTAGAAGATCACCAGGGAAAATACAAAAAAAAATGAAATTATTTTCGCTTCTCTGTTAAATCGAAACACCTCCCCCTCGTCTGTACCTGTTTCAGCGGAATCAGGCGACACCTTTCCTGTCTGAGTTCGGCGACGACCATTATAGTTAAGGGCTACAAAACGTTCCACGTGCTTTCCCCACTCCAACCTTAGTTATTAAAGGCACAAGGCTCACCAAGTCGCAACGGGGTCTTGGAGCCTAGACCCAAGGCTCAAGGTGCTGGCGCACGCCCGAAGAAGGCAAGTCGCAACCACATTCATTTTAAATAATCAGTATCAAACACCAGTTCATCTTTTTGAACAGATTCTTCATATATTTTACTCATTAATCATTCAGTAGTATCATTTATATCTCTTAAAAAATAAAATCAATATGTTTGCCTACATCATATCTAAGTCTCAACGATCAAATATATTTCAAAAACACTAAATCATATAAACATAATTAAGTTCTTGAATTGTTTTTTTGATTATTTTGAAAAAAGGTTTACATCAAAAATCATACTTAGGCACACCTTTAATGTCTAAAGACGCAAAAAAGACGCACAAAGGCGCAAACCTCTGAGCCTAGAGCCTGAGGCGCTCCTTTAACAACGTGGTCAATGCCTAAAATGAGAGCCTTCACCCTCTATTTATTGATTCCTAGGGGGCAATAGACATCTATGATTGGCCGAACATCCCAGATCAAAAATACATAAAATCACAACTCGATATAAAAATGACAAGAACAAAAATCACTACGATCGTCGATCCGCATAAAATGAATGGTTCCGATTCCCCGTCAAATAGCCCAACAAATTCCTTCACAGACACATGTTTGGTTTTTTGAACAAGGCCTCTAGCAAATAATATTTGGCATAGCTCTCCGAATGGTTGTTTACCCATGCACAAATGGCTGAAACAGTTGACCTTTTGACCCTCATATATGTGTCTTAGTAATGTGGACCGTAATGCAGTATTCATATAATGGTCTACGGGCGTAGACCCAAGGGAATATATTCTAACATTGCCTATGAAGCACCAAGTGCTGTGAGATACCAGCATTTCATAATATATTCTTTTATTAATTTTTCTCTCAACTCGGCTAAATCCGTCTAACATATGACAATGAAATAAAAAATTATGTCACGCCCATAACATTCATGCTTTACACACAAGTATAACAACAACACTCAAGCCTTTATCGCCATTGTGCCCTATCTTTTGTCATATTCTCACTAATGCCTAAGTACATTATGTCTTTCCTTATAGTTTCATTCCAAGTCTTTATTGCTCTACCCCTCCCTCGTTTAACATGCCTAGTGACTAGACTCTCACAACGCCTAACAGGTGCCTCTAATGGTCTCCTTTGTATGTGTCCAAACCATCTTAGACGAGCTTCTCGCATCTTCTCTGCAATTGGTGCTACTCCTGTCTGATCCCTGATACTTTCATTCCTAATTTTATCCAATCTCGTGTGTCCACACATTCACCTAAGCATTCTCATCTCCGCAACTCCCATTTTTTGCTCATGTACACAATTCACTGCCCAACACTCAGAACCATAGAGCATCGCGGGTTTAATTGCAGTAGGATAAAATTTGTCACAAAGTATATTGAATGAAAATTACCACCCAAATATCACTCAATATGAATGAATGGGGTGTTCATAAAGCCAACCACATTTAAAATTAGAACATGATATGTCACTGAATATGAATCTGCATACTAAATATATGAATCTGGGCATTCAATATATAGGCATAAGTGGTAAGAATGAAAATAACCACGCAAATAGAAACAACATTATAAATTTTTTTGAATCTCATTATAATTTTTTTTGCAAAAGAAGTAATACCTTATGTTGAAGAAGACAGCAACAAAATTGGAGAAAAAGTAAATACCTTGGGATGAAGATGACAGCAAATAAATTGGAGAGAATATGTCTGGAATCACCTACTTCCCACCGGCAATCTTAGCCTGAAACCACAAAATAAGAAAAAAATATGAGAATATTTTCCTTTTTCCTGCTTTGTAATATGTTTGTGCATTGTGTCCAGTGCTTGGCAGCAAACAATGCGTCATCTGAACCCAAACGAAGGGAGTGCTCTCCAAACATCCAAAACAACTGGAAAAATGAAAAACAGAGCCAAAATGAGAGGAAAAATGAAAAAAAGAAATCGAAGTCGACGGCAACTTGGAATTGATGCTTACACAAACTAGGGATATGAAGTAGCCAACTAGTAAAAACAAAGAAGAACCCGAGAAAGGAGGAGGAGAGGAAATTCCAAGATTATCACCGATGGCGGTGAAGGGGCGGCGAGAGCCCGGGGTCACGAGGGTCGCGGTGTCACGGGGTCACAGGGTCGTGATGTGCACGTTGAAACGAAAGAAGGCGGAAAACCTGGGTTATGGCACAAGAATTGCAGAATGCCTAAAACAAAAATCTATGAGTTTGCGAAAAACCAATTCTGGCGTTAAATCTGTCTAACTGAACACCTAGAAAAGAATTATTAATCACCAAAACCAATTCCTAATTCCATTTCCCGCCTACGGAATGTACCCTTATGGAAATTGGAAAATTTATTTAAATTTTAAATGGCTGCCATGATTTTGTGTACTCAGCTTGACTAGTAAATAGCTTCAAAAAGATTATACTGAAAATATTATCCAATGAAAACATTCGGACAAGATTTATGTTTACGATTCTTTGATATATTCAAAAAATAGATGATGTGTTTGGTAACGCTACCAGAATGTGCACTTGTTGCATGGATTTAAGTTTTGTATCTAATAAGCAAGCTGATAGTGGGTGCTAATGATTTTTTTTGATTTGCACTTGTACATTGATTTTTTTATCTGTTACGGTGTGTAACCTGTAGTGACATTAAAATCATAATGATATAAAGATGACTACCCCGGTCGCTACACATCCTCCTATCAGTTTATGCAGCTCTAGTAACATTTTCATCATTTCATGTATGGCCACTCCCGCCCATATAAGAGTGAAGGAGAGTTATTTTGGCATCTTTGTCCATTAAGTAGTGTAGACTCTTATAAGAGTGTGGAACTTTTAGAGGGATTCTGTCATCAAGAATTGGATATCGAGTATACCTCGATATATTGTTTCCCGATTTCTATTAATCAACATCGTGATTGATTTGACGATTTGCATGTCTATCAATTGGTCTGGCCTGTGCAAACAATTAGGTTCATTTCGAAGCCCTAATCTCTTTTGATTTCGAATCCCCAATAGATGTTCGTGCCCACACAGATCTCGTTTCCTCTGCATTGTCCACAGTTCACCTGCGGCCTTGTTGAGCTCTTGCGACTAGCAGCGACACCTCTACCGCACCTTGCCCTCTCCGACGACCCCAATGACTGTCTATCGTCTTGGATTGGCCCCAACTGCAACGAACCACACACTACACCTGCACCACTTCAACGACCCGCGCAACTCGCCAGACCACCTCTAAGCCGCTATTCCTGCAAGTTCGTCGACGTCCTCGACTACACGATCCTCTGGAGACCCCGTTGCTCGACGCCCTCTCTGTCGCGCTCCTTTGGTTGTGCCCTAATTCTAGACGTCTACTGTGCGACCTTTAGCCCCTACTATTCCCCCAACCCAGTTTTGATAGCCATCTGTGTGGCCATCCCCGACCGACCTCAGTGAAGCCAATCACCCCCATCTCCTCTATGCACCTCCTCGCGGCAATTCCAGCTGTCCGCGCCTCACGTGTCATCTTCCAACAACCATAGTTCGTCCCTTCGTCGCCTCTATTCTTCCCTCTGACTCCTCCTTTGCACACCCCAAACTCATTCCATGGCCCTCATTGACGAGGATGCTCCACGTCAGCCTCCACCGATTCCACTAGTTTGGATTGGCTCAAAGATCCCCTTAAAGATCTCACTCTCCTCTGCGAGCTCGTAATCTCCCCCGCTATCCGTCATCCACCTCCACCTCCCCTTCCTTGCGGCCCGCCATTGACTACATGACATTCCTACACCCCGCTAAGGACATCCACTCGTCCCACATTAATCGAATTGAGATTCTAGTGTTTGATGGCACTGAATCCCTCGCCAACCACAAGGTCCTCTCATTCCCCCAGATAGTTTTTAGACCTCCAGTCTACCCCCGGTCCCCCGCCAACCAGAAGGTTCCTATAGAGACTAAGGTTATTTGCTCCACTGGGTGCATTGGACGCACCAACATGTCGTTGATCTCTCATGGTCGTGGCCCACATTGACGGAGGAACTTCAGCACTATGACACACATTAAGCGGTAATGCCTATGAGCATCTCAACTCCGTTATCCAGTCCGACACCATCGCTGTGTACATCATCGAGTTCATCAAGGTCACCGCGCGCTTTAACGACCTATCCCCTGACCATTAACTTAGATATTTTTTTGTGGGCCTACAATCTCACATCTGGCTGTGACTTCATGTCGATAGCACAACTACTCTTCTGCGCTATGGAGGAAGCTCGTTACCTCGACAAGTAACTCTGCGGCCCAACCGTCCTTCTCTACTCAGCCACCCCACCAGTTGTTGCCATTGCCGAAACCTCAATCAATTCTTCCTCACCTGGATCACCTGCCTCTACATGCAACCCCATTGGGCGGCCTTCAGCCACCGCCGCCAGTTTTGCAGATCCTGCCTCCGCCTGTACCCCCATTCCACTCCAACACTTATCTCGCCAGTTGTATCTCGAGCTTCGCCGAAAGGGCCTCTATTTTCATTGCGGTCGAAATGTACTTTTAGAGGGATTTTAATATTGCTTGATTTAAACATAGTGTGGTTCTTCTTGATAGTATTTATGGACTGTGATCTCTTGTCACATTTTATTGTTTTCTTAAAGCTAAAATTACTTGTGACCCTAAAACAATTTTTTGCTATGCTTTATGATAACTTTAATCATTTATGTTTCTTTGTTCATATATGCTCATTCGGTTAATTTTAATATTTTCTCTCCCACGAGTGGTTTTGAATTTCAGGAAAAATATGATGATTTCAGGAAAAATATGATGATGCCATTAAAGAATGCAACGAGGCGTTGGAGTTGAATCCTTCTTATGTAAAGGCATTACTAAGAAGAGCGGAGGCACATGAGAAGCTTGAACACTATGAGGAGTCGATTGCGGGTATTTTATGTTTTAAATATTTGTCTGCACACATGTATTTTATTTTCTTGATGTAAATGTGGATTTTATATTAGAGAAAATGTGGGAGTGGCATCTATTGAAAGATAAGATAATTGGATATAGGTGAGATAAGATGATAAATTGTGGCCGAAGGATTTGGGAGAAAAATAAGAGGATAAAGCTAGCTTGGGTAGAAGATCAAAATCATTTGCCTAGATTTGGTTTAATACCTAAACCAAATAAATGGAAATGATGATTCATGAGCCTGCCCGAAATAATTGGATCAGGAGTATTGATGGTGATGAGGGTTTTTTTATTCACTGCTAGTTAAAATGTCTATAAAACCTTGCAGACCTGAAGAAGAGCATGGAGCTGGATCCTTCAAATGATCAAGCAAGGAAGGGCATAAGGCGCATGGAGCCATTGGCAGCGGAAAAGAGAGAAAAGCTGAAGGCTGAGATGATTGGTATGATGAGTTTGAAATTTTATTATTATTTTGTGTTGAGTTTTTGCTTTCACCATTAGGAGACATCCTTCATCATCAGCATTAATCTTCTTGTGTGGGGATTCAAGCTAGTTTTTGGTGGCGATCGACGGCACACACACATCTATTCCCACAGGAGGCAGTGATCGGCGACCCGTTTGGGCGATCAGAGTCCGCGGATGCGCCCGGAGGGTCGTTCCGAGTCTATTTCATATATTGGTTTATTTTATTCCGATGTATTTAGCCCCCGATCGGCCCGAACATTTATAGCCGTCCGATCGAGGGAGCTCTAATTCTATCTGGTTTTCCATCTTATAAATATGCTAGCATGAGGGCCGACCAAGGGATCGAGGGTTGCCATTGCAAGCCGCTGGTGATTCTCCTTCGGTGGACTCTGAAGGCGTGATTTCTCTGCCCGCTGCCGCCGCCGCCGCCGCCGCCGCCGCCGCCGCCGCCAATCATCCCCCCCAGCCGCCAAGCCCAGCCCCGGACTCCTTTTCGGTTAGCCCAACCCTCGTTCCTTCACCTCCTTCGGCACCCCACGATTCTGCCGCCAACTTCAACTCTCGCCCTTTCCTCCCTCCAACCATCAATCCCGCGCCCTTTCCCACCCCCTGGCACCGACCCACAGCCGGTCCCCCGGAACCCTCTCTCCACCTCCTCCAACTCCTCAAGCCCGAGCCCGCCCCTTCCATCCGAACAGCCGTTCAACAACCCTAGCCTACCCCGAGCTACAACCACACTTCGTCCAATCTTCCTGTGGAACCACGCGTGGCCAAGGGTGATACCACCGACGCCTTCCTCCAACCCGAATCTCGCCTCCCCCATGCATTAGCAAATCAAGGTATAAGTGTTAAGTTTTCTTGCTTGAATATGTTGGTTTGAACTATTGTAGTGGTTTGTTGGATCTTTTATTCTATTGCGCTATATTTGTTGTGTGATTTGTGGGACGCATTCGACGCACTTCAATCGAAATCGTGCCTCACTTTGTTGGTTAATCATAGTTATTCCTTATCATTAAGTCTTGCTTTTGGTTGTGCTAATTGTGCTCTTATCGTTGCTCAAAAAATTATTACTTGTCATTCGATCTTTATTTTGGACTGTTCTCATATTTGCACGCGCACGACATTTATATCATAACCTCATTTAGATTGCATTTTAACGCATTGTTGTTTTAGCCGGTCTACCACTGCATCAATTGGTATCAAAGCGAGGTTGAAGTCACATTTGCATGCTCCATAGTGGTAGGTTGTTTCGAACCCCGGTGTCTGACTAGAACGTCACCGACGATCGTGCCGCCAGTTCGAATTCGGACATGACGGCCGCCGAGTTTCAATGCTTAGTCCTCGAACAATTTGTCACCATTAGGAACGACATCACTAGGGTCAACACTAGAGTCGACCAGATAGGAGCCCTTAGAGGTCCAACTCTAGCGCCACGTTATGAGGAACCACTGGAAGATCCACGGGACGCCCGCCCCCTCTAGATCGGCGAGTTAGAGAGCTTCTGCTTCCGAGCCCCGCACCTTGGAGGCGGACCCCCGAGCCTGTATATGATTATCGTCGTGACCCCGCCCCAGCGGGTAACCCACGACCAGCTTATGAGCCTCGTCTGCCACCGACCCGCCGAGGTCGTGGCCCTCCTACACGACGCGAGTACGATCCGTAGGAGCCGTACGATGACTACGTGGCGCCTCGCCGGGAGAACATCCCGGCTGAGGACGACCTCATCCGACGCCTCCAAATTGATGTGCCCTCCTTTGATGGTCACCTAGACCCGAAAGTTTTTGTGACTAGCTTCTGGATATGGATCACTTCTTTGATTGATATGAGATGAATGATGAGCTGCGAGTCCGGTTCACCAAGATGAAGCTGTTGGACTAGGAAAAGATGTTCTGGATTAGTGTGGAGAGGTCTATAGAGAGAGATGGATACTACCCTATCACCCAATGTGATGAGATGAAGCAGCGATTGAGAGACAAGTACCTCCTCGCGTCATATCGCGATCAACTCCTCGAGTAACTCTATGCGTTGCGGCAGGGATCACTCTCAATTGCTGAATACATGATAAGATTTGATGAGCTAATAGTGAGGAGTAACATTTTGGAGGAGCCTATTGCGACCGCCTCCCGATTTAGAGCGGAGCTTAGAGCTGAGATCCAGAGAGAGCTTATTCTTCACCGCATAGAGACGGCCGAGCAGGTGTTCCAACTCGCACTCGAGTATGAGAACTATCTACGCCTCGCAGGACTGAGGCATGCCATGCACCGCTCCGACGCCCGACCCGTATCCCCTCGGATGCGAAGGGCAAGGCTATTGTTCCGACCGCTCCTAGACCCGGACTCGGCCAGTGTTATCGATGCTCGGGCAGAGGGCACATTGCTGCTCAGTTTCCTATGAGGAACCTGCTGATTGAGGATGGCGGTGAGGCGAGCGCTGAGGTAGACGACGCCGTAGTGGAAGAGATTACTGGTGAGGTCGAGGACGTTTGGGAGGAGCGACGCGGAGAGATCGTAAGGGTTGGGAGTCGTCCGTCGCCTCCTTCACACCCCCCGTGCTGAGGAGGATTGACGCCGTACCTCGATATTTTACACTTATTTTTAGAGTGCGGGTGGTCCCTGCAAGCTCTCCGTAGATAGCAGTAGTTGCGTGAACATCGTAGAGAAGAGAGGTTTAGAGAGGATGCAGCTATCTGCCGAGTCACACCCGCATCCTTACCATGTCCACTGGGTGGACAAGTAGACCATCCAGGTCACGCAGAGGTGCCTAATGCAATCTCGGCAAGTGCACTGATTGTTGTCAAGTAATAAAACAGGCGAGTTATCCTCCGAGTATCGAATCTCTCGAGGAGTGCAGATTGGGAGTGTGATCTTCCACGTCGGAAAGTGAATGCAAACACAACAAAGGTTGGGGGTATTTTAGAACAACTAAAAGTAATTATGCGGGCCGCCTTCACCGCTTCGCAAGGGTGGAATACTCCGATGAGTGCGGCGTAACACCAAGCAATCAACACAAAGCAAACAAAGGAAGGAACAACATTTACCATAATAACACAACATGAACATTGTTAATAGTCCTAGCAAGTTTAGCTAACATCCCAAGCTTAGAAACAGAGTCCAAATCAGAGTAAGAAGGAGATTTACAACCCAACGCGTGAAGGCTAGCCACGATTCTCGGCCTGAGTCGAAGGTTGTCGTTCTTTGTCCGGGCTCGGTCGATGGTTGACGTTCAGGGAAGCTTGAAGTGCTGTCACCTACTTCAAAGGCCTTTTCCCCGTCTTCTTCACGTTCCGTGAAGGCTGGAAGTCGCCGGAAAACTCTTCAATGATGGCGAGAAAGAGCTCCAAATGCTCCTCTTGAGATGGAGAAGCGGAAAACAACGGAAGATCTTCGCTTGCGGTGAAGTTTGGAGGAAGAACGGTGGCCGGATGAGCTTTTCAAGGAGGAGAGAGAAAAACGGCTGGGGTAAGGATTCCATGCTCAGAGGAGCGGAATTGGCGGACTCATCCTGTCTCCAGTTAACTCCTGATCTTAAATAGAAACAGGTCAGAAAAATGGTCATGCACGGTTTGACGCACGACTGTGCGTTAACCGTGCGATAGTAACTTCCAGGCCAAGATTGCGGAAGAAGATGCGTTGACCCGTGCGTTTTACTCTCGCATGGGCGCTTCCACCCGTACGTGAAGGAAAATGCACGGGTAACCACAGAGCGCTGAAATTCACGGCAAGCACGTGTAACCGTGCGTTTTACTCGCTCACAGGCACTCTGCCCTTGCGTGAACAAATCGCACGATTAACCACACAACGCTATAAAACCAGAATGCAACAGGTAAACCGCGCGTCTCCTTCGCGCACGGTTCCGAAGAAACCATGCGTGAATAAATCGCACAGGTTGGTCAGTCCATCCAGAGAAAACATGTAGAAATCGCACGATTCAGTGGAAATCGTGCGCTAAGGAATCGCACCACCGTGCATTTTCCACAAGTCAGAATTCCAGAATTGGGGGAAAACTGATCACCTGCACAGCAAAACCAAAGATGAAGCAAAAGCTCCCAACACCAAATATACAACAAAGAATATCCAAAGCCGCATGGGGAGTACCCTAGTACATACCCCCAACATCCCGGTGCAATTCGCAAACCAAAATGGGCTGAAACAGTGCACAATGGCTAAGTGAGGCCCTAATCAAATATATGCCAATTCCTACTGAAATAATAGTGCACAAGCATGAAAATAAGCCCAGATGAGTCCGAAATATCGTATATAAATCGGACTAATCACACCAGCAGACTTAAATATTTGCTCGTCCTGAGCAAATCATCCATAACGCGGACGAGTAAAATAGCATAGCTGACCTATAACTGCGTAGCGGAGTACCATGCGAAATCGCATGCTCACGCTCATAGGAATACCGTAAAAGGAATTTCTTATTATGCACAAATAGCCTATATATTTTTAAAGGCGTATCAAAATATTATTACTATTCTACTGTAGAATCGAGGGGAAACATTCGGTCACACACAAGAAGAAAGCAGACAATCACTAAGTGGAGCATTGCCAAAGCAAGGGATCGGGATAACCTCCAAAGGAATCCACCAATGTCGGTGATCATATGCTTGCCTGTTCACACTCTCTCCACGACACTAGTTTGACTCAAGCGCGAATCCGTAGGACTTGTAATATAATGGAGGCTTAGGCGAAGGTGGGGTATACAAAGATAAATAAGACGGATACGCACACCCAAAATGAGACCGCTCAAAAACAATAACTATACTCAACAAGAAACACACGCAGCGCACCACCAGACTTGGATTTTTAACGGTGCTTGCACGCCCATAACGATCACAATACAACCAAATTTCACAAACATAAAAACACAACTCTACAATATATTTTTTTTCTTTTACTATTTTTTTCTTTTCTTTTCTTTTAACCAAATAACCAAAACTAGCCGAAAACACTGCAACAACACAAGCTGCACAAACACCCACATAACTGCCACACATAACGAATACAAACTACAATAAAACAAACCAATAGAGCGACCACATTCAGGTGTGCGAGTAGGAAAGACTATATGACTTTGGTAGCGAGACGTAGGGATATCAAAGGAAGAGACAGACTCAACGAGGATAGCAACGGATAGACGCCGGGAATGGTACAAGGCTCAAACTAGACAAAGTGACGGCCTACATCACGCGCGCACTTGACTAACTATGTACCCATGCTTCGAGAGTAGCTAGGGACAAGTTCTTAGTCACCGAGAAAGACAATCCTTCTTCCCTACTCGAGCAATACGAGGCTAGCGATGTCGACACACATCCCTACGCTACCGTTTGATTCACACCAGATTCGAAGTAGACGAGTAGAATAAACAAGATTTACACCGATAGAAATAATATACGCTATAAGTATAAAAAGAATCTAATTCTACATGTAATCCTAAATGAGACGTCAGCACTCGATTAGGAGCACTACATGAGTCAACATTTTACTCCGCCTCAAAATTCTAGGCCAGCGCCGAAATTTTCCAAATCGCACAGTAGTGACGATAAAACTCACGACGTGCTCCTGTTCAAGCACGCGCTCAAGTGTGGTGCAGTGGTATGCAATGCCAATCAATAACAACAAATGAAAATATTATTCTAGCATCACAGTGATTTAATGCACGTGCGTGAGTAACACGCATAACTCTCCCCACCAGACTTAGCCTAAACATCCTAACAACACAATGTGATCGTGAAATTAAAAAGCAAGTAAGGAGAAGGGGTGACCCAATGCTCAGAAATGAGTACACCAGAAGATTGTCGTTAATTTCTGTTGAAAATATCCACGTCCAAATGAAATTCACCTGCAAAAGCAAATACCTCCAAGCACAACAATCATATTATAGAATATGCAAAAACAACAAAAACAAAATAATGGGTTGTCTCCTAGAAGCCACTTTTTTTTACCGTTCTTAAGGTGGACCAAATACCTGTATTAGCAGTTTTATATAGAGTTCCAAGTGCATAAACGCAATAAGCAACAATAAAGTCTAAAATTTCTCACAAAACATTAAACACAAATTATACTACAAAATAGGGGGCGGCCCCAAAGATCCTTCACATCTCAGCTAAACGTTGACTTCTGATAGATCCCCCCAGACACACGAGATAAGGGAGAAGCGAAAGCTCTAGGGCCCAGGGAAGACGAATCTCCCCTGCCCCTAGTCTCTTCCTTCTCGCGCCGGCGGGCAAAATCCAGCGCCTTGCGCTTTCACAATTCATTCTTTAGCAATTCTACGGATGGAGATCGCCAAGGTGGTACAGCCACGCCATCCAATCCATAGGTATTTCTAGCTTTCCCGTCCGGAGGCGTCCCTTCCTCACCAGCGACGGGTGATAGATCAACCCAAGTAACCTGTTTCATAGTTTTACACAAATCATTCGAATCAATATAAGTCTTTGATTCCAAATTAAGCACGATTTCAAAAGCCGTGCTCCGCTCATTTGCCTCAGCAAATTGCCTTTCACTATGCTCTCTACCTTTTTCATCCGCAATTAGTTGCACTCAAAGCAACTCCGATTTTATTTCTCCTTCAGCTTTCTTCAACATTTCCGCTACTTTCACTGCCTTCTCTTCACCTTTCTGCAGCACACCTGTCTCAGCAATACTAGGCAAACCGTCAGATAACACAATATTTAAATCCTGCAACTTTCCGTATTCATTCAGAATCATAGAGGGAAGGGATGGCGGTAAAGGCGAATCAACCTTGGATGCCAAGGTGATGCCACTCGCGTTAAATTGTAATGTCGCCCCACTAGCTTTCAGGAATGGGACCCCTAAGATAGGTTTTGAAACATTCCCCATTGGTCCCAAAACCTGAAAATCAGTGATCATTGCAGGCCCGTTCAATATCACTTCCACCTCCTTTATCTCACCGTCGGTCTTCAATCCGACCCGTCGGCCAAAACGAGTGATTTTCGGACATTTGACTCGATATTCAAATTAAAATTTTCAACATCTTGCAAAGCAAGAATGTTGCAAGAAGATCCGGAATCACATAAGGCCACAGTCTCAATCTCATTTATTTCACATTTCATGGCCACTTCATTTTCAGTACACTCATCCGTCTCCCCAACACACTTCCCTTGCTCACGGGGATTTTTTTCCGTGACGCTCGGGAGGGCGCCGCGAGTACGCTCAGAGAACACATGAGCCAGTTGACCCAGCTGCGTCTCCAAATTTCTCATGGAGGCGGTCTGAGTGGCCATGTTGGATAGGGCCATCTCCACAAATTTTTCCATCATCTTTTCTAACGCACTTTTTTGCGTCCCTTGCGTGTTCTGATTATAGCCCGCTTGCGGCGGTCGCGGCTGGCTATTAGAAGCTTGAGCATCAAACTGATGCTGGCCTTCCTGCCACCTTTGACCGGGCGCAAATTGGTTCCAGAAGAAATTCGGATGATTTCTCGCATTCGGGTTATAAGCATTGTTATAAGGAGTAGCGCGGTTCTGATTACTTATAAAATTCACATTCTCGTCAACAGATATACCTGAGGGATCAGCAAAAGCTTCTCCAGCCGGGCACTCATAAGTATGATGGCCGGAGTTTCCACAACCCTGGCATGAAATAGCCATCACCTGAGCTGGAGGACGGGTCGATCTGGTCAGCAACATCATTCCATCCATAGTAGGATGGCTCGCCTCAGCTTGCGGATGCACCACATTTACCTCGAACAAATTTCTCGCACCCCTAGGCGCGTTTCTTCCATCAGTCCAATACGTGCTATGAGAAGCAGTGCCACAAAGGAGTCGCAAAGCCTCGTCGGGAGTCAGGTTCATGATAGTGCCTCCAGCCACCGCGTCGATCATGGCCCTGTAATTAGGCTCAACAGCAAAATAAAAGATTTCAACCAAATTCCACGGCTTACAGTCGTGCTGGGGGAATCGATGCTGCATATCAACAAATCTCTCCCAGGCCTCAGATAATGTTTCCTGGTCCAGCTGCCAGAAGTTGGCTATCTCCCTTCGGGCGTTCACTATTTTGTCCACCGGGTGGAATTTAGCTAGGAACTTCGTGGAAAGAGCCTCCGATGTAGTTGCAGTCCCGGGAGCAATAGTGTGGAGCCAGGTTTTCGCCTTGTCCCTCAACGAAAACGGGAACAACCTTAGCTTCACCACGTCATCAGTAATACCGGCGTAGCGGAAGGTACCACATATCTCCGAGAATTCCGCCAGATGGAGCTGCGGATCCTCACTTGGCAAGCCCAAAAACTGCGCGTTATTTCGAATCATGTTGAGGATGGCAGACTTTATCTCGAAGTGGTTGTTTACGATGGCCGGGCCGAAGCCAGAGTAAACACTTCCCGCGGTAGGGGTCGTGAAGTCTCGCATTGTCCTAATGCGGGGTTGGACCACCTCCTGGTCCTCACCGACCCGTTCACCGACGTCATTTCCTTCTTGACCTAATTCTTCCATTCTTTCTCTTCAGCAGCAGCAGCACGCCGACGAGCTCGCCTCGCTCGTGCGGTTTGAAGATCAACACCAAGATCTTCACCTAAATCCCTGAGGTTTGGATCTGTCATACAACACACCAAAACCGATCGAAATAGCAAAAACATTTGCAACAACTTTACCAATAGGAAAAATACACACAATGGTTGCACTCCCCGACAACGACGCCAAAAACTTGATGCAATCTCGGCAAGTGCACCGATTGTTGTCAAGTAATAAACTAGGAGAGTTATCCTCCTAGTATCGAATCTCTCGAGAAGTGCAGATTGGGAGTGTGATCTTCCACATCGGAAAGTGAATGAAAACACAACAAAGGTTGGGGGTGTTTTAGAACAACTAAAAGTAATTATGCGGGTTGCCATCACCGCTTCGCAAGGCTGGAATACTCCGATGAGTATTAGGGCGTGTGGTCGTAACCGTTGAGGGTCGAAAACACCTCTTCGCCAAGCCAGCCCCTAACACTTGTTAGTGCAGCGTAACACCAAACAATCAACACAAAGCAAGCAAAGGAAGGAAAGCTAAGCTATAAATCACAACAACATTTACCATAATAACACAACATGAACATTGTTAATAGTCCTAGCAAGTTTAGCTAACATCCCAAGCTTAGAAACAGAGTCCAGATCAGAGTAAGAAGGAGATTTACAACCCAACGCGTGAAGGCTAGCCACGATTCTCGGCCGGAGTCGAAGGTTGTCGGTCTTCATCCGGGCTCGGTCGATGGTTGACGTCCGAGGAAGCTTGAAGTGCTGTCACCTACTTCAAAGGCCTTTTCCCCGTCTTCTTCACGTTCCGTGAGGGCTGGAAGTCGACGGAAAACTCTTCAATGGTGGCGAGAAAGAGCTCCAAATGCTCCTCTTGAGATGGAGAAGCGGAAAACAATGGAAGATCTTCGATTGCGGTGAAGTTTGGAGGAAGAACGGTGGCCGGATGAGCTTTTCAAGGAGTGAGGATAAAGCGTCTGGGGTAAGGATTTCACGCTCAGAGGAGCGGAAATTGCGGACTCATCCTGTCTCCAGTCAACTCATGAACTTAAATAGAAACAGGTCAGAAAAATGGTCACGCACGGTTTGGCGCACGACCGTGCGTTAACCATGCGATATTAACTTCCAGGCCAAGATTGCGGAAGAAGATGCGTTGACCCTTGCGTTTTACTCTCGCATGGGCGCTTCCGCCCGTGCGTGAAGGAAAATGCACGAGTAGCCACAGAGCGCTGAAATTCACGGCAAGCAGGTGGAACCGTGCGTTTTACTCGCGCACGGGCACTTCCGCCCGTGCGTGAACAAATCGCACGATTAACCACAGAGCGCTATAAAACCAGAATGCAACAGGTATACCGTGCGTCTCCTTCGCGCACGGTTCCGAAGAAACCGTGCGTGAAGAAATCGTACGGGTTGGTCAGTCCATCCAGAGAAAACCTGTAGAAATCGCACGATTCGGTGGAAATCGTGCGCTTAGGAATCGCACGACCGTGCATTTTCCACAAGTCAGAATTCCAGAATTGGGGGAAAACTGACCACCTACAAAGCAAAACCAAAGCTGGAGCAAAAACTCCCAACACCAAATATACAGCAAAGAATATCCAAAGCCGCACGGGGAGTACCCTAGTACATACCCCCGACATCCCGGTGCAATTCGCAATCCAAAATGTGCTGAAACAGTGCACAATGGCTAAGTGAGGCCCTAATCAAATATATGACAATTCCTACTGAAGTAGTAGTGCACAAGCATGAAAATAAGCCCAGATGAGTCCGAAAAATCCTATATAAATCGGACTCATCAGTGCCTTGTATCGATCCGCCTAGCGTCCGTTGAGGACAAGGTTTGGTGCGACGTCATCTTGATGGACGTTGCGCACGTCCTTTTGATCCGTCCTTGGCTGTACAATCGCGACAACACGTGTTATGGACGTTTCAACACGTGTGTCTTCTTTGACAAGGGACGGAAGATCACCCTCACTTCGGCCCAACCCAGGGATCCCCCCAAGGGCTAAGTCGAGTCATCCATTAGTGCCGGGTCAGCTAGGCCTTTGCATATCCTGAGGAAGGGCGATTTTTTCCATGAGCGCTTAGACTCGGGAGTTATGTTTGTGGTTACCGCCACCTTGGCCTCTAACGCCACCACCGATTTGGAGAGTGTGGATCCGGACATTCGACGCATGCTGGCCGAATATATTGACATTATGCCTGAGGTGCTCCCTCCTATGAGAGATATTCAACACACCATTGATTTAGTCCCGGTGGCATCTTTGTCCAATCTTCCACACTATCGGTTGAACTCGACTGATCAAGCCGAGCTGAAGCGGCAGGTGGACGATCTGCTTCAGAAGAACTTTATTCGGGAGAGCTTGAGCCCGTGTGCCGCCCTACCCTTCTTACCCCGAAGAAGGATGAGAGTTGGCGCATGTGTATTGATAGCCGGGCCAGCAACAAGATTACAGTGAAGTATCGTTTTCCGATTCCCCGCCTCGACGACCTCCTCGACGTGATGGCTGGTGCTCACATCTTTTCAAAGATTGACCTGCGGAATGAGTACCACTAGATTCAGATTCAAGAGGGTGATTAGTGGAAGATGGCTTTCAAGACGAAGGACGACCTGTATGAGTGGTTGGTTATGCCGTTCCGGCTATCGAACGCGCCAAGCACGTTCATGAGAGTGATGACGCAGATCCTTCGGCCCCACATGAGCAAGTTCCTAGTGGCCTATTTTGTCGACTTACTGATTTTTAGCCAAGATCACACGAAACACTTGGGCCACATTAGATTAGTATTCGACCTCATTCGGAAGGAGCATTTGTATATCATCCTGAAGAAGTACTTGTTCTTGACTTCTTCGGTACATTTTTTAGGGTACATCGTCTCGCAATCCGGTATCTCGGTTGACCCCGATAAGGTCAAATCGATTCGCGAGTTGCCCGTCCCGACCAATATCCACGAGGCCCGAACCTTCCACGGACTCGCCACCTTTTATCGAAGGTTTGTTTGAGGGTTTAGCTCGATCATGACCCCAATTACTAGCTGCATATGCAAGGGGGATATTGCCTAGACGACCGCGGCCACCAGAGCGTTTGAGAAAATTAAGGAGAGGCTATCGACTGCTCCTGTATTGGACCTTCCAGATTTTTCCAAGGCTTTCGAGGTAGCGTGTGATGCGTCTGACGTAGGTATTGGAGGAGTATTGAGCCAGGATGGTCATCCAGTTGCTTACTTCAGTAAGAAACTGAATGATGCCCAACAAAAATACTCCAATTATGACTGGGAGTTCTACGACGTTGTACATGTACTCCAATATTGGTGTCACTATCTCCTGCATAAGCAGTTTGTCCTGTACTCTGATCATCATGCCCTGCGATATCTGAACACGCAGAAGAAGTTAGGCCACAGACACACAAAATGGGTGGAGTTCATGCAAGAATATGACTACGTTCGAAGCACCGAGATGATGTTGAGAACAAACCGGATGATGCGTTGAGTCGCTGGATCACTATTCTCCACACCCTGAGCGTGCATGTGGAGGGATTTGAGCGTGTCCGCCATGGTTACCCCGAGTGCCCTGATTTTGGCGACATCTATTCCGCCTAATCGAGGGACCCTCCCGAGCCCCGCGAGGGTTTTATCATTTTTGATGGCTATCTGTTCTATAGGTCTCGCCTCTGTGTATCACAGACTTCCCTTCAGAAGTTTCTCATTTGGGAGCTACACGCGGGCGAGGCCGCGAGACACTTTGGGCGGGATAAGACGATTGCGTTAGTTGAGGACCACTTCTTTTGGTCTGACCTAAAGAAGGACGACACTCGGGTCATTCGCCATTGTCGTATCTACCAGACGACAATGGGGTCCCGACAGTCCACGGGACTGTACAGTCCATTACCTATTCCCCACCGGCCCTGGGCTGCCATCAGTTTAGATTTTGTACTTGGACTCCCCCGCATGCCGCAAAAGTTCGATTCGATCTTCATTGTCTCTAGAATACAAACAGGCTTTTCGACATACAAAAGATTATGTTACAACTGGGGCACCGAGTCAAGGACAAGACGATCACTAAGCACACATTTTTGCAACTAGCTTACATGAAACACATCGTGGACACCAGAGAAAGTAGCAGACAACTCCAGCCTATAAGCTGACATTCCGATGCGCTCAACAATCTGAAAAGGTCTCACATACCTGAGATCCAACTTGTGGTTCTTTCCAAATCTCTTGACACCTGACATCAGAGAAACCTTTAGAAAAATCATGTCCCCAACTGCGAACTCCAAATCAACCCTTCGCCGATTTGCATACTTTTCATAACGCTCCTGAGCCACACAAAGCTTTGCACGATTACGTGTTACAAAAATACTCATTTCTTCCAAGGCTTCCAGACCTAACAATGGTCTCTCACCAACCTCAGTACAAAACAAAAGAGTTCGACAACGCCTCCCATACAAATCCTCAAAGGGGGACATTTGTAAACTTTTTTGATAACTATTATTATAGACAAATTCCATCAGTCGAAGACGTTGATCCCATACTCCACCATGGTCCAAGATATGACATCTGATCATATCTTTCAAAATCTGATTAACTCTTTCCATTTGACGATTGGTCTGTGGATGGTAAGGGTTTAATCCCTGAGGTCAATGCCCAACGCTCCTTCCAAGCTTTGCCAAAAACGCGACATAAATCTGGAGTCTCTATCTCACACAATACTCACTGGCACCCCATGTAATTTGATGACCTCGTCCAAATACAGCTTTGCTATCTTTTCCATGGAATAGTCAATCTTGAAAGGCACGAAGTTGACACATTTCGTCAATCTATCAACTATGTCCCACACAACATTATGCCCTCGGGGAGAACTCGGCAAACCAGTAATGAAATCCATAGAAATACTCTCTCACTTCCAACTCGGAATATCCAATGACGCCAACTTACCACCAGGTCTTCTATGATCCTCCTTAACGCGCTTGCATGTGATCACTCAGACACGGACTTAGTTATATCGTTTTCATTCCATACCACCAAACGATCTGCTTCAGATCTCTATACATCTTCGTAGAACCAAGATGGTAGACAACACTAGAACAATGCGCTTCACTACAAATTCTTGCCCGAACATCACCAACAACGTGAATACAAAACCTACCCTGATACTTCAGGGTACCGACCTCGTCTATACAGAAATCTGGCAATTCTTGCCCGAACCATGCTCCTCAACTTCCAAGCTAGAAGGCAAGACACCACTTCCAACTGAGATATCCATTAACAAAAGCTCCTCCACCAAATACTGTACGAAAAGGTTGAAGATTTGCGCGGTCTTTCCACACAAGGCATCAACCACACCATTAGCCTTGCCCGAATGATAAAGGATATCGACCTCATAGTCCGCGACATATTCCAAGCATCCGCGCTTGTGCAAATTTAGCTCATTCTGAGTGAAGGCGTACTTCAAAATCTTATGATCCATATAAATCTTGCACAACGCGTCATACAATAAATGTCTCCAAAGCTTCAAAGCAGAGATTACTGCCGCAAATTGCAAATCATGCGTAGGATAATTCTTTTCATGAATCTTTAGTTTCCTTGACCCAAACACAATCATCTTTCCGTTCTGCATCAAGACACATCCAAGCCCGACGTGCGATGCACCACATAAACGGTATACTCCACTCCTTCGGTAGGTAAAGTCAAAATAGGAGCGGTGCATAGTCTCCTTTTCAATTCTTGAAAGGCTCTTTTGCACTCATTACTCCATACAAACACTGCATTCTTCTGCGTAAGCTTAGTTAGAGGTGCAGACAACACAAAGAATCTTTCCACAAATCTTCTATAGTAACCTGCCAATCCTAAGAAGCTTCTTATCTCCTTAGATGTGGTAGGTCTCTTCCAATCCATAACTTCAGCTATCTTTTCTAGATCCACAGAAATCCCATCTTTATCCACAATATGACCCAAGAAAGATACTTGAGAAAACCAAAATTCACACTTGCTCAGCTTCATATACAACTTATGCTCTTTTAGGGTAGAGAAAACTAAAAGCAAGTGCTGAGCATGCTCCTTAACACTCCGAGAATACACCAGAACATCATCAATGAAAACGACTACAAAATGATCTAACAAATCCTTAAAAACTCTATTCATCATATCCATGAAAGCAGATAGTGCATTCGTCAATTCAAAGGACATCACCAAGAACTCAAAATGTCCATACCGAGATCGGAAAGCGGTCCGCGGAACATCCGACTCACGGATCCTCAACTGATGGTAGCCTGAACGAAGATTAATCTTCGAAAACACTGAATTACCACGCAACTGATCAAGCAAATCATCGATCCACGACAATGAATACCTGTTTTTGATGATTACCTTATTCAACTCTCTATAAATTGTGCACGGAACCATCATTCTTCTTCATGAAAAGGACTGATTCTCCCCAGGGCGAAGAATATGGCCTAATGAAACCACACTGCAATAATTCATATAGCTGGGTACACAACTCTTCCAGCTCATGCGGGTCCATACAGTACGATGCTTTAGCAATAAGACGAATACCAGGTTCAAGATCAATGACAAATTTTACATCTCTCTCAGGCGGAAGACCGAGAAGACTGACTGGGAAAACATCAAAAAACTCTCCTACCACCAAAGTATCCTCGATACGCCCCAAACTACTAACAGTTTCCAAAATAGAAACAAGGTAATCAAAACAATCAGAATCTAAAAATTTACGAGCACATACCACAAATATAATCGGTTAATCTTGACGCGGAAAGCCATACACGCTCATGGGTTAGTCATTGTCCATCTCGAAGTCCAAATGTTTTACCTTGCATTGAATAACATCATCATAACTGGACAACCAATCCATGCCCAAAATCACATCGAAGTCCTCCATGTTTAGCACCTTTAGATCGATAAAAGCTAGGAAGTCACTTAATGGAATAGGGCACTTCCGGATACCCTGGTTCAACACCACCGAATCACCAGAGTGAAAATTAACATGAAACGGATCGCCAACTTGATAGAGAGTCAAACGATGTCAGTCTACAAAAGTCCTAGTCACGAACGAGTGGGTAACATCAGAATAGAAAAGAACACACGCCTAACGGTTCTTTACCTTAAACTCTCTTACAAAATTGTATACGTAACTAACAAAACAGAAATCAAAACCGTAGCTAAAAGCTACCTACTAGATTAAGATCTAACCTGGGTGAAAGATCGCGCTTCCTCCTTGGTCACCACGTTCAACTTGCCCTTTCCCCTTTCCAGTTGCTGCGGCGGCGGCGGCAAAGCCTGAAGCGAAACTGGCTGCAGCGGGGGTTGGGACCTTGGGCACCTAGGCTTCAAATGCCCTTTCTGCCCACACTTGAAACAGACGTTATCCTTTGACCAACAATGGGCAAAATCATATGCCCCTTCTGCCGACACAACACACAAACCAGATCTCCTTTGGGTACGCTCTGAATTGCAAGCACTCGCTGCTGCTTCAGAGCTCCCAACTTCTTGAAACATTTCTCAAAGGGATGGCCAGAGCGACCACAAAAGCTACTAGCTTCACTACCTCCCTTTTTCGATGCAGGGCCAGATGCCATATAGCTTCCACCATCATCAACTATTCTCTTCTCCTTTCTCATCATTGCACCACGGTTCTTGGCATTGTCGATAGCCTCGACTTTCAAAGTAGCTTCTACCGCTTCAACATAATTCTCTGATCTGTACGCGCTAGCCAACTGCTGGACGTCGTTACGAAGTCCTCCCAGAAATTGCTTTACTCTACCTGCCTCAGAGGCTACTAAGTCCGGAGCAAAACTGATCAACTTGCTGAATTCTATCTCATACTCACTAACTGCGAGTTGCCTTTGCTTCAGGTGTAAAAAATTGTTCATCAGACGGTCTTGCTCGACGGATGACAGAAACTTCTTCAGTAACATACCTTTAAACGACTCCCATGAACATCCATCTGTAAGGCCCTCTTTCTACCTAATCCACCAGCCTTTAGCAAGGTCCTTCAGCTGATAAGCAACGACCATAACCTTTTGGTCCGCAGAAATATCCGAGTAAGAAAACATCTACTCGATAACAACTATCCAATCATCCAAGGCCATGAAATCAACTCTCCCATCATAGGTAGGGGGTCCTAATCGCTAGAAATGCAAAATGAAATTCATCTCTGACGACAATAGAACTAGAGGCACCAGATGAGCAGGAGGAACAAGTATAGTCTGACCCACTGCAGGGTCCTGCACCCCAGGCTGCTACCCTAAGACGACAATTAACAACGCCTGAATATGCGATTGCATCGCAACCATCTGCATTGATAGTGCCTTATTGCTCTGACGCAACCCTTTAATCACGACCTCACTTTGCGCACCCGAAGACTCACCCTCTGACTAGGGAGTTGACCTTGTCGCAACACGCTTTGCCGACATTCCTAATAATATTATGAACGAACAACTCATCAAAAACTATCTTAACACTAGAACTACAAAACTTAATTCAGACCAAAAATATATAAATACTTACTCTTGATGCTACCTTGTTCTGAGATTTTCATAAATGATGATATGCTTTAACTTATGATGATATATCATCATTCTATTGACTCATGTGCATATTAGTATGAATGTATGGATGCTTAAATCTTATTTTTTTATATCATGTGTGTACAAGTGTCATCATATAGATTTTAATTTGGCAAGTGTGCCAATGTTATGATATGCTATATATGTTGTGTTATGCATTCTGAAATGTCCTTAGTGTATCCATGAACGGACGTGCACATGAAATATTATGCATCTCATATTACATAATATTATATGTAATGTAGAAATTAAATCTAATAAGCGCCTATGTGGTGTTAAGTCACCCATTTCAACTTAACAATCACATGTTGCTATTCCTATGAAGATTCATATACAACCACATATTATGCATCCCATACTACATAATATGCCCATATACTTCTGTCATGCTTATGCGTGTAATGTTCATGCTTCAGCAAGACATACTGATGAGACATCAGTGTGTGTATGCAATGAAACAAGACAACTGAAACTTTACCATAAATAGCCGTTCGACCAACTTGTCAAATCTCCCTCTGATACCAACTGTCACAACCCACATTTTCTCAATATTTACTATATTATCAGAGTAAGAGAAAATACACGCTGTGTTGCTACGCCGTGCAGGGGATAACTGAGGATGCTCAGACAAAAACCTCCTCTTACTTTTCGTAAAAGACATATATTGTTATGAAAAGATATATATTAAGTTTTAAGTTTTAGATGACTGTCCCTCAGTTCAGTAGATCAACTAGTTCACAAATAAAAATAAACATGCATGCAGCAGAAAAAAACTTGATTTGATTCACTTGTTGCCCTATACGAACATGAGAACCCAACAGACCTGCTTATGATATGCTCAACTCTATGTTTAGTATAAGTTCGAAAATAGCTCTTATAATCCTTTAAAATAGGGTGATTAGATTGAAAGGGATGCTATGAGTACAAGTGGAAATGCAAATTTTTATTCTTTGAAAGTAACTAACATGCATTTTAACATAAAATCTTCTTAAAGAACAAGTAGATAACCCAATCAGCAAGTGATAGCTTAAAAGCTAGCAATCAATCTAACATCCACTAACAAAAATACTGTGTGCGTCAACAACCTGACACGAACCCACATGATTAATGTAAGTCTGAGCAAGAAGAAAATGAACAACAAACTACCTCACGAAGGTGAGGGGAAAACCACAGATACTAACTCCAACACTTGAAGCCACCAACCCTAGCTGCTCAGGTCGCTACTGCTTCGAGCCCGAGACATTCAAAAGAAAAGAACAACTCAGGAAGAATGTACAAAAGAAAGCAAAAGATCGAAATCAATCAGTTAACTAAAGTAAAAAGGGTTACTAACTCGGATCAGATTAGCTGAACGAAAACCACATTGTCTAAACCATAACACAGTAAGTCAGAAGGAAACCACGTTGGGTTAGATGTACAAAGCTGCACCAAGTGCGTTAAAGATCTATGCTTTATATATATATATATATATATATATATATATATATATATATATATATATATATATGTATCCGCGCAGCGCGGATATAACAAATTTCCGCGCTTTTCATACAAGCCGTTGGATCTAATCCAACGGCTGTGACTAAGCGCGAATCGGTAAAATAAATAGCATGGAGCGTGAACGAACCACGTGGGCCATTGATCGAACCCACATGTCTGCTAGCGCGAGCTGTTTTCTATTGGTAATGGGCTTTACTATATAAATAGCAGAAATGCTTTGTTATTGGCGGCGTGGGACTAAAGTCCCGCACCGCCTGGAAGCCGTCCGATCAGGCGCGATCTATCGCGCCCGATCGGACGACTTCCTGGCGGTGCGGGACTTTAGTCCCACACCGCCAGTAACAAAGCATTCCTGCTGTTTATATAGTAATGCCCCTTTTAATTCGCAAAGCTCGCGCGCGCGAGTCGGCTGTCTTGCACGCTCGCCTGAGCCCATGTTTGGACCATGGTGCATTCGGGCTCACCTAATTTTACTGTTTCGCGGTTAATTCCAACCGTTGGATTAAATCCAACTGCTGGAATGAGAAGCGCGTAGATTGTAATATACGCGTGCCGCGGATTTCCAGCGTCCCCTATATATATATATATATATATAAGTAAGTGTGTGTGTATATATAAGAGATTGATAGCTCAAAAAATGTGAATCATTAACACCGGCAAAAGCGGTACTGAGGCGGTGACCATTTATCCAACACAAACCATCAGACTAAACATCTCAATATGGCACTGTGACGGTCACCATCTATCCAACACAAATCAACTGTCCAAAAGAAAACCCATCAGGTATAATGATTCACAAAACAGGTATTGTGGCCGTGATACATTCCACTAACACTCACAGTCCTAAATGGTCCATAATATAACATCAAAATTAGTATTTAGACTACACTAGCTGCAGCGCTTGTCTTACAGTAAGAAGATCATAAAAGCTTACCTCTCGGCGGGTAAGACTTAACTCTTTAATAACTTGCCCCCAACGTAAGGGGCTCGGCTCGACGAAATTGGTCTGTCTCGACTAATGAAAGACTTGACTCGACGAATTTCACTTAACTTCGCGAGACCACTCGACAAATTTCACTTAACTTCGCGAGATCACTAGACGAATTTCACTTAACTTCACGAGATCACTCGACGAATTTCACTTAACTTCACGAGATCACTCGACGAATTTCACTTAACTTCACGAGATCACGCGACGAATTTCACTTAACTTCACGAGATCACTCGACGAATTTCATTTAACTTCACGAGATCACTCGATGAATTTCACTTAAGTTCACGAGATCACGCGACGAATTTCACTTAACTTCTCGAGATCACTCGACGCCAAAGCCTATTCCTGCCAGAAGCTTTCCTCTCTAAACAGAGGTTATTAGACTTAGAATTTTGACAACATTTAAACCTAGACCATGAATAAGTTTCAGAAAATAAGTGAAAATTGGGGTAAATAAGGCTGGAATCCAAACATAGATAAAAGAACCTCACAACAACACAACAAGAAAGAGAAATTTACTACTATTTTGCTTAAGGTAAAGCTAGTAGTAGACAAAAGAAGTGACATGAAAGTATAAAAACTAACAGTAGGGTTGACAGAAAATTAAAATCAAAACATGAGAAATTTGTAAGAGGCTAGGCAAGGGAGCAAGCCACCACTTGCCTCAAACCTCCTTATCTCAACTTTCTGAACACTCCACGACACAGATTGGCTGAAAAGAAGGCGCAACGAAATCTGGGGAGATTTGGGCAAACAACGAAAATTAGGGCCACACACCCAACACCAAATGTCCACAAAACCAAAACAAACTTACCACCAACGCGTTGATCTTGGCGAAAGCTTTCCGGATCTATGCTCCGACGAAGATTTCGCCCACCGGAGCTCCCGTTGCAGCGATTGCAAGGTTCACGAAGAAAAAACTCTCTCCCTCATGCCGCTTTAGTTCAGATTCTTGGAAAAGGTCACGAGGATATGAAATATATACTATTATATTATATATATAAAGAACTTAAAATCTTAATTGACAGTTGGTGATTAGACTACCTCGTTTTTCGATGAAATTCACACCAAAGCTAAATGTTGGTGTTACGAATCCAGCAACGAAGTCAAAATTAAAATACGACGAACCAAACTCGGGATAAAATTACTCGAAGTTATAATCACAATAATCCTATTAAAATCCACCGAGGCTCCAATTTAGCTCGGATTGCAACGAAAATTCACAGGCACGTCTAAAATTAAATACTTAAATTTTCTAAAGTCTAAAACTCTAATTTCGCTGAGTTTGAAATTTGGTCGACGCGACCCAACAAACACAAACACGCACTAACGACGGAGCACCGTTAACTATGTGTCAACGTAACACCTTAAGGTCATTATCGCGCAACTAAAGTGATTAAAGCAATCATCGAAAATTCAGGGGCGTTACACTAACCCCTCTAGTGCACCCACACCCACCTCTCCCAGACAGTCGTGGTCGGTTGAGCACCGCTCGGAGGAGTCCACTCCCCAGCCGACAGTACCAGTGACATAACGTTCAGATGGAGATGCATTGCTACGTGTCGCCAATGCCTACCGGAGATACACTACATATCGTTGGACATGACTTCACGACGACGGGCGGTTTGGTGGTCCTGCGATACTTGGTCCATTGACTTGCTCGCCCTACTTTCGAGGACACTTGGATTTCTGCTGAGGATCTCAAGTGACTTGCTCCAGATTTACGCCGAGAGTACGATCATCTTCACTCACCGGAGATGAGTGTTTTCATGTCGGGGTGAGTTGATGGCGATCGACGACACACACACGTCTATTCCCGCAGGAGGCGGTGGTCGGCGACCCGTTTGAGCGTTCCGAGTCCGCGGATGCGCCCGGAGGGTCGTTCCGAGTCTATTTCATATATTAGTTTATTTTATTCTGATGTATTTAACCCCCAGACATTTATTGCCGTCCGATCGAGGGAGCCCTAATTCTATTTGGTTTTCCCTCTTATAAATATGCTAGCATGGGGGCCGGCCAAGGGATCGAGGGTTGCCATTGCAAGCCGCCGGTCATTCTCCTTCAGTGGACTCCGAAGGCGTGACTTCTCTGCCCGTTGCCGCAAATTTCCCCCCTAGCCGCCAAGCCCATCCCAGATACTCCTTTCCGGTGAGCCCAACCCTCCCGTTCCTTCACCTCCTTCCCCCGCACCCCACGATTATGCCGCCAACTTCAACTCCCGCCCCTTTCCTCCATCCAACCATCAATCCCGCGCCCTTTCCCACCCCCTGGCACCGACCCCGAGCCGGCCTCCCGGAACCCTCTCTCCACTTCGTCCTCCAACTCCTTAAGTTCAAGCTTGCCCCTTCCACCCCAACACCCCTTTAACAGCCCTAGCCTAACCCAAGCTACAGCCACACTCCATTCAATCTTCCCGTGGAACCACGCGTGGCCAAGGGCGATACCACCGGCGCCTTCCTCCAAATCTAATCTCGCTTCCCCCATGCATAAGCAAATGAAGTTATAAGTGTTAAGTTTTCTTTTTTGAATATGTTGGTTTGAACTATTGTAGTGGTTTGTTGGATCTTTTATTCTATTGCGCTATATTTATTGTGTGAATTGCGGGACGCTTCCGGCGCACTTCAATTAAAATCGCATCTCGCTTTGTTGGTTAATCATAGTTATTCTTTATCGTTAAGTCTTGCTTTTGGTTGTGCTAATTGTGCCCGTAGTGTTGCTAAAAGAAAATTATTACTTGCTATTGAATCTTTATTTTGGACTCTTCTCATATTTGCACACCCACGACATTTAGATCATAGCCTCATTTAGATTGCATTTTAACGCATTGTCGTTTTAGCCGGTCTACCCATGCATCAGTTTTTTTATTGATTTTTTATGTGTATCTCTTGTTCTAGCTAATTATTACAATAGAAATTCAGTTCTTAATCTTTTAACGAATCTTTCCGTGTCCATTTGGGTTACTTTTTTCCAATAAGGTGTGAAGTTTTGTTTCTCCATATTTTGCTTATGTTAGGTGCAGCCCCTGATTAACCCAATTATTGTAAGATATCATTCCCTACGCTGGGCATCTGCAGTGCTGAGTATATTCTTAGGGAAAAGAAAATCCAACGTGGTTTTTCTATACAATTTTGTGAAGTGTTACAATGTAAGCATATAAATCTTTGGGTAATTTCAGGACTTCTTCCTTTTTTTATGAAACTTAAAATGAACTTATATGACCCAAATTACCAAAATGATTTCTCTTTCACAAACTATAATATTTACATTATTTTATACCAAAATAATCCCATCTGGAAAAAGTTTTTCGAACAGTATATTCAGCATATGTTGTGCTGTAGCCTCAGTTGCCTAACATTGTCGTAACCAAGCAGAAAAGCCTATAAGTGGATTAGTTTAATTAGTGATTTAGTATATAGTATACAGTTTGATAGGGTTCTAGTTCTTATATACATTTGATGAGATTGAAACTACATCGTCATTTTTTAAAAATTTAATTCTCATTCTATAGTTAGTAAATTTAATTCTCTTTCTATATACAAAGCATCCTCGCGCGGCGAGGATCCGGGGAAGGGTCCCACCACAAGAGTGAAATGTAGGCAAATTTTTCTCTGCATTTTTGCAAGAGGCTGCTTCCAGGTATTTAAATATTCGATTAACGTAGGTTTTTCTGGTGCAGGTAAGTTGAAGGACATGGGAAACAGTATACTAGGGAGATTTGGGATGAACGTGGACAACTTTAAAGCTGTAAAAGACCCAAATACTGGTTCGTACTCCATCTCTTTTCAAAAGTAGGAAATCGCCTTCCTTTTGCAAGTGAATGTGGATAATTCTATAAAGGCAAAAATATAAATTATTGGAAGAAGTATATACTGGTTCTTCTTTTCCCCTTCAAGCTTCATTTCCTTTGTTAAATTACACTCTCGGATGCAAGGAATAGACGTTGTACCCTCATTTTGATGCTTGGGCTTCTGATGTTAAACTAAACCTTCAACTTTCAAAAATTTTAACTTTGTGATGGGTGTTGGGGTGTTTTTTCTTCTTCCTTGGCACAACGAGTTTATCAAGGATGCTTTGCACACTAGTTCTCCGAGGAGAGGAAAGAGCACTTTCCGAACTGAATTTATTTTAAATCTTAAGGTTCATTATTCCATTTTAACACGGCATTATTCTACTTATTTATGTTTGTATGGTATTTGGGATATGAGCACCTTAGCTGTAGGGTACATTGCTTTATAGTTCACAATGGTATTATGAGTATGTATCATGCATATGAAGAACTCACAACCATCACTAATCAAGTAGTTCTCAACCGAGCACTTTCCTTTTGCGTGGCATTGTAGAGTGTGAGCACCTTAATATGTTTATTTGTTGTTCAAGTCGCACTTTTCATGAATCAAATGCCTCATTTAATGTAGGGTAATTGAATATAATCTTCATCATGTGTTTATGACACACCTTGCTCTATAACACTATTTTGGTTGTCACTTCTGTGCACACTAATAGATTGTTGAGGTGTTTTTCGTTGTTTTCATTTGAATCGTGCTTTTATATACATTTTCGAATAGGATTATTAGCATGTCATCTCTCTTGTGATGTTCTCTTAAATTTCATTGTTGAGATGGTGTTAAACAATACAACACTCAAGCCTTTGTCCCACTATAGTGGGGTCAGCTATATGGATCCTTTGTCGCCATTGTGCCCTATCTTTAGTCATAATCTCACTAATGCAAGTACAACATTTCTTTCCTTATAGTTTCATTCCAAGTCTTTATTGGTCCATCCCTCCCTCGTTTAACATACCCAGTGACTAAACTCTCATAACGCCTAACATGTGCCTCTAATGGTCTCCTTTGTATGTGTCCAAACCATCTTAGTTGAGCTTCTAGTATCTTCTCGATAATTTTTGTTAACCCCATAGAATGAATTATGTTACCTTCAATATCTTTTGTTAATAACGAGCATCTTCGCACGGGCTACGCCCGTGTTCGATGCTCTCAAGCGGCCTTCGACCGCATCCATGCAGGTTTCGTCCGCCTCCACACGGGCTTCACCCATGCTTGATGCTCCAGGTGGCCTTCGGCCGCATAGAAGCGGGTTTCGCCCGCTTCCACGCAATCCACCAGCTCGACGCTTCATGAGCTGGTGTATTGCGTGGTAGCGGCAAAGCCCTATTCTATGCGGTCGAAGGCCCCACACAACATTAAGCATGGTCAAAGCCCGCCCGAATGCGATCGAAGACCGTCTGGAAGCATCGAACACATGCGTAGCGTGCTAAGAGGCTCGTATCTCAGTTAATTTTCTAATTATGTTCATTTTAATTGTTAATTTATTTATAAGTTTTAATTCTATACATATTAAATATTATTTTTTTCATTTTAATTTAATTTATTTATTTTAATATATTTTAAATTTTAATTAATTTATTTTATTTTTATATTTATTATTTACTTATTTTAATATTTTTTTCACTTGAGAAATTGTGCAAAAACTAGGTTGTTCCCCCTAAGAAATGCGACGTCTTTGTAAGGACCGTTGTACTTCTAAGAGGACTTGAGTGTGGTGTTAAATAAGCAAAAATCCTCACATATTAGACGTCCTACAAAATTATGTCGTAGGAATTGTGACCGACTTGAGTTTGGAAGTTGAAATATAGGTACGTTAACAGAGAAAACGATGAAAATAGTGGATACGATGATTTTGAGAAAGATACATATTTTATGTCTGCAAGAGAGTAGATGAGTGTGATAAAGTTAAATTTTTAGATAATTTATATTTTAAATTATGATATACAACAACAACAGAACTCATATAGTCTCCAATCATTTGTTGGGTTTTGCCAGACACACTTGTGCATGCAGCGGAAATAAAGAAAAGAAAATCCAAAAGAGTTCCAATCTAGCGATGAATATTAATCAAGAAGTAAAGAGTAGTAAATAAAATTTTACCCCGGCGGGATTTAGTCTATACTCAACCTAGATGCTGCAGGAATCAACCGATCACTTTGCGGCTACAGTTCCTAGTGCAGAATATTGTCCGCACCTCTACAGGAAGTTCACACGAACGAGTGTTGGGTACATTAGAAACAATGTACTTGATTTGAAGATGCCCTTTCAACTCAATAATATACACAAGTATGTATTTGATGTATGTTTTAGTTCATGCATGCAGGTTGCCTATGTCATATTGATTAGACAAGTGCTCCAAGTTATATTGACAGGTGGAATCAAAGAAGCTGATTGGAAAGACAGAGAATTGTCTAAGTCAAAAACGCCGAGTCAAACAAGTTCACTCAACGTCATACAGTTAAAAGTGCTGAGTGAAGTCATGTCAGTCAACGCCTAGCCAATTGCAGTGTAGAGAAATGACTAAGTACAAAAGTGTCGACACTCTTCAACTATGTCGGCGCACTTCAACTATGTCAACACACTTCAAATATGTCGACACCATTGCAGAAGCTGTGTCGAGACAAGTCAGTTATCTCGACACCTTGAAGATTCAAATCAGCTGTGTCGAGACAATCCAGTTATCTCGACACCATGAAGATTCAAGACAGCAGTGTCGAGACAAGTCAGTTATTTCGACACCTTGAAGGATGGAGTCAGCAGTGTCGAGACAAGTCAAATATTTCGACACCTTAAAACTCAGGACAGTAGTGTCGAGACAATACAACTGTCTCGACACAATGGAGACTGAAGTGTAGACTTAAACAAGTGTCGACACCCAGCAGACTGAAGTGTCGAGACAATTCAACTGTCTCGACACAGTGAAAGATTAAAATAAGTGTCAACACCCGACAGACAGTTGTGTCGAGACAAGTCAACTGTCACGACACCTTCAAGTTCAGACTGAAAATTCTACTAAGTAATATTGTGTCGAGACTGCTAAGATGTCTCGACACCTTCTAAGAACACTAAGTAATATTGTGTCGAGACACTTGAGACATCTCGACACTTATGATTCTGAAGATGTACATAGTCAACACAGTAGTGTTAATTCAGTTAGAAATGATACATCAGCTATAATAACGTGATATCTTATCAGAAACAGTTTGAAGGAGAATTTGAAGTATGATGGCGTAATGCTGACGTCATCAATCAGAAGCCAACAACCCGTGAAGGCTATATATAGAGGGGTCGTCTTCACAGAATTAGCAATTCAGCAAATCAATTCTCTTATTCTAATTTCTTTGAAGTGAGAGGAGGACGACAACCCGAAGAAGAAGGAAGACGAAGGTCTTCCAGAAAATCTTCTGATCCTTTCTGTGGAGATTATATTAGCCAGCAGGACACGTGTGTGTGAGACCGTATGTTTGGGCTTTCCCCATCGCGTTCCAGGTCTGGGTGTTGACCCCGGTGGGCCCCCCTTATGTGGCGGAATATCCCCGCGGTCCTGTGGTTGAGGTTAGTTCCACATCGCCTGCAGTAGGCGATCCTTTGTGTTCATGTACCCCCGTCCCCCCTTACCATCACCTCGGGGTTTTGGGAAGATTTGTGATGACGGGTGGTTTTCACATGGTATCAGATGGAGGTTGTCCTGCTGCGGGGGTGTGTTGAGATTATATTAGCCAGCAGGACACGTGTGTGTGAGACCGTATGTTTGGGCTTTCCCCATCGCGTTCCAGGTCTGGGTGTTGACCCCGGTGGGCCCCATTGTGTGGCGGAATATCCCCGCGGTCCTGTGGTTGGGGTTAGTCCCACATCGCCTGCAGTAGGCAATCCTTTGTGTTCATGTACCCCCGTCCCCCCTTACCATCACCTCGGGGTTTTGGGAAGATGTGTGGTGACGGGTGGTTTTCACACTTTCAACAAGTTGATCAGAGGATTAAGGTGGATCTGTTCTACAAATTTTTCAAGAAAATCAAGCCGATCATCATCAGGAAGATTGCAGATTCAGAGAAGTATCTTTTCAACCAGTCTATTTATCAAGAATTTATTCTCTGATGCTGAATTGAAGAATCTAAATTCTCAGATAAGTCAGCTCACAGAATTACTATTTTCTGAAATTATTTACCTCTTAATTTTGTAAGATCTTTTTGAGATCTGAGTGGGTATGAGAGTTAATCTCTGAGTTGTAAACCTGATTTATAAAGGCTGAGGTAGAATTCTTGAGAGACCTGAGGTATGTGATTTGTGTGCGATCACTGAGGTGTAGGCTCGTATTATAAAGGCTGAGATATGGTTCTTGAGGGACCTGAGGTAGGAGAGTGAGTGGATCTCTGAGGTAGGACCAGTTGGTCTGAGTTGTAGGTTTCTTAACAGAAACTGAGCCTGTAAGATCTTTTGATCTGAGTTGAAGAGGAGGAGATATGACCTTATCTAGTACATTGCTAGTGAGGAAGAACGGGGAAAGCAGATGTACCCTAGATTGGGGAACCACTATAAAAGTTTTGTGTACTGTGGATTGCTTGTACTGTGTTCTATGGATTTCTTGTGCTGTGTTTAGTGAATTGTTTGTGCTATGTACTTGTGAAGTTTACTTTTCAAATATCAGCTAAACAAATAATATAAGTGGTAAAGAATTTTAATGACACTTATTCACCCCTCCTCTAGGTGATTAACTATCCATAGATTTATCTTTCAAGTGCTATCAGAGGAAGGTTCTTCAAAGAAAGACCTAACAGTCAGAAAAAGATCCAAAGGATGGTTGAAACATATCAGATCTAATGACTTCTGAATCTCACAGAGAACTCAGTTATATGAAGCTTCCTATATGTACAAAAGATAACTTTGCTATTTGGAAGCAAAGAGTGAGATTGTTTATGGAGGCATCAGATCCAATAATCTTTGTCACAGTACAAGAAGGACCATATATTCCCACGAAAGTATCTGTCTTAGATACAAATGTGCAAACTCCTAAGAAACTGTCTGAGATGACAAAGGATGTGGTGGTTCTTGTCATCATGGATAAAAGAGCACAAAACATAATTGTCAGTGCAATAAATAATTCAACCTTTTTTAATTTGGTCTACTGTAGAACATCCATGGAGATGTGAGACACTCTCATAGTTTATATGGAAGACAGAAAAGAAGTAAGAGATGAGAGAAAGTCTCGACTCAACCAGCAGTATGAAGCATTCAGGCAAGGGAAGACTGATTCTATAGAACTATATTATGAAAAGTTTTTTAAAATAGACAATAACTTAAAGAATTATGGCAGACAATTTCAAACTATGAGCTAAATGACAAGTTTCTGAGATCCCTAAACAAATAATGAAACAAAGATTTGTGCTGTAAGAGAAATGAGCAATCTGAGGAACATGTTACTCCAGGATTTGTATTAGAAGCTGTTGTCACATGAGATTCAGTTAAATTCTAGAAAAGTTGAAGATGAATCTGCCAGAAGTTCAAATCAGACTAGATTTGTGGCTTTCAATGCTGACACATCAAAGAAGGCTAGAAGAAAAATTCCATCATCACCAAGAAAGGATGAAGATACAGTTAGCACTGGGTCAAATTCTTCATCAGAAGAATTGCCAGATGGAGAATTGACAATGTTCACCAGGCAATTCAAGAAGATGATGAGAAGAAGGAAGCAATGGAATAAGAAGACATCATTTGGTCCAAGTTCCAGCAAAAATTAAGAGAAACACAGAAGCAAATATGTGGTCAGGTATGATGCATACCCGAACAAACAAATTAAGACTGACATTATTTGTTATTGCTGTAACAGGCCTGGACATGTCACTGCTGACTGTCCAGTAAAAAGAAAGGAGAACAAGAAGTCCAAGAAAAAAAGTTCTATAAAGACAAGAAATCAGAAAAGGGTCTGATGACAAATAAGCCAAAGACTTTATCTGATAGTGATACTGATTCAACTGAATCAGAAGAAGAACATGCACACATTGGACTGTTCTCCTGTGAAGAGAAATTCATTTGAGAGGCCATATACAAGGGCAATAACTCCCTAACTTCATTACTCCGTGGTGACTCTGAAGATGATATGGAGGTTAACTTGATGACACTATCTGATGATCCAGAAACAAAAATTCTTGACTGTTAGGATACTTAGGTAATCTATGACAAATCTAGTTGTTCTAAAACTTTTGTTTATGAGACTGGAGATGAGTTAGACTCATGCGACTCAAAGTTTGATTCACATAAGTCTAATTTTGAGACTGAACTGCAGCAGCTCAGTTAAATTTGGAAAACTATTGGAAGCTCTTGTAAAGAGCAAAAAGCTTGTCAAAGAACAAGCTATTAAGATTGCATCATTAACAGGTCTTGAGTACCATCATGAGATGGCTACTCAGAAGATTGGTCTTCAAAGTTCAAAATTGGTTAAGCTAACTAAGATCATTGCTGATCAAATCATGTTGCTAAAACAAAAAGAAGCAACCATTCAGAAGTTGGAACTCAAACTTCATAATGAGAAAAGACTCGTTCAGCTGTTTTCCAAACCTAAGACTGTACTCCCCATTATAGATACCTTCTCAGGAACTCCTGGAAGTGGACTTGGTTATGTTAAACCTAAGAGAAGGAGAGACAAAAAGCTGACAGGACAAAAGGTTCCAGTCATGCCACAAACTGTGTTTCAGATTAAGGGAAAAAGATACCCAGAAGTCTAGACCAGTTGGACCAAACTCATATATGAATAGAAAAATTATTCCTAATGTGCTGGCTCCAAGGAGGACTATTGTGACTAAGAGGCAAAACTATCATTATGCTCCCAGTCAAAATACAATTGTCAAGTTTGCTGATTCCCGTCCTAAGGAATGTCATCATAAAATTCCTTTTGTTCCTCCAAATAAGAGGTACAACAGATATGAGTGCTGGTGTTGTGGAAAGATTGGACACTTTGCCCTGGACTATTGGTTCAATCACACTGTGTCTTATGAGCAAAAAATGTTCCCAGCCAAGAAATTTTCAGGTGGTCTCAATAAAGCCCCAACTAACAAGTACCTAGGACCCAAGACAATTTGGGTTCCTAATGTTAAGTAAATTCTTATTTTGTAGGTATGTCCAAGCACCAGAGATAGACCCATCTGATACTTGGATAGTGGATGCTCCAGACACATGACTGGAACAAGGAGCAACTTGACGGAATTTATTCCAGTGAAGATTGGATCAAAGGTGATCTTTGGTGGAGCTGACAAAGGGATTACCAGAGGTTATGGTAAGATCTCAAATGACTTAGTCACTTTCACTAAAGTAGCATATGTGGAAGAGTTGCAACACAATCTTATAAGCATAAACCAACTTTGTGATCTTGGCTATGACATTTCATTTCACAATGATGAGTGCCTCATAAAGAAGTCAAGTGATCAAGAGATCATCTTGACAGACATTAGGTGTAAGAATGTGTATTGTTTGAATTTTCTTTGTCTAAAGTCAGACTCACCTATATGTCTAGTTGCAAATGAGAAAACCTCACACTATGTCAAATGGCACAAGAGGCTAGCTCATTTGAACTATAAGGCCATAAACAAGCTTTTTAGTATAGAGCTAGTTAGAAATGGTCATAACATTAAATGCTCAAAGGAGAGCATTTGCTCTGCATGTCAAAAAAGCAAGCAGACCCAAGCTTCATTCAAAATCATTGAAACCAAAGACTCTATGAGGTGTTTATACCTCTTGCATATGAACTTGTTTGATCCTATGTCAGTTTATAGTCTACGAATGAAAGTCTATGCTTTTGTGATTGTTGATGACTATTCCAGGTTTACTTGAGTTTTCTTTTTAAGAAAAAAGTCTGACACTCCTGATGTCTTCAAGACATTTGTCAAACAAATACAGAATGAATTAAACAGTTCTGTAGTCAGAATTAGAAGTGATCATGTAAATGAATTTCAATCTAAGTGCATGACAAAGTTTTGTTAAGAACTTGAGATTCAACAAGAGTTTTCCTCTTCAAGAACACCCCATCAAAATGAGATTGTTGAGAGAAAGAACAAAACTCTCATTGAAGCTGGAAGAATCATGCTAAGTGATTCTTCTCTCCCATAATATTTCTGGGCTGAGGCTATTAACACGACATGCCATGTTCTTAATAGAACTTCAATCAATAAAAGACTGAATAAGACTCCTTATGAACTAATGAAGGGCAAAAAATCAAACTTGTTCTACTTCAGAATCTTTGGATGTAAATGTTTTGTCCTTAATAATGAGAAAACATACTTAACTAAGTTTGCTGAGAAGTCCTATGAAGACATATTTGTTGGTTATAGTAACCACAATAAGACCTATAAGGTCTGCAACTTGAAGGATCAAGTTGTAGAAGAGTTTGTACATGTTGTATTTGATGAAAGTTCTATGTATTACAATGATAAGCCAGGTACATCAAGCACAACAAGAGAAGACTTGAAGCTAAAGGAACTGTCAATAGAAGACTCAGTTCCAGCAAGCCAAACTATACAAGATGAAGTCAATATTGTTGAGGAAGAGCTTGCACATGAACAACCTGAGGAAGAGACTCAACAACAAGATGAAGTTGTTCAAAGAGAAGAGGTCATATTACTTGTTGTCAGACATCTATGGGATTATCCAAGGGAACTGATCATTGGAGATGCAGCTCATGGAGTGACCACAAGAAGTAGATAGCACAACACAGTAATGTACTCAAGTTTTCTGTCTCAAACAAAACCAAAAAAGTTTGAAGAAGTCAATATAGACCCATTTTGGATAGGGGCTATGCACGAAGATTTGAACCAGTTCAAAAGATGTAAAGTTTGGAAGCTGGTTCCCAGACAAGATGACGGTAACATCATAGGAACCAAGTGGATATACATGAACAAACTAGATGAGAATGATGTTATAGTCCGAAACAAGGCTAGATTGGTTGCAAAGAGATATAAACCAAAAGAGAGTATAGACTTTGATCAAACAATTACACCAGTGGTTAGATTGTAAGCTATTAGACTCTTCCTGGCATATGCATCCTACAAAGGATTCAAGATTTACCAAATGAATGTGAATTCAGCCTTCCTTAATGGTAACCTCAAAGAAAGGGTCTATGTTGAGCAACCCTCAGGTTTTGTTGACTCTACTTATCCTAATCATGTTTATATTTTATTAAGAGCTTTCTATGGGTTAAAACAAGCCCCAAGGGGTTGGTATGAGACTCTGTCTGTCTAAGTTCCTTCTGGAGAGTAAATTCTCAAGATGGAAAATAGACAAAACACTATTTCTAAGGGAAGTCAAAGACAAAACCATCTTAGTACAAATATATGTTGATGATATTATATTTGGTTCTACTGATGAGTCACTTTGCACTAAGTTTGCCAAACTTATGCAAGGTAAGTTTGAGATGAGTAACATGAGTGAACTAAAATTTTTCTTGGGTCTTCAAGTTAAGCAAACTATATATGGACTTTTCATTAATCTGTCTAAGTTCACCAATGAGTCAATAAAGAAGTATGACATGAAAACAATCACTTCCATGAGAACTCTTATGAGATCCAATATATCTTTAGACAAGGATGGTGCTGGCAAGCTAGTTGATATCACCTTGTATAGGGGCATAGTTGGATCACTGCTCTATCTAACAGCCAGTAGACCAGACATAATGTATGCTACTTGTGTCTGTGTTAGGTATCAAACTTGCCCTAAGGAGTCTCACTATACAACAGTCAAAAGAATATTGAGATATGTAAAGGGCACACATAATCTTGGTCTATGGTATCACATGAATAGTAATTTTGAACTAACATGTTTTTCAGATGTAGATAATGCAGGTTGTGAAGAAGACAGAAAAAACACTTCAGGTTCATGTCAATTCTTTAGAAGAAGACTGGTGTCATGGATCAGCAAAAAACAAACAAATGTAGCAATATCCACTGCTGAATCTGAGTACATATCAGCTGGAAGTTGCTATGCACAATTGCTATGGATTCAACATCAACTACAAGATTACAACATTCAGCTAAGTAAAATTCCATTATATTGTGATTCTACTAGTGTCATTTCAATTGAAAACAATCCTGTGTCACATAGTAAAACTAAACATATTAAAATTAGATATCACTTTATTAAGGAGCATGTAGAAAATGGAGATATTAATATAGATTTTTTCTACAAATAAACAAATTGCTGATATTTTCACTACGCCCATAGATCAAGAGAAATTTAATTTCTTTAAATTTGAATTTGGCATGTTAAATCTTGAATAATTTATACATACATAAAAACTGATAAAAATAAGAATAAAATATATTAGTCAGTAATTAAGGTTACTTACCTAAATATCAAGGATAGACCTCAAAAATGTCAAGTATCTATAATTTAGAAAATAAAATTTTGACTAAGTCAAAAGTTGTGTCGAGACACCATAGAAAATGTCGAGACATCTAAGAATGTGTCGAGACACCAATGTATGTGTCAAGATATCAAAGAGTGTCGAGACCCTAAGGTATATGTCAAGAGACATTATCTTTGTGTCGACTTGTGTCGACACATCTCGACAGACAATGTTTCCAGTGTCGACACTAGGTATTTACCTAAAATTTTTTGAAACAGTCTAATGCAACGCGCCCTTTCGTCTTCAGGAAAGATTAGACTATAAATAGGGTATGAGAGTAGAAGTTGACTACGCTTTCTTGATTTTGTGAACTGTTGATTCTTGAGTGTGGAGACCTAGAACCCTGATCAGTCGACACTCGTCAACCATTTCTCTCCACTGTCATGGCACCCAAGAATGACGATAACATCTTTGAAGGTTATGAACTTGTTCGCAATGGATTCGACTCGGCGTCTGAAGAAATTAAGAATGTCATAGCCGTAAGTACTGAAGCAGGATTAGAATATCTGCTTTCAGAACCTACAAATGTCTGGAAACGAGAAGTTTCAGAATTCTTCTCAAATGCTCATCTCGATTCAAACACTGAAAAGATTAAGTCTAAAGTGAGTGTAGCAAAGGTCAAAATCACAACCAGAAGGCTGACCAAGATATTTCAATTGCCAAGGATTGATCAAGAAGATGATCTAGGTTCTGTCAAGACTGCAGAAGCTCTAGAATGGTGCGGATTGGCCCCTACCACAAAGATTGGAAGCACCCTGATCAGGAAGGGTATGAATACCCAAGGCAAATTCCTATCTGAGATTATATGGAAGGTGCTGCTGTGCAAAACAGGAGCACATGACAGGATTTCTGCATATACGTTTGAGCTCATGACTAGAATTATCTTCAAAGTCGAGACTAACTAGAGCAAAGTAGTCTTTGAAAAATTGTAGAAAACATCAAGAAGTCCAATATGGACATAATTATAAACCTCTACTTGGTACAAGCCGTTCCTGACAGTCTCAATCTGAAGATTGGATCTGAGATCAATCATATAAGGAGAATGAATATGAGAATACTAGCAAGGTGGGATAGAGTACTATCCAAGGAAACACCTATAGTAGAGAAGGAGAAGGAGAAAAAGAAGAAAACAGTGGTTGTGGAAGAAGAATCTTCCAGTGATTCTGAAGTACAAGGAAGCTCTAGCTCAGAAAAATAGGATGATACAACACCTGAAAGATCTCCAAGGACCTCTCCTGCTACTGGTGATCAGATGCAGGGGGAGACAATCCCACCTAGGGATCCAAGTGAGTGGGAGAACCTCAATATTCTGCCAGATATAGATTTGGATACTGTAAACACCATAGTGATGGAAGTAGTACATGAGCTAGACACTATTCTGGAACAAGTAGAGGTTCCTGAAAAGGAAATGCCTGATAGGGAAATTGAGGAGGCAGTCTCTAAGGAAACTGAGAAAGAAATCTTTTAGGATAATGATACAAATATCTAGGGGGGGGGGAGATGACTACTCTTCCAGAGGACCCTGTTTCTGATGCTATAGCTCAGCAAGATGAAGTCATCATGGAAGATAACAATCTTGATGAAGATGGTGTAAGAGTTGAGGGAGAGTTAGCTGATTTGGCCCCAAATACTAAAGGAGCTAAAGAGCCTACATCTGTTGAAGTAGTTAGTTCTTCAGAGTCTGAGGAGGAAGAAGCCTCTCAGATAGAGAAAAGAAAATTAACTGAACTCAAAAAGAGGTGTAGAAGCTATAGGAAGACCATTCAGTCTGGAACAACACCTGCTACTGCTATGGATTTAAGCTCACTTCTAGTTCAAATGCCAATAATGCTAGATCAACAAAGGAATCAACTGGAAAAATATGTAGATGAAAACAATAAGGAGTTGCAGTTCCAGTTGCCTCAAGAAATCAAATACATTAGATTTGTGCTAAATCTGTTGAAAAAGGATATGACTAATTTCTTTGAAAGAGGAGCTAATGCTATAATGTACATTGTTAAACAACAACATGAATCAAAGAAAACTGAAGATGAAATAGCTGTTAAACAATACTATGTTCTTGAAAATCAGACTAGAATGAATGAGAACATGATAGTAATGCATGATGCTACATTGGTCAAGATAGTTGAGCAAACTACAGCTCTGGAGACCAAGGTAAGCTCTACCTCCAAGGATATTGAAACTCAGCTATCTACTCACTCAGCCTCTTTGGTTAAGGAATTCAAAGCCTCTGACAAAGAACTAGATGAGCACTTGCTCAAAGCAAAGAATTATTTGTCCTCAGGGATTACCCATCTAGAGGGTCAAGTCAAATTTCACAAAAATGACTTAAGAGATCATATAGAAAGATAAGTCATAAAGGGGGAGAGAGTAATTTTAAAGTCAAGCTCCGAGCATGCTATTTGTACCTCCAATAGTATCAGAGAAACTCTAGGCTTTCCTCCCTTAAGGTATGATGAAGATCAAACTGCTTAGTCTGGCTGCCAACCAGCTCAGTTTGAGGCCATTCAAACTGCAGTACAGTCCATGTACAGTCCTCCACCATAGATTCAGAATATAATATGTGAGGAGATGGAAATAACTGCTTCTACATTGCTCAAAGAGAAAGAACCTCAATTATCTAAGAAAAGATTCAGGGTGCAGGCTGAAGCTAAGCCAGATTTTGTGCAATGGAGTCCAACTTCTAGATCAATTATACTCTCTGTATGGAAAACAATCAATAATAATACAACTGATAAGGGAAAATGGTATTCAGAACAAGAATGAGTCAAACATACAAAGCAGCAGAGCATCATCCATAAATTCAAAAAAGATCTGAAGGCAGGGAAGATCCCAGCCGATTCTATTGAATCCAGCAAGTACTTCCCCAAGTCCTATCATTATCATGAAAAACAAAGGATCAAGCAGGAAGAGATCTCTAAGGCTAAAGATGTCATGAGCAAGAAAGTGGTTGATGACAAGGTGCCCGAAGTCAAAGCTAAAATACAATCAGGAAAAAGCATTGTCATCAAAGAGCCAGAACAATCTTAGAATATTATTTCTTTTTCTAGGAGCTATGTAACTTTGTTTTAAGAACATTGTAAACAAAAATGAAAGATGTAATCTATTAAGAAATTGTAATAAAAAGTTTGGTTGCACTTTGTTATGTCTGTGTTATCATTGTCGTGCTCTTTATAATTTTGTTCAACACTTTTCATATACATCTTAATTATCATATTTTGATATTGGAGTGTATATCATTGAATTGAGGTTATGACTTCTCCAAATAGGGAGAGATAGTTGGGTACATTGGAAATAATGTACTTAATTTGAAAAACCCTTTCAACTCAATGATATACACAAGTATGTATTTGATGTATGTTTCAGTTCATGCTTGCAGGTTGCCTATGTCATATTGATTGGAAAGGTGGTTTAAGTTATATAGACAGGTGGAATCAAAGAAGATGACTGGAAAGACAAAAAATTGTCTAAGTCCAAAAGCGTCGAGTGAAGCAAGTGAAACAAGTTCACTCAACGCCATACAACTAAAAGTGCCGAGTGAAGTCAGGACAGTCAACGCCTAGACAATTGCAGTGCAGTGAAATGACTAAGTACAAAAGTGTCGACACACTTCAACTATGTCGACATACTTCAACTATGTCGACACCATTGCAGAAGCTGTGTCGAGATAAGTCAGTTATCTCGACACCTTGAAGATTCAAGTCAGCTGTGTCGAGACAATCCAGTTATCTCGACACCTTGAAGATTCAAGTCAGCAGTGTCTAGACAAGTCAGTTTTCTCGACACCTTGAAGAATCGAGTCAGCAGTGTCGCGACAAGTCAAATATCTCGACACCTTAAAGCTCAGGACAGTAGTGTCGAGACAATACAACTGTCTCGAAATAATGAAGATTGAAGTGTAGACTTAAACAAGTGTCGACACCCGACAGACTGAAGTGTCGAGACAATTCAACTGTCTCGACACAGTGAAGAATTAAAGCAAGTGTCGACACCCGACAGACAGTTGTGTTGAGACAAGTCAACTTTCTCGACACCTTCAAGTTCAGACTGAAAATTCTACTAAGTAATATTGTGTCGAGACTGTTAAGAGGTCTCAGCACCTTCTAAGAATACTAAGTAATATTGCGTCGAGACACTTGGGACATCTCGATACTTATGATTCTGAAGATGTACAGAGTCAATACAGAAGTGTCAGGTCAGTCAGAAATGTCTAATCAGCTACACTAACGTGATATCTTCTCAGAAACAGTTTGAAGGAGAACTTGAAGTATGATGATGTAATGATGATGTCATCAATCAGAAGCCAACAACCTGTGAAGGCTATATATAAAGGGGTCGTCTTCACAGAATTAGCAATTCAACAAATCAATCTCTCATTCTAATTTCTTTCAAGTCAGAGGAGGGCGACAACCCTCAGAAGAAGGAAGACGAAAGTCTTCAAGAAAATATTCCGATCCTTTCAACAAGTTGATCAGAGGATTATGGTGGATCTGTTCTACAAGTTCTTCAAGGAAATCAAGCCGATTATCATCAAGAAGATTGCAGATCCAGAGAAGTATCTTTTCAGCCAGTCTGTTTATCAAGAATTTATTTTTTTGTTGCTGAATTGAATAATCTGAATTCTCAGATAAGTCAGATCACAAAATTGCTGTTTTTTGAAATTATTTACCTCTTAATTTTGTAAGATCTCTTTGAGATCTGAGTGAGTAGGAGAGTTAATCTCTGAGTTGTAAGCCTGATTTATAAATGCTGAGGTAGGGTTCTTGAGAGACATGAGGTAGATGATTTGTGTGGGATCACTGAAGTGTAAGCCCGTATTATAAAGGCTGAGATAGGGTTATTGAGGGACCTGAGGTAGGAGATTAAGTGGATCTTTGAGGTAGGACCAGTTGGCCTGAGTTGTAAGTTTATTAGCAGAAACTGAGCCTGTAAGATCTTTTGATCTGAGTTGAAGTGGAGGATATATAACCAATTGCAGATCCAGAGAAGTATCTTTTCAGCCAGTCTATTTATCAACAATTTATTCTTTGCTGCCGAATTGAAAAATCTGAATTCTCAAACAAATCAGATCACATAATTGTTGTTTTATGAAATTATTTACCTCTTAATTTTGTAAGATCTCATTGAGATCTGAGTGGGTAGGAGAGTTAATCTCTGAGTTGTAAGCCTGATTTATAAAAACTAAGGTAGGGTTTTTGAGAGATCTGAAGTAGGTGATTTGTGTGTGATCAATGAGGTGTAAGTCTGTGTTATAAAGGCTGATGTAGGGTTCTTGAGGGACCTGAGGTATGAGATTGGGTGGATCTCTGAGGTAGGACCAGTTGATCTGAGTTGTAGGTTTCTTAACATAAACTGTGCCTGTAAGATCTTTTGATCTGAGTTGAAGAGGAGGAGATATAACCTTATCTAGCACATTGCTAGTGAGGAAGAAGTGGGAAAATGGATGTACCCTAAATAGGGGAACCACTATAAAATTTCTGTGTATGTGGATTGCTTGTGCTGTGTTCTGTGGATTTGTAAAAAGTAGCGAACATGCAAGAACAAACAGATAGAATTTTGAATAATTGAAATTTTATTATCCAAAAAAGATATCATTTACAAAGGTATGACCTCCCTTTTATAGAATGGAGGAGATATGAGAAAGTACAAACAAACAATGTGGGACTAAACATGTACAGTACTGAGCGGCTAGAAATAAAGGAGATCGCACATGCCGCGCGGTTAGACAAATGAGTTAACCTCTCGGCAACTCCAACAGGATAAGAACAGGCCGCAATGGGAGACCGATAGACCGCCCGGTCTCCAGGCTTCTGAGAGAGACCGCCAGACCGCTCGGTCAACAAACCGCTAGACAAGACCGCAAGGCCGCCCGGTCTAATACTTCAACACTCCCCCTCAAGCTGGAGCATAGATATCAATCATGCCCAGCTTGTCACAAATGTGGAAGAAGGAAGTAGAGACCGGATTTGTGAAGATATCTGCCAATTGTTTGTCAGAGGTGACAAACGGTGTACAGATCTGTTTCTTCAAAATCTCTTCCCGAATGAAGTGGCAGTCAACCTCTATATGCTTTGTTCTCTCATGGAAGACCGAATTTCTGGATATGTATATAGCGGCCTTATTGTCACAGAACATAGGAAGAGGATAGTCATAGACCTCCCTTAGGTCAAGCATGAGAGCCCGCAACCACTTTAACTCACACGTGGTTGACGCCATACTCCGGTATTCGGCTTCTGCACTGGATCTGGAGACAACAGACTGTTTCTTGCTCTTTCAACTCACAAGATTTCCTCCAAAAAAGGTACAAAAACCTGATGTGAACTTACGATCGCCTTTGTCATCCGCGTAACTTGAATCTGAGTAGCCCTCAACCATCAGATGACCATTCTTCTAAAAGATTAGCCCTTTGCCTGGTGCTTTTTTGACATACTCTAAAATCTTCAGGGCAGACTGAAGATGGCACTCCCTGGGAGCTTGCATAAACTGACTGACCTTGCCTACAGCATAGGCGATGTCGGGTCTAGTCACCGTGAGATAGATGAGTTTGCCTACCAAACGTCTGTATCTTGTGACATCAGATAGAAGAGGCGAGTCATCCGTCCACGTTTTGTCTTCTCCAATAGCCATGGGAAACCGAGCCGGTTTGGCACCTGTCAATCCTGCTTCTTGTAGAAGATCAAGGGCATACTTTCGTTGGGAGAGAACCAACGAGTCAAGTTTCCGAGAGATTTCTATCCCCAAAAAGTATTTCGGGGAGCCCATATCCTTCGTGACCTAGTGTTGACGGAGGTGCTTCTTCGTCAAGTCCACCCCATCTCGGTCATCGCCAGTAAGAAGAATATCATCCACATATACTGCCAAAACCACCAGGCCCGAGGCCGTTTTGCGAATGAATAAGGAGTGATCGGCCGAACTCCTTGTAAAGCCGATGGTAGCCACAATGTCACTGAATTTGTCGAACCACGCCCGAGGGCTCTGCTTTAGGCCATAAATGACCTTCTTCAAACGACATACGCGTGTCTCCCCCTGAGCAACATACCCAGGAGGTTGCTCCATGTAGACGTCCTCCAGAAGATCGCCATAGAGAAAGACATTCTTCACATCAAGCTGGAAAATAGCCCAAGCCCGGTTAACAGCCACAGAGAGAAGAACCCGTATGGTGCTGAGGCGAGCAACCGGAGAAAAAAGTGTCAAAGTAATCAATGTCGTAAGTCTGAGTGAAGCCTTTGGCCACCAGCCGGGCCTTGTAGCGATCCACAGTGCCGTCGGGGCGAAATTTCACAACGAAGACCCAGCGACAGCCAACCACATCAGTGCCCACGGGAGGAGGAACAAGGGTCCAGGTACCCCTTTCAGTAAGAGTAGCCATCTCTTCATCCATGACAGACTTCCAATGAGGGAGAGCAAGAGCCTCCTGGTAGGTGCGGGGAGTAGTAGCGGAGATAGCCAAGGCAAAACACCTGCGAGAAGGAGAAAGCCGATCATAGGAAACAACTGCCGCAAGCGGGTGTTGAGTACACGCCCGCACCCCTTTGCGAAGAGCAATGGGAAGATCCAGGTCGTCGGGTGCGGCAGCGACCGGAGCGTCCGTGGCGGAGAAGGCTGGCCCGGGACTGGAGAGAGACGGCGTCGGAGAAGAGGGAGGAGGGGTGGGGAGACAGACAGGGAAGGAGGAGACGGAGGTAGGGAGACGTCGAGAGGCGTGGAGGGAACGGAGATATCAGAAGGAAGAGAGGAGGTAGGAGAGAAGTAGGAAGCATTCTCGAAAAATGTCACATCCGCGGAGACAAATTGCTTGCGGAGAAGGGGGTCAAAACAGCAATAGCCTTTTTGAGTGGTAGAGTACCCCAAAAAGACACACTTGGTGGAACGGGGGGAAAGCTTGTCGCGGGTAGCGGAGGGAGCGTGAACAAAGGCTGTACAGCCAAAGACACGGAGAGGGAGAGGAAAAGGTTCCTTGTGGGGGTAGAGAATGGAGAAGGGGGTCTGGCCGTGGAGAACTATGGAGGGAAGGCGATTGATGAGATAGCAGACGAGAAGCACAGCGTAGCCCCAGTAGGAGCGAGGTACGTGCATCTGCGTCATGAGAGTACGAGCAACATCTAGTAGGTGACAGTTTTTACGCTCCGCCACCCCATTCTGCTGGGAGGTGTAAACACAAGTAGTTTGATGAAGAAGACCATGTTGGTGAAAGAAAGAGGAGAACTCATGATTAAGATATTCCTTGGCATTATCAGAACGTAAAACTTTAATAGAAATGTCAAACTGATTCTAAATCATAAAATAAAATGATTGCCAAACGGAAAAGAGTTCAGAGCGATCTTTTAATAGATACACCCAGGTACATCGTGAAAAATCATCTATAAAAGTGACAAAATAGGAACTACCCCGACCAACAGTGAGGGTAGGAGCAGGACCCCATACATCAGAATGAATAAGATCAAACGGGCGAGAGGAGCCACGACCTTGCTTCGGTGGGAAGGAGGAGCGATGATGTTTGCCAAGCTGACACGCATCACAGTTGAGCGGAGAACTGGTAGGAGGTAAGTGGGGCAGAAGCTGTCGAAGAATTCGAGGAGGAGGATGTCCAAGGCGAAGATGCCATTGAAGGAGATCTGTAGAGGAGGAGTAGGCGGACAGAGCGGAAACATCGTCGAGAAAGTAGAGGCCGCCGCTCTCAGTCCCAGTAGCAATCGTCCGCTGGGTCCTCGGGTCCTGAAAAGAACAAGCAGTTGGAGTGAATAAGACGGAGCACTGAAGTTGCCGGCATAAAGTAGTAACAGATAATAAATTGCACGGGAACTTTGGGACATAGAGTGTCCTCCAAGCAAAGCGATGGGGTGAGTTGAACCATGCCCGTCCCATGAACCGGGGACGGTGAACCATCTGCCACACGAACCGGGGGCAAGCGGTCATGTGTCTCAAGACAGGAGAAACAATGAGGGTTGCCAGTCATATGATTTGTAGCACCGGAATCAATCAGCCATTCTCCTTGGGTAATGACGTGGGCACTACCTGACGTCGTGTCCACAGAGGCAGACGACCGAGAGGAGACGAAGGCCGAAGAAGGAGCATCACCGGAAGGGCGAAGATGAGGATGTTTCTGCCAGCAGCGGTCAACAGAATGGCCGGTACGACCACAGTGAGAGCAGAGGAACCTGGACGAACCCCGTCCGCCGAGTGGCTGCGGCCACTAGGTCCCCCCTTCTGAGCTTGGTGAGCAAAGGAGTCTTTGGAAGGGGGGAAGCCAACAGAGGCCGCTGGAGCAGCGAAGTAACAACGGCAATGCGAGCCGCGGTGGCATCCAAAGTAGTAGATTCCGCCTCACCCAGGATCTGCTGGCGGATCATATCATAGGAATCGGGAAGACGGAGAAGATAACAAACAAACAGGAGTTCCTGGAAGTGTTTGTGCTGTTCGGCCAAGTCCGCGGAGAAGGGACGATTCTGGAGGATTTCAGCACCAAGAGCCTGAACCTGCTGATAAGCCGCAGCAGGAGACATGGAAGGGCGGGCGAAGAGGTCCGCATAGAGAGTATAAATGCGGGACGTCTGTCCCCCCTTCGAATAGAGAGCAGCGAGGTGAAGCCAGGCGGCCTTGACCGTCTCATCATGGCGAATGACGGGAAGGCACTCATCAGAGAGGCTGTTGGCCAGCCAAGTGCGGACAAGAGCATCACTCGCATCCCAGTCATCAAACTCAGGAGAGTTACGAGGAGGAGGGTCATCGGTGAGGTGATGAAGCTTGCGCTGAGAGCGAAGAAGAAAGGTGAAAGAAACGCTCCAATCGGGATAGTTGGAGCCAACAAGTTTAGAAAGTGTGCCAAGGTTGCCCGAAGGAGGAGGTGGAGAAGGAGCTGCAGGAGTGGTGGAGATAACGGGGGTGGTGAGACCGAAAGTAGTCATAGAAAACAGCAAGAAACCGCGCAAGAAGAAGAGAAGCCGCGGGGAGAGGAAAAAAGGAGAGCAACCCGCGCGAAACCGCAGCGGTTTAAAAGGAAGCCGCGCGAACACAAGCGGCCAGGAAGCAGACAAGGGCACAGCGGGGAAGAGGTCGCGCGTACTGAAAAGTCCGAGCGAACAGAAGAGAAGAGGAAGCAAGAAGCAGCGACAACAACAAGTCGCAAGCCGGGAGAACAGAAGCAGGCCGCAACGACTAGGAAGCCGGAGAGGCAAGAAGGAACCCGGGTGCAGTGACAACTAAACAAGTTGCGACGACGAAGAGCAGCTGGAGAAGAGAAGCAAGGAGAAACAAGCCGCGCGAACAGGGCAGCGGACAGAAGAGAAGGCAAGCCGCGAAGACAGGTCGCGTAAAGCAGAAAACAAGCCGCGAGAATCAGAGAGCGCACACAATCAGGAGGAAAAGATCGTGTGCTCTGATACCATGTAAAAAGTAGCGAACATGCAAGAACAAACGGATAGAATTTTGAATAATTGAAATTTTATTATCATAAAAAGATATCATTTACAAAGGTATGACCTCCCTTTTATAGAATGGAGGAGATATGCGAGAGTACAAACAAACAATGTGAGACTAAACATGTACAGTACTGAGCGGCTAGAAATAAAGGAGAGCGCACAGGCCGCGCGGTTAGACAAATGAGTTAACCGCTCGGCAACTCCAGCAGGATAAGAACAGGCCGCAATGGGAGACCGATAGACCGCCCGGTCTCCAGGCTTCTGAGAGAGACCGCCAGACCGCTCGGTCAACAAACCGCTGGACAAGACCGCAAGGCCGCCCGGTCTAATACTTCAACAGGATTGCTTGTGCTGTGTTCAGTGGATTATTTGTGCTGTGTACTTGTGAAGTTTACTTTTCAAATATCAGCTGAACACATAATATAAGTGGTAAAAAATTTTAAAGACACCTATTCACCCCCTCTAGATGATTAACTACCCATAGATTTATCTTTCAACGGGAGAACCCGTAGAATCTTGTCGCACAAGATCTAGGTCGGGAGAGAAAGCTCTGCGTCTTCACGGACTGCTAGGTCCGTTACAGAAGATGCTGAGCGGCGACACTCGCCAGAATCAGGCTAAGCGGCGATGACGGGATCGACGGAGGCAGAACTACTTCCGTTGGCCTTCTGGTCTCGGGTCTTTCACACAGTGCGGCTCGTGTGCTTAGATAGAATGAACAGTTACTTTAGAAACACTAAAATCTTCTATTTATACCCAGAGGAATAAACAGAACACCCCGTCGCTATTTGCAGACACAAGACTTAGAATCCAGCATTTTCGACCAGACAACCCTTGTGTCGACGAATCGTCAAGTATCAATGACATATTCGACGAATCGTCGAGTATACAAACTATACTCGACGAATCATCGAGTATCCATAAGATATTCGACGAATGACGTTGAGTGAACTCAACGCTCTCAACGCTCTCAGCGCAAAACCCTTTGAATCAACATTTGACTCGACGAAGGCAGTTAGTGGACTCAACGCCTAAGTGCCTGATTCGTCAAGTCAACCTTTAACTCGACGAAAGCGTTGAGTGAACTCAACGCACTCAACACCCGAGACTCAGACTCGTCGAATCAACACTTTAACTCAACGAATCGTTGAGTGAATTCAACTCACTCAACGCTTAAGTTCCATACTCGACGAATCAACTCTTTGACTCGACGAATCGTTGAGTAAACTCAACACACTCAACACCATCATTTGACGAGTCAACACTTGACTCGATGAAATCTTTGAGTGGTCTCAACGCACTCGACACTTTTCAAGGCCCGGTTGTGCTAAGTTTTTTTTCACTCATCATATGAGCAAATCATACTAAGTCAATCTCCCAATTTTGTCCAAACATTCTTATGTGCTGCGCTGATAGGCTCAAACTGCGTTGACATTGAAGCTACATACTTGATCACTTTCAGATCACAATTTTAACACCAATAGTCTCCCACTTGATCTTGAAAGTATCAAACAAAAGCTTCACAAACAATGAGCGACATCTAGCAATGCATCATTGCTCCCCAAGCAATAAGAGTTTGGAACTCAAAAATCATCATGACCAATGTATCAGTGTTGTCATGTCCCTTCGTCCCTTACACCCGGATAGAACTAGATGTATAAACCGTGTCATCATCATAATTTTTCAATCATAGTTTCCTGATATAGATTGAACTTTGTGAAATTGGTGAGCCAAATATCATATATTGACTCAACCAAACATGACCATGCATTTCTCAGTCCCATTCCATCAAGGGCTCATGTGTGTAACTCCTGTCATATAGGAGGACAAATCTCATCTCTGCTCACACGCAAACACCCAAATCATTCGTAACGTACCCAATAACCACCTTTATCATCCAACTTTCTCAAGACTGGACTTTTGATAACATCAAGGCACGCTATTCCTCACTCGATGAATCCTGTGATTTCAGGTCAAAGGACCACAAACACCATTGCCACTTGAGCCATACTTGTCACACATTCATATAACAATCAACAAATTATTCTCATGGTGGGTTTGTCCAGTACACCTTGTTCACTAACAAGTATCCATGTGATGACTTGATATCACAATATCATGACATGCATGAACCGGTCATCAGTCAACGCACATGCTAGTCTTAATGTGTCATCATCGCCCTTAGCTTCTAAGATGATACTCGATCAGAGACCATTTAAGAATGAAGCTTCTAAAACATAGGCTCTCACATTCAAGTCACCATTTAACTCCTATAGAAGCAAACATTTTAAGGACATTTATTATGTTAAATTACTCTATCACAATAGAAATAAATTTTCAAAATAAAAGAACTTGCCAAAATATATAAATGAAATGTATACAGTACTTTATTCATCAAATGAATTATTACAACCAACAAACATACAATCCATAAGACTCCCACTATAGTTGATCATTAAGGTATCATATACACATAGATCTAACATGACTATCATGCTTTCTCTTTGCGAGAAGTTTTGTCAGTGGATCCGCAATATTCTCCTCAGTCGGCACTTTGCAAATACTCACATCTCCTCGATCGACAATCCCTCGAATAAGATGGAACCGCCGAAGTATGTGCTTGGAGTGCTAATGAGATCTAAGTTTCGAAGCAAGTGCAATTGCACCGTTGTTGTCACAGTAGAGATCTACGAGACGAACAATGCTAGGAACTACATCTAACTTGCCGATGAATTTTCTAATTCATACAGCCTCCTTCGTAGAATTTGCTGTAGCGATATACTCGGCCTCAGTTGTAGAATCGGCAACTGTCTCCTGCTTGGAACTCTTCCAACTAACATCACCTCCATTTAGGTAAAATATGAACCCTGACTGAAACTTTGAATCGTCCCTATCAGTTTGGAAGCTAGCATCTATGTAACCTCTTACAATGAGCTCTTTCTCTCCACCGAACATCAAGAACGTATCCTTAGTCTTTCTCAAATACTTTAGGATATTCTTGACAACAATCCAGTGATTTTTACCGGGATCAGACTGATATCTGCTAGTCATGCCCAAGACACAAGAGACATCGGGTCGAGTACATATCATTGCATACATGATTGACCTAATTGCCAAAGCATACAAAATCAACTTCATGCGGTCTTTATCTTCACAAGACTTAGGACACTGACCCTTAGAGAGACTCACAGCATGAGACATGGGTAAGAATCCTTTCTTGGACTCAAACATGTTGAATTGTTTCAATACCTTATCAATGTATGTACTTTGGGTCAAATCCAACAACTTCTTCGATCTATCTCTATAAATCTTAATACCAAGTATATAAGTCGCTTCACGCAAGTCCTTCATAGAAAATTAAATCCCTAGGTTGTTCTTAACAACTTATAGGGTTAGTTTGTCATTCCCGATCAACAGTATGTCATCTACATACAATATCATAAAGACAACAATGCTCCCAATAATCCTCTTGTAAACACACGGTTCATCCTCGTTCTTGATAAAACCAAACTCTTTGATCTTTTCATCAAAACGAAGATTCCAACTTCGAAAAGCCTGTTTTAATCCATAAATGGATCTCTGCAGCTTGCATATTTTAGTGGCTTCACATGGAGATACAAAACCCTCGGGTTGTGTCATATACACTTCCTCAAGGAGGTTTACATTTAGGAAAGCCGTTTTGACATTCATCTGCCAGTTCTCGTAGTCATAATACACAGCAATAACAAGTAGAATTCTGATGGATTTAACCATGACAACAAGGGAAAAAGTCTCATCACAGTCAATACCATGAATTTGCTTGAACTCTTTAGCCATCAGTCGTTCTTTGAATGTCTGTACATTCTCATCCGTGTCGGTCTTCTTCTTGAAGACCCACTTGCACTCTATGAGTCATACCCCTTTAGGTGGTTCCACCAAGATACAAACTTAGTTTTCATACATGGAGTCATTTCAGATTTCATGGCGTCAAGCCACTTCTCGGAGTCCGGTTCACTCATAGCCTCTTGGTAGGTTGCAAGCTCATCACTATGATCCATAAGTAACACATTACCTATTTGAGACACGAGAAATCCATATCTCTCAGGCTCAAACCTTAGTCTACCAGATCTACGCAAAACTTGTGTTTCCTGAGCGGACTCTCCGATTACAACAACTTGTAGTCCTGACTCAGGTTCCAATTCTGGTTCTTTCACTGTTTGTGGTTCTTGAACTTCTTCAAGTTCTACCCTGGTAGTCTTTCTACTTAAGAACTCTTTCTCAAGAAAGTCACCAGTCCTTGCGATAAACATATTGCCCTCAGACGGTAGGTAGAAATAATACCCTTTAGTTTTCTTAGGATATCTCATAAGATAACACTAATCTGACTTGGGTTCCAGCTTGTCAGACATTTGACGTCGCACGTATGCCTCACAATCCCAAATCTTAATGAATGACATACTAGGACGCTTCCCAGTTCATATCTCGTATGGTGTCTTCAGAACTGCTTTCGTTGGAGCACGATTTAGTGTAAAAGCAGCAGTTTCTAGAGCAAAACCCCAAAAGGAAACAGACAGATCTGTATGACTCATCATCGACCGTACCATGTCTAACAGAGTACGATTCCTTCGCTCAGACATACCATTATGCTGCGGTGTTCTAGGTGGAGTGAGCTATGATACAATACCACACTCTTTCAGATGATCACGAAACTCATGACTCAGGTATTCGCCAGCTCGATCAGATCAGAGTGCTTTAACCTTTTTACCCAATTGGTTTTCTACTCCGTTTTTAAACTCTTTGAACTTTTCAAAGGTTTCAGATTTGCACTTCATAAGATACCGTATCCGTATCTACTGAAGTCATCAGTAAATGGAACAGATTAGAAATACCCACCTCTAGCCATAAAACTCATGAGTCCACATACATTACTATGTACTATACCCAAGAGATCACCAACTATCTCATTGAAACCAGTGAAAAGGACCTTAGTCATCTTGCCTAACAAGCAAGACTCATCTCTCAAATGATTCATAATCAAATGAGTCAAGTAGTCCATCTCTATGTAGTTTGGATATACGTTTCTTATTTATATGACCCAAACGACAATACCAAAGGTACGTAGGGTTTGAGTCATTCGTTCTTAGTCTTTTAATATTTTCTATATTATAGATCTGATGGTCTAAGTTCAAAACATATAAACCATTAAACATTTGGAATATAATATAACAAACATCATTCATAAATATCGAACAATAATTATTCTTAATAACAAAAGAAAATCCAATGATGTCCAAACATGAAATGAATATAATGTTTTTAGTTATGAAAGAAACATAATAACAATTATCAAGTTCAATTACAAGCCCACTGGGCAAAGAAAGACGTTAAACTCCTACGACAACAACAACAATTCTTGCTTCATTGCCAACATGCAAGTCCACCTCCCCTTTACTCAGCAATCTTCTCATTCTCAGTTCCTGCATATTTAAACAAATGTGAGAACCACATCCGGTATCCAATACCCAGGATGAAGAAGCAGAAAGGTTTATCTCTATAACATAGATACTTGAAGCAGAAGTCATACCTCCCTTCATCTTGTGCAGACCCTCAATATACGAAGGACAATTCCTCCTCCAATGACTAGTCTTGCCACAATGGTGTCATTTCCCTTCTTTCACCTAGCCCTTCTTCTTCAGTACTGAAGACTTGGGCTCCAGAGCAGGCTTAAGTTCTACCTTCGTCTTCTTGAAGCCCTTGGCCTTGACCTTGCTATGCACCATCAGTATGAAGCTAGCAAACTTGACCTTCTTCATATTGATCTCGGCAGTTCGCAACATACCTAGGAGCTCAGACAGTGTCTTGTCTATTTCATTCATGCTATAGTTCAAGACGAACTGCTCATAACTGTCTGACAATGATTGCAGGATCAGGTCTGTGACCAACTCTTAGCCCAGAGGGAAGCCTAGTCTCTCAAGGTTCTCTATATACCCAATCATCTTGAGTACGTGAGTCCCTACAAGGTCCCGAGCTCACATCTTACACTGGAACAACGCCTTAGTGATGTCAAACCTCTCTTGACAAGTTTGCCCTTGAAACATTTTCTTGAGATGCTCGTCAATTTGCTTGCAATCCATGTTCTCGTGTTGCTTTTAGAGCTCAGAGTTCATGGTTGCCGGCATGAGACATTCGACATCTAAGGAGTTGTCAAGATACTTCTTATAAGTATCCTTATCAGAACTTGGCGCATTCCCGACAGGCTCTTCAAGGGATTTCTCTTTCAAAATATAGAGCTTGTGCTCTTGCCTGAGAACAATTCTCAAGCTCCTGTACCAGTTTAAGTAGTTCGTCCCACTCAGCTTCTCCTTCTCAAGGATGGCTCTGAGGGAAAAGGTGGAGTGAGATCCATTAGCCATTAAAATTCTACAAGGATACAACAGAGAAAAATCAGTACTACATTTCAAAATACATCTTATTTACTTCAATTAGGATTTTAATCAAAAACACTCCCACTATTTTTATCAAACTGATAACCTTCGATATCAATTCGAAGAGTTTATGCGAGTACCTCTCTTACTGGACAAGATCCATATTTTACCAACACTATGAGTCAACTTTGGCTTTTCTCTCACAATGCAGCTATTTAGGTAGGCAACGCTTGCCAATTGCATCACATTGCAACTCCTGTATGACTGGTGAATAACTCTTTATTTGCATTCATCATATGGTGCATACCAACCCTATGCCTCTGGACACTTAACCTTTAAGTGATGGAGAGGATGCCCCGCCATTTGCTCGTGCCGACATGGATCTCGCTGTTCATCGCCGCTGCTACATGTTCGTGAACATTGATGGTCGTTGCCGCAACTGTCGCCGCCGCCGCCGTTACTTCAGATCATTTTGATTATAATGTTATAACATTATAATCAAAATAATTTTGTTATAAACAATTTTTGTCGTAAGATTTATAAGTTTATAATTTATAAATTTATAAATCTTATTACGTGTTTTTTGTTGTTTTTATTAAGCATGAGTGGTTGAGATTAGATTAGATTTAGATAAAGCGTGGATGTAGAGGGTATGTTGTTATATATATGTATGTTGTGTTGGAGAGGTTATGTTGAGAGAGAAAAAAAAGAAACCCTAATCAAAAGGTGCGTGAAGCAGCCGCTCGGCCTGGCCGACCCGACCCCGACCTCCTGGACCGCGCCTAGCTGCTGCCGCCGCCCCCTCTTGGTGGTGACTCCTGCTGCTCCGGCGACCTCCTACCTCCTCCGGTGTGACTCCGAAGAAGGCGGCTCGGTTCTCCCCATCCGGTGCGACTCCGGTGGACTCGTGGAAGTGCGACTCTTCCATAGTTATCTTCCTCCTCTCTAATTTCAGATTTGGGTAACAAATTACCTTCCCCTAAAACTTGTGTAATGATTCGTCTTGGATTGTGAGTTTGGTGGAAATCTAGTTATCAAATTTCATCCTAAATTTTGATTCCAATTTGCATTAACAAATCTGAATTTACATTGCTTTCATCCGATTTTCGCGAAGGTTTTGCAAGGATAGGTCCCTTTGGACGTTTGCAAATCGAGGTTGGTTTAGCCTTTGGTTTCGAATGGATCAAGAGGATTTGGTATATCCTCGATTGATTTTGTTTTGAGGGCTGCATTTGGAATTTTTTTTTCTGAATCGAATTTCTTAGTCCAGAGCGCTCTCCATGTGGATGGAAATGCGGTGATATGACACTAGATGTATGGCTAGGTTATGACATGTGTATGTGAATGTTCGTGCAGTTTTGGATGAGAATTTCCCACTTGTGAGATCGCAACATTATAGTCGAAACTCTGCCGAAATTTTGAGGTTTTCGCGCACACCACGTGTTCGCTTAAATTCCCCATAAGAATTCCTTTACCAATTTGCATCCTAATCTCATATTGGGGAGTGGCCTACATCAATTTGGTATCAAAGCGAGGTTGCGGCAAAATTTATAAATTTATAAATTATAAATTTATAAATCTTAAGACAAAAATTGTTTATAACAAAATTATTTTGATTATAATGTTATAACATTATAATCAAAATGATCTAAAGTAACGGAGGCGGCGGCGGCGACAGTTGCGGTAACGACCATCAAAGTCCACGAATATGTAGCGGCGGCGATCAAAAGTGAGATCCATGTCGGCACGAGCAAATGGCGGGGCATCCTCGCCATCATTAAGGTCACCCAGTTAAGTTTGACCAGATATTGACAGTGGGATATCACAATTATCCGCTCACACCCTTACTAAGATAGATTAATGCACCTTGTTTTGGCAATCTCACACTTCATCGATCGAGGTAGGAAGAGTGTCATCGATCGAAAAGCATTCGAATACTTAATATTTCTTAAGGGATTTTAGATACTTGATTAACATTTAATCATGATCAACAATTAACCAATGTGTACTTTTCACAAAATAAAATAACAGCATTCATAATCCAAGTGCATCCCAGATGTGCACAAGAATGATCATCAACACTTGATGAACTGAGCTAAATCTGAACGTCTAGAACCCTTCTAGATATTCAGATTTACATGCACTGGACATGAGCAATACAGACTCCACTTACACAGTAGACAAACTCGTCTCTTTATGTGAAATTCAAAATCTAACACACTTGATTTCACAAACCAACAAGATGAACAATTACTGTTAAGGAGTAACAAAGATATCACAACGAAATCACATGCGCTCCTGGTGGGGTTCCACCGATTCCACACAAAATCCATCAACATTTGATGTTCCAGGAATAGATTTGGGCATCTTAGAACACTTCTAAAATTTCTAGATCTACACGCAATGGATTTAACAACTTCTGAAACAATGATCATCGCATCAACCTGTCTCTGATATCACTGTTGGGTTTTGCTAGGAAGACACAACACTTGTTCACGCAGCAGAAATAAAGAACAAGAAAACCCCAAAGAGTTCGGATCTAGCGATGAATATTAATCAAGAAGTAAAGAGTAGTAAATAAAATTTTACCTCTGCGGGATTGCGTCTATACTCAACCTAGATGCTCCAGGAGATCAGCCGATCACATTGCGGCTATAGTTCCTAGTGCAGAATATTGTCCGCACTTCTACAGGAAGTCCACACGAACGGGAGAACCCGTAGAATCTTGTCGCGCATGTTCTAGGTCAGGAGAGAGCTCTGAGTCTTCACGGACTGCTAGGTCCGTTACAGAAGAGGTGACAACGACACTCGCCAGAATCAGGCTAAGCGGCGACGACGAGATCGGCGGAGGCGGAACTACTTCCGTCGGCCTATAGGTCTCGGGTCTTTCGCACAGTGCGGCTCGTGTGCTTAGACAAAATGAACAGTTACTTTAGAAACTCTAAAATCTTCTATTTATACCCAAAAGAATAAACAAAACACCCCGTCATTATTTGCAGACCCAAGACTTAGAATCCAGCGTTTTCGACCAGACAATCCTTGTCTCGACGAATCGTCGAGTATCAATGACATATTCGACGAATCGTGGAGTATACAATCTTTACTCGACGAATCGTCGAGTATCCATAAGATATTCGACGAATGACGTTGACTGAACTCAACGCTTTCAATGCTCTCAGCGCCAAACCCGTCGAATCAACATTTGACTCGACGAAGGCGTTGAGTGGACTAAGCGCACTCAACGCCTAAGTGCCAGATTCGTCGAGTCAACCTTTAACTCGACGAAGGCGTTGAGTTTACTCAACGCACTCAACGCCTGCGACTCAAACTCGTCGAATCAACACCTTGACTCAACGAATCGTTGAGTGAACTCATCGCACTCAACGCTTAAGCGTCATACTCGACGAATCAACTCTTTGACTTGACGAATCGTTGAGTAAACTCAACACACTCAACGCCATCATTCGACGAGTCAACACTTGACTGACGAAAGCGTTGAGTGATCTCAATGCACTCGATGCTTTTCAAGGCCTGGTTGTGCTAAGTCTTTTTCACTCATCATATGAGCAAATCATACTAAGCCAATCTCCCAATTTCTCCAAACCTTCTTATGTGCGACCCATATAGACTCAAACTGCGTTGGCAGTGAGGCTACATACTTGATCACTTACAGATCACAATGATAACACCAATATCATTAGGGGTTGGGCGTGGGAAGATTGGAAATAGACCTAACCTTTTGCACTATGCACAAAGTGACTACTCTTAGAGGAGAAAGACCTAACCTTTGACAATAAATGCACAAAGTGGCTGCTCACAGATACCACTGAAATAGTGGCCTCCTATACCGTCACGTTTGCTGCAGAATCATGCCCGAAAATCAAAGCCAAACACATCAGAGAGGGCAGACCCAAGAAAAAAAAATAAAATAAGCAGTGAAGTAGGTATTATTGTGGATACTACTAGGAGAGATGTAGTTGGTGTAAGTAGAAAAGTGATGGAATTTTAGCTCTTAAATTATTCATAGGAAAGAAAATTATTAATGTGATCAATGCTTAAATGCCACAAATAGGATTAAATGATACCATTAAAGTGCAATTTTGACAAGACTTAGGTGATTTAGTAAGAGAAACCCTACAAAAAGAAGATTTTCATAGGAGAAGAATTAAATGGACATATAAGAAACTAAAATGTAGATTATACATTCGTTCATGAATGATTTGGATATGAAGAAAGAAATGAAGAAGAACGAAGCATTTTAGACATTGCCGTAACACATGAGCTAATTGTGATAAATCTATTTTTCATAAAGGGAGAGAAACATTTAATTACGTTTAAAAGCTGACTAAATAAGTCACAAATTCATTATTTTATGACTCGAAAAATGGATAAATTGATTTGTAAGGATTATAAAGTCATATCAAGAGAAAGTTTGACAACACAACATATGTTAGTGGTGTTAGACATACAAATTAAATATAATAAGTTTAATACAAGAAAAAAATGTTCCCAAAAATTCGATGGTGAACTTGAACATGAAAAACTAGATTGCTTTCAAGACAGTAGTTATGAAACAAGTAGTTGATGACCTTTTTATTGATCCTAGTGTCTCTTGTAAAGTTATGTTTCACATTTAAGGATACGTGAAAAGAACGTACTTGAAGTATGAAAAGATTGTGCACCTTTCAAATAAATAATTTTGGTGGTGGAAAGAGCAAGTGTAAGACAAAATTAGGACAAACAGGGCAAACTATAAATCACTTTATGGTTGCAGGAATGATGAAAACTTATCCAGATATAAGTTGCCAAAAAGAAGCTAAACTTGTAGTAAGAAAAGCAAGAAAATTAAGTTTATGAAAAATTTTATAAGCGACTTGATACCAAAGATGGAGAACGTGACATATATAAAATTGTTCAAGCTAGAGAAAAGAAGACGAGAATTAAGACATGTAAAATGCATAAAGGATGAAACAGATACAATTTTGACGGATGATGTGGATATTAAAGAACGATAAATAAAATATTTTTATCAATTCTATAATGAACCAAAGACAATGAATTGAATTTGAAAGAGTTAAGTAATTCAAAAGAAGTATAAGAACATAATATTTTATCGTAAAATTTAAGTATCAGAGGTAAATAATGCTCTAAAAAAATGAAAAATGAAAATGCGGTTGAGCCAGACCAATTAAGATAAAGTATATTGGTACCTTTGTATAAGAACAAAGGAGATGTACAAAATTGTGTTAATTATAGATGAATTAAATTGATGAGTCATACCATGAAACTATGAGAATGCGTAATAGAAAGAAGAGTAAGACGAGAGACTTACATCTTGAAGAATCAATTTGGATTCATGCCAGGGAGGTTGACCATGGAAGCTATACATCTCTTGGGGAGACTCATTGATAACTGTCGAGAAAGAAAACAAGATTTGCATATGCTGTTTATCGATCTCGAGAAGGCTTATGATAGAGTTCCAAGAGAGATTTTATGAAGTGTCTTAGAAAAGAAATTTGTAAATGTATCATACATTGACATAATCAAAGACATGTATACAAATTCTATGGCAAGGCTGGGGTCGTCTGAAGGATTAACATAGGAATTTCCTATCACTGTTGGCTTACAGCAAAGGTTCAGCTTTAATTCCTTATCTCTTTACCCTTATCTTAGATGAGCTCACCAAACATATCCAACAAGTAATACCTTATTGTTTATTGTTTGTGGATAATATCGTTTTGGTTGATGAGACGCGCGAGTCTAAAAGCAAAACTTGAATTTTGGCAAGACACTTTAGAAAAGAAGTGTTTTAGGTCGAGCATGGCAAAAACAGAGTACATGTAGCTTAAATTTAGCAGTGCAAGAAGGGCAGATGACTTTGTTATTAAGTTGAGTGATCAAGATATTTCCCGTAGTGGGTGTTTTAAATATCTTGAATCGATAGTTCAAAAAGGCGTAGGTATTGATAAAGATGTGACACAGAGAATCAAAGCGGGTTGGTTGAAGTGGAGAGACGCGTCAGGGATCTTATGTGATCGTAAGGCACCATTAAACCTTAAGGGCAAGTTTTACCGTACTGCAATCAGACCAACGATGATCTATGGTTATGAGTGTTGGACAATGCATTGTGTACATGAGCACAAAATAGGAGTTATGAAGATGAGAATGCTTAGGTGGATGTGTGGGCACACGAGACTGGATAAAAATAAGAATTAACGTATCAGGGATATGACAGGAGTAGCACCAATTGCAGAGAAGATGCGAAAAGCTCGACTAAGATGGTTTAGACATGCACAAAGGAGACCATTAGAGGCACCTGATAGGCGTTGTGAGAGTCTAGTCACTAGGAATGTTAGATGAGGGAGGGGGTATGTTGGTGTTACTATGGTGATCTGGAAGTAGTCAAACATGTAGTCTCACTGTCAACGCAATATGAGTCTATGAGGTCACATATAAGAGTATTGGAGAAGTTGAAAAGGTTTGTGTTGAACTTGCTTATATATGATATGAGTGAAAGACCAAGCCTATGACGTTCATGATCTGAAGGTTTTTCATTTCGGGACCTATGTTGTGAATATAGGTTATCACATAAGTGGTCGGAAGACCAAAGGAGCAATTCGTCGAGTATAGTCTTGAGGTTTCATCGAATAGGTCTGAATTCATCGAGTATACTGCTGATAATTTCAACGAATTAGACTTCGATTCGTCGAGTTTCGCCTTGATGTTTGGACGGTTTGTTCCGTCTGGATTTGTCGGATATTTACGTGTTATTTCGACGAATGGCTTTTGATTCGTCGAATATCGACGTATGATCTCGACGAATTTTGTTTACTCCGATTTGATTCTTTTAAGTCCGGTTCGGCGTGGTCTGCGGGTATCGATTGGTTCGGTCTTCTGTATATATACGATATAAACAGTAAACCGAAGATGATACTTATTCTCTGACCTAATCAAGTGAGATCGAGAAAGACGATTATTCTTACCCGACGGAACTGTTCCGCCTCGGGCGCGATCGACGTTCCTTGCCGCCAACTGATCGCCGAACTGCTGTTGTCGCCGGAAAGTGTTTCCTCAGACTTCATCTTCGTCGTTGCCGCCTCTCCTTTAACGGGAAAATTTTATGGTGCCACCGGGGCTCATAGAGCTATGTGCCTCAATAAATAGCAGCTTCTTAACCGCGGGGCCCACTGCAAAAAAAATCGCAGTCCGCCTATTCCTCCCGCCCAACCTTTTCTCAAGGTTTTTCGAAATTAAATCAGCTTCTAGGTTTTCCCCCTTCCGCCGTCGAAGCGAAAGACATGATGTATTTATGCATTAAGAAGGTTGGCCGGGAGGAATAGGCAGACTGCGATTTTTTTTTTTGGCAATGGGCCCCGCGGTTAAGAAGCTGCTATTTATCGAGACACATAGCTCTATGAACCACGACGACACCATAAAATTTTCCCCTTTAACGATTCTAGTAAACCGTGGAGACGTTGAGGGCATACCTTCTTCCAACCTAGATCTTGTGTGACAAGAGTCTAATGGTTCTCTGTGCTCGTGGGGACATCCGTAGAGGCGGGGACACAATTCGACGCACGGAACTCCACCCGCTAGTGTTCGTCAGACTTCTTCAGAGCACCTTGATTCAGCATTGACTCAATCCCGCAAAGGTATAATTTTATTTACTGCCATGTTACTTCTTGATCAATGTTCATCGCAAGATCCACATTTCTTTTGGGTTTTCTTGTTCTCTATTCCGCTGCACACAACTGTTGTGACGTATAGTAAAACCCAACATGATAGACCAATATATACTTGAAATGAAAATATAACAAAAGAGATGATGTATTTAGGCATTAGTGAGATTATGACAAAAGATAGGCACAATGACGACAAAGGATCCATATAGCTGGCCCCACTATAGTGGGATAAAGGCTTGAGTGTTGATGTTGTAATTATTATATTATTTACTTATTTTGATTTATTTATTTTACTTTTAATTATTATATTTAATTTTATTTATTAAATATATATGAAAAACCAAAAAAATTCAATCAGAATGGCTGCTTGACCGGACCTCACCGACTGCGTCGCCGAACGCCGGCAACCGCAGTGGGTGTAGGCCAGAGGCGGTCCGACAGGGCCACCGCCGGCGGTGGCCCTGACCGTGGTGGCCTTGACCGTAACCGCATGTTAATTGGCAGTCACAGTCAGGTCCACCACCGGCGGTGGCCCTGCCGGACTGCTTCCGGCCTACCCCGTCGAGGTCGCCCGTGTCTGGCAACCCTGTCGGTGGGGTGCGGTTAGGCCGACGGCGCCGGTGGTGGGGTTTGCATTTTTTTATTGTAAAAATGACGACATGCGGTCACGGTGGCCCCGCCTGACGGCCTATAGACGACCCCCTCCGGTGTTGCCAGCGTCCGGCGACCTCGTCTGTTGGGTTTGCCAGGCCGCCGCCGGCATAAACAATCAAAATTTTTTTATAACAAGGATGGATGGCCGTAGCTCTGGGGGTAAATTCGGAATAGCCAAAGTAACACGGTGACGGGACTGTAGCAACCCCAACTCCTTTATTACGTAGTATAGATAAAATGAGGAGAATAAAGTTTGGAGATTGTTTATTTATTTGTCATATCATTCAATCTGTTGTCATAATTAATTAAGTTATAGTTTATTAAAATTTTCACATATGGTCAGATGAGAGGTTCTAATAGGGTGACAAGGTGTTGATTTGTGTGCTACTCGAGAGGTGCCTCTGAGAAAGGCTATAAAATTAAGTGCTAGGTGAACGTCCTTACACAGTTTAGAGAGAGATTGGATCATACTTTCATGAACTTGATATTTCTAAAGCATAGATATTCACTGTGTTGAATGTAGAAGTCTTGACTTTAGATGATGAGTTATATAGTTGTTGGAACTTTTGCCTGCCATCATATGTTTATGGGTATTGTTATTGGCAGATTACTTTCAGTTATGTGCAAATCATTGTTAATGGCAGTCTAAAATAAAAAATCAAAAAGACCCGTGAACCCGTAAAGATGGTTTGTCCATAGCCATTTTTTCCAATAGCGCGGGCTGCCAATAGCCACATGATTTGCTATTAAACTTTTCCATGTTTATTCCTGTTTACACTCCACTCTGCCCTCAACCACCTCACTAGCTCCTTGCTGCTTGCTATGTTGAAGAGGATGGTCATACACAACTGACGTTTAGGTGGCCTTCAAAAAGCTACATTATTCTTGTCTAACTTGCATTAGGAGTGCATGAATCTCCATTCATTCGAGATAGAAGACTAGTAGTGTATCAATACATGTTTATACTTGCAGTGACTTCATAGTTTCAGCAGACCTAGAATTGAAGATACATTCTTGGAGCTGTGAAAGAGGCATGACTGAGTTTTCTCAATTCAGAAAGAGGAAGACAAAGAGATCATTTCTCCGGCGTCCATCATCAACAAACAACATTCCATCTGTAGGATCTTTCAGAAGATCTGAGCTATAGGGCCTTTGGGCCTGAGTGGTAGGATTCCAGTTGGGAATCTGAGTGGTAGGATCCCTGTGTGGATCTCAGGTAGGGCTAAGTGCCTGAGCTGTAGGAGGTTTATCCTCTAAGGTAGGTGTTGGAGCATGTTTTCCACGCTTCTTGATTTGCTAATAACAAATCTCGTTTTTATTTGATCTTTGGCTATTTATGATGTGCAAATATCACATGTCCAACTCTAATGACATTTGGGTGTTGATTCAGGTGAGAACAGATGAGCTCGAGAGATATCGCCAGACGATATTGAGTATCGCCACCAGGCGACAGTGAAATGAGTGGTTAGCTCATTATCTCCACACGGCTGGCGGTTACTGTCACTATTGCTGGCGACAGTGGATGTCGCCAGACGACAGTCCACGATTGATCATGGCCAATCTGCGATGCGAAAATGAGGAGTATGTGAGACACGTGGCAGTCGGTACCGATATTGCTAGGTGGCGATACCCAGTGTCGCCAGGCGATATCGCCAAAGTATAAAAGCCATTCAATTTTATGTGGAGATCATAAATTTCATTACCTGGTGTGTTCATTCCTGTTTATCCGATCCAGAGCTCCAAATTCAAGAATTACTCCATAATCTCAAGAAGGCCAAAGCGCAAAAGATCGACGACACGTACACGACATTCAAAGCAACCCTAACAAGGATTCGTCAGCATCTTTAGCGCATTATTTGGAGGAAGTTTTAATTCTTAAGTTTTCAATTTGTTTTGTTCTTATCCCTATTGTAATAGAGAGGGGAAATCGCCGCCTTGTGTGTGACGTCTAAGTCCTTGCGTGGTTTAGGGGAAATCGCCTCCTTGTGTGTAGCGTCTAAGTCCTTGCGTGGCTTAGGGGAAAATCACAGCCTTGTGCATGGCGTCCAAGTCCTTATGTGACTTACGGAGAAATTGTTGTCTTGTGTGCAGCGTCTAGATCGTGTTTAGATCTAGGGGAGGCTAGTAACAAGATCTAGGGAGAGATACGCTTTAGCCTACCGGTCCTTGGTAAAAGGACCGACGAAATCAAAAGTAAATTGTAGTTTTCATAAGCCTTTGTCTCTAACTCTATAGAGATATATTGTATTCTGATTAGCACTTTTGAAATAAATTATTATTATTTCTGTTTTTATAAATGTCTGAATATTCAATTATGCTTATGAAAAATTATTCTTGATTTCCTTGTTTTTCACCAAGTAAACTCTACTTAGTTAAGGTAAATTTAATTAACCCTTATTCACCCCCCCTCTAAGGGCACCACACGATCCAACACTTGGTATCAGAGGAAGGTTTTTCTGAAATCGGTTTCACAACTGGGAGTAATGGCGCAAAACACTCACGCATTTTTTGAGGGGCAAGGTATAAGTAGACCTCCCTTATTCACAGGCACAGACTACAACTATTGGAAAGCTCGAATGCGATGCTTTCTAATAGCTCTAGATATCGAAGTATGAGGCATGATAAAAACATACTACACTTCCCCTATAACTGTAGTAGGAAGTGTCACAATGGAAAAACCCAAGGACAAATGAGACGATGTTGATAAGCTTCGCTGTAAGAATAACGCTAAGACAATGAACGCTTTATTCTGCGCGTTAGATATGACTGAGTTTAATCATGTTTGTGCATGTGAAACTGCATATGATATATGAAATCTCCTTGAAGTTACTCATGAAGGTACATCGCAGGTGAAAGAGTCGAAACTTTTTCGGTTAGAGTCAGAGTTTGAGAAGTTCAAGATGGAAGTTGATGAGGATGTAGACTCCATGTACACAAGGTTCAGCAAGATAGTGAACGACTCGAAGATTTTAGGAAAGAGTTTCTCAAACGGAGATTTGGTGAGAAAGATACTTAGATCGCTTCTCTCGAAGTTTAATCCAAAGGTGACTGCCATCTCAGAGTCACACGATCTAAAGTCTCTCCAAATTGAGAATCTGATAGGCAATCTGAAAACCCGCGAAGTAGAACTGAGGATTCAACAACATGAGTATAGTCTGGAGCCAAGAAAGAAAGCTTTGGCGTTGAAGTTCACGAAGGAAGTGGAAAGTGAGTCCGATGAGAGTGACGATGGAGATGAAGAAAGTCTGTTCATAAAGAATTTCAGAAAGTTCATGATAAATCCTGAAAGAAGAAATTCTTTCAGAAAATTTTTCAAGAAGCAAGAATTTGGGTATAAAAAAGGAAAAACCCAAGCTGATGGAGAGGATGATTAAGAGAGATCACCACCCGAGTGCTATCACTGCAAGAGAGTTGGGCATATAAAGTGCAAGTGCCCAAATTATTTGAAAGAGCTGAAGGAGAAGCAGCACAAGAAGAAGGTTAAGAAGAAAGTTCTGAAGATTGAAACCTGGGATGACGTCACATCTGAGGAATCAAGCAGTTTGAACTCAAAGACTAAAGAGGAGGCCAACATGTGTCTGATGGGAAAGTTCGTCTCATCATCTGATGACAAAAGCAGTGTCCAGAGTGACACTGAGGTAAATCCTCCTTATGAAAATTTATATAATGAATTTTTACAAACATGCAAGTATTTTGATAAAAGTTTAAATGAAATTAAATTACTGAAATCTGAAAATTAAAAATTAAAAAATGATGTAAAAATACTTGGGAAAGAGAAAGTAACTTGTCAAGAGGATTGTCCATATTCGACAAGAATACTAGAACTTGAGAAAGATCTCTCTAAGTCTCGGTCTCGGGTTGAATCTCTTATAAAAGAGAAAGAGACCTTAGAGAGATCTCTAAAACTTTCTCAATCACAAGTAGAAGTCAGCAAAAAGACCTTCACAAACCGATGCGACACCATTGTTGCTGAAAACACCGCATTGAGAGGCCGAGTCCGTGATTTAGAGATGACCACTAACAAGTTTGGAATGGGCCAAAAATCACCGAATATGATTTTGGCGAGCCAATGCTATGGTTCGACAAAATTTGAAATCAGATACTCTCCAGAACGCTATCGCCCGACAACATCCACTGTCGCCGACGATAAGGAAAAATTCAAAAAATTGCCTGTTAAAAACAAAAATGATAAAACTATTGTCACTGCTGCTTCCAACAAAAATTCAAAACTTATTTTGAAAAACCCGTCAACTTCTTTCATCACGTGTGCCAAATGTAATAAGTTTGGTCACACAACACACATTTGTAAGAAGACGAGACATTGTTGTAGGACCCCCTCCCCAACCTTTACCCGGGTCGGGCCGGAGGGGGATCTTACTTACCGAAGACATCCACCCAGTACTCCTAGGGATGATGGTCCACCCTATCTAAGCGCTAGATGGTTGTCTTGCTCAGTTAGAATCACAACATTCACAATACATCACAGATTTTGTGGAAGCATTAACAGGAAAACATTATCGATTATATATAATGTCGTATATACATTTATACGAGTACTGGGGCCGTAGCCTATGTTCTTATATAAGCCTGTAAGCTGTACGAGTTCTATACATAGTTCCTCACTCTCTTTCTCTATCCTGCTCACTATTACTCACATCTCGAAACTCTGAAGACATCAGTAGTGCTTCTGCTCGAATAGTCCTAACCACTGGCGCATTCTCATGCGGCAGGGGGTCACTGTGGTGCTTCGTTTCCTATGGATGGTCATTTAAATAACTGTTAGTCAAAGGGCTAAGTGGAAACAAATCTCCTCCCCGGATTCATATATTGGGGACGAGCACACACACACACACACAACAGTATAAGATAGCTGAAGCATGAGAGAGTTAGCACAACATTTCGTATCTTAAAACTAAGCGCAACAATAAAGGAAGGGCAGCATAACTGAAATGACAACAACAATAATATTAGTTATGATAAGGCCTCTACTAGCACATCAAATATTCACACCATGTAACCTATCGCAGACATTCACAGCCCGCGCACACACACATCCTATGTCAACATAGTATGGACCGCTTCTGTTCCAGCAGGGCAGCGAGCACCGCGGGCCTCACCGATGTGGACGTTAGTGATAGTGGTCAGTCCTGCCACTTTTGGTGGTGGTCGTACTGTACAACCCTAAGCCCCTACGTACAACTCTGTGTACTATTGGATGTGAGCGACATCCGACAATACGATATTTTAGCTAACCGGTGGAGAAAAACCCAATGGAGAAGGATAACGACCGGTCACCCGTGGTACCCATCTCCCATTTTGCTAGCCCATACCGGGTCTGTGGCGGTCTGCCCTACTATGCTACGACCTTTGGGCGGCGGCGCTCAGCTCAACTTTTGACAAGGAGCGTCAGAGCACTTTGTTTGGGGCCAAACCTGGAGGAATAACTCAACTCCGGTTATTCTCCATCTAAAGCTCGACCTTAATAGGCAATGTTCGACAGAGCAGGACCTGAGTTTAAAATAGTAAATTGCAGAAATAGAATGTGGTAGACAAAGTTGCTGATAAAGTTGTATAATTTAAGTGCTGGAGTTATATGCGACTAGTACGTAACTGGAGTAGTACTGAATTGAACTTGACCAGTACGAGACTGGAGTTGCATTGAGAGTACTGAATTTAACTTGACCAGTATGAGACTGAAGTTGAATTGAAAGTACTGAATTGAACTTGACCAGTACAAGACTGGAGTTGAATTGAAAGTACTGAATTGAACTTGATCAGTACGAGGCTAGAGTTGATTTGAGAGTATTGAATTGAACTTGACCAGTACGAGACTGGAGTTGAATTGAGAGTACTGAATTGAACTTGACCCGTACGAGATTGGAGTTGAATTGAAAGTACTGAATTGAACTTGATCAGTACGAGACTGTAGTTGAATTGAAAGTATTGAATTGAACTTAACCAGTACGAGACTGGAGTTAAATTGAAAATACTGAATTGAAGTTGACCAGTACGAGACAAAATAATCATAATGAAAAGGTTAGTAGTCCAATCACTCCATCCAGAAGGCTTCAGTTCCATCTCCGTTCTCAGGAGACACATTCAATTTTATTTCAGTTTTTAAATGCATCCATGGATTACGCGATTATTAAGATCCGATAGTAATTTGGTTGCTCCTTGTTAATCAAGGCTTAATCGAATCACGAGTTTATTATGAGTTACACTCTTTTATTCGTCGAGAATAGTTTGTAACTCACCATTCGTACTCTCATCTTCCGAGCGTGCCCAAATTAATCAAGAGTCGAGGCGCTTGCCGGTTTTACGAAATCTCGTAACATCCGGTTCTTGGCTACTTGCCTCAGCCACTCTCGTCGATGGTATAATTTTGAATTTAATTAAATTAGGTGAGATAGTCGCGCGCTCCAGTCTTCATTTCCGGAGAAAATGAGCGAAATAAATTTCGGGCGCGATCCTATGCTCTTAGAATTTGGACAGAACACATTTCTTATCCCTGTGTCCCCAAATTTTGATATAACCTTTGGTAGAGCCTAAAAAGGAGTCTAATTTTTTTTTTCATAATTTTTCCCCAAGTTTTGGGCCCTTAATTTGGCCTAATAAACATTATTTGAGCTTTTAAAAATACTAAAATAATTTCGAAAATTCTCAAAATTTTTGTGGAGGATGCCCTCATTATGGGGAATATTTTTCATGTTGACCACTTTGCCCCCCGATGGTTTGATTTGGCCCAGAAAATTCCACAAATTCATGTGAATTTTTGGTCTGCAATTAGCAGATCAATGAGAATCTGCAGCTGAGATTGAGCCGAACGGGCATTACACCAATTTTTCCCCACAGCGGATCAACCGCAGATCCGCTGTGGGGGGCACAGAAACAGAGGCAGGGGAGGGAAATTTGATAATCCCCGCCGTCATCTCATTACCTGAGATGGACGGCGGCGATTTCATCCCGCTGATGGAGGAGGCGGTGGCCCTCTACTACCGTCGGTCGGCCGCTGCTGGATGTCGGGGCCGCCCCCGGCCGGTTCGCTGGGGGCCGACGATTCCTTCGGGGGTGGTCCGGCGGCCTGCCGCCGCCGGCCACCGCTTGATTTGGTCAACCCGAGATCAGGGTGGCGGTGGCTCTGCTCCCAGCGCCACCGCGCCACCCTGCCTCTCTGGCGTTGAACCCTGCCATGAAACCACCCCCGGCCGGCGCGCCGGGGGAAGGGATCTTCTCCGGTGGTGGACCGACGACCAACCTCCGCCGACCGCCACCGAAGCTTAAACAGAGCAAAACGCTGCTTTTTCGGGTGCCACCGGAGCGGCATTTTTCGGCGGCACCCATGCCTTCCACCATCGTGGAAAGTCTTCCCCGGTGGTTTAGCCCTTCTCCAGCACCACCACCGACGTTGTGAGGGGCTATTTTGGGTCGGGTTGTGCCGACAGTACTTCGGCCGCCGGGAGGCCCATGCAGGTCGTCCAAAGATTTAGAAAGGGGAAGGGGAGAAGGTTCCACCTGCGCTGGGGGAGCTCTTGAGGGGCTATCTTGGTTGGCCATGCAAGGTGGCGGTGTGTAGGAGCTTGGGCTGGCCTTTTCCGACGACCTAAGCTCCGACAGATGGGGAGGGGGAAGGGGAGGTGTGCTCTCAGAGCTCGAGCAGTTGAAGTCGGGGGCCCTTAATATAGGCTGGAGGAGGGGGTCTTTCCTCCTGCACCCGATGTGGGATTAATCCCTCCTTGGGGAGAGATTAATCTCCACCCTCTAGCAGTCCAAGGACAGTTGGAGGCTCAAGTGAATTCCCGTGTGGGGGAAATGAAATCCCCCTCCCCCATGGTTGGGTTTTTAAAGTGGAGGAAGATGGAGGAGTGGGGGGTTGAGTTGATGGGCCTTCTCTTTTGGAAAAATCCAAAAATTGGACTTTTAGGGGGGGGGGGGGTTACCAAAGTCTACCCTAGGATGGGTCCCCCTTGCTGGTCAAAGTCAAAGTGGTTCAAGACACTGAGAGTCAGGTCAAAATTGGGGTTTTGCGTCATAATTGGTGTGTGCACGCTTTTCGGTGCACGAATATGCTTTATTTGACCATTCGTCGTCAAAATTGCCAGGGACGACTTCTGTTGAGTTTGTATTGATCATACGAGTCTAATGCCACCGACTGGGGTTGAATTAGAGTCTTTTTGGCAAAAGTCAAAACTCTGGGTGCCGCGGCGCGCTAAAACGGTCAAAGTGTCTATATTCATCGTTAGGCCTCGAATTGCGACGCAACGAGTTCCGACGCGCTCGTTTTGATTATATGAGGCCACATGAACTAACAGAACTCAAATCAGAGCTTTCTAGCCTCATTTCCTCACTTGGCGTTACCTTCTACCGGGTCATGGGTAGGGGTTCAAGTCATTTTTATTGGGCCCACTAGGGCTCTGGTGGCCTAATAAAAGTCGGGATATTACAATCCAATAAAAAAAATGATTTTTCGTCCCCGAAAATTTGCTTGAAGTAGCGGGAAGAGAGTGATGTACCTGGGAAAAGAGCTCTGGGTTTTTTCGCGGACGAGTGCCTCCGGTTCCCAAGTATACTCATCTCGTCCGTGATTCGACCGCAATATCTTGACCATTGAGATGACCTTGTTACGCAGATTCTTTACTTTATGATCTACGACTCTGATTGGTTCAAGCTAGATGGATCTATCTGACCGCAGTTGCATGGGTGGTGTAGTTAGATGCTACTCTGGTTGTCGGAGAACTCGTCTCAAGGAAGAGACATGAAACACATCATGAATATTTCTCAATTCTAGGGGCAGGGCTAATCGATTGGCAATCGGGCCAACACGCTCTGTTACCTGATAGGGGCCCAAATAGCGGGGATCTAGCTTCTTCTGCTTTCTCAACCGAGAGACACCATGCATGAGTTTAATTTTTAGGAACACCACTTCCCCCACGCGGAACTCCACCGGTCGGTGCCGCGCATCATAATACTCGGCCTGCCGGCTTTGCGCTTCCCGCATCTGTTCCTGGATTAGCCGTATTGCTGCCGTAGTATCGTCAATATAAGCCACTCCTAAGAATTCTGGGTCCTCTTCCTAAGCCCAAGTTAACGGGGTTCGACAACGACCACCCCCCCTCCCGTACAATGCTTCGTACGGAGCTATCTTGATGCTAGCATGATAGCTGCTATTGTAAGAAAACTCAACTAGAGGTAATAGTTGCTCCCAAAGCTCATTGTGTTCCACTATGCAAAGTCCAAGTAGATCCTCCATCGTCCTATTCGTTCTTTCCGTTTGTCCATCTGTCTGCGGGTGGAAGGCTGTGCTAAAGGCCAACTTGGTCCCCAAGTATGCCTGCACCCGTCTCCATTCCTTGGACGTGAATCACCCGTCACGATCTGACACAGTGGACTTTGGCACCCCGTGGAAACAGACTACTTGTTCTATGAATATCCTTGCCAGAATATCGACTGTCTCCCTGTCGGTTTGGAATGAACCATTCTACTTTGGTAAGTCAATCCACAACAACCCCATATTGAGTCGTTTCCGGCACGGGACCGAGGTAGGCCGTTGACAAAGTCCATGGAAATGTCCTCAAATTTCCATTCAGGTATCGGCGGGGACTGCATCAGGCCTCCTGTGCTGCGACATTCAGCTTTAACCGTTTAACAGGTCTGACATTGGGCCATGAGGTTGATAACGTCTCTTTTCATTCCAGGCCATTATATGGTCCTGCGCAGATCAACATACATTTTAACCACACCAGGGTGGATGGAGTACCTTGACTTGTGTGCTTCTTGCAGAATCTCTTCACGAATTCCTCCGGTGGTGGGGATAAATACATGATTCCTGAACTGCAAGATCCCATCGTGCAAATTATAATCCTCCTGTGCCCCACTTTGCAGAGATCAGATGATCAGGACTACCTCTGGATCAATCATTTGGGCCTCTCGTATCCGGTCTCGGATGTCACATTGGATCTCCATCCAGTACAATTGGGCATGATATTTCTCCGGATCTCTTCGGGTAACTAAGGTAATTTCCAAAACCATTAAAGATTGAAACAACCTTTTTCGGATTTGCTCCATCCAACTCCCAGCTACCGAAGGCTGGCAGCTTAGAGCGTCGACAACTCTATTAGCCTTCCCGAGATGATATTGGAGAGAGAAGTCATAATCGCACAGGAATTCTAACCATCGGTGCTGTCGATGGTTCAGCTCTTTCTAGGTGAAGATGTATTTAAGGCTCTTGTGGTCGGAAAAGATCTCGCACCTTACCCCGTACAAGTAATGCATCCAGATTTTAAGAGCAAAGACGACAACGCCTAATTCCAGATCATGAGCCGCGTAGTTCAACTCGTGTGGCTTCAACTGGCGAGATGCGTAGGCCACCACCTTGTCGTGCTGCATCAGAACAGCTCTTAATCCCTTCAAGGAGGCATCGATATAGATCTGGAATCCCTCGGTCCCTGCGGGGATCGAAAGGACTGGTGCAGAAGTCAGTCGCTTCTGCAATTCGACGAACGCAATCTCGCATTCTGGTGTCCATCAGAAGGTAACATCCTTCTTCGTAAGGGCGGTGAGGGGTAATGCAATCTTGGAGAAACCTTCGACGAACTTCCTATAATATCCGGCAAGACAAAGGAAGCTTCAGATATCTACCGTTGTTTTGAGCGGTGGCCAGTTCTACACTGCCTGGATTTTGGCTTGATCCACTGCTACACCCTTCTTTTTTATAGTGTGGCCCAGAAATCCGACTTCTTCTAACCAGAACTCGCACTTACTGAATTTGGCGAAGAGGGAATGCTCTCAAAGTTTCAGTAGCACCACCTGCAAGGGTCTTATATGGTCTGCCTTGGTTCTTGAGTAGATCAAAATATCGTCGATGAAGACGATCACGAAGTGATTTAAAAATGGCTCAAAGATTTTATTCATTAGAGCCATGAAGGCGGAGGGTGTGTTGGCGAGCTTAAAGGGCATCACCAGGAACTCGCACAGACCGTAACAGGAGCTGAAGGCAGTCTTGGGAATATCGTCCTCCCGGATTCGGAGCTAGTAGTAGCCAGATCTCAGGTCCATCTTGAAAAAGGCGGATGCACCTTGTAACTGATCGAGCAGTTCATCGATCCTAAAAAGGGGGTATGTGTTTCGTATCGTAGGCTTATTTAATTCTCAGTAGTCTATGCACAGACATAATGCCCCGTCTTTCTTCTTTACGAACAGTACTGGTGCTCCCTAAGGCGAGGAACTGGGGCGAACAAATCCAGCATCTATTAGCTCCTGCAGTTGAATCTTTAACTCAGCTAGTTCTCTTGGGGCCATCTGGTAGGGTGCTTGGGACACCAGCCGTGCTCTAGTCACGAGCTCTATCTAAAAGTCAACTTCTCGCCGTGGTGACAATCTTTGGAGAGATTCAGGGAAGATGTCCGAGAAATCGCGTACTACTGGTACCTTGGCGAGTTCTTGAGTTTTGTCCTCCTTTTTGAAGTAAATAAAGTATATCTCGTCTTTTTGTCGGACCGATCTCATAGTCTGTGCAGAAGTCAAAATAATACGAGAGACAGAGGGTACACCTGTCAACGTAATGTCCCGACCATTTGTGTTCTGTAGTCGGACCTCCACGTTGAACAATTTATTTGCGCCTTGTGCTCGGCTAGTCAGTTCATTCCCAGTATGATATCAAATCCGGTTATTGCTAAGATCGTCGCAAAGACCTCAAATTCCACGTCTCCTAGCACTGCCTGAAATGTGCATTTCTCTGTTGACGTCATGTCTGATCCATCTGGTATGCAGATCCGTATAGACAGTCCAGACAAACGAGCAACATTCTGCTTAGTCATAATGAAATGGTGGGACACAAAGGAGTGCGTCGCTCCCGTGTCGAAGAGGGTCTTGGCGAGGTGTCCTACCAACAAAATTTCTAGCAAAATAGGGAGCATATATATATATATATATATATATATATATATATATATATATATATATATATATATATATATATATATATATATATATATATATATATATCATATTTTAATATACAAGATGTAGGTATGCATATATATCATAGTATAGCATAAGTAACAGCATCTGACATATCTCTATTACCTAATATATATACCTATCACTACATCGGGGGCCGGTCCATGCTGTAGATCTAGAGCATAGGCCTCTAGGGGCGCTGCGCGACCCTATTGGCCTTTCCTGCCATCTCTGCCTTAGCGACCTCTCTATCCTATCGGTGGGGAGCAGCTCTTCTGTCTCGTCTCAGGCCTCTAGGGACCTCAACCTGTCCTCTGCGCTGCTGGGATACCATTCACTGGTCTAACTCTAATGTCGCTGCGTGAGTAGCTATGGTGTGGAAGGTAGACTGAGAGATCATAATCAGAGCCTGCCTCAGGTCATCTCGTAGGTCTCGGTTGAATCAGTAAGCTCTATCTCTATCGGAGGCAGCCAAGTTCCCGACAAAACATGTCAGGTGTATGAACTCTCTCTCGTACTCAGGCACTGTTCGATCACCCTGTCAGATGTACAGGAACCTCTCCTGCAAGATAGCTCGGTCTGCGTCTGTAATAAAGAACTCCAGCAGGGCCTCCGAGAACTCTCCCCATAAGATATCACTCATCGACCGTCCTCTAAAAGTCGAGAGGCTGACCGCTCTCCACCAATCCCTAGCGTATCCTTCTAACAATGTCACTACCAGTGAGACTGCAACTACTTCTGGGCACATCATGCCTACTAGCAGCTCCTCCACTCGCTCCACCCACTCTTCCCCCTGGATGGCAGTCTCCATGCCTCTGAAAGTGGGAGGCCTCAGTCCTCGAAAAGTCGTCAGCAAATCAGTATGAGCCATCATATCTCGTGGTGGCTGTGCTAAGACTGTCCGGAAGGTGGCCAGGATGACCGTCAGTGTCTGCCCCAAGTCAGTCTCGGCAAACGGTACAGCCGCGGGGGCGACCGAGTCTGGAGGTGGGGTGGAGGGAACATATCCTCTAGAAGAGGACCCCCCGTTACTGTACTCTGGTATTTGGAGAAGTAACAGGAAAACGTGTCAGTAATTTGCAAAAGTAGGGTAAATTTGCAAAAACGACTGACGAAGTGAAAACAACGGTGTACGGGCATACTATCGTACGATCTAGAATCCCTAAGACTCCATACTAAGGTCCACAAGGCTTCGGTTGCAAGGTTCGTCCCAAACCAAGGAACAAAGCGAGGGACAGAGAGATTCTGAGACTGCTCCACAAGGACGGTTCATGATCGCTCTGATCCATTTGTAGGACCCCCAACCTTTGCCCGGATCGGGCCAGAGGGGGATCTTACTTGCCCAAGACATCTACCCAGTGCTCTTAGGGATGACGACCCACCCTGTTTAAGCACTAGATGGCTGCCTTGCTCAGCTAGAATCACAACATTCAAATACATCAGAAATTTTGCGGAAGCATTAACAGGAAAACATTATCGATTACATATAATATCATATATACATTTATACGAGTACTAGGGTCGTAGCCTAGGTTCTTATATAAGCCCGTAGGTTGTACAAGTTCTATACATAGCTCCTCACTCTCTTTCTCTATCCCGCTCACTGGTACTCATGTCTCAAAACTCTGAAGACATCAGTGGTGCTTCTGCTCGAACAATCCTAACCACTAGCGCATTCTCCTGTGGCAGGGGGTCACTGTGGTGCTCTGTTTCCTATGAATGCTCATTTAAATAACCGTTAGTCAAATGGATAAGTGGAAACAAATCTCCTCCTCGGATCCATATCCTAGGGACGAGCACACACACACACACACACACAACAGTATAAGATAGTCGAAGAATGAGAGAGTTAACACAACATTTCGTATCTTAAAACTAGGAGCAACAATAAAGGAAGTATAGCATAACTGAAATGACAACAACAATAATATTAGTTATGATAAGGCCTCTACTAGCACATCAGATATTCACACCCTGTAACCTATCACAGGCATTCACAGCTGCACACACACACATCCTATGTCGACATAGTATGAACCGCTTCTGTTCCAGCAGGGTAGCAAGCCCCGCAGGCCTCACCGATGTGGTCGTTGGTGACAGTGGCCAATCCTGCCACTTTTGGGGGTGGTTGTACTGTACAGGCCCAGGCCCCAACGTACAACCCTATGTACTATTGGATGTGAGCGACAGCCGACGATATGATATGTTGGCTAACCAGTGGAGGAAAACCCAATGAGGAAGGATAACGGCCGGTCACCCGTGATACCCATCTCCCCTGTTGCCTTGAGTCGTCGACCTTCCCGCACCGGTACAAACGGTCTGCGACAGGGACTGACCTGCCACAACGTACCACAAGCATTTCACATGCAATCAACAATCAATTTTGTTAGCCCATATCGGGTCTGTGGCGGCCTGCCCTACTATGCTATGAAATTTAGGCAGCGACGTCTAGCTCAACTTTTGACAAAGAGCGTGAGAGCACTTTGTTTGGGGCCAAACCTGGAGGAATAACTCAACTCTGGTTATTCCCCATCTAAGGCTCGACCTTAATAGGCAAATGCTCGACAGAGTAGGACCCGAGCTTAAAATAGTAAATTGCAGAAATAGAATGCGGTTGACAAAGCTGCTGATAAAGCTACATAATTTAAGTGCTGGAGTGATATGCGAACAATATGTAACTGGTGTAGTACTGAATTGAACTTGACCAGTACGAGACTGGAGTTACATTGAGAGTACTGAATTGAACTTGACCAGTACGAGACTGGAGTTGAATTGAAAGTACTGAATTGAACTTGACCAGTACGAGACTGGAGTTGAATTGAAAGTACTGAATTGAACTTGACTAGTACGAGACTGATGTTGAATTGAAAGTACTGAATTGATCTTGACCAATACGAGGCTGGAGTTGAATTGAAAGTACTTAATTGAACTTGACCAGTACGAGAGTAGAGTTGAATTGAAAGTACTGAATTGAACTTGACCAGTACGATAATGAAGTTGAATTGAAAGTACTGAATTGAACTTGACCAGTACGAGACTGGAGCTGAATTGAAAGTACTGAATTGAACTTGACTAGTATGATACTGGAGTTGAATTGAAAGTACTGAATTGAAGTTGACCAGTACGAGACTGAAATAATCATAATGAAAAGATTAGTGGTCCAATCACTTCATTCAACAGACTTCAGTTCCATCTCCATTCTCAGGAGGCACATTCAATTTTATTTCAGTTTTTAAAGGCTTGCATGGATTACACCCATTATTAAGATCCGATAGTAATTTGGTTGTGCCTTGTTAATCACGGCTTAATAGGATCACAAGTTTATTAGGAGTTACACTCTTTTATTTCTCGAGAATAGTTTGTAACTCACCACTCGTACTCTCATCTTACGAGCGTGCCCAAATTACTCAAGAGTCGAGGCGCTTGCCAGTTTTACGAAATCTTGGAACAACCGGAGCTTGGCTACTTTCCTCTGCCACTCTCGTCGATGGTATAATTTTGAATTTAATTAAATTAGGTGGGATAGTTGCGTGCTCCAGTCTTCATTTCCAGAGAAAATGAGCGAAATAATTTCCGGGCGGGACCCGAGACTCTTAGAATTTGGACAGAACACGTTTCTTATTCCCGTGTCCCCAAATTTTTATATAACCTCTGGTAGTGCCTAAAAAGGAGTCTAAAATTTTTTCATAATTTTTTCTGAAGTTTTGGGCCATTAATTTGGCCTAATAAACTTTATTTGAGCTTTTAAAAATACGAAAATATTTTCAAAAATTTTCAATTTTTGTGTTGAGGAAGCCCTCATTATGGGGAATATTTTTCATGTTGACCACTCTGCCCCCTGGGGCTTTGATTTGGCCCAGAAAATTCCGCAAATTCCTGTGGATTTTTGATCTGTAATTAGCAGATCAATGAGAATCTACGGCTGAGATTGAGCCGGATGAGCATTACACTAATTTTTCCCCACAGTGGATCAGCCGCGAATCCGCTGTGGGGGCACCGAAACAGAGGCAGGGGAGGGAAATGAGATAATCCCCGTTGTCGATCTCATCACCTGAGATGGACAACATCAATTTCATCCCGCTGATGGAGGAGGCGGTGGCCCTCTTCCACCGCCGGTCGACCGCTCCAGGATGCCCGCGCCGCCACCGGCCGGTTCGCCGGGGGCCGGCGAGTCCTTGGATGGTGGTCCGGCGGCCTGCCGCCGCATGCCACCTCCTGATTTGGTCAACCCGAGAGCAGGATGGCGGTGGCTCTGCTCTGTTGCAGTATGGAGGCCGGGCAGTCTGTTGTTGTTCGGAGGCCGGGCGGTCTGGCGGTGTATCCTAGCCGGCTTGTATGCTGGGCTGTTTCTGTTCGGTATCCCAGCGGCCTGACGGTTTGTCTCAGGCGACTTGGAGACCGGGCAGTTTAGCGGTCTCCTGTGGCGGCTTGTTCTCTGTGGCGCTTGTTCTCTCCTACTGTTGGTTGTTGGGCGGTTAGGCGGTTTGTCTAATTGTAAAGCCGCATATACTGGAATTTTTTTGTCCCACATTGCTCATTTGTAATCTCTCTCATCTCCTCCAGTCTATAAAAGGGAGGTTATACTTTTGTAATAGATACCTTTTTGCATCATAAAAATTTTGTTACTCCAAATTTCCGGTCTACGTTTTTCTGTTCGCACATGGTATCAGAGCACTCGATCTTTTCCTCCTGATTCTTTTAGACCTGTCTGTCCGTGCAACCTGTCCGCGCGACTTGTTCCTCTTCTCGCGACCTGTTCTCGCGATCTGTTTCTTCTCTTGTCACGCCCTGTTCGTGCGGTTTCTTCTTCCCTTATGTGGGCGTCCTCTCTCCCCCTCCTTTCTAACCGCTCCCGCTCTCTAGTCACCGCGACCTGTTCCTAAGTCGCCGCGACCTGTTCTCTTCTGTGCGACCTCCTTTTCTAGCCGCTCCTGCTTGTTAGTAGCCGCGACCTCCTCTTTAGCCGCGTGGCTTGTTCTTCTTGCTGCTCCCCTCTATGGCCAACTCCGATATCTCTACCACCACTACTCCCGTTGCCGCTCATCCTCCTACACCTCCCACTCCTTCTGGTAACCTTGGCACCGCTTCCAAACTCATCGGTCCCAACTACCTGGATTGGAGTGTCTCCTTCACTTTCCTTCTCCGCTCTCAACGCAAACGTCATCATCTCACAGATGACCCTCCTCCGCATGATTCCTCTCTATTTGACGATTGGGATGCCAGCGATGCTCTTGTCCGCAAATGGCTGGCTAACAGCCTCTCTGACGAATGCCTCCCTGTCATCCGTCATGATGAAACGGTCAAGCCCGCTTGGCTCCATCTTACCGCTCTCTACTCCAAGGGGGCTCAGACATCTCGCATCTATACTCTGTATGCAGACCTCTTTTCCCGTCCCTCCATGTCTCAAGCTGCTGCTTACCAACAAGTTCAGGCTCTCGGGGCCGAAATTCGCCAAAATCGCCCCTTCTTTGTTGATCTAGCTGAGCAACACAAACACTTCCAGAAGCTTCTGGTTGTGTGTTATCTTCTACGACTTCCTTAGTCGTATGACATGATGCGTCAGCAAATCCTTGGCGAGACGTAGTCTCCCAACCTAGATGCCACTGCTGCGCGCATAGCCGCTGTAACATCTCTGTTCCAACGTTCGCTGTTATCCTCCTCTCCTCAACCAGTCAACTCCGCTCACCATACTCAACGAAGTGGCTCTGGTGGCCGCCACCTCTCATCAAGCGACCGTGGTGTTTCCCACTTTCTCTGCTCTCACTGTGGCCGCACTGGTCACACAGTTGATCGCTGCTTGAAGAAGCATCCTCATCTTCGACCATCTGGGGACGCTTCCACTTCTTCGAAGCCGTCCACCTCCGTGGTCACGTCTTCAGGTAGTACCCACGTCGCTACTCAAGGTAAATGACTGATCAATTCTGGTGCTACCAATCATATGACCGGCAACCCGCAATGTTTTTCTCTCCTCGAACAACATGACCGGTTGACCCCAGTCCTTGTTGCGGACGGCTCTCCCTCACCGGTCAATGGAACGGGTGTGGTTCAAGTCACTCCGTCTCTTCGCCTGGCGGACACCCTCTACGTGCCCAAGTTCCCTTGCAACTTGTTATCTGTTACTTTTCTTTGCAAACAACTACAATGCTCTGTCACATTCACTTCTACTACTTGTTCTTTTCAGGATCCGGACACCAAGCGGACTATTGCTACTAGGACTGAGAGCGGCGACCTCTACTTCCTTGACAACGTTTCTGCACTCTCCGCCTTCTCCACATCTTCTTCTGATATTCTCTAGTGATATCTTCATCTTGGTCATGCTCCTCCACGTCTTCTCCTTCAGCTTCTACCACATCTTCTTCCGCAGAGTCCACCTCTCAACTTTGAAGCATGTCAGCTTGACAAACATCACCGCTCCTCCTTCCCATCTAACAAGGTCGTGGCTCTTCCCGGCCGTTTGAACTTGTTCACTCCGACATCTGGGGTCCTGCTCCTACCCTCACCATAGGTCGGGGTAGTTCATATTTTGTAACATTTATTGATGATTTCTCTAGATGTACGTGGGTGTATCTTTTAAAGGATCGCTCTGAACTCTTTTTTGTATGGACATCATTTTATAATATGATTAAGAATCAGTTTGATATGTCTATTAAAATTTTAGTTCTCACGGTGCTAAGGAATATCTTAGCACTATTTTCTCTTCTTTTTGTATGCAACATGATATTATTCATCAAACCACCTGTGTCTATACCTCCCAACAAAATGGGGGTGACGGAACGCAAGAACCGTCACCTCTTCGATGTTGCTCGCACTCTTATGATACAGATGCACGTTCCTCGCTCCTATTGGGGCTACGCTATCCTCATCTCCTATTATCTCATTAATCGCATTCCGTTCACGGTTCTCCACGGACAAACCCCATTCTCTATTCTTTATCTAGGCAAGAATTTGTTTCCTCTCCCTCTGCGAATCTTTGGGTGCACGGCTTTTGTGCACACTCCTTCCACCACTCATGACAAACTCGACTCACGTGCCACCAAATGTATTTTTTTGGGTTACTCAAATACTCAAAAAGGCTACTGTTGCTTTGATCCCGTTCTTCGTAAACAATACGTATCCGCGGATGTAACCTTCTTTGAGAATGTGTCCTATTTCTCTTCTGACCCCTCTCCCTCTACAATTCTTTCGCCTTCTCCCACCGTCCCCTCCACCCCGTCTACACCCATCGAGATTTTACCACCGTCCTCTCTACCATCTCCTCCTTCCCTCTCTTGCTCATCACCACCGCTCTCTCCCTCCTCTCCGCGGCCGTCTCTCTCATCTCCCAGGCTAGCTCTCTCCGCCACGGATGCTCCGGTTACTAAGGAGCACGCTAACCTGGATCTTCCCATTGCTCTTCGCAAAGGGGTGCGGACGTGTACCCAGCATCCGCTGCCTGCTGTTGTTTCATATGATCGTCTCACTCCTTCTCGTAGGGCTTTTGCATTGGCTATCTTTGCGACTGCCACTCCCCGCACCTACCAGGAAGCTCTTGCTATTCCTCATTGGAAGGCCGCCATGGATGAGGAAATTTCTACCCTCACTGAACGGGGTACCTGGACCCTGGTTCCCCCTTTGGGCACTGATGTGGTTGGCTGTCGCTGAGTATTTGTTGTAAAGTTCGGTCCGGATGGCAGTGTGGATCGATAAAAGGCCCGCCTGGTTGCCAAAGGCTTCACTCAGACCTATGATGTTGATTACTTTGACACCTTCTCTCTCGTTGCTCCGTCTCAGCACCATTCGGGTCCTTCTCTCTGTCGCTGTCAACAGGGATTGACCCATTTCACAGCTGGATGTTAAGAATGCTTTTCTCTACGGTGATCTTCAGGAAGATGTTTACATGGAGCAACCTCCTGAGTATGTTACTCAGGGGAGACACAAGTATGCCGGCTAAAGAAGGCTATATATGGCCTAAAGCAAAGCCCTCGTGCTTGGTTTGGCAAGTTCGGCGGCATTGTTGCGGCTATTGGTTTTGCAAGAAGTTCAGCCGATCACTCCTTGTTCGTTCGGAAAATCGCCTCGGGTCTGATAGTTCTTGCGGTATATGTGGATGACATTCTTCTTACTGACGATGACCAGGATGGGGTAACTTTGACAAAGAAACAGCTTCGTCAACACTTGGTCACAAAGGATATGGACTCCCTGAAATACTTTTTGGGGATTAAAATCTCTAGGAAGCCCAACTCCATGGTCCTTTCCCAACGGAAGTATGTTATTGATCTTCTAAAGGAGGCAGGGTTGATTGGTGCTAAACCTGCCCGATGTCCCAAGGCTGCTGGAGAAGACAAAACTTGGACAGATGACTCACCCCTTCTATCCGATCTTACGAGGTACCGACGTCTGGTTGCAAACTCATTTATCTCACTGTAACCAGACCCGACATCTCTTATGCTGTGGGCAAGGTGAGACAGTTCATGCAAGCTCCTAGGGAGTGTCATCTACAATCTGCCCTGAGGATATTGAAGTATATTAAAGCAGCACCAGAGAAAGGATTCCTTTTTCAGAAGAATGGGCACTTAAGGGTTGAAGCGTACTCAGATTTGAGCTATGCTGATGGCAAAGGTGACCACAAGTCAACATCAGGTTTTTGCACGCTTGTTGGAGGAAACCTTGTGAGTTGGAAGAGCAAGAAACAGTCTGTGGTCTACATGTCTAGTGCAGAAGCAGAATATCATAGTATGACATCGACCACATGTGAGTTGAAATGGTTACGAGCTCTCATACTTGAATTAGGAGAGGTGTACAACTATCCTCTTCCTATGTTCTGTGACAACAAGGTCGCGATATATATTTCCAAAAATCCTGTCTTCCATGAGAGGACCAAACATATAGAAGTCGACTGTCACTTTATTCGGGAAGAGATCTTGAAGAAATAGATTTGTACTCCGTTCGTCACTTCCGACAACGAGTTGGCAGACGTCTTCACCAAGCCAGTGTCCGTTTCCTTCTTCCACATTTGCGACAAGCTGAGCATGATTGATATCTATGCTCCAGCTTGAGGGGGAGTGTTGCAGTATGGAAGCCGGGCGGTCTGTTGCTGTTCGGAGGCCGGGCGGTCTGGCAGTTTATACTAGCAGGCTTGTCTTCTAGGCTGTTTCTGTTCGGTATCCAAGCGGCCTGACGGTTTGTCTCAGGCGACTTGGAGACCGGGCGGTTTAGCGGTCTCCTATGGAGGCTTGTTCTCTGTGGCGCTTGTTCTCTCCTACTGTTGGTTGTCGGGCTGTTAGGCGGCTTGTCTAACCGCACGACTTGTCTGGTTTGTCTAATTGTAAAGCCGCATATACTTGTAATTTTTTGTCCCACATTGCTCATTTGTAATCTCTCTCATCTCCTCCATTCTATAAAAAGGAGGCTATACCTTTGTAATAGATACTTTTTTGAATAATAAAAATTTTGTTACTCCAAATTTCTGGTGTACTTTTTTTGTTCGCACATGCTCGCAGCGCCACCGCGCCACCCTGCCCCTACCACGAAACCACCCCGGCCGGCGCACCGGGGACAGGGCTCTTCTCCGGTGGTGGCCCGACGACCAACTGCCGTCGGCCGCCGCCGGAGCTTAAACAGAGCAAAACACCGCTTTTTTCTGGTGCCGCCGGAGCGGCGTTTTCCGTCGGCACCCCGTCCTTCCACCACCGGGGAAAGTCTTCCCCGGTGGTTTAGCCCTTCTCCAGCGCCACCACCGGCGCTGTGAGGGGCTAGTTTTCCCGCGGACACCACCCGACCTAGAGCATGGGTAGGGTGGTGCTGCCGACACTCCGGCCGCCGGGAGGCCCGTGCAGGTCGTACAAAGGTTTAGAAAGGGGAAGGGGAGAATGTTCCACCTGCGCAGGGGGAAATCAGGAGGGGCCGACTTGGTTGGCCATGCAAGGTGGCGGGGTGGTGGAGCTTGGGCTGCCCTTTTCCGACGATCTGAGCTCCGACAGAGGGGGGGGGGGGAAGGGGTGGGATGTGCTCTCAGAGCTCGGGCAGTTGAAGTAGGGGGTGGGGGGCCCTTAATATAGGCTGGAGGAGGGGGTCTTTCCTCTTCTACCTGATGTCGGATTAATCCCTCGTTAGGGTGGGATTAATCTCCACCCTCCAGTTATCCAAGGATAGTTGGAGGCTCAAGGGAATTCCCATGTGGGGGAAATGAAATCCCTCCCTCCATGGTTGGGTTTTTAAAGTGGAGGAAGAGGGAGGAGTGGGGGGTTGAGTTGATGGGCCTTCTCTTGCCTCCAAGAGAGGGCTTGCTGGTTGGGGGCCCAAAGTGGGTGAGGGGTTAAGGCCCTAATTAATTAACGAGGAGGGGGCGCACACCTCTTCTGAAAAAAAAAAAAATCCAAAAACTGGACTATTAGGGGGAGGGAGGTGACCAAAGTTAACCATAGGGTGGGTCTCCATTGCTGGTCAATGTCAAAGTGGGTCCAAGACACCGGGAGTCGGGTCAAAGTTGGGATGTTGCATCATAATTGGTGCTCGCACGTTTTTCGGTGCACAGATATGCTTGATTTGACCTCGAGTTGACCATTCGTCGTCAAAATTGCCCGGGACGACTTCCATTAACTTTGTATTGATCATATGAGTCCAATGCCACTGACTGATGTTGAATTTGAGTTCTTTTGGCAAAAGTCAAAAATCTGCGCGCCACAGTGCGCTAAAATAGTCAAAGTGTCTATATTCGTCGTTAGGCCTCGAATTGCGACTCGAGTTCCGACGCGCTCGTTTTGATTATATGAGGCCACAAGAACTAACATAACTCAAATCGGAGCTTTCTAGCCCCATTTCCTCATTTGGGGTTACCTTCTACCGGGTTAGGGGTAGGGGTTCAGGTCACTTTTACTTTGCCCATTAGGGCTCTGGTGGCCCAATAAAAATCGGGATGTTACAATTGTTCTGTTAAACAAATCTGGGTACCTAAGGCTTCCACCTAAACCACTTGGGTAACTGGATCTTTACTCTCATCCTCTTTCTAGGTGTGTTGGCAGGCAAAGGACAAAAAAGATGTGTGGTACTTGGACTCAGGGTGTTCCAAGCACATGACGAGCAACAAATCGAAGTTCCTTAGTCTGGAGATAAAGAAATGAGGAGTAGTCACATTCGGCCATAACGGAAAAGGAAAGATCATCGGTATTGAAGTAGTAGGTAACAAGTCATTTACTATCTTAAATGTTTTGTATGTTAAACGTTTGAAGCATAATTTAATTTCTATAAGTCAATTATGCGATATTGATCTAAATATCTTATTTGACACATCTTCAAGCATGTGCAAAATATTTGATTCTAAAACGAACGATATTATTCTTACTGCTCCTAGATTTCAAAATGCTTACATGATTAGATTTAATGATTTATCACATTCTTCATTAAAATGTTTTATGTCCAAAAATAATGAATTAGATTTGTGGCATAGGCGACTTAGACATTCTAGTTCCAAGCTAATAGTAAAATTGTCTCAAAATAAACTAATTAAAAGTTTACCTTCTTTACATGGAAATCTATCTTCTCTATGTTCACAATGTTTAAAAGAAAAATTTTCAAAATCTTCATTTAAGAGCAAAAATGTCATTTCCACTACTAGACCTTTACAGTTGATTCATATGGATTTGTTTGGTCCAGTTAATACACTAAGTCTAAGAGGTAGAAAGTAAACTTTTGTTTTGATTGATGATTATTCTCGTTTATGTTGGACAATCTTCTTAACGTCAAAATCTGATGCATTTTTAGAACTTTACAAGAACTAGCTCGTACTATGCTATCAGAATATAAATTATCTAAATCATTTTGGGTCGAAGCCATTAGTACTGCTTGTTATGTTATTAATTGCGTTATGCTTCGACCTTTCTTGAAATTAACACCTTATGAATTATATTTTCAAAAGAAACCGAATGTATCTTATTTTAAAATTTTTGATTGTAAATGCTTTATTTTGAACACTAAAGATAATTTAGGAAAATTTGATGAAAATGTGATGAAGACATTTTTATTGGTTATTCTTCAACTATTAAAGCTTAAATAATTTACAATAAAAGGACAAAAATGGTTAAAAAATATATTCATGTTAAATTTGATGAGCTTTTCTTGTGTGTAGATACTAATCCCTCAGGTAATGATGAATAGCCCTTCCCCCCACTAAGGTCGGATGATGATGAAATCCTTGAAGACAAAAAAAGAAGAAGAAGGAATGCAAGAATATATGCCTCCAAGCGAGCTAAGATTCTCCAAAGATCATCCATAAGATTTGGTTATTGGAGAACCATCAAGAGGGGTAAGTACTCGTTCATCATTACATGATTTATTCTTAAACATGTGCTTTATTTCTGATATAGAATCTAAAAATGTTGAAACTATTTTAAATGATAATTCTTGTTTTTTAGCTATGAATGACGAGCTTAATCAATTTGAACGTAATAAGGTTTGAAAATTAGTAGAAAGACCATCAAATCATTCTGTTGTAGGTGTTATGTGGATTTTTAAGAATAAAATCGATAGTGAATTTAGGGTCACTAGAAACAAAGCTAAACTTGTAGATAAAGGTTATTCACAAATTGAAGGAATAGATTTTGATGAAAACTTTGCACCCGTAGCACGTTTAGAAGCAGTTATAATATTTCTTGCATTTGCTAGCTTTAAAAGATTTAAACTATTTCAAATGGATGTTAAAACTGTTTTTCTTAACTGGTATATTAAGGAAGAGGTTTATGTAGAACATCCTCCTGACTTTGTTGATGATAAATTTCCTGATCATGTTTTTAAATTAAAAAAAAACTCTTTATGATTTAAAGCATGCACCCCGAGCATGATATGATAGACTGACTGTTTATTTATTAAAGAATGATTACAAAATGGGAAGTGCTGATTGTACTTTTTTATTAAACATGTTCATGATGACCTTATTGTTTTGCAAATATATGTTGATGATATTATATTTGGATCCACTAATGAAAAATTTTGTAATACTGATATAGAAATTATGAAGAATGAATTTAAAATGAGCATGGTAGGCGAACTCACTTATTTTCTTGGTTTTCAAATTACTCAAAGACATGATGAAATTTTTATTTGTCAATCTAAATATATTCATGATGGTTTAAAAAGATTTGGATTTGAAAATCTAAAACAAGCGAATACCACATGAGTGTCTCATTGAAATTGAGAAAAGATGAAAGTATTTTTATAGATCAAATACAATATATAAGAATGATAGAATCAATGTTATATTTGACTGCATCTAGACCTGATATTATGTTCATTGTATGTTTATGTGCTAGATTTCAGGCTAATCCCAAAGAATCTCATTTAAAAGCGGTTAAACGTATTTTTAGATATCTTATTGGCACATCTAAGATAGGTTTGTGGTATCCACACAATGATATCTTTATTTTACATGACTTTTCTGATTCTGATTATGCTGCCTGTTCGTTAGACCATAAGTGCACAAGTGGCACCTATCACTTTCTAGGCCCTTCACTAATTTTGTGGTCGAGTAGGAAATAGAATTCTGTTGCCTTATCCACCATCGAGGCCGAGTACATTGCACTATGTAGTTGTTGTGTACATGCTCTTTGGATGAAACAAACATTAGAAGATTTTGGAATTAATCATGACACAATTGAATTAAAATTTGATAACAAGAGTGCAATTGACTTAACATATAATCTAGTTCATCATTCTAGGTCCAAACACATTGATGTACACCATCACTTCATTAGAGACCACATTAAGCAAAATACAATTAAAGTTAGTTTTATAGGCACTGATTCACAGCTTGCCGATATTTTCACGAAAGCACTTCCAGATTCCTGTTTTTCATTACAAAGAGTAGAACTAGAATCCTGTACTTATCAAACGAATGAATTGACATAATAATTAAATAAAAAAACTTTAATTAATAAAAAAATGATGATTCACATTAAAAAAACCATAATATTAATAGTCTATAACAGTACTACCACAACACTCACATCACAACATAAGTCAAACAATATTACAACACAATATTCCAAACAACAACATGAAATTTTTTTAAAAAAACACTGTCGCCGACAATATTGACCGTCGCCGAGCGATATTGTCAGAATTCCAGATCAGCCAGAAATCTTCAAAAATTTCTGCTATCCCTTGCACTGGTGTCCTCTTGATCTTCAGCTGAACTGTGTTCACTGCTTCTTGTCCGACGAGGTCGGCGAGTAGATGATCGGGGAGGCTCCACGACCGGATTCTCCCATTCGGCCGCTTCTGCTAGAGTTGGCTTTAACTTGAGGCTTTTGGTCTGGAATTTGAAGAATTTCTGAACTCTCAAAAAGTTCTTCTTGACCTCTCTCTTATGTTCTTCGAATGACTCTCGCAAGTCGTCCAAACCTTCCTGCAAAGATCCACCTCTTGGAATCTGTGGGTTTCAGATAGGGGACGCTGATTCACTACTCCTTGCAGACCCTCCTTGTACTGATCGGCCGATGGAAGGTGTACCACTCGTAGAGAAGATAGAGGACACATAGTCATTGAAATAAATGTTTGGGTCTATCCAAGTGTACTTATACAATATGCGTTGGATGATCGCTCCAAGTGGTAATGTATTTAATTTCTTCCAAGTCGGACTATTTAGTATAAATGTGTAGTGTATTATCGAAAGAATAAAATTCACCATATCGAATGGCTCCCGTTCCAAGATCATGTATGTGACATAGGTTAAGTAAGTCGTAATCTTCCGGACTTAAGCAAAATGGTGTACCTGAATATGTCCTACACTACTCGTGCATCCGCGGTGAGAGTGGTCGCAGATTGAATAAGGGTTTTGATGGAATTACCATGCAAAACCATATTCAAGAGTGTCCAGTCTCTATCCTTCCGATTATTTTTTACAACATCTATGACATTTTCCTGATCTATTAACCCAAATTCTTCCCTGAGATCATAATGAGTTATCTTAACTGTCTATCCTTATATCCGTGATCGCACTCCACCATTTAGTTCCGTGAAATGAGGGTCCTTTAAATAATTATAGAACTCCCTAATTAACACAGATGAAAACGTATTCGGGATAGTGACAGACATTATTCCTGCCATCGCTAATAGGTCATGAATATGTGCGTGACAGACACGATCAAATTCGATGACCCGTCCAATCCCAATATTCACATTTTCTATCCCAGGAAACGTTTGATAGGAGGAATATGAATCACTGCCAGTACTTCTGTGAACTTTCGAGCTGGAAGTCATTGTTGTAGTTAAAAGGAAGTTTTTTTTAAAAAAATTCCTGAAATTTTCAATATCGCCAGTCAGCGACACCCTCTGTCACCGGGCGATACAAGAAATTATTCTAATGCCACTTTCAACCCAAGATCTGAAATTTACCCTATTTTAAACAACAAATCTATTTTTTTAACATTTTCCATAATTCCCTAATGATTATTAAGCTATTATTACTAAAGCACTATTCATCATCTTCCTCATTCCCTAAAGCATAAAACAAATTTTTTTTTGGAAATCAATAGCTCTGAGATTGGGGATCTTCAACTTCATCAATCTATGAAAATCCTACTCCAAATTCATAGATTTATGATCTACTCTCTCAAAACACAAGCTTTAACAAAAAATCCCTAATCATGGAAAAAGGTTTTTCAAAAAACTGAAAATTTTTCATCCAAACTTTCATACATCTACCCTACAATCATTTAGATTCATAAATCACTAAGGAAGAGGAATCAAAATCCAAAATTTTACCTTGAAATTAGGTTTTTGCCGACTTCGGGTTCGTCTTCCGCCTCTTGCCTTCAGGAAATAATGCTGGGAATTGTACCATTGACCTGTTTTCGCCGTCTTTTATATTTTGCACTATCTCCGATCGACGATATCCGATGTCGCCGGGCGATAGAGCAAAATTTCTATTGGGTGAATTTTTCTTCATTTCTCAGGTTTAAGTATGGATCAATGCATATTCTTCGATTTTGGGTTCCCAGTAACGTAGTTCAATTGTTCAACCATCAAATATCATTTTCTACATACATAAGTACTAGTGTTTTTATACATGTGAACTTATTTTCGCATGCCTCTGAGTATGAGAAATGTTTTAGTTAAGATAATGTTTTTTCACTCACATTTGTAAAAAATTTCATATGACTTCACCTTACTGCATATGTGAATTGTGAATGTTCTACCATAACCACTAGAATTGCATGCTGCCGCTAACACTTTATCCTAGTTTTTCTTTGCACCATTCATATTTGATTATCCTATATGCTCACACAAGTGAATTAAGACTCCTTTGTCAAGCTAAACAACAAATGTTATAAAAAGAAATTAAACATCTTTGTTGATGTCATTCAAAATTAAAATAAAAGGGGCTGACAAGGAACCTCGACCAAATACTATTTACCCTCCTGATAAGTCTTAATAAGCATTGCGAGGTTGAGCACCTTGGAAAGAATTGTAAAGTGTCTTGTGCAACTCTATATCTGAATATTCTTTTTATATGTGCTCTGAATTCTTGGGTACAAGCACAACTAGTCATGTATACCTCTATGTTATATTGTTTTTTTCACATTCCACGTGTTCATATATTTGTAAGGCATCTGCATATGTGTTTTTCATCAAACTATCACACGTACACAACATTATCTTCTCTAAAATTTCTTCTTATGAAAATTGGACCGAAAATGTTTCCAACTTAGTCTTCACTAGTGTATGTGTCTATGATATAAATGGACAAACGTTGCCAATGTTTGTGTTTACTGATTTTTTTCTTTACTATACATTGATTCACATATTCTATACTTGATTTCTCCTTTGTGTTTTTTCCTCTTTAGCCGCACCACTCTGCTATCTCTTTTGACAATACCAAAGAGGGAGAATTTACTAAGGAATTTAAAAATCATTCATACTCATGGTTTATTACTGAATTTACATTTAAATTACATTAAAAGCACCATACGTTCAATCTGCTTAGATTTACGGGGAGTTCACCTATAAGGGGAGTGTTACATCTAAGAGAAGTTTGTGCACATACAAATGCTTAGTCTTGATACTCATACTCATAGTTTCTAACACTTCATATATCATTCATGATTTCTTTCTCAGTAGATTTGTTATTATCAAAAAGGGTAGATTGTTGGAGCATGTGTTCCATGCTTCTTGGTTTGCTAATAACAAATCTCATTTATATTTGATCTTTGAGTATTTATGATGTGTAGATATCACCGGTCTAACTCTGATGGCATTTGGGTGTTGATTTGGGTCAGAATAGATGTGCTCGGGAAATATCACCAAGCGATATTGAGTATCGCCACAAGGTGACAGTGAAATGAGTGGTTAACTCATTATCTCCACACGACTGACGGTTACTGTCACTATCGCTGGCGACAATGGATGTCGCCAGGTGACAGTCCATGATTGATCATGGCCAATCTGCGATGTGAAAATGAGGAGTACGTGGGACACGTGGCAGCCAGTACCGATATCGCCAGGTGGCGATACCCAGTGTCACCAGGTGGCGATACCCAGTGTCGCCAGGCGATATCGCCAAAGTATAAAAGCCATTCAATTTTCTATGGAGATCACAAATTTTATTACCCAGTGTTCTTTCCCGTTTATCCGATTCAGAGAGCTCCAGATTCAAGAATTGCTCCATACTCTCAAGAAGGCCAAAGCGCAAAAGATTGACGGCACGCACGCGACCTTCAAAGCAACCCTGGCAAGGATTCGTCGACATCTTCTGCGCATTGTTTGGAGGGAGTTTTAATTCTGAAGTTTTCAATTTGTTTTGTTCTTATTCCTATTATAATCGAGTGGGGAAATCACCGTCTTGTGCGTGATGTCTATGTCCTTGTGTGACATAGGGGAAATCGCCGTCTTGTGCATGACGTCTAAGTTCTTCTGTAGCTTAGGGGAAAATCGACGCCTTGTCCGTGGCGTCCAAGTCCTTGTGTGTCTTAGGGAGAAATTGTTGTCTTGTGTGCAGCGTCTAGATCGTGTTTAAATCTAAGGGAGGCTAGTAACAAGATCTATGGAGAGATAGGCTTTAGCCTGCCGGTTCTTAGTAGAAGGACCGACGACATCAAAAATAAATTGTAATTTTCATAAGCCTTTGTCTTTAGCTCTATAGAGATATATTGTATTCTGATTAGCACTTTTGAAATAAATTATTATTATTTCTGTTTTATAAATTTCTGAGTGTTCAATTCTGCTTATGAAAAATTAGTCTTGATTTTCTTATTTTTCATCAAGTAAACTCTGCATAGTTAAGGTAAATTTAATTAACCCTTATTCACCCCCCCCCCCCACTAAGGGCGCCACATGATCCAACAGTAGGATATAGTGTTGGATCTAAGTGTAGGGCTTTCCTCCAAGTCTGAGTGTAGGACTTTGCCTAAAGTTTGAGGTAGGTAGTTTGGTGCAGATTACTGAGTTGTAGGAGATTGCATCTCTGAGTGTAGGGTCTTGGGCCTGAGTGTAGGACTTGGAGGAGTCTGAGAAATCCTGAGGGATTTGAGTTGTAGGCTCTTGAAGCCGAGTTTGGAGGAGTTGGCCTTGTCTAACAAGCTGTTAGAAATGTGGGAGAGACAGTGGATGTACCCATACTCTGAGAACCACTATAAATCTTTTGTGGGCTGATTGTGTGTTCTTGAGAGCGAACCTAAACTAATCATAACTCACCAAAGTTAAAAGATACCACTAAACGGAAGAAAAACTTTTTCACCCCCTCTAGGTGTTTAACTACTCTTGAATATAAAGACTTTCAAGTAATATCAGAGGGAGGTTGCTCAAAAAGGACTTAACAGTCTGAGCTGTTCTCCAGGAGTAGCTACTGATATTCCTCATGGGTTCAGGAGAGAAGCAAACGGAGTTGGGTTCTATGAAGCTCGCGATCTACAGGAAAGAAAATTTTGGCATTTGGAAAGAAGGGTCAGGTTGTTCATGGAAGCATCTGACCCCAGGATTTTTATTACTGTTCAAGAGGGACTTTTCATCCCCATGAAGGTCTCAGTTCTGGATGCCACTATCCAGACACCTAAGAAATATTCTGAAATGACCAAGGATGAGGTTATACTAGCAGCTATGGATAAGAGGACACAAAACATCAGTCAGTGTCATTAACGATTCTACTTTCCAGAATCTTGTCCACTGTAGTACTTTCAAGGAAATGTCAGAAACTTTGATTGATTACATGGAAGGCACTAAAGAGGTTTGGGATGACAGAAAATCCCTTCTCAATCAAGAATATGAATCCTTCATGCAAGACAAAAAGGACAGCATAGCTGAATGCTATGAAAAATTCTTCTGAACAGTGAATGAGCTGAGGACCTATGGGAGGGTCTTCAACAACTATGAGCTGAATGACAAGTTCCTCAGATCTCTAACCAGAGACTGGGAAGCTAAATATGTGTCATCAAAAAGGTGATCAAGCTAGCTGAAACTCCTCCACAGACATTGTTTGGAAAGTTGCTCTTCTATGAGATGCAACTATCTGCCAAAAAGGAGGAGGAGACCACCAGCAGATCTCAAGCCAATGAGAAGACAGTGGCCTTCAAGACTAATTGCTCTAAGAAGAGCAAGGAGTGGATTGCCTCCCTCCCAAGGAGGCTTGCTGATTCAGATAGCTCTGAGTCAAGTTCATCTGACAGCAACATGTCAGATGGAGAGTTTGTTGCATTCTCAAGGCAGTTCCAAAAGATGATGAAGGGGAAGCAATAAAGGAACAGACCTTCCTCCTCCTCTCATCACAAGAAGGACTACAACAAGATTGAGAAGAAATTCTCCAAGGGAGACAGGTATGACACTAATCCTAGTAAACAGTTTTCCTCCAATGTTGTTTGTTACTACTGTAGCAAGGCTGGGCATGTCATTGCTGACTGCTCAATCAAGAGGAAAGAGCAGAAGAAATCTGAGGAGAAGAAGCACCACCACCAGAAGGGCAAGAAGGAAATGTCCTTCATTGCCAAAAAGGATAAGAGCTGGAGTCAAAGTGACTCGACTTCTTCAGATTCTGAAGAAGAGGAAGCCTATATTGGATTGTTTGCTGCTGCTACTGAATAAGATGAAAACTATCCCGCCGCTAGGATAGAATCAGGGCCCTTCTATCACTCTCAGACAGTGATACTGAGGTGGATGAATATGTCAGTGGCTGCTATGGGCCAATGGCCATGTCAGATATAGAATCCAGCCAGGATCAGCCTGGCCTAGATAAGGTTAATCCAAGTACTCATACACCAATATGGTACTTAGATCGTGGATGTTCCAGACACATGACTGGAACAAGATGTCATCTAAAAGACTACACTCCTATGAAGAATGAACCTAAAGTTATCTTTGGAGGTTCTGATAGAGGAGTTACCAAGGGATATAATATGATTATTAATGACATAGTCTCAATCTCAAAAGTGGCTTGTGTGGAAGGGTTGCAACACAACCTGATAAGTATAAGCCAACTATGTGATCTTGACTATGTCAATGTATTCCACAAGGATGAATGCCAAATTAAAAGGTCAAGCGACCAAGGGGTCATTTTGACAGACAATAAGAGTGAGAATATTTATGGTTTAAACTTTTTATGTTTAAGTTCTGATACCCCTGTGTGTCTAGTTGTAAATGAGAAAGTCTTATACTATGTGCAATGACACAAGAGACTAGCTCACTTGAACTACAAGACCATTAACAAGCTCTTTAGTGAAGAGCTAGTCAGAAATGATCCCAATATTAAATGCACCAAAGAGGGTATTTGCTCTGCATGCCAAAAGGGTAAGTAGACCAATGCTTTTTTTAAAAGCATTGGGGCCAAAGACTCTGTGAGGTGCTTATACCTCCTGTATATGAACTTGTTTAGTTCTATGCCAGTTCATAGTCTAGGTAGGAAAGTCTACACACTTCTAATAGTTAATGACTTCTCCAAGTTTGCTTGGGTCTTCTTCTTGAAGAAAAAGTCTGAAATCCTTGACATCTTCAGGACCTTTGTCAAGCAAATTCAAAATGACTTGGGCAGTTCTGTGGTCAAAATCAGAAGTGACCATGAAACTGAATTTCAATTTGATGGCATGACAAAGCTCTGTGAAGAACAAGAGATTATCCAAGAATTCTCTTCTCCAAGAACACCCTAGCAAAATGGGATAGCTGAGAGAAAAAAATAGAACTCTCATAGAAGCTGGTAGGACACTACTAAGTGACACATCTCTCCCAGAATACTTTTGGGCTGATGCAGTTAATACTGCATGTCATGTCCTGAATAGGGCTTCTGTTAACAAGTATCACAAGAAGACTCCATATGAGATCATGAAAGGCAGGAAATCAAATCTTGCCTATCTCAAGATCCTTGGTAGCAAATGTTATGTGCTCAACAATGGGAAGTCATATCTGAATAAGTTTGCTGTCAAATCCTATGAGGCGATATTTATTGGGTACAACAATCATAACAAAGCTTATAAGTCTACAACTTGAAAAATCAAGTTGTAGAAGAGTCTATAAATATAGTTTTTGATGAATCTTCAATGATTAAAAGTGAGTTGCCTAGCTTCTCATCTAGATCTGCATGTATAGAACAAGTGATGGATAAACTGACTATCAAGGATGCTCCTCCAGTGCCCAAAATGAAGACAATGGTGTGTATGTTCCTGAAGAAGGACAAAGCTCACAGGACATGCATGAAGATCAGCTGGATCCAACCACTGAAGTCAATGCTGCTGAAGAAAGTTTGCCTCCAACTGTCAAACATCTAAAAGATCATCCCAGACATCTGATCATTGGTGATGCTAGCCAATGGGTTACAACAAGGAGCAGAAGCCTGAACATAGCCATGTACTCTAGCTTTCTGTCTCAGATTGAGCCCAAAAGGTTTGAAGATGGCAATATAGACCAAATTTGGATTGTGGCAATGCAAGAGGAACTGAACCAATTCAAAAGGTGTAAGGTCTGTAAGCTGATTCCCATACCTCAAAGACATAACATCATTTGAACAAAGTGGATCTACAGGAATAAGTTAGATGAAAATGGTGCTATAATTAAGATCAAAGATATACTAGTGTTAATGGATATAGACAAGAGGAAGGTATTGACTTTGATCAAAACTTTGCCCAGTTGCTAGACTAGAAGCCATAAGACAAGTCCTTGCATTTGCTGCACACAAGGAATTCAAGGTCTACCAGATGGATATGAAGTCAACCTTCCTAAATGGTGACCTAAGAGAGGAGGTCTATGTTGAGCAGCCATCAGGTTTTGTTAATCCTAACTCCCCTGATTATGTTTATAGGCTTAGAAAAACATTATATATGTTGAAACAAGCCCCTAGGGCATGGTATAAAATCTTGTCTACCTTTCTCATTGAGAACAAATTATTAAAGGAAAAAATAGACAAGACTCTATTCTTAAGGGAATCAAAGGGCAAGATCATCCTAGTCCAGATTTATGTAGATGACATAATCTTTGGATCTACTGATGATAACCTCTGCAAGAAGTTTACCATACTTATGAAAGGGAAGTTTGAGATGAACAGTATGAGAGAGCTCAAGTACTTCTTGGGCCTCCAAGTAAGACAGTCTGAGGATGGATTTTCCATCTCTCAGTTTAAGTGCACTAGGGAGTTAATTAAAAATTTTGGTATGGAGAGTACCTCCATAATGAAAACTCTCATGGGGTCAAGTATGTCAATAGACAAGCATGGGGCAAGGAAACTTGTTGATGAAACCATGTATAGAGGCATAGTTGGCTCCCTCCTCTATCTTACTTCTAGTAGGTCAGACATCATGTATGCTACATGTATTTGTGCTAGATACCAGGCTTGCCCTAAGGAGTCTCATTATTCTATTGCAAAAAGAATTTTGAGATATCTTAAGGGCATACTACATCTTGGCCTATGGTACCATAGGAATAATGATTTTGAGCTAACTGGGTAATCAGATGCAGATTTTTTAGGCTGTAGAGAAGACAAGAAAAGCACTTCAGGCTTCTATCAGTTTTTGAGTGGAAGACTTGTATCATGGAGCAGCAAGAAGCAGACTAGTGTATCCATATCAACTGCTGAGTCAGAATATATATCAGCAGGGAGTTGTTGTGCTCAGCTGATGTGGATCCAGCACCAGCTTCAGGACTACAACCTAAAGCTGACACTCTAATGTATTGTAATTCTACTAGTGCAATCTCTATTGCTAGAAATCCTATCTCTCACAGTAGGACTAATCACATAGAGATTAGGTATCACATTATTAGAGAGCTTGCAGAATGTGAAGACATTAGTCTTGAATTTGTCCCTACTGACAAGCAACTAGCTGATATCTTCACCAAATCACTAGATGAAGCCAAGGTCAACACCTTCAAATTTGAATTAGGTATGTTGAATCTCGTTCAGCTTCAATAGCTCTCCATTTATCGTTGTTTGCTGCAGGTAGTGTTATTCTCTGCAGGATCAACAAAGGAGAATGGCCTAAGTGTCCAGGCGTCGAGTGCGCTGAGACAAGATCAAGCGTCGAGTGCACTGAGACAAGATCAAGCGTCGAGCGCATTGAGTCTAAGTGCTCAGGCGTCGAGTGCATTGAAACAACTGAAAGCGTCGAGAGCGTTGAGTGCGTTGAGCCCACTCAATGCATGCTCCTATTGTCGTCTATTTGAGGCTAAGTATTGGGATCAATTCCACCCGTTGATCATTTCTTGATCATAAACAGGTACACGCCTCTCCATATTCTAAAATAAAAATTACTATAAATAGAAGGTTGTGTGCGCAAAACAAAATACACTGTTCCTCGCCCTTCTCTGCCCCTTGCGACAAAACGACAAAAGCTCGCAAAAATCTAAAGCAACTCACAGAAGGAATGGGGCCATGAAGATTGCATTTCCTGCTCGAAGGTTCAGAGTTTGTCAGAAATGAATTCAAGGATGCGTCTGAGGAAGTTCAGTTAGTACTCCATCTACTACTGGTCGCTGACCTAGAGTATGTTCTCTCCGAGCCAAGTCTACTTTGGAAGAGAGAAGTACTTGGGTTATACTCAACTGCCAAAGTCAACTCATCATCCTTGAAACTCAGGTCCTTCATCAGTGGAAACAAGGTTAAGATTACCCCCAAGAGACTGAGCAAGGCACTGCAACTGCCAAAGTTCAAAGTGGCAGATGGAGAAGATGAAATGGATCAAGCTGATGTCAAGACTGCCCTAAAGTTGTGTGGATTATCAAAACACTCCACTAGCTCAATCTTGAGAAGAGAACAAAACCTGAAAGATAAATTCCTTGTATATGTCATTGGGAAGGCACTGTTATGCAACTCTGGATCCCATGACAAAATCTCCAAGAAGATGTTTGAGTTAATGACATGGGTGATTCTTTCTAAAAGGACAGATTGGGGAAGAGTACTCTTTGACAAAATTGTAGAGTGTATCCCAGAGCCAAATCTAGGTAGAATTATATCTCTGTTTCTACACAACAGTGTTCCAGGGATCCTTAACATAAGGTTAGGAATAAAAATCCATCATATGAGAAAGATGAACTCAAAAATGTTTGATAGATGAGAAAGAATTCTGCAACCACACCAACAATCAGCTGAGAAGAAGAAAAAGAAAGCATTCACAGTTCAATAAGACAGCACTGACAACAGTTCATCTGAAAAAAGTAAGGAAGAGCCCCATGATCCACAACTTTCTCAATCTATTGAAGAGACCAGGAGAGATATAATTGTTCAGGTATCATTTTCTTCTGAACCTGCAATAAGGATTCAAGTGAGCAGAACTCAGTCTGAAGAACTTCAAGCTGATGCCTGCGATATACCTCCAGTTGAGGTTTCTGAAAGAATTGCTGAAGATATTGTCAAAAAGATTTCAGCAGAGGTGGAGGGTGAGTCCTCCAAGTCTCCTGCTCCTACTAAAAAAGAAGCTGCACATACAGATCAAGATCTACATGGTGGATTCAACTCTTAGAGAGGGGGGAGCAACTCCTTGAGCAAATCATGGAAGATGCTCTTGTTGAGGGGGAGCAAAACCAGTTTTTGGATAAGATTGATTAGATTCCTATTGAGAAGGAGAAGGAAACAAAAAGGAACATTGCTGAAGATCTGAATGTCCCTGTGTACATTGTAGAGTTTGAGGGGGAGATTCTCACTGAACTCCCTGCTCAAGGGACAGTTTATGATATAGACTCTTCTGAATCAGATAAAGGGCATGCTGCTGCTGATGAAAATGCAATTCAACATTCTTCAGAGTTTGAAATGGCCAACTCAGCTGCAGGAGAAGAACTCAGGCTAGTGCAACAACCAGTTTGTGATGAAGGCACATCCAATCAAGCTAATAAGATGTCACCATTCTTTGTCGCCCAACTAAAAGGGTTGTTGGATGAACAAAGGAGACACTGAGAGAACTTTGTGGATGACTCCATCAAGAATCTCAGCAATGATCTGACAACAGAGGTTAAATCTATAAGATTTGAGGTTAATCCGCTGAAGGCCCAAACCGTCATATTCTTCCATAGGGCTGCACCTGGTGTTACCTTCACAGAAAGCAAGTTAGCTGAAATCAACAATTTCTAGACTGGGATTGTGGAAAATCAGACAATTACTGCCAATAACATGCTAGCAATCCACAATGCACAGAAGGAAGTGCTGGACATAAACAAAATTATTCTTGAGAGAAGATTGGATGCTTGCACCCAAGTCTTAGATGATCACCTGCTCAAGCTTAAAAACCATGTCACCATTGGTGTTAACTATCTAGATGATCAATTGACAAAGGCCAGCTCCTCCCTGACTATAAATGTCTCTGAAGAAGTCAAAAGGGGGGAGAAGTGATAAGGGTCAACACTGAAAATGTTGTATGAACTACAAATGTGATTAGAGGATCCCTTGGTCTGGATCAGATAACATATGATAACATTCCTGCTTTTCCTCACCAGATTAACCAAGCACTACAAGATGGGAATCAGTATGGTACCCAATACAATGATCAGTATGCAGAGTAGTATGATACTCAACAGCTTGATATTCAAGATGGTGCTTAGTGGGTTGATCCTTCTACCGCAGCTAAATTTCCTACATTCAGCCCCACTGTTGACCAAATAATAAGAGCTAAAGGAAAGTCTCTTGCCGAGGAAGAGGAAGAAGTCAGGTTGAGCAAGAAAAGGTTACAGGGAAGAAATGGAAACCATGCTAGATTTTGAACAATGAAGTCCTCAATCCAAGACTATCATTCTGTCTGCTTGGGAGCTAGTCAAGAACAAGAGCACTGAAAGGGGAAAGCTCTACAGCTCACTGGAATGGGCCAAGCTCTAGAAGAATGAAGAAGACAGAAGAAAGTTTAGAAGGGACAAGAGATTAGGCAAACTGTTGCTAAATGCTGTGGAGCCCAGCAAGTACTTCCCAAAGCAATACAATTATTTTGAGAGGTAAAGATAAAAGGAAGGAGAAAAAGCAAAAGCTGCCAAGAAGTCCAGCAGAGGCATAGTCATAAGAGAACCTGAAACTTAGAAATATTTCTTGTTTGACTTAAGGGATGCAGGAAATGTGTTAGTGTATATCATTGTCTAAGGTTTTGACTTCTTCAAATTGGGGGAGATTGTTGGGTCCATTGATCACACTGTTCCAGATTTGAAGGTCTACATGACAATGGTATACACATGTTTGTATCTGATGCATGTTATAAGTTCTATGTATGCAGGGGGCTCTTTGTTACTTTGATTAGACAAGTTTTCCTAGTAACAATGACATGATGACAAAAGACAGGATGCTGATAAGACTGAAATTTGTCTAAGTCCAGATGCGTTGAGTGAAGGTAGTTCACTCAATGCCAGATCACCCTAAGCATTGAGTAAATACTAGACAGTCAAAGCCTCAACATTACCAAGGCAAAAATCTAGTTAAGTCCAGAAGCGTTGAGTGAAGGCAGTTCACTCAACGCCCAGAGCCAGAAGCATTGAGTAAAGCTCAAGCAGTCAAAGCCACAAAGAATCTGCCAAGTAATCTAGCTAAGTCCATAAGCGTTGAGTGAATGCAGTTCACTCAACGCCATGCAGAGAAAGCGTCGACAAAACATAGTTCAGTCAGAGCTACAGTATTGGTTGATACAGAATCTGTCTACGGACAGAAGCGTTGAGTGAAGGCCATTCATTCAACGCCTCTTCAACAAAACATGCTGTGCGAACAGAAAAAGTGAAGCCGGAAATTTGAATAACAGAAATCTTTATTATCCAAAAAAGGTGTGTATTACATGGATAACCTCCCTTTTATAGAATGGAGGAGATGAGAGAGATTACAATTAAATAATGTGAGACTAAAAAATTACATGTACATGCGGTTTAACCTAAATATAAGTCGGCCAAGCCGCACGGTTTGACGAATGGGCAAACCGCCCGACAACCACCAGAGAGAGAAAACAAACCGCCACTAGAGAACGCCAGGTCGCCCGGTCTCCAAGTCGCCAGGGACAGATCGGCAGACCTCAAGGGAACCAACAACAACAGTCCTACTACCAAACCGCTGGAGAGAAAACGACAGACCGCCCGGAATGCAATCCTTCAGAGTCAGACCTCCAGACCGCCCAGTCTCTATTCTGCAACACTCGCCCTCAAGCTGGAGCATATATGTCGATCATGCCCAGCTTGTCGCAAATGTGATGAAAAGAGGCGGATACCGACTTGGTGAAAATATCAGCCAACTCTTTGTCCGAGGTGACGAACAGAGTACAAATTTGTTCCTTCAGAATCTCTTCCCGAATAAAATGGCAGTCAACTTCAATGTGCTTAGTTCTCTCATGGAAGACTGGATTTTTAGAAATGTATGTAGCGGCCTTGTTGTCACAAAACATAGGTAGAGGATGGTTGTAGACCTCTCCTAAGTCAAGCATGAGAGCCCGTAACCACTTCAACTCACACGTGGCCGATGCCATACTTCGATATTCTGGTTCTGCGCTGGACCTGGAGATGACAGACTGTTTCTTGCTTTTCCAGCTCACAAGGTTCCCCCCCACAAAGGTGCAAAAGTCTGATGTTGACTTGCGGTCTCCTTTTTCATCGGCATAGCTCGAATCAGAGTATGCTTCAACCCTAAAATGTCCATTCTTATGAAAGAGAAGTCCTTTCCCAGGAGCTGATTTAACGTACTCCAATATCCTCAGGGCAGACTGTAGATGACACTCCCTAGGAGCTTGCATGAATTGGCTAACCTTGCCTACAACATAGGCAATATCGGGTCTGGTCATCGTGAGATATATAAGTTTACCAACCAGACGTCTGTACCTCGTAACATCAGAAAGAAGAGGAGAGTCATCCGTCCATGTTTTATCTTCTCCAGTCGCCATGGGGCATCGGGCAGGTTTAGCCCCAGTCAGCCCTGCCTCTTTTAACAAGTCAAGAGCGTACTTCCGTTGGGAGAGGACAAGTGAATTGAGCTTCCGAGAAATTTCTATCCCCAGAAAGTATTTTGGAGAGCTCATATCCTTTGTAACCAGGTGTTGCCGAAGATGCTTTTTCGTCAAGGTTATCCCAGCTTGGTCATCTCCAGTGAGAAAAATATCATCCACATATATCGCAAGCATCACTAGACCCAGAGAAGTTTTACGAGTAAATAAGAAGTGATTAGCAGAACTTCTTGTAAAACCTACGGCCACCACAATCCCGCTAAACTTGTCAAACCAAGCCCGAGGACTTTGCTTTAGGCCATAGATAGCCTTCTTGAGCAGGCAAACATGTGTCTCCCCCTGAGCAACATACCCTGGAGGTTGCTCCATGTAAACATCTTCCTGAAGATCCCCATAAAGAAAGGCATTCTTGACATCCAGCTGTGAAATGGGCCAATCCCTGTTGACATCCACAGAGAGGAGGACCCTGATAGTGCTGAGACGTGCAACTGGAGAGAAAGTGTCAAAGTAGTCAACCCCATAAGTCTGGGTAAAGCCCTTGACAACAATCCGAGCCTTGTACTGATCCACACTGCCATTTAGGCGGAACTTCACCACAAAGACCCAGCGACAGCCAACAACATCTGTCTCAAAGGGAGGAGGAACCACGGTCCAGGTACCCCGTTCAGTGAGAGTAGCAATCTCTTCATCCATGACAGCTTTTCAATGGGGAACAATAAGGGCCTCCTGATAGGAACGGGGAGTGGAAGTGGCAGAGATAGCCAGAGCAAACTCCCTGCCAGTAGGGGTTAGACGATCATAGGAAACAACAGCAGTAAGCGGGTACTTGGTACATGCCCGAACCCCTTTGCGAAGAGCAATAGGAAGGTCCAGGTCAGCAAGTTCCTCAGTATCCAGAGCATCCGTGGTGGAGAGAGCTGGCCCGGGAGTAGAGAGCGACTGCGACGAAGAGGAGGGAGATAGCGAAGGTGGATAGAGAAGAGGAAACGATGGAGACGGTGGAGTAGGAAATACCTCGGCAGGTGGCGATGGGCTGGAGGGAACATGCGGAGAAGTGGAAGCCACATGGAGAGGAGAGGAGTCGGTAGAGAAATATGGAGCATTCTCGAAGACGGTAACATCCGCGGAGACGAACTTCTTGCGAAGAATGAGGTCAAAACAACAATAGCCTTTCTGAGTGGTAGAGTATCCCAGAGAGACACATTTGGTGGAGCGAGGGGAAAGTTTGTCACGGGTGGCGGAGGGAGCGTGCACAAAGGCTGTGCACCCAAAGATACGTAGAGGGAGAGGAAAAGGATCCTTGCCCGAATAGAGAATGGAGAAAGGGGTTTGACCGCGGAGAATGGTGGAGGGAATGCGATTGATGAGATAACAAGAAATGAGAACAACATAGCCTTAGTAGGAGCGATGGACATGCATTTGCGTTAGCAAAGTGCGAGCGACATCAAGGAGGTGACGGTTTTTGCGTTCCGCCACTCCATTTTGTTGTGAGGTGTAAATGCAACTTGTTTGATGAACAATCACATGTTGCATACAGAAAGAGGAAAAAGCTTGACTAACATACTCTTTTGCATTATCAGAGCGAAAGATTTTAATGGAAACAACAAACTGATTTTTAATTAAATGATAAAAAGATGTCCATACATCAAAAAGTTCAGAGCATTCTCGTAAGAGATACACCCAAGTACATCGAGAGAAGTCATCAATGAAAGTAACAAAATAAGAACTACCCCGACCAACGGTGAGGGTAGGAGCAGGACCCCAGATGTCAGAGTGAACAAGATCAAACGAACGGGTAGAACCACGATCTTGCTTTGGCGGGAAGGAGGAACGGTGATGCTTGCTAAGCTGACAGGCGTCGCCGTTGAGAGGAGAACTGTGCGGAGGGAGGTGGGGCAGAAGCTGACGAAGAAGTCGTGGAGGAGGATGCCCAAGGCAGAGATGCCATTGTAGAAGATCTGTGGAGGAGGAGGAGAAGGGTGACAGTGCAGAAATGTTGTCGAGGAAGTAGAGGCCGCCGCTCTCAGTCCCAGTAGCAATCATCCGTTGGGAGCTCAGATCCTGAAAAGAGCAAGAAGTTGGACTAAATGTGAAAGAACATTGATGTTGCTTGTACACAGAAGTAACCGCCAATAAATTGCATGGAAACTTGGGCACATAGAGAGTGTCGGCCAGACGAAGAGACAGAGTGACATGAACCACTCCCATCCCATGAACTGGGGAGGGAGAGACGTCTGCAACAAGGACCGGGGGCAACCGATCATGTGTTTCAAGGAGAGAAAAACATTGAGGATTGCCCGTCATGTCATTAGTTTCACTAGAGTCGATGAGCCATTTACCTTGAGTAACCACGTGAGCACTAGCTGAGGAAGTGATCACCGAAGCGGACGGCTTAGAAGATGAGGTGGAAGAGTCACCAAAAGGGCGAAGATGTGGATGTTTCATCCATCAGCGATCCACAAGATGCCTGGTGCGGCCACAGTGAGAACAGAGGAAGCGCGAAGAACTACGACCACCAGAATTGTGGTTGCGACTACCAGAGCCACTCTGTTGAGTCTGGTGAGCATATTTGTCTGGAGGAGGAGAAGACAGAAGCGGACCATGAATGAGAGATGTAACTGCGGCAATGCGTGCAGCAATTGTATCCAAGTTGGGAGAGTCCGCTTCGCCCAAGATTTGTTGGCGGATCATGTTGTAGGAGTCAGGGAGCCGTAGAAGATAGCACGCAATAAGAAGTTCTTGGAAGTGCTTGTGCTGTTCGGCTAAGTCTACAGAGAAGGGGTGATGTTGAAGAATCTCAGCCCCAAGAGCCTGGACTTGTTGATAAGCGGCAACAGGAGACATGGAGGGACGGGCAAAGAGGTTCGCATACAAAGTATAGATGCGGGACGTCTTAGCCCCTTTTGAGTACAGAGCAGCAAGATGAAGCCACGCCTTCTTGACCGTCTCATGATGACGGATGACAGGAAGACATTCATCGGAAAGACTGTTAGCGAGCCAAGTGCGCACGAGCGCATCGCTAGCATCCCAGTCGTCAAGCTCAGCGGAAGTGGGAGGAGTAGGGTCATCGGTTAGGTGGTGGTGTTTGCGTTGTGAGCGAAGAAGGAAGGTGAAGGAGACACTCCAATCCGGGTAGTTGGAACCGACAAGTTTGGAGACAGTGCCAAGATTCCCGGACGAAATGGGAGGAGGAAGCGGAGTTGCAACAAGAGTAGCGGTGGTGGCAGAAGAGCCGGAAAGAGCCATGGAAGAGAAGCCGCGCGGGCAGAGAGAAGAGAGAAAGTCCGTGCGGGTAGAAGGAAGTCGAGGTTTTAAGATAAGGCAGAGAAAAGGCTGCGCAGATAGAGAGAAGGCTGCAGCAGACAGGACAAGAAACCTGCAGCGGTCAAGAGAAGAAACCGTGGCGGACACAGGTAAAGAAGTCGGGCGGGAAGATAGCTGGCCGCGCGAATAGAAGACCGAGAAGTCGCGTAAACATGCCGTGGAGAGAGAGCGAGAAGAAGGTAGCGCAAACAAAGGGCAGCGACAAAGGAGGGAATGAAGGAGAGACCGCGCGAACAAGCGACAAGAAGGAGATAAAGCCATGCGGACAGGAGAAGACACTGAATCAGGCAGACAAGATCGCGGTCTCTGATACCATGTGTGAACAGAAAAAGAGAAGCCAAAAATTTGAATAGCAGAAATCTTTATTATCCAAAAAAGGTGTATATTACATGGTATAACCTCCCTTTTATAGAATGGAGATGTGAGAGATTACAATTAAACAATGTGAGACTAAAAAATTACATGGACATGCGGTTTAACCTAAATACAAGTCGACCAAGGCGCGCGGTTTGATAAATGGATAAACCGCCCGACAACCACCAGAGAGAGAGAACAAGCCGCCACTAGAGAACGCCAGGTCGCCCGGTCTCCAAGTCGCCAGGGACAGATCGGCAGACCGCCAGGGCACCAACAACAACAGTCCTGCTACCAAACCGCTGGAGAGAAAACGACAGACCGCCCGGACTGCAATCCGCCAGAGTCAGACCGCCAGACCGCCCAGTCTCTATTCTGCAACACATGCAAAGAAAAAAAGACTTGAGTGAAGACAACTCACTCAACGCCTTCATATAAAGAAAATCAGCTATGTCTAGATTCGTTGAGTGATGTAGGCTCACTCAACGCCCGTGGAAGCAGAAATCAGCCCAAATGTTTTGGCGTTGAGTGACAACGCTTCACTCAATGCCTATGCAGAATTGTGAATTTGGCTAAGTCTACAGGTGCTGTGTCATGATGACGTCAGCAGAAATTCAAATGCTTGCAGGAACTTAACAGTAGAAGACAAAAGGCGTCGCTTGTCTGTTATTCAACATTTAATACTAAAGAGAAGTTGCAGCTACCAACTCCAGGTGGTCCCATTGATCAAAAAGTCGTTGGATGGCAGGATGGAAAAGGAAGAGATCAAGGAAGAACAAATTAACTTTTGGAAAGAGAAATCTTTTGGAATACAGAGCTTCATCTTCTTCCTCTCGACCTAGTTGCAGAGCTTGAAGAAGTTGTTCATTCTATTGATCTGAAAGTTCAAGAAAGTTAGTTGTTGACCTCCACAACTTCAACAATAATTTCAGAGAGCTTTCTCTCTGTCGTAGAAGACGCAATAGTGCAATCACTTGTTGCAGTGACTTCACAGTTTTAGCAGGCCTAATCTTGAAGATACATTCTTGGAGCTGTGAAGGAGGCATGACTGAGTTTTTTCAGTTCAGAAAAAGGAAGACACAAAGATCATTTCTCTGGTGCCCATCATCAACAAACAACATTCCATCTGTAGGATCTTTCAGAAGATTTGAGATGTAGGGCCTTTGGGCCTGAGTGGTAGGATTCCAGTTGGGAATCTGAGTGGTAGGATCCCTGTGTGGATCTGAGGTAGGACTAAGTGCCTGAGCTGTAGGAGGTTTATCCTCTAAGGTAGGATCCAGTGTTGGATCTTAGTGTAGGGATTTCCTCCAACCCCGAGTGTAGGACTTTGCCTAAAGTCTGAGTTAGGTAGTCTGGTGCAGATCACTGAGTTGTAGGAGATTGCATCTTTGAGTGTAGGGCCTTGAACCTGAGTGTAGGACTTGGGGGAGTCTGAGAAATCCTGAGGGATTTGAGTTGTAGCTCTTGGAGCCGAGTTTGGAGGAGGTGACCTTGTCTAACAAGCTGTTAGAAAGGTGAGAGGGACAGTGGATGTACCCATACTCTAGAGAACTACTATAAATCTTTTGTGTGCTGATTGTGTGTTCTTGAGAGCAAACATAAACTAATCACAACTCACTAATATTAAAAGAAACCACTAAAAGGAAGAAAAACCTATTCACCCCCTGTAGGTGTTTAGCTACTCTTGAATGTAAAGACTTTCAATGTCCATAAGCAATCCTGGTGGGGGGGGGGGGGGGGGGGTCTCGCAGACCCGATGGACACTTGAGACTGTCCGCGAGCACTCCCGAAGGAGAGGTCTCACAGACACGGCGAACACCAAATAGTGTCCGCCAGCACTCCCGAAGGGGATGTCTGGCAGACATGGTGGACACTAGAGAGTTTCTGCGAGAACACCCGGAGGGGGAATCTTGCACACATGTCAAACTCCTACTCGAGTCCACGAGCACTCCTGAAGGAGTGGTCTTGCGGCCTCGGCGTTTACCGAGAGCAGTCGCCTTAGAGGAGCCAATCGACATCTGGGTAAACATGTTTAAACAGTAAGCTAAGAAAGTGATAAGACAATCGGAGCTGCAAGGTAGTTTAACATAATTCCCATTTATATTTATGATAGGGTACCTTGGGCTAGGTGTTTGCATTTTTTATTCCAAAATTTATTGGAGCCATCGGTTTCTCGTGGATGTCGAAGCCTACACTTAAGTTTTGTTTGGCGCGACTGCAGTGACTAGAGAAGTAGTGGTGAGAAACAGTGGTGAAATAATCATCTGTTTTGTAAAGTAGTGACAGAATCTGTGAATTTGTTTGAAAGAACAGCTGTTGCAGTGCTGTTTCAACCTGTGACAATCACATGAACAAGAAATTTCGAAAAACTCAATCAAAAAATTATTTTAAAATATATTATATATAACTTATATTAATATAAATTTTTAAATATTATATTATATGTTATATTACTTATATATAATATAAAGTAATGTAATAATATATATTATATCATAATATAATATATATATATACTATATCGTAATATTAATATATATATATTATTATTATTATTATTATTATTATTATTATTATTATTTATAAAGAAATAGGGATGACATTTTAATTCCATGGTTTTAAAAGCCATTGAAAAATTGAAAAGATCTTGATCGTCCAATCATATCTTAGCCGTCTGATCCCAATGGCAGCCCTGTTAAAACATTCACGCTTCTCTCTCCTATTTCCCGATCATCCTAAACCCTCTCCCACAGCCTCGCTTCCCCACCCAAACCCTCGACAATTCCTCGCTTGAAGCTCTCGCTGCCGCTCTCCTCATTCCTGATCCCAGACAAAAGGTGGACGTGCCCTAGCAACTGCCGACCGCTTCTCTCGCAACTGTCGTCGCCGGGTTGCTCCTTCGCTGCTCGTGACGTGAGAAAGAGGCGAAAATGGCGCGGGAGGCAAAAATGACGTTGCTTTGTGGAATCCATGATACTCTTCCTTCTTACACGCGACTGAGCGCCTCCTCTCCCCTCACCCTCACGGCAAGAGGTCGAGCCTTGCACTCTTCTTATTCTTATCTTAACCGAGCTCTTTGACACTGCTCCTTTTATTCGGTGAAGAATCGAGTTGGGCTACTCAAAATCAGCGTGGATCCATGGAATAGAGCTGCTATGTGTGGTGGACGGCTCAAATCTGAGCAATCGTAGCAAGTTCCATGCTCCCCCATTTCCTCCGGCTGTGGTAGTCTCTAGCCATCTCTGATTTTACTATTAATTACCTTGCATTATTGAGTGTCTGCAAAGATCAATGGTGCTATGGTTTATAGGAATTGGGGTTTTTTTTATTTCTTATCCTCTTCTTTTTACCTGAGATCCTGAAGCAAGTGATTCTCAACCTGTCTTTATTTTGCCGTCAATCGTCGCCCAATCAGTCCCTTCGCTACCTAGATTTCTTCGAACTTGCAATGTTATTGTTGTCCCTTTTTTTGATCTCAAATGTCACAATGCATCCGTCGTCGCATCCGAGTATGTGTGATATCATCACGTGACAACTATTATTTATTTATTAATTATTTCATGTGATGTATTTCTTTTTTGTGTACCTGTCTTTATTTTTTTGACTTATTAATTTGACCATTCAATGAGATAATGAATAAAAGGGCCAATAATTTTAATAGTTAAGACAAATTACAAACTTAGTATATTTATGGGGGCCTTATCATAAATATATTAAAAAAAACTTTTTTAAAAAATAAACCTGCGTTGTAGCCTTTTTAAAAAGGGCTGCAGGAAAACAGTGACACGTCAAAAATTAATTTGACACGGATTTTGAATAAATCGGTGGTCCCTCACTCTCAAAACGCGCTGCCAAACAAAATCTTAGCTATTATCCTTAGGAGAAAGAATTGAGAACGCATTTTTGGAATGTATTATTTAGGAAATTGAATTTGATTTCATGATTAGAAACATTTAGATTGAAAAATTCTGTTTGATAAATAGAAGAATTGGATGAAGGTCAGTGTCAAAGAGGGCTATTCATTTCATGAAATTTCATATTTAAAAAATAACATAAGACTGCTCTATAAAAAATTATGAAAAAGGAAGAGAGCAACCATTATTTGACAGAAACAAATCTTCCATTTCTCTTTTTCTCCGGCCTTCCACAACTATTCGAGAGCTAGCTGTTTTGTTTCTATTTATGATTTAGGGTTTAGGGTTTAGAGCAAATTGTTTCGTCTCTGTTTGTGCTGTAGTTTGGAATCTAGGGCGACTGTAGCCGCCATCTTCATCCATGTTCAGGTTCGTATCTCGGAGCCCAGACGTCGCTCATGACTCTATTCCAACAATCCGTGCTTCTGTTGAGGTCGACTGCGCCTTCTACTCTGGCAATATAACCTCAGACTACATCAGGTGTGAGTTGTCGTCTACTATTGATCTCTCTGACAGCGCCTTCATTTGTTCTTCCCGTGTGCCACAGACTTGACAGACTACCTTTCATGCGGTATCCACGCTGTTTCCTTGCTTTTTTTTATTAAATTAAATTTATGCAGTCTCGTTAGATAAATATAACCTTGCCTAGATCGTTATTTCTATTTTTGTTCACGTTATTCCATAAATTAATATTGTGGATTGACATGTGTATGATCGGATCTCGTTTTGGGTTCAACTCATTAAACGCTCAAGAGGTCGTCTTCAAATAACAATTAACGGCTTTTGTGAAATTCATCTTTGACATTTGGGTCATGTGCGAAAATTCGATTCTGAGTCCACTCGGCCTACATCAATTTGAGATCAATGGCTTTTGATTTGCTCTCATCGTGAATTAAATGATCATGATTAAAAAAAAAATAAGAAGATTGAAGAATCTTTTTTTAATCTATTTCCAACAACAACAAAAACAAGTTCTATTAACTTTTTTGATTTAAATCTTTAAATTTTTTTTAAAATATCATTTTTATTTAAATTTAAATTTTAAAATAATACAACTTTTTTCTTTATATACCTAATTTATAAAGAGTGGTATTATGAACACGCCATTCTAAAAAAAATTTAAATCTTTAAAAATATTTTAAAACTAATTTATAAAGAGTGGCATTATGGACACTGTTCTAAAAAAAATAAAACATCTAAAACCCATAATTTCATTCCTAAATATCTGCCGCTAGGTACAACCGAAATCGAGATACGTGCACAATTTTGAGGATTTCGCTCCCGTCGTCTTCGCCATTACCAAGCTCGGGCAAAGTCTATTGTCGTGTCTTTCATGATCATACTTCACCAGTCGCAGCCCTGGTTGTCTTTTAATGTGTAAATTGAATTGATACGACCAGTTGTTCTTTATCTATATTTGCTTCGCTTTAATTTACTATCAGATTCCCTTCAGTCGACCATTAAGAATTTTGATGACAGTAGAACTTGCCATTCTTCTTTAAATTGCTAAAACAAATTACAAATAATTACTGTGATGCATATCTTAGGCTCCGTTTTGGGAGTCTTATTTTTACCGGTTAAGCGGTTACGACCGCATGAATCGGACCGTAATTAAGGTCTGATTCATGCGGTCGTAACCGCTAGACCGGTGAAAATAAGTCCCCTCAAACGGAGCCTTCCGCTTGACCGGTGAAAATAAGTCCCCCCAAACGGAGCCTAAGCCTTCCGCTTGACCGGTGAAAATAAGGCTCCGTTTGGGGGGACTTATTTTCGCCGGTCAAGCGGTTACGACCGCATGAACCGGACCTTAATTACGGTCCGATTCATGCGGTCGTAACCGCTTGACCGGCAAAAATAAGCACCCCCCAAAGGTAGCCTTAGTCATAAACTATTCTGATTGTTTGGATGTTGAAATGATTTATTCATAGATATTTGATTTGTAAATAATAATTTGATGTGTATAGAGAGAGATTAGGTTGTACATAGCTGTTGGCAGTCCATAGTCATTTATGGCTATGGACATCCAACAACTATGTAAATATTTTTAATTCTCATAAATTTAAAATACTCACTTTAAAGATTTGTTTTCATAAATTGTGTGGGTAATTTATAAAATGGTGTTGTCGATCTGAGTGCACAAGTTAAAAATTGGACCAAAGCAATTGAAGTGTTGAGTACGAATGTTATCACAAACATGCGGGATGTAGAAGTGATAAATGTGTTGCACATTGTGTTAACACGTTAGAAGCCAACCAGCAGTTAGGGATCGCCCCACATCAAATTGGCGATGATCCTAACCCTATGCAACTTGAAAATGAAAACCCAAATTCACGACAACCTCAACAAGGTCAACATGTTAGGGATCCACCCCGATGGAATTTAGGTATCAAGTTAGACGTTGGTGGTTTCAAAGGACAATTAGAACTTGAGGGATGTCTAGATTGGTGCGATAGGATTGTTTGTTTCCTGGCTTTTATGCAGTTGCCCCAAGCTAGGTAAGTTGAGTACGCTTCCCTCAGGTTGAAGGGATCGACTTTGGTTTGGTGGTGACAGTTAGAGCGTTCTAGATTCAATTTAGGCATGCCACCATCAACACGAGCAAAATTTAAAACCCAACTTTGGAAATGGTACGTTCCTCCCGATTATTTGCAGACCCTCTACCTACATTCCACAACCAACGACAAGAGAAACTATCAGTGGATGGATATACGAATGAGTTCCTGGTACTGTAGTCTTGCCTCGACCTCTAAGAGGATGATGACATGGCTGTGTACCTTTATCTGAACGAGTTACACTACTCCATTAGGGATCAAATAGAACTTTATGACCATAAGGACTTAGGAGAAATCTCAAGTTGTGCACAAAGAGTTGAGTCCTTATAGAAGCGGACATCCAGAGTTAGGTCTACTGATAGACCCACACTGAGCGTCACCACTGCCCCACTACTCGGATCTTTGACTCCTATCACCCCCATCACAGTCGAGACTTCGAAGCCATCCACTATCCCTTCCAAGTGTATGGAGATTATTGGTGCTAAGTGCAACACTGAAGTATTCCGATGCTTCAAGTGCATAGAGCTAAGTTACAAATTATAACGTCCTGATTTGCGCTAGGCCCCTCGTGCGCGCTTTTGAATCAGAAGAGCTGATTTGGGCTCAGGGTAGTGCTGGCAGCTAGGCTTACACTTATGTAGGGGAGGTGAAGTCAGCCCAGAGAAGGACACAGGTAGAGACACGGGCGTGTCCCTACCGTGTGTCTCCACCCAGCACTCAAGCCAGCGACTCGAGTTATTCTAGAGCAGGACACGGGTAGTGACACGGGCGTGTCACTACCCGTGTGTATGAGGACACTGTAGGGACACGACATGTCCCTACCCGTGTGTGTCCAACCAGCGACTCGAGTTATTCCAGTGAAGGACACAGTTAGTGACATGGGCATGTCACTACCCGTGTGTATGAGGACACGGTAGAGACACGGCGTATCCCTACCCGTGTGTGTCGAGTAGAGCTCGACGAAATGTGTCCCGAGGACACGGGTAGCGACACGGGCGTGTCCCTACACGTGTGTGTCAAGTAGAGCTCGACGAGATGTGTCCCGAGGAGGACGCGGGTAGGGACACGAGCGTGTCCCTACCCGTGTGTGTCTAGCAGAACTCGACAAAGCATGTCCCGAGCAGGACACGGTCAGCAACACGACCGTGTCACTTGTACACGGGTGGAGACACGGGCGTGTCTCTACCCGTGTTTGTGTATCGAAACGACAATCGAACCGTCGATGACGCTTCGCCCGAGCAGGACACGGGTACGGACACGGGCGTGTCCCTACCTGTGTCATTTCCACATATAAGGGGATAATGAAACCCTAGCCATTTTCATTCTTCATTCCATTCCCTTTCTCTAGAAAAAACTGCTGGAGAGGAGGATGAAGGCGCTGGAGCAAGTCTTCGTCCCGTGAAGAACCGCCGCCGCCGAGGAGAAGAAGATGCCGTCCGAGAAGAGTGACAAGATCCTTGGCCAAATATAGTGGAAGCGCCAGAAACGACGTGAGCTTCCTCCCCTCTCCCTTGGTGCTAGATCTTTAGTTATTTCTTAGGAGAGATATCGACTCAAGAGTGTCTTGATTTGAGAGGAGAAGTTTCTTAGGGAAGGCCATGCTAGGACTTGTGTTCTAGGGTTAGAAGTCTTCAACCTCTCCCTCTTTCTATGTGATGATGGAGGATGGTTCCGGGAAGAAAAGTGGCCTTTTTGAGGGTGAATAAGGGAGGAGGAAGTCTGGATGTGATTTGCAGAAGATCGGCTTGAGGAGGAATATGAACCGATGCCGTTCATTCCGCCTTAAGATGCGTGCAGAATCTGTGTTCTGCACGCATCGATCTTCTTGGCCATTTTCAGGTGTGATATGGCCAGAACTGGGCTTTCGACTAAACACGAAAGTCGGAGCCCTTGAAAATACCTTTCCAACGTGTGGTTACATTACTTCAAGCGAAGTATGTAGCCACGGGACAGTCTGAATGAAATTGACGGCCGACAAACCAAGCGTGCAAAAATTGTGTTCTGTACACAACAGATTTTAAAGCCGATTTCAACTGTGTTACTATCGGATCTGGGTTGTGCTCTGAACATGAAAGTTGTAACCCATGGAAAGACCTTTGCAACGAGGGGTTACACACCTGCACCGGATTCCTGTAGCTTCGGGAATCTCCGATCGAAGTCACTGTCCAGAAGGTGTCATGCACCGAAAATTCTGGGGTTGGTGTAGAGTCGGGTTTGGACTCGGTAGAGGCAATGTAGCAAATTGACATTGAGGTTGGGTGAACTCTTTTATGTTAACCATCATAGTTCAATGAATGATGAAGTTTGATGAATGGATCCCGCGTAAATGATTTGTGATGTGAAGCGTTCTTAAACGAATCGACTTGGTAGAAATTGGTGAACCAATAGAAATGCGCATCATGTTAATAATGTGTTGAAGTCATTTGAAAATGAAATGTAGGATGCTAATCTATGACCATGTGAATAATTGTTTAACGGAATGAATTTAGTAGTCCAATGCTTAGAGTGGTGTCTCCCTACGGGTAGCATTGTGAAAAGATGTAGGTGCGGGTGTTTGACCGCACTGGTTTGGATAATGTTGAGAAGAGTCATAAATGGACAGTTGGGCTTGGTCCTCGGTGTTCATTCCCGAGGCTCCTTCCATGCCATGAAAATGTGAAATTGCATGCGGCGTGAGTTGACACGCGGTGTCGTAATCCTGGGTTAAGGATAGTGTGGCAGGTCTACGGGCTCGCCAGTCGTCACACCGACGGGAGTTGACAGTTAGACCTTGGGCGGTTGAGCTTGGTACTCGGTGCTCATTTCCCGGGGCTCCTTCCGCGCCAAGTGGACGGTTGGGCTTGGTCCTCGTGCTTTTTCCGAGGCTCCTTCCGGGTCACACAAGGCCAGTTCGGTGCTTGGTTCTCGGTGCACATCTACCCGAGTCTCCCGCTGGGCCGTAGTATGCATGGGGCTCCATTGTTGTGTTCTTAGCATTGAGGCGTACAGAGGCCTAAGCGAAGTAATGTGTATGCCCGCTTAGTCGTAGAGAAGCCCGCTCTACTGTCACCGCCTGGCCACGATGGTTGACGCCTGAGAGGTTAGCTTCCTGCTCGAATAGTGATAACTACAAGTCTGTGTCGACATAGCAATTGCATGTGCGTATTCATGGGTGAGTCATTGCATTGCATACATACCATTATAATACATTGCATATCAAGATCCTCATTGTATATGTTTGTATGGGCACTCTTATACGATGAGTTACTTTACTGTTAAACCGATCCTTAACTTATAAGTCTGTATGGGCATTCCTATAAGTTAAGTTACTTTCCTGTTTTAGATTTATATACTTGATGGATTGATATAACTTGAGTAGAATTGCTAGCGTAGATTACAATTAATCATGTTATACATTTCTTCTATTACTGCTCACGATATGTATACTTAATCTATCTTCTTGTACTTGCTTATATTGCTATTTATATATTGTACCCTTGTTACTTTCTCCGCCCGGTGCCGAGGAGTCGCCGGGGGAGCGGATGTGAAAGCCACTTAGTCTTTTCGATTAACGGTTGCTACGTCTTACTTTTTAGGAGGAAACTCCGCAGGTAGAGCAGCCACAGACTATGCAGCAGGATAGCCAGGCCAGGACAACAGGGCCTGAAGGGACGGTGTCGTCGCTACCGTCAGTCACCGATGTGAGTTCTGAGAGATTTTTATGTAGCCCTTTGGGCATATTTTAGTTGTACTCTGATATTTTAGAAGCTTGTTGTAGCTTCTTTTATTGATGTACTTTTGGACTTATATTACTTAGATGTGGATTGGCTTCTGTTATGTTTTGGTTGGGTTGGCATTTGCATGATATTGACTATAGCTGGCAGGATAGGCGTCTTGTGGTACAGGTTAGCCCGTGTGCTAATGTTACCGCAAGGCGACTGTTCTGGGCATAAGACCTCCTTCGTGCCGTATTTTGTGTTCCGGGAGGGGGGTCTTACAAATGGTATCAGCTTGCTTCGATCCTGAACTAAAGAAGTCATTCAACAAGGGTACCACCCCAGTTTGATTAGTCAGTTTGGGGACAAATCGACGTAGCGGAAGCAGTGGTGTGCCCATATGTAATTTACACGAAGTATGTCCAACTTTGACCTTAAGATTAGCCAACCTGACTATAGGTTTGTACTACGTGTAGGTTCTAGTGCACGTTGATCCAGTGGGGTGCACTCCTGCCCCTTCCGTACCTACTCAGTTCCAACAATTAGAATTGGGACAGACGCTCACGGCCATCCTGGACGCCTTTAGGTCGCAGCAGACCCCAGTCCAGCAACAGGCTCCGGGCTCAAACTGGTTGAGCACTTTTTGGGTTCTCTACCCTCCCGCCTACCTCGGGATAGAGTCGGCCGTGCGCACAGAAGAATGGCTCGATACGGTGCAGGAGCTATTGGCAGGAATCCGTTGCCCAGCCAACATGGCTGTAACATTGGCAGTGTCCGTCCTGGAACTGCACGCCAAGAGGTGGTGGAAGTCCCTTATGGGCTCCACCTTCCAAGGGCGAGTTTATACGGAGATTAGTTGGAGCGAGTTCTTAGGTGTCTTTTTAGAGCACTTAATTCCCTTGTCCGCTCAAGATGAACTCGAAGTTAGATTTCTACTACTGAAGCAAGGATCGAAGTCGGTTACGGAGTATCAGTGAGAGTTCCAACATCTCACGAGATTTGCAGACTCATATGAATTAGACGATAGAGGATACGCTAAGCGCTTCTACAAAGGGCTGCGGGATCCCCTGAGGTAGGCCCTTTTGTTTATAGCGGACTCCTGTTTGGCGGAAATAATTGACATGACAAAGAGGCTAGAAGCGGACCACTTGGGAGGTTGTAAGAGGCCTGCTGATGGTGTGATGGAAGCTGGCCCTAGCAACAGAAGGAGACATGACTATAGAGGAGGAAGAGGACATCAGAGAGGTGGCGGACGTTTCCACCGAAATTTTAGAGTGGAGCACCCGGTTCCACAGCCGCCAGCATTACCTCCACCTCCACAGCCTCAACAGTTCCGGCAACCAGAGGGGCATTATGGGCGGGTGTGCTTCAAATGCAATCAACCGAGCCACATCCGACGTTACTGCGCGCAGTTGTTTGGGAATGCTCCTCTTGCTCTCCCTCCGGTAGCTCTTCGAGGGATGGGGCACATGCATGGTCGAGGACGAGGACCATGAGGGGGAAACCCCGGACCGGCTCGGGATCAAGTGTTCGCTTTGGACATGACATAGGAGCGGAACCCTCAGGAGGTGATTGCAGGTATGTTACAGTTAGTTATCACATTTTCATTGTTAAACATTAAGTTGCTTAAGACGTACTAGATATCTAGCATTGAGTATTGTTATTGGCACTTAGGCACCGTGGTGGTCGGCAGGAAACCGGCCTATACGTTGTTCGATACCGGTGCCTCGCACTCTTTTGTGTCTGAGGACTTCATTAAAGACGTAGAAGAAGTGTAATACTTCACTGGTATTGCTCGACGAGTACGCCTCCCAGAAAGCTCTGAGATGACCGCAACCGCTAAGTGCGAGTTAGAGATATTCATTGGGGGAAAGGCCTTTGATACCCCTGCCACAGTTTTGAGAATGCAAGAATTCGATCTCATCCCAGGCATGGCGTGGTTGGATTGACATTTTGCCAGAATTGACGGCGCAGAGAAGCGAATTTACTTAAGACATGGGGACACGGCTGTCATCTTCCAAGGTACAAAATTTGCATCTCGTCTGATATTATCTTCGATTCAGGCTGTAAAAGCCCATATGAAGGGGAAGAAGTCTTCATGATTTGTTTCGAGATGAAGGAGTTGACGTTGGATATCAGGGATGTGCGGGTGGTGCGAGATTTCCCCGAGGTATTTCCTGAGAAATTGCGAGGATTACCCCCCACATAGAGAGGTAGATTTTCAAATTAAGCTAGTACCGGGTGCCATGCCCGTCTCCAAGACCCCTTACTGGATGGTCCCGAAGGAACTCGCAGAATTTAGAGTTCAGTTGCAAGAACTGGTGGAGTCAGGGTTTGTGCGCCCCAGCTTGTCACCTTGGGGAGCCCCTGTTCGGTTCGTCAAGAAGAAGGATGGAACCTTGTGATTATGCAGACTATCGGGAGCTCAATCGACTGACGGTGCGGAACACTTATCCGCTACCCCAGATCAACAAGCTATTCGATCAACTGGTTGGAGCGCATTGGTTTTCCAAGTTGGATTTGCGCTCGGGGTATTATCAGTTGAGGATACAAGAGGAGGACATCCAGAAAATGGCTTTTAGCTCAAGATACAGACTGTACGAGTTCACCGTAATGCCATTTGGGCTCACAAATGCCCTTCAACTTTCACGAGTCTGATGAACAAGGTGTTTGAGCCCTATTTAGATATCTTCGTCATCATCTTCATCGATGACATCCTGGTCTACTCAAAGACCGAGGAGGATCATATCGATCATCTGACCTTGGTACTAAAGAAGCTAAAATAGCACGCTTTGTTTGCCAAGTTCAGCAAGTGCGAATTCTGGCTTAAAGAGGTTGCTTTCTTGGGCCATGTGATCAGTGGAGCTGGACTAGCTATGGATCCGGCCAAAGTGCGTGCCGTGAAGGAGTGGGCACCCTTGAAGTCAGCGGCCGATGTGCAGAGCTTCCTTGGACTTGCCGGGTACTATCGCAAGTTCGTAAAAGGATTCTCAAAGATTTCCCTTCCTCTTACTACCTTGACAAAGAAAGGTGTGCCATATAAGTGGATACCCCAGTGTGAAGCTGCGTTCCAAGAGCTGAAAGATAGACTTACCTCCGCCCCCATCCTGGCAATTCCGTTTGGGAAGGAAGGATTTCAAGTTTACTCTGATGCATCTTATCAGGGGATGGGAGCGATACTGATGCATCACAGTCATGTAATTGCGTATGCCTCAAGGCAGCTAAAGAAGCATCAACTCAACTATCCAGTTCACGATTTAGAATTGGGGGCAGTGGTGTTCGATCTCAAAGTTTGGAGACGCTATCTATATGGAGTTCATTGCGAGATATTTTCGGACCACCGAAATTTAAAGTATGTTCACACTCAAAAGGAACTTAATTTGAGACAACGACGGATGTTGGAGTTTTTGTGTGACTATGAATTTACTTTGAACTACCACCCCGGAAAAGCAAATTCTGTAGCTGATGCTCTGAGCAGAAAGGTACCAGAAGCAAGTCCTGAGTCCCGATCGGTGAATATGAAATTAGCTCGGATGCTCGAGGAGATGGAGATTACCTTAGTGTATAAAGACCATTTGGAAGAGTATATGAGGTACTTGAATGCGATAAGCATAGTCTGTGATATCCGAGATCGAATTCAGGCAGAGCAAGGAAAGGATGCGGCTCTGGCCCCGACAATAAAGTCAATTGAGGATGGGAATATTGACGAGTACTCCCTAAAAGACGGCCTCGTCCATCTCCGTGGCCGACTCTTCATTCCCAAGGGCGGTAAAATTCGAGATGATATCTTGAGAGAGGCGCATTGCTCTCAGTATTCAGTACATCCGGGTATTGCCAAGATGTACGTCGACCTGCGAAAGACTATGTGTTGGCCGAGAATGAAGAGGGATGTCAGATACTTTGTCACACATTGCGAGGTCTGTCAAAGGGTGAAGGCGGAGTTCAAGAGCCCCGGTGGTTTGTTACAGTCATTGCCCATCCCCGAGTGGAAATTTGAGGATATCTCCATGGACTTCGTTCACGGGTTACCTCGCTCACGCTCAGGGAATGATTCGGAGTGGGTGATCGTTGATTGCCTGACAAAAGTAGGCAGTTTCATCCCTATGAAGAAAGAGGCTCACGTGGATCTCTTGGTACGCCTCTTTGTGGAGCAGATTCTACGGTACCATGGTGTGCCAAAGACAATCATTTCTGACTGGGATGGTCATTTTACCTCTAAGGAGTGGAAAGCTGTACATGCGTACTTGGGTTCGCACCTTACCTTTAGCACAACGTTTCATCCTCAGACGTACGGGCAGTCTGAGAGGACCATCAAAACATTGGAGGACCTATTGAGGTTGTGTGTGTGGGATAGAGGATAGCCGTGGGAAAGGCTCTTACCACAGGTAGAATTCTCCTACAACAACATCCATCAAGCTAGCATCGGTATGGCGCCCCATGAAGCCCTTTACGGAAGAAGGTGTAGAACCCCCTTGTCTTGGGTGTAGGATGAGGACCCGAAGGTATTGGGAGTTGAGTACATTGATGATACCGATGCGGTTGTTAGACAGATACGGGACCGCATGCTTGAGGCTCAAAGTCGGCAGGAGAAAATTATAATGCAAAGCACCAGATGGTGGAATTTTGAGTGGGTGATAAAGTGTTTCTGAATATCCGGCCGATGCATGGCGTGTCACGGGTACGAGGTGTGAAGAAGCACAACCCAAGGTACATTGGGCCTTACACTGTATTGGAAAGAATTGGCCCTTTGGCCTATCGGTTGGAGTTACCACCAGAGCTAGAGAATCTTCACGACGTGTTCCATGTATCGTCACTTCAAAAGGCGATGTTACGGCCTGATCAGTATATCCCCACCACAGATGGTGCAGTAGCGACTGATAGGTCTGTGCGACTAGAGCTAGTGCAGATTGTAGACAACGAGACGAGGATATTGCGCCGCAAGAGCTTTCCTTTGATAAAGGTGCTGTGGTCTAATCATGGGAAGGAGGAGTATACATGGGAGCCAGTGGACTTGATGTAAAAGCGCTACCCGGAGTTGTTCGCTCAAGGTAATTTTTAAAAGCATATTTTATTTTATTTTATGGTTTTCTCTCCCCATAGCCTGAGCCTGATTTCGGAGACAAAATCTTTTATTTTGTTTATATGATTTGTAACGTCCTGATTCGCGCTAGGCCCCTTGTGCGTGCTTTTGAGTCAGAAGAGCTGATTTAGGCTCAGGGAAGTGCTAGCAGCTAGGCTTACACTTGTGTAGGGGAGGTGAAGTCAGCCAAGAGAAGGACACAGGTAGAGACACGAGCGTGTCCCTACCCGTGTGTCTCCACCCAGCACTCGAGCCAGCGACTCGAGTTATTCCAGAGCAGGACATGGGTAGTGACACGGGCGTGTCACTACCCGTGTGTATGAGGACACTGTAGGGGAACGGCTTGTCCCTACCAGTGTGTGTCCAACCAGCGACTCGAGTTATTCTAATGAAGTACACGGGTAGTGACACGGGCGTGTCACTACCAGTGTATATGAGGACACGGTAGAGACACGACGTGTCCCTACCCGTGTGTGTCGAGTAGAGCTCGACGAAATGTGTCCCGAGGATGACACAGGTAGAGACACGGGCGTGTCCCTACCCGTGTGTGTCGAGTAGAGCTCGACGAGATGTGTCCTGAGGAGGACACGGGTAGGGACACGGGCGTGTCCCTACCCGTGTGTGTCAAGCAGAACTCGACGAAGCATGTCCCGAGCAGGACACGGTCAGCAATACGGCCGTGTCACTTGGACACGGGTAGAGACACGGGCGTGTCTCTACCCATGTTAGTGTATCGAAATGGCATTCGAACCGTCGACGACGCTTCGCCCGAGCAGGACACGGGTAAGGACACGGGTGTGTCCCTACCCGTGTCATTTCCATATATAAGGGGAAAATGAAACCCTAGCCATTTTCATTCTTCATTCCAAGCCCTTTCTCTAGAAAAAACTGCTGGAGAGGAGGATGAAGGTGCTGGAGCAAGTCTTCATCCCGAGAAGAACCGCCGCCGCCGAGGAGAAGAAGATGCCGCCGAGAAGAGTGACAAGATCCTTGGACAAAATTGGTGGAAGCACCAGAAACGAGGTGAGCTTCCTCCCCTCTCCCTTGGTGCTAGATCTTTAGTTATTTCTTAGGAGAGATATCGACTCAAGAGAGTCTTGATTTCAGAGGAGAAGTTTCTTAGGAAAGGCCATGCTAGGACTTGTGTTCTAGGGTTAGAAGTCTTCAACCTCTCCCTCTTTCTATGTGATGATGGAGGATGGTTCCGTGAAAAAAAGTGGCCTTTTTGATGGTGAATAAGGGAGGAGGAAGTCTGGTTGTGATTTGCAGGAGATCGGCTTGAGGAGGAAGATGAACTGATGTCGTTCATTCCGCCTTAAGATGCGTGCAGAATTTGCGTTCTGCACGCAACGATCTTCTTGGCCATTTTCAGGTGTGATATGGCTAGAACTGGGCTTTTGACTAAACACGAAAGTCGAAGCCCTTGAAAATACCTTTCCAATGAGTGGTTGCATGACTTCAGGCGAAGTCTGTAGCCACAGGAAAGTTTGAACGAAACTGACGGCCGACAAACCAAGCGTGCAGAAATTGTGTTCTGTGCGCAACAGATTTTAAAGCCGATTTCAAGTGTGTTACTGTCGGATCTGGGTTGTGCTCTGAACATGAAAGTTGTAACACATGGAAAGACCTTTGCAACGAGAGGTTACACGCCTTCATCGGATTCCTATAGCTTCGGAAGTCCTCGATCGAAGTCGCTGTCCAGAAGGTGTCCTGCACCTAAAATTCTGGTGTTGGTGTAGAGTCGGGTTTGGACTCGGTAGAGGCAATGTAGCAAATTGACATTGAGGTTGGGTGAACTCTTTTATGTTAACCATCATAGTTCAATGAATGATGAAGTTTGATGAATGGATCCCCTGTAAATGATTTGTGATGTGAAGCGTACTTAAACGAATCGACATGGTAGAAATTGGTGAACCAATAGAAATGCACATCATGTTAATAATGTGTTGAAATCATTTGGAAATGAAATTTAGGATGCTAATCAATGGCCATGTGAATAATTGTTTAACGGAATGAATTTAGTAGTCCAATGCTTAGAGTGGTGTCTCCCTACGGGTAGCATTGTGAAAAGATGTAGGTGCGGGTGTTTGACCGCACTAGTTTTGATAGTGTTGAGAAGAGTCATAAATGGATGGTTGGGCTTGGTCCTCGGTGTTCATTCCCGAGGATCCTTCCGTGCCACGAAAATGTGAAATTGCATGCGGTGTGAGTCGATACACGGTGTCGTAATCCTGGGTTAAGGATAGTGTGGCAGGTCTACGGGCTCGCCAGTCGTCACACCGACGGGAGTTGACAGTTAGACCTTGGGCAGTTGGGCTTATTCCTCGGTGCTCATTTCTCGGGGCTCCTTCCGTGCCAAGTGGACTGTTGGGCTTTGTCCTCGTGCTTTTTCCGAGGCTTCTTCCGGGTCACACATGGCCAGTTCGGGGCTTGGTTCTCGGTGCAGATCTACCCGAGACTCCCGCTGGGCCGTAGTACGTATGGGGGATCCGCTGTTGTGTTCTTAGTGTTGAGGAGTACAGAGGCCTAAACGAAGTAATGTGGATGCCCGCTTAGTAGTAGAGAAACCCGCTCTACTGTCACCGCCTGACCACGACGGTTGACGCCTGAGAGGTTAGCTACCTGCTCGAAAAGTGGGAACTACAAGTCTGTGTTGACATAGCAATTGCATGTGCGTATTCATGGGTGAGTCATTGCATTGCATACATACCATTACAATACATTGCATATCAAGATATTCATCGTATATGTTTGTATGGGCACTCCTATATGATGAGTTACTTTACTGTTAAACTGATCCTTAACTTATAAGTCTGTATGAGCATTCTTATAAGTTAAGTTACTTTCATGTTTTAGATTTATATACTTGATGGATTGATATAGCTTGAGTAGAATTAATATAGTAGACTACTATTAATCTAGTTATACATTTCTTCTATTACTGCTCACGATATGTGTACTTAATCCATCTGCCTGTACTTGCTTATATTGCTATTTATATATTGTACCCTTGTTTCTTTCTCTGCCCGGTGCCGAGGATTCGCCGGGGGAGCGGATGTGAAAGCCACTTAGTCTTTTCGACTAACAGTTGCTACGCCTTCCTTTTTAGGAGGAATCCCCGCAGGTAGAGCAGCCGCAGACTATGCAGCAGGACAGCCAGGCCAGGACGACAGGGCCTGAAGGGACGGTGCCGTCGCTACCGTCAGTCACCGATGTGATTTCTGAGAGATTTTTATGGATCCCTTTGGGCGTATTTTAGCTGTACTCTGATATTTTAAAAGCTTGTTGTAGCTTCTTTTATTGATGTACTTTTGGACTTCTATTACTTATGTGTGGATTGGCTTCTGTTATGTTTTGGTTGAGTTGTCATTTGCTTGAAATTGGTTATAGCCGGCACGATAGGCATCTTGTGGTACAGGTTAGCCCGTGTGCTAATGTTATCGCAAGACGGATGTTCTGGGCATAAGAACTCCTTTGTGCCGTGTTTTGTGTTCCGGGAGGGGTGTCTTACACAAATCATCTGAGTGTTTGCGACACCACTTTATCATTATTTTTAATTCTACCGATGGATGTTGAGCCGGAGTACCTAGTTTACATTAATGAATCTCACCATGAGTTTGTTCCTGAGCCTAATTATGAGGATATGATAGAAGTTAAGGGCTAACAAGATGAACACTTAGTCTGTGTCTTGCATTATAGCCTGATCACCCCTAGCGATTCTATTGATGATGATCATAGGAGGGACAATATTTTTTGCACTACTGTACACATCCACGGACAATTTTATTTTTTACCATTGATAGTGGTAGTATGAAGAACTTCATTCTCACCGTATGGTAGAAATATTTGGGCTTGAGATGCATCCGTTAGAATAACCCTATAACATATCCAGAGTTAATAGTCATTTTGTTGGGTACATTGGTCAAATGTACCTGATTTGAAGAAGCCTCACCCAACTCAATGATATACATCATAATGTATTTGATGTATGTTTGAGTTACTTGTGCAGGTTAAGAAATCACTGGACTGAAGCAAAAAGTTTCTAAGTCCATGTGTCGACACCCAGAGGGAAAGTGTCGACACTTAAGAAAGCTTGTGTCGACACCCAGACAAGCAGTGTCGACACTTGGAGTCATTGTGTCGACACCTGGGATGCAGAGTCGACATCAGACAAAAAGTGTCGACACTTGGAGCTGTGTCGACACTCAGTGAAGAAAAGTGCAGACAGAAAGTGTCGACACAAGGAGGTGTGTCGACACCCAGTGAAGCTGTGTCTACACCAGAAAGTGTCGACACTTGGAGCTGTGTCGACACTCAGCAAAAGTCTGCAGAGTCTAAGTACAAGTGTCGACACTCAACACAATGTGTCGACACTATGCAAAAGAGTCAGCACTTGAAGTAAGTGTCGACACTCAACACAATGTGTCGACACTCAACAGAAGAGTCAACATTTGAAGTATGTGTCGACACCCAGAACAATGTGTCGACACACAGCTGAAGACTCAACACTTGAAGAAAGTGTCGACACAAGAAGCTGTGTCGACACTTAGCAAAGAAAAGAATTATCAACAAAATATTCTAAGTACAAGTGTCGACACTAAGGGAATGTGTCGACACTCAGCTGAAGTCTCAACAACAAGAAGGTGTGTCGACACAAGGAGCTGTGTCGACACTCAGCAAGATTCAACATAGAAGACTATGTGTCGACACCAAGAAGCAGTGTCGACACTTGACAGATTCAACACAAGAAGATGTGTCGACACAAAGGAGATGTGTCGACACATAGAAGAATTCAGCAAAAGCTAGAAGAACAAGTACTTGTGTCGACACTCAATTTCAGTGTCGACACATGCAGAAGAATCTATGTCGAGACATACAAGGAGTTGTGTCGGCACCTTGTAGACTTGTGTCGACACTTACACAACATGTGTCGACACTTGGACTATAAGTGTCGACACTTAAAGACAGAAAGTCTCGACACTTACAGACAGTTAGAGATTTTCAAGAAGTGACTGGATGATTTGACAGATGCCGTTCCAGCCGGTCTACAGCACCTGTCAGAGATATCAGAAGTCAGTTATGGACCGGACCAGCCGGTTACCATGAAGAAGGCCTATAAATAGGCACCTATAGTTTACAGAAACTGTTGTTGAAAGAAGTTCAAAGTTGTTGAAAGTGGTTAAGAATTGTTGAAGTAATTATTGAAGTAATACAAAGAGTATCAACACAAGAAGATCTAGCAGTTAAAGTGCAGATCTAAGAAGTTGGAGAGAGAGGGCTCCATCCAAGAAATCAGCCTTTGGAACTAGGCTGAGAAGAAGGATTCAGATTCAATTCTGGATCTTAAGTGGCAGAGGTCAAGGAACAACTGCAGAGGATTCAGTCTTATTCAGTTCTACTCAAGAAGCTTTGAAGAAAGCTAAGTCAGGGTGAATCCAGCTGAGTTCTTCCAAGAACTCATCAAGAATCTCTCAACTCCCCTCCTTTAATTTTGAGTTGTAGAGTTATTATTTGTATTACATTTGTAACTTGTAGGATCCATTGGATCTGAGTGAATTGTAAGCCTGTATTTATAAAGGCTGAGGGTAGGGCTTGTTAGCCTGAGTGTAGGAGATAGAGATCTCTGAGTGTAGGCCTTGTTGGCTGAGTGTAGGCCTTGGTTGGCTGAGTGTAGGCCTTGTGGCTGAGTGTAGGCTTTAGGAGAAAGCTGAGTTGTAAGGCTTTGGGCCTGAGGTAGGAAACAATTTGGGTTCTGAGACAGTGGAGAAGTTTGGCCGAATCTAGTACACTGCTAGATAGGCGAAGGGGGAAAGTGGATGTACCCATATCTTGGGGAACCACTATAAAACACTGTGTGCTGTGCTGTGATTGTTCTGTGGATTAGCTGTGTATGTTTTGTTATTGCTGTTTGCTGTGCAAAAGTAGTTAGAAATCTGTGATATAACTGTTTGGCTGCCAACAAAGTTAGAAAAGGATTATGTCACCTATTCACCCCCCCTCTAGGTGTTTAGGTACCATATCTTTCAAGTGGTATCAAAGCGAGGTTCCTCAAAACAAGGACTAACAGTCTGAGGAGATCCTGTTTGGCAGATTCAGTGTAAGGGACAACACAGATTCAAGAAATTCAAGAAAATCAAGAAACATGGGGTCCTATGAGAATCATAAGGAATTGGGTTCCATGAAATTACCCATATGCAGGAAGGAGATCTTTGGGATCTGGAAAGAAAGGGTAAGGCTATTTATGGAGGCCTCAGACCCTAGAATCTACATCACAGTAAAGGAAGGGCCTTATGTGCCTATGAAGATTTCAGTTCTAGATGCAAACCAGAGAACTCCAAAGGATTTCTCTGAGATGACTAAGGATGAAATTGTCCTGGCCACCATGGACAAGAGGGCACAAAACATAATAGTGAGTGCCATTGATGATGCAACTTTTCAGAACTTAATTCACTGTAAAACAGCAAAAGAGATGTGGGATACTCTCATTGTCTATATGGAAGGTTCTGAAGAAGTTAGGCAAGATAGGAAGTCCTTGCTAAATCAGGAGTATGAAAGCTTTAGGCAAGGAAAGGGTGATAACATCACTGAGTGCTATAAGAAATTTTACAGAATAGTTAATGAACTCATGTCTTATGGAAGAGAGTTCAGTAACTATGAACTAAATGACAAGTTCTTAAGGTCCCTAACCAAAGATTGAGACACCAAGATCTGTGCCATAAGAGAAATGGCTAAGTTGGGGGAAATTCCTCCTCCCACACTGTTTGGCAAGCTATTGTCTTATGAAATGCAGTTAACAGTGAGAAAAGAGGAGGAGAAATCAACAAGGACTGAGCACAAAGAAAGAACTGTTGCTTTCAAGACAGAAGTTCCCAGAAAGTGCAGGAATAAGTCTTCAACTCCACCTCCAGAGGTAGTTGAATCAGAGTCTGATGAGTCTGTCAGCACAAAGTCTAAGAGCAGTGAAAGTGATGAAGACTTTGCTACTTTCACTAGACACTTTCAGAAGTTTTTGAAAAAGAAACAGTGGAGGTCAAGGCCTTCTACATCACAAGGAAAGGAAGACTTTTATCAGAAAAAGAGATCTTCAAAGAATGACAAGAAAAGGACAAAATCAAGCAAGGCAACTGGTTCAAAGATTGTTTGCTATTGCTGCAATAGACAGGGCCATGTTATTGCAGATTGTCCAGAGAAGAGAAAGGAATCTGTTGACAGGAAAAAGACTCACTTCAAAGGGAAGAAAGAAAAGTCTTTTGTTGCTAAGAAGGAGAAGACTCTATCAGATATCTCTTCTTCAGAAACTGAGTCTGAGGCTGAAGCCTACATAGGGCTGTTTGCTGAAGAAGAAGAGGAAGAATTCATGCAGATCTTGGAGTCAATTTATGAACAAGAAGACAGTCATTGCCAAGGGCTAATGGCTTTGACAGAAAGTGCCAAAATCCTGGAGCAGCCAGGACCCAGTCAGGTACAAAGTTCAAGTTTAAATTCAGTTTCTTGTTCTAGTTCAGAATCAGATTCTTCTTCATCAAGTGATGAGAATATATCTGAGTCTGAGGAAGATATTCATCAGCTTATAGATGAATATAAGGTACTGTTGCAAGCCTACAAAAAAAGCAAGACCCTAGCCAAAAGTCAGACAAAGGAAATTGCTGATCTTAAAGCTGCTGCAACAGATTTTGAGAAGCAATTTGATCAAAAACTAAATGAGGTAGCCAGGCTGAAACATATTACTGTGATTCAGATGGGAACTATCACCTATAAGAATGATCAAATTAAGAGACTGGAGATCAATCTTCAAAAAGAGAGAGAGCTTGTTGCTAGGTTTTCAAAACCTAAATCAGTGCTACCCTTAATTGATGAATTTGTTCATCATAAAGGCAAGGCTGGGCTGGGTTTTGTTAGACCTGCAGAGACTGAGCAGTCCAAGTATAAGTCCAAGGGCAAAGCCCCAACATTCAACAAGCCTGCTGTAGTCAAGACAGCCAAGGCAGTACCTAAGCAAAGGTACAATAAATTTGAATGTTGGTGCTGTGGCAAAGTTGGCCATTTTGCAGTAGACTGTTGGCACAATGTGAGTGCCAAAGTGAGTTCCAAACTACCTGTTGGAAAGCCAGTAGGTAGGTTTGTCAAATTGCAAACTAACAATCACCAAGGACCCAAGAATACTTTGGGTTCTAAGGTTCATTAATTTGTTTTGCAGGTGAGTCCAAGTGGCCATACCCCTACATGGTACTTGGACAGTGGATGTTCCAGACATATGACTGGAACTAGGGGACTACTGAAGGACTACATTCCAATCAAAAATGGTCCTAAAGTGACCTTTGGTGGTTCTGAAAAAGGAATCATCAAAGGGTTTGGTAACATTTCTTCAAACTTAGTTACCATTACTCAAGTGGCTAATGTTAAAGGGTTGAAACACAACCTAATAAGTATAAGTCAATTAAGTGATGTAGGATATGACATCTCATTTGTTAAAAATGGTTGTCATATCAAGAGGTCAAGTGATCAAGAGATCATTTTGACAGGTTATAGGAAGAGGAATGTCTACTGCCTAGACATTATGATTGAGAACAATGGTTCTCCAGTTTGTCTTGTAGCTGACGAGACAGTCTCTCATTGTGTCAAATGGCACAAGAGGCTAGCCCATCTTAACTACAAGACTATTAGCAAACTCTTTAGCAAAGAGTTAGTGAGGAATGGTCCTCAAGTTAAGTGTGTCAAAGATGGTATTTGCTCAGCTTGTCAAAAGGGCAAGCAGACTAAATCCACCTTTAAAAGCATAGAAAACAAAGATGCTGTGAGGTGTTTGTACCTCTTGCATTTGGATCTCTTTGGTCCAATGCCAGTTCACAGCTTAGGTAGGAAGGTCTATACCCTTGTAGTTGTAGATGACTACTCAAGGTTTTCCTGGGTGTTCTTCTTAAGACAGAAATCTGAAACACCTAGTGTCTTCTACAGCTTTGTCAAGCAAATTCAGAATGAACTAAATAGTGCTGTGGTCAAAATTAGAAGTGACCATGGTACTGAGTTTCAATCTGAAAGCATGACAAAACTATGTGAAGACTTTGGGATATTTCAAGAATTCTCTTCACCTAGAACACCTCAGCAAAATGGCATTGCTGAGAGGAAGAATAGAACCTTGATAGAGCCTGGTAGAACCCTATTGAGTGATACATCACTGCCAGAGTATTTCTGGGCTGAAGCAGTTAACACTGCATGCCATGTTATAAATAGGGCTACCATCACTAAAAGGCTAAACAAGACCCCCTATGAAGTTGTGAAAGGCAGGAAACCAAACCTATCCTACTTCAGGATCTTTGGTTGCAAATGCTTCATACTTAACAATGGGAAGTCTTACTTAACTAAGTTTGCTGCCAAGTCCCAAGAGGGAATTTTTGTTGGGTACAGCAATAATAGTAAGGCTTATAGAGTCTACAACTTGACTACACAAGTTGTAGAAGAATCAGTGCATGTAGTTTTTGATGAGACTAAACTTATTAATAATGAGTTGTCTAGCAATGTATGCAGCCCCACAGGTTTGACAAAGAAAATGGACAAGCTTACTTTAGAAGAAGTGCCTGCTGCAAGACAGCAAGGAGAGGAGAGTAGCTGCTGTCCAGGGGGAGAACTACATGTGCCAGTTGATGAAGAAATCCAAGGTATACAGCATGATGCAGATGCTGAAGTGGTTCAACCTGAAGTGAGGATGCCTCCAGCCCACAGGCATCTTAGAGATCATCCAGTAGAGCTGATTATTGGAGATCCAAGACAAGGAGTTCAAACTAGGAGCAGAAATCAGGATGCTGCAATCTATTCCAGCTTTCTGTCACAAGTTGAACCTAAGAAATTTGAAGAAGCAATACAAGATCCACAATGGACTGAAGCAATGCAAGAAGAGCTTAATCAGTTCAAGAGGTGCAAGGTTTGGGAACTTGTTCCTAAACCTAAAGACCACAATGTAATAGGAGTTAAGTGGATCTACAGGAATAAGATGGATGAACAAGGAGTCATCATTAAGAATAAGGCTAGACTGGTTGCTAAAGGATATAGGCAAGAAGAAGGTATTGACTTTGATCAAACCTTTGCTCCAGTAGCCAGACTGGAAGCCATAAGAATGTTCTTGGCCTATGCAACCTATCAAGGATTCAAGGTATACCAAATGGATGTCAAGTCAGCATTCCTAAATGGTAATTTGAAAGAAGAAGTCTATGTGGAGCAGCCTGCAGGTTTTGTTGATCCAACTCTACCTCATTATGTCTATAGACTTAGGAAAGCTTTATATGGGTTAAAGCAAGCCCCTAGGGCTTGGTATGAAACCCTATCTAGTTTCCTCATTGAGAACAAGTTCTCAAGGGGGAAAATAGATAAGACTCTATTCCTTAGGGAATCTAGAGGCAAAGTCATACTAGTCCAAATATATGTAGATGACATTATATTTGGGTCTACTGAAAGCAGCCTTTGCAAAAAGTTTGCAAAACTTATGCAAGGTCAGTTTGAAATGAGTAGTATGGGAGAGCTGAAGTTTTTCTTGGGTCTCCAAGTTAAACAGACTGAAAATGGTTTATCCATATGTCAGTCAAAGTTCACCCTAGAACTCATAAGGAAGTATGGTATGGATTCATCCAGTACCATGAAGACTCCTATGGGGTCAAGTATGTCTCTTAGCAAGGATGATGCAGGGAAACCTGTAGATGAAACCTTGTATAGAGGGATAGTTGGCTCCCTATTATACTTGACTGCTAGTAGACCAGACATCATGTATGCTACATGTGTTTGTGCAAGGTATCAAGCCTGCCCTAAAGAGTCTCATTTGACTGCAGTCAAAAGAATATTGAGATATCTAAAGGGCACTCCCTATCTAGGCCTCTGGTACCCTAGGAATGGAGACTTTGATCTAACAGGTTATTCAGATGCAGACTTTTTAGGATGCAAAGAGGATAGAAAGAGTACTACTGGAACCTGTCAATTCCTAGGTGGGAGACTAATTTCATGGAGCAGCAAAAAGCAGACTAGTGTGGCTATCTCCACAGCTGAGTCAGAGTATGTGGCTGCAGGAAGTTGCTGTGCTCAACTTCTGTGGATTCAACATCAGCTAGAGGACTATGGATTTCAGGTAAGTAGAACTCCACTTTACTGTGATTCTACAAGTGCTATTTCAATAGCTAATAACCCTATATCTCATAGTAGAACAAAACATATTGAGATTAAATATCATTTTCTTAGGGAGCATGTAGAAAGAGAAGATATTTTATTAGAATATGTTAAAACAAATGAACAAGTAGCTGATATGTTTACTAAGCCACTAGAAGAAGCTAAGTTCAATAGATTCAAAATTGAACTAGGAATGATAAACTTAGACTAAATTTACAGAATAGAAAATTGGCTAAGTAAAAAGGTGTCGACACATAGACAAGTCTATGTCGACACAGAATAGTGGTGTCGACACTTCAGGAGAAAGGTGTCGACACATCTAGGAATGTGGTGTCGACACTTCAGAATGTTAGTGTCGACACATGACAAGTAGGTGTCGACACATCCAATATGGTGTCGACACTTAAGTTTTACTCAGAATTTTTCTAAGTAAAGTCTCAACAATGTGTCGAGTTATGTTGTGTCGACACATAACCAAGTGTCGACACATAAAATCTGTTGACTAAACTTGTGTCGACACATGTGTGTCGAGACATTATAAGTCAGTGTCGACACTTATTGCCAGTGTCGACACATCCTAAGATAGCTGTCCCGCCTGTTCATCTTCAAAATTAGACAGGTATAAATAGGGTTCTGTCTTTGTTTGTTGACACGCTTTCAAAGTTTCGAGACCAAAACTATTGTGTCGACACTTCTCTTTTCTAAAAGACAAATTCTCCAAACCCTAATGGCTCCTAAGCTTGAGGAGAACGTTAACGAGGGCTATGAGCTTGTGCGCGGTGCGTTCGAAGAAGCTGATCAAGAAATCAAGTCGGTGGTAACCCTAGTCGCCAATTCTGGACTAGAATACTTGGTTTCAGAACCAACAAAGATTTGGAAAAAGGAAGTTCTTGAATTCCTTAATGGAGCTGCTGTAGATGAATCTGGATACAGAATCAAATCCAGAGTTCATGGATCTAAGGTCAAGTTTCACCAAAAAGTCTGAGGAAGGTACTCCAGCTACCTAAAACACAAGATGAAGAAGAAGTAACTGCATCCAAGACCAGGGAAGCTCTTACCTGGTGTGGACTTGATCCTAAGATGAAGATAGGATCTGTATTCAACAGAAAAGGCATGAATAACCAAGGAAAGTTCATGTCTGAGATAGTAGGAAAAGTCTTACTCAGCAAGACTGGAGGGCATGACAGAGTGTCTGCCTACATGTTTGAAATCATGACAAGAATAATCTTCACTCTGAAAATAGATTGGTCTCAAGTGGTGTATGAGAAAATCAAGGAGAGTCTGAAGAAGCCCAACCTGGGCAGAATACTTAGTCTCTACCTAGCTGGTACCATACCAGAGGTAATGAATACAGCTGCAGGAAGTAAGATCAACCACATGAGGAAGATGGATCAAAGGATATTTTCCAGATGGGACAGGGTGTTGTCCAAGGAAGTGGCAACCCCAGAGAAGCCAGTTACTGAGAAGGAGATTCCTCCTAAGAAAAAGAGAAAGACAGTTCCTGTGACACAAGAGTCCTCCAGCAGTTCAGGGAGTGAAGAACAAGTTGTTTTCACTCCTGATGATCAAGAGGAAGTGGGTGCAGAGAAGACCCCTGCTGCTGAAGATATTGCTGAGATCCAGGAGGAGCTACCACAGGCTAGCCCCATCCACAGGGATCAAAGCCAGGGGGAGCCTCCAGTAGTAGAAGAACCCTCTACTCTGGACAGTGAGCAAGCCACTAACATCATCCAAGAGGTACTCATTGACCTAAATACATTGAATTTTTCTATAGTAGATTCTGATTTGTCTGATGTACATCAGCAAACTCAGCTAGACAGTCAAGAACCAGATGTTGTTATCCAAGACACATCTGTTGTACTAGAAGTGGTTCCTGATCAAGTAGTTGAAGAACCAAGAACTTCTCCAGCTTCTTCACCTCAAGAGTTTACAATGGAAGATCTATTCCTAAATCTAGATCAAGAAGATTTTGATATGGACAAGGATGCTGCTGCTGAAGATAAGAGTGCTGCTGCTGAGGGGGAGCACATGGAAGTACTGGAAGAGCCTATTAGGCTAGAAACTGAGCAAGCACCTGATGTGCAAACTGAGAAGCCTCAAAGCCCTAAGGAAAGGGTTGAAATAACCAGCACTTCAGAATCTGAAGAAGATGAGGCTGCAAAGGCTAAAAGGAAGAAATTATATGTTTTTAAAAGAAGAAGCCAGAGTTACAAGAAAGCTCTGCAATCTGTAGCCCCACAGCCTATAATTCAACAAGCCCCAACTGTTGATTATAGTGCTTTACTGATTGCACTGCAGATCAAAATGGATGAACAAAGAAAGGCTATAGAGGCTTATGTTGATGAAGGGCAGAAGACTTTACAGTTTGACCTGGCCCAAGAAATAAAGTCTATAAGGTTTGAGATGAACCTTAATAAGAAGGAGATGAATGAATGCTTCCACAAGGGTGGAAATGCTGTGGTGTATCTGGCAACACACCAAGAGAAGATAAAGGCTCAGGTAGATGATATAGCCTTAAAGCAAGGATATGTGCTGGAAAACCAAATCAGAATGAATGACAATCTGACTGCATCACACAATGCTATAGTCACTGAATTGAAGAATAAGAATGCTGAACCTTCTACATCTGCTGCTGCAGTTAAGGCTGACTTTGATAAAGTATTTCAAGCTGAGATTACTGCTGTCAAGACTGCAATTCAAGCCTCTCAGAAAGCTATCTCTGAACAACTGCAAAAGCTAAAACCATTCTTTAAAGAGGGAATCAGATATTTGGACAGTCAAATAAGATTTCAAAAGGATGATGTCAGAGACCATATGGCTATAGAAGTCATAAAGGGGGAGAGAGTATTAGTCAAAGCTAGCTCTGACCATGCCAAATGGATATCTAACTCCATCAGAGCTACACTGGGCTATCCTCCACTCTGTGATGATGATAATGTTGCTGAATCAGGGATTCAAACTGCATATCTTGGAGGTGAGCAACCAGAGGTAGCTCAAGTGATTTATCCACCTCCAGATTTTGAAATGATTCAAGCAGATGTCCAGACAATGTATAGCCCAACTGAAGGGAAGCCTAATGTTATTCTGGATAAGGTTGTTCAACCTATTTCTGCAGCTATGCAAGAGGCATTAGAAAAAGAAGAAGAGGCAAGGTTGTCAAAGAAGAGGTTTAGGGAACAAGCAGAACAAAGGCCAGATTTTGAACAGTGGAGCCCTACCTCTAGAAATATAATTTTAACTGCCTGGAAAGCTGCCAAGGACAATGCTCATGAAAGGAACAAGTGGTTCTCTGAAGCAGAATGGAGGAAACATGAAATAAGACAGGAGGCCATTGTTCAATATAGAAGAAAGGCAAAGATGGGAAAGCTACCTCCTACTGCAGTGGAGCCTAGCAAGTACTTTCCCAAGCCATACCACTATTTTGAAAGGCAGAAAATCAAAGCAGAAGAGCTGAAGAAGAAGGACTTAAAAGGCAAGAAGCCTGCTGATGCTGCAACTGCTGAAGCCACTGTCAAAGCTCAAGTCCAATCAGGCAAAGGCATTGTTATCAAAGAACCAGATCAGAAATAGATTAGGAATTGACTTGAAGATTGTTGTAATCTTTTGAATGAAATACATTTTTGTAAACCATTGAAGATGTATTAGAAAAATGTTAGAACAATAAATGATAAATATATTTCATGATTGTTCTGAGAATATGTCTATTTCTTGTTTGTTCTGCAATGTTGAATGTGTATACATGTGTGAAATATTACATGTTTATGTTTACCCTGCTGATTATAATCTGCTTTATATCATTCTATAATTTTTAATTATGAATGGTGTATATCATTGACTAAGGGTTATGACTTCTCCAAATAGGGGGAGATTGTTGGGTACATTGGTCAAATGTACCTGATTTGAAGAAGCCTCACCCAACTCAATGATATACATCATAATGTATTTGATGTATGTTTGAGTTACTTGTGCAGGTTAAGAAATCACTGGACTGAAGCAAAAAGTTTCTAAGTCCATGTGTCGACACCCAGAGGGAAAGTGTCGACACTTAAGAAAGCTTGTGTCGACACCCAGACAAGCAGTGTCGACACTTGGAGTCATTGTGTCGACACCTGGGATGCAGAGTCGACATCAGACAAAAAGTGTCGACACTTGGAGCTGTGTCGACACTCAGTGAAGAAAAGTGCAGACAGAAAGTGTCGACACAAGGAGGTGTGTCGACACCCAGTGAAGCTGTGTCTACACCAGAAAGTGTCGACACTTGGAGCTGTGTTGACACTCAGCAAAAGTCTGCAGAGTCTAAGTACAAGTGTCGACACTCAACACAATGTGTCGACACTATGCAGAAGAGTCAGCACTTGAAGTAAGTGTCGACACTCAACACAATGTGTCGACACTCAACAGAAGAGTCAACATTTGAAGTATGTGTCGACACCCAGAACAATGTGTCGACACACAGCTGAAGACTCAACACTTGAAGAAAGTGTCGACACAAGAAGCTGTGTCGACACTTAGCAAAGAAAAGAATTATCAACAAAATATTCTAAGTACAAGTGTCGACACTAAGGGAATGTGTCGACACTCAGCTGAAGTCTCAACAACAAGAAGGTGTGTCGACACAAGGAGCTGTGTCGACACTCAGCAAGATTCAACATAGAAGACTATGTGTCGACACCAAGAAGTAGTGTCGACACTTGACAGATTCAACACAAGAAGATGTGTCGACAGAAAGGAGATGTGTCGACACATAGAAGAATTCAACAAAAGCTAGAAGAACAAGTACTTGTGTCGACACTCAATTTCAGTGTCGACACATGCAGAAGAATCTGTGTCGAGACATACAAGGAGTTGTGTCGACACCTTGTAGACTTGTGTCGACACTTACACAACATGTGTCGACACTTGGACTATAAGTGTCGACACTTAAAGACAGAAAGTCTCGACACTTACAGACAGTTTGAGATTTTCAAGAAGTGACTGGATGATTTGACAGATGCCGTTCCAGCCGGTCTACAGCACCTGTCAGAGATATCAGAAGTCAGTTATGGACCGGACCAGCCGGTTACCATGAAGAAGGCCTATAAATAGGCACCTACAGTTTACAGAAACTGTTGTTGAAAGAAGTTCAAAGTTGTTGAAAGTGGTTAAGAATTGTTGAAGTAATTATTGAAGTAATACAAAGAGTATCAACACAAGAAGATCTAGCAGTTAAAGTGCAGATCTAAGAAGTTGGAGAGAGAGGGCTCCATCCAAGAAATCAGCCTTTGGAACTAGGCTGAGAAGAAGGATTCAGATTCAATTCTGGATCTTAAGTGGCAGAGGTCAAAGAACAACTGCAGAGGATTCAATCTTATTCAGTTCTACTCAAGAAGCTTTGAAGAAAGCTAAGTCAGGGTGAATCCAGCTGAGTTCTTCCAAGAACTCATCAAGAATCTCTCAACTCCCCTCCTTTAATTCTGAGTTGTAGAGTTATTATTTGTATTACATTTGTAACTTGTAGGATCCATTGGATCTGAGTGAATTGTAAGCCTGTATTTATAAAGGCTGAGGGTAGGGCTTGTTAGCCTGAGTGTAGGAGATAGAGATCTCTGAGTGTAGGCCTTGTTGGCTGAGTGTAGGCCTTGGTTGGCTGAGTGTAGGCCTTGTGGCTGAGTGTAGGCTTTGGGAGAAAGCTGAGTTGTAAGGCTTTGGGCCTGAGGTAGGAACCAATTTGGGTTTTGAGACAGTGGAGAAGTTTGGCCGAATCTAGTACACTGCTAGATAGGCGAAGGGGGAAAGTGGATGTACCCATATCTTGGGGAACCACTATAAAACACTGTGTGCTGTGCTGTGATTGTGCTGTGAATTAGCTGTGTATGTTTTGTTATTGCTGTTTGCTGTGCAAAAGTAGTTAGAAATCTGTGATATAACTGTTTGGCTGCCAACAAAGTTAGAAAAGGATTAGGTCACCTATTCACCCCCCTCTAGGTGTTTAGGTACCATATCTTTCACATTTGGCTACTCCTGTTACCCACCTTTGTAAAGTAGAGTTTTCTATATCGGCACCAATTAGGATAGAGTGTTATGCCATGTCACTATCATGGATGTCTGTCACAGCCTATTAGGTTGATCTTGGCAGTATGACCAGCATGTCATGTATGATGGTACAAAAAACTCTCATTCCTTCGAGCATAATGGACGCGAGATTATTTTTATTTCCTAGAAGAACTGTCTTATTCTAAGGGCATGCGAGGACCTCTACATATTCTAGTTTACTTCTCCTTGACTCCACCACACACTACTTACCACACTACTACTGAAACCCCCACCCCATGAAGTAAGTAGTGATCTAGTTGTGCCACTCACCCCATATAACTTAGACTCGATTCCACATTTATCAATTTTTGAAGTGTCACCTACTCGAGTCCACATACCTCACTATGTTGACTTTGTTGGTATTACCATGGTGATTTGGAAGTGATCAAACATGTGGTATCACTGACAATGCAATATGATCCTATGAGGTCGCATATAAGAGCTCTTGAGAAGTTGGAAAAGTTTTTGTTGGCCCTGCTCATATGTGATATGAGTGAAGGACCAAGCCTACAATGTTCTGGATATAGAAGAATTTCATTCCGGGACCTGTATTGTGAATATGGGTCATCAGGTAAGTTATCGGAAGAAAGCTAAGGGAAATTCGTCGAGTATGGATGAGTGGTTTCGACGAATGGTCTAGATTCGTCGAGTATCGTCTTGACATCTCTACGCTTCCGTCTTAGATTCATCGAGTATCGTAGAGACAACTCAACGATTCGTCGAGTATCATCGAGACATCTCAACGCTTCTGTTTTGGATTTGTCGAGTATCATCATAACATATTCGATGAGTTAGACCTCGATTCGTCGTATATCGCCTTGATACCTGGACGATTTGCCCTATGTCGATTCGTCGAATATTCATATGTTAACTCAACGAATAGTTTTGATTCGTCGAATCTCAAAGTGATACTCGACGAATTCTGTTTCGACAGGTTTATTTCCTCTAAGTCCGATTCGTCTGGTATGCGGTTTAATGGCCTGGTTCGGTATCCTGTATAAATAGGATTTATACAGAAAGCCTGAAAGGTAACTGTTCATTCCCGACCTAATCCCGTGACAGCCTCTTTTCCCGACGATGGAAGTGTTCCGCAAGTCGCTGATCGCCGCTCCCTGCCGCCGACCGCCGAGCCTCTTTCTTCGACGGAAAATGTTTCCTGTGCGTCGGATTTATCACCGCCACCTCTCCTTGAATGGATCTAGTAGTCCGTGGAGACGTTGAGGGCAAACCGAATTATGACCTAGATCTTGTGCGATAAGAGTCTAGGGTTCTTCGTGCTCATGCGGATATTCATAGAGGCGTGGACACTATTCTATGCTCAAAACTCCAGCCGTTGCCGTTCGTTGGAATTATTCGGAGCACCTTGGTTGAGTTTTGACTTAATCCCGCAAAGGTAATTTTATGTTATAGCATTTTACTTCTTGATTAATGGTCATCGCTAAATCCGAACTCTTTTGGGTTTTCCTTTTCTGTTTAATTTCCGCTGCGAGCACAAGTATTGTGCCATCCTAACAAAACCCAACAGACTTCATATTTGGAGATCATGTTTGTATTTCACTCTACTATCATTTGGATATAGACAAACTTATTGTGTTGCAACAATACATTAAACATTTTAGGGGGTATGTTGGGTACATTGACCACAATATCCCAAATTTGAAGATGGCCCACAAGTCAATAATATACACAAACCTGTATTTGATATATGTTTAAGTTAACATGTGCAGGGTATTGGTAATCAAGTGATCAGATTAGGCTGAGAGTATCAAAAGTATGGCTGAAAGAAGTCAACATGGTCAAGAGAGACAGGAGACTGACTAAGTATAAAAAGCGTTGAGTGACTACACATCACTCAATGCCGAAGGCCAAAAAGCATTGTCAATTTTGAAAGTATCTAGCGTCTACCTAAATCACCTAAAGGGGGGTGAATAAGTGATGTTCGCGTCTTTTTGTGGAATAAAAATTATCTAAAAGACAAGCACACAAACATAGAGATTTTTATAGAGATTCCCCGTATTGGGTACGTCCACTGTCCCGCCTCGCCTATCTATCACAAAGGGTACGATTCAGTTACTTCACCTTTCTAAGATTATCACAATCTTACACCTCGGAGAAACGATCCTAGACCTCAGAGAACAAAATCTCCTACACCTCGATCCACAACAGGATCTACACTTCGATTCACAAACCGGATCTACAATCTCGATCCACTAACGGATCTACAAACTCGGAGATAAAACTTCTACAAACTCGGAGACAAAGCTCCTACAAATCTAAAAATAATTTACAACAATAATGAAAATATTTCACTCTTCCAGATCTGAAATCTTCAGAAATCTTCCTCCTTGAAAACTAAAAAACATTGTGAAGATCTTGAGGAAGAAAATCGAGAAAACGTAGATCTGAAAACTTTGGATCTGACAGAATCAAATAGATGTTGAAGAATCTTGGGATCTTGGATCTGTCGAATCTTGTCTTGCTTTTAATCGCTGGACCGAGAGCTTAGCGGTAGAGAAGAATAGCGATGAAGACATGCAGCTTCTCCTGATTTTAGAAAGTGAGAATTGTGATTGCTGTAATGATTCCTCTTGTAATTATTCTTATTATGGTTAGCGATTTGTCTGAAAAGATTATTTATAGATCACGTCTAATAGTCATGAGTGATTAAGGAAAGATCAATCATCATTAACTTAGTTTAATTTGAAATCCCGTTAGATGATTTAGAAAGAAAAATTCGCAACGACGTTTCTCGAAAAGAAGTATATTTCTCGAGAAAACATTTGCTTTCTCGAGAAAAGATTTGAATTTCTTGAGAAAAGACTTGATGAAATTTCTGTGAAGAAAATTACTATTTTCTCGAGAAGAATATTATTTCTCGAGAAAGTGACTTAGCACATTTTTAGAACTGGAGCCAGATTTCTCGAGAAGAAAATGTTTTCTCGAGAAATGAATGACTCTCTCGAGAAACGGTCTGACCTTCTCGAGAAATTCACTTAGCAAAAATTCTGAGAATTGAAGATTTGATTTATCGGGAAAGAATTGATTTCTCGAGAAGAGTACTTAGCTTCTCGAGAAATGGACTTGACTTCTCGAGAACTATTTTCCTTTCTTGAGACATGAACTAGGTTTCTCGAGAAATTTTCAGGACCTTTCTCGAGAAAAAGGACTTAGAGAGATTTTGAGAATTTTTCGAGAAAACTTAATGTTTCTCGAGAATAGCTATGCTTTCTCGAGAAATAGACTTCTCAAGAAACATGTTCCTTTTCTCAAGAAATGGACTTGAAGAAATTTCTAAAATGTTCTTTTCTTCTACATTGGAAAACAGCAACCCTTCCCTTCTTCCATTTCTTTAGTACTTGAAAATGAAGTGCATCCCAATAGAGAGGTTACACATGAGTCAACACCATGGATCACATAATGAGGGATTACATTGTATTGGCCTATGTTTAGTGACTCATTGTAAACTGACATTGGTCTACACTTAGCAATATTGACCTACAAGCACTCAACTAAAAGATAGAATCAAATACATACTTAATTCATCTTAGTTCAAGGATGACTTCATACAAATCTAGGTTATTGTGGATACAATACCCAACAATCTCCCCTATTTGTAGAACTCAGAACCCTCTATACTAAGGTGAATTATATCAAGATAATCAAGTAATTAACTAACAAGTAAAACTATATAAGCAATGAGAAATGAGAACTAATAAGATCAACAAAATTCAGAATTTTATATATATATAGACTTTGTCCACAAAAATCTTAGTCCACAAAAATCTTAGTCCACAAAATTCTATAACATTGCTCATCAAAGGTCACTTGTACTGTTGCTGATATTGTCTTTCCTTCTTTTCTTGTTGTCTCTTCTGATAACTAAGTGGCTTGGGGTAGACTTGGGAGGTCGAGGAGGAGCTTTAGGATTATTGCGTCCATATTCACGATCATAAATTCTTCTTTTGGCCATTGATTTTCATAAATCTCCCACTCCTGGTGACTGCAACGATCATATCTATCTTCATTAAAATCTATAACTAGCTTTAGAGTATTAAGAAAAAGGGACTTTGAAGTAGGAGTCCAGATTCAGCAAATTCTTTTTCAATCCTTTTAGCTACACCTTGACTTGGAATGGATCTGTTTGCAGAAGCACCATCACCATATTTCCTTTTCTTTTGCCCATGTACTTCAGGAATTATTTCTTGTGGAATCTTTGGTTTCTCATGAGTCCAGACTTGAGAATAGCTTTCAGAAGGGAATTCATACAGTTCAGTTCTAGGAGAGAAGATAGGCTTGAAATTATTTGGATCTAGATGGGGAGGTGGAGCTTCATTAGGTTCAACCTGAAATTCTAGAAAGATCTGATTATGCATCCAGACAGCAGACTCAAAAGTATATAAGTTTACACCTTTAATCTACTTTTCTACACTTGTGGTGATCTCTTTTAGTTGATCACCCCATAGATTTTTCATATCTTGAAATTTCTTGTCGAGACTTTACTTTATCCTCCTCCTTCCTGACTTCTACAGAGAGGTTTGCAATGACATCTTCCTTAAACTTTCCAACCTCTTCATAAGTCTTGAAATTCTGTTCCACAGTTTTCTTCACCAATTGGATCTGATTGTTTGCCTGAGTGACTGATTGATTCATTACTTCACCAATACTAGTGATGGTGTGGTTTATAGCCTTTCCACCAATTTGCAATAGTCTTTTGAACTCATCTGTATTGTGTTGAATTTCAGCAAAGCCTCTGCTCATCTCTTTTTCAAGAGCAGTGACTTTATCAGTTACTTCTCGGAGAGACTTGTCAAAGTACTCTCATTGCTTTGTCAACATAGATTCTATCTTACCCAATAGGGTATCATCAGGAATTATTTCAGCTGGAGGAGGTGGAGGAGGTAGAGTTGGAACGGTCCAAATTGGAATTTCTTCAATCACCACTGTGCTTTTGCCTCTTTGGGATGACATCATCTCATCCCCTTCCTCACCTAGGATAGTGGGGAGGAGAAATCTAAACTCCTCATGGGAGGTTCTGCAGACTCTAGTATAATTTTTTCTTCATCAGATAACACAACTTCATTCTCCCCCACAATATGTACCTGGGGCTGAGAATCTTCTGGAGTTTCTTCAGGGATCTCTGCAGGAGACCTTTCAGTAGTCTTATCAGAAGAGATGAACATGGGGTCATCTGATGTTATATTTTCAATCATCCTGTTAATATCCTCTGTCGTAGTATCCAATAAAGTATCTCTTTCAGAGGAGGAGTGAACATCCATACCTGATCCATCATCACCCATAGAGGTGCTTTGCTCAACATCAGACTGAGCATGACCTTCTTCTACCACTGCCACATCATCATCAACAACTTTATCTGGAATTTGGTATGTAGGAACATCTATCTGAACCTCTATCTCTGGTACTTCATGAACTGAAGGAGCAGGCTCCCCCTCAACAGCTGCACCAGATGTGCAGCTGTATCAGTGGGAGGAGGAGATGGGATCCAGTCCTCATCATCAAATATAATTCTTGGAACTGGTGGAGCCTGGCCTGGCCTCAAAATTCTGATCTCCCATCTCTGGATGGAGGATATGATGACTTCCTTAAGGTGGTGAATTACCACACCTTCGGATATGTCAAAGATCTCTGGGTGAGCTTGATTTAGATACAGAGAAATTATTCTTCCAAAGTTTGGTGCTTTCAGACTTTCCTTGATCTTTTCAAATAATAGGTATCCCCACTGGAACTTATTTCTTGTTGAAGTTGGTGACCGGGCGGTCTGTCTTGGCGGGTTGAAGACCGCGCGGTCTGGCGGTTTGACTCGCCGGCTTGTAAACCGGGCGGTCTAGCGATCTTCACAGGCGACCTCTCTGCTTCTCTTGTTGTAGCCGTGCGGTTAGTCCTTCTGTCTAACCGCGCGGCTTGTGCAGTTTACTTGTACAGTCCGCTTAGCTTGTAAATTTTTAGTCCCACATCTCTTATTTGTATTCTCTCATCTCTCCTCCATTCTATATAAGGGAGGGCATACCTTTGTAATAGTTATCTTTTTTGGATAATAAAGTTTCAATTATTCAAAAGCTTATCCGCTTGTTCTCTACTTTTCGTTTCTTTTCGCTACTTTCTAACATGGTATCAGAGGACACAGTCATTTCCTCCTGATTCTGTGCGCTCTCTGTTGTTCGCGGCTTGTTTTCCGCGTTCTGCGACTTGATTCGCGGCTTGCCTTCTCTTCTATCCGCGCGGCTTATTTCTATCCGCGCGGCTTGTTTCTGTCCGCTGCCCTGTTCGCGCGGCTTGCTTCTTCTTGGTTCTCTTCTCCTACTGCTCTTTGTCGCAGCGACCTGTTTCCTTGTCGCCGCGCTCCTTGTTCTTTCCTGCCGCTCCGACTTCCTAGTCGTTGCGGTCTGTCTCTGTCCGCGTGTGTTGTCTCTCTACTCGCGGTTTTCTGCTGTGATCTGCCTGACCGTGCGAGTTGTTCCTTTCTCACCCGCATCTTGGTCGCGGTCACCTGCTCTTCTCCTCACTTCTGTTCGCTCGGCCTTTTCAGTCCGCGTGACCTCTTCCCCGCTGTGCCTTTGACCGCTTTCTAGCAGCTGCTGTGATCTGCCTGACCGTGCGGGTTGTACCTTTCTTACCCGCATCTTGGTCGCGGTCACCTGCTCTTCTCCTCTCTTCTGTTCGCTCGGCCTTTTCAGTCCACGCGACCTCTTCCTCGCTGTGCCTTGTTCTGCTTCCTAGCCGCTCGTGTTCGCGCGGCTTCTTCCCTTTAACCCGCTACGGTTTCACGCGGGTTGCTCTCCTTTCCTCTCCCCGCACCTTTCTCTCTGTTCGCGCGGTTTCTCCCTTGTTTGAGCGGCCTCTCTGCCTTTCTTCCTTTAGCCGCTCGTGCTTGTTAGTCGCCGCGACCTCCTGATTCAGTCGCGCGGCTTGTGCTCTGCACCTTGGTCGTGGCCCTTCTTGCCGCTGGTGTGCTGACACCGAGACCACTGCAGTTTCTTCTTCCTCCCTTCATGGCTTTCATATCCTCCTCCAAGCCGTTCGCCTCGGTTGTCACGACTTCTGGTCGTGCACACGTTGCTACTCAGGGCAAATGGCTGATCGACACTGGTGCTACGAATCATATGACCGGCCATCTCCCGTGTTTCTCTCTCCTAGAAAAACATGCTCGCTTGCCCCCGGTTATTCTCGCTGACGGCTCTTCATCACCAGTCCATGGAACAGGGATAGTTCATGTCACTCCGTCTCTTCACTTGGCGGATACTCTATATGTGCCCCAGTTCCCGTGCAACTTATTATCTGTTACCTCTCTTTGCAAGCAATTACAGTGTTCCGTCACATTTACTTCTACTTCTTTCTCTTTTCAGGATCCGGACTCCCAACGGACGATTGCTACTGGGACTGAGAGTGGCGGCTTATACTTCCTGTACAACATTTCTGCTTTTTCCACCTTCTCCTCCACCTCCACAGATCTTCTCCAATGGCATCTCCGCCTTGGTCATGCTCCTCCCCGTCTTCTTCGTCAACTTCTGCCCCACCTTCCTCCTCAAAGTCCTCCGCTCAACTGTGAGGCCTGTCAGCTTGGCAAGCATCACCGCTCCTCCTTCCCTCCAAAGCACGTTCGTAGCTCTACCCGTCCGTTTGATCTTATCCACTCCGATATCTGGGGTCCTTCTCCTACACTTACCATTGGTCGGGGTAGTTCCTATTTTGTCACGTTCATTGATGATTTCTCGCGCTGTATGTGGGTGTATCTATTAAAAGATCGCTCTGAATTATTCTCTGTCTGGACATCCTTCTATCTCATGATCAAAACTCAGTTTGGTGTTTCTATCCAAGTTTTTCGTTCTGATAATGCCCAAGAATATCTCAGTCGTGACTTCTCTACATTCTGCATGCAAAATGGGATTCTTCATCAAACTAGTTGTGTCTATACTTCACAACAAAATGGTGTGGCCGAACGCAAAAACCGTCACCTACTCGATGTCGCTCGCACCTTGATGACCCAGATGCATGTTCCTCGCTCCTATTGGGGCTATGCTGTTCTCCTTGCCTGCTACCTCATCAATCGCATTCCCTCCACGGTTCTCCACGGCCAAACCCCGTTCTCCATTTTGTATCCGGGCAAGGAGCCGTTTCCTCTTCCTCTCCAAATCTTTAGATGCACTGCCTTTGTGCATACCCCTTCTGCCACCTGTGATAAGCTCTCCCCTCGCTCCACCAAATGTGTCTTTCTGGGGTACTCCACCACTCAGAAAGGCTACTGTTGCTTTGATCCCGTCCTTCGTAAGCAGTTCGTCTCTGCTGACGTCACCTTCTTCGAGAATACCTCCTACTTCTCGGATGACTCCTCTCTTCTTCTCCCCGCTTCTGATTCTCCTGCCGTTCCCTTCGTTCCCTCACCTCCTACTACACCGTCTCCACCCCCTCCTCTTCCTTCACCTCTCTCTCTCCCTTCTCCACCACCCTCTCCCTCATTTCCGCTGCCGTCGCTCTCTTCTCCCGGGCCAGCTTTCTCTACCACGGATGCTCCGGATGCCGCGGGCCCGGCTGACCTGGATCTTCCTATAGCTCTTCGCAAAGGGGTGCGGACGTGTACCTTACACCCCCTTGCTGCTGTTGTTTCCTATGATCGTCTTACCCCTTCTCGCAGGGCATTTGCACTGGCTATCTCTGCCACTGCCACACCCCGCTCCTATCAGGAGGCCCTTGCTATTCCTCACTGGAAGATGGCCATGGATGAGGAAATGGCGACCCTCATTGAGCGGGGTACCTGGACTCTCGTTCCTCCTCCCTTCGGTACTGATGTTGTTGGCTGTCACTGGGTCTTTGTGGTCAAATTTAGCCCAGACGGCATTGTGGATCATTATAAGGCTCGCCTTGTTGCTAAGGGCTTTACTCAGACCTATGGGGTTGATTACTTTGACACCTTCTCCCCTGTGGCTTGTCTCAGCACTATCCGGGTTCTTCTCTCTGTGGCCGTCAATCGGGTTTGGCTGATTTCTCAGCTGGACGTCAAGAATGCCTTCCTTTATGGTGATCTTCATGAGGCCGTTTACATGGAGCAACCTCCTGGGTATGTTGCTCAGGGGGAGACACGAGTATGCCGGCTGCAGAAGGCAATTTATGGCCTCAAGCAGAGTCCTCGAGCTTGGTTTGACAAGTTCAGCGGCATTGTGGCGGCTGTTGGTTTTGTGCGAATCTCTGCTGATCACTCTCTCTTTATTCGCAAAACTCCTTCTGGGCTGGTTGTTCTTGTTGTGTACGTCGATGATATTCTTCTCACTGGCGATGACCAGGAAGGGGTAGCCCTGACAAAGCGACATCTTCGCCAACATCTGATCACTAAAGATATGGGCTCTCCAAAGTACTTTCTGGGGATTGAACTCTCTCGGAAGCCCGACTCCTTAGTTCTCTCTCAGCGTAAGTATGCCCTTGATCTTTTAAAAGAGGCAGGATTAACTGGAGCAAAACCTGCCCGATGCCCCATGGCTACTGGGGAGGACAAAACCTGGACAGATGATTCGCCTCCTCTTTCGGATAGTTCGCGGTACAGGCGTCTGGTTGGTAAGCTCATATCTCACAGTGACCAGACCCGACATTTCCTATGCTGTGGGCAAGGTGAGTCAATTCATGCAAGCGCCTAGGGAGTGTCATCTACAGTCCGCCTTGCGGATCTTGGAGTATGTCAAAGCAGCACCTGGGAAAGGATTACTTTTTCAGAAGAATGGTCATCTGAGGATTGAAGCCTACTCAGATGCAAGTTATGCTGATGACAAAGGGGATCGCAAGTCAACCTCAGGTTTTGCACCTTTGTTGGGGGCAATCTGGTGAGCTGGAAGAGCAAGAAGCAGTCTGTTGTCTCCAGGTCCAGTGCAGAAGCTGAGTATCGCAGTATGACATCAACCACTTGTGAGTTGAAATGGTTGCGGGCTCTCATGCTAGATTTAGGAGAGGTGTACAACCATCCTCTACCTATGTTCTGTGATAACAAGGCCGCCATATACATCTCCAAAAATCCGGTATTCCATGAAAGAACAAAGCACATTGAGGTTGACTGCCATTTCATTCATGAAGAGATTTTAAAAGAACAAATTTGCACTGCGTTTGTCACGTCTGATAAAGAGCTGGCTGACATCTTCACCAAGCCAGTTTCCGCCTCGTTTCTGCATGTTTGCGACAAGCTGGGCATGATTGATATATATGCTCCAGCTTGAGGGGGAGTGTTGAAGTTGGTGACCGGGCGGTCTGTCTTGGCGGGTTGAAGACCGCGCGGTCTGGCGGTTTGACTCGCCGGCTTGTAAACCGGGCGGTCTAGCGATCTTCACAGGCGACCTCTCTGCTTCTCTTGTTGTAGCCGTGCGGTTAGTCCTTCTGTCTAACCGCGCGGCTTGTGCGGTTTACTTGTACAGTCCGCTTAGCTTGTAAATTTTTAGTCCCACATCTCTTATTTGTATTCTCTCATCTCTCCTCCATTCTATATAAGGGAGGGCATACCTTTGTAATAGTTATCTTTTTTGGATAATAAAGTTTCAATTATTCAAAAGCTTATCCGCTTGTTCTCTACTTTTCGTTTCTTTTCGCTACTTTCTAACATTTCTACACAAAACTGCAGTCATAATATCAAGGAAATCTGAAGAAATGTATCTGATGGATCCCATTTTGTAGAGAAGCACCTTTCCTAAAATATCAGCTAGAAGTTTACTTTCATCTGACATGTTCTGTCTTTTAATTAAAGTGGTGGATTCTAGAAGACCACATAAGGAGTAGGTTCTTGAGTAATCATCTGCTTCTAGATAGTCTTCCTCATCAACTGATGGTAATCTGAGAAACTGTGTCAAGAAAGATGGATTGACGTTGATCTTGATGTCTCTAACTGAGCTCTTCAACAATTTCCCAGACCTCTTGACCATGGCATTTCTGAAAAACTCCTCAACTTCAGGTAACAACACTTTTCAAGGATGTTCCAAGATGAAGGTGAGGTCGACAGATTCCTGTAGTAGCAGAACATTTTTGAAGTTGTCTAAAATTTCCTCTATGCCTGCGCGAACGAATTCTCTGCCCACTCCGATCTTGGAATCGAATTTGTGGATTTGGATTTCTATGGACTTATCTATTTATATAAAATTGAAAATTTTGAAGAAATAAGAGAAGCGTACCTGGAACGGCGGTTCAAATTCTTCAGAAATTTGTCCTGACGAATTAGGGCATTTCTCGAGAAAAATGATGTTTCTTGAGAAATCCATAAGCCATTTCTCGAGAAATAGAAATTATGTTCCGAGAAGTCCATAATGCGTTTCTCGAGATATGTAGAGGTTTTCAAGAAATCACGTCTGTTTTCTCGAGAAATCCGATATTTCTTGAGAAATGAAAGACCATTTTCCGAGAAATCAAACTTGTTTTCGAGAAATCCACACAAGTTTCCGAGAAATACAAGATCTTCTTTGAATTTTCCTTGACTTCAGATGTGATCACTTCAGGATTTCATGTTGAGCATTCCAAGTTCTGTCTTGAAAAAGGAGAACTTGGCCTCATCCAGTACCTTCGTGCAAATATCTGCCACCTGTTTGTCCATCAGGATATAGCTGAGGGCTATGTCCTTATTATCCACATGCTCCCGAATGAAATGGTAGCGTACTTTGATGTGCTTGGTCCGGCTGTGGGAGACTAGGTTGTTGGTGATATCTATTGCGTTGGAAGAGTCGCAATACATCGGAATTTCACTGAACTTCAAATTATAGTCTTCGAGTTGATTTCTGATTCTTAAAAGCTGTGCTCAACAACTACCCGCAGAGATATACTCTTACTCGGCAGTAGATGTTGCCACACAATTCTTCTTCTTACTGCTCCACGAAATAAGCCGTCTTCCAAGGAATTAGCACGTCCCGGAAGTGCTTTTCCTATCATCCCTGTTTCCTGCAAAATCAGCACTTGAAAAACCAATTAGTTCGATGTCATTACTTCTTGGGTACCATAAGCCAAGATTAGGCGTACCCTTAAGGTATCATAAAATTCACTTTACAGCGACGTAATGAGATTCCTTAGTGTTCACCTGATATCTAGCGCAGACACATGTTGAAAACATGATATCTGGTCTACTGACAGTTAGGTAGAGCAAGGATCCAATTATGTTTCTGTACTTAGTTTCATCAAAAGGTTTCCCTTCTCATCCTTGTCTAGAGACACAGTTGAACCCATTGGAGTCCTCATAGAGTATGCACTCTCCATTTTGAATTTCTTAAGAAGCACCTTGGTGAACTTCGTATGAGAGATGAAAATTCCATCTTCAGATTGCTTCACCTGAAGTCCTAAGAAATACTTCAGCTCATCCATACTGCTCATCTCAAGCTTTCCTTGCATAACTTAGAAAACTTTTTACAAATACTGTATTAAATAGAGCCAAATATGATGTCGTTGACATAGATTTGCAATAGCAAAATCTTGCCTTTAACTTCCCTAAGAAATAATGTCTTGTCTATCTTTCCCCTTATGAACTTGTTCTCAAGAAGAAAGCTAAACAACATCTCATACCAAGCTCGGGGAGCTTTCTTTAAACCGTATAATGCTTTATTTAAGAAATAAATATAATCAGGGAATTGAGAATTGGCAAAACCTAGGGGTTGCGTTACGTATACTTCCTCTTTCAGATTCCCGCTGTGGAATGCTGATTTCACGTCCATTTGGTAGACAATGAAGCCTTTGAGGGCAGCATACGTAAGAAACAACCTGATCGCCTCGAGCCGAGCCACTGGAGCAAATGTCTGGTCGAAGTCGATCCACTCTTCTTGTCTGTATCCTTATGATGCAAGCCTGGCTTTGTTTTTGATAATTACCTCATGTTCGTCCAGCTTGTTCCTGAATATCCACTTGGTGCCGATCACGTTATGTCCCTTTGGCCTGTGCACTAGCTCCCAGACTTTACATCGTTCAAACTGGCTCAGCTCCTCTTTCATTGCCATGATCTTAGAGGCATCTTTGTTCGCCTCCTCGAACTTATTCGGTTCAACCTAAGACAGAAAACCAAGATGCATAATTTTATTAGCTGTACCACGTCTGGTTCTAACACCGTCGCCTGGCTCTCCAATGATCTGATCAGCTGGATGATCTCATAAGTGTCTGATCCCTTGGTTCCTTGCTCTCCCTCCAGTAGGATCCACAACATCTGGTGCCACCTCTGTAGGTTGAAGCAACTCTTCCTCTAAGGGTTCTTCATTCACCAAGCCTGGATTGACGAGCTTGATAGAGCTTGGAGCTTCTTCCTTGACAGCTTCTTCCAAGCTTAGTTCCTTAAACTTGGTACCTGCATCTGCACCAATAACACTAGATGAGTTGCTACGAAGCAGGCTTGTCTCATCAAATACAACGTTTATCGACTCTTCTACCACCAGAGTTTTCTTGTTGAAAATCCTATATGCCTTACTATGGCTACTATATCCTATAAAAATACTTTCAAATAATTTTTCACTAAACTTAGTTTGGTAATGCTTCCCATTATTAAGTACGAAGAATTTGCTTCCAAAGATTCTAAAGTAGGACACAGTCAGTTTTCTGCCCTTTAATAGCTCATAGGGGGTCTTACGATAGCTTTTGTTGATGAGTGCTCTATTTTGCACGTGTCACATCGTGTTGATTGCTTCAGCCCAGAAGTACTCCGGAAGTGAGGCATCATTCAACATAGTTGTACATGCTTCAATTAGGGTTCTATTCCTTCTCTCAGCAACTCCATTTTACTGTGGAGTGCGCGGGGAGGAAAACTCATGAAAGATACCTTGACTTTCACAGAATTTTGTCATGACATCAGACTCAAACTTTGATCCATGGTCACTTCTGATTTTGACCATCGAGCAGTCCAACTCATTCTGAATTTGCTGGACAAAGTTAGTGAAGGAATCGATGGTGTCTGACTTGTGTTTCAGAAAGAACACCCAAGTAAAATGCGTGTAGTCATCGACAATTACTAATGTATAGACCTTACCTCCTAAGTTGTGATAGGAATAGGACCGAATAAGTCCATATGAAGCAAGTATAAGCTTCTTGAAGAATCTTTATCAAAAAAACCCTTGAAGGTAGCCCTTGTCTGCTTATCCATTTGATAGGAGTGACATGGTCTCTCTTTAAGGCACTTTATGCTGGGGGCATCACGCACTAAGTTGTGAGAAAATAACATATTTAAGGTTTTGAAATTAATATGTGTCAATCTCTTGTGCCATTAGTCACAGAGAGAAGCACTACTTTTTGATATAAAACACACTGTGGTAGAATTCTCTAAACAAAGAAAATTTAAACAGAAAATATTTCTGCTCCGAGTGCCTGTTAAGACCATCTCCAAATTTCCAGATGATTTTATCAAACACTTGTCCTTGCAGAACTCAACAATGTAGCCTTTGTCACATAGTTGATTTATGCTTATGAGATTATGGTGTAATCCCTCAACATAAGCAACGTTTGTAAAAGAGACTACGCCGTTGGAAATCATGCCATTACCTTTTATTGTTCCCATGTCTGAACCTCCAAATATGACCTTTGGTACGTCTTTGACTGGGGTATAGTCAAGCAAAAGGCTTCTTGTCCCGGTCATGTGCCGACAGCATCCACTGTCCAAGTACCAGATTGACGTTCTATTAGCCTTTGGACATACCTGCAAAAATAAGTCAGTTTACCTTAGAAACCCAAACGTATTTGGGTTCTTGGTTCCTGGTCAGCGTACTCCCCCTAGGAACATTAGCCTTGCGAGTGGTCGGTCTCGCATAACTAACTCGTGGGGTTACAAAATTGGTAGGGTTGTACCAACAATCTGCGTCAAAATCACCAATTTTGCCGCAACACCAACAATCAAATCTATTATATCTCCTTTTGTACTCCTGCTATACCCTTTGAACATGAGGTCTAGAAGGGATATCATTCTTAGAGGTGGAAGCCTCCTAGTTGCAGAATACACATGGGCTTCCCATCTCCTTAGCCTTAGGCACATCAGATTTTGCTTTCAGTGCCTTCTTATTGTTGTGGCCATGTACATACGAACCATAACTCTGCATTTGAATCTGGGTGAGCCGACGGGTCTACAAAGATCTCACTCAATGCCAAGAAAGAGGCGTTGAGTGTTAGGGATTCACTCAATGTCAAGGAAAGAGGCGTCGGGTGAACAAGCCTCACTCAACGCCGAGATCAAGAGGTGCTGTGTGAGTTCACCTCACTCGACGCCGGCGCGGAAGGCGTCGAGTGGACTCGATGCCAGCGGAAGGAGTCGAGTGGACTCGACGCAAGCAGAAGGCATCGAGTGGACTCGACTGCAGAGGCCTAACTCGCCTGGGACTTGAACAAGATGACTTGGCTGGTCTGGCTCATGTCGATCTCTACTCGCCAGATATGGGTTGTATAGTGCTTTCCTTAGTTACTGGTACAACATTCTTTTTCTTCCTATCAATACTCTGTTGATGTGGCAGCATAACTCTTTCCCACCTATCAAACATTTTGGACTCCATTCTCCTCATATGATGGATCTTTGTTCCTAGCCTCGTGTCGAGGATCCCTAGTCTATTTTCTTAGATATAATTTTCCTGGTCATGAGTTCAAATATCTTCTTTAATATCCTATCATGTGAGCCAGTCTTGCAAAGTAGAGCGTTTCCCATTATATCTGCTAGAAACTTTCCTCTTAGATTCATCTCTTTCCGTAGCACTGAAACAGTGGTATGCTTAGAGAGACCACACCACTTTAGGTCTGTCTTAACATTATCCTGATATAAGTCTATATTGTCATCAGACGGCTTCACCTTGGGCGGTTGCAGTGCTTTACACAATCTCTTGGGAGTAATTTTGATCTTACGCCCACTGATGGAGGATTTGATTTTATTTGAGGATGAGTCCATAGTGTCATTTGGGTATAGTTCCAAAACTTTTCTCCTCCATATCAAGACTGTCTCGGACAGAATGAAACTTAGGTCAGCGACCTCCAGTAAGTATAGAAATTGCAAAACTTCCTTAGGGGCTTCCTTGAAACTGTTTTGTATGAGTTCAGAGCCCTCGAACCGGAAATCCATTCCTTTTGGCGCCATGAATTTTCTGAGTTTCTGAAGGTTTGTTGAGCTTTCGTCACAGGGAGACAATAGGTCGCAAGGGCTAGGAAGAGTGTTTCTTATTCTAAGCACACACAGTTCTATTTATACATGCCTCTTAATTGAGAATATGGAGATGCGTATACCTATTGTTGTTGATGCACGAAAACGGAGGGGGAGAAAGAGTAAGGGGTTACTGTCGCGGGCACCAACAATTAACACGGGGGGTGTGTTTGGTCTCACGGGCAAGGTGATGAAGAGAAGATATTGATGGTTGCGGGGATAGAGGAGAGGAGAAAGCTTCTGAGTGCTCGAGAGTGGAGAAAACGCTTGTCCAAGGGTTGCGGGGATAGAGGAGAGAAGGGTGCTGATCCGAGTGCGGAGATGGTAGGGAAGGTTGATCAGGAGATATCGAGGAGACAGTTACTATGACGGTTATGCTTGCAGGTTTATGCCCAGAGAGTTGAGCTGAGCTGAGAAGAAGAGAAGGGGCCGTTGGTAGCGGCAACAACAGACTTCACCCTCCGCGGCTTAAATGCCACTCTTGCGACAGGCTTTCCTTTAATTAATATAGAGAGTTATAGCTTGTAATACATCTTTACAAGAAAGCAAATAAAGGGTACACTGGGAAGCTGGCGGCTAAGGAAAGAGAGTGCCAGAAAGGAGGCCACGCGGACTGAAGAGCAAGGTCGGCAGGCCACGCGACTAAGGGAAAGAAAAAGGAGTGCGGACTGGGAAATTGAGTCCGCAGGGGTTGATCGCTCGAGTTTGAGAGCGATGGAGATGATGATATCCCAAATGAGAGGAAAGGGGGTCTATTTATGTAACGTCCCGAATCGCACTAGGCCCCTCGTGTGTGTTTTGAGTCAGGAGAGCTGACTAGGGTTCACGGGGAGTGCTGACAACAGGGCAGCACATGTGAAAAGGAGGAGAAATTAGATAAGCATGAGGCACGGGTAGAGACACGGGCGTGTCCCTACCCGTGTGCGTCTGCGTCGAGTTGAACTCGATGAGGCATGTCGAGACTGTCGAGCTGTGTCGACATCATGTGACACGGGTAGCAACACGGGCGTGTCCCTACCTGTGTGTGTCGAGTTACACTCGACACGGCGTGTCAAGACTGACGAGCTGTGTCGACAACATGTGACACGGGTAGCGACATGGGCGTGTCCCTACCCGTGTGTGTCGAGTTACACTCGACAGAGCGTGTCGAGATCGACGAACTACGTGTCGAGATCAACGAATTTTATGACACGGGTAGCGACATGGGCGTGTCCCTACCCGTGTGCCAGTGTGTCGAGTTGAGTTCGTCGAAATGCATCCCGAGAAGGACACGGCCAGGGAACACGGCCGTGTCATGTGGACACGGGTCGGGACACGGGTTCGGACACGGGCGTGTCCCTACCCGTGTCAAGTATTGAACCGACACGGAAATTGTCGTTGCCGTTTCGCCCAAGTAGGACACGGGTAAGGACACGGGCGTGTCCCTACCCGTGTCACTTTTCATATATAAGGGGAAGAGAAAACCCTAGACGTTTTCATGCTCACTTAATCCCTGTTTCTGAGAGAAACTCCTGTTGAGAGAAGGAGAGTTTGCTGGAGCAAGTTCTAGGGAGGGAAAATCCTCCAACGCCGCGAAGGAGAAGATGCCGCCAAGGAGAATTACGAGATCCATGGCCGAAAATGGTGGTACCGCTAGAACCAAAGTGAGTTTCCTACCCTCTCCCTTGATTCTAGATCTATAGTTATTTTCCTAGGAGAGACATCGGCTCAAGAGAGTCTTGATGGAGAGAAGAAGACTTCTAGGAAAGGCCATGCTAGGACTTGTATCCTAGGTTTAGATCTCTTCAACCACTCCCTTCTTCTATGTGAAGTTAGGGGATGGTTTCGTGAAGGGTATTGGCCTCTTGAGGTTGAATAAGGGTGGAGGAAATTGCTGGAGGAGATTTGAGAGGATCGACTTGAGGAGGAAGGTGAACCGATGCCGTTCGTTCCGCCTCAATATGCGTGCTGAATCTGTATTTTGCGCGCAGTGATCTTCTAGGCCATTTACATGAAGGATATGGCCAGACCTGGGCTTTCAACTAAACACGAAAGTTGAAGCCCTTGAAAATACCTTTCCAACGAATGATTGCACGACTTTAGGCGAAGTCTGTATCCACGGGAAAGTCTAAACGAAAATGGTGTTCAACAAATCCTGCATGCAGAAATTGTGTTCTGTACGCAGCGGATTTCAAGTCCGATTTCAAATAGGATAATGTCAAAACTGGGTTGAGTTCTGAATATGAAAGTTGTAGCCCATGGAAAGAACTTTCCATCGAGGGGTTACACGTCTTCACCGGATTCCTGTAACTTCAGATATCTCCGGTCAAATTTGCTGTCCAGATTAATTCTGCACTTAAAGTTTGGGATTTTATATAATATGGATTTGAATTCGTTGGATTTAATATTGCAAGTTACTTGGCTTGAAAAAACTCTTTTATTATTAATCATTTTAGATGCATGATTGGCGAAGTCTAATAATCAGATTTCATATAATCGAATTGTGAAGCAAGCTTACTTAAACGGATTGTCTTGTTGGAACGGTTGATAAATCTCTATATGCGCATCATGTTTACAATAAGTTGATATCATTTGGAAGGTCATGTAGGGAAATAAATTATGATCATGAGTATGTTTGATTAATGAATTGAGTTTAGTAGTCCAATACTTAGAGCGTCGTCTCCCTTCGGGTAGTATTGGGAAGGGATGTAAGTGTGGTGTTGACCGTCACTTGTTTGGTTGTGTTGTGATAAGGCATGGATGGATGGTTGGGCTGTACCTCGTGCCTTCTTCCGAGGCCCCTTCCATGCCACGGTGGTGTTAAATTGCATGTGGTGTGAGTCGACACGCGGTGTCGTAATCCTGGGTTAAGTATAGTGTGGCAGGTCTACGGACTCGCCGATCGTCACACCGATGGGAGTTGACAGTTAGACTTTAGGCGGTTGGGCTGTGTCCTTGGTGTTCACGTCCCGGGGCCCCTTTCGTGCCAAGTGAACGGTTGGGTTGTGTCCTCGTGCTTATTTCCGAGGCCCCTTCCGGGTCACACAAGGCCAGTTCGGGCTGTGTTCTTGGTGCACATCTACCCAAGACCCCGCTGGGCCATAGTACGCATGGGCTCCACTGTTGTGTTCTTAGAGTTGAGGCGTACGGAGGCCTAGGTGAAGTAGTGTGGATACCCGCCTAGTAGTAGAAGTGCCCGTTCTACTGTCACCGCCTGGCCACGACGGTTGATGCCTGAGAGGTTAACTACCTGCTCGAAAAGTGGGAACTGCAGTCTGTGTCGACATAGCGGTTGCATGGGTGTGCATGGGTGAGTCATTGCATAGCATTCATAGAATTCCATATCATTGTACAACAAGATCCTCACCGTATAAGTTTGTATGGGCACTCTTATATGATGAGTTACTTTTATGTAACCCGATCCTTAACTTATAAGTTAAGTTACTTTCCTGCTGTTACTTATACTTGTTAGTTTAGTATAGCTCTTAAATAACTGCTGATTATGATACTGTTACTCTTACTCTATTGCCACCTGCTTGTACCTCTTTTACTTGCATATATATATATATATATATTGTACACTTGTTCCTTTTCCCGCCCGGTGCCGAGGAGTCGCCGGGGGAGCGGATGTGAAACCACTTAGTCGTTTCGACTAACGATTGTTACGTCTTCCTTTTTAGGAGGTCACGCCGCAGGTAAAGCAGCCGCAGACTACGCAGCAGGACAGCCATGCCAGGACGATAGGGCCTGAAGTGATGGTGCCGTCGATACCGTCAGTTATTGATGTTAGTATTTTGATACTCTGATGTAGGCTGTTTGGGCAATGATTAGCTGTACTCTGATATATTGTAGAAACATGTTTTAGCTTCTCCTTTATTTATGTATTTGGACATTATAACTTAGTGTGGATTTGACTTCTCTTTCTTTTTATATTTGGTTGGGTTGGCATGTTCTATTGATATTGTTGTAGCTGGCGGAATAGGTGTCTTGTGGTACAGGTTAGCCCGTGTGCTAATGTTACCGCAAGGCGGCTGTTCCGGGCATAAGACTCCCCTTCGTGCCGTGTTTTGAAATCCGGGTGGGGGGTATTACAATTTATAGGCCCAAGGAGGTAACGACTTGGAGTGACGTTACCCCCGGTGGGACAGTAACTTGTGCGAGAAGAGAACTGCATCAACCGAGTCCGCAAAAAGTCGCACGAACAGGGACTGCCTTCTTGAACTGGTTCTGCTGATGACGGACTTGGAGGAGTCCTCCCCTGCTGCTGGCGGACTAAGAGGAATCCGCCAGAACTGCTGATCGAGCCCGCGCCAAGATTGTGCGGGCTGAGAGACTACCCGCCCGCTGCTGGGAAGCGGGTGCTGGAAGCAGAGAAATGGCGGGCTTCATAGCGAATACGCTGAGTCCGCTGTTGAATGGCGGAGGCCACCCGCTGCTGAGAAGCTGGGGTTCATTGATGCCCGCGGGCTAAGAAGCAAGTCCGCCTAGCTCGCAGCGGAGAAGTGTTGGAAACTGGGAGCTGCCAGAGGTGTTGGTCGAGTGGGCGACCTGGCGGACTGAAGAAGCAGGACGCGCTTTCTGCTAAAGTCCGCCGTCTATTGAATATAACGTCTCGCCGCCCTTGCTGGGCGGCCTGGGCTTGACGACATGGCAGGTCGTGCATGCTTGGCGAAGTGGAGGAAGGCGTTGCTGGTCGGCGGCCTGGGGGCAGGTCGCCAATCTTGACTTGCGGCTTAAAGACAGGTCACCACTCTTTATTGGCTGTCTTAAGACAGGTCGCCACTCTTGATTGATGATGAGCTGGAGTTGTCGTCGTTGAAGATGGTGGGTAGCTGATGCGGGTTAAAACTCCAAAAATTATTATGAGCATGCGGCACCCCGGGCGGTTTTATTTAAGAAAGGCGGAGTTGGTTTTTATTTAGAAAACATGGCACGTGGATTTATTATTTGGATATAAAACAGGTGAAATCGAGTTTTAACGAAAGGAGGCAAGTGCACCCATCGTGTGTAGTACATGATATTCCGGTGTGGAATATCGAGGTCGTATTGTTCTCGGGTTCAGTTCGATTATTTCTACTCTTCCCTGGAGGGGACTATTATTTTAACGATATTTACTTGTCGGGTAATTTATATATATAATAAAAAGGCAATAAAAATGAAAGCATAAAAAAGGTGGAGCCGATGAAGAGCTTAGCTCGAGGGCACCGAATAAAATTTGAAGTAAAATATACTTTTAATAAAAGGAGATCCTAAATTTCTAATTAATTAAGGCAGAGACTTGGCCGTGGAGGCTCCACTAAAATGAGCTCACCTATCTCTAGGACTATCACTCACCTGAACATTAAGACTATTCGACCGGGCTCTCATCCGACGAAGGATTCCTCTTAATGCCCGCATTATGCTAAGAACCCCGCTATTGGGTGGGGAACCCAATCCGGTAGAGTTGGCGCGCCTCCTCTCTCGAGGGTTAGTGTGGAACTCCATATACCAAGTGGCGATCGGTGCATACGCACGACCTCTCGGCTAGCTAGCGTATGGACTACAGAAATAGGGCCCACAAATCGATTATGTGGTCCTACGCGTCGTAAATCCTATGCAAATCTTAAGTTAATTTTAATTAATTGGAAAAACAGGACCTTTAATTATTTAAAGCAATTTTATTTGTCCCAATGCTCTTCGATACTGAGGGCTAAGAACGGTTAGCCACTCATCGAAATGGGGACGGCTTGCGGCGAAAGCGATAAATAAAGCAGTAAACAAAGCGATAAAAGAAAGCAGTAAAAGGAAAGCAGTAAAGTGCAAGTCCTACTCAAACGAGTAGGACTGAAATAAAAGCAGGAAAATTGCAAGTCTCGACTCAAATGAGTGGGCGAGACAAAATAAAGCGAGTCCTACTCAAATGAGTAGGAGAAAAATAAATGCACCCACACACACACTCTACTGAAAATTAAATACAAACACAGACCTGCCATTTAACTCAAATGAGTAGGCGGTAAATAAATGCTAGTATAAATACTACTCAAATTATTACCGACAAATAACGACATGCCATTTAACTCAAATGAGTAGGCGGTAAATAAAATTCTGCCATTTAACTCTTAGCGAGTAGGCGGAAATAAATGCTAACACTCACGCACTCTACTTGAAAGTAAAACACACGCACACAAATCCTGCTCAAACGAGTAGGAGAAAATTAAAGCACGCCATTTAACCCTTAATGAGTAGGCAAAAATAAATGCAACACACGCACACACTCTACAGAATTGAAAGAAATCAATTTAAACTAACTCATACACACACGCATACGTACAAAAAATAGGAAAAACTAAGTTGCTGAAAAAATTAAAACAACTACATTTTTACCGCTAGAATGCGGTAGAAATGAATAAAAAGTGAAAATAAAATTTAAAGAAACAAAAGTTTTTCCAAATAAATGAAAAGTACAAGTGCTCGAAAAATTGAAATGAATACATTGCTACCGCTAGAATGCAGTAGAAATGAATAAAATGAAGAAATAAAATTTAAACGGGCAAAAAGTTTTTGAAAATAAAAGCGAAAATGAAGTGTTTGAAAAATTAAAATGGAAACGTTTTCATTCTTATGAGGTTATAAAAGAGCTTAAAAAGTGGAAATAACGCAGAAAAGAACAAAAAGTTTTACATCCTAATAAAAAAAACTAAGTTAACGAAAAACAAAACTATTTTAAGGCATCTTTATAAACTCATAAGAACGAAAAGAAGAACGAAAAAAAAAACAAAAACTAAACTATGAAATTTATGAAATCTATTTAAGCATAAAACTAAACTCATACACGCACACACCCATTTTAAAAGAACAAAAACTAAGTTAAAATAAAAAAAAGAATAAGATTGCATAAGGATTTGTTGCTTAGATTCATTCCAACATTATATAAAGAGACAAAAAACACATTTTATTAAGTAAAAACAGGGGTTACAAAAGAACGAAAATAAAAGCTAAAGAGAGGGGGGAGAAATATCCCTTACATAGCATTATGATTCATCTAAGCAGCATAACCCTATACAAAATGGTTCAGGAAAAAAAAAGGAACAGCAGCTGAAACAGAAGACTGCAATTTATAGACAAAAAATTTCATCAAACACGCCCTCTGACACGGGCGTGTCAGGGGGCGTGTCGACACTGTACATATGGCTGCCGTGAATTGACTGGAGATTTTTTACTTTGCAGCTGAAAATACGGCGGTCACGCCCTATGTCACGGGCGTGACATTGGGCGTGTCAGATTTATTTATTATCAGAATTCGATGATTTGACGGCGATTTGACGTTGCAGCTGAAAATGTGGCGGTCACGCCCCAGGTCACGGGCTTGACATTGGGCGTGTCGTTCGGCGATTGATGGCATTGTTGACTTCAGGGGGTCGCCGGCGGCGGTTTGTCGGGCCAGGTGGAAGAGTCACGCCCGTGTCGTATCTTGACACGGGCGTGTCGGGTTGAGTCGACAAATGTCGAGTAAAAAATGTCGAGAGGTGGTCACGGGCCTCGGCACGGGGCGTGTCGGGCTGACACGACCATGTCGCTCATGGGACACGGGCGGGTCCTGTCGGGTCGACGAACGTCGAGCGGAAAATAGTCGAGCAGGCTAGCACGGGTCCGGTCACAGCCATGTCACATTTGACATGGCCGTATGTTGGGTATTGTATCCACAATGTACCTGATTTGAAGAAGCCCCTGGACAAGCTAAGGTCAATAAAAAATGTATTTGATAAAATCTTTCAAGTTGTGCTTGCAGTTATTCCACGCTAAGTGCACACCAATGTCAGGGTGCAGTAGGTCAATATACACGGGTCTGCACGACGTAATCCCTCGTTGAGCAGATCAGTGTGTTGGCCTACGTGTACTCTCTCTATTGGAGTGCACTTACTTTCAAGTACAGGACCGTGTTTATACAAGAGCAGACAAGGAGCAAGGATGGGTCAAGGAGCAGCTCTTGGGTGGAAAAGACGAAAATTCGTCCAAGTACAATTCGACGAGAATCACCAAGTGATTCTCGCCGATTCGGCGAGAATCACTAGTGATTCTCGCCGAATCGTCGGGAATCACTAGTGATTCTCGCCGATTTTTTCCGACTGCCTCAAAACGGTGCCAAGTAAGATTCGGCGAGAATCACTAGTGATTCTCGCCGAACCCATCACAGAGCAGATCCTGAATACCAAGTTATATTCGTTGAGAATCAAAAAGTGATTCGGCGAGAATCACTAGTGATTCTCGACGAATCGTCGAGAATCACTAACTGATTCTCGCCGATTCGTCGAGAATCACCTGCGATTCTCGCCGATTTTTACTTGGCGATTTCTCTGGAAGCTGCTGGACCGGATTCTGCCGCTGGACTATTTTGAACCGGATTTCAGGATTCTTCTTGTGGGTCCCACAACGGTCAAATTGAAAGAATCTACAGTATATATATACGGGTATTTTGAACAGTAGATATACACAGAAAAGAAGCCGAGCACGATCTAACCCTAAAATTGCGAATCTGCTCTGCCGCCGCCGTCGCCGCTCGCGCTAGTTGGTCGCCGCTGTTGATCGCATGTCTTCCCGATCTCCGGCGACAGAAGCTTAGCCAAGCTTAGAGTCTCACGCGTCTATCCAGAGATCCCTTATCTCTCGATTTGTTGATCGGGAAAAACTTCCCCGTCTGAATCGATCGAGACGACCGATCCTCGTGTGACCGTTGGTAGACCTAGCTAGCTTCGCTATGAAGTTTGGATCTCTAAAGAACAGCAGCCGCACATCGTCGTCGCCGCCGATCCCGTGAACCTAGCCGCCGCCCTTCTTGCCGCCGCCGGTTCCGGGGAGATCCTCTCCAAGAGAGACCAAGGTTGTGAACTCTTTGAAGACTTCAAAATCACGTCGTCAACGAAGAGGGACACCGTAGTGTAAGACCCCCCCCCTTTTTTTTTCTTTTGGACACCGGGGTCTTAGGCCCAGAACCGCCGTTTTGCGGTGACCCCTTCACGCCCTGAAGAGTCATCACCACAAAGCGCCGATTCTGCCGGCCATCTCGATCACATAAAAGTAGCAAAATAATGAAGTAAATGTAAAGTATCTGTCCACAGTGAATCACATGACATAATAAATATAACTCCACGAAGGGAGTGTCCACAGAAAATAACATCAGAGTAGCAAAACGGGCTTATGCCCGGTACATCAAATCCTCACTACAAGATCTCTCATATGGAAACAAAAGTAGAAAACTGCTCAGGGTCGAGACTCACGGTCCCGGCTGTGTGTACTCCGGAGCTAGACTGCCCCACCTCCAAGCGCACCGGCCTCTGGGGCTGCTCCTCCATGCTGGTCTCCGCGATCCCCTAAATGGTGCGGTTCAAAAACCGTTAGTCTAAAAGACTAAGTCCTATCATCCCCCACCCCTTCCCCCACGGCTCCTAGGCACCGAGCGGAGAGGAAGAAAGGGGAGGACTTGAAGGTGGAGAATATCAAAAGCAGATGACAGCGGTCCTATTCTAGCAAGTTCTATAGCATATAAAGACAATAAGCTGTAATATGAAAAGTAACCTTCACTTATGTGAAAAACACATAAGCCAAGGGGTCTTTTGCAAGGCTCCCATCGTATAAAAAGTCCCATACCGATTTATACGCTGGGGTGTCGGTGGTCAAACAGCAGTAACTAAATATATCAAAATTAACCTTAATTTATAAACTTGCCCACACAAGCTTATAGACTAAGGGGTCGTTTTGCAGGTCCTAAAGTATAAGCGTCCCATTCCACTTATACTTTAGGTGTCAAGGTTAAAGGTAACGATTATGCCATGACATGCAAGTGGGTATGATGGACATGCAAGTGCAACACACACACCCGACTCTGTGCACACAGACCTTTAGTTCCCCCTTTCTGGAGCCGTAACCTCCCAGGATACCTCCGTAGTGGCAGACGGAAGCGGTGGGTTGGGCCTCACCCACCTCTAAACCAGTAAGGCACTACCGGTCAGACCTATCGTACGCCTCAACGCTTGGTGCACGAAGCGGACTCCTGCGTACTCTTGCCGGCTGGCGCACCGGACTTCTGTTGGCGAAGTGCTAACCACACTTGCCGAGTCAACGTATTGGCGTCGGTGCATCGACCCTCCAATGCCGAAGACCCACCACCTTAATTTACTTTCCTTTTATGCACATGCAAATTTAGCGTGATCAAAGCCCGAGCCGAAGCTCCCCGGACCAACACGTCCGTCACAAACAATCGAGCCGAAGCTCCCCGGACCCAAGTCCGTCTTTAACCATCCGAGCCGAAGCTCCCAGCTAACATCCCGTGCCATCAGTGTTGTGGATTGTGCAACCCTAATTACTAAGTTACTCTTTTCAGCTTGTTAAACAGTTTACGTTAACCCAGGACTGCCCCCGGTATTCCCTGTGAAGGGCTCTCAAGGGGCACTAGGAACTATGTTGGGATTACGCCCAACGTTCCCTTTCGCAAGGTACTTATTTTATTATTGGTTGATTCCCTTACCCTTTATTTTCTCATATTTCGATATACTAATCCTAGGGTAATTTGACTCCACTCTCCTTGGGTAGGACGACCTTTCGTCGGACCCGAACGCCTATAACCCTAGACAGAACCACACCTTGCTCACTCGTCTTCCCAAGACGCAGCCTATTCCACTTGTCCTTGTAACAATCCATCAGGACCCATCGTAATTGCCCTAATTCATAACCAAATGAAATCCTGCAGTTTTGCTATATGCAGACCACTTAAGCTAAATGACCCGTAAAAAGGGAAGTACATGAAATACTCATCCAGTACCCTTATGATAATTATTAAAGGTCTTTTATGACAAATATAGTCTAAATTCAGAAAATCATATTTTTCCCAATTAATCTACTATTTATTGAATTTTCCTCAAAAACTAGGCCATAGTCAATTTGAACATGAACCATAAGATTTTCTCAGGTAATGGCCTCCTAAAATTTGTATTCACTAAATAACAGAGAAATATTATTGGTTGCCAATTTTCATAATTTTCCAGATAGTTCTTGACCTCTAAAGGATTTATTTAAGTAATTCCTAAAATCAAATATAATGAAGGAAGTGCCACAAATATGTCTCAATAATTATGTAAAAATTACTAGGGCTTCATAAGGAACTAGAAACATCATGATGAAGAAATTAAAATTTTTCAGGCAATCTAAATGTCATTAATAAATTTTCCAAAGTTTCATAGAATTAAATAATTAAAGAAGCAGCTACCAAATATCATTCTTCAAAAATTCCATAAAATTTACAGAGATGGGTATCATGACTACAAGCCCCTTTGCTAAGTTTCATCAGGTTTAATCAAGTATTTTGTTCTGCAAATTCCTAAGTGAAAATTGTAAAAACATGACTTTGTGAATAAAGATACCAAAAATATTCATCCAAAATTTATTATAAAATTTCCAGAGATATGTATACCCTAAGAACTACCATTCAAAAACTCAGCCCTTTTCAGAAATTTTGGTATTAGATCTTATGGTTTCAAAGCTAGTGCCCTAAACTAGGGTTATGGATTTAAGGGGTCTTAAGTCTTCCCAATGCCCTACAATTTTAACCACATGACCATAGCAACCCTATGGACATCATTCCCAAGTTTCAAGTCCATCAAGGTCTTTTGACCCCAGTTTTCTTCAAACCCTAGAAATTTACCCTAAAGGGCTACCCTAACATTCTAGGGCTACCCTAGTCCAATCCACTCCAAACTCCATAAGTGAGTGTAAAAGTGAAATTATATCAGTGGCCAAATTTTTAGCCTCTGTTGAGGTGATTTGGTCACTCAAACCAAAAGTGCCACTTTTGACCAAATGCCCTTCATAGGGTATAAATACGGGTTGGGTCAAAAACTATTCAACACACATCCAAATCAAATGAAATTTTATACAGGTGCCTAATGGAAGCCCAGGGACCACTCACCAAAATTTGGGAGGGTTTGGATGTGTTTAGGGCACCTATTTAATTTATCTAATAATTATTAAATATTTACCAAACTATAGAAATATTTCCCAAAAATTCCCATTTTTGGGCAGGTCCTAGGTATGTCTAGGATAGACTCTCTGCCAAAATTTCAGCTAATTTGGGCTTGGGGTGAAGAGTGGGCACTCAATTTAGTGACTGCCTAGCCCTAAGGGTATGTCCCACCAAAATGGGTGCCCTGGTCTAACCAGTGACCAAAGGGTCCAAACAATTTTTGCTGCAACTAGACACCCTAAGCTACAATTTTATGTTGGCAAATTTCCAATCAGGGTCCCTAAGTTTTTTAAAAATTAATACATTAAATAATCCAGTGTGACAGAAATGAAATGAATCTTATTTAATTCCTATAGTATTTGATCTGATGCCGCGCGAATCTTGGCGCAGATCGACGGCATCTGGTCATCGTCCCCACTGAGCCAACGACTGAGATTTGTTCTACCTGGAGCGATTTCCAAGCCCTGCCGCCGCGCGATCCAGCCCCTTCCCCGGCCGGCCACCGCCACCAACACCTCGTTGAGGTGGTGGCTATCGTCAGGCGGCGGCTCCGCCGCCGGAGAGGCGTTTTCCGGCGAATTAAGCAAGAAATTTTCTTGCCGAAACCAGGAGAAATCCCGGATTGAATCGGGCTCAATTGAGCCCGAAACTCAAGCCTAACGATTCCTAGGATCTACCCGCGAGTTAAGGAGAGGAGGAGGACCTTCCTGGCGGCCTGGATGCGAGAGGAGCGGCGGGATGCCATTGGCGACGGCGGCGGCGCTCGGCTTCTGCAACTGCACTGGAATGGCTCGTCTCCTCCAGGTAAGTGCTCCAAAAATGATCCCCTCGGCTCCCTGAAGGTGTTTAAATGGCAATGGGGAGGGGAGAGGCTGGTTCTTCAATGACCATTATCACCATTAATGGAGTGGCTCAGGTTGTGTGAGGGGGGGCTGAACCACCCCTTGGTGGCTGGGAAACGACGAATCAACTCCTCTCCCTAGAGGAGTTGATTACAGCCATCACTGGTGGCTGTTGGCCTTCCTTGGCCGGCTTCTCTCTTCCCTTTCCTCTTCCCCATTTTCTCTCTCCTCCATTATCATGGAGAGGAGCTCTTTTCTCTCTCCTAGTCACCTCTGGTTGACTAGTCAACCCACAAGCTAAAGGCAGCCCACTGGATTATGATGATCATGGGAATGGGCTTAGCCTAAGGGAGAAGTGGCTTGAGCTTGGGTTAGCCCTTTTGGGCTAAGTTGACTTGACCCTCAATGAGGGTTTGACTTGGTCAGTTTGACCATCTAGGTTGACCCCATGGGTCCTGGGTGATTCATTGGCCTCCCCTAGGTCTATGTAGGGTTGGGTAGGGTTGACTTGGCACCTTAAAGGTCACTTGACCCTTGGTAAGGTCACTTTGACCATTTTAGAGCTAGAGTTGACTTGGGTCAACATGACCATTAGGGTCCACCCCTATGGATCCTTGGTGACCCATTGACTTCCCTTAGGGTCTAGGTAGGGTTATGTGGGGTTACCCTGCACTTTGGAGGTCACATACCCTTAGTAAGGGTACTTTGACCAGATTAGGCTTGAGTTGACTTGGGTCAACCTGGCCTCTAGGCTGACCCCAATGTGTCCTTAGTGACCCATTGACCTCACTTTAGGGTTAGGAGGGCATAGGTGGGGTCCTCTAGATAGGAGTGGGTCTATTGGCCCTAAGTGGGTTAGGTTGACCTCTTCAGGGCTAGGGTTGACCTTGGTCAACTGGGCCTCTTGGGTTGGCCCTAATGGGTCCTTTTGGCTCTAATGGGTCTCCCAAAATGTTTGGGAGTGTTGTGGTAGGGTCTTGGGGTCATGGTGAAGCCCCATTGTCATCCTAAACTATTGTTCAGAATTCTACTATCTGCAGACCATGGTGATCCCTACCTTGGCCTCCTATCTCTTGGCCCATTTCTGGCTTCCCAGGGTTTTGTCATGACCTAGTCATGGCAAAACCACTCTTAGGGTCTAGTTGAAATGGAGTTACAAATCCAAAGATTTTCGTCAAATCAAGGTTGGACCTACGGGTCTTATTACCGAAGGAAGAGTCTTGTACATCCCATTGGGTGCATGACGCCTTTGTGGGAGTGTTATCCTACGATTTATGGAAGAGTTCCTTCCGATTAGATCTAAGACCCCTTTCGCCCAAACGACGAACCAAAATCCCAATAAACAAGGTTAAGCCCCCATAAACAAAAGATAAGCCCCTATCTACCTAGAGCGCCCTTAGTATACTTAAAGCAGGGAAAATAAATTAACATCTTGAGGGTCTGAGAGGTATACCTGATATAAATAGCTCGGGGTCCTGTCGCATCAGGTCCTGTGCTGCTCCCAGGTTGCTCCTCCTGGCCGTGTGTACAGGACCTTGACTAGCGCTGCACGACCTTCTTGCGTCCAAGACCCGCACCCCTCGGTCGTCGATCCTCACAGGCTCACTGGACCGACCGGGAAGCTACCGGCCCTTCGGTAGTCAGAATCTGGCTGCTCCGGGCGTACCAGAGCCCTCCTCATCAAGAAGAAATGTGGAACTCGTGCAGCGCTTCAGCTCTGGTGGTAACTCCAGCAGGCTAGGGTCCGATCCGCTCCAGGATCCTGTAAGGACCCATGTACCTAGGGCTGAGCTTCTTCCTCCGACCACGCACCCGTGAAACTCCATACATGGGCCGGATCTTCAGAAACACCCGGTCCCCCACCTGGAACTCCTATCTGGAAGGAAAGGATCAGGTTCTACATGGAAGCAGTGGATCCTCGACTCTTCATGATCGTGCAAGAGGGACCTTATGTCCCCACTAAGGCCTCCACCATTGATCCCACCAAGAAAGTGCCGAAGACACTTTCCTGAAATGGACAAGGACGAGATGGTGCTAGTGGGACTTGACATGAAGGCACGGTAACAGTTCTGGTCAGCGCAGTTTGATGACTCTATGATGCAAAACTTCAGCAACTGCAGGACAGCTCAGGAGATCTGGCAGTGCCTGATCATCCTAATGGAGGGCACGGATGAAGTGAGGGATGATCGGAGATCCCTCCTGAACCAGAAATATGAGGCCTTCAGACAAGGGCCTAAGGAAGAGATCGGAGTCACCTACGAGAACTTCCTCAAGATTGTCAACGCCCTCAAAGGCTACAGAAGAGTGTTCACTAATGGTGAACTCAATGATAAATTCCTTAGGTCCCTTACTAAGGAATGGGACACAGAGATCTGCGCCATCAGAGAGTTTGGCAGACTAGCTAAAACTGATCCACAAATTCTGTTTGGGAAGCTGATGTCCTATGAGCTTCAGCTGAACACCAGAAAGCAGAAGAAGAAGCAGAGAAGGCGGCAGCCAAGAAAAGACTGTGGCTCTAAAAGCCAATCACTCCAGAAAAGGCAAGGGTGCAGTTTCATACCGTTCCAGGAAAAAGGATGAGGAGGAGGACTCCGAGCCATGCTCCTCCAGCTCAGAGCTGTCGGAGGAGGATTTCTCCCTCATCACTCGAGAGTTCAAGAAGTTCCTCAAGATGAGGAATCAAAGAAAGAGAGACGGCTCCTCCTCCAGGCATCAGAAGAAAAATTATTCTTCTGACAGGTATGCATCTAGACCGAACAAACATCGCTCCTCTGACATTATTTGCTTTGGATGCAATAAGCCAGGACACATCGTGGCCGAGTGCTATCAAGGCAAGAGAGAAAAAGGGAAAGAAGAGGAGCACAAATCCTCTAGAGATAAGAAGAAGGAGCGGAGCTACATCGCCAAAAGGCCAAAGACACTGAGTGAGTCTGATTCCTCAGACTCTAGTGATGATGAGGAAGCCTACTTCGGGCTGGTGGGTCGCTCCGACTCAGAAGGAGAATGCCCCCTGATTTACTGGGAAGGTAAAAGCTCACACTCCTCTCTCCGACTCCGACTCTGATCCTGAGTCTCAGGATGATGAACCAGAGGATAGCCTTTCAGCCCGCGAAGCTGAGCTCCTCGAGAAGTATGAGCTTCTGCTCAACACTTTCGAGGAGTGCCGAAAGAGATTAAAGGCTGAGAAAAAGGAAGTAAAATTCCTTAAGGGTGAGTGTGTTTCCCTAAGGGAAGAGGTCACCAGTTTGATCTCTCTACGACATGAGCACCTTAACCTGACCTCAAAGCATTCAGAGTCTCTGAAGCTCCTTGATCTTAAGCAGGAGGAAGTCGACAAGTTGGAAGAACAACTTGCGGCAGAAAGGAAGATCGTCAAGAGCTTCTCTATGCCAAAAACAGTTCTTCCAGTTGTTGATACCTTCTCTGCTCAGGCCAAAGGAGCTCCCGGCTTGGGGCATGTAGGGGTATCTGGTTCCTCCTCCAGGAGAAATAGAACCAGAGGAAGAATAAGGCCGCCAAGAAGGCCTCTGCTGATGAAAAGGGAAAGGCTCCGCTTAGTCCTGTTGCGTTCAGAAAGCCTGGCTTTCCGTGCAACCAACATGACTTTGAGTCAACATTTGGCCATCATCTTCGGCCCTCGGTTGCAAAGCCAAAGAGCCGATATGACGGTTGGACCTTTCCCCGGAACTTCGGTGAGAGTTCCTTCAAGGCACCTTATGAGGAAATCCACATGAGAAATTATGGTCCGTTCTCTAGCGGCCATAATGGAAAGCAGACACCAAAAGCCAAGCCTGTTATACAGAAGGTGACGAAGTCATGTGACTGCTGTCACCATGAGGCCTCCACCTCCAGAACCAAGGCCCCAGCTGTACCCACCGTTCCCAGGGTAAGGCAGGAGCCTAGGAAGAGGTACAACAGATTCGACTGTTGGTGCTGTGGCAAGGTTGGTCACTTTGCCGTGGATTGTTGGTTTAATACAAGGTATTACGAGACTCCCCATGTTAGCAATGCGAGGCCGACCACTCGTAGGGTTAACCAACCGAGGGGGAGTGTGCTAACCAGGAATCTAGGACCCAAGTTCGATTGGGTTCCTAAGGCAAATTAGTTCTATTTTGCAGGAATGTCCAAAGGCCACCAAAACGCCGATCTGGTATTTGGACAGTGGATGCTCCCGGCATATGACTGGGACAAGAAGCCTGCTGCGTGATTACACTCCAGTCGAGAATGGACCCAAAGTCATCTTTGGAGGGTCAGATCGAGGAGTCACCAGAGGTTACGGTATGATCTCCAACGGTATAATCTCTATCACCGACGTGGCTTATGTTGAAGGGTTAAACCATAACCTGATCAGTGTAAGTCAGTTATGTGACAAAGGTTATGACGTTAAGTTCTGCAAGGATAAATGTCTGATAATTTCACGTACCTCTTCTGAGACAGTATTATCAGGCATTAGGAGCAGAAATATCTTCTGCTTAGATTTTCTCAGTTTAGATTTATCTACCCCCGTATGCCTTGTGGCAACAGGCAGCGCATCTCTTTGTGAACAATGACACAAGAGATTGGCACATATTAATTTCAAGACAATTAGTATGCTATTTTCTAAGAACTTAGTAAGGGATGCTCCCAGTATCAAGTGCATCAAAGATAGCCCCTGTCCTGCATGCCAGATGGGCAAACAGACTCGGGCTACCTTTAAGAGCATTGCAGACAAAGACTCTTCTCGATGTCTCTACCTTTTACATATGGACTTGTTTGGTCCAATGCAAGTTCATAGCTTGGGAGGCAAGTCCTATACGCTAGTGATAGTTGATGATCATTCTCGGTTTACATGGGTGTTCTTTTTGAAACGAAAGTCAGATACGTTTGACATATTCACTAGTTTTGTCAAGCAGGTTCAGAACGAATTTAACTGCTCAGTGGTCAAAATCAGAAGTGACCATGGAACAGAATTCGAATCTGGTGCTATGACAGAATTTTGTGAAGAACAAGGTATCTTTCATGAGTTTTCCTCCCCGCGCACTCCTCAGCAAAATGGAGTTGCGGAGAGGAGAAATAGAACTCTCATTGAAGCCTGCACGACAATGTTGAAAGACGCTTCTCTCCCGGAATACTTCTGGGCAGAGGCTGTCAATACAGCTTGTCATGTACAAAACCGAGCATTGATCAACAAGCATCATCGTAAGACGCCTTATGAGCTACTGAAAGGCAGGAAACCAACAATGTCCTACTTGAGGATTTTTGGTTGCCGATGCTATGTACTGAATAATGGGAAGTACCCGCATACTAAATTTGGTGAAAAATGCTTCGAAGGCATATTCATGGGCTATAGTTCCCACAGTCGGGCATATAGGGTCTTCAATAAGAAAACCCTAGTGGTAGAAGAATCAATAAATGTTGTATTTGATGAAGGAAGTTTGCTTAACAGCAATTCTTCCAGTAGTATTCTTGAAGATGCAGGTGCACGACTTGAACAGCTGAGTCTGGACGAGACCGCCAAAGATGACACTCCTAAGTACGTCAAAGTTTCCACCTCCACGTCATCTGAAAATGTTGAAGATCAAAATGGAACAAATCTCTTAGAAGAAGGAGAAGCCCAAGAAGTAGTCGAAGCTCCAGACGCCAGACTTCTAGAGCTCCGGCACGTGAGGGATCATCCTAGAGATCAGATCATCGGAGATCCTCGTGTCGGTGTCAGAACTCGAAGAGGTACTATTAACGAAGTATTGCATCTTAGCTTCCTGTCACAGGTTGAGCCAAAGAAGTTCGACGAGGCGAACAAAGATGCGGCATGGATTCTGGCCATGCAAGACGAACTACATCAATTCGAATGTTGCAATGTTTGGACGCTAGTTCCCAGACCATACAAGCAGAATGTGATTGGCACCAAGTGGATCTTCAGAAACAAGCTGGATGAACATGGTGTCATCATAAAGAACAAGGCAAGGCTGGTGGCTCAAGGTTACCGACAGGAGGAGGGGATTGACTTCGACCAGACCTTCGCACCAGTAGCAAGGCTGGAGGCAATCAGATTGTTCCTGGCGTATGCTTCACACAAAGGATTCACAGTCTATCAAATGGATGTGAAATCAACATTCTTGAACGGAGACCTGAAAGAGGAAGTATACGTCGCTCAACCCCCAGGTTTTGTCGATCCTACTTATCCCAATCATGTTTATTTTCTTAATAAAGCCTTATATGGGTTGAAACAAGCTCCACGAGCTTGGTATGAGACGTTATATAGTTTTCTTCTTGAGAACAAGTTCTCTAGAGGTAAAATAGATAAAACATTGTTTCTCAGGGAAGTCAAAGGCAAGATTTTGCTGGTGCAAATCTACGTCGATGACATAATATTCGGCTCAACGGACAACAAACTTTGCAAAAAGTTTTCTAAACTTATGCAAGGCAAGTTTGAAATGAGCAGTATGGGAGAGCTCAAGTATTTCTTAGGACTTCAAGTGAAACAGTCTGAGGATGGAATATTCATCTCTCAGACGAAGTTCACAAATGAACTCCTTAAGAAATTCGGTATGGAGAGTGCAACCTCTATGAGGACTCCAATGGGATCCACTATGTCTCTGGATAAGGATGAGAAAGGTAAACCTTTCGATGAAACCAAATACAGAAGCATCATTGGATCCCTGCTCTACCTTACTGCTAGTAGACCGGATATCATGTTCTCCACATGTGTCTGTGCCAGATATCAGGTGAACACTAAGGAATCTCACTATGTCGCTGCAAAGCGAATTCTAAGATACCTTAAAAGTACTCCCAATCTTGGCTTGTGGTACCCGAGAAACAATGATGTCGAGCTAATAGGTTTTTCAGATGCTGATTTTGCAGGGAGTAGGGATGACAGGAAAAGCACTTCCGGGACGTGTCAATTCCTCGGAAGAAGGCTTATCTCATGGAACAGCAAGAAGCAGAATTGTGTAGCTACCTCCACAGCAGAGTCTGAGTACATCTCGGCAGGCAGCTGTTGCGCACAACTCCTATGGATCAGAAACCAGTTAGCCGACTACGACCTTCAGTTCAAGGAAGTTCCAATGTACTGCGACTCCTCCAGTGCAATTGCCATTGCCAACAATCCTGTATCGCACAGCAGAACGAAGCATATTGAAGTGCGCTACCACTTCATTCGGGAGCACGTGGAGAACAAGGACATCTCTCTCTGTTATGTCCCCACGGACAAGCAGATTGCTGATATATTCACAAAGCCCTTAGACGAGGCCAAGTTCAATCTTTTCAAGACTGAATTGGGGATGCTCAATTATGAGGAATGAAGACTACAGAAGCTCCAGGCTCGTGCACGATCTGAGGGGGAGCAAGAAACTCAAGTGTGAGCACAGACGCAAGAACTGAGGGGGAGCAAGGGGTCAAATGCTACCGACCCCGATTTGCAGAAGCCGAAAAGGGGGAGATTACCCTCTCGGCTAAGGCTAAGGTGGCTTCAAGCTTGCTCCCAAGAAATTGGTATTGGTAATGGATAACTCACTCAACTCAATTTTAAGTTTATGGTTTTCATTCCCATTTGCTCTATTCACCTTAGCTTGTAGGGTTTAGGCTTCTTCAAATAGGGGGAGATTGTTGGGTATTGTATCCACAATGTACCTGATTTGAAGAAGCCCCTGGACAAGCTAAAGTCAATAGACAATGTATTTGATAAAATCTTTCAAGTTGTGCTTGCAGTTATTCCACGCTAAGTGCACACCAATGTTAGGGTGCAGTAGGTCAATATACACGGGTCTGCACGACGTAATCCCTCGTTGAGCAGATCAGTGTGTTGGCCTACGTGTACTCTCTCTATTGGAGTGCACTTACTTTCAAGTACAGGACCGTGTTTATACAAGAGCATACAAGGAGCAAGGATGGGTCAAGGAGCAGCTCTTGGGTGGAAAAGACGAAAATTCGTCCAAGTACAATTCGACGAGAATCACCAAGTGATTCTCGCCGAATCGTCGAGAATAACTAGTGATTCTCGCCGAATCGTCGAGAATCACTAGTGATTCTCGCCGAATCGTCGAGAATCACTAGTGATTCTCGCCGAATCGTCGAGAATCACTAGTGATTCTCGCCGAATCGTCGAGAATCACTAGTGATTCTCGCCGATTCTTTCTGACTGCCTCAAAACGGTGCCAAGTAAGATTCGACGAGAATCACTAGTGATTCTCGCCGAACCCATCGCAGAGCAGATCCTGAATACCAAGTTATATTCGTTGAGAATCAAAAAGTGATTCGGCGAGAATCACTAGTGATTCTCGACGAATCGTCGAGAATCACTAACTGATTCTCGCCGATTCGTCGAGAATCACCTGCGATTCTCACCGATTTTTACTTGGCGATTTCTCTGGAAGCTGCTGGACCGGATTCTGCCGCTGGACTATTTTGAACCGGATTTCGGGATTCTTCTTGTGGGTCCCACAACGGTCAAATTGAAAGAATCTACAGTATATATATACGGGTATTTTGAACAGTAGATATACACAGAAAAGAAGCCGAGCACGATCTAACCCTAAAATCGCGAATCTGCTCTGCCGCCGCCGTCGCCGCTCGCGCTAGTTGGTCGCCGCTGTTGATCGCGTGTCTTCCCGATCTCCGGCGACAGAAGCTTAGCCAAGCTTAGAGTCTCACGCGTCTATCCAGAGATCCCTTGTCTCTCGATTTGTTGATTGGGAAAAACTTCCCCGTCCGAGTCGATCGAGACGACCGATCCTCGTGTGACCGTTGGTAGACCTAGCTAGCTTCGCTACGAAGTTTGGATCTCTAAAGAACAGCAGCCACACATCGTCATCGCCGCCGATCCCGTGAACCTAGCCGCCGCCCTTCTTGCCGCCGCCGGTTCCGGGGAGATCCTCTCTAAGAGAGACCAAGGTTGTGAACTCTTTGAAGACTTCAAGATCACGTCGTCAACGAAGAGGGACACCGTAGTCTCCTCACGTAGTTTGTATTTCTTGTACATTCTATTTTACTTTTGTTGTAAAGGAACGTTGGTTCCGTGTTGTAAGGGTTGGGTGCAACCCGGTTTGTGGGAGTGTTGACTCCTACGTGTGGAAGGGTTCCTTCCGATAGTGCAGGGATTGGATTTCAATCTCGTTGGAGAAGAGACCGAGTCGTCCCTGGTTGGGAGATAGGTCGAAGGGGGAAAGTGGATGTACCCAAGTCGGGGAACCACTATAAATAGCTTGTGTACTCTGTTGTGCTGTGTTGTTTTATTTCCGTGTGCAGGTACAATTTAAATTCCGCAAAAGCGCTGCACGTCACCTATTCCCCCCCATAGGTGAACATAGTTGACACTAGGTGGACTTTCACCGTGTGATAGGCGTGTCACACTTTTCTTCAGAAATTTGTTGATTCACTGGAATTTGACGTGTCACGCCCAGGTCACGGGCGTGACCAGTAATGATACGGGAGTGACATTATTGTTTTGGGCAGATATTTTGTATTTTTTTCTGAAAAAGAAAATAGGTTAAGTTAGCAAAATATTTACAATAAAAAGAGTATTTTATTAAAGAAAATTAAATAAAAATAACAAAAATAAAGTAAAATGATTTATTTAATGTACATCAAAATAGGTATATTTACAACTTATCAAATACCCCCATACTTAAGCTTTTGCTATTCCAGAGCAAAAGTTGGAGATGAACTTATAATGAATTAAAGAAATCCTAAGTTTAGCTACTGCTTGAATTAATCAAAAGAAAGATCTAAATAAATATCCGGGGTTTTAGAGTTAAATCCTAAATTATGCCAAAAATTTAAATAAAGAAATAGTTTCAGCTGAAAACTTCTGATATGATCGAATAGATAGCAAAAAAATTTATTTGTTAGGCTAACAAAAATAGATTGGATTATGAAACTGTAGCTTATAAGAATTATATGAAATAATTTAATTTACAAATTATGCTCTCAAAAAGATTTTAAAATTAAATCTAGAATCTTTTGAATTTGGCGGAGGGGGTGTTGTTTTATGAAGAGGGCTTTGATTTAAAGGTGAGAGTATATTTTTTCGCTCGAACCTCCATTTTTTTCTTTTTGGATTATTAGGAAAATGAAATCTTATTTTCCTAATATGTTTTTTTTCAACTTCATAAAATTAACCCAATATATATGTGTAGGAGTAATGGATTTTATCCTCTTACTCCACAACATATAATCTTTTCAAATATTGGATGCCTATGTTTACGGAACGAAATCTTATTCCCATTGACATAGGATCTTTTAAGGATCAAAATCATGTTAAGTATGACATGAAAAAAAGTGGAAAGGGTTTTGTTCAAAAATAAAACTAGGTTTAATAAAAAATTTTTGAGAGCAACATTTATAAATTAAACGTTCCTATATGTCAAAAAAAGCTTGAAGTTAACATAATTGAAATCTAAGATCATTATGTTCTAACAAAACAAATGTGCAACTATTTAGATAAGTAGAAGTAATTCTGAAAACAGGTCTCTATCTAAATAAAAAAGGCATACGAAAATTTTTTAAAACTTAACCCCAGATATCTAAATCTATCGATCTCCAATTAATAAACGAATAGTAAGCAAAGAATAATTAAAATTCGCTTATAAATTAACTCGCAACTAAATTTTCGGAGAGCGAAAAGGGTTAAGAATTGAGATATTCGATTTATTTGTTACATAATTAAAAAAATATTTTTTTTTTGGATTTTTAGGGTTTTCATAATTTTTTTGTATTTTATTTTTTTGATTTTTAGAGTTATTCATTTTTTTTAGGATTTTTGGATTTTTTTTCGAAAAGTTTTACAAAAAAGGTACAAGGTAAAAACTCGAAAGTCCGCGAACAGACTCTTATTTAGGTGGTTGGTTCGATGAGTCGAACGCCGCGAGCTTGCTAAAAAGCGAGCTTTTACAAATAAGAAGAGTGGAGGAGGAAAGAGAAAGATTTATTTTTATACAAAAAATATTTACAAAGTAAAAGAAATAAAATTGTTTTTTGTTTTTGAATTTTTGTTTTGTTTTATGGATTTTTTTAGGTTTTTTGATTAAAAAACAAGAAAGAAATTTTTTTTGAGGTTTTAATTTTTGCAATTTTTTTATTTTTGATGATTTTTGTTATTATTGTAGAATATAAAAGTGCAGAAATAGAAAAAATAAGAAAACACCTCCATACTTAAATCCAACATTGTCCCCAATGTTGCAAGCTAAGTATGCGGAACAATAAGAGACAAAATGAAATATACACAAAAATTAAAAGAGAGGGTAGAAGTTTCCCTTAGACGAGTTAGGGGAGGCCCATATGGAACCCTGCATTATTAAAAAGAAATAACAAAAAGAGAACAACAAAAACGATAAACTCGGTGAAAAGGTTGCGGGAGGTAGGGGGAAAGTGTGTGTGTGTCTCAAAGCTAACGACTTAGCTTGAGCGTGTACAGAAATGCGGACTCCTAGCGTGCACAAGATTGTAAAGTGCGCCGAAGTGAACCAAAATAATGGGAAATATAATAAGTTAAACAAAATATATACATTTTTAATAACAAAAAAAAATAAATTTTTGTTATAGATATTTTTGTTTGGGTTTTGTGTTTTTGATTTTTTTTTGGTTTTATGAGTTTAATTTTTAGGATTTGTAGGATTTTTAAGTTTTGAGATTTTTTTGATATATTTTGTTTAGTTTTTAAGTTTTTTTTAGTTTAGTTTTTATGTTTTTTAGTTTTTAAGTTTTTAAGTTTTTTAGTTTTTAGTTTTTTGGATTTTTTAGTTTTTAAGTTTTTTAGATTTTTGATTTTTTTTTATTTTTTAAGTTTTTTTTTGATGGTTGGATTTTTAGTTTTTAGTTGTTTTTTATTTGAGTTTGTTAGTTTGTTTTTGATAGTAGAAAATGACGTCATTTTATTTATATAATTTTAGTATAACATAATTTTTTAATTAAATTTTTTTAAAGTTTTTGGTTGTTTTTTTTTGTTTATTTTGAAGTAGTTTTTTTTGTATTTATTGTTTATGTTTTTTATATATAATACTTATTATTAATTTAATTTTTTTTGGTGGCCATTTTGTTTTTAAAATATATAGAATAGGTAAAAGTAATAGGTCTCCAGAGTTCAAAATAACGACTCGAAATGTTTCCCCTGCAACGACGCCAAAAACTTGATGCGGGTTAAAACTCCAAAAATTATTACGAGCACGCGGCGCCCCGGACGGTTTTATTTAAGAAAGGCGGAGTTGGTTTTTATTTAGAAAACGGGGCGCACAGATTTATTATTTGGATATAAAACAAGTGAAATCGAGTTTTAACGAAAGTAGGAAAATGCCCTATCATGTGTAATACATGATATTCCGGTGTGGAATATCGAGGTCGTATTGTTCTCGGGTTCGGTTCAATTATTTCTTCCTTTCCCTGCAGGGGATTATTATTTTACCGATATTTACTTGTCGGGTAATTTATATATATAATAAAAAGGCAATAAAAATGAAAGCATAAAAAAGGTGGAGCCGATGAAGAGCTTAGCTCGAGGGCACCGAATAAAATTTGAACTAAAATATACTTTTAATAAAAAGAGGTCCTAAATTTCTAATTAATTAAGGCGGAGACTTGGCCGTGGAGGCTCCACTAAAATGAGCTCACCTATCTCTAGGACTATCGCTCACCGGAACATTAAGACTATTCGACCGGGTTCTCGTCCGACGAAGGATTCTCTTAATGCCCGCATTACGCTAAGAACCCCGCTGTTGGGTGGGGAACCCAATCCGGTAGAGTTGGCGCGCCTCCTCTCTCAAGGGTTAGTGCGGAACTCCATTTACCAAGGGGCGATCGGTGCATACGCACGGCCTCTCGGCTAGCTAGCATATGGACTACGCAAATAGGGTCCACACATCGATTATGTGGTCCTACGCGTCGTAAACCCTAGGCAAACCTTAAGTTAATTTTAATTAATTGGAAAAACATGACCTTTAATTATTTAAAGCAATTTTATTTATCCCAATGCTCTTCGATACTGAGAGCTAAGAACGGTTAGCCACTCATCGGAATGGGGACGGCTTGCGGCAAAAGCGATAAATAAAGCAGTAAATAAAGCGATAAAAGAAAGCAGTAAAAGGAAAGCAGTAAAGTGCAAGTCCTACTCAAACGAGTAGGACTGAAATGAAAGCAGGAAAATTGCAAGTCCCGGCTCAAATGAGTGGGCGAGACAAAATAAAGCGAGTCCTACTCAAATGAGTTGGAGAAAATAAATGCACCCACACACGCACTCTACTGAAAATTAAACACATACACAGACTTGCCATTTAACTCAAATGAGTAGGCGGTAAATAAATGCTAGTACAAATACTACACAAATTATTACAGACAAATAACGACCTGCCATTTAACTCAAATGAGTAGGCGGTAAATAAAATCCTGCCATTTAACTCCTAGCGAATAGGCGGAAATAAATGCTAACACTCACGCACTCTACTTGAAAGTAAAACACACGCACACAAATCCTACTCAAACGAGTAGGAGAAAATTAAAGCACCCCATTTAACCCTTAACGAGTAGGCGAAAATAAATGTAACACACGCACACACTCTACAGAATTGAAAGAAATCAATTTAAACTAACTCATACACGCACGCACACGTACAAAAAAAGGAAAAACTAAGTTGCTGAAAAAATTAAAACAACTACATTTTTACCGCTAGAATGCGGTAGAAATGAATAAAAAGTGAAAATAAAATTTAAAGAAACAAAAGTTTTTGCAAATAAATGAAAAGTACAAGTGCTCGAAAAATTGAAATGAATACATTTCCACCGCTAGAATGCAGTAGAAATGAATAAAATGAAGAATAAAATTTAAACGGGCAATTTTTTTTGAAAATAAAAGCGAAAATGAAGTGTTTGAAAAATTAAAATGAATACGTTTTCATACTTATGAGGTTATAAAAGTGCTTAAAAAGTGGAAATAACGCAGAAAAGAACAAAAAGTTTTACATCCTAATAAAAAAAACTAAGCTAACGAAAAACAAAACTATTTTTAAGGCATCTTTATAAACTCATAAGAATGAAAAGAAGAACTAAAAAAAACAAAAACTAAACTATGAAATTTATGAAATCTATTTAAGTATAAAACTAAACTCACACACCCATTTTAAAAGAACAAAAACTAAGTTAAAACAAAAAAAAAGAATAAGATTGCTGTTGGGTATTGTATCCACAACAGACCTGATTTGAAGAAGCCCCTAAACAAGCTAAGGTAAATAGACAACGTATTTGATAAAATATTTCAAGTTGTACTTGCAGTTATTCCACGCTAAGTGCACACCAATGTCAGGGTGCAGTAGGTCAATATACACGGGTATGCACGACGTAATCCCTCGTTGCGCAGATCAGTGTGTTGGCCTACGTGTACTCTCTCTATTGGAGTGTACTTACTTTCAAGTACAGGACTGTGATTATGCAAGAGCAGACAAGGAGCAAGGATGGGTCAAAAAGCAGCTCATGGGCGGAAAGACGAAAAATCGTCTAAGTGTTAATCGACGAGAATCACCAAGTGATTCTCGCCGATTCGGTGAGAATAACTAGTGATTCTCGCCGAATCGTCGAGAATCACTGGCTGATTCTCGCCGTCTCTTTCCAGCTACCTCAGAGCGTGCAAACAAGTCTACATCGACGAAAATCACCTTTGATTCTCGCCGAATCGACGAGAATCACCTTTGATTCTCGCCGAATCGGCGAGAATCACCTTCGATTCTCGCCGATTTTGCCTTGGGCAATTTTCTGGAAACTGCTGGACCGGACTCTGCCGCTGGCACTGTTTTGAACCGGGCTTGGGGTTTCTTCTGGTGGGACCCACAACGGTCATTAAGGAGTATTCGAGTGTATAAATACACGCGTATTTTTGAACAGAGATACACAGAAAAAGACGAAGCTGAGCCGCCGACCTTGACCTAAATCACGATACCTGCTCCGCCGCCGTCGCCGCTCGTGCTAGTCGATCGCCGGCCGTTTGATCGTGATTCTTCTAGATCTTCCGGCGACAGAAGCTTAGCCAAGCGTAGCGTCTCACGCGTCTAACCAGAGATCCTTTGTCTCTTGATTCGTTGATCGGGAAAACCTTCCCCTTCCGAATCGATTGAGACGATCGATCCTAGTGTGACCGTTGGTAGACCTTGCTAGCTTTGCTACGAAGATTGAATCTCCAAAGTACAGCAGCCGCACACCGTTGTCTCCGCCGATCCCGATAACCAAGCCGCTGCCCTTCTTGCCGCCGCCGGTTTCGGGGAGATTCTCTCCAAGAGAGATCTAGGGTTGTGAACTCTTCGTTGACCTCAAGAACACGTCATCGAACGAAGAGGGACACCTTATCTCCAAAAGTTGTTTGTATTTCTTATACATTCTAGTTTCATTTTTATTGTAAAGGAACGTTGGTTCCTAGTTGTAAGGGTTGGGTGCAACCCGTGTTGTGGGAGTGTTGTCTCCTACGTGTGGAAGGGTTACTTCCGATAGTGCAAGGATTGGATTTCAATCCTGTTGGTGAAGTGACCGAGTCGTCCCTTGTTGGGAGATAGGTCAAAGGGGGAAAGTGGATGTACCCAAATCGGGGAACCACTACAAATTGCTTGTGTACTTTCTTTGCTGCGCTGTTTTGTTTTCTTGTGCAGGTACAATTTTAATTCCGCAAAAACGCTGCACGTCACCTATTTCCCCCCCATAGGTGAAGGTAGTTGACTCTAGGTGGACTTTCAAGTGGTATCAGAGGGAGGTTGCTCATCAAAAAGGTTCACATCTTGAGTAGAATCCTGCTGCTAGTGTCAAGAAGAAGGCAAACATCTACTATGGATGGGCTCAAGTACACAGGCAAGATCCCAGTGTGCACCAGGCTCAACTTTCCTATCTGGAAGGAAAGGATCAGATTCTACATGGAAGCAGTTGATCCTCGACTCTTCATGATCGTGGAGGAGGGACCTTATGTCCCCACTAAGGTCTCCACCATTGATCCTACCAAGAAAGTACCAAAGAAAATTTCTGAAATGGACAAGGACGAGATGGTGCTGGTGGGACTTGACAAGAAGGCGCAGAACATTCTGGTCAGTGCGGTCGATGACTCAATGATGCAGAACTTCTGCAACTGCAGGACAGCAAAGGAGATCTGGCACTGCCTGATTATCCTAATGGAGGGCACTGATGAAGTGAGGGATGATCGGAGATCCCTTCTGAACCAGAAATATGAGGCCTTCAGACAAGGGCCTAAGGAAGAGATCGGAGTCACCTTCGAGAACTTCCTCAAGATTGTCAATGCCCTCAAAGGATATGGAAGAGTGTTCACTGATGGTGAACTTAATGATAAATTCCTTAGGTCCCTTACTAAGGAATGGGACACAAAGATCTGCGCCATCCGAGAGTTTGGCAGACTTGCTGAAACTGACCCGCAAATTCTGTTTGGGAAGCTGATGTCCTATGAGCTTCAACTGAACACCAGGAAAGCAGAAGAAGAAGCAGAGAAGGCTGCAGCCAAGGAAAAGACTGTGGCCCTAAAAGCCATTCACTCCAGAAAGGGCAAGGGTGCGATTTCTTACCGTGCCAGGAAAAAGGATGAGGAGGAGGACTCCGAGCCATGCTCCTCCAGTTCAGAGCTGTCTGAGGAGGATTTCTCCCTCATCACCCGAGAATTCAAGAAGTTCCTCAAGATGAGGAATCAAAGAAAGAGAGACGGCTCCTCCTCCAGGCATCTGAAGAAATAATATTCTTCTGACAGGTATGCTTCTAAACCGAACAAACATCGCTCCTCTGACATTATTTGTTTTGGATGCAATAAGCCAGGACACGTCGTGGACGACTGCTACCAAGGCAAGAGAGAAAAAGGGAAAGGAGTGGAGCACAAATCCTCTAGAGATAAGAAGAAAGAGCGGAGCTACATCGCCAAAAGGCCAAAGACACTGAGTGAGTCTGATTCCTCAGACTCCAGTGATGATGAGGAAGCCTACTTCGGGCTGGTGGGTCGCTCCGACTCAGAAGGAGAATGCCCTCCATTTACTGGGAAGGTAAAGGCTCACACCCCTCTCTCCGACTCTGAATCTGATCCTGAGTCTCATGATGATGACCCTGAGGATAGCCTTTCGGCCCGTGAAGCGGAGCTCCTCGAGAAGTATGAGCTTCTGCTCAACACTTTCGAGGAGTGCCGTAAGAGATTGAAGGCTGAGAAAAAGGAAGTGAAATTCCTTAAGGGTGAGAGTGTCTCCCTAAGGGAAGAGATCACCAGTTTGATCTCTCTCCAATAGGAGCACCTAGACCTGACTTCAAAGCATTCAGAGTCTCTTAAGCTCCTTGATCTTAAGCAAGAGGAAGTCGACAAGTTGGGAGAACAACTTGCGGCAGAAAGGAAGATCGTCAAGAGCTTCTCTATGCCAAAAACAGTTCTTCCAGTGGTTGATACCTTCTCTGCTCAGGCCAAAGGAGCTGGCTTGGGGCATGTAGGGGTATCTGGTTCCTTATCCAGGAGAAACAGGAACCAGAGGAAGAATAAGGCCGCCAAGAAGGCCTCTGCTGCTGAAAAGGGAAAGGCTCCGCTCAGTCCTATTGCGTTCAGAAAGCCTAGCTTTCCTTGCAACCAACATGACTTTGAATCAACCTTTGGTCATCATTTTCGGCCCTCGGTTGCAAAGCGAAAGAGCCGATATGATGGTTGGACCTTTCCCCGGAACTTCGGTGAGATTGCCTTCAAGGCACCTTATGAGGAAATCCACATGGGAAATTATGGTCAATTCTCAAGCGGCCATAATGGAAAGCAGGCACCAAGAGCCAAGCCTGTTATACTGAAGAAACAGAAGGTGAAGAAGTCATGTGACTGCAATCACTATGAGGCCTCCACCTCCAGATCCAAGGCCCCGACTGTACCCACCATTCCCAGGGTAAAGCAGGAGTCTAGGAAGAGGTACAACAGATTTGACTGTTGGTGTTGTGGCAAAGTCGGTCACTTTGCCGTGGATTGTTGGTTTAATCCGAGGTATAACGAGACTCCCTATGTTAGCAATGCGAGGCCGACCACTCGTAGGGTTAACCACCCGAGGGGGAGTATGCTAACCAAGAATCTAGGACCCAAGTTCGATTGGGTTCCTAAGGGAAATTAATTTTGTTTTGCAGGAATGTCCAAAGGCCACCAAAACGCCAATATGGTACTTGGACAGTGGATGCTCCCGGCATATGACTGGGACAAGAAACCTGCTGCGTGATTACACTCCAGTCGCGAATGGACCCAAAGTCATCTTTGGGGTGTCAGATCGAGGAGTCACCAGAGGTTACAGTATGATTTCCAACGGTATAATCTCTATCACCGACGTGGCTTATGTTGAAGGGTTAAACCATAACCTGATCAGTGTAAGTCAGTTATGTAACAAAGGTTATGACGTTAAGTTCTGCAAGGATAAATGCCTGATAATATCATGTGCCTCTTCTGAGACGGTATTAACAGGCATTAGGAGCCGAAATATCTTCTGCTTAAATTTTCTTAGTTTAGATTCATCTACCCCCGTATGCCTAGTGACAACAGGCAGTGCATCTCTTTGTGAATAATGGCACAAGAGATTGACACATGTTAATTTCAAAACAATTAGTATGCTGTTTTTTAAAAACTTAGTAAGAGATGCTCTCGTTATCAAGTGCATCAAAGATAGCCCCTCTCCTGCATGCCAGATGGGCAAACAGACTCGGGCTACCTTTAAGAGCATTGCAGACAAAGACTCTTCTCGATGTCTTTACCTTCTACATATGGACTTGTTTGGTCCAATGCAAGTTCATAGCTTGGGAGGCAAGTCCTATACGTTAGTGATAGTTGATGATCATTCTCGGTTTACATGGGTGTTCTTCTTAAAACGAAAGTCGGATACGTTTGACATCTTCACTAGTTTTGCCAAGCAGGTTCAGAACGAATTTAACAGCTCAGTGGTCAAAATCAGAAGTGACCATGGAACAGAATTCGAATCTGGTGCTATGACAGAGTTTTGTGAAGAACAAGGTATCTTTTATGAGTTTTCCTCCCCGCACACTCCTCAGCAAAATGGAGTTGCGGAGAGGAGAAATAGAACTCTCATTGAAGCCTGCACGACAATGTTGAAAGACGCTTCTCTCCCATAATACTTCTGGGCAGAGGCGGTCAATACAGCTTGTCATGTACAAAACCGAGCATTGATCAACAAGCATCATCATAAGACGCCTTATGAGCTACTGAGAGGCAGAAAACCAACCATGTCCTACTTGAGGATCTTTGGTTGCAGATGCTATGTACTGAATAATGGGAAGTACCCGCATACTAAATTTGGTGAAAACTGCTTCGAAGGCATATTCATGGGCTATAGTTCCCACAGTCGGGCATATAGGGTCTTCAATAAGAAAACCCTAGTGGTAGAAGAATCAATTAATGTTGTATTTGATGAAGTAAGTTTGCTTAACAGCAATTCTTCCAGCGGTATTCTTGAAGATGCAGGTGCACGACTTGAACAGCTGAGTCTCGATGAGACCGCTAAACATGAAACTCCTAAGTACGTCAAAGTTTTCACCTCAACGCCAACTGGGAATGTTAAAGATCAAAATGGAACAAATCTCTTAGAAGAAGGAGAAGCCCAAGAAGTAGTCGAAGCCCCAGACGCCGGACTTCTAGAGCTCTGGCATGTGAGGGATCATCCTAGAGATCAGATCATCGGAGATCCTCGTGATGGTGTCAGAACTCGAAGAGGTACTATTAACGAGATTTTGCATCTTAGCTTCCTGTCACAGGTTGAGCCAAAGAAGTTCGACGAGGTGAACAACGATGCGACATGGATTTTGGCCATGCAAGATGAACTACATCAATTCGAACGATGCAACGTTTGGACGCTGGTTCCCAGACCTCACAAGCAGAATGTGATTGGCACCAAGTGGATCTTCAGAAACAAACTGGATGAACATGGTGTTATCATAAAGAACAAGGCCAGGTTGGTGGCTCAAGGTTACAGACAGGAGGAGGGGATTGACTTCGACCAGACCTTTGCACCAGTGGTAAGGCTCGAGGCAATCAGATTATTCCGGGCGTATGCTTCGCACAAAGGATTCACAGTCTATCAAATGGATGTGAAATCAACATTCTTGAACGGAGACCTGAAAGAGGAAGTATACGTTGCTCAACCCCCAGGTTTTGTCAATCCTACTTATCCCAATCATGTATATTTTCTTAATAAAGCTCTATATGGTTTAAAACAAGCTCCACGAGCTTGGTATGAGACTTTATCTTGTTTTCTTCTTGAGAACAAGTTCTCTAGAGGTAAAATAGATAAGACATTGTTTCTCAGGGAAGTCAAAGGCAAGATTTTGCTGGTGCAAATCTATGTCGATGACATTATATTCGGCGCAACAGACAACAATCTTTGCAAAAAGTTTTCTAAACTTATGCAAGGAAAGTTTGAAATGAGCAGTATGGGAGAGCTAAAGTATTTCTTGGGACTTCAAGTGAAACAGTCTGAGGATGGAATCTTCATCTCTCAGACGAAGTTCACAAATGAAGTCCTCAAGAAATTCGGTATGGAGAATGCAACCTCTATGAGGACTCCAATGGGATCCACTATGTCTCTGGATAAGGATGAGAAAGGTAAACCTTTCGATGAAACCAAATACAGAAGTATCATTGGATCCCTGCTCTACCTTACTACCAGTAGACCGGATATCATGTTCTACACATGTGTCTGTGCTAGATATCAGGTGAACACTAAGGAATCTCACTATGTCGCTGCTAAGAGAATTCTAAGATACCTTAAAGGTACTCCCAATCTTGGCTTGTGGTACCCGAGAAACAATGATGTCGAGCTAATAGGTTTTTCAGATGCTGATTTTGCAGGGAGTAGGGATGACATGAAAAGCACTTCCGGGACGTGTCAATTCCTCGGAAGAAGGCTTATCTCATGGAACAGCAAGAAGCAGAATTGTGTAGCTACCTCCATAGCAGAGTCTGAGTACATCTCGGCAGGCAGCTGTTGCGCACAACTCCTATGGATCAGAAACCAGTTAGCCGACTACGACCTTCAGTTCAAGGAAGTACCAATGTACTGTGACTCCTCCAGTGCAATTGCAATTGCCAACAATCCGGTATCGCACAGCAGAACGAAGCATATTGAAGTGCGCTACCACTTCATTCGGGAGCACGTGGAGAACAAGGACATCTCTCTCTGTTATGTCCCCATGGACAAGCAAATTGCAGATATATTCACAAATCCCTTAGACGAAGCCAAGTTCAGTCTTTTCAAAACTGAATTGGGGATGCTAAAGTATGAGGAATGAAGACTACCGAAGCTCCAGGCTCGTGCATCTAGGGTGAGCCTCTGCCAGGAACTCAAGTGTGAGCACAGGTGCAAGAACTGAGGGGGAGCAAGGGGTCAAATGCAACAGACCCAGATTTGCAGAAGCCGAAAAGGGGGAGATCACCCTCTCGGCTAAGGCTAAGGTGGCTCCAAGTTGGCAAAGGTGGCTCCAAGTTTGCTCTCAAGCAATCGGTATTGGTAATGAATATCTCTCTCAACTCAATTTCCAGTTTATGATTTTCATTCCCATACGCTCTATTCACCTTAGCTTGTAGGGTTTAGGCTTCTTCAAATAGGAGGAGATTGTTGGGTATTGTATCCACTACGGACCTGATTTGAAGAAGCCCTAAACAAGCTAAGGTAAATAGACAATGTATTTGATAAAATATTTCAAGTTGTGCTTGCAGTTATTCCACGCTAAGTGCACACCAATGTCAGGGTGCAGTAGGTCAATATACACGGGTCTGCACGACGTAATCCCTCGTTGCGCAGATTAGTGTGTTGGCCTACGTGTACTCTCTCTATTGGAGTGTACTTACTTTCAAGTACAGGGCTGTGATTATGCAAGAGCAGACAGGGAGCAAGGATGGGTCAAAGAGCAGCTCATGGGCGGAAAGACGAAAAATCGTCTAAGTGTTAATCGACGAGAATCACCAAGTGATTCTCACCGATTCGGTGAGAATAACTAGTGATTCTCGCCGAATCGTCGAGAATCACTGGCTGATTCTCGCTGTCTCTTTCCAGCTACCTCAGAGCGTGCAAACAAGTCTACATCGACGAGAATCACCTTTGATTCTCGCCGAATCGGCGAGAATCACCTTCGATTCTCGCCGATTTTGCCTTGGGCAATTTTCTGGAAACCGCTGGACCGGACTCTGCCGCTGGCACTGTTTTGAACCGGGCTTGGGGTTTCTTCTGGTGGGACCACAACGGTCATTAAGGAGTATTCGAGTGTATAAATACACGCGTATTTTTGAAAAGAGATACACAGAAAAAGACGAAGCCGAGCCGCCGACCTTGACCTAAATCGCGATACCTGCTCCGCCGCCGTCGCTGCTCGTGCTAGTCGATCGCCGGCCGTTTGATCGTGATTCTTCTAGATCTTCCGACGACAGAAGCTTAGCCAAGCGTAGCGTCTCATGCGTATAACCAGAGATCCTTTGTCTCTTGATTTGTTGATCGGGAAAACCTTCCCCTTTCGAATCGATTGAGACGATCGATCCTAGTGTGACCGTTGGTAGACCTTGCTAGCTTTGCTACGAAGATTGAATCTCCAAAGTACAGCAGCCGCACACCGTTGTCGCCGCCGATCCCGAGAACCAAGCCGCTACCCTTCTTGCCACCACCGGTTTCGGGGAGATTCTCTCCAAGAGAGATCTAGGGTTGTGGACTCTTCGTTGACCTCAAGAACACGTCATCGAACGAAGAGGGACACCTTGTCTCCAAAAGTTGTTTGTATTTCTTATACATTCTAGTTTCATTTTTGTTGTAAAGGAACGTTGGTTCCTAGTTGTAAGGGTTGGGTGCAACCCGTGTTGTGGGAGTGTTGTCTCCTACGTGTGGAAGGGTTACTTCCAATAGTGCAAGGATTGGATTTCAATCCTGTTGGTGAAGTGACCGAGTCGTCCCTTGTTGGGAGATAGGTTGAAGGGGGAAAGTGGATGTACCCAAATCGGGGAACCACTATAAATTGCTTGTGTACTTTCTTTGCTGCGCTGTTTTGTTTTCTTGTGCAGGTACAATTTTAATTCCGCAAAAACGCTGCACGTCACCTATTCCCCCCCATACGTGAAGCTAGTTGACTCTAGGTGGACTTTCAATTGCATAAGGATTTGTTGCTTAGATTCATTCCAACATTATATAAAGAGAAAAAAACACATTTTATTAAGTTAAAACAGGGGTTACAAAAGAACGAAAACAAAAGCTAAAGAGAGGGGGGGGGGGAGAGAAATATCCCTTACATAGCATTAGGATTCATCGAAGCAGCATAACCCTATACAAAATGTTTTAGGAAAAAAAGGGAACAACAACTCAAACAGAAGGCTGCAATTTATAGGAAAAAAATTTCATCCGCACGCCCTCCGACACGGGCGTGTCAGGGGGCATGTCGACACTGTACATATGGCGACCGTGAATTGACTGGATATTTTGACTTTGCGGCTGAAAACTCGGCGGTCACGCCCCATGTCACGGGTATGACATTGGGCGTGTCAGATTTATTTATTATCAGAATTCGGCGATTTGACGGCGATTTGACGTTGCGGCTGAAAATGCGGCAGTCACGCCCCAGGTCACGGGCGTGACATTGGGCGTGTCGTTCAGCAATTGATGGCATTGTTGACTTCAGGGGGTCGACGACTGCGGTTTGTCGGGCAAGGTGGAAGAGTCACGCCCGTGTCGCATCTTGACACGTGCGTGTCGGGTTGATTCGACAAATGTCGAGTAAAAAATGTCGAAAGGTGGTCACGGGCCTCGGCACGGGCCGTGTCGGGCTGACACGGGCGTGTGGCTCATGGGACACGGGCGTGTCCTATCGGGTCGACGAACGTCGAGCGGAAAATCGTCGAGCAGGCTGACACGGGTCCGATCAAAGCCGTGTCACATTTGACACGGCCGTGTGATAGGGCGTGTCACACTTTTCTTCAGAAATTTGTTGATTCACTGGAATTTGACGTGTCACGCCCAGGTCACGGGCGTGACCAGTAATGACTCGGGAGTGACATTACTGTTTTGGGCAGATATTTTGTAATTTTTTTTCTGAAAAAGAAAATAGGTTAAGTTAGCAAAATATTTACAATAAAAGGAGCATTTTATTAAAGAAAATTAAACAAAAATAACAAAAATAAAGAAAAATGATTTATTTAATGTACATCAAAATAAGTATATTTACAACTCATCAGTAGCCTGGAGGCAGGACGCTTGATAATGTGGCAGTCTGGGCGGGCTGGAATCCGAGACTGCCAAGGTTGGTCGCCTGTTGGATGAAGATCTTGGGGCGGTTAGCTGAACAAAGCACACGCCCAGCAAGGGGCGGACTGAGGAAACAATCCGCGGCCCCTGCAGAGCCAAAGAACGCTGCGGGACCTGGGCAGTCAAACTGCTGAGACCGCCTAAGACGCGGGGCATGAGCGGACAAAAAGGCCTGTCCGCCCACACTAACGCGTCGCGACATCTAGGGAAAACCCGGAGCAGGCCATGACTAGCAAGCTGGCTACCTCGGGAAGGATCGCCGATTTCTGGGCTAACATAATCCCCGCACTTTTTTAAGTTCTGAAGGGAACTTCGAAAAAGTTGGAGACCCACGAAAATCGTGATCCACCCCAAAGGAGAAGAAAGGGGCAAGGAGAGATAGAACCTGATGTCTCTCCTTAGGAATTTGCTAATGCTTGTCTTTTTCCTGCGAAGGAAAAGTTAGTGAAGGTACATATGGAGGGCACATCTTACGCGTACCTGGGTTTGTCTTTGCAAGATGAAGATGTATCTTTTACTGAGTTCTGCAAAAATGAAGATGAGCGGAAAACATAGAAGAATAATAATCTTGCAAGTACTTGATGGAAGCTTGCAAGAACCTATTATCCTCTGCAAAAGGAAGAGTAAGCAGCATGCGTGAAGAGAAAAATAAGTTGCAAGTACCTAAAGGGGACTTGCAAGCGTTTGCTGGTTGCTGCAAGAGAGAAGTTAGTGGCAGATATGAAAGTAAAGTAAGTTGTAAGTACCTGAAGGAAACTTGCAAGTATCTGCTGATCTCTGTAAGAAAAGAGTTAGAAACAGATATAATATATGAAAGTAAGTTGCAAGTACCTGTGAAGAAACTTGCAAGCATCTGCTGATCTCTGCAAGAAGATAGTTAGAAGCAGATATGATGAAAAAACTAAGCTGCAAGTACCTGGATAAAACTTGCAGGCGCCTGCTAATCACGACAAGGAGAAGAGTGAGCAGCAGACATAATATAATGAGCTAAGCTGCAAGTACCTGAGTGGAACTTGCGAGTGTTAACTGGTTGATGAGATAAGGTAGATACGTTCATATAGCAGAGGAAACATCTAGTGAACTCTGCTGATGATTGAGTGAAGATCAAATCAGAATAGAGATCTTCTTGCTAGATTAGCAATGACACCTCTAACATGAAGTCCAGATCAATAAGTCACGTAGACTGTTAATATGATAGGATGGATATGATCAGTTTAGCAGAGAAGAAGCTTGACGAATTCTGCCAATCTAGATAAAGATTAGACCGCGATGGTAATCTTTTAGTAAGATAGATATGATCTTCAATTTGAAGTCCAAATCAACAAGATGGGATCATGTTACTTAGATCTCAATAGTGTGGCTTGATGATCAAGGAGAATTAGATTCTTTGATCAATGATTGATGTCATTAACATTTGATAAGAGTAACGAAGAACTTTGCAGATCATCATCTGATAGAGGTTTGAGCAAGCAATGTATATAAGATGAGAATAAGCAGAAATGATTGTTGCGAATCCTTTTGATTGGTCAGATTTATCCTGTTCACCTGTGAAAGAGGTAGTTGAAAGAAAAGAGGTCTACACTCGGGGATGACCAAGAAAGACTGGATGCTGCCACAGGAGATCACCTGTGGGCCTTATGCAATGCTTGCCCGAGGAATGTCATCCCGAGTATAGTCCTACTAAGAGCGGGCTGGCCGCGCACCCTTTAGAAGGGCACAAAAGAGAAAAGCAAGGGAAATCCTGAGAAGGATCGCTAGATACACTGCTCTCTTACCTTGGGTTACAACATCACTGATCAATGAGACTAGTTGCGCCAAGTGGCCTACAACATTGCTTGTCTGTGGAAAGATCAGTGGAGTTGTAGGTCCCATGAAAGCACGGATTGAGAGTACCATAGAGTGTTCGGCCATCACAGTTATGAGATGATTGAAGAGACAAGGCTACGCTTGATCGCCATTGCTTGTCCAGGAAAGATCATTGTAACCGTGATGTATCCTTAATGAAGCATAGTAGAGCTAACACATGGGCCTTCCTGACGCACACTTTGTGTCAGATACACATATGTGAACACATGAGAGTTGGATAGCTCCCACTACACATATGTGAACACTCCCCGCGATATGTGGTCATTGTGGCCTTACGCCGTAATCTAATCTCGTGGGGCCCTATAGCAAGACTCGACGATATCTCGGTGGTTCAGTGATCTTTTTGGCAAAGAGAAAAGTAGAGGAGGAAGCACTCCAAAAAGGGAAATGTGTCAGTACAGGATCCCTGATGAAAACTTTATTGAAAAGCATGAAGGAACACTTAGAAGTGCATTGCAAAGAAAATGTTCAAAACATGTAAAGAGAATGTTTGTAATAAGTAGAGATAACCGTCAATGGTTGTGAGGAGCTTTAAGGAGCGGTGATGTCCTTTTTCAGCTCAGAATAATCTTCCAAGCCTGCCCTCGTCATCGGCATCAAAGGTTTCAACAGTATTGTTAACAACGAGGAGAGGGTGTTCTCGACTAGGCTCACTCCTCTTGAGCAACAAGGAATGTCTGTAACTTCTTTGCCCTTTAAGGTTGTTGGATCAGGGCGATCATCTTTGGGAAGCAGGTCACGCATCTTACCCTGCCGCAACATATTTTGAACTAGTTGGCAGAGTGCTCGACAGTTCTCAGTTAGGTGGCCTGACACTTTGTGGAATTCACAATATGGATCTGAGTCTTTAGATCTTTGATCAACTGGTCAATAAGGCATTTTGTAGTTAGCCTTATCTTCATGACTTGGCTTACTTCTAGAATGGCCTCGTCGAGTTCGCATTCCTGCAAGTCATCATCCTACTGTTGATGAACTGCAGCTATTTGTGAAGAGGGAGTTGGTAGTGACAGCAATTGATCTCGAGTACGATCATGGTCCTGGAAGGGATATCGATGATGCTGAAACCTTCTTCCCTTGCTTGAGTGAGATGAGAATTCTTTGTGAGGAGACCTCAGAGACTGCTTATGAGAAGGAGGATCTTTCTCTGATATAAGCCTAGAGACGAAGCTTGGGTTGCTCTTTTCGCCTCGGATGTATGAGTTGGCTAAGGCAATCAACTCTTGGTACGTTCTTGGTGCTCGGACATTGGCTTCAAACTTGAGCGGCCCTTCACGAAGACCGTGGATAAGAGCCACTCGGTATATTTCTTGACCAACAATCTCAATGTCCAAGATTTCTCTCTGGAATCGATCAACGAACTGAGACCAAGTTTCATTCTGACGCTGCCTGATCTCAAAGAGGGCTTCAGGTCCGCCCTTTCTCTTTATTGAGATAGAGAATCAGAGCAAGAACTCCCTTCGCAGATCAACAAAGGAAGTGATGGAGTGAGGGCGAAGTCCATAGAACCAATCCCTCACTTGACCATCAAACGTTGTCACAAAGAGCTTGCACTTGGTTGCATCTGAGAGAGTTTTGAGAGAAACGGCTGATTCGAAGGCTTGAGATGCTTCAATGGATCAGTATGTCCAGTGTAGATTGGTAACCGTGGCTCTCTGAAATTAGTTGGCATTGGTTCATGCTGAACGTTCTCTGAAAACAGTGACGGCTCTTCCTGTTCTCCTACAACATAAGGATAAAAGGGAGCATAAGTCGCAACAGCAAAAGAAGCAGGGGGATAAAAGGAAAAAGTTGCTGCAGGAGCAAAGGCAGGAGCTGATGGATAAGGATGACTTCCCTGAAAGTTCAGGAATCTTGTTGGGCTTCTCCGGGCTGCTTCCCGGAAGAAGTTTTGATGAGCTGCAAACTCATCATTCTGAGGCCGCAAAGGGGCTGCAGGCCCTTGCGGAAAGGTTGCTGTGTAAGGAGGTGGATAGACCGATAGGTAAGTTATAAGATAAGCTTGTTGATTCTCCAATGTTGGTTTTGGATTGACTGAGGCAGCTAGAGCAACTGCAGCTGCTGCAGGTTGTGTGTCTAATCGCTGCGTGATTGCAGCAAGAATTGGGTTGATTACTTGAAACTGCTGAGCATTTTCACTACGCGATTGCTCGAAGGCCTCCCAGAGAGGATCATCACTGGGACTTGATTGAGCAAGATTCTCGGCTGATCAATGATCTGACATGGCTAACTAGCAGTGTTCACCGTCTGTTCGGATTTAAAGGTCGCGTGTTAACTGTTGATGCGCGAAAACGGAGGGGGAGAAAGAGTAGGGGGTTGCTATCACGGGCACTAACAAATAACACGGGGGGTGTGTTCGGTCTCACGAGCATGGTGTTGAAGAGAAGAGATTGATGGCTATGGGGATAGAGGAGAGGAGAAAGCTTCTGAGTGCTCGAGAGTGGAGCAAACGCTTGTCCAAGGGTTGCGGGGATAAAGGAGAGAAGGGTGCTAATCCGAGTGCGGAGATGGTAGGGAAGGTTGATCAGGAGCTATCGAGCAGACAGTTACTATGACGGTTGTGCTTGCAGGTTTTTGCCGAGAGAGTTGAGCTGAGCTGAGAAGAAGAGAAGGGGCCGCTAGCAGCGACAACATCAGATTTCGCTCGCCGCGGCTTAAATGTCACTCTTGCGATGGGCTTTCCTTTAATTAATATAGAGAGTTACAACTTGTAATACACCTTTACAAGAAAGCAAATAAAGGTACACTGGGAAGCTGGCAGCTAAGGAAAGAGAGTGCTAGAAAGGAGGCCGCGCGGACTGAAGAGCAAGGTCGGCAGGCCGTGCGACTAAGGGAAAGAAAAGGAGTGCGGACTGGGAAATTGAGTCTGCAGGGGTTGATCACTTGAGCTTGAGAGCGATGGCGATGATGATATCCCAAATGAGAGGAAAGGGGTCTATTTATAGGCCCGAGGAGGTAACGGCTTGCGGTGACGTTACCTCCGATGAGACGGTAACTTGTTCTAGAAGAGAACTGCGTCCGTCAAGTCCGCAACAGGCTGCACGGATAGGGATTGCCTTCTGGAATTGGTTCTGCTGATGACGGACTTGGAGGAGTCCGCCCCTGCTGCTGGCGGACTAAGAGGAGTCCGTCCGAACTGCTGATCGAGCCCGCGCCAAGATTGTGCGGGCTGAGGGACTACCCGCCCGCTGCTAGGAAGCAGGTGCTGGAAGCTGAGAAATGGCGGGCTGCATAGCAAATCCGCTGAGTCCGCAGCTGAATGGCGGAGGCCGCCCGCTGCTGAGAAGCTGGGGTTCATTGATGTCCGCGGGCTAAGAAGCGAGTCCACCCAGCCCGCAACGGAGAAGTGTTGGAAACCGCGAGCTGCCAGAGGTGTTGCTCGAGTGGGCGACCTGGCAGACTGAAGAAGCAGGACGCGCCTTCTGCTGAAGTCCGCCGTCTATTGAATATAACGTCTCGCCGCCGCTGCTGGGCGGCCTGGGCTTGGAGACCTGGCAGGTTGCACATGTTTGGCGAAGTGGAGGAAAGCGTTGCTGGCCGGCGGCCTGGGGGCAGGTCGCCACTCATGACTGGCAGCCTGAAGATAGGTCGCCACTCTTGATTGGCAGTCTGAAGACAGGTCGCCACTCTTGATTGATGACGAGTTAGAGTTGTCGTCATTGAAGATGGTGGGCGGACTGGAGACAGGCCGCTTGATAATGTGGCGGTCCGGGCGGGCTGGAATCCGAGACCACCAAGGTTGGTCGCCTGTTGGATGAAGAGCTTGGGGTGGTTAGTTGAACAAAGCGCGCAGCCTACAGGGGGAAGACTGAGGAAACAGTCCACGACCCCTGTAGAGCCAGAGAACGCTGCGCGACCTGGGCGGTCAAACTGTTGAGACCGCCTAAGCCACGCGGCTTGAGCGGACAGAATGGCCTGTCCGCCCACACTAAAGCGTCGCGACCTCTAGGGAAAACCCGAAGCAGGCCGTGACTAGCGAGCTGGCTACCTTGGGACGGATCGCCGATTTCTGGGTTAACAAATGTGATAATCATGAAAAGATCATTGACTGAGATTAATCCCAAGAAATAGTCGCAATCTGAAGTCCTTGGAAGAATTCGTTGAGTGGTCTCGATGCACTCGATGCCTGAAGTTATCTCAGCTCACTCGACACTCTCAACGTCTAGACACTTAGACTCTACGCACTTAATGCTGAAGCACATAGACTCATATCTTCTTTATTATGCTGCAAGGATTAATACTGTCTGCAACTAAAATTCATGGAGTGCTACTGAAGCTCTAGTAAGTTCATTATACCCAATTCAAATTTAAAGGTGTTGAACTTTACTTCATCTAGTGGCTTGCTGAAAATATCAGCCACTTATTTGTCTGTGGGGACAAACTCAAGACTGATGTTCTCACTTTCCACATGCGATCTAATGAAATGATACCTAATCTCTATGTGCTTAGTCCTGCTATGATATACAAGAGTGTTATCAATAGAGATTACACTAGTAGAATCACAAAACATTGGAGTTCTACTTATCTTGAGATTGTAATCCTGAAACTGATGTTGGATCCAAAGTAATTGAGCACAACAACTACCAGCTGAGATGTACTCTGATTCAGCTGTTGAGATTGCAACACTTATTTGCTTCTTACTGCTACAAGACACTGGCCCTCTTCCTAGAAACTGATAGGAGCCAGATGTACTTTTCCTATCTTCTCTGCAACCTGCAAAGTCTGTATTTGAATACCTAGTTAGTTCAAAATCATTATTCCCAGGGTACCACAAACCAAGATCAGGTGTGCCCTTGAGATATCTCAAGATTCTTTTAGCTGTAGAATAATGAGATTCCTTAGTGCAAGCCTGGTCCCTAGCACAAACACATGTAGCATACATGATGTCTAGCCTACTGGCTGTAAGGTAGAGGATTGAGCCAATTATGCCTTTATATAAGATTTCATCAACAAGTTTCCCAATCTCATCCTTATCTATTGACACATTTGACCGCATAAGAGTTTTCATTATGGAGGCACTCTCCATTCCAAATTTTCTAATTAACTCCTTAGTGAACTTAGACTGTGAGATGTATAATCCATTCTTAGATTGTCTTACTTGGAGGCTCAAGAAGTACTTGAGTTCACTCATATTGCACATCTCAAATTTCGCTTGCATAAGTTTAGCAAACTCTTTGTAGAGGCCATATCAGTAGACCCCAAAATTATGTCATATATATAAATTTGGATTAGGATAATCTTACCCTTGATGTCCCTTATGAATACTGTCTTGTTTATCTTTCACCTTGAGAATTTGTTCTCAATGAGAAAGCTAGAAAGGCTTTCATATCATGCCCTAGGGGCTTGCTTTAACCCATATAAAGTCTTTCTAAGCTTAAATACATAATCAGGAAAGTTAGAGTTAATAAAAACTGAGGGTTGCTCAATATATACCTCTTCTTTTGCGTCACTGTTGAAACTGAAAAACGGTCTCCTGTGGAGTTCACCCTCGGGGAAGGGGTGATCGCGCGCCTACTTTACTCCTGCAAGCAAAACAACAGAAGAAACAAGGGGAACCGACCCAAGGGCTCGACAGAGAGGACCCACCACACACCCGGAAGATCTGAGAGCGCTTCCCCTCCTTAGCCAGAGGCCGAGCTAAGGTACCCTCAGAAAGCACTTAAAAACTGGAGCAGTAGAGCATAAGAAGCATGCCTTCTGGGGTACCCCTTGGGTCCTATTTATAATTTTCAGAATTTGAACTGCCAATAACCAAACTGAACTGACCTGAAGTTAACAAAAAACCCTTAATCGGTTCTGCCAACAACTAAACTCCGCTGTTTTGAAGGGCTATGGGCAGACCAGCGGGGGCAAAATAGTAAAAAGTACCTCATATATCTGGACGAGCTGGGGAGCCTGGCACCCTCGGCAGATCATGCTCGCCTACTGGTGCCGAGATCCGTTGCGAGGGCGCGAGCTGGGACGGCAAGCTCGCCCATCAGTCGGTCTCCATTAGTCGACCTCAGCTCGATGATTTTTGGATTAGCTTAGCGAATGCCAAGCTCGCGGTCGACGAATGCCGCTCTCCTGTTCGACGAATGCCGAGCTCGGGCTCGGCTTCCCTGCTGCCGAGCTCTCCCATTAGCTTCAACCCGATCGGTCTGGCTCCTGGAGACCTTATTCACCGGACACGGGGTTGTACATAATCCCCGCTCTTTTAGAGCTTGGCAAAGCTCGGAAAGAAACATCCAACCCCAACTGTTCGGCGAGCGCGGGGTGGACTGGAGGGAATCTTTGGGTGGGGTCCACCTGCGGCTATATATATGCACCTGTGTACCTGCCTGACTCTTGCCATTCCCTTTGCTCTGGCCCTGCCAAGATGCCGATACCCAAGGAGATCCAAGAGCGCCTTGACCGAACTCGTCAGCCCTCTGCAGCTCACGTAGCCGCCCTAATGGCGGTCCCAGCCACTGTGCCGCACGGTGGCTCTGCCGAGCCTAGCTCCAAGAAGATGAAACCGTTCCCTCAGGTGACCGAGCCCATATACGACGACCTGAGGACCGCCTTGGAGCACGGGACCGACTCCTCCACTCTGCCTACCTTTGAAAAGGGGAGGAATATCGTCGAGATCTGCGACAGCCCAGACAGCCGCCCTGATGGTGTAGAAGACGCTGCGCTGCGAGACGCTACCACGCGAGCCAAGACCACTCTTGGGGACTCGTGGTTCATGACTCCGGAAAACCGCCATCGGGAGCCCTCCCCTCCCTTTGGGACCTTGGGGTTGAGCTCGCAAAGGCCGAGCTCGCCAGTGCGCGCCCCCTTTTCTCAGCAAACTGTCGAGGCCGCGGGGGCGGGTCTGGAAACCATCCCTACCATGGGATTCGAGCTTCTCCCACTGGGGATTCGCGGCCCAGGTCGCGGGAAGGATCTGAGGTTCATTCCTCCCCGCATCTCCTTCGAGTTACCGAGCTCGTCAGGTCAACTTTTCTTGGATTCCTGCCTCATGCGCTTTTCCTGCATTCCTATTTTTGCTGATGTTTGTCTCCACAGCTCCCCCCAGCCAGTTAGCTGCCGAGGAATCTTCACGGGCAGCCCACTATTCTCCCTTCCCCTCCCCAAGCTCGCTGGACTCTTACCTAGGCCCCGAAGTGGATCAAGGCGAGCTGACGAGGAGGGAGGATAAGCTTCTCAAGAAGCTGGTGTACGGGCTGCGTGAGGTGCAGGGAGTCAACGAGACGCTACAACGTGACTACGTGCGTCTCGCTGACGAGGTGCGAAGCGACCAAGCTGGCGAGCTGATGTCCCCTTCCCAGCTTCTGGACGAGATAGATGACCGCCTCTTAGTGGCGCAGAGGAATTCGGGTAGGATCCGCGAGCTTCTCCGCCCGCGGTAGTCTGGGGGGGGGGGGAGCCGCGAGATCAGGGTAGATAAGAGGGCGGCTCCTTTGCCGAGCCGACCATTACTCGCCTCCTGGTGTTCCCCATACTCGCGCTCCCCGTGTTTTATTCCTGCACTGGGTCTTTGTAATGAGTAACTTTAGAATATTCTTGGACATGCGGTATTCAAATAATATATTGCTCTGTTTGACTTATCCTTGGTTGGGACGTGCCGGAAGTCGGCGAGCTGGGGTGGCGAGTTGGGGGTGGCGAGCTGGGGCGGCGAGCTGAGTTGATGGGATGGCCTGACCCCAGATTTCTTTTCCTATAAATAGCCCCCTCACCACCAACCCCCGTACTGCTGCTTTTATTGATCTCTTTCTCTCTGCGCTTCTCTCTTTTTCTACTCGCGCTCCGTCTTCTCTCGCGAGCATGGGCAAGACCAACCCCGACGCTGATGGCCGCAGCAAGTGCCCCCAGCACTTCACCGATTACTGCTTCTTCGAGGGGCATACCAGCGAGGAGGAGCTCGCGGAGTTCGTGGCAGAGCATGTGCCGAGGCAAGGGGAGGCCATCAACACCTTCTACGACGATGAGCTCGCCTTACCCATTTCTCACTTTGAGGTGGGGTTGCACCTCCCCCTCTGGCAGGAGGTCCGGTAAATTTTGAAGTACTATGGCGCGGTACCCGCACAGCTAAACTCCAACGCCATCGCCATGATGGTAGCATTCGCGAGCTACCTCCGGCGAGAGAGGATTGAGTTCAACCTGACAGTGTTTAGGAAACTCTTCTCTTATAAGGCAACGCCGGATGTGTTCGCTTACTTCGGCAGCTCGCTGATCAAAGTTCGCGAGATCGCAAACAAGCATCATAACTGGATGATCAGGACCGCCTTTATCAAGGGCGATCTCGGCAACATCCCGTACTTGCCGCAGCAGAAAGGCGAGGAGGTCTACCGCTTGCCTACCATATCCAGCAACGATGCCGAGCTCCACAAATACTTCCTCCACAAAGACTTCGAGGTCGCCTATCAGCGAAGGTGCCTCGATGCGCTTCTCCCTGTCCTACCCGGCGAAGGTATCGTTCTCTCCACATTACCAAGCTCGCTAGATTGACGAGCTCGCCATATTGCCGTTGAAAATCTTCTGACTTTTCCAAGTTTTTTCTTGCAGGGGAGAGGCTAATCCCCGTGAACCCGCCATTTATGGACTCGGGATTGTACCCGGACCCCCTTGCCCGCGAGAAGGCGGCGGCAGCGACCTGCCGAGATGAGGCTGCCTTCTCCCAACCCTCTTCCAGCAAGAGGCGGCCTAAGGATGCGGGGTCGAACCTGCCACACCGCCAGCCATTACCAAATAAGATGAAGAAGGTCGTGCTCGCTCCGCGGGGGAAACAACATCAACAACATCAATCCAGCCCCAAATACATAAGCTCGCCCGAGACCATCCCCGACGCGTCGCCGGAGAGCCCGCTGAAGGAGATCACCAGCAAAGGTCGGAAGGGCGGCGAGGCTCCTGCTTTCGCGGCGGCGATCTCCCCACCTCCTTCTGCGAAGAGGGCGGCTCGTGAACGCGGGGCGCCGAAACAACATCCCCTCTTCAACTTCGGGTGGCGGTGGAAGGACTCGGCAGGGGAGCCCATGGTGCAGTGGGATGAGCTGGCCCATCGGGTCTCCATCTCCACCCTGCACCCTTCCTGGCATGACCGCGAGCCCGCCACTGGCCATGCTTACGCCCTCGGCTTTGGCCTCTATGGCCGCGAGGATGCCGTGGCCTACAAGAACATGTCCCTGCGGCAGTTCGGCCATGAGGGTCTGTAGGCCCATCTGTGGACCATGGAGCTCCACCACATGCTGACCCGCCGTAGCTTCGCCCTCAGCAATCAACTCCAAAAAGCCGAGCTGGCTCGCAATGTTGCCAAGGACAAGGTCGCCGACCAGGCGAGGCGGCTCGGAATAGCTGAGGGTCTCCTTGCCCAGGCCGCCGTCAGATTGGTGAGTATCGGGCTTCACCTCTCTTTTATTTTCAAAAACTTTTGCGCCGGCACTAATGAACTTTTCTTTTGTCAGGACGCTAAGGCTGCCGGTGAGCTGCAGGCTCACAATGCCGAGTAGGAGGAGGAGATTGGCCAGCTGTGCGCTCGGCTTGCCGAGCTGGACGGGGCGAATGCGGGGCTGAAGGAGGAGAACCAGAACCTCAGCCGTGAGGTCCGCCGCCAGGCGGAGATTTTCTTCCCGGCCGGCGACACTGATCCTACCCTCCCCTATAAGAGGCCGAGGATCTTTGGCGAGGCCGACCTCGCCGAGAGGTTGCGGATCAACTCCATCCAGGCCGCCGAGTACACCCTCCAGATGATGAAGGACACTGGGGTGCTGGTGGAGGGGTGTGAGGAGATCTCCACCAAGGACCTGATGCTGAGCTTGTTCCCCGCGACGCCGCCTAGCGAGAAGGAAGATAACTTGGACGCGATGTTCGGGAAGGGCTTCCAGGATCAGTCAGGCGTAGGGGAGGACCAGTCTGGCGGGGGTGGGGGGGGGGGGGGGGGGGGGGGGGGGGGGGGGGGGGGTGGGGGGGGGGGGGGGGGGGGGGGGGGGGGGGGCGTGGCGTAGATGTGTATACTTTTCTTTTATTTCCTCGCCGAGGCGAGCTCCACCTGTAAATATCATTATTTAATGAAAAAGTTTTTTGATCACATCCGTGCCATTTTTCCATTTCTTTTTGCTGTGTTTTGTATGTCCGCGCGCCCTTCCCCAGGCGACCTCGCATAGACAGGTACTGCGAGTAGGATAGTCATTAGGACTCGCCCACGAGAGGGTACCTTCAGTGCACGACAACTCCCAGGACTCGCCCAAGCTCGCTCGCGAGCTGTCCTTGGCCTTCTTAATCAAAAAATCGAACTCACTAAATTTGTCCAAGTAAAATAAAGCGGGGGCGGGACGTCTCGGCGGGATCCGCCTCCCCTTGGCGAGGTCCAAGTGCCTGGCTTGCCAATTCTCAAGATTCACCCCAGCTTGCTCGCGAGCTGTCCGTCATCTTGTCGATGTGAGACCAAATTCTCTAAGTCTTCCTGGGTAAAACCTAATGGGGGGACGAGGTGGCCAGGTGGGACTCGCCTCCTCTTAGTGAGGTCCAAGGCCCTAGCTTGTCGATCTTCTGCCGAGTCTGAACTGAAGTAGCGAGCTCGAACTCGCCCATGCCGAGCACTCCTCCCTTGGAAGGGCCAAGTTTGTTAGGCATTACCTGGGGGGGGGGGGGGTGGGGGGAAAGGACTTCCCTGGGTGACCTTCAGCACGTCAGCTAGGTGAGAGCCTGACAGCGGGATCTGCCCGGGGTCCACTTCTAACACCATCGAGTGACTTCCAGCCCTGCCAGCTAGGTGAGAGCCTGACAGCGGGATCTGCTTGAGGCCCAAGGATGACACCAAGTGACTTCCAGCCCTGCCAGCTAGGTGAGAGCCTGACTGCGGGATCTGCTCGGGGTCCACTACTAACGCCATCAAGTGACTTCCAGCCATGCCAGCTCGGTGAGAGCCTGACAGCAGGATCTGCTCGAGTCCCAAGGATGACACCGAGTGACTTCCAGCCCTGCCAGCTAGGTGAGAGCCTGACAGCGGGATCTGCTCGGGGTCCACTACTAATGCCATCGAGTGACTTCCTGTTCTGCCATCTAGGTGAGAGCCTGACAGCGGGATCTGCTCGAGGCCCAAGGATTACACCGAGTGACTTCCAGCCCTGCCAGCCAGGTGAGACCCTGACAGTAGGATCTGCTCGGGGTCCACTACTAACGCCATCGAGTGACTTCTAGCCCTGCCAGCTAGGTGAGAGCCTGACAGCGGGATCTGCTCGAGGCCCAAGGATGACACCGAGTGACTTCTAGCCCTGCCAGCTAGGTGAGAGCATGACAACGGGATCTTCTCGGGGTCCACTACTAATGCCATCGAGTGACTTCCAGCCCTGCCAGCTAGGTGGGAGCCTGACAGCAGGATCTGCTCGAGGCCCAAGGATGACACCGAGTGACTTCCAGCCCTGCCAGCTAGGTGAGAGCCTGATAGCGGGATCTGCTCGGGGTCCACTACTAACGCCATCGAGTGACTTCTAGCCCTGCCAGCTAGGTGAGAACTTGACAGCGAGATCTGCTCGAGGCCCAAGGATGACACCGAGTGACTTCCAACCCTGCCAGCTAGGTGAGAGCCTAACAGCGGGATCTGCTCGGGGTCCAAATTCACTTTACTTCTTCATGCGATCTCATTACAATAGTATTGGCACGTTTAAAGAACTCTTACTAAAAATTAGAGCACCACTTACATGTTTTAAGGAAAAAAAATGTGTCAAGTCGTCACCACTCCAGGTGAGACTTAGGGCCTCACCCTCCAGATTTTGGAGTCGATACCCTCCTGACCTTAGTGCTTCCTTTACAATGAATGGTCCTTCCCAGTTAGGGTTGAGTTTCCCCACGGTTGCCGACCTTCCCGCTACATCCACTTTCTTTAGTACCAGGTACTCTTCCGTAAACTGCTTGACTTTGACGTGTTTGTTAAAGTACTTAGACATCCTCCTCTTCACCTCTTCTTGTCGGACGACGGAAAGGTCTCGCAATTCTTCCACCATGTCGAGGGAAAGCCGCATCTCTTCCTTGTTCTCCTCCTGGCATTCTTCCCTGCCTCCCCCGGCCGCAACGACTCGAGGTGTCTGAACTTCAAATTCCACGGGGAGCACTGCCTCGCACCCATGGGAGAGCTTGAAGGGGGTCTCTCCTGTAGCTGTGTTGGGGGTGGTTCTCAGGGCCCAGAGAACCGCGGGAAGCCGCTCCACCCAGCTCCCCTTCAGATTTTCCACCTTTTTCAGGAGGATGACAATGATCTTGTTCACGACATCCACTTGCCCGTTGCTCCTGGGGTGATGGACCGAGGCGAACCTGAGGTCGTTTCCAAGTTGCTCGCAAAAGCTGGTGAACTCAACGCTGGAGAACTGGGGCCCATTGTCCGTGACAATGGCCTGGGGCAGCTGATGAATTGTAAATATACGCATTTTTGTGTACATTAATTTAGTTGTTTTTATTTATTTTCGTCATTTTTTACTTATTTTTGTTCAATAAAATGCTCTTATTTTGTAAATATAATACTAACTTGTTTTATTTTATTTTTCAGGGAAAAAATAAAAATCTGCAAAAAAATGCAAAGTCACGCCCGTGACATATTGGTCACGCCCGTGACCAGGTCGTGACACGTCAAATTCCAGTGAAATCAACGATTTTTGAAGAGAAAAGCTTGACACGCCTAGCGTCACGCCCGTGTCACCCGACATGGGGCGTGACCCAAGCCCTTGTCCATCCCGCTCAATGATTTTGCCGCTCGACGACTTTCCGCTCGACGATCGTCGAACCCCCGACACTCCCCGAGTCACGCCGTGACCTGGGGCGTGACTTCTCCACCTGGCTGACAAGACCCGCGCGACGAATTTTGATGCACCGCGCCCAGATCCACCTCCCCGACACGCCCAGAGTCACGCCCGTGACCTGGGGCTTGACCTCTGCATGACCGACACGTGTCCAGCCCGAAGTCCACTTTGATGTCAAATCGCCGACCGCATTTTGTACAATGCTGACACGCGGCCTACACGCCCATGTCAGTGGCGTGACACATGAAAGTTTCTGCCTATAGATAGCTGTGTTCTGCTTGAGTTCTTGTTCCACTTTTTTGGGCCACTTTGCTTAGGGTAGATGCTGCCGAAATGCTTTCTTATGCTATTTAAGAGATTTTCTTCCCCCCCTCTCTTAGTGTTTGTTTTTAGCTTTCTTGTAATCACTTTTCCATTAATAAAATGTGTTAGGTTTTTCTCTCTTTGCATAGCTTGGAATCCATTTATGCGCCCTACTCGAAGTGATTTTTAATGTTTGTTCTTATTTTATTTTTCTTATGTCGTCCAAAATCTTTTTAGCTTAAAACTTTTGTCTAATTTCTAGCCGTTATAATCGCAATTTTATTTTCATGCACCATACTTGTATAAGTTTAGTTTATTATTTTTACTTTGTTTTCATTCCTATAGGTTTATAAAAATGTTTTAAAAGGTGATATTTAATTTTCTTTTAACTTAGGCTCTTTAGGATTGTAAAACTTTTCATTCTCTTTTAGTCTTATTTCCACTTTTTAGGCGTTTCTATAAAATTATAAGAATGAAAACATAATCGTTTTAATTTTTCAAGCATTTTCATTTTTGCTTCTATTTCAAAAACTTTTTGCTCATTTTATTTTTTCGTTCTCTTTTTATGCATTTCTACCGTATTCTAGCGGTAGAAATGTATTTGTTTTAATTTTTCGGGCAATTTCATTTTGCGTTTATTTGCAAACCTTTTTGCCCGGTTAATTTTTATTTCAACTTTTATGCATTTCTACCGCATTCTAGCGGTAGAAATGTTGTTATTTTAATTTTTCATTAACGTAGTTTTTTTTATTTCTGAGTGTGCGCATTTATTTCCGCCTACTCGTTAAAAGTTAAATGGCGCTTTGCTTTATTTCAATTCAGAAGAGTGTGTGTGTTTAATTTCCTATAGAGTGCGTGTGTTTTCATTTATGTCGAGAGTGTGTGTGCGTGAGTTTTACTTTCTGTCGAGTGTGTGCGTGTGTTGCATTTATTTAGTCCTACTCGTTTGAGTAGGACCCGTTTTCTTTCTTCCGCCCACGCATTTACGCCGGGACTCGCAATTTATAGCTTTCTTCAGTCCTACTCGTTTGGGTAGGACTTGCAATTTTCTGCTTTCCTTTACTGCTTTCCTTTTACTGCTTTCTTTATTGCTTTTCTCGCAAGTCGTCCCCATTCCGATGAGTGGCTAACCGTTCTTAGCCCTCGATATCGAAGAGCATTGAGATAGATAAAATAGCTTAAAATAATTAAATGTCGTATTTTTCTAATTAATTAAAAGTACTTAATGTTTGCCTATGGTTAACGACATGTAGGATCACATAATCGATGTGTGGGCCCTATTTTCGTTTTCCATACCCTAGCCGAGAGGCCGTGCATATGGACAGATCACCCCTTGACAAAGAGAGTTCAGCACTAACCCTCGAGAGAGGAGGCGCACCAACTCTACCGGATTGGGTTCCCCACCCAATAACGGGGTTCTTAGCATAATGCGGGCGTTAAGAGGAATCCTTCGTCAGACTAACGTTCGGTCGAATAGTCTTAGCGTTCAGGTGAGCGATAGCCCTATAGTTAGGTGAGCTCATTCTAGTGGAACCTCCACGGCCTAGTCTCCGCCTTAATTAATTAGAAATTTAGGATCTCTTTTTATTTAAAGTTTATTTTGGTTCAAATTTTATTCAGTGCCCTCGAGATAAGCTCTTCATCGGTACCACCTTCATGCTTTCATTTTCTTTCTGCCATTTTCTGGCTTTTTATTATATATAAAATATAACCCGACAAGTTAATTATCGGTAAAATAATAGTCATCTCTAGGGAAGAGTAGAAATAATCGAATCGACTCCGAGAACAATACGACCTCGATATTCCACCCGGAATATCCTGTACTACTCACGATAGGTGCACTTGCCTCCTTTCGTTAAAACTCGATCACATCCGTTTTATATCCAAATAAATACGCGCGCCCCGTTTTCTTAAATAAAAATCACAATCCGCTTTTCTAATTAAATAAACCGCCCGGGGGGCCGCGTGAATCCTCACCTATTTTTGGAGTTTTAGCCGCATTAAGTTTTCGCAAAAGCTGGTGAACTCAACGCTGGAGAACTGGGGCCCGTTGTCCGTGACAATGGCCTGGGGCAGCCCATGGCGGTGGATGATCTCCCCCCAAACAAAGTTTCTGATAACCTGGGAGGTCACCTTGGCCAGCGCCTTCACCTCCAACCACTTGGAGAAATAATCAATCATCACTAGGAGGAACCTCCTCTGCCCACTGGCCCGAGGGAACGGTCCAACCAAATCCATTCCCCAAATGGCAAAGGGCCAGGGGGCTGTGATACATCTGAGTCGCTGAGCTGGCTGTAGCTGGAGGGGGGCAAACAGTTGGCATTTGTGGCACCTTCTTGCGAACTCCGTTGCATCACGGCCCAGGGTTGGCCAGAAGTACCCCTGCCTGATAATCCTCCCTTCCAGGGTCCGACTCCCGGAGTGACTCCCACACTCTCCGGAGTGGACCTCCTCCAAGATTCTTTGTACCTCACCCTCGACTACACAACGAGCCAACATCCCCGAGGGTGTCTTCCGGTACAGCTGCCCGTCCTAGAAGAGGTAGTACACCGACTTATGCCTGAGCTTCTTCTTATCTGCCCCCTCCAGATACTCTCCCGTGGAAAGGAAAGTTACAACTGGGTCCATCCATGAAAGCCGCTGGTCTATCTCCATAAGCTCTCCTTCTTCGATGGAGGGGCGGAATAAGTCAGTGATGGTACCCCCTACCCGAGGACCGTGCTTTGCGAGTCGATCGACCTGCTCATTTTCCTCCCGAGGCACGTGCTGGATGGAAAAAGTTTGGAACATGCCGATGACCCCCTTTACCTTGGCTAAGTATAACCGCAGGGTAGGCTCTCTTGCCTCAAACTCCCCGTTGATCTGAGAAGCTACCACCATGGAGTCGGTAAGGACCTCCACGTCCAACACCCCCAGCTCCCTGGCCAGGCGCAGCCCTGCTATCAGGGCCTCATACTCGGCTATATTGTTGGTGATGGGAAAGTTCACCACCACCGTCTGTTCAATTTTAGTCCCCTGAGGGCTCTCCAAGATCACCCCCACTCCTAGAGAATGCCTCCCCGAGGCGCCATCCACCTTCACCTTCCAAGGAGCCAGACGAGTGAGCTCTTCCTCTGCTACCTCAATCACATAATCAGCCAAGAAGTCGGCCATTGCTTGAGCTTTGATCGAGAGGCGGGGAACGAAGTAAACGTCAAACTCACTCAACTCCACCGACCACTTGGCCAGCCTGCCAGAATGCTCCACCCCATCGAAGATGTTGCGGAGAGGACTGTCAGTCACCACTCAGATTGAGTGTGCCCAGAAATAAGGTCGCAACCTTCGGCCCGAGATGATCAGGGTGAAAGCCAGCTTCTCCAAAATTGGATACTGGAGCTCGGCCTTCCTCAGGACCCGACTCACGTAGTAAATAGGGAGCTGCTTCTTCCCCACTTTCCGAACTAGGACGGAGCTCAAGGCCTCTGCCCCGACCCCGAGATACAAAAACAGGTCCTCCCCCTCCCTGGGTCCTTGAAGCAGCGGAGCCTGGGTCAACTGCATCTTGAGGGCCTGGAATGCCTCCTCGCACTCCTTGGTCCATTCAAACCTTTGACCACCCCTTAGCATTTTGAAGAAGGGGGAGCACTTTTCCCCAGCCCGGGAGAGGAACCTACTCAGCCCTTCCAGTTTTCCTGTTAGGCGTTGCACATCCTTGGTGTTTCGTGGCGACCCTAGCTCCATGATAGCCTTGACCTTATCCGGGTTCGGCTCAACCCCCGCAGGGGTGAGGGGGTGCCCCAAGAACTTCCCCCTGCTAGCCCCGAAGACACACTTCAGGGGGTTTAAATGCATCTTGTACTTGTGCAGGGTGGCGATGGTCTCCTCTAGGTCCTGGAGGTGTGATTCCACATTCTGACTCTTGATCATGAGATCATCCACGTACACCTCCAGGTTCCTCCCCTTCTGCTCTTTGAAGAGCCTGTCCATCATTTTTTGGTAGGTCGCCCCTGCGTTCTTTAACCCGAAGGGCATCATCTTGTAACAGTAGCATCCATCCATCGTGATGAACGAGACATCCTTGACGTCCGGGGTGTGCATCCTGATTTGATGATAACCTGAAAAGGCATCTAAAAAACTCATTACAGAAAAACCAACGGCTGAGTCAACTAGCGCGTCGATCCGAGGTAAGGGATAACAGTCCTTACGATAAGCTTTATTAAGTAAAGAGAAATCGATACACATTCGCCACCGGCCGTTCCCCTTTTTGACCATGACCACATTGGAGACCCAGCCGGGGTATTGGATTTCAGACATGAAGCCGGCCTTGAGAAGCTTTGCCACCTCCTCTCTGATGGGCTCTGCCAGCTTGTCCGCGATGGACCTCTTCCTTTGTTGGACGGGGCGTGCTCCCGGGTCCAGGTTGAGGCGGTGGCAGGCCACATCCGCGTCAACCCCCGGCATCTCCGCAGCGTTCCATATGAAGATGTCCACATTCTTCTGGATGCACTCCAACATCCTGCCTTGGTCTTCCGGGGTCAGCCCTCTGCGGACGCAGACCTTCTCCACCCTGCCTCCACGGGTGAGGACCTCCAACTCCACCACTTCTTCTGTAGCCTCCAACCTGGACTGCACCCCCCATCCTTCGGCATCCCTCTCCTCCGGGACGGGGACCTCGACCTCCATCTCTTCCTCCACGACCATCACTTCGGCCATTTCCTCCTGATCTCTTCCTGCCGCCTCCTCCTCAGCACCGTCCTCCACCTCTAGCTCCTCCCTGCCAGCTTCCTGCTCAGCCTCCTCCATCCTTCACCCCATCTCCTCGGCTCCCTCCTACCAAGAGATGGAGTTCACGGCGGTGACATAGCATTCCCACGCCACCTTGGGGTCTCCCCTAACCCTGACTTGAATCCCCTCAGCATTGAACTTCAAGCACTGATGGAATGATGAGGGGACGCAGCGGAAGGCGCTGATAAGGGGCCTCCCGAAGATGGCGCTGTAGCTGCTGGGGGCATCCACGATGACGAACCTGCAGTTCCTGTACTGCCCCCAAGGGTGACATGGAGACCGACTCCTCCCTCCACTTCTTTCCTCTCCCCTGAAAACCTGAACATGGGTCCATCCGAGGCCAGCACCCTCTTCGCCTCCACCTTCATTGCATCAAATGCCTTCTTAAAGATGACGTTGACGGAGCTTCCATTGTCAACGAGGATCCGAGAGACAGTAAAAGTTTTGATGGCTGCCTTGATGACCAGCACATCACAAAATGGATCCTTGTGATCCGGCATGTCACTCCTGGAGAAGGTGTTGGAACCCAAGGTTGGATTTGGGTAAGGATCACTATTAGGGTTTATTAGATTGATCCAAAATGTATAGTCATGGGTCATAGGATTATTTCCAGGTTTGGTCTTTCAGAAAAATTTCAGAGAAGTTCAGATTTGAAGTTCAGAAAATTGCTGGAAGAAAATCTCTGAACTCAGTTCAACTATCTCTGAGCGGAGATCAACGATCTCTGAGCTCAGCTCAAAGAAAACTGTAAAACTCAAATGCAGTTCAAAATCTCTGAACTCAGCTCAACGATCTCCGAGCTGAGTTCAACGATCTCCGAACCCAGTTTGAAGAAGCTTTAAGATTTAGTTTGGCGATTTCCTATGCCGTTTTTCAGACCTTCTTATTTATAGCTGGAAGATTTAATTAAGGCTTAACTGCAGGTATTTATAGCTCTCAGATTTAATGCTATCAAATATAGCCGTTTGAATGACAGTATAAAATATGGATTATTACAGAGATTAAATGCCAATTGATTTCTCAAGACATATTCCATTATCGGGAATTGATTTAGCCATTCCAAGATAGAAAGAATTCAAATGCTTGAATTCTTCAGGCATTAAACATACAGATATTATATCTTACAGAGAATATAAGAAGAGTAATACAGCACTCGACATAAAAGAAGAGATAGATAGAGAATATTCAAGAAGGCTTTTTCTCTTAACAAAGAAGAACTTAGCTACAAGTTTTCTTACTGCAAATCAACATCATCTTCTTCATCTGCTCTAGGCTTTCAAGAGACAATCAATTCATATTAGTCTAAAAGCTTGTTGGAGAGCAACATCAACTTGAAGGCCTACACCCTGAAGTAAAGCTTCCACTCCTGAACTATTCTACATCTCAGGGGGAGCTTTGACAACATCACTAAATCCACATAGTCTTCTCATTGTGTTTGAGAAAAGAAGACTTTCATTACTCTCTCATCCCCACCTCTTGTAAATGGTTATTACTCCCTTCAAAAGTGAACTCCTTGGTGATAGGGCACCTGATCAAAAACCTATTGGTTTTTAGGCACCTGATCAAAAGCCTGAAGGGTTTCTAGATCTACCTGAAGCAGATCTTGTGGTGTTAGGGCACCTGATCAAAAACCTAAGTGGATTCCTACCAGGGTGGTAGAAGAGTGGATGTACCCAAGTTTAGGGGAACCACTATAAATCCTTGTGTCGTCTGTGTGCTTGCTTTTCCTTCTTTATCTTTGTGCTGTGACTTTTTACATTAACTCTAGTTTAGAAGAAAGTTAAGATTTAACTGCTCACTTTCAGAAGGTGATCCTCTCTTCTGGGGGTGGGGTTTGGGATGTGGAGGCACACTCCGACAATACATAGTGTGGAGGCTCGCCTTCCGGGAAGCCTCGACCCCCACCCCCCCGTGGATCACTCCGATCCCTCCTCGGGTACCGACGTCCACCCGGTCTTCGCAAAGGTCCTACTCTGCCCGAGGCAGGACCTCCTCGATCCTCACTTCCTGGCGCCCCTGCTGATGCTGCTGCTGTTCCCTATTCCCTCTCATTTCAAGGAACTCCGGGCACGTGGCTGTGGCGTGCCCCTCCTCCTGATGGAAATCACAATAGGGAAACTCCACCCTGTATTCTCTCCTCCTCCTCCTCCTTGCTACTATCCTCCTCTCCCCCATGGCTATGGACATAGCCTCTTCTTGATCGGGGAGTCGGGGCCTCCGGGCCTGCCTCCAGCCCGTGGGGTGGAATTGATCTTGCCCCCCTTGATGGAGATCCCTTCCTTGGTACCATCTCTGTGGCCCCTGCCCTTGCCACTCAGGCCTCCAGCCCAGCCGTCGGTCGGGTTCCTGATGCCCCCACCTAGGCTGCTACTGCCCCTGAAGCTTTATCTGCTCCCTCTGTCGGGGCTGTCCTCTCCTCTCCTCCTATCCTCTTCCTCTTGATTCCTTCTCCTCCTCAGTGGCCCACCTGGCCAGCTTCCGCGCAAACTCCGGGTTTGACGCCTCCCCGTCAACATCTCTCGCCGCCATCTCCATCAGCTCCTCATAGGAGAGGGGGGGGGGGATTCTCTTCAGCTCCATCCTGAAGAATCCCTGCTGCAGGCCCAGGGTAAAGGCCATCATCAAACTATGGCCTGACATCTCCTGGTCCTGAGTAACCTCCTCTTGGAACCGGTCCACGTAGCTCCCCAGCGTCTCATTCACACCCTGCTTGATGTGGAACAGGGACTCTGACTCCTTCTTCCACCTCTTCGAGGTAGTGAACCTCAACATGAACCCTCGGCGCAGGTCCTCGAAGCAGTAGATGGAGCTGGCCGGTAGCTGGTGGAACCACTCCCTTGCCTTCTCCTTGAGGGTGATAGCGAAGAGTCGGCACTTGAACCTGTCCAACATCTGTCGGATTGAAACTACATCCTCGAACCATTGAACGTGTTGGACCGGGTCTCCCTTCCCGGTATAGTAGGACATCTCGGGTTCCCTGAACCACTCTGGAACTGGAGCTGAAGAGACCAACTCACTGAAGGGGTTGCCCCCCCTTCTGGGCTAGCTGGCGAGTCTCACGAGCCTAGCTCGCCGAACCGGCCTCGACCTTCCAAGCCGGGGAAGAGCTCGCGCCCGGGGAGCTCGCACCCCCAGCCCTCCTCGGCAACCTCCTTCCCAGCTCGCCTGCCGGGGGCATCTTCGCCCAGAGAAGGGGCAGCTGCAATCTGAACTGCTGGAGTCGAGCACTCGGCCCGCGTGCCGAGTGCGAACTTGACGAGGTTCAACACCTCATTCCTAAAATCCTCGAACATCCCCACCGTGGCAAGAGGCGGGGGGGGGGGGGGGGGGGGGGGCAAGTCCGGCCTGTCAGATCCCTGTCCTCCTGTCATCGGGCTCGCTGAAGCTTTTCTGCACTGACCACTGTCCACGCTCACTACACCAAAATGTTGAAACCGAAAAACGGTCTCCTGTGGAGTTCACCCTCGGGGAAGGGGTGATCGCGCGCCTACTTCACTCCTGCAAGCAAAATTACAGAAGTAACAATGGGAACCGATCCAAGGGCTCGGCGGGGAGGACCCACCACACAACCGGAAGATCTGAGAGCGCTTCCCCTCCTTAGCAAGAGGCCGAGCTAAGGTACCATCAGAAATCACTTGAAAACTGGAGCAGGAGAGCACAGGAAGCATGCCTTCTGGGGTACCCCTTGGGTCTTATTTATAGTTTTCAGAATCTGAACTGCCAATAACCAAACTGAACTGACCTGAAGTTACCAAAAAACCCTTAATCGGGTCTGCCAACAGCCAAACTCTGCTGTTTTGAAGGGCTATGGGCAGACCAGCGGGGGCAAAACAGTAAAAAGTACCTCATATATCTGGGCGAGCTGGGGAGCTTGGCCACCTCGGCAGATCCTGCTCGCCTACTGGTGCCGAGCTCCATTGCGAGAGCGCGAGCTGGGATGGCGAGCTCGCCCATCAGTCGGTCTCCATTAGTCGACCTCAGCTCGACGATTTTTGGATTAGCTCGGCGAATGCCGAGCTCGCGGTCGACAAATGCCGCTCTCCCGTTCGATGAATGCCGAGCTTGGGCTCGGCTTCCCTACTGCCGAGCTCGCCCATTAGCTTCAACCCGATCGGTCTGGCTCCTGGCGACCTTATTCGTCGGATACACGGGGTTGTACATAATCCCCGCTCTTTTAGAGCTTGGCAAAGCTCGGAACGAAACATCTAACCCCAAGTGTTCGGCAAGCGCGGGGTGGACTGGAGGGAATCTTTGGGTGGGGTCCACCTGCGGCTATATATATGCACCTGCGTACCTGCCTGAATCTTGCCATTCCCTTTGCTATGGCCCTGCCAAGATGTCGATACCCAAGGAGATCCAAGAGCGCCTTGACCGAGCTTGTCAGCCCTCTGCAGCTCACGTAGCCCTTCAAAACAGCGGAATCTACAGTCACCATTTAAGAAAGCTAAATTTACATACATTTGGTAGACCTTAAATCATTTGTGTGCAGCATATGCATGGAACAATCTTATAGCTTCCAATCTAGCTACTGGTGCAATGTCTAATCAAAATCAATACCTTCCTCTTCCTTGTATACACTGGCAACCCGTCTAGATTTATTCTTGATTATAACACCATTCCTATCAAGTTTATTCCTATAGATCCACTTATTTCCAATGATATTATGTCCTTGTGGTCTGAGAAATAACTTTTATACCTTACATCTTTTGAATTGGTTTAGTTCTTCTCTTATTGCCACAATTCAAAATGAGTTTATGTTGGCATCTTCAAACCTTTCAGGTTCAACATGAGACAGAAAACTGGAGTATATAGCAATGTTGAGGCTTCTGCCTTGGCTAGCATCACCAATGATTTGATCTCTTGGATGATCCCTCAAATGTCTGATAGTTCTTTGCATAATATGAGGAACCACTATAAATCTTGTGTGTATTGTGTGATTGTTTTGAAAGCTAACTTAATCTAACTCTCAACACACTAAAGAAAGGAAAAAAGTCTTAAAAGACTGAAAAACCTATTCACCTCCCCTCCCCCATCTAGGTGTTTAGCTATACTTGAAACTAAAGAGTTTCAAGTGATATCATAGGGAGGTTACTCAAAAAAGACTTAACAGTCTGAGTTGATCTCCAAGGGTAGCTAAAAGATTATCCCTATGGGTTCTGGAGAGAACCATAAGGATTTAAGCTCAATGAAGCTTCAAGTCTACAAAAAGGAAAACTTCGCGATTTGGAAAGAGAGGATCAGGTTGTTCATGGAAGCCTCAGATCCCAAGAAACTTTATTATAGTCTAAGAAGGACCTTTCAACCCCATGAATGTCTCTGTCTTAGATGCAAATGTCTAGACTCCAAAGAAGTACCCTGAAATGACTAGGGATGAAGTCATTCTAGCTACTATGGATAAAAGGGCACAAAATATCATTGTTAGTGTCATAGATGATTCAACCTTCCAGAACTTGGTCCACTACAAGACACCCAAGGAGATGTTTGTCACTTTGGTGGTCTATATGGAAGGGACTGAAGAAGTTAGGGATGACAGAAAATCCCTACTCAACCAAGAGTATTAGGCCTTCAGCCAGAACAAGAAGGATTACATATCTGATTGCTATGAAAAATTCTTCAGAATAGTGAATGAGCTGAGGACCTATGGAAGGGTCTTCAACCATTATGAGCTCAATGAAAAGTTCCTCAGATCTTTAACTAGAGACTGGTACACAAAGATCTATGCCATCAAAGAGGTGGCAAAGTTGGCTGATACTCCACCTCACACACTATTTGTGAAGCTGCTCTCTTATGAGACACCGCTATCTGCCAGGAAGGAGGAAGAGACTATCAGTATGTCTCAGGACAAGGAAAGTACTTTGTCCTTCAAAGCTGAGAGCACCAAGAGGAGCAAAGAGAGGATTGCCTCTCCTCTAAGGAGGCTTGCTGATTCAGACAACATAGAGCTAAGCACGTTAGACAGCTGTATGTCTGATTAAGATTTAGTTGTCTTCTTTAGGCAATTTCAGAAGATGATGAAGATGAAGCAGTGGAGGAGCAGACCTTCCTCCCCCTCTCATCACAGGAAGGACCACTACAAGGATGAAAAGAAATACTCCAACGGAGACAGGAACGAGTCCAAATATAGTAAACAAGTTTCTTCTAAAGTTGTTTGCTTTTGCTGCAGCAAACCTGAGCATGTAATTGTTGACTGCCCTGTAAAGTGAAGAGAATCTGGTGAGAACAAGCATCACCATCTCACGAGAAAGAAGGAAAAGAACTTCCTTGCTAAGACGTGAAAGAGCTGGAGTTAGAGTGACTCTTCTTCCTTAGAGTTTGAAGAAGAAGAAGAAGAAGAAGCCTTCATAGGGTAGCTAGCTACCATTGCAGATGAAGTTGAAGACTATCTTGATGCTAGGATAGGTATCAGGGACCATCTATCACATTCAGACAGAGACTCAGAGGATGATGATGAGGATGAAGATGCCAACAGCTGCTATGGACTGATGGTCGTGTCAGATGTAGAATCCTGCCAGGATCAGCCTGGTCCAGATAAGGTACATTCTCTATCTTATTCTTCTTCTGAGACTGGCTATGAGACTAGTCTAATTTCAAATTCATCTTCATCCTATGATGAAGATAAATTTGAATCTAGAGAATATGTCAATAAATTGATTGATAAGTATGGTGCCCTTCTGGATGTTTTGAAAAGAAGCAGGAAGTTGCCCAAGAAGCAAGCTGAGGAGATTATCTCCCTATAGCTAGCTGTTTCCCTGCAGCCTGAGTCAGCATCCTTACTGGATCCGAAAATAAGGTAAGTCAGCCAACTCAAGGCCATCTCAATCATCCAGATTAGGACCATCAACAACAAGAACATGATCATTTTGGATCTTGAAGTGAAACTCCAGAGGAAGAAAAGAATTATGGCTAGTTTCTCTAAGCCTAAGTCAGTGTTACCCTTGATAGACTCCTTCTCCTCTCAAAAGGGTAATAAGTGGTTGGGATTCAAGGGGAACACTAGAGTTGACCATGCCAAAGGGAAATGCAAAGTCCCAATTCATCCCCTGACATCTAAGACTCCCATCCCTTTTAAGAAGGTGATGTTACCATCAAACATGTATAACCAAGAGACTATCTATGACCACTTGTTGAATGGTAGATCCACTAAAGTGAATAAAAATGTTCACAGCTATGGTGGAAGATATATCAAGGGTTGAGTGCCTTCAAGGCTCCCCATGAGGAAATTCAAATGGCCCATCATGGACCATTTGTATTTGGTGCACCAACCCCCACACTCAAGAACTTGGAATTGGCCAACTCTCAAGACCATCCAGCAAAGACTCAAACCAAGTGTTAGTTTATCAGTAAGACTGATTTGACCATATCTAATGTTATCAATATCCCATCCTCTGCAAAGAAGACTGTTGTTAATGGCATTTAGAGCAAACCAAGTAAGTCTACTAGAAGACTCGCTTTCAGTCAGATCCTTGCTGAAAGGAACTTAAAGAAAATTGTTGCTCTTCCTTCTGAACAGACAACTGCTGTCTGCTTAATTACCAGTCCTGTTTAGAAAATAAGATACAATATACAAGAATGTTTGTGTTGTGGCAAAGTGGGTCATTTTGCCTTAGATTGTTAACACGATCCTACTATTCCTAGAGCAAGTGGTAGTCTTCCTGTCAGAAAATCTGCAGGAAGACAAGGTCTATTTCAGGCTAACCAGAACCTAGGACCCAATAAAATTGGGGTCCTAAGGTAAATTAAATTAAGTTTTTCTTGATAGTCCAAGTGCCCATAACCACATATAGTACTTTGACAGTGGATGTTCTAAACATGTGACTGGAACAAGGAGCAACCTAAAGGAGTATACTCTAGTGAAGGATGGACCCAAAGTAATCTTTGGTGATTTAGACAGAGGAGTCACAAAAGGCTATGGTAAGATTACTAAGGGCATAGTCACCATCTCAAAAGTGGCTTATGTTGAAGGGTTATAACACAACCTGATAAGCATAAGCCAACTCTGTGATCTTGGCTATGTCATTGTATTCCACAAGGATGAGTGATAAATTAAGAGGTCAAGTGACCAACAGGTCATCTTGACAGGCAATAGGAGTGGAAATGTGTATTGTCTAAACTTTTTATGTTTAGGTGAAGACTCCCCTATATGTCTAATTGCAAATGAGAAAGTCTCATACTGTGTACAATGACACAAGAAGATAGCTCATTTGAACTATAAGATTTTTGACAAGCTCTTTAGTGAAGAGCTAGTTAGGATGGTCCCTAGATGAAATGCACCAAGGAAGGCATTTGCTCTACATGCCAAAAGGGCAAGCAGATCAAAGCTTCCTTCAAGAGCATTGGGACAAAAGACTCTGTGAGGTATATATACCTCCTGCATATGGACTTATTTGGTCCTATGTCAGTTCATACTCTAGGTAGGAAAGTCTACACCCTTATGGTTGTTGATGACTTTTCTAGGTTTTATTGGGTTTTCTTTCTTAAGAAAAAGTCTGAAATCCTTGATATCTTCAAGAATTTTGTAAGCAAGTTCAGAATAAATTGGACAATACTGTGGTCAAAATCAGAAGTGACCATGAGACTAAATTTCAATCTGAAAGCATGACAAGGTTCTGTAAAGAGCAAGGGATTCATCAAGAGTTTTCTTCTTCAAGAACACCCCAACAAAATGGGTGAAAGTTATTTAACTAATGGTTGGCTAATCACCTAGGGGGGGGGGAATAGGTCTTTGAAAATTTTATTGATTCTTTACTGATTTCAACTTAAACTATCTAGAGCTTGTCCTTAGATCCTGCAATAAAAAAAACAAGAAACACAACAAACACAAAGATTTATAGTGGTTCCCCAATCGAGTACATCCACTTTCCCTCCCACCTATCCAACTGATTTGTTGGACTAGGAACAAACTCCACCAATATGCTCCTCAGAGCTTACACCTCAGGCCCTCAGCCTATTACACAGATTCTTCACAGAATCCAAACTCAGAACCACAAGGGTTCCTACCTCAGAGCCCTGTAGAGCTCCTATAGCTCAGTGATCCACTGATCACCTACCTCAGCATTATATCTAAGGCTTACAACTCGGGCTCTTTAGCCCTATATATTCAGGCACAAAACTCTACTTTCAGAGTGTTGCAACACTCCTACAACTTAGTACCCTTCCAGGTACCTACAACTCAGCCTCCTCCAAGGCCTACAACTCAGTGACACATTTGTCACCTATAGCTCAGTGACTCTCCAGTCACCTACCTCAGGCACAAGGCCCTACACTCAGCCTGGGAGGACAGCCCTACCTCAGATCCACACTTGGATCCTACCTTAGAGAGCAGCACTCTCCTACCTCAGGTAATTAATCCCTAAAACTCAGATCCACACTTGGATCCTATCTCAGTACCCTAACAGGGCATCTACTTCAGTGACTAATTAGTCACCTACCTCAGGCACAAAGTGCCCTACACACAGATTCAGTTAAACTGAATCCTATATAAAGAGAGTATAGAATAACTTAGAAAAATAAATAACTGACTTAGAGATAAATCTCTTAGTCTACGTTGCTGGACTAAGCATATATCAGTCCAGCACACTTGTTGTAGAAGGAATTAGTCCTCTTATACAACTAACTCTTTTCTGCTGCACAGATGAGCAGCTACCACCTTGCTGAATGGATGAATCAGCTCCTATGTTATGGAAAAAACTATCTTGCTGAGCTTGAAAAGCTTCAGCTAACTTCCTTTGCCTTTCAGGCTATCTGTACTGGGCTTGAGCTATCAAGCTTGATGGAGAAGAAGATGTCCAGCCGCCTCTTGATTTCTTTCTGTATTTTCTGCGTTTGTTCCTTCTTTCCATTCGATCTATTTTGTTTGTTGCCCTAATCCCTTTTATTTTTTCCTATTTATATGCATTGATTTAAATCAATGACACACTTGTATGTGGGCCCAGCCAAGGATTGGTGAGCCCCACCTTCTTCAGAAAAGGATACGGTAGCTTTCGGCGCCACTGCAGCTTTCCCGTAATGGCTACATGTAAGTTGACTTTGATGACATCAACAATGTTCTTCACCATCTGGACTTGGAAAATATTCCAGAAATCCATGAAGCGTTGAGTGATGTTAAGTCACTCAAAGCCATCTGTCTTGGCTCACAGCGCTTCTGGACTTGTGAATTTTCTCTAGATTTGTCTCAGCGGTTCTGCCTCAGCGGTCTCAGTAGTTTCTTCTTAATAGCTGTGACAGGCCTTTGTCTCAACGCTTTCTTCTTATCAGCTGAGACACGTTTCTGTCTCAGCGGTATCTTCACAGCAGTCTCAGCGGTTTTTGCTTCACAACTTAGACTATCTTCTGTCTCAGCGGTTTTTGCTTCACAGCTAAGTCTATCTTCTGTCTCAGGGGTTTTCCTCTTAACTGTCTCAGCGCTTCCTTCTTCATCAGAAGCATTGAGTGAACCTGCTTCACTCAACGCTTCTGGACTTAGAGAAATCTAGCTAGTTTTGTCTCAGCGCTTCCTTCTTCATTAGAAGCGTTGAGTGAACCGCTTCTGGACTCAATGTTTCTAGACTTAGAGAAATCCAGCTAGTTTTGTCTCAGCGGTTAAGATGACACATTCTTCTCAGTTGTCTCAGTTGTCTCAATAGTCTCAACGCCTTCTTCTCAGCTATCTCAGCTATCTTAGTGCTTTTTGCCTTAGTCAGGTTTTCTAGCTTTAACTGCGTTCGATGATCTGTGGGCAGAGCTCGACGAACTCTGATCTTCTCAGCGGTCTCAGCACTTTTTGACTTAGTCAATTTTTTTGGCTTTAGCGCGATAAGTGTTGAGCAGAGCTCGATGAATTGCAAACTGAGCTCGGCGAACTTCAAGCTGAGCTCGACGAATTTTGAGTTTACCTCCAAACTCATTTTTCTTCACCTGTCCAATCATGGACTACCTACATGCATGAACTAGAGCACCCATCAAATACATTATACCCCTTAACATGATTGGTGATGCCTCTTCAAATCTTGAGGAACATTGCAGGGCACAATTCCCAACAATGAGATTACTGAGAGGAAGAATAGAACTCTCATAGAAGTTGGTAGGACTATGCTAAGTGACACATCTCACCCAGAATATTTTTGGGCTGAGGCAGTAAATACTGCATATCATGTCCTAAATAGAGTTTCTATCACCAAGAGCCACAAGAAGACTCCCTATGAGATCATGAAGGGCAGAAAACCAAACCTAGCCTATCTCAGGATCTTTGGTAGCAAATGCTATGTGCTCAATAATGGTAAGTCTTATATGACTAAGTTTGCTGCCAAATCCTATGATAAGATATTTGTTGGGTACAACAATCATAGCAAGGCCTATAGGATCTACAACTTGAAAAATCAAGTTGTAGAGGAATCTGTACATGTAGTATGTGATGAGTATACTATGATTAATAATTATCTACCTAGCTCCTCATCTAGACCTGCATGTATAGAGCTAATGATGGACAAGCTAACCATCAAGGAATTTTCTCCAATAGTCTAAGATGAAGATGATGGAGTGTAAATTCTAGAATAAGTACAAGGCACACATGATGTGGATGAAGATCAGCAAGATGCAACCACTGAATCTCAAGATGCTGAAGGAAGATTGTCTCCAGCTGTCAGGCATCTACGGGATCATCCTAGACACCAAATAATGGGTGATGCTGACCAGGAAGTTATAACCAGGAGCAGAAGTCTCAACATATCCTTGTATTCAAGTTTCCTATCACAGGTTGAGCCCAAAAGATTTGAAGAGGCCAACATAGACCAGTTCTGGATTATGACAATACAAGAGGAATTGAACAAGTTCAAGAGGTGTAAGGTCTAGAAACTGGTTCCAAGACCACAAGGACATAATGTAATTGGAACCAAGTGGATCTATAGAAACATGCTTGATGAAAATGACATTATAATCAAGAACAAAGCTAGGCTGGTGGCTAAAGGATATAGACAAGAATAAGGAATTAATTTTTATCAAACCTTTGCATCAGTAGCCAGATTGGAAGATGTTGGGTATTTTATCCACAATAACTCTAATTTGAAGATGGGTCCAGTCAAGCTAAGATGAATTGTGACTGTATTTGATATGTTGGTTTAGTTATGTACTTGTAGGTTTTTATTGCTAAGTACACACCAATGTCAGGTTACAGTGGGTCAGTAAACACATGACTATTCAATGTAAATCATGATTGTGTTGGCCAAAGTGTCTACTCATGTGTAATCTCTCTATTGGGGTGTACTTCTATCACAAGTACAAGTGAAGGCTCAAGAATGCTCAAGGATTAGAATTAGAGAGACAAAAATTCTCCTAAGTATAATTCGTCGAGTATGGTTTGGAATACTCGTCGAATTCGTCGAATATCAGCATGATACTCGTGAAATTCGTCATGTATACCTACCTATACCCGTTAAATTCATCTCATGCTTAGGGTAATTTTGCCAAAGTAGTGAAAAATATATTAAGTAAAATTCACCGAGTATCGTTATGCATAATCATCGAATTCGTCGAATGTATCTAACGATACTCGTCGAATTCATCGAATATGCTAAGTGATACACGCTGAATTGGTCGTGACCAGTCGACATGACTTCTCTAGATTTTTCCAAGTATAATTCGTCAAATATCAAAAATGTTGAAACCGAAAACTTGGTCTCTGTGGAGTTCACCCTTGGGGAAGGGTTGATCGCACACTTACTTCTCTCGCGCGAACCAAACGCCCAAGGAAAAAGAACAAGGGACAGACCCAAGGGCTTGACATGGAGGTCCCACCACACATCTGAAAGATCTTAGAGCACTTCCCCTCCCTGGCCAAATGCCAAGCTGAGGGTATCTCAGAAAGCGCAAGAAGACCGGGGCACAAATCAGCATGCCTTCTGAGGTACCCCCTTATGTCTATATATAGATTTCTGAAAATGGCCTGCAAATAGCCAACCTCTGCTATTTTAAGCAGCTATGTGAAGCCCAACTGGGTCTACAAATAGCGTAACTCCGCTGTTCCACAAGGCTATAGGCGGACCCATGGGGGTAAAATAGTAAAGATGCATCACAAGAGACTGGGCGAGTGGCACTTTGGAACCTCCACTTGCCGGGGGCGGCGAGTGTTCGATGGAGATGGCACTCACTGCCTCTACCCAACCCTTGACGAGGGCAGGCCCGGCCTATCCCACTCGCCCCCTGCTCGCCGAGCCCCTAGGGTGAGTGCGAGCCGACCTACTCCACTCTCCCCTCATGCGATCATCACCATTGGGGCGAGCTGAAGGGGCTTCCATGGATCTCGCCTCCCTTCGGCTCACCTAGGACCCAGATTGTTGGACCGGCCGATCTGGCTGCTCATGATTACTACTCGCCAGAAATGGGGTTGTACACAATCCCCTCTGTTTGCAAGGTTAGCCCAAGCTCAGAAAGAAACATCCAACACCATAATATGCGGCGAGTGTGACAGGGGCCAGAGAATCTTTTGGTGGGCTCCACCAGCGGCTATAAATATATGCTAGTGTACATGGGTGGCCTCTACCATTCCCTTTACTTAAGCCTTGCCGAGATCCCTCTCTCCAAAGAGCTCCAGGAGAAACTTAGCCGCTCCTATGAACTCAATGCCACTCATGCTACCGCGCTAGTCGGCATGTCTCCCAGCACTGCACTGCCCGAGCAGACGAAATCCAATCCTGCCAAAAAGGCTAAGTCGATCCAAAAAGATGCTGAATCCATCTACCACGACCTGGAATCCACCTTGACTCCCGGTCTCGCCTCCTCTCAATCGACTACCAACCCTAAGGGGAAAATAGTCGTCAATATTCCTGCTAACCCTAAGAACCATCAGATTAATTCCGCGACCTCCACGCCGCGAGTCGATACCCCACACGATGACTCGCGGACTCAAACTTCCCCCGTCACTCGCCTGTAGAGCAAATAACCTCCCTTTGGGACCACGAGGCTAGACCTGCCAAAGTCCAGGTTGCCAGCTCCCACTCCTTCTCAACAGCTCGCACCTACTCCTACACTCGCAGGGGAAAGGGCCAGAGACATCCTGGTTCCCAGCTTCAACTTTATCTCCACAGGAACCCATCCTTCAGGTCGCAATAAGAACTTAGCCTTGCCTCCTTCGCACCCCCCCAAGTACTGCCGAGCTCATCCCGTAAGATCCACTTTTGCTACAACATTTTGTCTATGCATCTTTATTGCACTCACACCCTTTTTCTACCGGAGTTGATTATTTTTGCAGGGCTCCCTGCTCCGTCTGAAGTCGAGGAAACTTCAGAATGGATCGCCGCTCCCAACCCCCGGACACCGGGGTGATGGAAAGCTTCTTGGATGACTCGCTAGATCCTATCGAGCTTAGGTGGTGATGAATTGTAAATATACCTACTTTTTTGTACATTAATTTAGTTGTTTTCATTTATTTTTGTCATTTTTACTTATTATTATTCAATAAAATGCTCCTATTTTTGTAAATATTATACTAACTTGTTTTATTTTATTTTTCAGGAAAAAATCAAAATCTGCATAAAAATGCCAAGTCACGCCCGTGACATATTGGTCATGCCCGTGACCAGGGCGTGACACGTCAAATTCCAGTGAAATCAGCAAATTTTGAAGAGAAAATCTTGACACGCCCGGGGTCACGCCCGTATCACCCGACACGGGGTGTGATCCAAGCTTGTGTGCACCCGCTCGACGTTTCCAGCTCAACGATCGTCGACCTCCTCGACACGCCTGGAGTCACGCCCGTGACCTAGGGCGTGACACCTCTTCCCGCTCGACGATTTTCAAACTCGATATTTTCCGCTCGACGTTTGTCGAGTGTCGACACCAACCGACACGCCCAAAGTCACGCCCGTGACCTGGGGCGTGACCACTCCTCCTGGCCGACAATACCCGCGCGACGACTTTTTGACGCACCGCGCCCAGATCCACCTCCATGACACGCCCAGCGTCACGCCCGTGACTGGGGGCGTGACCAACGCGAGACCGACACGTGTCCAGCCTGAAGTCCACTTTCCCGTCAAATCGCCGGCTGCCTTCGTGAATAGTGTCGACACGCCCCCTGACACGCCCGTGTCAGAGGGCGTGTACTTGTAAATTTTACCCTATAAATAACTGTGTACTGCTTGAGTTCCTGTTCCCTTTTTTGAACCATTTTGTAAGGGGAGGTGCTGCGTAGATGGATTTCCAACCTATGGAATGGGGTTTTCTCTTTCTCTCTCTCTTTTATTTTTGTACTAGCCTTGTAATAGTTTTTAGACATAATAAAAATGTAGTTTTTTTTCTCATTTCTATGTTTTGTACTTCATCTATGCGCCCACCCATTGCAATCTTATTTATTCCTTGTTTTAACTTCTTTTTCGTTCCTTTCTAAGGGTGTGTGTGTATGAGTTTAACTTAGTTTTATTGCTTTCATAATCTTCATAATTTTCATAGTTTAGCTTTTCCGCTCATATAATGTCCATCCTTATAAGTTTATAAAAATGTTTTAAAAGTGATTTTTTTTATCTTCTTTGCTAGTTTTGTTCGTTTTTATCCGTAAAACTTTTTACTCCTTTTAACTTTATTATCACTTTTCTAGCATTTTTATAAAATTATAAGAATGAAAATATAGCGTTTTAATTTTTCATGTACTTAGTTTTTTATTCAAAACTTTTTGCTTATTTAATTTTTTCGTTCTCTTTTTATGCATTTCTACCGCATTCTAGCGGTAGAAATGTTTTCGTTTTAAGTTTTCAAGCACTTTCATTTTTCGTTTATTTGCAAAACTTTTCGCTCGTTTAATTTTTATTTTAGCTTTTTATGCACTTCTACCGCATTCTAGCGGTAGAAATGTAGTTATTTTAATTTTTCGGTAACTTAGTTTTTTGCAATTTTTTATGTATGTGCATTTATTTCCGCCTACTCGTTAAGAGTTAAATGGCGCTTGCTTATTTTACTTTCTGTAGAGTGCGTGAGTTTGTAATTTTCTTTATTTCCGCCTACTCATTCGAGTTAAATGGCAGGTCTTAATTTTCCTTACTCATTTGAGTAGGATTTGTGTGTGTGTGTTTTCATTTATGTCGAGAGAGCGTGTGCGTGAGTTTTACTTTATGTAGAGTGCGTGCGTGTGTTGCATTTATTTATTCCTACTCATTTCAGTAGGACCCGCTTTCTTTCTCCTGCCCACGCATTTGTGCCGGGACTCGCAATTTACAGCTTTCTTCAGTCCTACTCGTTTGGGTAGGACTTGCAATTTTCTGCTTTCCTTACTGCTTTATTTTACTGCTTTCATTTTCTGCTTTCTTTACTGCTTTATTTTCTGCTTTTCCCGCAAGCCGTCCCCATTCCGATGAGTGGCTAATCGTTCTTAGCCCTCGGCATCGAAGAGCATTGGGACAGATAAAATAGCTTAAAATAACTAAAGGTCGAATTTTTCTAATTAATTAAAAGTACTTAAGGTTTGCCCGGGGTTAACGACGCGTAGGACCACATATCAATGTGTGGGCCCTATTTCCGTAGTGCATATGCTAGCTAGCCGAGAGGCCGTGCATATGGACCGATCACCCCTTGGCAAAGAGAGTTCCGCACTAACCCTCGAGAGAGGAGGCGCGCCAACTCTACCGGATTGGGTTCCCCACCCAATAGCGGGGTTCTTAGCGTAATGCGGGCATTAAGAGGAATCCTTCGTCGGACGAGAGCTCGGTCGAATAGTCTTAGCGTTCAGGTGAGCGATAGCCCTATAGCTAGGTGAGCTCATTTTAGTGGAACCTCCACGGCCAAGTCTCCGCCTTAATTAATTAGAAATTTAGGAGCTCTTTTTATTTAAAGTCTATTTTAGTTCAATTGTTTTTTTTCGGTGCCATCGAGCTAAGCTCTTCATCGGCACCACCTTCATGCTTTCTTTTTTTTGCTTTCATTTTCAATTTTATTTTGTCATTTTTATTATATATAAAATATCCCGACAAGATAATTATCGGTAAAATAATAGTCCCCTCCCGGGAAGAGTAGAAATAATCGAACCGACCCCGAGAACAATACGACCTCGATATTCCACCCGAAATATCATGTACTACTCATGATAGGTGCACTTGCCTCCTTTCGTTAAAACTCGATCACACATTTTTATATCCAAATAAATAAATACGCGCGCCCCGTTTTCTAAATAAAAAACCACTTCCACTCTACTTAAATAAAACCGCCCGGGGCACCGTGCTTCATAATAATTTTTGGAGTTTTAACCACCAAGTTTTTGGCGCCGTTGCCGGGGAATTTTTGGTGTCGTTATTTTGAACCCTAGAAATCTATTAATTTTACCTATATCTATAACTATAACAAAAATTAAAAATGACCAACAAAAACATAATAATAATAATAATATTAATAATAATAAACTACTAAAAAAAATCTCTAAAAAATATATATTGTTTTTATCATATTATTATTATTAATAAAATATGTTTTTGAAATGACGTCATTTTCTACTACCAAAACAAAACAACACAAAAAAAAACAAACTTAAAAACCAAAAACTCTAAAAACTTGAAAAAGTTTAAAACTTAAAAAAAATCTAAAAACTCTAAAAAACCTACAAATCCTAAAAACCAAAAATCTAAAAAATCTAAAAACCAACAAACACACAAAAAAAAAACTCTAAAACGAAAAACCTAAAAAAAATCTAAAAACTTCAAAAATGAAAAAAAAAACAAACATAATAAAAAAAGAGAAAAACTTATAACTCCAAAAACTCAAAAAAAAACAAAAAACTAAAAACCTACTAAAAAAATCTACTTAAAAACACCAAAAAATATATATAATAATTTGATATTAATAAATGTATATATGTTTTATTTAACTTCTTTTATTTTAATTTGTTTTCTTTTATTTCATTTTGCTTCGGCACGCTTCCATTATTGTGCGCGCTAGGGGATCACATATTTATCACGCAGTGGTCGCTAAGGCCTTAGCTACCTTCGACTCCCCCACGCACTTGCCCCACTACCGCCTGCAACCCTTTAGCCGAATTTTTCGTTTTTTGTTTTTTCTATTATTGTTTTACTATTCTTTCCTCTTCTAATAATAATGCAGGGTTTCGACCCGGGCCTCCCCGTACTCATCTTCAGGGAAGCTTCTGCCCTCCCTTTTTTTCATTTTGTACATCTTATTCTGTATCTTATTCGTTCCACATACTTAGATTGCAACATTGTGGACAATGTTGGGTTTAAATATGGGGGTGTTTTCCTATTCTGCATTTTTATTCAAAAACTCATTAAAATACATTAAAAAATTACAAAAATTAAAACCTTAAAAATTTTTTCTTATTTTTATAATAATAATAATAATAATAATAAAAAAAAAACAACTAAACAAAAAATCATAAAACACAAAAAATTCACAAAAACAAAACTTATAAAACATCAAAAATTCAAAATTTTTTTTTGTTATTTTACTTTGTAAATATTTTTTTAAAAAATAAATCTCTCTTCCCCCCTCTTCTTCTCTTTTTTGTAAAAACTCACATTTTGCCTCGCCCGCGGCGTTCGACTCATCGAACCAACCACCTCAATAAGTGTCTGTTCGCGGGGCGCCTTTGAGTTTTTACTTTGTACATTATTTAAAAATTATTCAAAAAAATTTTTGATCTCTTTCCCCCCTCTCTTCTTTATAAATAACACTTCTTTCTCTCCTTATTCTTGTAAATTACTTATCGAAATACACTAAAAAATTCAAAAAAATTTTGAAAATCCAAAAACCCTAAAAAGATAAAAATCTAAAAATCCTAAAAAGATAATAATTAAAACACAAAAAAATGAATGATAAAATCACTAAAAAAAACTAAAATATATATATATGTTTTGTTAAATTATGTAACAAAATAATTCGAATATACCATATCTTCACCCTTTTTGCTTTCCAAAAATCTAGTTTCGAGTTAATTTATATGCGAATTTTAGTTATTCTTTGCTTACTATTCGTTTATTAATTAAAGTTTAATAGATTTAAGTGTCTGAGGTTAAGATTTAAAATTTTTTTTATGTCTTTTCCTTATAATAGGGAACTTGTTTTTCACCACCACTTCTAATTTTATAAATAGAAGCTCGTTTTTTATGTTAGAAAATAACATCCATGGATTTCAATTATTTTTACTTCATGCTTTTAGAAACATCGGAACGTTCATTTTAAAAATGTTGCTCTCAAAACTTTTTTTATTAAAAGCTAGTTTTCTTTTTGAAAAAAAATAAACCCACTTCCATTTTTTTTCATGTCTTACTTGACATGATTACCCCTATTCCACCCCTTAAAAGATCTTATGTCAATGAGAATAAGATTTCATTCCGCAAACATAGGCAGCCAATAATTTAAAAAGATTATATGTTATGGAGTAAGAGGATAAAATTCATTACTCCTACACATATACATTGAGTTATTTATTATTTATGAAGAAAGAAAAAATTTATTGTGTTAGGAAAATAAGATTTCATTTTCCTAACTATTCAGAAAAAAAATTGGAGGTTCGAGAAAAAATTACCTCACCTCAATATTCAAGCCTTCTTCATAAACCACCAAACCACTTATCTCATTTCAATGATTCTAGACTTAATTTAAAATTTTTTTGAGAGCCTAACTTTTAAATTGCATTATTTCCTTTAACTTCTTTTAAGCTAAAGTTTTTTTATATAATTTCAATCCATCTTGGTTAAACTAACAAAAATAAAATTTTTGCTTTCTATTTTATTTTATCTAGAAGTCTTTTTGAAACTCTTCCTCTATTCATAACATTTCATAAATTAGGATTTAATTCTTTAACCCCGGATGTTTATTTTGATCTTACTTTTAATTAATTCAAGCAGTAGCTAAACTTATGATTTTTTTTATTCCTTATAAGTTCATCTCCAACTTTTGTTCTGCAATATCAAAAGCTTAAGTATGGGGGTATTTGATGAATTGTAAATATACCTATTTTTCTGTACATTAATTTAGTTGTTTTCATTTAGTTTTGTCATTTTTACTTATTATTATTCAATAAAATGCTCCTATTTTTGTAAATATTATACTAACTTGTTTTATTTTATTTTTCAAGAAAAAATCAAAATCTGCATAAAAATGCCAAGTCACGCCCGTGACATATTGGTCACGCCCGTGACCAGGGCGTGACACGTCAAATTCCAGTGAAATCAGCAAATTTTGAAGAGAAAAGCTTGACACGCCCGGGGTCACGCCCGTGTCACCGGACACGGGGCGTGATCCAAGCTCGTGTCCACCCCGCTCGACGTTTTCAGCTCAACGATCGTCGACCTCCTCGACACGCCTGGAGTCACGCCCGTGACCTAGGGCGTGACACCTCTTCCCGCTCAACAATTTTCAAACTCGACATTTTCAGCTCGACGTTTGTCGAGTGTCAACACCAATCGACACGCCCAGAGTCACGCCCGTGACCTGGGGGTGACCACTCCGCCTGGCCGACAAGACCCGCACGACGACTTTTTGACGCAGCGCGCCCAGATCCACCTCCATGACATACCCAGCGTCACGCCCGTGACCGGGGGCGTGACCAACGCGAGACCGACACGTGTCCAGCCCGAAGTCCACTTTCCCGTCAAATCGCCGGCCGCCTTCGTGAATAGTGTCGACACGCCCCCTGACACGCCCGTGTCAGAGGGCGTGTACTTGTAAATTTTCCCCTATAAATAATTGTGTTCTGCTTGAGTTCCTGTTCCCTTTTTTGAACCATTTTGTATGGGGAGGTGTTGCGTAGATGGATTTCCAACCTATGGAATGGGGTTTTCTCTTTCTCTCTCTCTTTTATTTTTGTACTAGCCTTGTAATAGTTTTTAGACATAATAAAAATGTAGGTTTTTTCTCATTTCTATGTTTTGGACTTCATCTATGCGCCCACCCATTGCAATCTTATTTATTCCTTGTTTTAACTTCTTTTTCGTTCCATTCTAAGGGTGTGTGTGTATGAGTTTAACTTAGTTTTATTGCTTTCATAATCTTCATAATTTTTATAGTTTAGCTTTTCCGCTCATATAATGTCCATCCTTATGAGTTTATAAAAACGTTTTAAAAGTGATTTTTTTTATCTTCTTTGCTAGTTTTGTTCGTTTTTATCCGTAAAACTTTTTACTCCTTTTAACTTTATTATCACTTTTCTAGCATTTTTATAAAATTATAAGAATGAAAATATAGCGTTTTAATTTTTCATGCACTTAGTTTTTTATTCAAAACTTTTTTCTTATTTAATTTTTTTCGTTTTTTTTATGCATTTCTACCGCATTCTAGCGGTAGAAATGTTTTCGTTTTAAGTTTTCAAGCACTTTCATTTTTCGTTTATTTGCAAAACTTTTCGCTCGTTTAATTTTTATTTTAGCTTTTTATGCACTTCTACCGCATTCTAGCGGTAGAAATGTAGTTATTTTAATTTTTCGGTAACTTAGTTTTTTGCAATTTTTTATGTATGCGCATTTTTTTCCGCCTACTCGTTAAGAGTTAAATGGCGCTTGCTTATTTTACTTTCTGTAGAGTGCGTGAGTTTGTAATTTTCTTTATTTCTGCCTACTCATTCGAGTTAAATGGCAGGTCTTAATTTTCCCTACTCATTTGAGTAGGATTTGTGTGTGTGTGTTTTCATTTATGTCGAGAGAGCGTGTGCGTGAGTTTTACTTTATGTAGAGTGCGTGCGTGTGTTGCATTTATTTAGTCCTACTCATTTGAGTAGGACCCGCTTTCTTTCTCCCGCCCACGCATTTACGCCGGAACTCGCAATTTACAGCTTTCTTCAGTCTTACTCGTTTGGGTAGGACTTGCAATTTTCTGCTTTCCTTACTGCTTTATTTTACTGCTTTCATTTCCTGCTTTCTTTACTGCTTTATTTTCTGCTTTTCCCGCAAGCCATCCCCATTCCGATGAGTGGCTAATCGTTCTTAGCCCTCGACATCGAAGAGCATTGGGACAGATAAAATAGCTTAAAATAACTAAAGGTTGAATTTTTCTAATTAATTAAAAGTACTTAAGGTTTGCCCGGGGTTAACGACTCGTAGGACCACGTATCGATGTGTGAGCCCTATTTCCGTAGTCCATATGCTAGCTAGCCGAGAGGCCGTGCATATGGACTAATCACCCCTTGGCAAAGAGAGTTCCGCACTAATCGTCGAGAGAGGAGGCGCGCCAACTCTACCGGATTGGGTTCCCCACCCAATAGCGGGGTTCTTAGCGTAATGCGGACGTTAAGAGGAATCCTTCGTCGGACGAGAGCCCAGTCGAATAGTCTTAGCGCTCAGGTGAGCGATAGCCCTATAGCTAGGTGGGCTCATTTTAGTGGAACCTCCACGGCCAAGTCTCCGCCTTAATTAATTAGAAATTTAGGAGCTCTTTTTATTTAAAGTCTATTTTAGTTCAATTGTTTTTTTTCGGTGCCATCGAGCTAAGCTCTTCATCGGCACCACCTTCATGCTTTCTTTTTATTGCTTTCATTTTCAGTTTTATTTTGTCATTTTTATTATATATAAAATATCCCGACAAGATAATTATCGGTAAAATAATAGTCCCCTCCAGAGAAGAGTAGAAATAATCGAACCGACCCCGAGAACAATACGAACTCGATATTCCACCCAGAATATCCTGTACTACTCACGATAGGTGCACTTGCCTCCTTTCATTAAAACTCGATCACACATTTTTATATCCAAATAAATAAATACGCGCGCCCCGTTTTCTAAATAAAAAACCACTTCCGCTCTACTTAAATAAAACCGCCCGGGGCGCCGCGCTTCATAATAATTTTTGGAGTTTTAACCATCAGGTGGCGAGTAATACAAGTGCTAAAGAAGCAGGATGCCGCCTTGCCACAAATTCGAGTGGACAATGCATATCACGAGCAGATACTGCAGGCGCTGGAGCAGGACTTCATGTTGCTCGCGGATAAGGTGGAACACGGCTCGGCAAGCGAGTTGAAGTCCCCCACCCCAATTATGCAGAGACTTGATGAGAACCTGCAGACCTTCAATTGGGACCTGGACCTGGTCCGCGAGTTCCTCAAACCACGCCAAACTCTGGGGATGGGGGCGCCATGCCGGGTTAGATGGAAATGGCTCCCTAGTAGAGTCAACTGGCCCTCGCCCCCAGCATCCCCAGCTTGCACGTGTTGACCGAACTTTCTCCTGCTTGTTATGAACTTCTTCCTTCTAGGGGCTGCGAACATCCCTGTCTGTAATAACTTTGAATAATTTTTAGAATGAAAATACCACGCTCTGACGGGATAAATACCACGCTCTCTTTGGTTCGGACAATTAACAAATATGTACCGTGCAATATCTCTCTTTAACACTACCGATGAATTCAACCAATTAATGACACAACCTTTAACAACGCACAAAGCAAAGGGTTGTTACCCATTTTTAGAGATTAAACAAGGGCTATGTGCCAATGTTCGCTCAAGCGAATATGACCTACATGATCCGGACAATTAGCTAATCAAATTAATATTATCCGCAAGCATTGACGAACCCAATAAGAGAAAATCCGGACTAAAATAGCAATTTAAACAAAGTCCAAAATCAATCCCAAAGTAATTAATATGAAGGAAGGCCAAATCACCTGAACTCAAGGAGAAATCAAGGGTTAATGAACCCGATTTCTACTAGCGTTCATGGGATCTACCCGATCCAATTTATACAAAAATATCCGGATAAATAAACGCTTCAAATTTTGATTTCATTAATGCACTAATTTCAATATAAATTCGGACGAATCACTAGCCTTCTAAAACACCAAATCTCATAGTAAAATAAAAGAATCACACAAGATGAGGTTTTGAAATCGCTACCCAGTTCCAAGCAATAGATTTGCAAAATCAGTCCACAAAGGATCTACTTCCACGCAAATCCACGGAACCGCACCGGACGATGAATACGCAAGCCGCTTTCTTTTGAAACCCCAGGATAGGGAGAACCTTGATGGATGACTTTTTTTTCAAGGAGAAGAGAGGAAAGGTGGTGGCTGAGTATTAACAAGGAGGATGGCCGAAATCTTCCAAGGTGGAATAAGAGTGGCGGCGGCTTGGAGAGAGGGGGACTTGGGGGGTGTCCAGTGGCTTGGAGAGAGAGAGGGAAGAGAGGAGGGTGGCCGAATTACTAAGAGGGGGAGAGGGAGGCCGACGGCTAGGAGGAAGAGGAAAGAGGTTGGCTGAAATATGCCAAGGAGGAGGGAAAAATTCTCAATAGAATTTAGGTTTTCAATTTCTCATCAATTGTTCATTCTCATTACACAAGCAAGTATTTTTATAGGATACACCACTCAATCCCCATCATTCAATATTAAATAAACATTAGATGGTTATAAGCAACCCATCACAAAAATGAAATAGAAATAACAATAGTAAAATGCATAAAAATAAAATGCTAGAAAAATATATAATTATAAATATTTAATTTATAATAATATATTTTTATTTGAACCAACGGATCCTGATAGATCATAATATAACTTCTGGCAGTGGATTCCTACCAGGGTGGTAGAAGTGTAAACGTGCCTAGATTTATTAGGAAACTACTATAAATTCCTTGTGTCGTCTGTGATTGTTTTTCTTTTTATTTGTGTGCTGTGATTATTATCTATCTATTTATATAAATATATATATATATATATCACTGTTTTCAAAACTTCTATAAAGATAAAATTAAACTTTTAATATACACTATTCACCCCCCTCTAGTGTAAAGTTAGATCTATTCCATCACTTTCAATTGGTATCAGAGCTAGGTTAGTTGTTTTATAGGCTAACACCTGAACCAACGGATCCTGATAGATCATATTTTACCTAGTAGTTTGATTTTATCATGGCATAAAATAAGGAGTATGCATGCACTAGACCTCCTATTTGCAATCTTAACAAGTTTGCAATATGGAAAGTAAGGATTAGATTATATATGAATTCTATTGATGAAGATATCTACAATTCTATTTTGATAGATCCACCTCTATCACTAGCAGCACCAAGCACCAGTGCTATACCTCCACCAGAATGGACAGAAGCCCATAGAAAAGAAAAATTATTGATGCAAAACTATGAACATACTTGCCCAAACAATGTCTGATGATAATTTTCAGAAGGTTGCTGAATGCACTTCAACAAAAGATATCTAGGACTCCCTCACTACAATGGTACCCGGATCAGTAGATGAGAGAAAAGACAGAAGATCTCACCTGATTTCTCAATATTAGAATTTCAAAAAGGGAGAAACTGAATCTGTTGCTGACATGTATATAAGACTCAGTCTATAATCAATGAGCTGAACACCTTGGAGAAAGACATCACACTGACAGAAGTTAATGACAAAATTCTCATGTGTTTCCGTAGCACATGGGATTCAAGAATTTGGCCAATTAGAGAAGCCAAAAGTGTAAATGAGATTTCAACAGAAACCTTGTTGGGAAAGCTCAAATCCTATGAGCAGCTTATCAAAACAAGGGAAGCTGAACAAATATCCCTATCTTTAGTAAATAAGGACAAAAGCATTGCCTTTCAAGCAACTAATGAGGAAGAATAAATTCCAGAGAATGAAGAGCTCATGAATCTTTTGGCCAAAAGATTTTACAAAATGTCCAAAAAAGACTTCAGGAGAAGATCTTCTAGAAACAAGGACAAGCCATGGTATGATAAAACACCGACTAAAGAGATTGTCTGTTATGGTTGCAGGAAACCAAGACACATACTTCTAGAGTCTCCTGAAAATTAGAAGAAAGACAAGAAGAAGGAGAAAGATTTCAAGAAACATTCAGGCAAACCCTCTTCTAGTAATCACAGACAGAAGGGGAAAGACTTTGTTGCTAAAACATGGAGTGAGACAGACACAGAATCTTCATCCAGTTCAAGTGAATATGAAGAAGAAACAAAGGCTAAAGAAGTCTGTTTGATGGCAATCAATGCATCAATCAGTAATTCTAATTTTGAATCTGAGTCTGAAGAAGACCAAATAATTTCTACCTTTGACTTTACATCAGATCAGTTCAAGATAGATTTTAAATTGCTCTGTAATGATTTGATAAAATCTGAGAAGAAATAAAACTTCTCAGAGATAAATTAACTGAATTGAACAACTTATCTTCAGAAAATATTAAACTTAAAGAAGAATTGGAAATTTCCAAGGAACAAATAGTTTCCTTGGAAAACAAATTATCTGAGACTAAAAAGTTTGAAGAATCTTTTAATGGGAGAAGTATCAAACTGATGAATATCACAAGCATAGTCAATGACAGATTAAATGACAAACTTGGCTTGAGAGCTTCATCTAGTCAACCTCAACTCCTTCCGAAAAATATTTTAACTACCCCTATAAAATTTATTTTTGCCAAAGGAAAAGAAATATTAGAAGAAACAGAAACTGAAGTTTTGCCAAAGAATGATATAAAACAAAATGAAAATTTTCAGAAAAACTATGTTCAATAGAATTCGTCGAACCAAGCTCGACGAAATCAATATTATTCATCGAACAGAGATCGATAAACTCTAAACACTGGAAATGGTGTTCAACGAAATCACTGTTATTTGTCGAACAGAGATCGACGAACGCTGAAAATAAAAATGAATATTGCTATTCTGTGAATAGAGCTCAATGAACTCACTAATATTCATCGAACGAAGCTCCACAAAATCGGTATAATTCGTCAAACTCAAACTTTTCAAGCAGAAAATATACCTCTTTTCAAAAGAATAATCAAACACAAAAGTTGATAAACCCTTTTACTGAGTGGATCATTCCACCCAGGAGATATCATGCACTTAGATATAAAAATCAACCTGAATATTATTATATTTATACTTATTATGATAAAAAACCAGGACCCAGGGTAATCTGGATCAAGAACACCTAACTTATTTTTATTACAGGAAAAGAACTATCCTACCACAGAGGAATAGTGGTACTTGGATAGTGGGTGCTCAAAACACATGACAGGTAGAAAAACAAATATAAAAGACTTCAAAGCAAAGTTTGGACCAAAAGTCATATTTAGAGACTCCAACTGTGGCCAGACAGAGGGCTATGACAAATTCAAAGTTGGAGGAGTTACTTTCATCAAGGTAGCTTATGTGAAAGGTCTTAAGCATAACCTAATCAGAATTAGTCAACTTTGTGATGAAGGTTATCAGGTATCTTTTAATAAGACTTTATGCTCTATTATATCTAATGATAACAAAATTTTTTTAACTGGGGTGAGATAGGGTAACATTTATTTAGTTAATTTTAATTCTGCTAAAACTGAAATATGTTTGTTTAATCAGATAAGTAAATCTAGTGAACTTTGGCATAAAAGATTAGGACATGTAAATCTTAAAACTATTGCTAAATTGTCTAAGGATAAGCTTATTAGAGGACTCCCTTCTGGATCTTACAAGAAGGAAGGACTTTGTAGTGCTTGTCAGTTAGGTAAGCAAACTAAAAATAGTTTTAAATCCATATTTAAGAGTGATTCACCCAGAATTTTATATTTGCTACATATGGACCTTTTTGGACCTGTTGTAATACAAAGTTCGGGAGGAAAGTCAACTTTAGTTATTGTTGATGATTTCTCAAGATTCTCTTGGGTGTTCTTTCTTATAAACAAGTCAAATACTTTCAAAGTTCTTACAGACTTTCTCAGGAGCATCAAGATTGAGTATTCTACTCAGATTATATTGATCAGAAGTGATCATGACACTGAGTTTGAGTCTCTTCTGATGAGAGAATTATGTGGGAAAGAGGGAATCAGACAGTGTTTCTCTGCTCCTAGAACTCCTCAACAAAATGGGGTGAAAGAAAGAAAAAATAGAACCCTAATTGAATCTGCTGGAACATTACTTGTAGATGCTCATTTACCCCTATCCTTTTGTGCAGAGGCAGTAAGCACAACAAATTATGTTCTTAACAGAAGTCTGATTCATAAACTCAATGGTAAGAATCCCTATGAATTGCTTAAAAATAAGAAACCTAAAGTAAGTTATTTTAAAATTTTAGGGTGTAAATGTTATATCCATAATAATGACAAGAAATACTTAAGAAAATTGTAAGCCAAGGCTGCAGAAGGAATATTTCTTGGATATTCTCTTGTCAGCAAGGCTTATAGGGTTTATAATAAATCAACCTTTAAAATAGAAGAATCAATACATGTATCATTTGATGAAACTAACATGTTTTATAAGGACAAGAATACTTCTACCATAGACTCTTTTCAGGTACCAATTCTGTGTGAGAAGTTAGATGAATTAAACTTAAGCAAGAGGATACATTGCATCCTTATCAACAAAATGCTGAAGACAGTGATGAAGATAATCCAGAAATTTATGCTGAAAAAATTATAGCTAATAAAATTCCCCAAGAGGAATTAACTACGCAAGTTATTGAAGAACCAACTCCACCTGTTGATTTTGTCACACTTAGAGATCATCCTTGATCTCAATGATTGGAGACATATCAGCTGGTATGCAAACTGGGCATCAACTCAATCAAGATCAGATGCACACATGTTTTCTCTCTCAAATTGAACCTCAATCAATAAAAGATACAGAACAAGATCCTCATTGGATTATTGCAATACAAGAGAAACTCAATCGGTTTGAGAGAAGTAGAGTTTGAGACTTAGTTCCAAGACCCAAAGACTATCCAGTAATTGGAACCAAATGTGTCTTCAAAAATAAATTGGATGCTCAAGGAGTTATAGTGAGAAATAAAGCTAGACTGGTAGCTCAAGGATATTCACAGGAGGAAGGAATAGATTATGACCAAACATTTGCTCCTATTACAAGATTAAAAACTATTAGGATATTTCTAGCTTTTGCTACATTCAAGAAATTCAAGGTATACCAAATGGATGTAAAGAGTGCACTCCTGAATGGAGACATCAAAGAGGAAGTATATGTGGAATCACCTCCAGGTTTTATCTTTTCAACTTACTCTTCTCATGTATTTAAACTTAATAAAACTCTTTATGGTCTTAAACAAGCTCCAAGAGCTTAGTATGAAATCCTTGCTAATTTTCTATTAGAAAAAAAATTTTGTAGAGTCAAGATAGATAAAACTTTATTTTTTAGAAATCATAAAGCTGAAATTTTTCTAGTTCAAATATATGTTGATGATATAATTTTTGGTTCTATTGATTCCAAACTATGCAAAAGGTTCTCTGACCTAATGCATTCCAAGTTTGAAATGAGTAGCATGTGTGAATTATCTTATTTTCTTGGTTTATAAGTGAAGCAAACACCTGATGACATCTTCATATGCCAATCTAAATATGCTAAAGTGATGATTAAAAGATTTGGGATGTCGGATGCCTCCTCTATGAAAATACCTATGGCTACTAATGCTGTAGTTGATAATGATGAACATGGAAAACATATAGGACCATCATTGGGTCTCTATAAATTTAACATCAAGCAGACCAGATATTATGTATGCAACATGTATTTGTGCTAGGTTTCAAGTTAATCCAAAAGAATCACACCTTACCTTAGTAAAAAGAATATTAAGATATATAAAGGGTTGTCCCAATCTAGGACTCTGGTATCTTATTGAGTCAAGATTTGAATTAACTGAATTCACAGATGCTGACTATGTTGGATGCAGAATTCACAGAAAAAGCTCATCAGGAACTTGTTAGTTTCTTGGTGACAGGCTTGTGTCATGGTTTTGCAAGTAGCAAACCTCTGTGTCTACTTTAACTGCTGAGGCTGAATATATTACAGTAGGTAGTTGTTGTTCACAGATATTGTGGATTCAAAATCAATTACTATACTATGGATTCAACTTAGATAATTAAATTATATACTATGACAATACAAGTGCAATTTCAATTGCATAGAATCCAGTCCACCATAGTAGGACTAAACACATAGAAATAAGACATCACTTTATCAGAGACCATGTAGATAAAAATAAAATTAACCTTGTATTTATACCTACTGATTTACAGAAAGCAGACATTTTCACCAAACCCTTAGATAAAAAGAAAGATATTTTCTTTTTAAATAAGTTAGAAATGATTGATGGTGAATCAATAATTTGATTTTGATCGAAGATCGACAAATTTTGTACATTTTGTCGAACGAAGATCAACAAAACGTGAACCTTTCATGAAAATTTCGTCGAACGGAGTTCGATGAATTAGTTTCGAGAACCTTTCGTCGATCGGAGCTCGATAAATTGTAATCCTTTCATAAACCTCTTGTCGAACGGAGATCGACGAATTGTATTTCTTTTGTGAAATTTTCGTGGAACTGAGTTCGATGAATTGTTTATCGTCGGATGGAGTTCGTCTTTTCAACTTTTGAAAACTTATATTTAGGTTTTCATCGAACTCTATCTCGTGCATTCTCCATTTTTCTTGCACTTTATCTTTCTATTTTGCAGGCTAATGGCGGTGTCACAAGCAATTCTCTCTACAATGAAGTTCGATGCAGGTTTTGATATCAACATGGAATCTTTTTGTCATTCAGATCAAATTTTCCAAAACATCTTACAACTCTTTGAGGCACAACATTTGAGAAACTTTATGACTACCTGAATCAAGCTTCCAATCGCAGAGATTAAGGAATGAGTTTATACTGCTAAGATTTAGGATATCTCAACCATTAGTGGATCAATCTCTGGACATCAGGTTTCTCTTACACCTGAAATTTTATTTGTAGTTTTTGATTTGGTTAATGACGAAGATGGTATTGAATTGTCTAGTTCAGAATTTGATGTTATGCTTGATAGAATGGGACACTCTCAAGGAAACACTAACCATTTATTGAAAATGAATTTTTCTACAGAATATAAGTTTTTGGCCGATGTAGTTGGAAAAGTACTTCTGGGCAAACATTCAACCCATGATTATGTTACCAGGCACCAATTTCTATTGATGTGTGCCTTGGTTGATCAGAAGAATATTAACTGGGGGACAATTCTGTTTGATTCCATTAAGAAGAAGATCAACAACAAATCTGTAGGTTATGGCAGAATTCTGGGAATTTTCCTCCAGGCTAAATGTCCAAATATTTAGGTCTCTCAAACCATACACATCAATGCAACCAAGAGGATAACCTCTGCCCTGTTTGGAAAATGGAAGAGGGTGATTCCTAAGCCATCCAGGGTTGAACCCTCTAGGGTTGCTTCTGAAAGAATAAGAGTTGTCACAGCTGCTCTCCCAACTCTACATGAAGTTTCTTCTCTTATTTCTTCCACTCCACACTCTCCACAACATTCACCTAGACCTTCCACACAACTTTCTCAAAAGCCTACTTTATCTTAAGATGTTCCATCCACATCCTTCCATACAAATTCTCCCATTCATCAGTCACCACATTTATCTCCACTTCTTTCATCTCCACCTCATTTCTCTCTACTTCATTCATCTCCACCTCATCCATCTCACTTATCTCCACATCACTCACCCATCCAGGAGATAATTCCTGATGACATTCCCCCTGTCATTAATCATACAACCATACCACAAGGCTTTTCAAATTCCATCCTCTGCCACTACTCAGAATACACCTGAGTTCATGTATCTACACTTCTCATCCATTGCTAATCAACTTCTTGATTTCATCACTCTTACTCTCAAGAAGCTCTTGGATGAAGCTCTAGCTCATGTTGTGGCTTCTATTTCTGAACTCTCTTCGAAAATTGACTCTCTCCAATCTGTCCCTTCTTCTGGGGGCGTAGATTCAGTTATCCTTGGATCTAGGCAGGGGGATATGCTTGATGAAGAAGCTCCAGTTGCAGCAGCAGCAGAAGCTCCAATTACAGTTATAGTAGTAGTAGAAGTTCCAGTTCCTACTGTAGTAGATTTTGTTGAAGTTCAGGATTTAGAAATGACTGAAGTCATCTCAGTTGAGGATGAGTTGACAGTAGTTTCAGAAGTTATTATTGTTAATTTATATTCCTTATTAACAGATTTTGATTTACTACACAGTTATATTCCTAGTCTACCAGTTTTTGAAGAACATCCCTCTGGAGCATTTGTGTGTTACACTGCTCTTATTGATCCCCCTATTTTAGAACAGCTTAGATCTAGTCTTAGAGCTACTTCTGCCAGTTTTGAGAATGTCTTAGTCACACAGACTGTTATGAATGATGATGTAATGAATATTCCTGAGCAGGTTCATTCCCCTCCTACTTTTGCATGGGATGAATCTCCTATGCCTAATTTTGATGATATGTTCGATGAAGATATGGAAGAGGTAAATGAAATTAATGAGCCAGTTAAACAAATTAATTCATTATATGATCATCCAGAAGAACAGTTTGATGTCCACACAGATTCTGATGATTAAGTAGATTCTAATTCTAAGAAAAGAAAATCCAGGAAAAAGTCTCCAGTCAAGGTTGCTCCTCAACCTTCATCTACAGATGATATCCCTTATTATATTCTGCATGGGATTACTCTTACACCAGACCATCCACATTGGATGAGGTACTCAAAAAATGAGCAGAAAAGGAGGAAGAAAATGAAGAGGTATCATTAACCTCCAAAGTCTTGGAGAGGTCCTCCTCCTCCTCCAACAGCAGGATCAACAAGTAGTTTGTCTTCTTCTCAGAGGCCCTTTTCACATTATTCTAGACCTAATCAGTACAAGCAGGACAGACCTACAAGTTCTGAGTCTTATAACAGTCAGAGCAGTCAATAATATTCAAGCCAAGACATGCCAGCTTCTCCTGTGATATAACCCGATCTAGATCCTATTTACAGGATGGCTAGGTTCAACGAACAAGTTACAATTCATTAGATAAATAAAGTAAGGACTGAAGGTAAGGACACTTCTTAACTTACTACAATATCCTCTTACAAACAACAGGAACTGGAAAAATATCAGAAGAAAAACATGTTCAATGTTGATGAATATATGAGTTTATATCCAGAAGCAGTTGTCCCTACACTCTCTTCTCAGAAGATCATTGGCTCTCAATATTTGAAATTAAGCAAAAGGGAGCCTGATGATCCTACAAGACAATTGATCTCCACCAAGTCTTTTACAGATCCTTTAGCTGATACTTCTCAAAAGATATCCTAACTTTAATTATGTTTTTGAACTTTGTTGTTATGTTTATAAACTTTCTCAAAGCACCTTTTATATCTGCTGAAAATTTATAATTCTGTCAGATAATTATGCTTCTTGTTTTTCATTTTTGATAGTATCCTCACCCAAATAGAGGGAGATTGTTGGAACTCCTTATTACTGATTTGTGCCAGGATTACTATTCTTTGTTTAGGACGTTTATTTTGACCCAACTTGTATAGACTAGGGCCATAGGTCATTTCCAAGGTTGTTACTTCAGAAGGAATTCTAGTGATAGCTCAGTTCGATGAACACAAAGCTCAGTTCGACAAATGCAGAGCTCAGTTCGACGAACGCAGAGATTAGTTCGACAAACACAGATCTCCAACTCTAAATCTCAGCTCGACAAACTCTGAGCTCAGTTCGACAATTGCAGAGCTCAGCTCGACGAAGGAAAAGATCAGTTTGTAAAAGCTCAACTCGACGAAAGCAAGGCTCGGTTTGACAAAATGCTTGCTGAGTTCGACGAATCAGACAGTTACAGAAGGAAGAATATTTTCATATGATTGGTAACTGAAACTCTGATATTTAATGCTAAATATTCTAATGAATATAGCCGTTTAAGGCAACATTAAATATAGATTTATCATAGAGTTATTAATATAATTAATTACCATGACAGTTACAATTTCTCAAGGGATTCAGACGTTTCAGAATCGTCTTATTTCAAAATTTTGATTTCTTCCCTAACATCATATATAAATCTATAGAAGATTGTTGCTTAAGGAGTTTTTTTGGCAAGCAAGATTTTGAGGGAAAAACAGATATTTTGCTTCAGACACTTCTCAAGAGACATCCAATTTCTTATCTGTCTGGAATATCTACTGGAAGAGCAGAAGCACCAAGAAGGCCTACACCCTGAAGAAAAGTCTCCTCCCTTGATCACAAATTCTATTCAAATCAGGGGGAGCTTTTTGCAACATCATCCACAAAAGTCTTCTTAGAGATACTAGAAAGGGAATACAATATCTAACTCTTATAGTTTATTTTTAAACTGTGTACAGGGTTATAACTCCCTTCAGAAGTTAACTTCTGGTTCATAAGTCACCTGATCAAAAGACTTAGATTTGGTTTTGGGTACCTGATCAAAAGCCCAAAGGGTTGCTAGATCTACCTTAGAAAATAGATCTTCTGGTGACAGGTAACCTAATCAAAAACTTGTAGTAGATTCCTAGCAGGGTGGTAGAAGAGTAGACGTACCCAGATTTATTGGGGAACTACTATAAATTCCTTATGTCGTCTATGATTATTTTTTTTTATTTGTGTGTTGTGATTATTATCTATATATATCACTATTTTCAAAACTGCTATAAAGATAAAATTAAAGTTTTTAATATACACTATTCACCCCCCTCTAGTATAAAGTCAGATCTATCCCTTAACTTTCATAACTCATCCACAACAATAATGGGGACATCCTCACTCTCAGGCTCCTCAGATGACTCAGATACAATCTCAGCTGGTGCAATCGTAGGCTCTATCATGACGAGGATCGTAGCCTGGAGAGGGCACTCAATAATAGGGTAATCGGGCACAACACTGGCAGAGCATGTAATAGGGAATGGGATACTCTCACAGATCAGAATACCATCATCCCATACATCATCTTCCAAATTAATAGGTATCCCATCAATGTCAGAATCATCGGGCACTATTGTACATGACGGAATACTCTCATCTAGCTGGTAATCCTCAGAATATAGAGATACCACATCTACATCAGAATACTCATGGGTATCATACACAATCTCAGGAAGCTCAGATGTCGAAGCTAAGAGTGTCAAAGCCCTAGGCTTTATGGGCCACTCCACATCATAGTGGCCAATCACTCCACAAGAGTAATATGTAGCGTTCTCCTTACAAATCTTAACTGTCTGCCTATTCCTAACCCGCAAATTTATAGCATCCCTAGTAGTAACATCTTTTGAGTCTAAAACATAGGGCCTAAACTGCTTATTTTCCCTAGAGGTGGAAGTAGACACACTTTGGATAGTCCTACCTTTGTGGGGAAATGATCTATCCTGAGGCATATGGTCACTCCTATAAGCAGATATGGGTCTAGGGCCATAATTATACTCTCTCACGGTTGTGGTGCTATTAGTATGGAGGTAGGCAGGGTCAAATTGAAAAATGTGAAGACTACGCATTTGCGGCCAAGCATATTGATAATCACCCACACGACGCTCTTCGTTTTGCCAAAACACTTGGGTTTGACCTACTAACCTCTCTCTTGAGACGACAACCTTTTGGTGGTTGCTCCATTTGTGACAATCAAAATAAATTTCCATTTTCTTAAGCCAGTCCCTAAAAATTTGAGAATTCTTATAACCGTCAAAAGTGAGTGCCTCTCTTCTAGTGTCAGGAAGAGTGTGGGGACGGTTGGTATTCCTCTGGTATGTAGGCAAGGCTGGGGTGTGATTAGCCGTAACTTAAGCATACAAATAGTCTAATCGGGAAGCATAAACGTCATGGGCCATATTTAGTGGGGACAGGACAGAAAAACCTACCCGGATCTTATGCGCATATAATAAATAATGATTCTGCAATAAAATTTATGAAAGAAAGATTTGTTCCCGCTTAATAACTAGGGTAGTTAAAATAATTTTTTTTATTATTTTCTTGATGAAAATAATAAGGAGATGATTAAAAAAAATTAATTTTTTTGCAGAAAAATAAAAGTTTTAGGCCATTATTTGCAGACCAAAAATTAAAAATTTTATTGTTATTTTGCCAACGAAACGTGCAAGACATGTGCGTGTCGACGTCCTAAGAATTGGGGGAGGGTGACAATTAGGAAATTGACACAAATCTCCCTCAGATAACAAATTAATGCAGGTCAATGGTTCCGACGGGATAAATACCACACTCTCTTTGGTTCAGAGAATTAACAAATACATAGCGTGCGGTATCTCTCATTAACACAATCGATGAATTCAACCAATTAATGACACAACCTTTTACAACGTACAAAGCAAAGGGTCGCTACCCCTTTTTAGAGATTAAACAAGGGCTATGTGCCAATGTTCGCTCAAGCGAATAGGACCTACACGATCCGGACAATTAGATAATCAAATTAATATTATCCACAAGCATTCACAAACCCAATAAGAGAAGATCCGTACTAAAATAGCGATTTCAACAAAGTTCAAAATCAATCCCAAAGTAATTAATATGAAGGTAGGCCGAATCACTTGAACTCAAGGAGAAATCAAGGGTTAATTAACCCGATTTCTACTAGCGTTCAGGGGATCTACCTGATCTAATTTATACGAAAATATCCTGATAAATAAACGCTTGAAATTCAGATTTTATTAATGCAATAATTTCAATATAAATTCAGACGAATCACTAGCCTTCTAAACAACCAAATCTCACAGTAAAATAGAAGAATCACACAAGAGGAGGTTTAGAAATCGTTAGCCAGTCCCAAGCAATAGATTTGCAAAATCCGTCCACAAATATGAGTGGAGGAAGCACACAACAAAGGTGGTAGGATCTACTTCCACGCAAATCCATGGAACCCCATTGGACAATAAAGACGCAAGCCGCTTTGTTTTGCAAAACCCTAAGAGAGGGAGAACCTTGATGGCCGAATTTTTTTCAAGGAGAGAGAAAAGGTGGTAGCCGAATATTAACAAGGAGGCTGGCCGAAATCTTCCAAGGTGGAAGAGGATTGGCGATGTCATGGAGATGGATGGACTTGGGGGGAGGCTGGAGGCTTGGAGAGAGAGGGAAGGGAGGGGGTGGCCGAATTACTAAGAGGGGGAGTGGGAGGCCGGCCTCTAGGAGGAAGAGGAAAGTGGTTGGCCGAAATATGCCAAGGAGGAGGGAAAAATTCTCAATAGAATTTAGGTTTTCAATTTCTCATCAATCTTAATTCTCATTACACAAGAAAGTCTTTATATAGGATACACCACTCAATCTCTTCCATTCAATATTAAATAAATATTAGATAGTTATAAGCAACTCATCACAGACATGAAATAGAAATAACAATAGTAAAATGCATAAAAATAAAATGCATAAAAATAAAATGCTTAAAAATAAAATGCTTAAAAATAAAATGTTTAAAATAAAAATGCTAAAAAATATATAATTATAAATATTTAATTTATAATCATATATTTTTATATGAGGGTAACGGATGGCGGCGTGCATAACATGTAGCAGGGAGTTGGTGAGGCATTGGCGATGGATGTCGCGGTAGAATGTCATCTTCAAGCTTGCGGCAATGATCATCCCAATCAACAAACTCTATATGTCGGGGATCAATGGCTGCATCAGCAACGTCATCATGAACCAGTGGCAGGACAATGTCGCCATCACATCACCTTTATTGTATTGATACCATTATTGTTGCTCTTCTCGCTACCTGCTCTCGCACCCCAACTCTTCTGCGGATATGGGCAAGACGCGACCTGACGCCGACGTGCGGTCCAAGTGTGCCCGGTAGTTTGCCGAGTACCTTTTCTTTGATGGAAATACCACCAAACGCGAGCTCGCAAGCTTCAAAGCCGAGTATGTACCCCTTGGCTATGAGGAGCACGACCCACAGAGGGCGAGGCCATTAACACCTTCTATCAGGACGATCTCGCCTTCCCCATCTTGCACTTCTAGGTGGGGTTGCGGCAGCCCCTCTGGCCGAAAATCCTTAAGATCCTCAAATATTTCACCGCGGAGCCCGCACAGCTGAACCGAAATGCGAACGCCATGATGGTCACATTCGCCTACTTATTCTGCCGGGAGCAGATTGAATTCAACCTCGCCGCCTTCTAAAAACTTTTTACCTACCGCGCGACCAGCGACAGGTTCACCTTTCTGATGGGCTTGAACATCAAGGTTTGCGAGACGGTGAACAAAAACCACAACTGGGTTTCCAAGGTTTTCTTCATCAAGGGTGACCTGGGCAACATACCCTTCTCCCCCCAGCAGAAGTGCGAGGAGGTGTACTGCCCCCCGACGGTATCGAGTGTTGATGTCGAGCTGCATAAGTTCTTCCTTGAGAAGGACTTCGAGGTCGCCTTCCTTCGAAGGGGCCTCGACTCGCTCCTCCTGGTTCTCCCCGGCGAATGTATACCTTCCCTTTTCTCTTCTACGTGCTCTCCTATGATTATCGATTTTCTAACTCAAGTCATTTCCTACAGGGGAGTAATAAATTCCGAAGCATCCGCCCCATGCGGACTTGGTACTCTACCTTGACCCGCTTGCGCACGAGCGGAAAGCCGCGACGCCCTGCCGGGTAGAGCTGGGGTCTGGCGGAACCTCCTCCAGCAAGAGGTGACTTGACCACGCTGGATCCAGCTCGCCTCGCCTCCCCCCTACTGCCAAAAAAGCTAAATGCTCTGGTGGTTTCAAAGAAACAACAACAAATCTACATAACCTTGCCGGAGACCACACTTGAAGGTTCACCAAAGAAATCGCTGAAGGACTCGCCGAGAAATGACCTGGAGGGTGGCGAGCCTTCTGGTCCCCATGCTGGAGTGGAAACTATGGCCCGTGAGACGGGCCTGCCGAAGAGCCAACCACTTTTAGGCTTTGGGGGAAATCAAAAGACTCGGTCGGTGAGACGATGCTGCGATGGGATGAGCAGAACCATAGGTTTTTCATCTCATCACTCCATCACTCCTAGTCGTGGGTCAACCTGCCTTTGGGCATGCCTATGTGCTGGGCTTCGACCTGTATGGGTGTGAGGATGTCGAGGCCTACAAGGGCTTGACTCTTCGATAGCTCGGCCGTAAAGATCTGCAAGCCTAGATGTGGGCCTTGGAGCTGCATCATATGGTGGTCTGCCGTGGCTTCAGCCTCAACCACCACCTGTTGAAAACTGAGGAGGAACAAGACATCGCCAAGGACAACGCCTCTGACCTAGTGAGGTGACTACAACTCGCTGAGAACCTTATCGCAAAGGCCGCTGGCAGAATGGTAAGTGGCGTCTATCCCCTTTCTTTTTCACTTAGTATTTTTCATGCATGTTGATCTTAACTTGGCCTTCTTCCCAGGATGCCAAAGTCGCGAGCGAGCTGCGAGCTCACGCCTCCGAGCTATAGGTTCGCGCCGTCGAGATGGATAAGGAGAATTCCAAACTACGGGAGGAGAACAAAGGGATCCAGAGCGAGCTGATCAGGCAGACAGACATCTTCTTCCCTCAATCTGGCGGCGAGCCGAGCATTACTCCCAAGTGGCCAAAAGTCTTCAGTGAGGCCGAGGTCGTTGAGAGGCTGCAGATCAACTCCATCAGCACCGCCAACTACACCTTGCAGATGATGAAAGATGTGGAGGTGTTGGTGGAGGGATGCAAGGAGATCACAGTGAGGGACCTCGTGCCGAACCTGTTCCCACCGGCCACCCCTCCTAGCAAGAAGGAGGAAAGGTTTGAGTCACACTTCAAGGATGTCAAGGCTTACAAGGACTACAACACATATGGAGGGGAGGGCAAGGAGGATCACCCGTCCAGAGGGGAGGGCGAGAGCTGACTCGCACCTCCCTCTTATTTTTATTGTAATTCCTTCCCCACATTTTTGTAACCTCGCCGAGGCGAGTTATCCATATTGCAAAATAATATTTACTAATGAAAAAGAAGAATTTATCTCGAAATTATCTATCTTATTTTTTTGTACTTACTTACTGCAATGTACTCGCCTGCGAGCTGCCCTTCTCCATAGAGTGAACTCACTAGGGTGGAGCGGGCCGCTAGAATGTATTTGAGTTAGGATTCGTACCTGCGGAGAGGCCTTGGGAGCTCGCCAACCCGTACAGTCAAGAGGCAGAATACTCGCTGCACTGGGCTCGTGACTACCCAGCTCGCCCGTGAGCTCTCTTCTTTCTCGCCCTTTTCAAGCTGAAGTTATTAAAAAATTCCAAGTAAAATTTTAAGAGGGTGGAAATGTACCGCTGAGGACCACCTCCTCTTAACTTCTTTAGTAGATGTCGAGACCTTAGCTCGTCACCCCCTTTAGCTCGTCTTTAGATATTCACTTCATGGTAGTTGGGCTGGATCGTTGCCGAGCAGGGACCATTAGTACTTGCCACAGCTCGTCGACCTGCCAAGGATTTAGCTCACCCTTTCCAGCTCGTCTTGGGACTGTCGGGCATAACTCCTTGTTATCCCTGCAATCTATGCCTCAAGTTCAAATGTATGGGTCCCGGATTTAGATATCTCCACGTCCACCAAGAATCCCAGCCCTGTCTGCTAGGTGGAAGCCTGACGGCTGAAGCATCTCGGGGCTCAGCCCCAGGGTCATAATGACGTCACTCGAGGATCCTGGCCTGCCATCTAGGTGGAATCCTGGTAGCATGAGCGTCTCTGGACCTAACCCCAGAGTGAGAAATCTTTCCATCAGTTAACCTTCAGGTGCTACCACTGACCCAATCCGCTAGGTGAGAGCCTGACGGTGGGTGTTGAGCATCAATCGGACTCAGTCCTACAGGGTCATAATGACATCACCCGAGGATCCCGGCCCTGCCAGCTAGGTGAAAGCCTAGAAGCGGGAGCATCTTGGGACCTAACACCAGAGCGAGAAAACTTTCCACCAATTAACCTTTTGGCACTACCACCGGCCCCATCAGCTAGGTGAGAGCCTGACGGCGGGTGTTGAGCATCAACTGGACTCAGCCCTCTAGGGTCATAATGACATCACTCGAGGATCCCGGCCATGTCAGCTAGGTGGAATCCTAGCAGCGAGGGACCTAACACCAGAGCGAGAAAAATTTCCATCGGTTAACTTCTGGGCTCTACCACAAGCCCAATCAGCTAGGTGAGAGCCTAACGGTGGGTGTTGAGCATCAACCGGACTCATGCCTCCAGGGTCATAATGATGTCACTCGAGGATCCTAGCCCTACCGGCTAAGTGGAAGCCTGACAGTGGGAACGTCTCGGGACCTAACCCCAGAGAGAGAAAACTTTCATCAGTTAACCTCCGGGTGCTACCACCGGCCCCGTCAGCTAGGTGAGAGCCTGACGGCGGGTGTTGAGCGTCAACCAGACACATCCCTCCATGGTCATAATGAGGTCACTCAAGGATCCTGGCCCTGCTAACTAGGTGGAAGCCTGACAGTGGGAGCGTCTCAGGACCAAGCCCTAGAGCGAGAAAACTTTCTATCAGTTAACCTCCGGGCGCTACCACTGGCCCAATCAGGTAGGTGAGAGCCTGACAACAAGTGTTGAACATCAACCAGACTCAACCCTCCAAGGTCATAATGATGTCACTCGAGGATCCCGGCCATGCCAGATAGGTGGAAGCCTGGAAGAGGGAGCGTCTCGGGACATAACCCTAGAGCGTGAAAACTTTCCATCAGTTAACCTCCGGGCGCTACCACTAGCCCAATCAGCTTGGTTAGAGCCTGACGGTGGGTGTTGAGCATCAACCGGACCCAGCCCTCCTGGGTCATAATGACATCACTCGAGGATCCTGGCCCTGCCAGCTAGGTGGAAGCCTGGAAGCGAGAGCGTCTCAGGACCTAACCCTAGAGCGAGAAAATGTTCCATCAGTTAACCTCAGGGCGCTACCATTAGCCCCATCATCTAAGTGAGAGCCTGACGGAGGGTGTTGAGCATCAACCGTACTCAGCCCTCTAGGGTCATAACGACGTCACTCGAGGATCCCGGCCCTGCCAGCTAAGTGGAAGCTGTCAGCAGGAGAGTCTTAAGACCTAACCCCAGAGCGAGAAAACTTTCCATCAGTCAATATCCGGCACTGGCAACTAGGTGGAAGCCTGGCATCGGGAGCATTTCAGGACTTATCTTGATAAATGCGACTTGCCACAAACTTTATCTGCAAAGGAGTGGGAGCGTCAAAGGATATCATATTCATTAAGGGAACGAACATACATATTTTCACGGATAGTAACGCTTCAATTCATCACCACTCTAGGTGTGACTTAGGGTCTCGCCCTCCACATTTTGGTGACAATACCCCCTCCGACCTAAGAGCTTCCTGGACAATGTACGCACCCTCCCAGTTAGGGTTGAGCTTCCCCACTACAGCTGACCTCCCTGCCGCATCGACCTTCTTCAGGACCAAGTCCCCTTCCACGAACTGTTTGACCCTAACGTGCATGTCAAAGTACTTAGACATTCTTCATTTTACCTCTTCCTGTCGGATGGCAGAGAGATCACACAGCTCCTCCACCATGTCAAGGGAGAGTCGTAGCTCCTCCTCATTTTCAGCTTGCCACACTTTCATGCCTGCCTCTGCCTCGACCACCCAAGGTGTCTGAACCTTGAACTCTATTGGAAGCACTACCTCGCATCCATGGGAGAGCTTGAAGGGGGTCTCCCCCGTGGCTGTGTTGGGAGTGGTTCTCAGGGCCTAGAGAATCGTAGAAAGCTGCTCCTCCCAGCTACCCTTCAAATTCTCCACTTTCTTTTGAGGAGGTTGACGACTATTTTGTTTGCCACATCCACCGGCCCATTGCTCCTGGGATTGTGGACCTACGCAAACCTGGGATCGATCCCGAGCTATTTGCAGAAATTGATGAACTCGGCGCTAGCGAACTGAGGCCCATTATCCGTAATAATGTCCTAGGGCAGGCCGTGCCGGTAGATGATCTCCCCCCATACAAATTTCCTGATTACCTGGGAGGTCTCCTTGGCTAGCACCTTCACCTCTAACCACTTAGAAAAATAGTCAATCATCACCAGCAGGAACCTCCTCTGCCCGCTAGCTTGGGGAAAGGTCCTACCAAATCCATTCCCCAAATGGCGAACGGCCGAGGGGCCGTGATACTCTTGAGCCGCTGATTTGGTTAAAGTTGGAGGGGGGTAACCAGCTGGCACTTGTGGCATTTACTTGTGAACTCCATAGCATTTCGACTAAGTGTCGGGTAGAAGTACCCCTGTCGGACTATCCTCCATTCCAAGGTTCTGCTTCTCACGTGACTTCCGCACTCCCCGGAATGCACCTCCTCTATAATCCTCTAGACCTCCTTCTCAGCCACGCAACGTGCCAACATCCCAGAGAGAGTCTTTCTATATAATTGCCCGTCATGCATAAGGTAATATGCCGACTTGTGCTTTAACTTCTTCTTATTAGTCCCTTCCGGGAATTCCCATGTGGATAGGAATGTTGCGAATGGATCCATCCACGAGGAGTGTTGGTCCACCTCCATCAGCTCCCCCTCTTGGATGGACAGATAGAACAGGTCATTGATGGTGACCCCACCTGGGGACCATGCTTGGCTAGCTGATCAACCTGCTCATTCTCCTCCCATGACACATGTTGGATGGAGAAGGTCTGGAACATACCAATGACCCCCTTCATCTTTGCCAAGAATAATTGGAGAGTAGGCTCCCTTGCCTCAAACTCCCCATTGATTTGGGAGGCCGCCACCATGGAGTTAGTGAGGACCTCCACATCATGCACCCCCAGCTCCCTGGCCAGGCGCATGTAAGACCACTTTTTTTCTTTAAAAACCATGGGGTCTTAGGCCCAGGACCACTGTTTTGCGGTGACACCTTTACGCCCGGGAAGGTTGTCACTACAAAGCGCCGATCCTGCCGGTCAAAGTGATCATAGAAAAGTAGCAAAAGAGTAAAAGACATGTCCAAAAAAATCACATATATGGTAAATAATCTCCACGAAGGGAGAGTCCACAGAAATAATAATAAAGGTACTGAAAATAGGGCTCATGCTCGGTACATCAATATCCTCACTACACATCACTCAGCGTGGAAGCAAAACTAAACATCTACTAATGATTGGGACTCACAGTCCCAGCTGTTTGAACTCAGGTACTAGACTGTCCCATCTCTAAGCGTGCCGACCTCCAGGGCTTCTCCTCCATGCTGGGTTCAACAGTCCCCTAAAATGATGTGGTTCGAAAACCGTTAGTCTAAAGACTAAGTCCTATCATCCCCCACACCTCCCCCTTGGCTCCTAAGCATCGAGCGGAGAGGAGGAAAGGGAAGAACTGAAGGTGGAGAATGAACAAAGAGCCGGTGACAACAGAACTAATCTAGCAGATCTATAAGTATAAGTGGCAGTAATAAAAGCATGTAAAGCTGAATAAGTAAACTGTAACCCTAACTTACATGAAATCACATAAGCTAAGCGATCTTTTGCAAGGCTCCTATCGTATAAAGAGTCTCATACAAATTTATACGATAGGGTGTCGGTTTTCTAGCAAGCATGTATATATTTAAAGAATAATAACCTTAACTTATATGCACGCTCACGCAAGCTTATAAACTAAGGGGTCGTTTTGCAGGGCTAATTATATAAAGTGTCCCAAACCATATTATACAATAGGTATCAGAGTTATATGCAATGATGATGCTATGACATGCAAGTATGCCATGATGTGAACATACAAGTGCAACACACCCACTCGACTCTGTGAACACAGACCTTTAGTTCCCCCTTTTGGAGCCTAACCTCCCAGGATACATCCGTAGTGGCAGACGGAAGCGGTGGGTTGGGCCTCGCCCACCTCTAAACCGGTAATTGCAGTACCAATTAGACCTATCGTACGCCTCGACGCTAGTGCACTAAGCAGAGCTCCTGCGTACTCTTTGTCGGCAAGTCCACCAGACTTATCTTGGCGAAGTGCAAAACCACACTTGTCGAGTCAACGTATTAGCGTCGGTGCATCGACCCTCCAATACCGAAGACCCACCACCTTATATTTTATGCATATACAACCTTATGTATCAGAAACTGAGCCAAAGCTCCCTGGAATATCCCGTCTGTCACAATCAACAACCGAGCCTAAGCTCCCCGGACTATCCCGTCCGTCACAATCAACAACCGAGCCAAAGCTCGTCGGGCCAACCTGCCCATCATCAAAACCACCGACCTACTGCCCGTGTGAACCAACCTAACATCCGAATCATCGAGGTGAGTGATAGTGAATCCCTAGTTATGCTAGTTACTCTTGCAGTTTGCTTTGAATACAGTTTAGGTTAGCCCAAGACCTCCCAAGGCATTCCCCTGAAGGGTTCTCGAGGGCACTAGGAACTAAGATGGGCTGAAGCCCAATGCTCCCTTTCGTAAGGCACTTTTTATTATTGGTTAATACCTGATTTCCGATCCCTTTTGTATTACACTAGTTCTAACCCTAATGTGTTTTGACCCTACCTCTCCCTCCATAGGAAAGACGATCTTTCGTCGATCCCGAGCACCACCTACTCTTAGACAACTCTACAACCTACTCATCCCAACTTCCAATGGTATATGTTGCAGATTAGAGACCAGGTGGTCTGGCGGTCTGACTCTGGCTGGTTGCAGTCCGGGCAGTCTGTCGGTTTCTTTCCTGCGGTTTGGTTGCTGACCTGTTGCTGTTGGTTCTCTAGCGGTTTGTCAATCTGTCCCTGATGACTTGGAGACCGGGCGACCTAGCGGTCTATTGTGGCGGCTTTGTGTCTTCCTCTTGTGGTTGCCGGGCGGTTTGCCCATTCATCAAGCTGCGCGGTTTGGTCGACTTGTATCTATGTAAACTGCTTGTACATGATATTTTTTAGTCCCACATTGTTTATTTGTAATCTCTCCTATCTCCTCCATTCTATAAAAGGGAGGCTATACCATGTAATTGATATCTTTTTTGGAATACAAAAATTTCTATTTGTCCAAATTCGGACTATCACTTTTCTATTCGCACATGGTGTCAGAGCCCGCGATCTTATCCGCCTGATTCAGTGCCTTCCTCTATCCGCGCGACTTGATCTCCTTCTTGCCTCTTGTTCGTGCGACCTCTCTTCCTTTGTCGCTGCTCTTTGTTTGCGCGACCTTCTTCTTCTCTCTCTTTCTCTGCGGACTACTTTCGCGGCCTCTCGGTCTTCTATTCGCGAGGCCTGATCTCTTCCCGCGCGACTTCTCTCCTTTTCTCTGTTGCGGATTCTTCTTCTATCCGCTGCAAGTCCTTTACTTGCGTCAGATGCTGTAACGCCCCTGTTTTTTCGGCATTATTTACTCCTCTTATTGACGCCATAATGTCGTAAGGGCGTTACTTTAGCGTGCAGTTGATGGCGCGTCGCCGATAGTGCGTTTTCGCGTCTTTTTGATTCAGTCGGCTGAATTCATGAATCTTTGGCGGAAACAAAAATTTCACATTGGATAACTTAATTGATTGATTTGATTCTCGGGAAGTCCTTCTAAGGGCTTGGGATTTCGTCGAACCAACCTTATTAGGTTTATTTTATTCTATTTTTTTCCCTGGGTGCTGTCTGAGTTCGACGATCGTCGAGCGGAGCTCGACGATTGCCTTTTTCTTTCTGGTCGCTGTTTGGGTTCGACGATCGTCGAGCGGAGCTCGACGATTGCTTTTCCTTATGGTGCTGTCTGGGTTCAACGATCACCGAGCGGAGCTTGACGATTGTTGGTTTCTTCTGGGTGCTGCTTGGAGTTCGACGATCGTCGAGCGGAGCTCGACGATTGTTAGTTCCTCTGTGAGTTTGTCGAGCTGAGCGGTCTGGTGTCGACATGGTTGTGTCGACACCGCTGAGCTGAGTCGTCGGGTGTCGACACAGCTGTGTCGACACTGCTGTGCCGTCGGGTGTTGACACAGTTGTGTCGACACTGCTGTGCCGTCGGGTGTTGACACAGTTGTGTCGACACCGCTCTGCCGTTGGGTGTCGATACAGTTGTGTTGACACCGCTGTGTCGTCGGGTGTCGACACAGTGGTGTCGACACTGCCGTCGGGTGTCGACACAGTGGTGTCGACACCGCCGGGCCGGTTTTGTTGAACCCGGTCCTCTCTGCTGTTGAGTATTTATACTTTCTACTTCTTCTTAATCTTTAAGCCGACCTAGAATTTCTTCTGCCTTCCGTAACAGAGCGGCGTGTGAGGAGAAGGTTGTGCGTCCGTACTTCTTCCGGTGACCACCGACGGAGCTCCGATGCTCGGATTTTCAAACCGATCATAGATCTGGAAAGCTCTCGTCGAGAGTTGCACCCTCATGGTAATTTCTTCCCCATTTCGCGAGATTTTCTTGTTAGGGTCTTCGGCCCTAACCGTTATTTCGGATATTTTCGTCCAGATTTCGGCTCCTATCGCGACGTGTGGAGATTTGGAGAGTTTTTCCAGTAAATTGAGGCAAGCGGTGTTCTTACTCTCCCTCTTGTTCTTGATTCTACATTTTTGCCCTTTTTCTACACTTGTTTGAGTTTACAATGTTTCGATTGTTGCGATACTTGTCATGAAATTCTAACTTTTTCCCCCTCTATTCCTGGAATTGTGACTTGATGTCCCTAAAGCCTTAACCCTAAAATTCTAGTCCATTGCATTGGTAAACAAATTTGTTGTCGTGCTGTTATAACCATCGAGTCATCTTGTTCGTTTTTCTTATTAAACTTCACGTGCTGTACCTTGAAATGCTCTTATGCAGTCCACTTGGTTGGTTATCCCTTGAGTTTATGATGAATAAAAAAAACAAATGAACCCTGCTTGTACAATTATGTAACTAAAAAAACACAGATGGACTGTGGCATTGGGGTCCTCCCTCGGCATAGTGGCCTTATACTCAGATGAACTGTGCGCGTTGGGGTCCTCCCTCGGCATAGTGTTTAATACTCAGATGAATGGTACGCGTTGGTGTCCTCCCTCAGCATAGTGCTTAAATGCTCAGATAGACTGTGCGTGTTGGGGTTTCTCCCTCGGCATAGTAATTATTAATGAAAGATTGAACTTCTATTGCTGGTGCTTGTTCTGTCTTGTTAAGGTGTTTAGCCTTTCTTGCTCGGCTAGTTTTACTGTTGCTTACTTTTACTCTGCTGACCATTTTGTTGCAGTTACTTTTTGTTGGAACACCCTATTACTAATTTGGGTCAGGATCACTATGTCTCTAGGAATCTTTGCTTGACCTCCTGTATAGCTTAATAGGTCAATTAGAATTGATTCTAAGGGTTAGAAGTCTAGGTTTGGAAGCTGCCCTGAAGACCAAGATTTTATGTTTGGAGACTAAGTCATATCGTCGAGCTCAGCATGACGATTCATCGAACTCCGGTCGACGATCGTCTAGCTCAACTTCGACAAGATCGTCAAACTCCATTCGACGATCGCTGAGCTCAACTTCATTATATCGTCGAACTCCGTTCGACGATCGGTGAGCTCAGGTCGACGATTTTGACTATGCTTTGGATCTTTATCTCTGAGCTCAGTTCGACGATCTTTGAGCTCAGATCGACGACATTTTGCTGCTGTATAGTTCCAGATCGCTGAGCTCAGCTCGACGATAGCAGAGCTCAGTTCGACGATTTCAGATAACTTCCAGGATATTTCTTAATTCAAATTCAAATCAGTTAGGAGTTATTCTGCAATTAATTCAGAGATTTCCTAGCCGTTCTCATTCATTTCTGGACCAAGTTTCAAGGGATTTTTCAAGGAATGTTTCTGTGGACTTTCCTCCAAAAGAGATTATGCAATTAAGGATGCAATCAATGCAGGCCAACGTCTATCCTTGACAGAGAATGTTATTCTATTCTGTACCAGAGAATAAAAGACAGGATTTTTGAATCTCTCACAGAACACACACAATACAGAGAGAATACATTTTTACAGAGACACATTCAAAAATCTTCTGTCACAAAGAATTCTCAAGAACACACATCCAAGGAGATCAAGCTTTCTCAAAATCTTCAGATCTCTGTAGTTTTCAAAGTGTTCAAGGCCAACATATTTCAAGACTCCAGACATTCAACATTTCAGCTATTGCTGAAATCATCTATTGCTGGAGTTCAACCTTTGAAGGCCTATCACCCTCAGCAAAGCTTTTCTTCCTGAAGATCTCAAGGATTCAGGGGGAGCTTTGACATCAACAATCCACATAGTCTTCTCAGTTGTTTGAGAAAGAGAAGACTGCCATCACTCTCTCACCCCCACTCTGTAAAGGGTTTCTCAAACTCCCTTCAAAAGTTTGAGCTTGGTTTTTGAGCACCTTGTCAAAAGCTCATTGGTGGCAAGACACCTGATCAAAAAATCTGCTTTGGTTTTTGAGCACCTTATCAAAAGCTCATTGGTGCCCAGGACACATGATCAACTCATCCTGCAGTGGATTCCTACCTAGGGTGGTAGAAGAGTGGATGTACCCAAGTTTAGGGGAACCACTACATTTCCTTGTGTCTTCTGGTTTTGCTTGCTTTCATTTTTGTTTCTAGCCTTGATTTTTCTGTGCTTAGTTTTTGTTTAACTTAGTGCTGTGATTAGATTTGTTATTGCTTCCCTGCTCAAACATATTACAACAATAGTTGTAAAAGTTTTTAAAGCACCATATACTATATTCACCCCCCCCCCTCTAGAGTATATCAGATCTAGTTGGTCTTTCAATTGGTATCAGAGGCAGGTTGGTTAAACATACCATACCTGATTGGTTGTACAGACTAACACCTGAACCCAAAGATCCCAAACTAGATTTGTTTTTCTTTGGTATTTTATTATTAGATTTTGTTTTCACAAATCATGGCCCAAAATAAAGTTATGCTAGCACCAGACCTCCAGTGTGCAATCTATCCAAGTTTGCACTTTGGAAAGCAAGGATTAGACTTTACATGAATTCTATTGACGAAGATATCTTTAATTCTGTTTTGACAGTGTGTCCAAGACCCCCAGAGAACACAAGCACAAATGCTGTGCCACCTCCATCAGGAACAGATGCTGACATCAAGAAATGGAAGGTAGCTGATGCCAAGGCTATGAACATCCTAGCTCAGACAATGTCTGATGACATATTTCAGAAGGTAGCTGAATGTAATTCAGCCAAGGAAATTTGGGACAAGCTCTCAGAAATAGTCTCAGGCTCAGCTGATGAGAGAAAGGATAGAAGATCCCACCTCATCTCTCAATATGAGAATTTCAAGAAGGGAGAGACTGAGTCCGTGGGAGACATGTACAACAGGCTAAGTCTAATTGTCAGTGAACTCAGGACATTGGACAAAGAGATCTCTCTAACAGAACTTAATGACAAGATCCTAATGTGCTTCCCCAGCACTTGGGATTCAAGAATCTGGCCAATTAAGGATGCCAGAAGTCTGAATGAGATCACTACTGAAGCTCTATTGGGTAAGCTCAAATCTTATGAGCTACTCATCAAAAATAGAGAGGAAGAACAGAAGGCTGCCTCACCAGCCACAAGAAAAGAGAAGACCATAGCATTCAAGGCAACTGAGGATCTGCCTGAAGATAAAGCTTCAGGCAATGATGAACTACTCAGTCTGCTGGCCAAAAGATTTTACAAAATGGCCAGAAAGGACTTCAGAAGAAGATCATACAAGGAGCAGGATAAGCCAAGGTATGACAAGTCCATTAGTACTAATAAAGACATTATTTGCTTTGGTTGCAGGAAATCAGGGCACATAGTTCCTGACTGTCCAGAGAACAAGAACAAGGACAGAAGGGACAGGAAAGAAAGAAGAAAGGAGAAAGACTCCAAAAGGAATGGCAATGGCAAACCTTCTTCAAGCAAAAACAAGCACACAAGAAAAGGGTTTGTTGCTGAATCCTGGAGTGAGACTGAAGAGGAGTCAGAAGCCTCATCCAGCTCCAGTGATGATGAGGATGATGCAGAAGAAAAGGAGTTCTGCATGATGGCAATCAATGCCTCACAGCATAATTCAGAAGAAGAAGAGTCAGAGTCAGACTCAGAGACCCAACCTGAAGAAGATCAGGTAATTAGTTCTTTTGATTTTAGTTCAGAGGATTTTAAATCTGAATTTAAAGCACTGTGTTTAGACTTGCTAAAGTCTGAGAAAGAGATTATCTCTCTCAGAAATCAATTATTTGAACACAATACTTTAAAGTCAGAAAACCTCAAACTCTCTCAGGAGTTGGAGTGCTGTAGAGAACAGATAGCTTCACTGAAAAGTGAGCTCTCTGAGGCCAAGAAGCTTGAAGAATCCCTTAATGGGAGAAGCATCAAGCTGATGGACATCACAAGCACAGTGAACTCTAGATTTAACAGTACACTGGGCTTGGGTGCTTCATCCAGCCAACCTATAGTCCTAACAACTCCAATCAAATTCATTTCTGACAAAGGAAAGGGAGTTGTAGAGGTTGCTAGGAAAAATTCTGATCTGCCTCAGAAAACTAAGTCCCAGCAGAAATCGTCGAACGGAGATCGACGATCGCTGAATGAAGATCGACGATCGCCGAACGCAGCTCGACGATCTCAGGAAAAATCGTCGAACGCAGATTGACGATCTCAGCCAAAGTCGTCGAACGCATGTCGACGATCTCAAATACCTGACCTCAGCCATAGTCGACCGTCGAATGGAGCTCGACGATCTGACCCAAGATCGTCGAACGCAGCTCCAAGATCGTCGAACAGAGGTCAGAGCTCTGGAAAATTTTTCAAAGGCAAATCAAAATTGAATCCTAAGGGTCCTTCATCCCAAATCTTTAACCCTTATACTGAATGGATTATACCTCCAAGGAGATATCATCCCGAAGGATATAAGAGTCAACCAGGGATGTCTTTTATTTCAGAATTTAAAGGTTATCAACCTAGGCCCAAGGTAAACTGGGTCAAAAACAAATGAATTGTCTTATGTGCAGGTGAAGACCTATCCAACATCTAACCAGCAATGGTATTTGGATAGTGGGTGCTCTAAGCACATGACAGGGAATAAGGACAACCTCACATCCTTCAGAGCCAAGCTTGGACCCAAAGTTATCTTTGGTGATTCAAACTTTGGACAGACTAAAGGATATGGTGCAGTCCAGATTGGTTCAGTAACTTTCAAGAAGGTAGCTTATGTTGAAGGACTGAAGCACAACCTAATTAACATCAGTCAGCTGTGTGATGAAGGCTACCAGGTGACCTTCAGCAAAGCCTTATGCAAAATCAAGTCAGAGGACAACACAACTGTGTTGACAGGTAAAAGGAAAGGTAACATCTATCTAGTAGATTTTCTTTTAACTGATGTAGATATCTGCTTGTTTAATTCTGTCTGTAGACCCAATATTTTATGGCATAAGAGATTAGGACACCTAAACCTTAGAACTATTGCTAGGCTATCCAAGGACAACCTTGTTAGAGGACTACCTTCTGGCCCCTACAAGAAGGAAGGACTCTGCAGGGCTTGTCAATTAGGCAAGCAAACTAAAAACAGCTTTAAATCACTTAATAAGAGTGATTCACCTAGGATATTGTATCTATTACACATGGATCTTTTTGGACCCATCACAGTACAAAGCCTAGGAGGGAAATCCTACACTTTAGTAGTTGTAGATGACTTCTCTAGATTCACTTGGGTGTTCTTTCTAAGGAAGAAGTCTGATAACTTTAAGTATCTGACAGAGTTTCTCAAATGCATACAGATTGAGTTCAATACTCACATTGCCGTGATCAGAAGTGATCATGGGACAGAGTTTGATTCTCTTCTTATGCAAGAGTTCTGTCAGAGTGAAGGGATCAGACATACTTTCTCAGCTCCTAGAACTCCTCAACAAAATGGCGTAGCTGAAAGGAAAAATAGAACCCTTATTGAATCTGCCACTACATTGTTATCAGATGCTCATCTACCTCTATCCTTTTGGGCAGAGGCAGTGAACACCTCCAACTATGTGCTGAACAGAAGGCTGATACATAAACTAAAGGGAAAGACTCCCTATGAATTACTCAAAGGGAAGAAACCTAAAGTTGACTATTTTAGAGTCTTTGGTTGTATTTGCTACATTCACAATAATGACAAGAAATATTTAGCAAAATTTTAAGCCAAAGCTGATGAAGGAGTGTTTCTGGGATACTCCATGATCAGCAAGGCCTATAGGGTCTATAATAAATCATCTTTGAAAATTGAGGAATCTGTTCACATTTCATTTGATGAATCTAACATGTCTTTCAAGGAGAAGAATTCTTCTACCATAGAACCTTTGCAAGAACATTCTCTAGTTGAAGACTTGAACAGGTCATAGGTTACTCAAGAGGATGAAAGCAGTGAAGATGAAGGGAATGCTCAACATAATAAAGAACAACTTGAAGAGCCAGTTGTTGTACTACAAGAGGAAACAACAACACAGGTTGGTGAACAATCAACACCCCCTGTTGATTTAGCAACATCAAGAGACCATCCAATTTCCCAAATAATTAGAGAAATCTCAGCTGGTGTGCAAACCAGAAATCAGGTCAACCAAAACCTGTTGCACACCTGCTTCCTATCTCAAATTGAACCTCAGACCATTCAAGATGCAGAGCAAGATCCACACTGGATCATTGCAATGCAAGAGGAGTTGCATCAATTTGAGAGGAACAAAGTATGAGAACTAGTGCCAAAGCCTAAGGATCATTCCATTGTTGGAACAAAATGGGTATTCAGAAACAAATTGGATGATCAAGGAGTAATTATAAGGAACAAGACAAGGCTAGTTGCTCAGGGATACTCTCAAGAAGAAGGAATCGACTACGACCAGACTTTTGCACCAGTTGCAAGACTAGAAGCCATCAGAATATTTCTAGCTTATGCAGCTCATAAAGGGTTCAAAGTATATCAGATGGATGTCAAAAGTGCCTTCTTGAATGGAGACATCAAAGAGGAAGTTTATGTCAGACAACCTCCAGGTTTTATCTCTCCAACTTATCCTGATTATGTTTTTAGACTGAACAAAGCATTATATGGTCTCAAGCAAGCTCCTAGAGCATGGTATGAGACCCTAGCATGCTTTCTCTTGGAAAATGGTTTTATAAGGGGTAGAGTAGACCAAACTCTTTTCATTAGAACCCATAAGTCTCATACCCTACTAGTACAAATTTATGTAGACGATATCATTTTTGGTTCTACTGACTCCAAATTGTGCAGAAGGTTTTCTAACCTGATGCATTCTAAATTTGAGATGAGTAGCATGGGTGAGCTATCCTTCTTCCTAGGATTGCAAGTCAAGCAACATGCTGAAGGCATCTTTATTTCTCAAACCAAATATGCAAATGAACTGGTTAAGAAACTTGGTATGTCTGAGGCATCTTATATGAAAACACCCATGCCTACCAATGCTGTATTGGATGCTGATGAACATGGGAAACCTGCTGATCAGACAACATATAGAGCAATGATTGGCTCTTTACTGTATCTTACAGCTAGTAGACCAGATATAATGTTTGCTATATGTATATGTGCTAGGTTCCAAGTAAGCCCTAGAGAGTCACACCAAACATTAGTAAAGAGGATTCTCAGGTATGTTAAAAGTTGTTCAAATCTAGGTCTCTGGTATCCCAAAGATTCAGCATTTGAGTTAACTGGATTCTCTGATGCTGATTATGCTAGATGCAGAATTGACAGGAAAAGCACCAGTGGAACTTGTCAGTTCCTTGGTGACAGACTTGTCTCTTGGTTTTGTAAGAAACAAACATCTGTGTCAACTTCAACTGCTGAAGCTGAATATATGGCTGCAGGCAGTTGTTGTTCACAAATCTTGTGGATTCAAAACCAACTCCTAGACTATGGTTACAACTTAGAGAAGTCTAAAATCTTTTGTGACAATACAAGTGCTATTTCCATAGCTCAAAATCCAGTCCTCCATAGTAGGACAAAACACATAGAGATTAGGCATCATTTCTTAAGGGATAATGTTGAGAAGAATAAAATTGAATTACAATATATCCCAACTGATTTACAAAGGGGAGATATTTTCACCAAGCCATTGGATGAAAAGAAACACACCTTCTTCCTAAATCAGTTAGGAATGTTAGATGGAGAAAGTCTTAAATAATATCCAAGATTTTGAAAGCTTAAAAATTGACCAAGACTAGGCAAACATTCTGATTTTTCTTAGTGTCTAGAATCTTTCTGATCTCTGAACTGTGCTCGACGATTTGCCCCAAGATCGTCGAACGGAGATCGACGATTTCCAAAAATTGTCGAACTGAGTTCAGCGTCTACCAGATAGTATGAACTATCTCTTCCGGTCAACGATCGTCGAACGACGCTCGACGATCATGTTCTCTGAACGATCGTCGAACGGAGATCGACGCTCTCCAATATCGTCGAACGGAGATCGACGATGTTGAAGACTCTTCAGATTCCTTTAGAAGCCTCGATCGTCGAACTGAGTTCAACGATCTTTCCAATTCTGCGTCGAACCCTAATATAAAACTCTTTTTTCGCCGTCGTTCTCATTTGCGCTTTCGATTTCTCTGCAAGAATTTTCTTTCCCTCCAAACAGTTCTACACTTGGTCGTTTTGTTTGTTGAATTTCTGCAGGTACCATGGCTGTGTCAGTTGCTGTTCTTGCTGCAATGAAGTTTGATGCTGGCTTTGACATTGATATAGAATCCTTCAGCACGACTGACCAGATTTTTCAAGATATACTGGGTTTGTTCAAGGACCAGAATCTGACAGCAATAATGACCACCAGGATCAAGCTGGCTTCTGATGAGATCAAGGAGTGGGTTTATACTGCCCATAATCAAGATAACAACACTATTGTTGGGTCAATAGCTGGAACTCAGGTACCCTTGACCCCAACCATTCTATCAGAAGTTTTTGAATTGAGAAATGGAGAAGATTCTGCTGAGTTATCTGGAGAAGAATATTCTGAACTGCTTGCCAGGATGGGTCATCCAGAGGGAAACCCTAGCAAGCTCTTCAAAAGGAACCTGTCTGTTGAATACAGGTTCATGGCAGATGTGGTTGGGAAAGTGCTACTGGCAAAGCACTCTGCCCATGATACAATATCTAGATATCAGCTCTGCCTCATGGGAGCTCTTGTGGACAAGAAGAATCTGAATTGGGGAGAGGTTTTCTTTGACCTCACCAAAAAGAAAATCAACAAAAGTTTTGTTAATTTTGGGAGAATTATTGGAGTATTTCTGCAGCACAGGTGCCCTGCCTTGCTGGTCTCCTCTGGAGTTCATATAAATGCCTCCAAGATATTGTCTTGTGCCCTCTTTGGAAAGTGGGACAGACAAATAAGCAAGCCTAGCAGGCCCTCCTCCAGTGCTCCTTCAGGCACAAGGACTCAAAGAGTCACTCCTCCACAGGTCTCTGCCCCTGCAGATGACCTGGCTGCTGCTGTTGCCTCTCCTCCTCCTCCTCCAATTCCATCCCTTCCCATACCATCCACCTTTCCAGCTCCATCCACCATTATCATATCCAGCCCTTCTCCAACATCAACACCATCCCCAGAACCTAATCTACCTCCACCAGCAGACCAATTCCACCCACTATTGTCCTACCCTCCACCTGATGTCACCTCTTCACCCTCTCATCCATCCTTCACCCTACTTGATGATTCCTTTATGGATGATTCCCCATCATCTCCTCCTGAGTTACCTTCCTCCTCCACTTCCTTTCAAGACCTCCTACACCAGATCATTGATCAACCTACATTCACCCCATCCATCTCCTTTCCCCTATCCTCCATTTCCACCCTACCAACACCTCAGCCATCCCTTCCACATTTCTCCAGCTCTCCACTTCCAGTACCTTCAGCTGTTTCCATTCCTTCTACCTCTGCTCCAGCTCTTGAGCAAGTAGACCTCTCAGCCCTTGCTGACAGGCTGTATGAGCTGCTTGCCCCCAGGCTCTCTCTATTGTTGGAGACCTCCTTGGCTCCTCTACACCTGTCAGTGGCAGCCCTTTCTGCCAAGCTCTCTTCCCTCTTCCCTCACGCAGCACCTACAGCAGTGTGCCTTGATCCAGACATGTCTGCATCTAGGCAGGGGGAGATGCCATATGAAGTGAATCTTCATGCTGCTGCTGCTGCTGCTTCTGTAAGCTCTCTGTCTACTGCTGCTGTTAGTTCTGCTTCTTCTACTGCTCCTCCTGTTGCTGTTGCTGTGCCTTAAGCACAAAGTCAGATTTCAACTGCAGTCCTTGCAATAGACCTCAGGTCTTTGCTATCTGTTTTTGATTCTGCTTACTTTAGCTGTCTTCCAGAGGTCCATGCTGTCCAGCCTCCAGAAGATTTATCCAAGGCACTTGTGCCTTTTTCTTGCTGTGAACCTAGCATGATCACCTCCTTTGTAAATTCAGTAATTGCTGCTGCTTCTTCTGAAGAAAGGATTGTTGATACTGCTGCTCCTGAGAATATTGATACTGCTGCTAAAGTTCCTACTGTTTCTGCTGAACCATCTTCCAAGGACATTCTTATGGCAGAGGCCACTGAATTTGAGCCTTCTGCAGACTTTGATGATGTTCCTGCTGCTTCTGCTGTTGTCAGTGAAGTTGTTGCTGCTGTTGTCACCTGTCCAGAGCCTACTGCTGCTGTTGTTGTTTCTGCTTCACCTTCTCCATCTGCTGTTGTCCCTGCTATTACCATCTCAACACCTGCTGCTGCTGCTGTTTCAACTTCTGCCTCATCTGCCTCTGTTCAGCATAAAAAGGACTTGATGAAGAAAATAGATGCTCTCTATGATGACCAGAGTTCTGAATCTGATGAATTTAAAACAAACTCTGATGACTCTTCTGCTACCATTGCCAGGAAAAGGAAGGCAAGGAGCAAAGCAATGAAAAGGGTACCTCCTGCTAAAGTTAAAGATAACAATGATATCCCATATTACATTCTGCATAACTGCCCAATCACTGAACACTGGATGCAATACTCTAAAAATCAGCTGAAAGCAATGAAGAAAAAGAGAAAATATGAGAAGGGTTCATCCCAATTCCAGCACTCTCATCCTCCTCCACCACCTCCTCCTGATGCAGGTGCAGGTGGAAGCTCTGCAAGTCAACCCCCAGCCAGAAGTCAGGCTCCCTATCAACCTCATGTCAGATCTTACCACAGGGAAAGCCAATCCAGGGGTTCACATTCTAGGAGAGGAGGATATAGAGGAACTCAAAGAGATATTCAAGTATATTCCAAAGGGTACTCCAGGCAGCACCCATATTCTAGGGGAGGACATAGTTCTTCTGATACAACTTCTGGTCCTTTCCCTTACAAGCTGAAAGAGACTGTGTCTGCCAGGCCTCCTCAAGACAATCCTTCCAACAAGTATGAGCCACCTGTACCTTTTGAGGATCCTGAAAATAATCCAGCTGCTTGGACTGCAAGATTAAAGGAATTAGCTGCACTGGATCAGATTAAGAAGGCCAGAGAACAAGGGATAGATTCTTCCAACATTTCTACTATGTCTGAACAGAGACAAAAAGAACTAGAGAGATATGCTTCAAGTAAATTCTTTGATGCTGACAGATACATGGAATTGCATCGTGAAGCTGTGGTTCCCAGGCCTAAAAAGCAAACTTATTTGGGTGCAGCAGATGATACCAGATCCAACAAGGAAGCCCTCAATCCAAACAGAGAAATTAAACTTATTAAAGACAAAGAGAAGAAATGATATTGTAAGGTGATAATTTCTGTGATCTCTGATTGCTATCTGGATGATATATATATCTCTGTGATTCTGCTTTGTCTAGCTGTTGTTTTTATGCTTTACTGATTGTATGTTGTTATTTAAACTTTTCAAAACCTGTAAATAGTAATCCTAACCCAAATAGGGGGAGATTGTTGGAACACCCTATTACTAATTTGGGTCAGGATCACTATGTCTCTAGGAATCTTTGCTTGACCTCCTGTATAGCTTAATAGGTCAATTAGAATTGAGTCTAAGGGTTAGAAGTCTAGGTTTGGAAGCTGCCCTGAAGACCAAGATTTTATGTTTGGAGACTAAGTCATATCGTCGAGCTTAGCACGACGATTCGTCGAACTCCGGTCGACGATCGTCTAGCTCAACTTCGACAAGATCGTCGAACTTCATTCGACGATCGCTGAGCTCAACTTCATTATATCGTCGAACTCCGTTCGACGATCGGTGAGCTCAGGTCGACGATTTTGACTATGCTTTGGATCTTTATCTCTGAGCTCAGTTCGACGATCTTTGAGCTCAGATCGACGACATTTTGCTGCTGTATAGTTCAAGATTGCTGAGCTCAGCTCGACGATAGCAGAGCTCAGTTCAATGATTTCAGATAACTTCCAGGATATTTCTTAATTCAAATTCAAATCAGTTAGGAGTTATTCTGCAATTAATTCAGAGATTTCCTAGCCGTTCTCATTCATTTCTGGACCAAGTTTCAAGGGATTTTTCAAGGAATGTTTCTGTGGACTTTCCTCCAAAAGAGATTATGCAATTAAGGATGCAATCAATGCAGGCCAAAGGCTATCCTTGACAGAGAATGTTATTCTATTCTGTACCAGAGAATAAAAGACAGGATTTTTGAATCTCTCACAGAACACACACAATACAGAGAGAATACATTTTTACAGAGACACATTCAAAAATCTTCTATCACAAAGAATTCTCAAGAACACACATCCAAGGAGATCAAACTTTCTCAAAATCTTCAGATCTCTGTAGTTTTCAAAGTGTTCAAGGCCAACATATTTCAAGACTCCAGACATTCAACATTTCAGCTATTGCTGAAATCATCTATTGCTGGAGTTCAATCTTTGAAGGCCTATCACCCTCAGCAAAGCTTTTCTTCCTGAAGATCTCAAGGATTCAGGGGGAGCTTTGACATCAACAATCCACATAGTCTTCTCAGTTGTTTGAGAAAGAGAAGACTGTCATCACTCTCTCACCCCCACTCTGTAAAGGGTTTCTCAAACTCCCTTCAAAAGTTTGAGCTTGGTTTTTGAGCACCTTGTCAAAAGCTCATTGGTGGCAAGACACCTGATCAAAAAATCTGCTTTGGTTTTTGAGCACCTTATCAAAAGCTCATTGGTGCCCAGGACACCTGATCAACTCATCCTGCAGTGGATTCCTACCTAGGGTGGTAGAAGAGTGGATGTACCGAAGTTTAGGGGAACCACTATATTTCCTTGTGTCTCCTGGTTTTGCTTGCTTTCATTTTTGTTTCTGGCCTTGATTTTTCTGTGCTTAGTTTTTGTTTAACTTAGTACTGTGATTAGATTTGTTATTGCTGCCCTGCTCACACATATTACAACAATAGTTGTAAAAGTTTTTAAAGCACCATATACTCTATTCACCTCCCCTCTAGAGTATATCAGATCTAGTTGCTCTTTCACTTTTCATTCTCCTTCACTTTGAGGTTTGTGTAGTCTGCTTTTACTCTTGCTGTAACACCTCCCCTGTAGTGGACGTATAATATGGGTCCGGCCGAGGCCCCACAGCATATGAACGCCACAGCTTTAGTATTATAAGTTGATATAACTACCCAAACTCAAAACACTTGCACAACACAGCGGAAACAAACAGGAATAGAAGCTATCCACCACTAAAGAGTAAAAGAAATGGCCTTAAGGCCTAACATCAAGTGTCCAAAAGAGACATAATACAACAATCATGAATGTGCTCAGCATTCTTAGTCTACCTCGGCATGCAAGCCGGACAAAAGAGTCTCAAACAAACATCATCATCAATGTAGTGCTACAAAAGAGGGAAAAACACTTCATGGGCTTAGGCCTTTTTGGCCGGCGTGCTAGCTCCTGCATGCGATCCTTGCCCTGTAAAAATTATTAGTAACGTGGGTCAGCAAAGGCTGACCTCAAACTGTGTAACAACACATCTCCTCCCGGCCGCCCCTAACGGACCCCGGGGAACCTTCCAACCTGCAAGTCAGCACTTCATATGCAATAAAAATAGCTATAAACAGAAGAACATTAAAACAGGCTTGGATGTCTCAATCATCAAACATGTTCTCTATTGGTTGAGCATATAAAGAAAGGGCCTACTATGCAACATGAATGCAACACCCGGGCTTCACTCAAGGTACCCTACTGCGTATGCATCTAGCACAACATCACATCATTTGGGTACTCACATTTCCCCAATTGGCATAAAGCCGCAAACACTAAGGGAGACGCCTCTCCCTCAAACGGTGCACAGGCCGCCACAAGGAATTCTTGCCAAGGCCCCACCCGCTCGTGGGCTTAGCCCCGGGCTTGCCTGCAAGCTCTGACGTCTCATGTCAGGATTCCAACAAACACAGACCGACTGATTCTAAGAAGCCTTGCTGTACCCCACCCGCTCATGGCCTCTTTGCCCGGGCTTGCCCCAAGCTTGGCATTCTCGTCAGTCTCACAGAAGGGGACTAGTCTCGCCGGGACACTCTCCACACATGACGCACATGTCACGGGATAGCCAGCCGACCACGGAGACATAGCCATGCCTTGGCACAACACAAACCAAGACTAAATACATCGTAATCCCTCTTTGTACTGCAGCGTTCCCGCGCACCAAGGAAACCATCTCCAACTCGTGCGGAGCTAACCTTGTCCACCAAGGAAACCATCTCCAACTCATACAGAGCTAACCTTGTCCCTCAAGGAAACCATCTACCGCCACGAGGAGCTAACCTTGTCCGGGTTCGACTACACGTACCTTTTCAAGCAAACGGGACAATCACCACCACAACACAAACGACATCTTGCCGCAACGAAAATCTCTACGAATCCCTAAGTTCGTATGCAACATCACCGAGTCGGACTAACGGTCGCGACTACGGCTTCACCCACCATGCCTAATCCACTAGCGAAGCGGATCTCTAATGCAAAATATGCCGGGGACGGACTCAATCAACCCGGAGGTTCCTCTTGAACCTTGGCAAACCAAAACCCCTCTCATTTGAGAGTTTGGTGCCCATAAATTAGAAAGAAAGAAAATACATGATGCTAAGACATGCATCCTAAGAACCGAGAGGAGAGATGTCGTTACCTTCCGACTCCTCTTCCTTGCCATGGCAAAATAGCCGGATGGAAATCTTCGCAACGCTCTAAGCTTCACGGATCCGGACTCGGCTCGCGATTTGGAGCACCGAAACTCTCCCTACAGCCCAAGACCTTCTCCATCCTCCTTGCTCTAGTTTCTCTCAAGAACTTAGAAAGAGAAGACTTGGAAAACAAATGAGGGTTTCCAACCCTAAAATCGGACTTAACTTCCCAGGAGATGGCCTGAACCGTTAGATCCCAAAATTAGAAAAAGAATGGCCGCGATTCGCCTGGAGAATAGAAAATCTGGGCCGAACACGGCCTGGCACACGCCCGTGTCCAGGGCCGTGTGCCTCATTCGCCGTGTCAAATCGACGCGCCTGGAATCGCACACGGGCATCCGACACGCCCGTGTTCACCCCGACACGCCCGTGTCCCCAGTGATACGGCCGTGTGGCCGGCCGTGTGCCTCCAACAACACGGCCCGGAAACCAACCCGAGAGATGACACGGCCTGGGACACGCCCGTGTCCCAAGCCGTGTGCCAAGTCTCGACACCCGTCGACAGGCTTTGTGTCGACACCGCGGAAAAACGTCGAGCGAAGATCGTCGACCAAGCGGGACACGCCCTGTGACACGCCCGTGTCACAGGCCGTGTGCCCCAGTCTCGACACCCTGTCGAGCAAAAGTGTCGATACTTGGGACGAGTGTCGACACGGCCTCGACACGCCCTGCGACACGCCCGTGTTGCAGGCCGTGTGCCACACTCTCGACACTTTGTCGAGCGAAAGTGTCGACACTTGGGCCGAGTGTTGACACGGCCTCGACACGCCCTGCGACACGCCCGTGTCGCAGGCCGTGTGCCCCACTCTCGACACTTTGTCGAGCGAAAGTGTCGACACTTGGGCCGAGTGTCGACACGGCCTCGACACGCCCTGCGAGACGCCCGTGTCGCAGGCTGTGTGCCTCCTGCCAGAAACCCAAAAATTTTTCAAGAACTGCAGACTGAACCTCTTGCAAAACTGGGGTGTTACAACTCTCCCCCACTTAACAGAATTTCGTCCCGAAATTTCAAAACAAAAGGGCACAAAACTTAAATTGTACCTGACATGAAGAGTTCTGGATAGTCTTCTAGCATGGCCTGTTCTCGTTCCCAAGAGAACTCCTCACGACCGCAGTTGTCCCATCGAACTTTTACGAGTTTGACTTCTTTATTCCGCAACTGCCGAGTCTCCGAATCCTCTATAGCAATTAGAAGGACTCGCGTCCTCAAGTCTTCCTCAATCGGCACCGATGCCGGCTCAATCACTACGCTAGCCTCTACCAAGGCCTTTCTCAAAACGGAGATGTGGAAGACGTCATGTAATCCACTCAAATCTGCGGACAACGCCAACCGATAAGCTGCTTCTCCTACCCGCTCAACAATTTCAAAAGGCCCCAAAAACCTTGGACTCAGCTTCTTGAGTCGGCGAACCCGGGAGACGCCTTTGAACGGCTTGACCTTCAAATAAACCCAATCACCAACTGCAAATTCCAACTTCCGGTGACGAGCATTAAAATATTTTGCTTTCCTGTCTTGTGCCACCTTCATACGCTCTTGGATGGTCCGTACCAACTCACAAGCGTCAACCACCGCATCCTTTGCCAACAGTTTGGTGTCTCCCGCCTCTGCCCAAGACATTGGCGTTCGACACCGCCTCCCATACAAAGCTTCGTATGGCGCCATCTTTATGCTGGCTTGAAAACTATTGTTGTACGCAAATTCTACCATGAAGAGGTGATCCTCCCACCTCTTGCCAAAATCAAGAACGCACATTCTCAACATATCCTCCATAGTACGGTTCGTTCTCTCCGTTTGCCCATCAGTTTGAGGATGGAACGCCGTACTGAACTTTAGCTTCGTGCCCAAGCTCTTCTGAACCAATCTCCAGTCCTTAGACGTAAACCGTCCATCTCGATCACTGAATATGCTCTTAGGAATTCCGTGTAGTCGCACAATGTTGCGAATATACAACTCCACCAGCTTCTCCACACTGTCCTCTTTCCGATTTGGGATGAAATGAGCCACCTTGGTTAGGCGATCCACGATCACCCAAATAGCATCATTACCATGCTGCGATCTAGGCAAACCATGCACAAAGTCCATGGAGATGTCCTCAAATTTCCACTTAGGAATTGGAAGGGGCTTCAGGAACCCGCCCGGTTTCTGACATTCGGCCTTCACCAAGGCACATGTTTGGCAACGACTCACATACAAAACTACATCTCGCTTCAACCCCGGCCACCAAAAGGATTTCTTCATATCCAAGTACATCTTTGTACTGCCTGGGTGAATGGAGTACTTTGAGAAGTGAGCCTCAAACATCAACTCCTCATGGAGATTGCCAAACTGCGGTACACAAACCCTTCCATCCTTTCTCAAGATTCCCCCAATCATCTCCCAGGCGCTGCTCTCGCCCTTTTGAGACTCCAACACAAAAGGTTGAAACTCCACATCCAATCGAGTCGGTTCCCGAATACGATCAGACAAGTCGTTTTGCACTTCAATCCAGTTCAACCGAGCCACGCTAGACTCGCCTCTCGCAACCCATTCCAATCCAAGGGACTCCCATTACCGTACCAACCGCTCATCATGAGCTTCGATCCAATTTCCTTGCCCCGAGTACTTTCTACTCAACGCGTCCGCCACCACATTGGCTTTACCCGGCGTATACTGAATCGCCACTTCGTAGTCTCCAAGAAACTCAACCCATCTGCGTTGCCGCATGTTCAAGTCCTTCTGATCCAAGAGATACTTCAAGCTTTTATGGTCCGTGAAGATCTCCACCCTTGCGCCATACACATAGTGTCGCCATATTTTCAACGCGAAGATTACCGCTGCCAACTCCAAGTCATGGACGGGGTAATTCCTCTCATGAGGTTTCAGCTGTCTAGACCCAAAAGCTATCACCTTGCCATGTTGCACCAACACGCAACCCAAACCGCATCCCGATGCGTCACTGAAAATCTGAAATCCATCGGTCCCTTGCGGTAAACTCAGGATTGGAGCCATCATAAGCCTCTCCTTCAGGGCCTCAAATGCTTGACTGCACTCTTGGGTCCACACAAACTTATGGACTTTGCGAGTGAGTGAGGTGAGGGGTAGAGCTATCTTCGAGAAATTCTCCACGAATCTCCTATAATACCCGGCTAGTCCAAGAAAACTTCGGACTTCCGCCACGGTCCTCAACACCGGCCAATCTCTGATGGCCTCCACTTTCGCTGGATCCACTGCCACCCCATCACCACTAATCACGTGGCCCAAAAACGCCACCTTGGATAACCAGAACTCGCACTTTGAGAACTTTGTAAACAATTGGTTCTCCCTCAACACTTGCAGAACCACTCTCAAGTGGGTCTCATGCTCCACTTCAGACTTGGAGTACACCAAGATGTCATCAATGAAGACAACCACAAATGAATCCAAGTAATCTCGAAATACTCGATTCATCAGATCCATGAACACCGATGGTGCGTTCGTCAACCCGAACGACATCACCGTAAACTCAAAGTGTCCATACCTTGTACCAAAGGCAGTTTTGGGTATGTCCTCATCTCGAATTCGCAGTTGATAGTAGCCTGACTTCAAGTCCAGTTTCGAATATACCACTGACCCCACCAATTGGTCGAACAAATCGTCTATCCGAGGGATCGGATACTAATTCTTGACGGTCAATTTATTCAGCTCTCGGTAGTCTATGCACAGGCGCATGCTACCGTCTTTCTTCTTTACAAACAACACCGGTGCGCTCCACGGTGAAGAACTGGGTCTAATATACCCTTGCTCCAACAGTTCCTGTAACTGTACTTTAAGTTCCGCTAACTCCTTTGGTGCCATCCTAAATGGGGGACGCGACACCGGTCTAGCCTCCGGCACTAACTCGATCGAGAAGTCGATCTCCCGCCGAGGAGGCGCTCCAGGAAGTTCATCCGGAAACACATCCCTGAACTCTGCCACCACAGGCACTTCCTCAATAGATAGCTGGGAGAGACGAACCTCCAACAACGCTACCAGCGCCACACCTCCCTGGTTAACCGCCCGCATCATTTGCATGGCCGTAATTAGGGAATGGGCTACTCCACAAAGGCCCACAAATTTGACTTCCGATTGCCCCTTACTCTTTAGGGTCACTACCTTGGACAAACAATAAATGCTGGCGCGCTGCTCTGCAAGCCAATCCATGCCCAAAATGACATCGAACTCTACTAACGGCAACACTGCCGCTTCCAAAACGAAGTCAACTTCGTCTAGTTCCCAACAGATGCGCCCTTTAGCCCCGGTGGTCATAGAAGACCCATTGGGCATGCGCACTTTCAGTTCCGCATCCGCCGAGAAAGACTCGACTCCTACCCTTCGGATGAAACTCTCCGCAAGAAAAGAGTGCGAAGCCCCAGTATCGAACAATACCCTAGCGGGGTATCCAGAAACTAACACGAAGCCTACAACAAGACAACACACGGAAAGGGAGTCTAAAAGTATGAAGCACAAATGCAAACTTAAATTTTCTTCATACCTGTCACCACGTCGGTTTGGCGGATCGCTTCTTGCTGTCCAAGGTTGTAAGCCCTTGGTTGCACCGGTTGGAACCGAGAAGCGCTCGACTCCGCCATCTTTCCTTTCTCTGCAGCACTGGGGCCCGAGCGCACAGACTGCTCCTGCTTTGCATCTTGCCCCACACCCCCTTGCTGACAAGCACGGGCTATGTGCCCAACCTTCCCGCAATTGTAACACGTCGGCGGTCCCCTAGAGTGAGAACCCCCAGGCATCCAAGTGCTCCTCTCACCCGACCTGGAAGTGTGAGGCTTCGTCCTCCACCTGCTCCCATCAGACTTTACATGAGATTGGGAGGGCTTCCCTTCCCCATGCTTGGGAGTAAAACCCTTTCGACGCTGGGTTCGATCCAAATCATTCTCCAAACTCCGGGCGGCTTCAACTAGCTCATTAAATCCCGCCATCTTCATGGAGATGAGGGGCTGTCTCAGATTCTCCCTCAACCCTTGGTAGAATAGGTTATCCCTCTCTACATCATCCGCCATTGTCGTTCCCGCATAACGACCCAAACAGGTGAACTCTTGCACGTACTCATCCACTGTCTTGTCTCGCTGCATTAGATGCAGAAACTGCCTCTGCAGGGCCAACCGTGTTGAAACTGGAATATACCTCTTAAGAAAAGCGTCCCCAAACTCTTCCACTGACGGGGTGCGTCCCGGGAACAGGCGGCCGCTATGGCTCACCCACCACAATTTGGCGTCTCCTTCCAACATGAACGCCGCATACTCAGCCTTCTTTTCCTCTAGCGTCTCTTCCGCCCTTAACAGTTCTTGAATACGAACCCACCAATCCTCTGCATCCGTTGGCGTTCCAACACCCTTGAAGGACGGGGGATGGAAACTCAGGAAATACTTCATGTGTCGGTCTCCATGTCCCACCACCACCCTTTCTGCCAAAGGCTCCACTCATCTAGCTTCTCCGCCTGGCACGGCCGTCGCCGTGTCCGGTGTAGCAGGGGTTGCTACCTGGGTTGCAGCCGCCGCTTGGGCTGCCACCATCGCTTCTGCAAGCATACGACAGAAGTCGGCCGGGTTTACACCCGTGCCCAAAAGGCCTGGAGCAGTAGCACTGCTCGCCGAGAGATCATCCCTTGCTCTTGAAGTGCCCGCCTCGTTGCTTGCACTCTTCCGAAAAACAAGAAATAAGGGATTAGTCTCCAATCTCAAGACTAAAACATAAGGACACTCACGGTCCCGCGTTACTCTTATGTGGATAGCTTCTCTACGCACTACCTTGAATCAAACCTCGCTTTGATACCAAATTGTAACACCTCCCCTGTAGTGGACGTATAATATGGGTCCGGTTGGGGCCCCACAGCATATGAACGCCACAGCTTTAGTATTATAAGTTGATATAACTACCCAAACTCAAAACACTTGCACAACACAGCGGAAACAAACAGGAATAGAAGCTATCCACCACTAAAGAGTAAAAGAAATGGCCTTAAGGCCTAACATCAAGTGTCCAAAAGAGACATAATACAACAATCATGAATGTGCTCAGCACTCCTAGTCTACCTCGGCATGCAAGCCGGACAAAAGAGTCTCAAACAAACATCATCATCAATGTAGTGCTACAAAAGAGGGAAAAACACTTCATGGGCTTAGGCCTTTTTGGCCGGCGTGCTAGCTCCTGCATGCGATCCTTGCCCTGTAAAAATTATTAGTAATGTGGGTCAGCAAAGGCTGACCTCAAACTGTGTAACAACACATCTCCTCCCGGCCGCCCCTAACGGACCCCGGGGAACCCTCCAACCTGCAAGTCAGCACTTCATATGCAATAAAAATAGCTATAAATAGAAGAACATTAAAATAGGCTTAGATGTCTCAATCATCAAACATGTTCTCTATTGGTTGAGCATATAAAGAAAGGGCCTACTATGCAACATGAATGCAACACCCGGGCTTCACCCAAGGTACCCTACTGCGTATGCATCTAGCACAACATCACATCATTTGGGTACTCACATTTCCCCAATTGGCATAAAGCCGCAAACACTAAGGGAGATGCCTCTCCCTCAAACAGCGCACAGGCCGCCACAAGGAATTCTTGCCAAGGCCCCACCCGCTCGTGGGCTTAGCCCCGGGTTTGCCTGCAAGCTCTGACGTCTCATGTCAGGATTCCAACAAACACAGACCGACCGATTCTAAGAAGCCTTGCTGGACCCCACCCGCTCATGGCCTCTTTGCACGGGCTTGCCCCAAGCTTGGCATTCTCGTCAGTCTCACAGAAGGGGACTAGTCTCGCCGGGACACTCTCCACACATGACGCACATGTCACGGGATAGCCAGCCGACCACGGAGACATAGCCACGCCTTGGCACAAAACAAACCAAGACTAAATACATCGTAATCCCTCTTTGTACTGCAGCGTTCCTGCGCACCAAGGAAACCATCTCCAACTTGTGCGGAGCTAACCTTGTCCACCAAGGAAACCATCTCCAACTCATACGGAGCTAACCTTGTCCCTTAAGGAAACCATCTACCGCCACGAGGAGCTAACCTTGTCCGGGTTCGACTACACGTACCTTTTCAAGCAAACGGGACAATCACCACCACAACACAAACGACATCTTACCGCAACGGAAATCTCTACGAATCCCTAAGTTCGTATGCAACATCACCGAGTCGGACTAACGGTCGCGACTACGGCTTCACCCACCATGCCTAATCCACTAGCGAAGCGGATCTCTAATGCAAAATATGCCGGGGACGGACTCAATCAACCCGGAGGTTCCTCTTGAACCTTGGCAAACCAAAACCCCTCTCATTTGAGAGTTTGGTGCCCATAAATTAGAAAGAAAGAAAATACATGATGCTAAGACATGCATCCTAAGAACCGAGAGGAGAGATGTCGTTACCTTCCGACTCCTCTTCCTTGCCATGGAAAAATAGACGGATGGAAATCTTCGCAACGCTCAAAGCTTCACGGATCCGGACTCGGCTCGCGATTTGGAGCACCGAAACTCTCCCTACAGCCCAAGACCTTCTTCTCCTTCCTCCTTGCTCTAGTTTCTCTCAAGAACTTAGAAAGAGAAGACTTGGAAAACAAATGAGGGTTTCCAACCCTAAAATCGGACTTACCTTCCCAGGAGATGGCCTGAACCGTTAGATCCCAAAACCAGAAAAAGAATGGCCGCGATTCGCCTGGAGAATAGAAAATCTGGGCCGAACACGGCCTGACACACGCCCGTGTCCAGGGCCGTGTGCCTCATTCGCCGTCTCAAATCGACGCGCCTGGAATCGCACACGGGCATCCGACATGCCCGTGTTCACCACGACACGCCCGTGTCCCCAGTGACACGGCCGTGTGGCCGGCCGTGTGCCTCCAACAACACGGCCCGGAAACCAACCCGAGAGATGACACGGCCTGGGACACGCCCGTGTCCCAAGCCGTGTGCCAAGTCTCGACACCCGTCGACAGGCTTTGTGTCGACACCGCGGAAAAACGTCGAGCGAAGATCGTCGACCAAGCGGGACACGCCCTGTGACATGCCCGTGTCACAGGCCGTGTGCCCCAGTCTTGACACCCTGTCGAGCAAAAGTGTCGACACTTGGTACGAGTGTCGACACGGCCTCGACATGCCCTGCGACATGCCCGTGTTTCAGGCCGTGTGCCACACTCTCGACACTTTGTCGAGCGAAAGTGTCGACACTTGGGCCGAGTGTCGACACGGCCTCGACACGCCCTGCGACACGCCCGTGTCGCAGTCCGTGTGCCTCCTGCCAGAAACCCAAAATTTTTTCCAGAACTGCAGACTGAACCTCTTGCAAAACTAGGGTGTTACACTTGCACTACTTGTGACTTGCTTCTGAGGTGTTCTTCTTTTGAATGCCCCAGGATCAGAGCTGTAGCAAGTTTAGCTGACAGGGTTGGGCTTCTGGTGCTGCTGGTGTCTGCGGCCATTTGATTCCACCTCTGAGCTTGAGGTAGTTGTCTTTGTTTAGACTTGTCAGATTTTACTATGGGTTCGTGTCAGTTGTTGACGCCCATAGACTTTGACTTTTCTGTGCTGGACTACTTGCTGCTGTTACTGCTGTTACTTTTTGCCTGATTGTTCTTGCTCTCTGGGAAGGATTTATGTTAGGATGCATTTAGTTATTTTAAAGTATACAAAACTGTATTCCAGACTATTGGCATGACATGACTTCAACCACTAAATCTACTACTCTTAAGCGTACAAAAGATTTCTATATATATGTAGTAAATGTAGAAGTCACATCATCATTTTATGATACTGAACTCTCACTCTCACGTAGGTTAATAAATGAGCTAACTCAGTATTTTTCGCCGCGTAAAATCTATATATATTTTCTCACCTATGGACTAGTAGTCCACCCGACCGACGGACACGGTCATTAACTCCATTAATTTATATGCATTGTTTTTAACTAAAAGTTATAAATCTTTTACTCGAAGTAAATGTGAGGACGGGATGCCTGAGCATCTGCAGTTGTCCCCTACATAGCGTGGCATCACGGCGCGTAGTTTCTCTACTCTGACGTATTTTTGAATATAGAGAAAATGCGGGTCATGACAGTTGGTATCAGAGGGAGGTTTTGCAAGAGGGTTGGTTGGTTTAACAAGCCAGTCGAACAACTTCCCCTTAATGAAAACTCTAATTGTATCATTACATTGCATACACACACAATATGGCATCAATAGATTTTGATGGAAGCACGAACACTACACTCATAGCATGATAAAAAGTATACGGGGCATATTATGAAGTATGAGATGCATAATATGTGTTTGTATATGGATCCACCATAGGTGGCAACATGTGACTGTTATGTAGTATGCGATGCATAACCATCATCACATGGATGCCCATTAGGCTGTTTTATTTTCTTTGTTACATACAATATTATGTAGTATGGGATGCATAACCTTGTATGTGTACGCCGCTCATAACATGCACTAAGGCTTTTTTTAGAATGCATATCACTGCATACATATCATATCATTGCATAAGCACACGTGCCAAGTTAAAGATCTGCATGATGACATATATACACCCATGATTTGAGATGAAATTTATACATTAATGCGTTCATGTTATAGGCGCAAGTTAGAAGCATAACATCATTTTATGATTTCCCAGAGCAAGGTAACAACAAGAGCAAGTATTGGTTCTTTTCCGATCTGATCTGAGTTTGTTCGTTCCTGATCTGATCTGTGTCAGGGTATTCAAGTTTTCTAGCTTCAGTGTCTTAACCTAGGTCCCTGATAAGTCTTTTGTTCGTATCGGTTAAATATGAACCCGAAATAGTGTGTTTAGGGAATATTTTCCCAGTTTGTGATGTCTTAGGCAAAGTCTGACTAGATATCCGTTTGTTCTGTAGAATGCCGCCTAAGCGTATTACGACGAGGTCAACTCCCCAGTATGAGGGTGAGTCTTCTAGTGCCCAGAGCGAAGAGGTGATCGAAGCGCTGAGGCAAAGTAATGAGACCCTGACACGGCAGATGGTGGACATGCAGTCCCAGATGCAATCGTTGTTGGCTGTCGTCGCCGGGCAGCAGACCAGAGCGCAGGGCCCTGTTATGGATCAAGCTATTCCTACTCCCCCTGCTGCTCTAGTTCCCCCAGTCAGGCTGCCGCCTGAGATGAATTTCATTTCTCACTTCCAGCGATTGGGACCTCCTTCTTATGATGGTAGGGCAGACATCATGGCATTGGATGACTTGGTCATTGCCATGGAAGAAATGTTTTCCTACTCTGGCATTTCTCCCGATCAAAAGGTAATGATTGCGGCATATCAACTCAAGGGTCTTGCGAAGAGTTTGTGGATCAGAGAAAAAGAGAACCTTTCTGATGGGTGCTCGTGGGAATCATTCAATAGTATGTTACTGAAGAAGTTCCTACAATCGGTCGAGCAAGACCGCCTAATGAATAACTTCTTACACCTGAAGCAGAGGCAACTCACTATTGGTGAGTACGAGGTCCAGTTTGGCAAGCTCAGTCGTTTCGCCCCAGATCTGATAGCATCTAAAGAAGGCAGATTGAAGCGCTTTCTGGGTGGTCTGAGGTATGACATCCAACAGTTGGTTAGCGCATACAAGTCTGAGACCTTTGCAGAAGTAGTCGAAGCTGCCTTAAAGGTTGAGGCGATAGAAAATGCGAAGAATCGGGGATCGCTTGCAAAGAAGGACAAGAGGAAATCTGACGATGGAGGAAGTGCAAGGGCATCTGGCCCTGCAGTGAAGAAGGATAGAAGAGAGGTGTGTAGCTTCTGTAGTAAGCTGGGGCACCCCTTCGATAAGTGATTTAAGAGATTGGATGCGCAGAAGCTGTCTCTGGTGCATGCGGTCCAGGATGCTCCGAAGGGGGGTCCTGTCTGTTCTTTTTGTCAGAGGAGTGGGCATGATGTGGCCCGTTGTCGCAAGAAGGCTGGAGCCGGTTGCCTCTATGGACAAAAAGGGCACATGAGGGCTAATTGCCCGCAAAGCCAGCCTGCGCTGCATGCAGTTCCATTGCTGACCTTACCGCCGACACCGCCTCTCGTGGACAAGGGCAAAGGAAAGTTGAATGTGCTGACCAAGGAGGAATACCAATCTTCGACTCAAGTGATCGCAGGTTAGTCTCTGACTCGGCTAGTAATTTCTTTTAGAAGATTTATGATTTCCGCATATTAGTTGCGTGCGCTATGTGTTTAGGTGAATTTAAGGAGAAGAATAAGTGGGCTCGCGTTTTGTTCGATTCGGGTGCTACTCACTCTTTTGTGGCAAGGAGTTTTGTAGACCAACATTGCTGGGCTCTCGACCAGTTAGACACCATAAATGTCAAATTTACTTCAGGAGAGTTGGTGAGGTCAAGCCAGGGTATCCTAAAATGCCCCATCTCCCTAGGCGGATTTCTAGCATTTGCGGATCTGAAGGTGCTAGATCTGGTAGACTTTGACATGATTTTGGGCATGGACTGGTTGTCCAGCTATGATGCCGTCATTCAGTGCAAGCACAAGCGCTTGGATTTCAAAGGTAGCAATGGCCAACCCATGAGTGTGTATGGTTTGCCGCCTTCAGGAATCTCCTATCATTTCTGCGGTACGTGCTCGCAAATTTCTAGAGTCTGGCTGTGATTCTTTTCTTGTCTCCGTTTCTATTCTGGGAGCTGCACCGGTTGTGCCTTGGGTAGAGGACGTTTCCATGGTGGGTGAGTTTTCGGATGTTTTTCCAGTTAGCCTTCCTAGGACTTCCTCCTGAGAGAGAGGTGAAGTTTGTTATAGACCTCGAGCCAGGCACTCGCCGTATTGCAAAGGCACCGTACCGCATGGCGCCGCGTGTGTTAGAGGAGCTGCGTACTTAACTGGATGAGTTATTGCAGTGCGATTTTATTAGACCCAGTTCTTCCCCCTGGGGTGCATCAGTGCTCTTCGTGAAGAAAAAGGATGGAACGATGAGGCTATGCATTGATTATCGAGAGCTAAATAAGGTAACAATTAAGAACAGATATCCGTTGCCTAGGATCGATGATTTGTTCGATCAGTTGCGGGTTAGCTCCATGTTCTTGAAGATTGACCTCCGTTCAGGTTACCATCAGTTGAGAATTCGGGAGTCAGACATTCCGCGAACCGCTTTTCGTTCTCATTATGGTCACTTTGAATTTCTGGTAATGTCATTTGGATTAACGAATGCACCGTCAGCTTTTATGGACATGATGAACAGGGTGTTCAAAACTTTTCTGGATAAGTTCGTGGTGGCATTCATTGACGATCTCCTAGTATATTCTAGAAATGCAGATGAGCACGCCTTGCACTTGCGCTTGGTCTTGTCTACTCTGAGGGAGCACAAGCTGTATATGAAGCTTAGCAAGTGTGAGTTCTGGATATCTCAGGTGTCATTCCTATGACACATTATAAGTAAGGATGGTATCTCAGTGGACCCTGCAAAGATAGCTTCGCTCTTGTATTGGAAGAGACCTACCTCGCCTAAGGAGATAAGGAGCTTCTTAGGGTTGGGAGGTTACTACAGAAGATTTGTGGAAGGATTCTCTGTTCTCTCTGCGCCGTTGACCAGGCTTATGCAAAAGAGCGCAGCTTTTGTTTGGAGTGATGCCTGTGAGGAAGCTTTTCAAGAGCTCAAGAGGTGTTTGTGTTCTGCTCCCGTGTTGGCATTGCCAGTGGAAGGAGTGGAGTATGCTGTTTATGTGGACGCCTCACGAGTTGGACTCGGTTGCGTGTTGATGCAGGACGTCAAAGTTATTGCGTATGGATCAAGACAATTGAAGGTGCATGAAAAGAATTACCCTACGCACGACCTGGAATTTGCTACCATCATTTATTCCTTGAAGTTGTGGAGACATCTTCTGTATGGAGTGTAGTGCAAACTTTATTCGGACCACAAAAGTTTGAAATATGTCTTCACTCAGAAGGAACTGAATTTGCGCCAGCGTCGATGGTTAGAGTATGTTGCGGACTACGAAGTGGATATCCTTCATCATCCCGGTAAGGCTAATGTTGTAGCAGATGCGTTGAGCCGGAAGCCCGCACACATCTTTAACCTCTCGGTGCAATCTCTTATTGAAGAGTGCTTGCTCATGGACATAACCGTAGGGAATAGCGCTTCACCTAGTAGCCTAGAGGTGGTTGAGCCTTCGTGGATTACTCTCACTAGGCTATATCAGAAGGACGATCCTGACTTGCAGCACCTCCGCTGTAGGACTGAGAAAAGGGAATTACCTGACTTTACAATTTATGACGAAGGTACCCTAAAGTACCATGGCAGATACTGTATTCCCGCTGTTGGGGACATCCGATCAAAAATATGCAGAGAAGCGCATGGTTCCAGCGTTGCATATCATCCTGGCTCCACGAAAATGTACAGAGATTTGAAGCAGATTGTTTGGTGGTCAGGCATGAAGAATGACATTGCAAGATTTGTATCAGAATGTTATACTTGCCATCGTGTCACGGCTCATCACAGAAGGCCGGGTGGTAAGTTAACGCCCTTAGATATACCGAGTTGGAAATGAGAGAGTTTATCCATGGATTTCATAATCGGTTTGCCTGGATCTCCCCGAGGGCATGATGCAGTGTGGGTTATCGTGGACAGACTAACCAAGTGTGCCCACTTTGTGCCTTTCAAGGTTAGTTATTCCGTGGAAAAGATAGCTGAGCTTTATCTGGACGAAGTCATCAGACTTCATGGTGTACCTACGAGTATTGTGTCAGACCGAGACTCCCGATTCATGTCTCGTTTCTGGCAAAGCTTGCAAGGAGCTCTAGGTACTGACCTTAGGTATTCTACTGCCTATCACCCTCAGACAAATGGTCAGGCGGAGAGGGTGAACCGGATCTTGGAGTATATGATTAGATGCTACATTCTGGACCATGGTGGGGCTTGGGATAAATGCCTCAGATTGATGGAGTTTGCGTACAATAATAGTTATCAGGAAAGTTTGCAGATGGCGCCCTTTGAAGCTTTATATGGAAGGCATTGTCGAACTAATCTATTTTGAGCAGAAGTTGGCGAGAAGCCGTTGCTCAGACCGGAAGTACTAGAGGATATGAGTACTTCAGTAATGCATATTCGTGAAAAGCTGAGGTTAGCTCAGGAGCGATACGAGAAGTATGCAAACCAGCGCAGATCTGATCAGGAGTTTGCAGTTGGGGACATGGAGTTTCTGAAGGTCTCTCCGATGCTGGGTGTTAAAAGATTTGGAAGAAACCATAAACTAGATCCCAGGTATGTGGGGCCTTTTCAGATTCTGGAGCGTATTGGAGTTTCTGCCTATAGACTATAGTTGCCTGATTCTTTCCATGGAGTTCAAGACGTGTTTCACGTGAGCCAGTTGCGAAAGTGTGTCCGTAGTGATCGGCATGTCCTTGAATCAGTACCCCAATTGAAGCCTAATCTCTCGTATTTTGAAGAACCTGTCCGTATTCTAGAGACGCAAGACCGTGTGCTAAGAAAGAAAACAATTCCTATGGTTAAGGTTCTCTAGCGAAATTAGGATGCAAGAGGTGTGATGAGTCCATGTTTTATACCTTTTTTCGGACTCATCTGGGCTAGTTTTCACGCATTTGCACTTCACTTTTAGTTCATTATCATATATATATTGCATCCTGTCTTTATTTCCATAGGAAGTGCATATTTTAGCCCGTGGTTGTGTATTGTGTAATTCTTTTAGTCTGTACTCCTTTTTGTTATTGTCTGGAATGTCTGCACATATCAGTGATTGGTTTTCCTTTCGGTACAGGGGTCGTGTGCGTGTTCCGGGATGGTTGTGAAATAGGAATACTGCGCACGATCATGGGATCTAATGCGCACGACCACTAGTCGTGCGCCCATGATCGTGCGCACTACTCTACGTTTTCTAGAATCAGCCTGGGGTAGGCGCATGACCACTGGACATATTGCGCACGACCACCAGTCATGCGCCACTGATCGTGTGCATTGATTCCTCATTTCTGGAGTCCTGTTTGGGAAATCGCACGATCATTGGACTTAGTGCGCACGACCACTGGTCCTGCGCCACTACTCGTGCGCAGTATCCTAGTTCTTCTTCCTGATATTCCATGCCAGTGCGCACGAGCACAGGACATAGTGCGCACGACCACTGGTCGTGCGCCTGTGATCTTGCGCATTGTTCACTTCTGCTTTTGTATAAATAGTGCAGGTCTTGCCCTAATCCAAAGATCCGCAGATCGCCCATTTCCTCCGCCGTTTTCCGCCTTCTCCGCCATTCCCCTTCATCTTCCACCCTAGGAAGGTGCTCCGGGCAAGCTTTCACCGCCAAATCCAAGCCGGAGCTTCCTCTCGGCCTCCTCCTTTATCCATGAGCTTCAAGTAGGGTTTGACGCCATAGCCATCAAGCAAAGGAAAGCTAGCAAACTTCGTCTGCTATCGTGAGACGAAGAAGACGGGCCATTGGAAGGTGGTGACAGCCCTTCTCTACCCCGGACGCAATTGAGGACCGAGCTTGGACGCGGAATGACAACCCGACGATTCCAACCGTGAATCCTCAGCAAGACTTCAGATTCGGTCGATCTCTTGACTTGTTCTTCCTTTATTGTTGTTTATGTGTTGTTGTAAACCTTATTTATAGATGATGTATGCTTATTTGTAAAACGTTCTTACAATTATATCTATGTGATTGTTTGTGTTTATTATTTACTTGAGGTGCGCCATATATCCATCCACCAACATCCACCCTTGCCGCACTAGCAATTGCTAGTGGCGTGCGTTGCGAAGAGGTGCTTTCGACCCTCATTCTGCCATTCTAACCACCCCATCCGCGAGCCTACTCTTCCATCCGCCTAGCGATTCGGTGCATAGCAGCCTGACTAGTACTCCATCCCGCCTAGCGAAGCATCGCATAGCGGCGTTGCATAGGAGTAGTTGTTAACCTTTTATTTTCTGTTTCCGCAACCATCAAAACCCCCTTAGTTAGCTCCGACTTGAGGACTTCAATCTCAAGTCCTCCTCGAAATTAACTCCACCTTACTGTGTTCCTTATGAGATCGATACTTGGGAAAACTCCCATTTTATATTACTTGTGCGACCGGTTCACTGCCGTGATCTATAGCATCACGTTTTTGGCGCCGTTGCCGGGGAACACAGTCGTGTGAGTTTGTGGAGAGGGAGATAATAGATTGAAGCCCTTTTCCATTTGTGCATTTCATTTTTTTTATTTATTTGCTTTGGTTATTAGAATTTTTATTTTGCTTATTTCTTTTTACCCCCTTTTCTGATTTTTGATTTAGATAGCAGATCTGTGCTATCTTTATTCTAGCTGTGTAGCACTTTTTCAGCAATTATTTTTGTTCGTGATGGATTCTGATGCCGAGTGGCGTATCCTTGACACTTTGCGCCAATCCATTGATGCCATTGTTGTTATGAATGCCGAGCATTGCATTCGGTGTTTGTTATGTCAAGGTGAGGGCCACATGTTGAAGGATTGCCCTCGTTTGTGCAAGCCTTCTCCCTCTGAACTCATCAGAAGTGGTCGTGCGCCTACCCCAGGCTGATTCTAGAAAACGTAGAGTAGTGCGCACGATCATGGGCGCACGACCAGTGGTCGTGCGCATTAGATCCCATGATCGTGCGCAGTATTGCTGTTTCACAACCATCCCGGAACACGCACATGACCCCTGTACCGAAAGGAAAACCAATCACTGATATGTGCAGACATTCCAGACAATAACAAAAAGGAGTACAGACTAAAAGAATTACACAATACACAACCACGGGCTAAAATGTGCACTTCCTATTGAAATAAAGACAGGATGCAATATATATATGATAATGAACTAAAAGTGAAGTGCAAATGCGTGAAAACTAGCCCAGATGAGTCCGAAAATAGGTATAAAACATAGACTCATCAAGGTGCAACTTGGGAATTGGAATCCGCGATGAGAGAATCTCATCCTCAGCTGTTCTCCTAGACTCCCTGGTTAGTATTCTAGTTTCAAGAATTCTTCTATCTTGTCTCGTTCTCTATCCTCTTATTTTGTTCGTGTTCCAAGTTTCGGGATGAAACTTCCCTTTTGGAGGGGTGACTGTAACGCCCCTATTTTTTCGGCATTATTTACTCCTCTTGTTGACGTCATAATGACGTAAGGGCGTAACTTTAGCGTGCAGTTGATGGCGCGTCGCCGATAGTGCGTTTTCGCGTCTTTTTGATTCAGTCGGCTGAATTCATGAAACTTTGGCGGAAACGAAAATTTCACATTGGATAACTTTATTGATTAATTTGATTCTCGGGAAGTCCTTCTAAGGGCATGAGATTTCGTCGAACCAACCTTATTAGGTTTATTTTATTCTATTTTTTTCCCTGGGTGCTGTCTGAATTCGACAATCGTCGAGTGGAGCTCGACGATTGCCTTTTTCTTTCTGGCCACTGTCTGGGTTCGACGATCGTAGAGCGGAGTTCGACGATCGCTTTTCCTTTTGGTGCTGTCTGGGTTCGACGATCGTCGAGCGGAGCTCGACGATTGTTGGTTTCTTCTGGGCGCTGCTTGGAGTTCGACGATCGTCGAGCGGAGCTCGACGATTGTTAGTTCCTCTGTGAGTTTGTCGAGCTGAGCGGTTTGGTGTCGACACGGTTATGTCGACACCGCTGAGCTGAGCCGTCGGGTGTCGACACAGCTGTGTCGACACCGCTATGCCATCGGGTGTCGACACAGCTGTGTCGACACCGCTGTGCCGTCAGATGTCGACACAGTTGTGTCGACACCGCTGTGCCGTCGTGTGTCGACATAGTTGTGTCGACACCGCTGTGCCGTCGGGTGTCGACACAGTGGTGTCGACACAGCCGGGCCGGTTTTATTGAAACCGGTCCTCTTTGCTTTTGAGTATTTATACTTTCTACTTCTTCTTAATCTTTAAGCCGACCTAGAATTTCTCCTGCCTTCCGTACCAGAGCAGCGTGTAAGGAGAAGGTTGTCCGTCCGTGCTTCTTCCGGTGACCACCTACGTAGCTCTGGTGCTCGGATTTTCCAACCGATCGTAGATCTGGAAAGCTCTCGTCAAGAGCTGCGCCCTCGTGGTAATTTCTTCCCCGTTTCTCGAGATTTTCTTGTTAGGGTTTTCGGCCCTAACCGTTATTTGGGACATTTTCATCAAGATTTCGGCTTCTATCGCGACGTGTGGAGATTTGGAGAGTTTTTTCGGTAAATCGAGGTAAGTGGTGTTCTTCCTCTCCCTCTTATTCTTGATTCTACATTTTTGCCCTTTTTCTACACTTGTTTGAGTTTATCATGATTCGATTGTTGAGATACTTGTCCTGAAATTCTAAATTTTTCCCCCTTGGAATTGTGACTTGATGTCCCTAAAGCCTTAACCCCAAAATTCTAGTCCATTGCATTGGTAAACAAATTGGTTGTCGTGTTGTTATAACCATCGAGTCATTTTGTTCGTTTTTCTTATTAAACTTCACGTGCTGTACCTTGATGAAAGTGCAGCTAGATCTGATAAACTCTAGAGGGGGGTGAATAGAGTATATGGTGCTTGAAAACTTTTTACAACAATTATTGTAATCTGAGTGAACAGGGAAGCAACTATAAAATCTAATCACAAAATAACCTACAACAGAAATTAATCACAGATCTAAACAAATCACAGATCAATCAAAGCTAGAAACAAAAGATAAAGACAAGCAAGCTAGAAGACACAAGGAGCTATAGTGGTTCCCCTAAACTTGGGTACATCCACTCTTCTACCACCCTAGGTAGGAATCCACTGCAGGATGAGTTGATCAGGTGTCCTGGGCACCAATGAGCTTTTGATAAGGTGCTCAAAAACCAAATCAGATTTTTTGATCAGGTGTCTTGCCACCAATGAGCTTTTGACAAGGTGCTCAAAAACCAAGCTCAAACTTTTGAAGGGAGTTTGAGAAACCCTTTACAAAGATGGGGATGAGAGAGTTATGGAAGTCTTCTATTTCTCAGAACAGCTGAGAAGACTATGTGGATTTTATGTTGTCAAAGCTCCCCCTGAGTTCTTGAGATGTTCAGGAAATGAAGCTTTGCTGTAGGGTGATAGGCCTTCAGAAGTTGATCTCCAGCAAATGATGATTTCGGCAATAGCTGAAATGTTAGGTGTCTGGAGTTTTTGAAAGATGTTGGCCTTGAACACTTGAGTCAAAGGGGATCTGAAGATTTCAGATTTTTTGATCTCCTTTGGTGTGTGTTCTTGTATGAATTCCGTGAGACAGAGAATGTCTACAACACTTTCTCTCTTGAACAGTTGATTGTTGAGAAAGATGTTGTTCAGAGAATGTTGTAGCAGAGAATGTTTTGTTCTTCTTGTTCTGCTTATCTGTGATATGTATCTGTTAGAGAGATTCAAAAAGAACTTATGTTTTATTCTCTGGTTCTGAATAGAAAATGGTCCTCTGTCAAGAATAGCCGTTAGCCTGTCATTAATTGCATCCTTAATTGCAAATGTCTTCTAGAGGAAAGTCCAAAGAAACATTCCTTGATAATCCCTTGAAACTTGGTCCAGAATAAATGAAAACGGCTAGAAAATCTTATGAATTAATTGCTGAATAACTCCTTAACTGTTCTGAATTTGAATCTTGAAAAACCTTGAAGTCATCAGAAAAACGTCGAACTGAGCTCTGCTATCGTCGAACTGAGCTCAGCGATTTGGACTTAGACAGCAACAGAAATCGTCGATCTGAGCTCAAAGATCTTCGAACTGAGCTCAGAGATAGAGAAACAATACTGAGTCAAGATCGTCGAACTGAGCTCGCAGATCGTCGAATGGAGTTCGACGATTTGTTGAAGTTGAGCTCAGCGATCGTCGAATGGAGTTCGACGATTTGTCGAAGATGAGCTAGACGATCGTCGAATGGAGGTCGATGATTCGGCGTACTGAGCTCGACGATATGACTTAGTCTCCAAACTGAAAATCCTGGTCTTGAGGGCAGCTTCCAAACCTAAGTACTAACCCTTAGACTCAAATCTAATTGACCTTTAGAGCTATACAGGAGGTCAATAACAGGTTTCCTAAAGACATAGTGATCCTGACCCAAATTAGTAATAGGGTGTTCCAACAATCTCCCCCTATTTGGGTTAGGATTACTATTTACAGAACTTGGAAAAATTAAATAACAACATACAAAGCAACAAAACAGAAAAGCAATAAGCAGGACATAGTAGAACCACAGATATATATCATCCCAGACAGAAATCAGAAATAAAAATGATTGTCACCTTACGTAGTTATTTCTTCTCCTTGCTCTTTATAAGTTTGATTTCTCTATTGGGGTTAAGATCTTCCTTTTTGGATCTTGTGTCATCTGCTGCACCTAAAGAGGTTTTCTGTTTGGGCCTTGGAACTACAGCTTCAGGATGCAGCTCCATATATCTATCAGAATCAAAGAATTTGCTTGAAGCATATCTTTCCAATTCTTTCTTTCTCTGTTCAGACAATGTAGTGATGTTGGAGGAGTCTCTGCCTTGCTCTTTAGCTTTCTTAATTTGGTCCAGTGCAGCAAGCTCTTTCATCCTAGCAGTCCAAGCAGTTGGATTATTTTCAGGATCTTCAAAGGGCACTGGTGGCTCATATCTATTGGATGGATTATCTTGAGGAGGCCTGAATGAAACTACTTCCTTCAGCTTATAGGGAAAAGGATCTGAGGTTGTGTCTGATGAAGCTTGTCCTTCCTTGGAGTAAGGATGTTGCCTTGAATAACCTTTTGAATAAACCTGGACTTCCCTCTGGTTTCCTCTATAGTTTCCTCTTCTAGATTGAGAACCTCTAGACTGGCTTCCCCTATGATAAGATCTTGCATGTGGCTGATAGGGGGTTTGGCTTTTAGCATGAGGTTGAGCAGCTGAGCTTCCACCTGCACCTACATCGGGAGGAGGTGGTGGAGGAGGATGAGAATGATGAAACTGGGAAGATCCTTTTTCATACTTTCTCTTTTTCTTCATGGCTTTAAGTTGGTTCTTTGAATACTGCATCCAGTGCTCAGTTATGGGGCAGTCATGAAGAATGTAATATGGAATATCATTATTGTCCCTGACTTTGGCTGGAGGTACTCTTTTCATGGCTTTGCTCCTTGCCTTTCTCTTTCTGGTAATAGTGGCAGAGGAGTCATCAGAATCAATCCTGAATTCATCACTTTCAGAACTTTGCTCATCATATAGAGCATCAATCTTTTTCATGTAATCCTTCTGAAGTTAACTTGAAGCAGATGTAGCAGCAGTGGTTGGAGCAGCAGTAGATACAACACTAGTAACAGAAGTTGAAGCAGCAGCAGCAATAGAAATAGAAGTTGTAGCAGCAGTACTCTTAGAGGATGTAACAACAGTAATATTAGCAGTAGTAACAGCAGAAAGTATCATCAGCAAAAATAGAAAGCTCAAAATTATGTGCCTTTGTCATCTGCATATCCTTAGAGATTAACTCATCAGCAGTATTATTACTGACAGTAGCAGCAACAGGAATAGCAACCATATTCTCAGCAGGAGTAGCAGCAGCATTTACTGAATGGACAAAAGAATGAATAATGCTGGTGTCATAACATGAGAAGCGCACAATGGCCTTGGAAAGATCTTCTGATGGGTGAACTGCAATGTTCTCTGGAAGACAACTGAAATAGGCTGAATCAAACACTGATAGTAAGGACCTGATGTCCACTGGGAAGACTGCAATTGGAGGTGGAACTGGAGCTTGAGGAACAACAGTAGCAACAACAACTGAAGAAACAACAGCAGGCAAGCTAGCTTCATAGGGCATCTCCCCCTGCCTAGATTCAGAGAATGCTGGATCAAGGCACACTGATGAAGGGATTGCCTGAGGAAATATGGAGGATAGCCTGGCAGAAAGAGCTGCCACTGACTGAAGTAATGGAGCCAAGGAGGTCTCCAATAAAAGGGATAGCCTGGGGGCTAGCAATGCATATAACTTGTCAGCTAGGGCTGGAAGATCTACTTGCTCAGCAGGGACTGGAGTAGAGGTAGAGGATGGAGGTGGAGAAACAGGTGATGATGGTGGAGAGCTGGTGTATTGGGGAAGTGATGGTTGAGGTGTGGGTATAGTGGAGATGGAAGACAATGGAATTGAGATAGAGGGTGTGAAGGTGGGTTGATCAATGATCTCTTGTAGAAGTTCCTGGTAAGATGTTGATGAGGAGGGTAGCTCAGGAGGAGATGAGGGTGAGTCATCCATGAAGGAATCATCAATAAGATTGAAGCAGGGAATGGAGGGAGATGTGGCAATGTTTGGTTGAGGGTAGGAATATAATGGATGGAAGATTTCTTCTGTTGTTGGTAGAGTTGGAATTGGAGATGGTATAGATGTTGGAGAAGGGCTGAAGATGATGATAGTGGATGGAGTTTGAATGGTGGATGGAACTGGAGAAGATGGAATTGGAGGAGGAGGAGAGGCAGCAACAGGCAAGTCATCTGCAGGGGCAGAGACTTGAGGGGAAGTGATTATTATAGTCCTGGTGCCTGAAGGTGTGCTTGAAGAGGTCCTGCTGGGCTTGGTGATCTGCCTGTCCCATTTGCCAAATAGGGCACAGGACAATCTCTTAGATGCATTAATATGTATCCCAGATGATACAAGCAGAGTAGGGCATCTGTTCTGCAGAAAGAGGCCTAGAATCCTCCCAAAATTCACAAAATTCTTATTTATTTTCTTTTTAATGAGGTCAACGAAGACCTCTCCCCAGTTCAACTGTTTCTTGTCCACTATGGCTCCTATTAAGCATAGCTGATACCTAGAAATGGTATCATGTACTGAGTGCTTAGCCAACAAAACCTTCCCAACTACATCAGCCAAGAACCTGTACTCCACAACTAGGTTCTTCTTCAGCAGCTTGCTAGGGTTAGCTTCACAGTGACCCATTCTTGCAAGTAGATCAGTAAATTCCTCTCTAGATAGATCAACAGAATCTCTACCAGAACTTAACTCAAAAACTTCTGTCAGAAGAGCTGGAGTCAAGGGTACCTGGGTGCCAGAAATTGAACCAATTATGGTGTTTTGATCCTGGTTGTGGGCAATGTAGACCCACTCCTTAATCTCATCAACAGCAAGTTTGATCCTGGCAGTCATGATTGTAGCAAGTTTCTGCTCCTTGAACAACTCCAAAATATCCTGGAAGACTTGATCAGTGGTGCTGAAGGATTCCATGTCAATGTCGAATCCAGCATCGAACTTCATTGCGGCGAGAATAGCAACAGAAACGACCATGGTTACCTGCAAAAATCAACAAACAAAACGACCAAGTGTAGAAATGTTTGGAGGGAAAGAGAATTTTTGCAGAGAAATCGAAAGCGCAAAAGGAGAACGACGGCGAAAAATGAATTTTATATTAAGGTTCGACGCAGAAAAGGGAAGATCGTTGAACTCAGTTCGACGATCGGGGCTCCTAAAGGAATCTGAAGAGTCTTCAATATCGTCGATCTCCGTTCGACGATATTGGAGAGCATCGAGCTCTGTTCGACGATCATTCAGAGAAACAAATCGTCGACCGTCGTTCGACGATCGTTGAGAGAGTTCAGACTATCTGAGAAGCGCTGAACTCAGGTCGACGATTTCTAAAATCGTCGATCTCCGTTCGACGATCTGGGGGAAAATCGTCGAGCGCAGTTCAGAGACCAGAAAAACACTCTAGACACTAAGGAAAATCAAGATGTTTGCCTAGTCGTGGTCAATTTTTAAACTTTTAAAATCTTGGATATTATTTTAGATTTCCTCCATCTAACATTCCTAACTGATTTAGGAAGAAGGTGTGTTTCTTTTCATCCAGGGGTTTGGTGAAAATATCTCCCCTTTGTAAATCAGTTGGGATATATTGAAGTTCAATTTTATTCTTCTCAACATTATCCCTTAAGAAGTGATGCCTAATTTCTATGTGTTTTGTCCTACTATGGAGGACTGGATTTTGAGCTATAGAAATAGCACTGGTGTTATCACAAAAGATTTTAGACTTCTCTAAGTTGTAGCCATAGTCTAGGAGTTGGTTTTGAATCCACAAGATTTGCGAACAACAACTGCCTGCAGCCATATATTCAGCTTCAGCAGTTGAAGTTGACACAGAAGTTTATTTCTTGCAAAACCAAGAGACAAGTCTGTCACTAAGGAACTGACAAGTTCCACTGGTGCTTTTCCTGTCAATTCTGCATCCAGCATAATCAACATCAGAAAATCCAGTTAAATCAAATGCTGAATCTTTTGGATACCAGAGACCTAGATTTGGATAACTTTTAACATACCTGAGAATCCTCTTTACTAGTGTTAGGTGTGACTCTCTAGGGCTTACTTGGAACCTAGCACATTTACATGTAGCAAGCATTATATCTGGTCTACTAGCTGTAAGGTACAGTAAAGAGCCAATCATTGCTCTATATGTTGTCTGATCAACAGGTTTCCCATGTTCATCAGTATCCAATACAACATTAGTAGGCATAGGTGTTTTCATACAAGATGCTTCAGACATGCCAAATTTCTTAACCAATTCATTTGCATACTTGGTTTGAGAAATAAAGATGCCTTCAGCATGTTGTTTGACTTGCAATCCTAGAAAGAAGGATAGCTCACCCGTGCTACTCATTTTAAATTTAGAATGCATTAGGTTGGAAAACCTTCTGCACAATTTTGAATCAGTAGAACCAAAAATAATAACATCTACATAAATCTGTACTAGTAGGGTATGAGACTTATGGGTTCTAATGAAAAGAGTTTGGTCTACTCTACCCCTTATAAATCCATTTTCCAAAAGGAAGCATGCTAGGGTCTCATACCATGCTCTAGGAGCTTGCTTGAGACCATATAATGCTTTGTTCAACTTAAAAACATAATCAGGATAAGTTAGAGAGAAAAAACCTGGAGGTTGTCTGAGATATACTTCTTCTTTGATGTATCCATTTAGAAATTCACTTTTGACATCCATCTGATATACCTTGAAGCCTTTATGTGCTGCATAAGCTAAGAAGATTCTGATGGCTTCCAATCTTGCAACTGGTGCAAAAGTCTGGTCATAGTCTATGCCTTCTTCTTGAGAATATCCTTGAGCAACTAGCCTTGCCTTGTTCCTTACAATTACTCCTTGATCATTCAGTTTGTTTCTGAACACCCACTTTGTTCCAACAATGGAGTGATCCTTAGGATTTGGCACTAGTTCCCACACTTTCTTCCTTTCAAATTGATGCAGCTCTTCTTGTATTGCAATGATCCAATGTGGATCTTGCTCTGCATCTTGAATGAACTGAAGTTCAATTTGAGATAGGAAGCAGGTGTGCAACAGGTTTTGGTTGACCTGATTTCTGGTTTGCACACCAACTGAGATGTCTCCAATTATTTGGGAAATTGGATGGTCTCTTGATGTTACTAAATCAACAGGGGGTGTTGATTGTTCATCAACCTCTGTTGTTGTTTCCTCTTGTGGTACAACAACTGGCTCTTCGGGTTGTTTCTCTTCAATGTGTTGAATACTTTCTTCATCTTCACTGCTTTCCTCTTTTTGAGTAACCTGTAACTTGTTCAAGTCTTCAACAAGAGAATGTTCCTGCAAAGGTGTTATGGTAGAAGTGTTCTTCTCCTTGAAAGACATGTTAGATTCATCAAATGATATATGAACAGATTCCTCAATTTTTAGAGATGATTTATTATAAACCCTATAAGCCTTACTGATCATGGAGTATCCCAGAAACACTCCTTCATCAGCTTTAGCTTGAAATTTTGCTAAATATTTCTTGTCATTATAATGTATATAGCAAATACAACCAAAAACTCTAAAAAAATCAACTTTAGGTTTCTTCCCTTTGAGTAATTGATAGGGAGTCTTACCCTTTAGTTTATGTATCAAACTTCTATTCAGCACATAGTTGGAGGTTTTCACTGCCTCTGCCTAAAAAGGATAGATGAAGATGAGCATCTGACAACAATGTAGTGGCAGATTCAATAAGGGTTCTATTTTTCCTTTCAGCTACCCCATTTTGTTGAGGAGTTCTAGGAGTTGAGAAAGTATGCCTGATCCCTTCACTCTGACAGAACTCTTGCATAAGAAGAGAATCAAACTCTGTCCCATGATCACTTCTGATCAGGGCAATGTGAGTATTGAACTCAATCTGTATGCATTTGAGAAACTCTGTCAAACACTTAAAGTTATCAGACTTCTTCCTCAGAAAGAACACCCATGTGAATCTAGAGAAGTCATCTACAACTACTAAGGTGTAAGATTTCCCTCCGAGACTTTGTACTGTGATGGGTCCAAAAAGATCCATGTGTAACAGATACAATATCCTAGGTGAATCACTCTTATTAAGTGACTTAAAACTAATTTTAGTTTGCTTGCCTAATTGACAAGTCCTGTAGAGTCCTTCCTTCTTGTAGGGGCCAGAAGGTACTCCTCTAACAAGGTTGTCCTTTGATAGCCTAGCAATAGTTCTAAGGTTTAAGTGTCCTAGTCTCTTATGCCATAAAATATTAGGTCTACAGACAGAATTAAAAAGGCAAATATCTACATCTGTTGAAAGAAAATCTACTAGATAGATGTTACCTTTCCTTTTACCTGTCAACACAGTTGTGTTGTCCTCTGACTTTATCTTGTATAAGGCTTTGTTGAAAGTCACCTGTTAGCCTTCATCACATAGCTGACTGATGCTTATTAGATTGTGCTTCAGTCCTTCCACATAAGCTACCTTCTTGAATGTTACGGATCCAATCTGGACTGCACCATATCCTTTAGTTTGTCCAAAGTTTGAATCACCAAAAATAACTTTGGGTACAAGCTTGGCTTTAAAGGATGTGAGGTTGTCCTTGTTCCCTGTCATGTGCTTAGAGCACCCACTATCCAAGTACCATTGCTGGTTTGATGTTGGATAGGTCTTCACCTGCACATAAAATAATTCATTTGTTTTTGACCTAGTTTACCTTGGGCCTAGGTTGATAACCTTTAAACTCAGAAATGAAAGACATCCCAGGTTGACTCTTATAACCTTTAGGATGATATCTCCTTGGAGGTATTATCCATTCAGTATAAGGGTTAAAGATTTGGGATGAAGGACCCCTAGGATTGAATTTTGATTTACTCTTGAAGGAATTTCCAGAGCTCTGATCTCTGTTCGACGATCGTGGAACTGCGTTCGACGATCTTGGGTCAGATCGTCGAGCTCCGTTCGATGGTCGACTTTGGCAGAGTTCAGGAATTTGAGATCGTCGACCTGAGTTCGACGATTTTGCCTGAGATCGTCGATCTGCGTTCGGTGATCGTCGTGCTCCGTTCGACGATTTCTGCTGGAACTTAGTTTTATTGGGCAGATCAGAATTTTTCATAGCTACCTCTACAACTTCCTTTACTTTATCAGAAATGAACTTGATTGGGGTTGTTAGAACTATAGGTTGGCTGGATGAAGCACCCAAGCCCAGTGTACTATTAAATCTGGAGTTCACTATGCTTGTGATGTCCATCAGCTTGATACTTCTCCCATTAAGGGATTCTTCAAGCTTCTTGGCCTCAGATAGCTCACCTTTCAGTGAAGCTATCTGCTCCCTACAACACTCCAACTCCTGAGAGAGTTTGAGGTTTTCTGACTTTAAGGTATTATGTTCAGATAAATGATTTCTGAGAGAGATAATTTCTTTCTCAGATTTTAGCAGGTCTAAACATAATGTTTTAAACTCAGATTTAAAGTCCTCTGAATTGAAGTCAAATGAACTAATTACCTGGCCTTCTTCAAGTTGATTCTCTGAATCTGACTCTGAGTCTTCTTCATCTGAATTATGTTGTGAGGCATTGATTGTCATCATGCAGAACTCCTTCTCTTCTGCATCATCTTCATCATCACTGGAGCTGGATGATACTTCTGACTCCTCTTCAGTCTCACTCCAGGATTCAACAACAAATCCCTTTCTTGTGTGTTTGTTTTTGCTTGAGGAGGGTTTGCCATTGCCATTCCTCTTGAAGTCTTTCTCCTTTCTTCTTTCTTTCTTGTCCCTTCTGTCCTTGTTTTTGTTTTTTGGACAGTCAGGTACTATGTGCCCTGGTTTCCTGCAACCAAAGCAGATAATTTCCTTATTATTTGACTTATCATACCTTGGCTTATCATGCTCCTTATATGATCTCTTTCTGAAGTCCTTTCTGGACATCTTGTAAAATATTTTGGCCAATAGACTGAGCAGTTCATCATTGCCTGTGACTTTGTCTTCAGGCTGATCTTCAGTTGCTTTGAAGGCTATTGTCTTCTCTTTTCTTGTGGCTGGTGAAGCAGCCTTCTGCTCTTCTTCTCTATTTTTGATTAGCAGCTCATAAGATTTGAGCTTTCCTGTTGGAACACCCTATTACTAATTTGGGTCAGGATCACTATGTCTCTAGGAACCTTTACTTGACCTTCTGTATAGCTTAATAGGTCAATTAGAATTGAGTCTAAGGGTTAGAAGTCTAGGATTGGAAGCTGCCCTGGAGACCAAGCTTTTCTGTCTGGAGACTAAGTCTGATCGTCGAGCTCAGCACGACGATTCGTCGAACTCCGATCGACGATCGTCTAGCTCAACTTCGACAGATCGTCGAGCTCCACTCGACGATCGCTGAGCTCAACTTCATAATATCGTCGAACTCCATTCGACGATCGGTGAGCTCAGGTCGACGATTTTGACTCTGCTTTGGATCTTTATCTCTGAGCTCAGTTCGACGATCTTTGAGCTCAGATCGACGATATTTTTGCTGCTTGAGTTTTCCAGTTCGCTGAGCTCAGCTCAACGATAGCAGAGCTCAGTTCGACGATTTCAGATAACTTCCAGAATTCAAATTCAAATCAGTCAGGAGTTATTCTGCAATTAATTCAGAGATTTGCTAGCCGTTTTCATTTACTTCTGGACCAAGTTTCAAGGGACTTTTCAAGGAATAATTCTGTGGACTTTCCTCCAGAAGAGTTTTTGCAATTAAGCATGCAATCAATGCAGACCAACGGCTATCCTTGACAGAGAATGACATTCTATTCTGGAACAGAGAATAAAAGACAGGATGTTTTTTGAATCTACATTCACGAGAAAAAAAAAGAAGACACACAATACAGAATACTGAAAGATACTCAAAAGTTTTCTGTCAAAAAGAATTCTGAAGAACACTCATCAAAGAGATCAAGCTTTCAAAAATCTTCAGATCTCTTCAGCTCTAAAAGTGTTCCAGGCCAACATCATTTCAAGACTCCAGACACTCAATATTTCAGCTTGCTGAAATCATCTATTGCTGGAGTTCTATCTTTGAAGGCCTATCACCCTCAGCAAAGCTCTTCTTCCTGAAGATCTCAAGGACTCAGGGGGAGCTTTGACATCAATCCACTTAGTCTTCCCAGTTGGTTGAGAAAGAGAAGACTGCCATAACTCTCTCACCCCCACTCTGTAAAGGGTTTCTCAAACTCCCTTCAAAAGTTTGAATCTGGTTTTTGAGCACCTTGTCAAAAGCTCATTGGTGGCAAGACACCTGATCAAAAAATCTGCTTTGGTTTTTGAGCACCTTATCAAAAGCTCATTGGTGCCCAGGACACCTGATCAACTCATCCTGCAGTGGATTCCTACCTAGGGTGGTAGAAGAGTGGATGTACCCAAGTTTGGGGAACCACTATATTCCCTTGTGTCATCTGGTTTTGGCTTGTTTTCTTTTTGTTTATGGCCTTGATTTTTCTGTGCTTAGTATTTGCATAGCTCTGTACTGTGATTAGATTTATTTCTGCTTCCCTGCTCACACATATTAAAACAATTGTTGTAAAAGTTTGCAAAAGCTTTTAAAGCACCATATACTCTATTCACCCCCCCCCCCTCTAGAGTATATCAGATCTAGTTGCTCTTTCAATTGGTATCAAAGCCAGGTTGGTTAATCATACCATATCTGATTGGTTGTACAGGCCAACACCTGAACCCCAAGATCCCAAACTAGATCTGTTTTTCTTCTGTATTTTATTATTAGTTTTTGTTTGCACAAATCATGGCCCAAAACAAAGATTATGCTAGCACCAGACCTCCAGTGTGCAATCTTTCCAAGTTTGCACTTTGGAAAGCAAGGATTAGACTTTACATGAATTCCATTGACGAAGATATTTTTAATTCTGTTTTGACAGTGTGTCCAAGACCCCCAGAGAGCACAAGTACAAATGCTGTTCCACCTCCATCAGGAACAGATACTGACATCAAAAAATGGAAAGTAGCTGATGCCAAGGCTATGAACATTCTAGCTCAGACAATGTCAGATGACATTTTTCAAAAGGTAGCTGAATGCAATTCAGCCAAGGAGATTTGGGACAAGCTCTCAGAAATAGTCTCAGGCTCAGCTGATGAGAGAAAGGACAGAAGATCCCATCTCATCTCCCAATATGAGAACTTCAAGAAGGGAGAGACTGAGTCAGTGGGAGACATGTACAACAGATTGAGTCTAATTGTCAGTGAACTAAGGACATTGGACAAAGAGATTTCTCTGACAGAACTTAATGACAAGATCCTAATGTGCTTCCCCAGCACTTGGGATTCAAGAATCTGGCCAATTAAGGATGTCAGAAGTCTGAATGAAATCACCACTGAAGCCTTGTTGGGTAAGCTCAAATCTTATGAGCTACTTATCAAGAATAGAGAGGAAGAACAGAAGGCTGCTTCACCAGCCACAAGGAAAGAGAAGACCATAGCCTTTAAGGCAACTGAAGATCTGCCTGAAGATAAGAGCACAGGCAATGATGAACTACTCAGCTTGTTGGCCAAAAGATTCTACAAGATGGCCAGAAAGGACTTCAGAAGAAGATCATACAACGAGCAGGACAAGCCAAGGTATGACAAGTCCATTAGCAACAATAAAGATATTATCTGCTTTGGTTGCAGGAAACCAGGGCACATAGTTCCTGACTGTCCAGAGAACAAGATCAAGGACAGAAGGGACAGAAAAGAAAGAAGAAAGGAGAAAGACTCCAAAAGGAATGGAAGTGGCAAACCTTCTTTAAGCAAAAATAAGCATACAAGAAAAGGGTTTGTTGCTGAATCCTGGAGTGAGACAGAAGAGGAGTCAGAAGCCTCTTCTAGCTCAAGTGATGATGAGGATGATGCAGAAGAAAAGGAGTTCTGCATGATGGAAATCAATGCCTCACAGAACAATTCAGAGGAAGAGGAGTCAGAGTCAGACTCAGAGACTCAACATGAAGAAGATCAGGTAATTGGTTCTTTTGATTTTACTTCAGAAGATTTTAAATCTGAATTTAAATCACTATGTTTAGACCTACTAAAGTCTGAGAAAGAGATTATCTCTCTCAGAAATCAATTATCTGAACACAATGGTTTAAAGTCAGAAAACCTCAAACTCTCTCAGGAGTTGGAGAACTGTAGGGAACAAATAGCTTCACTGAAAAGTGAGCTCTCTGAGGCCAAGAAGCTTGAAGAATCCCTTAATGGGAGAAGCATCAAGCTGATGGACATCACAAGCACAGTGAACTCTAGATTCAACAGTACACTGGGCTTGGGTGCTTCATCCAGCCAACCTATAGTCCTAACAACTCCCATCAAGTTTATTTCTAACAAGGGAAAGGGAGTTGTAGAGGTTGCCAGGAAAAATTCTGATCTGCCTCAGAAAACTAAGTCCCAGCAAAAATCGTCGAACGGAGATCGACGATCGCCGAATGAAGATCGACGATCGCCGAACGCAGCTCGACGATCTCAGGAAAAATCGTCGAACGCTGATCGACGATCTCAGCCAGAGTCATCGAACGCAGGTCGACGATCACATATACCTGACCTCACCCATAGTCGACCGTCGAACGGAGCTCGACGATCTGACCCAAGATCGTCGAACTCAGCTCCAAGATCGTCGAACAGAGGTCAGAACTCTGGAAACTTGTTTAAAGGCAAATCAAAATTGAATCCTAAGGGTTCTTCATCCCAAACCTTTAACCCTTATACTGAATGGATTATACCTCCAAGGAGATATCATCCTGAAGGATATAAGAGTCAACCTGGGATGTCTTTCATTTCAGAATTTAGAGGTTATCAACCTAGGCCCAAGGTAAACTGGGTCAAAAACAAATGAATTGTTTTATGTGCAGGTGAAGACCTATGCAACATCTTACCAGCAATGGTATTTGGATAGTGGGTGCTCTAAGCACATGACAGGGAACAAGGACAACCTCACTTCCTTTAGAGCCAAGCTTGGACCCAAAGTTATCTTTGGTGATTCCAACTTTGGACAAACTAAAGGATATGGTGCAGTCCAGATTGGTTCAGTAACCTTCAAGAAGGTAGCCTATGTGGAAGGACTGAAGCACAACCTAATCAGCATCAGTCAGCTATGTGATGAAGGCTACCAGGTGACCTTCAGCAAAACCTTATGCAGAATCAAGTCAGAGGACAACACAACTGTGTTGACAGGTAAAAGGAAAGGTAACATCTATCTAGTAGATTTTCTTTCAACTAATATAGATATTTGCCTGTTTAACTCTGTCTGTAGACCAAATGTTTTATGGCATAAGAGACTAGGACACCTAAACCTTAGAACTATTGCTAGGCTCTCCAAGGACAACCTTGTTAGAGGACTACCTTCTGGCCCCTTCAAGAAGGAAGGACTCTGCAGGGCTTGTCAATTAGGCAAGCAAACTAAAAACAGTTTTAAGTCACTTAATAAGAGTGATTCACCTAGGATATTGTATCTGTTACACATGGATCTATTTGGACCCATCACACTACAAAGCCTAGGAGGGAAATCCTACACTTTAGTAGTTGTAGATGACTTCTCTAGATTCACTTGGGTGTTCTTTCTAAGGAAGAAGTCTGATAACTTTAAGTGTCTGACAGAGTTTCTCAAATGTATACAGATTGAGTTCAATACTCACATTGCCCTGATCAGAAGTGATCATGGGACAGAGTTTGATTCTCTTCTTATGCAAGAGTTCTGTCAGAGTGAAGGGATCAGGCATACTTTCTCAGCTCCTAGAACTCCTCAACAAAATGGGTTAGCTGAAAGGAAAAATAGAACCCTTATTGAATCTGCCACTACATTGTTGTCAGATGCTCATCTACCTCTATCCTTTTGGGCAGAGGCAGTGAACACCTCCAACTATGTGCTGAACAGAAGTCTGATACATAAACTAAAGGGAAAGACTCCCTATGAATTACTCAAAGGGAAGAAACCTAAAGTTGACTATTTCAGAATTTTTGGTTGTATTTGCTACATTCACAATAATGACAAGAAATATCTAGCAAAATTCCAAGCCAAAGCTGATGAAGGAGTGTTTCTGGGATACTCCATGATCAGCAAGGCCTATAGGGTCTATAATAAATCATCTTTGAAAATTGAGGAATCTGTTCATATTTCTTTTGATGAAACTAACATGTCTTTCAAGGAGAAGATTTCTTCTACCATAGAACCTTTGCAGGAACTCTCTCTAGTTGAAGATATGAACAAGTTACAGGTTGCTCAAGAAGAAGAAAGCAGTGAAGATGAAGGGAATGCCTCACATATTGAAGCACAATCTGAAGAGCCAGTTGTTGTACCACAAGAGGAAACAACAACACAGGTTGGTGAACAATCAACACCCCCTGTTGATTTAGTAACATCAAGAGACCATCCAATTTCCCAAATAATTGGAGAAATCTCAACTGGTGTGCAAACCAGAAATCAGGTCAACCAAAACCTGTTGCACATCTGCTTTCTATCTCATATTGAACCTCAGTCCATTCAAGATGCAGAGCAAGATCCACATTGGATCATTGCAATGCAAGAGGAATTGCATCAATTTGAGAGGAACAAAGTATGGGAACTAGTGCCAAAGCCTAAGGATCATTCCATTGTTGGAACAAAATGGGTATTCAGAAACAAACTGGATGATCAAGGAGTAATTATAAGGAAAAAGGTAAGGCTAGTTGCTCAGGGATATTCTCAAGAAGAAGGAATTGACTACGACCAGACTTTTGCACCTGTTGCAAGATTGGAAGCCATCAGGATATTTCTATCTTATGCAGCTCACAAAGGCTTCAAGGTTTATCAGATGGATGTCAAAAGTGCTTTCTTAAATGGAGACATCAAAGAGGAAGTCTATGTCAGACATACTCCAGGTTTTATCTCTCCAACTCTTCCTGATTATGTTTTTAGACTGAACAAAGCATTATATGGTCTCAAGCAAGCTCCTAGAGCATGGTATGAGACCCTAGCATGCTTTCTCTTGGAAAATGGTTTTATAAGGGGTAGAGTAGACCAAACTCTTTTTATTAGAACCCATAAGTCTCATACCCTACTAGTACAAATTTATGTAGACGATATCATTTTTGGTTCTACTGACTCAAAATTGTGTAGAAGGTTTTCTAACCTGATGCATTCTAAATTTGAGATGAGTAGCATGGGTGAGCTGTCCTTCTTCCTAGGATTGCAAGTCAAACAACATGCTGAAGGCATCTTTATTTCTCAAACCAAATATGCTAATGAACTGGTTAAGAAATTTGGTATGTCTGAGGCATCTTGTATGAAAACACCCATGCCTACCAATGCTGTATTGGATGCTGATGAACATGGGAAACCTGTTGATCAGACAACATATAGAGCAATGATTGGCTCTTTACTGTATCTTACAGCTAGTAGACCAGATATAATGTTTGCTACATGTATATGTGCTAGGTTCCAAGTAAGCCCTAGAGAGTCACACCTAACATTAGTAAAGAGGATTCTCAGGTATGTTAAAAGTTGTCCAAATCTAGGCCTCTGGTATCCAAAAGATTCAGCATTTGAGTTAACTGGATTCTCTGATGCTGATTATGCTGGATGCAGAATTGACAGGAAAAGCACCAGTGGAACTTGTCAGTTCTTTGGTGATAGACTTGTTTCTTGGTTTTGTAAGAAACAAACATCTGTGTCAACTTCAACTGCTGAAGCTGAATATATGGCTGCAGGCAGTTGTTGTTCACAAATTTTGTGGATCCAAAACCAACTCCTAGACTATGGTTACAACTTAGAGAAGTCTAAAATCTTTTGTGATAACACAAGTGCTATTTCCATAGCTCAAAATCCAGTCCTCCATAGTAGGACAAAACACATAGAGATTAGACATCACTTCTTAAGGGATAATGTTGAAAAGAACAAAATTGAACTACAATATATCCCAACTGATTTACAAAGGGGAGATATTTTCACCAAGCCTTTGGATGAAAAGAAACACACCTTCTTCCTAAATCAGTTAGGAATGTTAGATGGAGGAAGCCTTAAGTAATATCCAATCTTTTGAAAGCTTAAAAATTGACCAAGACTAGGCAAACATTCTGATTTTCCTTGGTGTCTAGAATCTTTCTGATCTCTGAACTACGCTCGACGATTTCCCCTAAGATCGTCGAACGGAGATCGACGATTTCCAAAAATCGTCGAACTGAGTTCAGCGCCTCTCAGATAGTATGAACTATCTCTTCCGGTCAACGATCGTCGAACGGCGCTCGACGATCTTGTTCTCTGCACGATCGTCGAACGGAGCTCGACGCTCTCCAATATCGTCGAACGGAGATCGACGATGTTGAAAACCTTTCAGATTCCTTTAGAAGCCTCGATCGTCGAACTGAGTTCAACGATCTTTCCAATTCTGCGTCGAACCCTAATATAAAACTCATTTTTCGCCGTCGTTCTCCCTTGCGCTTTCGATTTCTCTGCAAGGATTTTCTTTCCCTCCAAACAGTTCTACGCTTGGTCGTTTTGTTTGTTGAATTTTTGCAGGTACAATGGCTGTGTCCATTGCAGTTCTAGCCGCAATGAAGTTCGATGTTGGATTCGACATTGATATGGAATCTTTCAACACCACTGATCAAATCTTCCAAGATATACTGGATTTATTCAAGGATCAGAATCTGTCTGCCCTCATGACCACTAGAATCAAGCTTGCTTCAGATGAGATAAAGGAGTGGGTCTATACTGCTCATAATCAAGACAACTCCACAATAGTTGGGTCCATTACTGGAACTCAGGTACCTCTAACCCCCACCATTTTAACAGAGGTTTTTGGACTAAGAAATGGAGATGATACTGCTGAGTTATCTGGAGAGGAGTTTTCTGACATGCTTGCCAGGATGGGTCATCCAGAGGGAAACCCTAGCAAGTTATTCAAGAGGAACCTGTCTGTTGAATACAGGTTCCTAGCAGATGTGGTAGGGAAAGTGCTGCTGGCAAAGCACTCTGCACATGATACCATATCCAGATACCAGCTCTGCCTCATGGGAGCTCTGGTGGATAAGAGAAGTTTGAACTGGGGAGAGGTCTTCTTTGACCTAATAAAGAAGAAAATAAACAAAAGCTTTGTTAACTTTGGAAGGATTCTTGGAGTCTTCCTGCAAAACAGGTGCCCTGCCTTGCTGGTCTCCTCTGGAGTGCACATAAATGCCTCCAAGAGACTCACCTGTGCCCTATTTGGCAAGTGGGACAGGCAAATCAGCAAGCCTGGCAGGCCCTCCTCAAGTGCTCCTTCAGGCACCAGGACTCATAGAGTCACTCCCCCACAGGTCTCTACTCCTGCAGCTGACCTGGCTGTTGCTGTTGCTGCCTCTTCTCCTCCTCCAATTCCAACCCTACCTCTTCCATCCACCATTCCAGCTCCATCCACCATTACCATCTCTAGCCCATCTCCAACAACAATTCCATCTCCAGAACCCATTCTGCCTCCACCAGTAGACCACTTCCACCCTCTGTTCTCATACCCTCCACCAGATGTCACCTCTTCTCCCTCCATTCCATCCTTCACCCTCCTGGATGACTCCTATATGGATGATTCCCCATCCTTTCCTCCAGAATTACCCTCCTCCTCAACTTCATTCCAAGATCTCCTCCACCATATCATTGACCAAACCACTTTCACCCCATCCATATCCATCCCCTTGTCCTCCATTTCCACCATCCCAACACCTGAGCCATCCATTCCACTCTCCAGCCCTCCACTTCCAGCATCCTCAGCTATCCCCATTCCATCTACCTCTGCTCCTATTATTGAGCCAGTAGACCTCTCAGCCCTAGCTGACAAGTTGTATGAGCTAATTGCCCCCAGGCTCTCTCTACTCTTGGAGACCTCATTGGCTCCTCTACACTTGTCAGTGGCAGCCCTCTCTGCCAGGCTTTCCTCCCTCCTTCCTCAGGCAGCACCACCAGCAGTTTGCCTTGATACAGATGTCTCTGCATCTAGGCAGGGGGAGATGCCCTATGAAGCAAGCCTTCATGCTGTTGCTGCTGCTGTTTCTGCTCCTGCTGCTGATGATACTGCTACTGCTGCTGATGTTTCTGTGTCTGCTGCCCCCTCTGCTACTGTTGCTGTGCCTCCAGATTGTCAGACTCCTACTGCAGTTTTTGTAATTGACCTAAGGTCTTTGCTATCTGCCTTTGACACTGCCTTCTTCAACTGTTTGCCAGAGAGAAATACTGTCCAGCCCACAGAAGATTTATCCAAGGCATTGGTGCCTGTCTCTTGCTGTGACCCCAGCATTATCTTCTCTTTTACACATTCAGTGATTGCTGCTTCTGAAGATGTTGCTGCTGCTGCTGCTGTTAAAGAAAACACTGACTTTGCTTCTGAAATTGTTGATACTGTTGAGATTGCTCACACTGCTGCTGAAATCCTAATTGCTTCTGATGAGCCAATTTCCAAGGATCTTCTGATGTCAGAGGCCACTGGTTTTGAGCCTGCTGCAGTTTTTGATGTTGTTTCTACTGTTAGTGAAATTTCTGCTGATGATAGTGAGACAATTGCTTCTGTTGCACCCTCTCCATTTGCTGCTCCATCTGCTGCTGTCACCTCTACTGCTGTTGTTATTGTTCCTGCTTCACCTCCTGTATCTGCTGCTATTCAGCTGAAGAAAGATTTGATGAAGAGAATTGATGCTCTATATGATGCCCAGAGTTCTGAATCTGATGAGTTCAAGACAGACTCTGATGACTCTTCTGCCACTATTGCAAGGAAAAGGAAAGCTAGGAGCAAGGCTATGAAAAGGGTCCCTCCTGCAAAAGTCAAGGATGATAATGATATTCCTTATTACATTCTGCATAACTGCCCCATCACAGAACATTGGATGCAATATTCTAAAAATCAGCTCAAGGCTATGAAGAAGAAGAGAAAGTATGAAAAGGGCTCCTCCCAGTTCCAGCACCCTCATCCTCCTCCACCACCTCCTCCTGATGCAGGTGCAGGTGGCAGCTCTGCAAGTCAAGCCCCAGCTAGAAGCCAGGCTCCCTATCAACCCCATGCCAGATCCTACCAAAGGGAAAGCCAGTCTAGGGGTTCTTATTCTAGGAGAGGAGGATACATGGGTAATCAAAGAGATTTTCAGGTTTATTCCAAAGGGTACTCCAAGCATCACCCATATTCTAGGGGAGGACATGGTTCTTCTGATACTACTTCTGGTCCCTTCCCCTACAAGCTAAAAGAGACAGTGTCTGCCAGGCCTCCTCAAGACAATTCTTCCAACAGGTATGAGCCACCTGTACCATTTGAGGACCCTGAAAAGAATCCATCTGCTTGGACTGCTAGGATGAAGGAGTTGGCTGCACTAGATCAGATCAAGAAGGCCAGAGAGCAAGGTTTAGACACTTCAAATATTTCTACAATGTCAGAGCAAAGACAAAAGGAACTAGACAAATATGCTTCCAACAAATTCTTTGATGCTGAGAGATATATGGAGTTGCATCCTGCTGCTGTGGTCCCCAAATCTTATTTCCAAGGTCCTGAGTTCACTGACTATCAGACTGAGTCTATTGTACATGTCTCCAACTGATTCAGTTTCTCCCTTCTTGAAATTCTCATATTGAGATATGAGGTGGGATCTCGTGTCCTTTCTCTCATCAGCTGAGCCTGAGACTATTTCAGAGAGTTTATCCCAGATTTCCTTTGCTGAATTGCATTCAGCCACCTTTTGAAAGATGTCATCAGACATGGTCTGGGCTAAGATATTCATAGCCTTTGCATCAACTACCTTCCACTTCTTGATATCAGCATCTGTTCCTGATGGAGGTGGAACAACATTTGTACTTGAGTTCTCTGGAGGTCTTGGACAGACTGTCAAAACAGAATTAAAATATCCTCGTCAATAGAATTCATGTATAATCTAATCCTTGCTTTCCAAAGTGCAAACTTGGATAGATTGCACACTGGAGGTCTGGTGCTAGCATAATATTTGTTTTGGGCCATGATTGGTGAAAACAAAATCTAATAATAAACTCAAAAGAAAACAGATCTAACTAGGAATCTTTGGGTTCAGGTGTTACCATGTGCAACCACCAAGGTGTGGTATGTTTAACCAACCTGGAAGATGTGGTATTTTTAACCAACCTCCTCTGATACCAATTGAAAGTGCAGCTAGATCTGATATACTCTAGAGGGGGGTGAATAGAGTATATGGTGCTTGAAGACTTTTTACAATAATTGTTGTAATCTGAGTGAACAGGGAAGCAACTATAAAATCTAATCACAAAATAACCTACAACAGAAATTAATCACAGATCTAAACTAATCATAGATCAATCACAGCCAGAAACAAAAGATAAAGACAAGCAAGCCAGAAGACACAAGGATCTATAGTGGTTCCCCTAAACTTGGGTACATCCACTCTTCTACCACCCTAGGTAGGAATCCACTGCAGGATGAGTTGATCAGGTGTCCTGGGCACCAATGAGCTTTTGATAAGGTGCTCAAAAACCAAATCAGATTTTTTGATCAGGTGTCTTGCCACCAATGAGCTTTTGACAAGGTGCTCAAAAACCAAGCTCAAACTTTTGAAGGGAGTTTGAGAAACACTTTACAGAGATGGGGATGAGAGAGTTATGGAAGTCTTCTCTTTCTCAGAACATCTGAGAAGACTATGTGGATTTTATGTTGTCAAAGCTTCCCCTGAGTTCTTGAGATGTTCAGGAAATGAAGCTTTGATGTAGGGTGATAGACCTTCAGAAGTTGATCTCCAGCAAATGATGATTTCAGCAACAGTTGAAATGTTAGGTGTCTGGAGTCTTTGAAAGATGTTGGCCTTGAACACTTGTGTCAAAGGGGATCTGAAGATTTCAGATTTTTTGATCTCCTTTGGTGTGTGTTCTTGTATGAATTCCTTGAGACAGAGAATGTCTACAGCACTTTCTCTCTTGAATAGTTGATTGTTGAGAAAGATGTTGTTCAGAGAATGTTGTAGCAGAGAATGTTTTGTTCTTCTTGTTTTGCTTATCTGTGCTGTGTATCTGTTAGAGAGATTCAAAAAGAACTTATGTTTTATTCTCTGGTTCCGAATAGAAAATGGTCCTCTGTCAAGAATAGCCGTTAGCCTGTCATTAATTGCATCCTTAATTACAAATGTCTTCTGGAGGAAAGTCCAAAGAAACATTCCTTGATAATCCCTTGAAACTTGGTCCAGAATAAATGAAAACGGCTAGAAAATCTTATGAATTAATTGCTGAATAACCTCTTAACTGTTCTGAATTTGAATCTTGAAAAACCTTGAAGTCATCAGAAAAACGTCGAACTGAGCTCTGCTATCGTCAAACTGAGCTCTACTATCGTCGAACTGAGCTCAGCGATTTGGACTTAGACAGCAACAGAAATCGTCGATCTGAGCTCAAAGATCGTCGAACTGAGCTCAGAGATAGAGAAACAATACTGAGTCAAGATCATCGAACTGAGCTCGCAGATCGTCGAATGGAGTTCGACGATTTGTTGAAGTTGAGCTCAGCGATCGTCGAATGGAGTTCGACGATCTGTCGAAGATGAGCTAGACGATCGTCGAATGGAGGTCGACGATTCGTCGTACTGAGCTCGACGATATGACTTAGTCTCCAAACTGAAAATCCTGGTCTTGAGGGCAGCTTCCAAACCTAAGTACTAACCCTTAAACTCAAATCTAATTGACCTTTAGAGCTATACAGGAGGTCAACAACAGGTTTCCTAAAGACATAGTGATCCTGACCCAAATTAGTAATAGGGTGTTCCAACACTTGAAATGCTCTTATGCAGTCTACTTGGTTGGTTATCCCTTGAGTTTATGATGAATAAAAAAAACAAATGAACCCTTCTTGTAAAATTATGTAACTAAAGAAACACAGATGGACTGTGCGCGTTGGGGTCCTCCCTCGGCATAGTGGCCTTATACTCAGATGAACTGTGCGCGTTGGGGTCCTCCCTCGGCATAGTGTTTAATACTCAGATGAACGGTGCGCGTTGGGGTCCTCCCTCGGTATAGTGCTTAAATGCTCTGATAGACTGTGCGCGTTGGGGTTTCTCCCTCGGCATAGTAATTATTAATGAAAGATTGAACTTCTGTTGCTGGTGCTTTTTCTGTCTTGTTAAGGTGTTTAGCCTTTCTTGCTAGGCTAGTTTTACTGTTGCTTACTTTTACTCTGCTGACTGTTTTGTTGCAGTCACTTTTCATTCTCCTTCACTTTGAGGTTTGTGTAGTCTACTTTTACTCTTGCACTACTTGTTACTGATTGTCTCTTAGATATCTGCAAGGAGAAAATAACCAAACTAACAATTCAACAAGGCAAGTATACCTATCAAAATGCAGCTAGGGGACACAAGTGTCGTATTAAAATCCGGGAATAGTTGAGTAAGCTTACTCACACGAAATCTATTATTTTATCGACGGAAAAATTAGGTTTTTTTAGAAGAAAGCTAAACGTACTAAAGGAAGAGAACTACTTGCAATGAAAGAGAGCTACTTGCATGAAAAGATAAACAGAGCTAAAAGAGCGATTAAACTTAAGCTTAGTAACGATGAGGGGAAAATGCACTCGATCAGAAATCACCTCTGCAAGAGTGGTTAGAAAAATACGATAAATAAACCTAAGCTAATTAGGGTAAAGGTCCTTGACCGTGGAGGTTCCATGAATATTGACACGCTTCTCTCGAAGGCCGTGCCTAACTGAGTTTAGGAAGGTCCGACCGACTCTCGCCTAAATCGGAGGCCTAAAACTCGCTTTACGCGGTGAACCCCGCTATTGGATTTTACTCCAATCCGGGAGATTTGAACGTCTGCCTCTCTCGAGGGATGCGAACAAATCCCTTTACTCTTGAGTGCTCATTTCAAACTTTCGGCCTCTCGGCTAGCCCAGAATGAAAGCAAAGGTGGAGAGTATATATCGATGATATACCTCCAACCCGTGATAAATCAAGAGTAATTCAAAGCTAAACCCTAAAAAGAAAAGGTAAGATTCAAAGCATCATAACCTAATCACTCGAACCTCGGATCATCAAGATCGAGTACATGGAGGATTAATTAGTCATGGTGAGGTGGAAGAGGGGGGATTAGTAGAAGAAGAATAATAAAAACAGAGCAGAAACGAAAAAGAAAACAACACTTTTTATTAATGGAAACAGGGATCTTACAGCTTGAAAACCAGAGATTACAAGTGCATGGAAAGGTAAACTACACTATCATTAACATTATACTACAGAACGAAGCTAGGAACTAATAAAGGGAAAGCATAAAGCTAGAGCTAAGAACTAAAAATAAAGAGACATGCTTAAAAAAGTTCAAAAATACAAAGGACAGAACCTCCCCTCTCAATCCGAGGGTCCCTAAACCCTTAGAGTTGGGCTCTATTTATAGAATTTTTCGGGTCGGGTCACGCCCCCCTGTCACGCCCTGGTCGGGCGTGACCCTGGGGCGTGACACATTCGGCGCGACTTTTTCGGGCTGGAATTTAATTCTGACGAAGTAGTTTAGGTACACGCCCACAAGTCACGCCCTGGTGGGGCGTGTACCTGGGGCGTGTTCTTTGCGGCGTGACTTTGTTGAGCTGAAATTGAATGCTGGAGGTGACGGGCGGAATTGCTGAAGTACACGCCCATATGTCACGCCCGGGTCAGGCGTGACCCTGGGGCGTGACACTTTCGGTACGATTGTGGAGCGGGAAAAATGAGCGCACTGCGGCGATTCCTCGGAACCTGGGGACACGCCTCTAGAACATGCCCGTGTCGGATGTGACACGGGCGTGACCGAGGGCGTGTACACTAAGTTTCCACGGAATGTAGTTTCGGACCAATTGCTTCATTCCTCTGGGTTACACGCCCTAGGTACACGCCCTGGTAGGGCGTGACCTTGGGGCGTGTCACAGCAAAATTCGGCTGAAAGCCGTGAAAACCTGCAAAAAGCAGAAAAAATGCATTAGCGACAAAAATATATACAAAGGGGAATCAAAATAAGTACTTTACAAGACATGATTTGCTTTAAAACCCCGAAAATATCCTAATAAAATTGACTGCAAACCGTATTATCAAATTCCCCCAAGCTTAAGTTTTGCTTGTCCCCAAGCAAAGATATAAAGACTAGCTAATCATAAAAAGTGACTAATTCAAAAAGTTTTAATCATACTTACACAAGTACTATGCGAAATTCTAGGTAGGGAGAATGTAAAACGTAAATCTAAAACAATTATTTTGGTATGGTTTAACTTTTATAAAATTTACTTAATAAAAATAAATCATCCAGAATTTTGACGAAATTCTTTAAATAGATTTAAGCAAGGCAATGAAAATGAAAAGAACGTATTGAGTTATTACTAGATCCAAGCAACGCATTATAATTATATCAATTAAATACCAAAAATCTAAGTTTAAATCCAAAACTAAAACTGATTTACTTTTCTTCTTTTCGTAGTTGTTAAATAAAATTAAAAAAAAGGCGTGAATCAAAAGGACTTAATAGGACCGAAACATTTGTTTTAGGAATATGAATAGGAGTGGAATTCAAATATAATCATGGAGGCTTAAAAATCACACTAAACCAAAACAACGAGTTTCAAAAAAAATAAATTTATTTTAAACAAAATATGTATAAATAAATTTATTTATTTTTTCTTTGTGATTATTTATCTCTTTTTTTATTATTATTATTTTCATTCATTTTTTCTCTTTTTTTCAATACATTGCTTTTGAGTACACTTTTTTCAACAATTTCTCCAAAGATAACACAAAATTTCCTATCAAAAAAAATTAGCGTGATTAGATAGGTAGGAATTTGGGCTTTGGTGAAAATGAAATGCTGTGTGGAGTTATCAAATGAATTTGGAAAAAAGGCTCAAAAGCGGCTAACTAGTGGTAAAAGAGTTTAGGTTGGCAGGAAAGCTCAAACGTAAGCAAAAATGGCCTAAATCATTTTCACGCTTTTTTTTAATTTATTTAAAACATAGAGTCGATAAATTTCAAAAAGCAAGTTCGAGATAATAAAAGAAGATTGATGAAATTTTCTTGAAAATAAAAATAATATGTGACTTGGATCGTTCATATCTACTACGTTATTCAAAATTTGTTCTTACAAAAATTATCTAAAGACGAAAAGAAAAATAGTGGATGATAAATTTTTAGAGAAAGTAAAGAAAATAAAGAACGGAAAACCATAATAGAAATGCACGTTTTAGAGAAATATTTTACCTTAACATGCTACCGTGAATTAGAAACACAGCATGACCAACATTTTACTTGTGAAATATGATTAAAAAAATGATTAGAAAATTATAATTAACTAAATTGTTTATAAAGAAGTTTGAGAAAAACAAAACATAAACATGGGGTACTTATTGAAATACCAAAATGCAGCTCTATATATATTTTTTTTGTTTTTTTGTGAATTTGTTTTTTGGATATTTTAGATATTTTTTTGGATTTTTTGGATATTTACAAAAAGCAAAAAGAAAGCAAAAAGGAGGAACTCATCCCCCAAGCATAAAATCGACATTGTCCTCAATGGAGAAGGAGGTCGGAGAACGAGAGAAAAGTAAAGTACAAAAATGAAAGACAGAATTGAAAAACAGGTACTTCCCCGGTTTTATGTTGCAGGGAAAGCTGAGTGATGTCGCTCCTCCATGCGTGTGCTGTGGATCTTCAGGAAACGTCGTCTGGTGGACTTTGTCATGGAATCAGAACCGTTGGAGCAGGCGATCGCAGAAGTTTCAGCTTGCCGGAGCCATTCGGGGCAAAAATTGTAAAATAAAGAAAACAAAAAAAGATAACTTGGGTTGCCTCCCAAGAGCGCCCTTTGTTTAAAGCGTCGTTTGAGCTCGACGCATCAAAATAAGATTGTCCCAAATATTGTTTAAAAATAAAGTTCGAATAAAGTTCAAAGTTTATGAGAAAAATAAAGTTCAGATTAATCAAATGTTAGGACTGGAAAGATAGAGTTAACAGGGTTGAGACTGACATCATCACAGAAATATAGTTTAAGACGCTGACCATTCACTTTGAAAGTACCCTTATCAGGGTGGGAAATTAAAACAGTACCATAAGAAAAGACTTCTAAAACAGTAAAAAGCCCCGACCAACGTGATTTTAATTTACCCGCGAATAAACGTAAACGAGAATTATAAAGAAGCACTTGGTCGCCCGGCTTAAAGATTTTTGGGTGCCTAAGATGTCGATCGTGTAAACTCTTCGTCCGCTCTTTATAAAGTCTGTTATTTTCATATGCGTAAGAGCGCCACTCGTCGAGTTCGTCAAGTTGAAATTTTCTAAAATTGCAGACAGAGTGGGGATCGAAGTTTAAAAATCGTAAGGCCCAAAATGCGCGGTGTTCTAACTCTACGGGTAAATGACACGATTTTCCATAAACCAACCGATATGGCGTACATCCGAGGGCGGTTTTGTACGCTGTTCGGTAGGCCCATAGAGCATCGTCTAATTTGGCTGACCAGTCTTTTCTAGATGTTGAAACAGTCTTTTCTAAAATTCTTTTTATTTCTCTATTGTCTACTTCGACTTGTCCGTTAGTTTGGGGGTGGTAGGCAGTGGAAAGTTTATGAGTAACGCCATATTTAGTTAGGATTTTTGAAAATTGTGCGTTACAGAAATGGGAACCCCTATCACTAACGATAGCGCGCGGCGTACCGAATCGAGAAAATAATTTTTTTTAGGAAATTAACTACAACTCGGGCGTCATTCGTAGGAAGAGCTTGGGCTTCGGCCCAACGCGAAACATAATCAACAGCAACTAAAATGTACTTATTCCCGAAGCTAGAAGGAAAAGGGCCGACAAAATCAATCCCCCAGAGGTCGAAAACTTCGCACTCTAGGAAATAATTTTGTGGCATTTCATTTTTATTCGAAATATTCCCCGACCGTTGGCAACTATCACACCTACTCACAAAGGTATGCGCGTCTTTAAACACGGTGGGCCAGTAAAAACCTGCGCTTAACACTTTGTGAGCGGTGCGAGCAGCTTGATAGTGCCCACCTGTCGGTCCTTTATGCAAATGTTTAATAATATCTAATCCTTCATCAAAAGAAACACACCTCCTGATCACTTGGTCGGTACAAATTCTGAAAAGATGCGGGTCCTCCCAAAAATAGTTTTTCAGCTCAGAAAAGAATTTCTTCTTTTGCTGAGATGAAAACTCTTTGGGGAGCACACGGGCCACTAGATAGTTGGCGATGCGGGCAAACCAAGGAGAAGTAGATGTGTTAATTATGAACAGCTTCTCATCAGGGAAATAGTAATGAAAAGAATTTTCGTCTAATTGTTCTATAAAAGGGTTGTCTAGGCGCGAAAGGTGGTCGGCGGCCAAGTTCTCGGCACCTCGCTTATCACGGATCTCTAAGTCAAACTCCTGGAGGAGTAAGACCCAGCGAATCAAGCGAGGCTTGACATCTATTTTAGAGAGAAGATATTTGAGGGCCGACTGGTCCGTAAAAACAATAATTTTTGAAAGAGTAATATAAGGGCGAAATTTGTCAAAAGCGAATACTACAGCTAAGAGCTCCTTCTCGGTTGTGGTGTAATTTTCCTGTGCAGATGTGAGTGTTTTACTAGCGTAATAAATGGGGTGGAAGTTTTTGGAAATACGTTGACCTAGTACGGCTCCCACCGCATAACTACTCGCATCACACATTATCTCAAATGGAAGATCCCACACCGAAGCTATCATAATGGGGGCATTAACTAATTTTTCTTTTATTAAATTGAAGGCAGCTAGGCAGAGGTCATCAAGGATGAATGGGGCGTCTTTTTCTAAGAGATTGGTAAGGGGCTTGGTGATTTTGGAAAAGTCCTTTATGAAGCGGCGGTAGAAACCCGCATGACCCAGGAAACTTCTTATAGCTTTTATGTTCGTAGGTGGCGGCAACTTCTCGATAACTTCTATTTTCGCAACGTCTACTTCAATACCCCTTTCAGAAATTTTATGTCCCAAAACTAACCCTTCCCTCACCATAAAATGACATTTTTCCCAATTTAAGGCGAGGTTAGTTTCTTCGCATCTCTCTAAGACTTTTTCAAGGTTCTCTAAGCAACTATCGAAGGAATTCCCGAACACGGAGAAATCATCCATGAAAACTTCCATAATGCTTTCTACGTACTTGTAAAAGATGGTGAGCATACATCGTTGGAATGTAGCTGGCGCATTGCACAATCCAAACGGCATTCTTCGGTAGGCGAAGGTGCCGAAGGGACAAGTAAATGTAGTTTTCTCCTGGTCCTCGGGGGAGATGGGGATTTGAAGATACCCCGAGAGGCCATCGAGAAAACAATAAAAGCTATGTCCGGAAAGTCGTTCTAAAATTTGATCAATGAACGGCAAGGGGAAGTGATCCTTGCGGGTGGCGTCATTCAACTTACGGTAATCTATACACATTCGCCATCCGGTTACCGTCCGAGTCGGGATTAATTCATTATTTTCATTACTTACTACCGTTATCCCTCCCTTCTTTGGTACTACCTGTACTGGGCTAACCCACTTACTGTCGGATATAGGATAGATAATTCCTGCGTCTAACAATTTCATAACCTCGCCCTTAACTACGTCTTTCATGTTTGGGTTTATACGGCGCTGAGGTTGTATAGAGTTACGTGAATTATCTTCCATTAAGATTTTATGAGTGCAGAAAGATGGGCTTATGCCCTTGATATCAGATATCTGCCAAGCAATAGCTTGGCGATGCTTTTGTAAAATTGAAAGAAGTTTATCCTTTTGTGCATCCGTGAGGTAGGCCGAAATTATGACAGGCAGCTTGGAGTCCTTTTCTAAGAAAGCGTATCGAAGGTGCTCTGGTAATTCTTTCAGTTCCAAGGTAGGGGGTCATCATACGAGGTTTTGGAAATTTGTTCTTTTTCAAAAACTATGTCCTCGTACACTTTTTTATATGTAAAATTAAAAGGGGTGTTGAGAGCGGCCATGGCAGCTTCGTGCAGCGATTTAGTTGGAAAAGTAGAAGAGGAACAGAAATCAAAAAATTCTTTTTCAAAATCAGAAAGGCAGGTGGAGGATTCTTCACTTAGGTGTAGAGATTCAGTTGGAGGAGTAGGAGAGGAACAAAAATTGGAAAATTCTTCTTCAAAATCAGAGGTGTGAGAGAAGGATTCTTCACTTACGGTATTCATGAAAAAATAGGAGTCATCATTAGCTAGTGTGTTCTTCATCGAGGGGGTGATAGAGAAAGTTACCTCATCGTCGCCCACTCGAAGGAAGAGCTTACCATTGCTTACGTCAATGATAGCTCGGGAGGTGGCAAGGAAGGGTCGGCCAACGATCAGGGGAACCTCGACGTCTTCTTCGATGTCCAAAATGACAAAGTCCACCGGGAAGATGAACTTGTCAACTTTGACTAGGACATCCTCCACTATTCCTAACAGGTATTTGACTGATCTGTCGGCGAGCTGGATACTCATGCGTGTGGGGTTGAGACTACCAATTCCTAACTTTTTAAACAACGATAGGGGCATAAGATTAATACTCGCACCTAAGTCGGCTAAAGCGTGTTTGACAAAGAGATCACCAAAGACACACGGGATAGAGAAATTACCCGGGTCACTGATTTTCTTCGGTAATCCGTTTGTCAAAACCGCCGAGCACTCGGCATTTAACGTGACATGAGAAAGGTTCTCTAACTTCTTCTTGTTGGTTAGGAGGTCCTTAAGGTATTTTGCGTACTTCGGCATCTGGGATATGGCTTCATGGAAAGGCAGATTTATGTGGATTTGTTTAAACATTTCTAAAAAATGGGTGTATTGATCATCCTGTCGTTGTTTATTAAGTTTAGAAGGGTATGGAGGGGATGGATTATTTTTAAAGGTGGGTGGTGGAGTGAGTTGGTTTTCTAAAATAGGAGTGATAATTTCTTCGGCAGAGGGTGGAATTTTTAAAACGGGAATAGAGCTTTGATTTTTTAAAGTGGAAGCGGAGATTGCCTCGGGTTCTTCACTTATCGTACCGGGAACTTTCTTCCCACTCCGAAGAGTTATAGCTTTCGCTTGCTCTCTCGGGTTGGGCTCGGTATTGGAAGGAAGAGACCCTACGGGTCGCTCAGAAATCATTTTAGCGAGCTGTCCTACCTGATTTTCTAAATTTTTAACACTTCCGGTTAAGGTTCTAATCGTAGCGTCATTAGCATTAGTGTATTTTGAAAACATTTCCTCCAAATTTGGAGGTTTTGGAAAACTTTGAGGAGGTGGTGGTGGTGCAGAAAAATTACTTTGCGGTGCCGGGCGCACAACATTCGATGGATTGCTCCACGAAAAATTCGGATGATTTCTTAACGCAGGATTATAACTATTCGGAAAATTAAAACCAGGAGGATGATAATTCGCAACAGAAAAATTATTAAAAGCAGTTCTAGGCATATTATTTACATAATCCAAATGTTCAGCGGGAGGAGTTGTAGATTCCCATACCTGAGGGGCGGAGGCAGCAGTCATCTCCGTAATTTTTTTGCTTAATATTTCAATTTGCAGTGCGAGTTGGGAGACATTGTCCACTTCAAAGAGACCTGCAGGTTTGTTTGGGCGGGTCCTAGGCACATTCCACTGGTAAGTGTTCATGACCATGTCCTCAAACAGCTCAATAGCTGCTTCCGGGGTCTTATGGTTTAAAGTACCGCCAGAAGCTGCGTCTATCATTTGCTTCGTGCTTTGATTTAGCCCATTATAGAACGTCTGCACCTACAACCATACAGGCAGAGCGTGATGTGGGCATCGTCTTAATAATTCTTTAAATCTTTCCCAGGTTTCGTAAAGGGTCTCAGAGTCTATTTGTCCAAAGGCAGAAATGTCATTCCTAAGTTTTGCAGTTTTAGCAGGCGGAAAATACTTGGCCAAAAATTTTTCAGTTAATTGCGTCCAAGTAGTTATGCTATTTTTAGGAAGGGTGTTCAGCCACTGCTTAGCCTTAATTCTAAGAGAGAAAGGAAATAATCTTAGCCTAATAGCATCATTTGTGACACCATTTATCTTGAAGGTGTCACAAATCTCAAGAAAGCTGGCTATGTGTGCGTTCGGTTCTTCATCTTGAAGCCCGTCAAATTGCACATACTGCTGCACCATTTGAATTATGCTAGGCTTCAGTTCGAAATTATTATTATTTATTGCAGGGCGAACTATAATAGATTCTGTACCCTCGAGATTCGGTCGTGCATAATAGGACATAGGCCTTTGCACGGCTTCCTCCACATTGGGTTCTGCCATTCTTAAGGTAGAAAATGACTCGGAATCCTCAACCAGCACTTGGGTAGTAGGACCTTGAAATCACGATCTTCTCCGAAGAGTACGCTCAATTTCGTGGTCCAGGTCCAAAGTAACCGACGGACTTCCGCGGGTCATACACTAGAAGAAGAGAGGAGAAGAAAGACTAGAAAATAAAAGAGCTAATGAAGTTCGAAAATTGTTTTTTGAAATAGATTTTTTTATGTTTTAACTCCCGAACTTCCCAATGGGTACCCGGTGAAGGGTTCGCAAGGTACTAGACAAGATAGTGGCATTTAGAGCCACTTTGCCCTTTTCGAGAGAGTTAGGTGGTGTAGAAAAATTTGTGATGTGGGTTTCTATTAAGTAGGCGGTAATTAAAATCCAGCCATTTAACTCCGAGCGAGTAGGCAGAAAATAAAAGCTACACTCACGCACTCGACAGAAAATTAAAACACACCCACTCTACAGAAAGTAAACACACTCTACTGAAATAAAGCCTGCCAATTAACTCAAGGGAGTAGGCGGAAAAATAAAAATACGCACACTTGCTTGAAATAAATCCAGCCAATTAACTCAAGTGAGTAGGCGGAAAAATTAAAAATACGCACACTTGCTTGAACAAAATCCAGCCATTTAACTCAAGTGAGTAGGCGGAAAAATTTTAAGAAGGAGGGTGAGAAAGAGAAGTGATAAAATTAATATATTCGTGTTTTCAATTTATCAACGAGCGTTGCCTCCCCGGCAACGGCGCCAAAAACTTGATTGTCTCTTAGATATCTGCAAGGAAAAAATAACCAAACTAACAATTCAACAAGGCAAGTATACCTATCGAAATGCAGCTAGGGGACACAAGTGTCGTATTAAAATCCGGGAACAGTTGAGTAAGCTTACTCACACGAAATCTATTATTTTATCGACGAAAAAATTAGGTTTTTTTAGAAGAAAGCTAAACGTACTAAAGGAAGAGAACTACTTGCAATGAAAGAGAGCTACTTGCATGAAAAGATAAAGAGAGCTAAAAGAGCGATTAAACTTAAGCTTAGTAACGATGAGGGTAAAATGCACTCGATCAGAAATCACCTCGGCAAGAGTGGTTAGAAAAATACGATAAATAAACCTAAGCTAATTAGGGTAAAGGTCCTTGACCGTGGAGGTTCCATGAATATTGACACGCTTCTCTCGAAGGCCGTGCCTAACTGAGTTTAGGAAGGTCCAACCGACTCTCGCCTAAATCAGAGGCCTAAAACTCGCTTTACGCGGTGAACCCCGCTATTGGATTTTACTCCAGTCCGGGAGATTTGAACGTCTGCCTCTCTCGAGGGGTGCGAACAACTCCCTTTACTCTTGAGTGCTCATTTCAAACTTTCGGCCTCTCGGCTAGCCCAGAATGAAAGCAAAGGTGGAGAGTATATATCGATGATATACCTCCAACCCGTGATAAATCAAGAGTAATTCAATGCTAAACCCTAAAAATAAAAGGTAAGATTCAAAGCATCATAACCTAATCACTCGAACCTCGGATCATCAAGATCGAGTACATGGAGGATTAGTTAATCATGGTGAGGTGGAAGAGGGGGATGAGTAGAAGAAGAATAATGAAAACAGAGCAGAAACGAAAAAGAAAACAACACTTTTTATTAATGGAAACATGGATCTTACAGCTTGAAAACCAGAGATTACAAGTGCATGGAAAGGTAAACTACACTATCATTAACATTATACTACAGAACGAAGCTAGGAACTAATATAGGGAAAGCATAAAGCTAGAGCTAAGAACTAAAAATAAAGAGACATGCTTAAAAAAGTTCAAAAATACAAAGGACAGAACCTCCCCTCTCAATCCGAAAAGTGTCCCTGAACCCTTAGGGTTGGGCTCTATTTATAGAATTTTTCGGGTCGGGTAACGCCCCCCTATCACGCCCTGGTCGGGCGTGACCGTGGGGCGTGACACATTCGGCGCGACTTTTTCGGGCTGGAATTTAATTCTGATGAAGTAGTTGAGGTACACGCCCACAAGTCACGCCCTGGTGGGGCGTGTACCTGGGGCGTGTTCTTTGCGGCGTGACTTTGTTGAGCTGAAATTGAATGCTGGAGGTGACGGGCGGAATTGCTGAAGTACACGCCCATATGTCATGCCCGGGTCAGGCGTGACCCTTGGGCGTGACACTTTCGGTGCGACGGTGGAGCGGGAAAAACGAGCGCGCTGCGGCGATTCCTCGGAACCTGGGGACACGCCTCTAGAACACGCCCGTGTCGGATGTGACATGGGCGTGACCGAGGGCGTGTACACTAAGTTTCCATGGAATGCAGTTTCGGACCAATTGCTTCATTCCTCTGGGTTACACGCCCTAGGTACACGCCCTGGTAGGGCGTGACCTTGGGGCGTGTCACAGCAAAATTCGGCTGAAAGCCGTGAAAACCTGCAAAAAGCAGAAAAAATGCATTAGCGACAAAAATATATACAAAGGGGAATCAAAATAAGCACTTTACAAGACATGATTTGCTTTAAAACCCCGAAAATATCCTAATAAAATTGACTGCAAACCGTATTATCAGTTACTTACTTCTGAGGTGTTCTTCTTTTGAATGCCCCAGGATCAGAGTTGTAGCAGGTTTAGCTGACAGGGTTGGGCTTCTGGTGCTATTGGTGTCTGCGGCCGTTTGATTCCACCTCTGAGCTTGAGGTAGTTGTCTTTGTTTAGACTTGTCAGATTTTACTATGGGCTCGTGTCAATTGTTGACGCCCATAGACTTTGACTTTTCTGTGCTGGACTACTTGCTGGTGTTACTGCTGTTACTTTTTGCCTGATTGTTCTTGCTCTCTGGGAAGGATTTATGTTAGGATGCATTTAGTTATTTTAAAGTATACAAAACTGCATTCCGGACTGTTGGCATGACATGACTTCAACTACTAAATCTACTACTTTTAAGCATAAAAAAGATTTCTATATATATATATAGTAAATGTACAAGTCACATCATCATTTTATGATACTGCACCCTCACTCTCACGTAGGTTAATAAATGAGCTAACTCAGTATTTTCCGCCGCGTAAAATCTATATGTATTTTCTCACCTATGGACTAGTAGTCCACCCGACCGAGGGACACAGTCATTAACTCCATTAATTTATATGCATTGTTTTTAACTAAAAGTTATAAATCTTTTACTCGAAGTAAATGTGAGGACGACATGCCTGAGCATCTGCAGTTGTCCCCTGCATGGCGTGGCATCACGACGCGTAGTTTCTCTACTCTGACGTATTTTTGAATACGGAGAAAATGCGGGTCGTGACAGCTGCGGTATTCTTTTTCCCGTGCGGCCTTTTATCCGCCCGACCTCTTTCTTTCCGCGCGGGCTTTCTCTCTTCCCTCTACCCGTGCGGCTTCTTCCATGGCCCTTTCCAGCTCTTCTTCCACCACCGCTGCTCCTATGACAACTCTGCCTCCTCCTCCCATTCCTTCCGAGAATCTTGGCAACGTCTCCAAGCTGGTTGGTTCCAAATAAATGGATTGGAGCCTCTCCTTCACCTTCCTCCTCCGCTCACAACGCAAATGCCACCACCTCACCGATGACCCTCCTCCCACCACTTCTGCTAAATTTGACGACTGGGATGCTAGCGATGCGCTTGTCCGCACTTGGCTCGCTAACAGTCTTTCGGATGAATGTATTCCTGTTATCCGTCATGATGAGACGGTCAAGAAGGCATGGCTTCATCTTGCTGCTCCGTACACAAAGGGGGCTCAGACATCCCGTATTTATACTTTGTATGCGGACCTCTTTGCCCGTCCTTCTATGTCTCCTGCTGCCGCTTATCAAAAGGTTAAAGTTCTTGGGGCTGAGATTCTTTAACATCGCCTCTCCTCTGCGGATCTTGCCGAACAGCATAAGCACTTTCAAGAACTTCTTGTTGTGTGCTACCTCCTCCGGCTTCCTGATTCCTACGACATGATCCGCCAACAAATCTTTGGTGAATCGGACTCTCCCAACTTGGATACAACTGCTACAAGCATTTCCACAGTTACATCTATTCTTCAGCGTCCGCTTCTATCTTCTCCTCCTCCAGAACAATATGCTCACCAGACTCAACGGAGCGGCTCTCGTAGTCGCAACCACCATTCCGGTGGTCAAAGTTCTTTCCGCCTCCTGTGCTCTCGTCTGATACCTGCTCGCAGGAACTTTGTGCTGGCTATCTCTTCTACTTCCACCACCCGTCCCTATCAGGAGGCCCTTACCATTCCACATTGGAAGGCTACCATGGATGAAGAGATTGATACTCTCACTGAACGGGGTACCTGAACCCTGGTTCCTCCTCCTGTCGGCACAGATGTTGTTGGCTGTCGCTAGGTTTTTGTGGAGAAATTCCTCCCCGATGGCAGTGTGGATCGTTGCAAGGCTTGGCTTGTTGCCAAGGGCTTTACCCAGACTTATGGCGTTGATTATTTTCACACCTTCTCTCCAGTTGCTTGTCTTAGCACTATTCGGGTCCTTCTCTCTGTGGCTGTCAACAGAGATTGGCCCATTTCACAGCTGGATGTGAAGAATGCCTTTCTTTATGGGGATCTTCAGGAGGATGTATACATGGAGCAACCTCCAGGGTATGTTGCTCAGGGGGAGACACAGGTTTGCCTTCTCAAGAAGGCTATCTATGGCCTAAAACAATGTCCTCGCGCTTAGTTTGACAAGTTCATCGGGATTGTGGCGGCTGTAGGTTTTACGAGGAGTTCTGCTGATCACTCCCTATTTACTCATAAAACTTCTCTAGGTTTAGTGGTGCTTGCAGTATATGTGGATGATATTCTTCTTACTGGAGATGACCAAGCTGGGATAATCTTAACAAAGAAGCATCTTCGGCAACACCTGGTTACAAAGGACATGGGCTCTCCAAAATACTTTCTCGGGATAGAAATTTATTGGAAGCCAGCTTCTCTTGTCCTCTCCCAAAAGAAGTATGCTCTTGACTTGTTAAAAGAGGTAGGGTTGACTGGGGCTAAACCTGCCCGATGTCCCATGACGACTGGAGAAGATAAAACATGGACGGATGACTTTCCTCTTCTTTCTAATGTTACGACGTACAGAAGTCTGGTTGGTAAACTCATATATCTCACAGTGACCAGACCCGACATTGCATATGCTGTTAGCAAGGTTCGCCAAGTCATGCAAGCTCCTAGGGAGTGCCATCTACAGTCGGCCCTGAAGATATTGGAGTATATTAAATCAGCTCCTGAGAAAGGACTTATCTTTAAGAAGAATGGCCATTTATGGGTTGAAGCGTACTCCGATTCAAGCTATGCCTATGACAAAGGAGACCGAAAGTCAACTTCAGGTTTTTGCACCTTTGTGGGGGGGGGGGGGACCTTGTGAGCTGGAAAAGCAAGAAACAATCGGTAGTCTCCAGGTCCAGTGCAGAAGCAGAATATCGAAGTATGCCATCGACCACGTGTGAGTTGAAGTGGTTACGGGCACTCATGCTTGACGTAGGAGAGGTCTACAACCATCCTCTACCTATGTTTTGTGACAACAAAGCCGCCATATACATCTCTAAAAATCTGGTCTTCCATGAGAGAACCAAGCACATCGAAGTTGACTACCATTTCATTTAAGAGGAGATTCTGATGGAACAAATTTGTACTCCGTTCGTCACCTCTGATAAAGAGTTGGCTGATATTTTCACCTAGCCAGTATCCGCCTCTTTTCATCACATTTGCGACAAGCTGGGCATGATTTATATATATGCTTCAGCTTGAGGGGAGTGTTGCAGATTAGAGACCGGGCGATCTGGCGGTCTAACTCTGGCGGGTTGTAGTCCGAGCGGTCTGTCGGTTTCTCTCATGCGGTTTGGTTGCTGACCTGTTGTTGTTGGTGCTCTAGCAGTTTGTCAATCTGTCCCTGGCGACTTGGAGACCGGGCGACCTGGCGGTCTATTGTGGCGGCTTGGTATCTTCCTCTTGTGGTTGCCGGGCGGTTTGCCCATTCATCAAATCACGCGCCTTGGTCGGCTTGTATTTATGTTAAACCGCTTGTATATGATATTTTTAGTCCCACATTGTTTATTTATAATCTCTCCCATCTCCTCCATTCTATAAAAGGGGCCTATACCATATAATTGATATCTTTTTTGGAATACAAAAATTTCTGTTTGTCCAATTTCCGGACTGTCTCTTTTCTGTTCGCATAGTATACTCCAATCCACTTTACTAAAATCAGAAAACCACAATCCCTCCCTACGACCATTCCCCATGTTAACACGATTTCCGCAGTTTTACTAAATGCAGACCACCTTATACTATATGATGTGCATGATAGGAGGTACTCTAAATCCTCATCCAAACACCCTAAGATAATTAATGGAGGCCTATCATGACATTTATAGCTTAAATCCAGAAACGTGGAATTTTCTAATTTATCTTACATTTTATTTATTTCTCCTAAAAATCCAAATGCCCTAGGTTGAATATGAAGTGGCACTTACAGTCATGCAAAATGCTCCATAAAATTATGATAAATACTAGGCAGCTAAATAACAGTAAATTCAAGTCTCCCAAATTTGTTTCAAGGTTTAAGCCTCCGATCCATAATTTTAAATATAATCACATAGTTAATAGCTAAAGAACCAAGTACTGTAAATAAGCTTCCAAAAATTATGAGAAAATTCAAGCATAACTAAAATGCCCTAGAAACACTCTTGACCAAGTTTCCAAATTTTTTGGTGAATAGTGAACTCTAACTTTAATTTAGAATGATAATCCTCGTCCATAATTCAATGAAACATCTACTGAAAATATTCATCTAAAAATTATGATAAAATTTTTTTATGAGCATGTTGCCCTAATATCACTACTAAAAAAGCTTCATAATTTTCTAACTAGCATTGTGCTCTGAATCTAATATTGAACATATTTGCATATTTAAACGCTTGTGAAGTAAGTACTGAAAATATGCATCTAAAAATTATAATAAAAATCTAGTTTGAGTATAATGGCCTAAAACTTCCTCTGCCCAATTTTCTCAATTTTCCAATGAACAGTGAGATCATAATAAACAAAAGATTATCAAGGGCAAATCCATGTAATACAAAGGAGGAACCAAATATATTATTCCAATATTCCCAATAAAATTACCAGAGGCTCATATTAACCCCATGACTATACTACCCAAGTTTCATAGCTTTTCATTAAGTTTTGATGGCCTATCTTACATGTATAAGGGTTTTGCCATAAACTAGGGTTAGGGTTTTGGGGAGCTTATCAGCCTATAAATCTCATGATATTTTTAACCGAGGAGCTTGACAACCCTAAAGTCCTCTCCACTAAGTTTCAAGTCATTTCAAGGTCACTTGACCCCTTGACCTTCAAACCCTAAGTTTGCACACATAGGACCTACCCTAGTGTCCTAGGGCTCTACCCTTCAACTTTCACCCAATAATAGTGGAGGGGGTATTTTGTGTGCTAATATAGCTGAGTACCAAGATCCATCACCTTTGGGTGAGGTTGGCCAACTCAAGAGCACTTAGAGCACTTAACCCTAATTTGACCTAAAATGGGCCAACCCTTGGCTACACAATTACCATATCAAACCAAACCTAAAAGGGATGAAAGTTTTACCAGAGCTTAAATATACTCCCAAGATCTCCCTCCAAAATTTGAAGGGTTTTTGAGGTGTTTAAGACACCTAATTAAATTACACATAATTTATTTAATTTTTCCAAAAACTATAGAAAAAGTATCTCCAAATATTCCTATTTTTGGACAACACCTAGGTATAGGTTAGGGTGACTCCTTGTCCAAGTTTTAGGTCCTTTGGACAAGATATGAAGTGGGGTCACTCATTTTAGTCTCTGTCTAACCCTAGGTATAGACCCCACGAAAATCAGTGCCCTGGTTAAACCAGAAACCTAAATTAGTTCAAACTAATTTTAAATATAGTAGACCCATATGGCTACAACTTTGGTATTTACCATTTTTTCACTAGAGGTATCTAGGTAGTTTAATAATTAAAAATATTAAATACATAATGTGTGATAGAATATCACAAGAAATGAATATTTAACATATAGTTTAATTTATATTAGCACGAATCATGGCGCAATGACGGACGACATCTAGTCATCTTCCCCAGCGTGCCAACGGCTAGGATTGATTCTTCATATGCCATCTTCCCCAGCGTGCCAACGGCTAGGATTGATTCTTCCTGGGCCATCTTCAAGCCGCTGCCGCCGGCCACCGAGCCACCGCCCTGGCCAGCCACCGCCACCACCACCTCCGTCGATGTGGTGGCTATCGCCAGGCGGGGGCACAGCCGCCGGAGGGGTCGTCTCCGGTGATCCCGAAAGGTTCGTTTTTCATGGGAAAATCGGGAAATCTTCCTTCCCGATCGGGCTCAATTGAGCCCGATTGTCATCCGTAATTGGCCCTACGATCTACCCACAGAGAGAGGTGGAGGGGAGGACCTTATTGGTGGTCTGGAGACGAGCCGATCTCCAGGTTGCGATGGTGGTGGTGCCACCGACCGGGTTTCTGCAACTACACAGTGGGGCGCCTTGTCTTCTTTAGATAAAATGTGTAAACGACTCCCTTGAGTCTAGTGAAGCTTTTAAAACCACCAGATGAGGAAGTAGAACAGTGTGGGCTGAATGGCCATTTATGGCCATTAAAGGCCATTCTCGGCCATGGTGGTGGGGGGTGAATCTGGCTTGGGGTGGCCAGGAAATGGCTGGAAACTCCTCCTCTTCCCCAGAGGAGTTGAATCCAGCCATCAAAGGTGTCTCTTGGCCTCCTTAAGCCATGAATGGCCTCTTCCTCCCTCTTTCTCTCTCCTCAATTAAGGTTGAGGTGGAGCTCTCTCTCTCCTAGACATCAAGGCTGACTTAGTCATCCCTTGGGCCTATTTACAGCCCAATAATTCCTAATATTAAATGTTTAAGAGGTGGCTAGCCCAAGTGAATAGGGCTTGAGTTTGGGTTAGCCCATTTGGGCTAAGTTGACCTAAACCTAGACTAGGGTTGACCTTGGTCAATTTGACCTTTTGAGTCACCATCAATGTGTCCTTGGTGACCCATTGTTCTCCCCTAAGGTCTAGGTAGGGTTGGGTAGGGTTGACTTGGCACCTTGGAGGTCACTTGACCCTTAGTAAGGGCACTTTGACCAAGTTAGGGCTAGAGTTGACTGTGGTCAACATGACCATTTGGGTTGACCCCAAGGGGTCCTTGGTGACCCCTTAGCTTCCCCTAAGGTCTAGGAAGGCTGTGTAGGATTAACTTTGCACACTGAAGGTCACTTGCCCTTAGTTAGGACACTTTGACCACTTTAGGGTTAGGGTTGACTTGGGTGAACTCAAGCTCTAGGGTTGACCCAAATGGATCTTTGGTGACCCATTGACCCAACTTTAGGTCTAGGAAGATCTTGGTATGGTTGGTTGGGCTCATTAGGGGCACATTGTCCTTAGTTAGGGTACCTTGCCCAGTTTAGGACTAGGATGATCCTAGGTCAACTTGGCCTCCCAGAGTTGACTCCAATGGACCCTTAGGGCTCTAGTGGACCTTCAAATAGGTTGGTGAGGTTGTGGTGAGGTCTTGGAGTCATGGTGAAGCCCCATGATCATTCTAACCTAATTTTTAGAAATCTACTATTTGCAGACCATAGTCATCCCACCTACATTCCTAGGTCCACTTGGTCTTCTTGAGCTTCCTAGGGTTTGTCTTGACCTAGTCATGACAAAACCACTCTTAGGGGGTCTAGTTGCCTGAGGGATGTTACAACGCAATCCTGCTATCACGACCTCGTAGTCGGCCTGCTAGTTAGTGATGGGAAAGTGCACCACCACTGTTTGCTCAATCCATGTTCCCATAGGTCTCTCTAAGATCACCCCCACCCCCAAGTAATGTCTTCCTGATGCGCCGTCCACCATCACCTTCCAATGGACCAGACGAGTGACTTCTGTCTCCGCCACCTCAACCACATAACAGTCCAGAAAGTCGGCCATTGCTTGGGCCTTGATCGAGAGGCACGAGAAGAAAGAGATATCGAACTCAATCAGCTCCACCGACCACTTTGCCAACCTTCTTGAGTGCTACAACCCCTCTAAGATGTTGCGGAGGGGATGGTCAGTCACCACTCAGATCGAGTGTGCCTGGAAATAGGGTCTGATCCTCCGAGCCGAGATAAATAGAACAAAGGCCAACTTCTCTAGGATCAGATATCGGAGCTCTGCATTCCTCAAGACCCTACTCACGTAGAATATGGGCAATTGCTTGTTCCCTTCTTCCAAAACTAAGACGAAGCTCACTGCCTCACCCCCGACCCCAAGATACAAAGATAGGTCCTCCCCCTCCTTCGGCTCTTGCAGCAGGGGGGGCCTGAATTAATTGCCTCTTCAAGGCCTGGAACGCCTACTCACATTCCTTAGTCCATTCAAAATTTTGGCCCTCCCTCAAGGATTTGAAGAAGGGAGAGCACTTCTCCCCTGCCCGAGAGAGAAACTTGCTTAGTCTTACCAACTACCTCGTCAGCCGTTGTACCTCCTTAGCATTTCGAGGTGACCCTAACTCCATAATTTCCTTGACCTTATCAATATTAGGTTCTACCACGACGGGGGTGAGAAGATCGTCCAAGAACTTCCACCTGCTCGCCATGAAGACACACTTTAAGGGTTTCAACCTCATCTTGTATCTCTGGAGGGTGCCAAAGATCTCTTCCAGATCCTGGAGGTGGGAGTCCACCTCCCGGCTCTTGATCATCAGGTCATCCACATACACCTCGAGGTTCCTCCTCTTTTTCTTCTTGAAGACCTGATCCATCATCTTTTGGTATGTCTCCCCTTCATTTTCAACCAAAAGGGCATCTTATTATAGTAGTAGTACCTGTCCCTGGTGATGAAGGAGACATCTTTTATATCGGGGTGGTGCATCCCGATCTGATGATAACCCGAAAATCATCTAAGAAACTCATTATAGGAAATCCGACGACTGAGTCAACCAACACGTCGATTCGAGGCAAAGGGTTACAATCCTTGGGACATGATTTATTAAGTAAAGAAAAATCAACAAACATTCTCCAACGGCCGTCTCCTTTTTTAACCATTACAATATTGGAGACCCAGCCGGGATATTGAATTTCGAATACAAAGCCGACCTTCAGGAGCTTGGTCACCTCCTCCCTGATGGGCTCGACTAGCTTGTCTGCGATGGACCTCTTCTTCTTGTAGATGGGGCGAGCCTCTGGATCCAAGTTGAGGCAGTGGCAAGCAACGTCTGCATCTCTGCCGCACTCCAAGTGATGATATCAACATTCTTTTAGATTTATGCCAGCAACCTCTCCTGGTCCACCGGGGTCAGCCACCCGCTGATGCGCACCATGTCCACCTTGCCTTCCAGGGTGAAAACTTCCATCTCCACCACTTCTTCTGCATCCTCCAGACGAGATTGCTCTCCCCATTCTCCAACGTCCCCTTCCCCTGGGACTAGAACCTCCTAAGCTTCCTCCACGACCATCACCTTGGCTGCTCTTCCTGAATTCCCTCTGTCACCTCCACCTGGGTGCGGCTCTCTTCCACCTCCATCTCCACTCCACCTACTTCCTACTCCGCCTCCTCCATCCTCCACTCCATATCCTCGGATCCCTCTTGCCAAGAGATGGAATTCACAGCAGTGACTTAGCACTCCCTTGCTAGTTTGGGGTCCCCCGAACCTGTATCCCATCAACATTAAACTTTAAGAACTAGTGGAAGGATGAGGGGATGCAACAGAAGGAGTTGATGAGAGACTGTCTGAAGATGGCGTTGTTGATGCTGGGGGCATCCAAGATGACGAACCTGCAGTTTCGAGACTGCCCCCCAGAGTGATATGGAGTCCCAATCCTCCTTCCACCTCCTTTCTTTCTCCCGAGAATCCAAATAAAGAACCATCCGAGGCCAACACCATCTTGGCCTCTACCTTCATTGCATCAAACGCCTTCTTGAAAATGATATTGACTGAGCTCCTATTGTCGATGAGGATCCAGGGGATGGTGAAATTCTCGACCGCGGTCTGAATGACTAACGCATCACATAAGGGATCTTCATGATCTGGCATGTCCTTCCCTGAGAAGATGATCTTCACCTCCGGGGGTGGGGTTTGGGATGTGGATCCAACTCTCCTTCGGTATATGGTGTGGTGGCTTGCCTTCCAGGAAGCCTCAACTCCCCCCACCCCTCGTGGAACACTCTGTACCCACCTCGGGATCCGACATTAGCCCGGTCCTCACACCTTATCCAACTCTTCTCGTGGCATGACTTCCTCGATCCGCACTTCCCAGCGGTCCAGCTGCTGCTGCTCCCTGTTTCCTCCCAACTGTAGGAACTTCGGGCTTGTGGCTGTAGCGTGCCCCTCTCCCTGGTGGAAGTCACAATAGGGTAACTCCACCCTAACTTCCTTTCTCCTCCTCTACTGACCTCCTATCCTCTACATGGCTATTGCCAGAGCCTGATGCTGATCGGGGAGAGGAGGCCTCTGACCCTGCCTCCATCCTGGAGGGTGGAACTGACCCTGGCCCCCTGGCGATTATCTCCTTTGTGGAAACCTCTCCACCGGCCTTGGTCTTGTCACTCTGGCTACCTCCAGCCGAACTGGTTGTTCGGCTCCTGACACCCCCACTTGGTCTATTATTGCTGCTGCTCCCTTTGTCGGAGTTCGACTCTCCTCACCTCCTGGCCTTAGCCACCTCCTGGCCCCTTCTCCTCTTCCATAGCCCATCAGGCCAACTTCTTTGCGAATTCGGGGTTGGATGCCTCCCCACCTACTTCCCTCGCCACCCTCTCCATCAGCTCCTCATAGGAGAGAGGCGGCACCCCCTTCAGTTCCATCCTGAAGAATCATTACTATAGCCCCAAGGTGAAGTCCATCATCAGGGTGTGCCCTGCCATCTCCTGAATCTGGCTGTCCTCCTCCTGGAACCGGTCCATATATCTTCCCAAGGTCTCATTCACCCCCTACTTGATGTGGAACAGGGGACTCCAACTCCTTCTTCCTTTTCTTGGAAGTGGTGAACCTCAACATGAACCCCTAGCACAGGTCCTTAAAGCAGTAGATTGAGTTGACCGGTAGCTGGTGGAACCACTCCCTCGCCTACTCCTTGAGGGTGATGGCGAAGAGTCTACATTTGAAGGCATCTGACATTTGCCTTATCTAAAGTACATCCTCAAACCATTTGATGTGCTGTATTGTGTCATCCTTCTCGGTGTAGTAGGAAATCTTTAGTTCCCTGAAACCCTATGGGACTGGGGCAGAAGAAACCAACTCGCTAAAGGGGATGCCTCCCCCTACTGGACAAGCGGGATGGTCTCACACCCCCATCTCGTCGAATCAGCGTCCACTCATCGACCCAGGGAGGAGCACTCGCCCGGGGAGATAGCGCACACTCCCCTCCTCTACAACCTCCTTCCTATCTTGCCGAGCCAGGGCATCCTCGCCTAGAGCCGGGGCGGCAACGATTGGAATTGCTAGTGTCTAGCACTCAGCATGCGCGCTGAGTACAAACTTGATGAGGCCAAGCACCTCCTGCCTAAACTCCTCGAGCATCCCCCCATGGCGAGTGGGGGAGGGGGTGGCGAGTCAGACTTGTTCGAACCTTGCCCTTCTCCTCCAGTCATCGAGTCTGCTGAAGATTTTCTGTGTTGACCACTCTCCACGCTCACCTCACTAAAAATGTTGAAACCAAAAACTCGGTCTCTATGGAGTTCACACTTGGAGAAGGAGTGATCACACACTTACTTCTCTCTCGCGAACCAAATGACTAAGGAAAAAGAACAGGGGACAGACCCAAGGGCTCGGAGTGGAGGACCCACCACACACCCAGAATATCTTAGAGCGCTCTCACTCCCTGTCCAAATGCCAAGCTGAGGGTATCTCAGAAAGCGCAAGAAGACCAGGACACAATTAAGAATGCCTTCCGAGGTACCCCCTTGGGTCTATTTATAGATTTCTGAAAACGGCCTGCAAATAGCCAACCTCTGATGTTCCAAGCAGCTATGTGCAGCCCAACTGGGTCTGCCAATAGTGTAACTTTGCTGTTCCACAAGGCTATAGGTAGGCCCGCGGGGGTAAAATAGTAAAGATGCATCACAAGAGACTGGGTGATTGGCACTTTGGAATCTCCACCTGCTGGGGGCGGTGAGTGCTCGATGGAGCTGGCACTCGCCGCATTTTCCTAACCCTGGGAGAGTGCGAGCTCTGGCTTCCCCACTCACCCGCTGCTTGTCGAGCCCCTGTATCAAGTGCTAGCTGACCTGCTCCACTTGCCCCTCACGCGAGCCACACCACTGGGGCGAGCTGAAGGGGCTTCCAGGGATTTCGCCTCCCTCCGGCTCGCCTAGGACCCAGATTACTGGATCGGCCGATCTAGCTCTTGTCGACTACTACTAGCGTGTATGGGGTTGTACAAAAAGCGTTGAGTGTGTTGAGTTAACTCAACAATATTCATCGAATATCAAAGCGTTGAGTGCGGTGAGTTAACTCGATGATATTCGTCGAATTCTGCCTATGGCATTGAGTGAACTCAAGGCGCTAAGTGAAATCAAGGTGTTGAGTGTAACGGAGTTGAGTGTGCTGAGTCAGTTAACCTGTACTCGACGAATTCATCGAGTGTGCCAAGTGACACTCGACGAATTCGTCGAGTACGACTCTTCGCCATGGCGATGAGTGACCAGCCGGCCTGGAATGATTTGGTTATTTTCCTTTTCATCGTATATCAAGGTGTATTCGACGAGTATCACTATGATACTCGACGATACTCGACGATACTCGACGAATTTGACTTAGAACATTTTTCTGATAATTTTCAAAACTAGTCTCAGGGTTCGGTCGGCCATGCACAGTGTTTTTAGGTTTCGTTTTTGGAAACTTACTCTATACCATTGGTAAGAAGATCTCTATAAATATCTAGGGAAATTTGTCTTCCATACTAATCGTGTTATTGCTAACATTTTGAATTGACAAGAACTTTCCAAATCGAGAAACCATCGGCAGACTCCGTACGCTTCACGAATTCCAATCGCCGTCGACTGCTTGTTGTGCACAGATTCATCTTCTTCGACTTTCAAGACTGTATTGCTCTCTCTCTCTCTCTCTCTCTCTCTCTCAAGATCTATACTCCTCCAGATCTAGTCGTTTGAAGATTAAAGGTTAACAATTCAAGGTCTTCAAGGATTCATTTCTCCAAGATTCAAGATCTATTTTATTCGAAGAACGTTGGGGAGAAGATTTATAATCGTTAATATTATGTAATATTCTTTTACTGATTATAGGAGATTATTTCTCCTAGTTTATAGATCCGTTTGTGGATCGAGTGAGTAGATCCTTTCGTGGATCAAGGTTGTAGCTCTGGTTGTGGATCGAGTTGTAGGAGAAGTTGTTCTCCGAGTGGTAGGAGCGTCGTCTCTAAGTTGTCGGAGTTGCGGCTCCGAGGTGTAAGATTCATTGTAATCTGAGAAAGGTGAAATAGTCGATTCTGCCCCATTGTGGGAGATAGGCGAGGCAGAAAAGTGGGTGTTCCCAAAGCGGGGAAGCACTATAAATCTCGGTGTTTGTGCACTTGTTTTTTAAAGAAATTTTTATTCCGCAAAAAGACACAAACATCACCTATTCAACCCCCTCTAGGTGATTTAGGTAGATGCTAGATACTTTCAATTAGTATCAGAGCGAGGTTTTGTTCAATAAGGCTAACACCTAGAACAAGATCCCTGATCTAGCATTTAGAGATTCCGTATATTCACCATTCACAAAAGTAAAGATATGTCCTCTATGAAGCTACCGGTGTGCACGAAGGAAAACTTTCCAATGTGGAAAGAAAGAATAAGGTTCTTCATGGAAGCTGCAGATCCTAGATTATTCCAGATTGTGGAAGAAGGACCGCATGTTCCTATTCAACCATCAGCTCTGAACCGAGCTATTCTGATTACCAAGAAGATGATTGATCTCACGAAGGATGAGATTTCCCTAGTCTCCCTAGACAAGAAGGCAGAGAATATCATCGCCAATGCAGTGGACGACTCAATGTTGCAAGAGCTATTCCACTGCAAATTTGCAAAGGAAATGTAGTACTACCTTGTAGTGTTGATGGAAGGGGCTGACGAAGTTTGTGACGATCGCAGATCATTATTGAATCTGAGTACGAAGCTTTCAAGCATGGATCAAGTGATGCTATTGCTGACAGCTTTGAGAAATTTTTCAAGATCGTCAATGATCTTAGGAACTACGGTCGTACATTCACTAATGACAAGCTGAATGACAAATTTCCGAGATCCCTGACAAAGGACTGTGATACCAAAGTTGTTGCCATTAAGGAGTTTGGGAAACTGCCATAGATAGACCCCCAAAACCTGTTCGGGAAGCTTCTCTCCTACAAGCTACAAATGAACACAAGAAAGAAGGAGAAGAACAATAGAACTTCAAGCAGAGACAAGTCAGTTGCTTTGAAGGCCGAAGGTTCTTGGAAATTTAGAGCAGTGTCTCCAGTAGGGACATGAGCTCTAGACACTCCTGAAGACTCTGAGCCAAGCACGTCAGGCTCCGAGCTATCTGATGGAGAGTTCTCCCTCATTTACAAACAGTCCAGGAATCTTCTGAGCAAGATGAGATAAATAAAGATCAATCATCCTCTTCTGATTCCAGGAGATCACGTCGTGACGATGATCGAACGAAGCAAAACTACAAGGAGGACATGTATAAATCGAAACTGAACAAACAGTTTTCCTCTAACGTTGTTTGCTACTGCTGTAATATGCCAGGACACATAATTGTGGAGTGCCCGTATAAGAAGAAGAAAGGCTCAAAGAGAGAGGAGAAGAAATCCTTCAAGGACAAGAGAAAATAAGAAAAGAGCTTCGTCGCTAAAAAAGTCTAAAACTCTCAGCGACAGTGACTCAAGTGAGTCGAGCTCAGAAAATGAGGAAGCCTACTTCGGGCTCATGGCTCATTCTGATGAGGAAGTGGGTGACTCGAAGTATGACAGGAAGGTAAACTCGCACACGATAATCTCAGAATCAGACATATACACTAATGGTCATGAAGGCTATTCTTCTGGAGAGGGCGAGTCTGAGTTAATGGTTCATCATGAGAACCTTTTGAAGGCTTTTGACAGATGTCGAAAGGTAGTCAAAAAGCAAGAAAAAGAAATTGCTTCTCTCATGACAGTGGAGTCAAGCCTGAGGGAGGAAATTACAGAATTGACTCCTCTTACAAGTGAAATCCACTCTTTGTAAGAGGAACTGAATAGCTCAACTGAAATATTAATATAGAAAGAGAAATATCTTGATGAGCTGGAATAAAAGCTCTTGGTGGAGAGAAAACTCGTTGAGAGTTACTCCAAGCCTAAGACTGTTCTTCCGCTCATTGATGAGTTCTCAGCTCCAAAGAAGGGTAGTGGACTTAGCCACATAGCTGGAAAGGGTAAGGCTGCCAAAAAAGCCAGTGCCAAAGAAAAGGGGAAGGCACCCATGGGTCAACCCTCATTTAGGAAGGTAATCTTCCCGACGAATAAGTTTGACCTTGAGTCGTCATATGGTCATCTGGCTAGGCCTACTTATGTAGAGCACAAGAAGAGATACTGGAGATGGACCCGTCCCCGAGACTATGGTTCCAGTGTTTTTAAAGCACCTTATGAAGAAATAGAACATAAGAGTTGTGGTCCTTATATTCATGGACATAACCATACGAGGGAACCAAAAGCCAAAAATGTTGTACCTAAGGCAAGGATATGGGGAGCTCCTGTGTATGCTGCAACCAGGAGGACTCCACCTCAAAGAATGCTGCCCCTGCTAGACCTCAGCTTCAAAAGGTAAAGCAAGAGTACCAGAGAAGGTACAACATGTTCGATTGTTGGTGCTGTGACAAAATTGGACATTTTGGCACAGATTGTTGGTATAACCCTACTAAATATATAACCCCAAGAGTTAGCAATGCGAGACCGACCACTCGGAAGGTTAATGTTCCTAGTGGTGTTAAGCTGACCAGGAACCAAGGACCCAAATACATTTGGATTCCTAAGGTAAAGTAAATTGCTTTTGCAGGTTTGTCTAAAGGCCAACAAAAATCCTATCTGTTATTTGGACAGTGGATGCTCTCGGCACATGACCGGGACAAGAAGCCTATTGCTTGATTTTACCCCAGTCAAAGACAGACCAAATGTCATCTTTGGATGGTCAGACCGGGGAACTACAAAATGATATGGTATGATTTCCAATGGTGTAGTCTCTTTCACAGACATAGCTTATGTTGAAGGATTACACCATAATCTTATAAGCATAAGTCAGCTATGTGATAAAGGCTATATTGTTGAGTTCTGCGTCGACAAGTGTTTGATAAAATCGTCTGCAAATTTGGAGACGGTCTTAAAAGACAGTCAGAGCAGAAATATTTTCTGTTTGAATTTCCTATGTTTTGACAACTCTACCCTAGTGTGTTTTATTGCAAAAGATGGTGCGTCTCTTTGTGACCAATAACACAAGAGATTAGCACATATTAATTTCAAAACTATAAATATGTTATTTTCTCATAACTTAGTGTGAGATGCCCCCAGCATTAAGTGTCTTAAAGAGAGTCTGTGTCACTCATGCCAAATGGGTAAGCGGACAAGGGCTACCTTCAAGGGTATTGCTGAAAAAGATTCTACAAGAAGCTTATAGTTGCTTCATAAGGACTTATTTGGTCCTATGCCTATTCACAGTTTAGGAGGTAAGGTCTACACGTTAGTAATTATCGATGACTACTCGCGTTTTACTTGGGTGTTCTTTATGAAACACAAGTCAAACACCTTTAATTCTTTCACTAATTTTGTCTAGCAAATTCAGAACAAATTGAACTACTCAGTGGTCTAAATCAGAAGTGACCATGGAACAGAGTTTGAGTCTGGTGTCATGATAAAAGTTTGTGAAAGTCAATGTATGTTTCATGAGTTTTCCTCCCCGCGCACTCCACAGCAAAATAGAGTTGCTGAGAAAAGGACCAGAACCCTAATTAAAGCAGGTACAACTATGTTGAATGATGCTTCACTTCTGGAGTACTTCTAGGCCGAAGCACTCAACACAGCTTATCACGTGAAAAATAGAGCACTTATCAACAAAAGCTATTGTGAGACCCCCTATGAGCTACTGAAAGGCAGAAAATCGACTATGTCCTATTTTAGAATCTTTAGAAGTAAATTCTTCGTACTTAACAATGAGAAGTATTACCGCACCAAGTTTAGTGAAGAATATTTTGAAGGTATTTTTCTAGGTTATAGTAGTCATAGTAAGGCATATAGGATTTTCAATAAGAAAACTCTGGTGGTAGAAGAGTCAAAAAATGTTGTATTTTATGAGACAAGCTTGCTCCAACGCAGCTCGTCTAGTGTTATTGGTGCATGTGCAGGTACCAGGTTCAAGGAACTAAGCTTGGAAGAAGCTGTCAAGGAAGAAACTCCAAGCTCGATCAAGATCATCGATTCAAGCTTGGTGGATGAAGAACAACAAGATAAACTAACCCTAGAGGATGCATAGGATGTTGCAGAACCTGCGTGCGGTAGAGGAAGAAATCTTGCATTCAGACACCTAAGAGATCACCCTGTTGATCAAATCATCGGAGATCTAGGTGACGGAGTTAGAACAAGAAGAGGTACAACTAATGAGATTGTGCATCTTAGTTTTTTTTGTCTCGGGTTGAGTCAAAGAAGTTCTAAGAAGCAAACAAGGATACTGCTTGGATTTTCACAATGCAAGTGGAGCTCAATTAGTTTGAACATTACAAAGTCTGGGAGTTGGTACCCAGGCCCAAGGGACAGAACGTGATCTGCACCAAGTGGATTTTGAGAAATAAGTTGGACGAAAATGGAGTCATTATCAAAAATAAAGCCAGGCATGTTGCTCAAGGATTCAGACAAGAAGAAGGGATCGACTTCGACCAGACCTTTGCATCAGTAGCTAGGCTCGAGGTGATCAGGTTGTTTCTTGCATATGTTACCCTCAAAGGCTTCACCGTATACCAAATGGACATAAAGTCAGCATTCCTCAACGGGAATCTGAAGGAGGGAGTATACATAGCACAATCCCCAGTTTTTGTTAATTCCAATTTCCATGATTATGTTTATTTTTAAATAAAGCTCTATACGGTTTAAAGCAAGATCCCCAAGCTTGGTTTTAGACGTTGTCTAGCTGTCTTCTTGAGAATAAGTTCACAAGAGGAAAGATAGACATGACATTATTTCTTAGGGAAGTAAAAGGCAAGATTCTGTTAGTGCAAATCTATGTGGATGATATTGTTTTTAGCTCCGCGAAAGACAACCTTCGCAAAAAGTTTTCCAAACTTATGCAAGGGAAGTTTGAAATGAGCAACATGGGAGAGCTGAAGTATTTCTAAGAACTTCAGGTGAAACAATCTGAAGATGGAATTTTCATCTCTCAGACGAATTTCACCAAGGAGCTTCTTAAGAAATTCAGAATGGAGAATGCAACTTCCATAAGGACTCCAATGGGTTCAACTGTGTCTCTAGACAAGGATGAGAAAGGGAAACCTTTTGATGAAACCAAGTACAAAAGCATAATTGGATCCTCGCTCCACCTCACTGCCAGTAAACCAGATATAATTGTTTCAAAATGTGTCTGCGCTAGATTCCAGGTGAACTCTAAGGAATCTCATTACATCGCTGCAAAGGGAATTTTGAGATACCTTAAACGTACACCCAATCTTGGCTTATGGTACCCAAGAAATAATGATGTCGAGCTAATTGGTTTTTCAGATGATGGTTTTACAAGAAGCAGGGATGACAGGAAAAGCACTTCCGGGACGTATCAAATCCTCGGAATACAGCTTATCTCATGGAGCAGTAAGAAGCAAAATTGTGTGGCAACTTCTACTGCCGAATCAGAGTATATCTCTGTGGGTAGTTGTTGCGCATAGCTTTTATGGATAATTAATCAACTGGAAGACGATAACCTGAAGTTCAAGGAAATTCCTATATATTATGACTCATCCAGCGCAATAGCGATCGCACACAATCCAGTCTCTCACAGCCGGACAAAGCACATCGAGGTGCGATATCACTTCATCCGGGAGAATGTGGAGAACAAGAACATAGATCTCGGCTATGTCCCAGCGGACAAGAAAATCATGGATATTTTTACAAAGCCGCTGGATGAGGCCAAGTTCTCGTTTTTCAAAACGGAACTAGTCATGCTGAACATGGACTCTTGAAGAAGAACTCACTCGGGAACTACTTCAGAAAGGCAAAAAATTTTCCAAGGAAAATTTGGCGACTACCGGAGTACAAACTTGCTGATTCGTTGGATATCAGTGTACACTCACCGAATCAGACTCTGCGTCCAATGAATCTCGCCGAATTTAACTTATGCAAATTTTTATCTTTCTATATTGGATTCGAAGAACCATCAAAAATTCAGGTACGCACCTTCTAAACAATTTTAAAATTATATATATAATATAAATAGTCTAGGGGGAAACCTCACACTCAATTTCGACGAAACCCTCAACCGATTCGTCGAATCAGAAATCACGACCGTTCGGCTCCTGCCCAACTGGATCTTATTCCTCTCGTGGTCAAGGGCTCGTTCCTTTTTAGTTAGGGTTTTGATCTTCTTCCTAACCCTAGCCGACAGTATAATAAGGATTTACCGACAGTATCTTCGCGTGGTGTGTTCCCGAAACCACACTATTGCCGACTTCGACCAAGTTCAAAAATCCAGTTCTTTAAAGATTTGACATTCTCCATGGCTCCAAGATGCACAAGCGGCTTGCTACGGGGAGGATAACTTGTTCGCACAGGCTTTGTTGATGCTTCTGATGAGTTCAGAAATGTTCTACTAATGTTGGAGACTGCACGACTTTCCTTGTTCTAGAAAACCCTTGCAAGGTTCTAGACAAGAAAGTTCTTGAGTTCTTCCAAAATGTCAAGCTTTGTCAATTTGACAAGTTCTACCGATGTTCTAAAGACAACCTTGTTAGAGGATTGCCTTCTGATCCCTACAAGAAGGAAGGCCTTTGTAGTGCTTGTCAATTAGGCAAGCAATCTAAATCTAGCTTTAAATCAGTTAATAAGAGTGATTCACCTAGGATCTTGTACTTGCTACACATGGACCTTTTTGTCCCTATTGCTGTACAAAGCCTAGGAGGGAAATCTTATACTCTAGTTATTGTAGATGACTTCTCAAGATTCACTTGGGTGTTCTTTCTGAGATCTAAGTCAGATACATTCACAGTTCTTACAGATTTTATCAAGACCATAAAATTGAGTACTCTACTCAAGTTGCATTGATCAGAAGTGAGCATGGTACTGAGTTTGAGTCTCTTCTTATGCATGAGTTCTGTGAGAAGGAAGGTATCAGGTATTGCCTCTCAGCTCCTAGAACTCCTCAACAAAATGGGGTAGCTGAAAGTAAAAATAGAACCCTAATTGAAGTTGCAGGCACATTACTTGCAGATGCTTACACGCCCCTATACTTTTGGGCAGAGGCTGTGAGCACAGCAAACTATATACTGAACAGAAGCCTAATACATAAACTTAAAAATAAGACTCCCTATGAATTACTTAAAGGAAAGAAACCTAAAATCACATATTTTAAAATATTTGGTTGCATATGCTATATTCATAACAATGACAAGAAATATATTAGAAAGTTTGAAGCTAAGGCTATATAGAGGGAATTTTTCTAGGATATTCCCAGATCAGCAAACCTTATAGGGTGTTTAATAAATCTACTTTAAAAATTGAGGAATCTGTTCATGCGACTTTTGATGAAGCTAACATGTCTTATAAGGAGAAAGAAATTTCTACCAACATCACATTTAAGGTACCTCACTTGTGTGAGAGATTAGATGATCTAAGCCTCACCCAAGAGTTTCCAGTGAATCCTTCTCCACAAGTTGAAGAAGAAAGTGAAGAAGAAAGTATAGAGGTGACTGAACCCTATCCAAAAGCTAATGAAATTCCACAAGAGGAATTTATTCCCCAAGCTGTTGCCCAACCAGCTCCTCCCACTGATTTTGTCACACTTATATATCACCCTAGATCTCAAGTGATTGGTGACATTTCAGCTGGTGTGCAAACAAGGCATCAACTCAACCCTGACTTGATGTTTGATTGTTTCCTCTCTCAACTTGAGCCCCAATCCATTAAAGATGCTGAGCAAGATCCCCACTGGATCATTGCAATGAAAGAGGAGCTCAATTAATTTGAGAGATGTAGAGTTTGAGATTTGGTTCCTAGACCCAAAGACTATTCAGTCATTTGAACCAAATGGGTGTTCAGAAATAAGTTGGATGTAGAAGGCAATATTATGAGGAACAAGGCAAGGCTAGTGGCTCAAGGCTATAGGCAAGAGGAAGGCATTGACTATGATCAGACATTTGCTCTCTTTGCAAGACTTGTATATAAGAATCTTCCTTGCATATGCTGCATTCAAAAAGTTCAAAGCATTTCAAATGGATGCTAAAAGTGCTTTTCTAAATGGAGAACTCAAAGAAGAAGTATATGTGGAGCAACCACTAGGTTTTATCTCTCCCACCTATCCCTCTTATGTCTTTAGATTGCATAAAGCTCTCTATGGTTTAAAGCAAGCTCCAAGAGCTTGGTATGAGACCTTAGCTAGCTTCTTGTTAGAGCATAAATTTTCTAGAGGCATTGTAGATAGGACACTTTTTATTAAGCATCATAAAGATAAAATCTTATTGGTACAAATTTATGTTGATGATATTATCTTTGGCTCAACAGATCCCAAATTATGCCAAAAGTTTTCTAACCTTCTGCATTCAAAGTTTGAGATGAGTAGCATGGGTGAACTTTCATATTTCCTTAGTCTCCAAGTGAAGCAATCCTCTGATGGTATCTTCATCTCCCAATCTAAATATGTTAAGGAGCTTATTAAGAGATTTGGGATGTGTGATGCTTCAACAATGAAGACAACCATGGCTGCAAATACTGTGATAGATTCTGATGAGCATGGAAAATCTGTTGATCAGAAGTTGTATAGGGCCATTGTTAGGTCCTTATTATATCTCACAGCAAGTAGGTCAGACATAATGTTTACTACATGTATTTATGCTAGGTTCCAAGTGAACCCTAAAGAATCTCACTATATTTTGCTAAAAAGGATTTTGAGATATATAAAGGGTTGTCCAAATCTTGGACTTCTATATCCATCAGAGTCAGAATTTGACTTAACTGGATTTTCAGATGCTGACTATGCTGGATATAGAGTGGACAGAAAAAGCACAACAGGAACATGCCAGTTCCTTGGTGATAGGCTAGTGTCTTGGTTTTGTAAAAAGAAAACCTTTGTGTCCACATCAACTGCAGAAGCAGAATACATAGCTACTGACAGTTGTTTCTCACAGGTTTTGTGGATACAAAACCAACTACTGGATTATGAATACAACTTAAATAATTCAACTATATATTGTGATAGTACCAGTGCTATATCCATAGAATAAAATCCAGTGCTTCATAGTAGGATCAAACATATAGAAATAAGACACCATTTTATTAGAGACTGTGTAGACAAAACTAAAATTAATCTTATCTTTATTTCCACTAATTTACAAAGGGCAGACATCTTCACCAAGCTATTGGATGAGAAGAAACATCTGTTTTTCTTAAATCAGTTAGGAATGATCAATGGAGATAAGTTAATTTAAATTTTGTCTGTGGTCGACGATTTGTTGACAGTTTGTCGAACGGAGATCGACGATCTGTGAACTCCTCGTGAAGAGTTCATCGAACGGAGTTCGACGATCACTTCTTAGTGAAATAGTTTTTGTCGTATGGAGATCGACGATCCCTGCTTCAGTGAATTTATCGTCGAACTGAGCTCGATGATTTATTCATCTTCTTCAGACTGAGATCGACGAATTCATTTTCTATTAAAATACTTCGCCGAACTCAGATCGAAGATCTTTTCTTTTTCATCGAACGGAGTCTGCCGGTTCATATTCTGAAAACCTTATATCTAGGTTTTCTTCGAGCTCCGTCCCACGCTCTCAGTTTCTTTGCACTTGATCTTTGTTTTTCCCTTACAGGTGCACTCATGGCGATTCCAGCGAGCGCTCTTTCCGCAATGAATTTTGATATGGGTTTTGATATTGATTTCGACTCATTTCAGCATACTGACCCAATCTTTGTGGAAATTCTGAAGTTATTTGAAGATCAAAATCTGAAGCAGTTCATGACCCGCCGCATCAAGATTGCAATGACTGAAATAAAGGAATGGGTTTTTACATCCTCAACATCTTAAGATAATATGACGGGAACAATTTCTTGTAATCTAGTTTCCCTTTCCCCTACTGTACTAACCGAAATTTTCGATCTACTGAATGGTGATGAAGAGATAGAAATGGACAATGAGGAATATAATAACATGTTGATCAAAATGGGTCATTCTGGAGATAACCCAAACAAGCTGCTGAAGAAGAACTTGTCTGTTGAGTAAAAGTTCTTAGCAGATGTAGTCAGGAAGGTGCTGCTGGACAAACATACAGCACATGACTACATCACCAGGCACCAGTTCTTGGTGATGGGTGCCTTGGTTGAAAAGAAAGGTGTAAACTGGGGCAAGTTATTGTTTGACCTGATTAAAAAGAATAATAATAAGAAATAGGTCTATTTTGGAGGGGTTTTGGGGATATTTCTGCAAGACAAGGCATCTGAACATCTGATTTCCACAACAGTGTTCATCAATGCCTCCAAAAGGCTAACCTTTGCCCTGTTTGATAGATGGGAGAGGAGAATCACAAATCCATCCAAGGCTTCCTCCTCCTCCAGGCCTTCTGAGGGCACCAGGGATGAAACAGCCACTCCCCACCCTATTGTTGAAGAAGTTCCTCCTTCTTCCACAATATCACTTCCAACAATAACTCCTCCATCTCCCCAGCCATCTTCACTTCCGCCTATGCAACCACCAACCCTCTCAATCCCTTCACCAACACATCTGCCAACACCTCCTCAATCTCCACTACCATCCCACCTGCAGGACATAAACACTGAAACATTCTTATCATCCCCACCTTTAATCTTCTCACCTCCTTACCATCTACACCCACCTCACCTATCCATGACATTCCCAGTCCAACACCATCCCCTGCTGCATCCTCTCCACATGATGACATCATACTAGATGTCAATCCTTCTGCTCCTCCATCTGTATCCACTCAAACTCCACTTGAATTTATGGATACAGTTTCTCCCTCCATGTCCACCATCCTGGAGCACATCACTCCAGTGATTAGGACACTTATAACAGAGGCTATTACACCTATTGCTAATTCCATTTTTTCTCATGCTGCATCATTGTTGCTTCATATGTCCCTACTTATTCTACTAGGGGCCTGATTCCAGCTACCACTGAAATCAAGGCAGGGGGAGATGCTCAGTGAAGAAACAGCTCCAATTTCAGCAACAACAACAGAAGAAATAGATACAAATATCTATATGGTTACAGATACAACAGTTACAGATATTGATATGCTCTGCACAGATATAACTATAGAGACTACAAAAATAATAACTGTTGGTGATTGCATTGTCAATCCCATAGTTGATCTCTTCAGCTTGTTAAATTCTTTTGATACAATCTATTTAAATTCTCTTCAAGTTGTCTGCCTAAAGCCCTCCTTGGCTATTGTACCATATACAACACCAATAAGTCCTATAGTTGCCAAGCAACTTAAGGACAGTTTTGCAGTTACAGAGATTCAAACAGTATCAGCTCCCAAGGATATTCCTTATCCAGAGGCTATCTCAGCTCCCACTTATAAGATGGATGATAGTCCTCTTCCTGATTTGAATGAGATAATCATGGCTGATATAGAACCAGAAAATTTATCAGTTGTTGAACATATTCCTGAAACAATTGTTGAACATGTTCCTGAAACAGTTGCTCCAGCTCTTCCAGAATCTCAAGCACAGCCTCAAGCCGAAAAGCCAATTTCTAAAGATCTTCTCAAAGCTCTTAATGATCTATATGATAATCCTCAAGGATCTTCTGATGATGAAGATGATGATGATTCTGATGATAGTCCCTCTACCAAGAAGAAAGTTTCAAAGAAAAGAAAGTCTCCTCCAGTTGCTGCTCCCAAACCAAATCCCACACATGACACACCTTATTATATTCTACAGAAAATTACTCCATATCCTGGGATGCCATCTTGGATGTGGCTCTCAAAGAATGAACAAAAAGTTAGGAAGAAAAGCAGGAGGTACTCTCCTCCCCCTCCTCAAAGAAACTAGAGAGGTCCTCCTCCTCCTCCACCTGCTGCTGGTACTTCAGGGAACACTTCTCAGAGGTCTATCTCATATGCTCAAACCTACAACATACATCAAGGTAGATCCTCATCATATCAAGGAAGCTGCCAACAGAGGTACTCTTCATGCAGACAGCAACATCAACAACATCAACAACAATAACAATAGCAAGAACAGTAACATCATCAGCAATAGCAACAACAAGCTCCTGAACCACAAAAAGTTAACAGTCCCAAAAGGCAAGAGTCTCCACCCATTCCCTTTTTGGATCCAGAAACTGATACAACATCTAGAATGGCCAGGTTCCAGGAACTTGTTGGACATTCATTGATAAATAAAGCTAAAGCTGAAGGAAAAACATCCATCACAATATTCTACAATGTCTAAATACAGAAAGGAAGAGCTAAAAAGGTATGAAAAAGCTAATAAATTTTTTAATGTAGATTCTTACATGAATCTACATCCAGAGGTTGTTGTGTCTAGAGCTACATCTCTAAATATTATTGGAGCTGCTGACATGACAATGTCCCAAAAGGAAGCAGCTAATCCCAATAGAGAAATAAAGTTTCCACAGCCTGCTGACTAGGAGAAAGATGATAAGCAAAAGGAGAAGCTGAAGAAAAGGAAATTATATATATTTTGTTTAGTTTCTGTTAGTCTAAAACTCTTTACTTATTTACTGACACAAAGCTACTATGTAAATATCTGATGCATATTTCAATTTTTCTGCCAGATATATTTTTTCCTGCTTTGTGAATGTTTTCATTTCATTTATATTAGTGACCTCACAAAAATAGGAGAAGATTGTTGGTTCCCTAGTTTGATTTGAGCTAGGTTCACTAATTAGGATGTTTGACCCACCATGTATAGCCAGGGTCATGTCATTGTGTCCTAGAGTTTAGGTTAACTTCTTAGATTCAACCTTGCATGGACCAACCAACTGAAGACTGTAGAATACTCAGACTTAGAAGAAAATCAAGTTCAGGAAGTGAGTCTGACGTTCGTCGAACTCAGCTTGATGAAAGTTGTGCTCCGCTCGACGAACTCAGAGTTACTTCTTTGAGTTGAGCTCGACGATATTTGAGCTCAGGTCGACGAATTTTGGAAGCTCAACTTCAACACATTCTTTCAGAGTACTTTCGCGGAACTCAGGTCGACAAAGACAGGTTATCAGCTCGACGAACTTGGACCACAGAATTGGTAGATTATCCACAAAAAGCAGTTCTCTGAACTCAGGTCGATGAACAAGAATTCTCAGGTCGACGAACATGATTTCTCTGGTCGACGAACTTGGATCTCAGGTCGACAAAATCTGTTCTCTGGTCGACAATTCCTGTGCAGTTCCAGACTTGGAAATTTCCCTTATTTTGTCCTTATTTTATAGCAGTAATTCCTGAGCATTTAATGCTTATATTCTCTGAATATAGCCATTAGTAGCTGCATTTATTATGGTCTTCAGCATGTTAATTACTTGCTATTTTTAATGGGACAGTTGGGGAATTTCATTAATGAAAATAATCTCTCCAGCCGCATTTCATTCTCTAGGTAGTCAGCATTTAATGAAAAGGAATTCAAAATTCAGAAGAGAATTTGACTGAACATATAAAAGAGATTTTCTCTTTCAGTCGACTGCAGAACACATAGAGAACAAGACAGAACTGATAATACACAGAACACAAGAAATCATTCAAGAAAAAGAATTCTGCTCTGTCTTCATCAAGTGTTCTTCTTCCAGTAAGCTTCCAAGAGACAATCAACTACAATCTCTCTACAGCTTTCTGGAGAAGTTTTCAAGAATACCTACTCACCCTGCAAAGCTCTCAATCTTCCTGAACAGAACTTCATCTCAGGGGGTGCTTTGACACCATCAAGGATCTACAAGTCTTCTCAGTTGTTTTGAGAAAAGAGAAGACAACATATAGCTTTTATTTGTTTCATCCCACTGTACACAGGGTTCTAGCTCCCTTCAAAAGTTAAACACTTGGTTGCAAGTCTCCTGATCAAAAAACTAGATTTGGTTTTTAGGCACCTGATCAAAAGCCTGCAGGGTTTTTTGATCTACCTCAATCAGATCTTGTGGTGACAAACACCTGAGCAAAAACCTGATTGGTGGTAGGGCACCTGATCAAAAACCTGAGTGGATTCCTACCAGGGTGGTAGAAGAGTGGATGTACCCAAGTTTTTGGAGAACCACTATAAAATTCTTGTGTCGTCTGTGATGCTATCTTATTTTTACTGTGTGCTGCTTGCTGAATAATTTAGTTTTCTTTCTGCACTATCTGATTACATATATAAGTATTACTATTTTAATTCCGCAATAAAAATCTAACAAGATTTTAAAATACTCTATTCACACCCCCCTCTAGAGTTAAACAGATCTAACACCTTGGGTGGTATATTTCATACCATCCTTCATCGTGATTTGCTTCTTCAAATTTCTTGGGCTCTTCTTGTGAGAGGAATCTGGAATAGAGAGCTGTGTTAAGACTCCTGCTTCTGGTCTATACACCTTGGATAACCTCACCTATTATCTGATCTGGAGGATGATCTCTCAGATATTTTACTACAGGGGGCAGCCTGACTGCTTCTTTCTCATTAACATTTTCTTCAGCAGGTTGGTCTTCATTTCTAGCTTAACTGTCCCGTGCTTCCTCTAGACAGCATCCCCCTTCACATTCTTCTTGCATAGCTAGGTCTTTATCTTTGATGGAGAGCTTTTCCATCATGACTTCTGTACCTACAGAGCTAGGAAAAGAGCTTGATAGCTCACTGTCAATCATGCATGGCACATCAAACACTACATGGACAGATTCTTCTATAACTTGATTTGTCAAGTTATAGACTCTATATGCCCTACTATTATTTTTGTACCCAATAAAGATCCCCTCATGGGATTTGGCAGCAAACATAGTCACTTTTGACTTACCATTATTCAAGATGAAACACTTGCAACCAAAGATCCAGAAATAGGATATGTTTGTTTTTCTTCCCTTCAAGATCTCATAGGGAGTATTCTTGTGGCCATTGCTGATAGAAGCCCTATTGAGGACATGACATGCAGTATTAACTGTCTCAGCTCAGAAATATTTAGGCAGAGAGGTGTCACTCATTAATGTTCTCCCAGCTTCTATGAGAGTCCTGTTTTTCCTCTCAGCTAACCCATTTTGCTGGGGTGTTCTTGGAGAGGAGAATTCTTGATGAATCCCTTGCTCTTCACAGAATGTAGTCTCGGAAGTAGATTGAAATTCAGTTCAATGGTCACTTCTTATTTTGACCACAGGGCATGCAAGTTCATTCTAAATCTGCCTAACAAGATTCATGAAGACATCAAGGGTTTCATCCTTTCTTCTAAGGAAGAACACCCAAGTAAACCTGGAATAGTCATCAATCACCATAAAGGTATAAACCTTCCTACCTAGACTATGAACATGCGTAGGACCAAACAAATTCATATGCAGGAAATATAAGCATCTCACTGAGTACTTGGCCTCAATGCTCTTGAAAGAGGTCTTAGTCTGCTTACCCTTTTGGAAAGCAACATAGATACCCTCCTTGGAGCATTTTATTTTGGGACCATTCCTAACTAGCTTATCACTGAAGAGCTGACCAATGGTCTGATAATTCAAATGAGCCAGTCTCTTGTGCCATTGGTCACAATGTGAGACTTTGTCATTTGCAACTAGGCATATACAGGAACTATTATCTAAGAAAGAAAAGTTTAAATAATAGACATTCCCACTCCTAGTGCCTGTTAAGATGACGCTTTGGTCACTTAACCTCTTGATGTGGCACGTATCCTTGTGGAAGGAAATGTCATAACCAAGATCTCACAGTTGGCTTATGCTTATGAGGTTGTGTTGCAACCCCTCCACATAAGCCACCTTTGTGATGGTGATTATGCCATTTGAGATATTACAATAGCCTCTGGTTATCCCCTTGTCAGAGCCTCCAATTATGACCTTGGGTCCATTCTTTACTGGAGTGAACTCCTTCAATAGCTCCTTTGTTCCAATCATGTGCCTGGAACATCCACTGTCCAAATACCATTTAGGAGATTTGGTACTTGAACTAACATGAAAAGAACACAAATCACCTTACCTTAGGACCCCAAGTTCTGTTGGGTCCTAGGTTCACATTAGTCTTAAAATAACCATGCCTTCCTGCAGAATTTCTGATAGGTTGGCAACCTCTGGAAACAGAAGGATTTTGCCAGCAATCTACAACATAGTGGCTTACTTTGCCACAACACCAGCACTCATAGATATTGTATCTCCTTTTCTATTTCAGACCAGCATTAGGCTGTACTACTCCCTAAATAGTGGGGAGATGTGCTGCTCTATACTTCTATCTTCTTTCAGCAGCCGTTTGATTGAAGGATAGTCTTTTAGCTGGCTGTTTTGGTCTTTTCTGAGAACCACCAGCTGCATGTCTGTTTTCATCTAACATGCATATGATAGCATTTGAGATTGCCATTCCAGCCATGCCAGAAGACTCACCTTGAGTCACTACTTTTTCTGGATGATTTAGATTTACTGCAGTAGCATTATCTTTGAGTTTTGGGCTGGGGTACCAAATATAAATGGTCCAGGATGGGGCATTTGAATTTTCTCATGGACATCCTTAAAGGCTCTCACGTGGCTATATCTTCCACCATGGCTTGGGCCACATTGGTCCATACCAGTGGATCTACCATTCTCCTAGTGACCATAGCAGCTTTCATGGTCATACCTGTTAGAAGGCAACAATACTCTCTGAAAAGGAATTTGAGGCAATAAGGCTAGAGACACGACTGGTGTCTTCCCTTTTCCCTTTCATTTTGGATTGGAAGGTCTAGCAGGTCCCTTAAATCCCAACCCTTTCTTACCATCTTGGGTAAGGTGGGTGTAAATTAAGGGCAGCACAGTGTTTGGCTTAAAAAATTTAGTCACCAACAATTTCTCATTTAGGAGATCATTTTCAAGTTTCTGGATAAGTTTCTCATTTGAGACTTTTACCACAAACTCATTGTCAATGATTTCCTTAAGCTGAGCTGCTTGTGCAGCCTTGTCAGTGAGGGCTTTTTCATTTTCCTCACACTTGCTTTTAAGGCTAAGAAGCTCTTTTGCCTGCCTCTTAGCAAGCAGCTTGCATCTCTTGAATGCCTCAAGAAGTTCTCTATACTTGGCAATTATGGAGTTGACATCATCCTCAGAGTCTAAAACCCCTTCGTCTCTTGATGATTGAGCTTCAAAGTCTGAGCCAGCCTCATGACTTAAAATAAAAGAATATGATTTAGCATTTACCTCAGTCTGACCAGGCAGATCCTGTCTGCTTTCTTCATCTGTAATTGCCATCAATATATGGCATTGAGCATCTTCTTCTTCATCTTCCTCCACCTCTGAGTCACTATCTTAGTGAGACAGAGGGGCCCTGATCCCTATTCTAGCAGCAAGGTATTCTTCAGGTTCCTCTCCAGCAACAACAATAAGCCCAATGTAGGCTTCTTCTTATTCATTGTCTGACCCAGAGTAAGAGTCAGTGCAGGTCTTTTCCTTCTTGGCCATAACGGACTTCTCTTTCTTCTTTCCCTTGTGGCTCTTCTTCACTCCTTTCCACTTCACTGGGCAGTCAGCAACTATATGCATAGGTTTGCTGCAGTAGAAACAAATAACTTTAGAGGAAGAATGTTTGTTAGAGTTAGAAGCAAACCTATCCTCCTTAGAGGATTTCCTTCTGTACTGTGAGGAAGAGGATGGCCTTCTGTTCTTCCAATGCCCCTTCTTCATGAATTTCTGGAATTTCCTGGAGAAGGCAGCAAGGTCCTCATCAGATATATGATTGTTAGAGGAGTTGGACCTTGAGCTCTCAGATTTTGACTCAGCAGTTCTCCTAACTGGAGAGATCTTCTTTCTGCTCCTAGTTGAAGCATCAGCTCTGAAGGCCACATATTTCTCCTTGCTCTGTGACTTACTGCACTTCTCTCCTTCTTCTTTCCTTGCTGCAAGCTGCATCTCATAAGACAGTAGCTTTCCAAACAGGGTTACAGGTGGAGTGTCAGCCAGCTTGCCCATCTCTCTTATGACAAAAATCTGTGTCGCAATCCTTGTAAGGGACCTGAGAAATTTGACATTCAGCTCATAGGTGCTGAAGACCCTTCCATATGTTCTAAATTCATTAACAATTCTGAAAAATCTTTCAAAACTTTCAGCAATGCTCTCAGACTTTCCTTATCTGAAGACCTCATACTCCTGGTTGAGCATGGATTTTCTGTCATCTCTCACCTCTTCTGAAACCTCCATGAATACAACTAGGGTGCCCCATATCTCCTTGGAGGTCTTGTAGTGCACTAGATTCTGGAATGTAGAATCATCTACTGCACTGGTAATGATATTTTGAGCTCTCTTATCCATTGAGGCAAGGAGGAGCTCATCTTTATTCATTTCTTTATAAGACTTACGAGTCTGGATGTTGGCATCCAGAACTGAGATCTTCATAGAGATGAAAGGTCCCTCTTTGACTATGATGAAGATAATAAGGTCAGCAGCTTCCATGAATAGCCTAACCCTTTCCTTCTAAAGACCAAACCTTCCTTTCTGCAGATTGGTAACTTCATGGCTCCCAATTCCTTGTTGTTTAAACCAGACCCCATTCTTTATCTTATAGCTAACCTTGGAGATATACTCAGATTGTTAAATCCTTTTTGAGTAACCTCCCTCTGATACCACTTGAAAGTTGCTTAACTAAAGGTTAGATAATCACCTAGAGGGGGGGGGGGTGAATAGGTCTTTGAAGTTTTATTAGTTCTTTTGCTGATTTCAAATTAATCTATATAGAGCTTGTCCTTAGATCCTACAATAAGAAAGAAAACAAGCACCACAGCAAACACACAAAGATTTAGAGTGGTTCCACAATTGGGTACATCCACTTTCCCTCCCACATATCCAACTTATTTGTTGTACTAGGCACAAACTCCACCAATATGCTCCTCAGAGCTTACACCTCAGGCCCACAACCTTATACACAGATTCCTCACAGAATCCGAACTCAGAACCACTAGGGTTCCTACCTTAGAGACCTATATAGATCCTACAGCTCAGTGATCCACTGATCACCTACCTCAGTCTTATTTCTAAGGCCTACAACTCAGGCTCTTCAACCTTACAGCTTCAGGCACACAACCCTACTCTCAGAGTGCTGCAGAACTCCTAGAACTCAGTACCCTTCCAGGTACCTACAGCTTAGCCTCCTCATAGGCCTACACCTCAGTGACACACTTGTCACCTACAGCTCAGTGACTCTCTAGTCACCTACCTCAGGCACAAGGCACTACACTATGGTTGGGAGGACACCCTTCCTCAGATCTACACTTGGATCCTACCTCAGAGAGCAGCATTCTCCTACCTCAGGCAGTAAAGCCCTACAGCTCAGATCCACCCTTGGATCTTACCTCAATACCCCAACAGGGCACCTACCTCAGTGACTAATTAGTCATCTACCTCAGGCACAAAGTGCCCTACACTCAGATTCAGATAAACTGAATCCTACTGAAAGTGAATATAAAATGTTTAAGAGAAATAAAACAACTGACTCGGAGATAAATCTCTGAGTCTACCTTGCTGGACTGAGCAAATATCAGTCCAACACTCTTACTGTAGAAGGAATTAGTCCTCTTCTACAGCTAACGCTTATCTGCTGCACAGATGAATATCTATTAGCTTATTGAATGGATGAATCAGCTTCTCTGTTCTAGAGAGAACTATCTTGCTGAGCTTGAAGAGCTTCAGCTATCTTCCTTTGCCTTCCGACTATCTCTGCTGGACTTGAGCTTTCAAGCTTAATAGAGAATAAGATGTCCAGCCGCTTCTAGTTTTCTTTTGTATTTTCTGCATTTGTTCTTCGTTCGTTACCCTAATCCACTTTTATTTTTCCTTTTTATATGCATTGATTTGAATCAAAGACACAATTGTATGTGTGCGCAACCAAGGATTGGTGAGCCCCATCTCTTTTAAAAAGGACAAAGTAGCTTTCGGCACAACTTCAACTTTCCCGCAACGACTACATGTAAGTTGACTTTGATGACGTCAGCAATGGTCATCACCATCTGGACTTAGAAAATATTTCAGAAATTCATAAAGTGTTGAGTGATGTTAAGACACTCAATGCCATTTGTCTTGTCTCTCAACGCTTCTGGACTTATGAATTTTCTCTGGATTTATCTCAGCGGTTCTGTCTCAGCGGTTTCTTATTAACAGCTGAGACAAGCTTCTATCTCAGCGCTTTCTATCTTAGTGGTCTCAGCAGTTTCTTATTTACAGCTGAGACAAGCTTCTATCTCAACGCTTTCTTCTCAGCGGTTTCAGCACTTTATTCTTAACTGCTGAGAAAATCCTTCCGTCTCAGCAATTTCTTCTCAGCGGTCTCAATGCTATCTTCTCATCAATCACATCACTTTCTTCTCAGCTATCTCAGTTGTCTCAGTGCCTTTTGTCTTAGTCAATATTTCTGGCTTTAGCTGCGTTCAACGATCTATGGGCTGAGCTCAACGAACTCTGATCTTCTCAGCGGTCTCAATGTTTTTTTCCTTAGTCAATTTTTCTGGCTTTAGCGCGATAAGTGTTGAGCTAAGCTCGATGAATTGCAAACTAAGCTCGACAGACTTCAAGCTGAGCTCGATGAACTTTGAATCCCGAGCTCTTGAGCTTATCCCAAGGAATGTTGAGCTGAGCTCGATGACCAGCCAGCTGAGCTTAAAAAACTATGAGCTGAGCTCGACAAATTTTGATTTTACTACCAAACTCATATTTCTTTACCTGTCCATTCATGGACTACCTGCATGCAAGAACTAAAACACACATCAAATATATTATGCATGTATGTAATTGACCCATTTGACTTCTTACAATTTTTGGATATTGGGATCAATAGACCCAACATCCCCTGATAGATTGTGTGCAGGAGCTGAGGGGGAGCCATCTGTTACTTCAGTTACAGAAAGTCTAGTCCCATTTCTAGAGCCAGAGAATCTTCTGACAGAGGTTGCTCAGATTGCTCAGACTACTGTTGAGGAGTTAGTGCCTGCTGAGGAGAGGATGGTGCTGTTGTTGATGATGGTTTGACTGTGGAAGACTATGAGATATGTGTTGATGAGGAAATGATTGTTGCTGATGTGCCCAAAGATGCTGATAATGCTACTGATGGGGCTGAGCTAGTTTCAACAGAGAACCTTATTGTCCCTCTCCCAGAGATTGTTCCAGCTTCATCTTCTGAGGGGGAGGTGGCTAGGCCCTCGATGTCAGTTTCTACTGAGGTTGACAGGTTTATTTGCAACCTTAAGAAGAGAGTTGCAGAGGCAACATATAAACCTCCAGTTCTTCCTGAGGAGGTAGTTGAGATTTGTAATGAGGAAGGAGATGTAGAGGAGCATAATCCTGTCCTAGCTGCTGTTGTGCCTTTGCTGAGTTCTAAAGCACGATTATCTCCGATCTATGAGTCTCTCAGTGAAGATCTGCCTTCTCTCCCACCTATTACTTCTGAGATAGTTGTCAGCTCTAGTACTGATAGTTCAATTGTAAAGACAATAGAGGTCAGGTTGGCAAGACAACAAGCACAATTTGAAGCTATAATGAAGACAGTTCTAGACAAGGTCAAAGAGACTGAGCAAGACATTAATATAGGCCATGCTAAAGTCAAAATTCAGATTGAAGCACTTGATACAAAGCTTGACCTACTGTTTGTTGAGGGAGAAAAAGCCATAAAGATGAACATAGATGGCCTCTAATATACCAAGGAAACTGTAGATAATGTGGACACAAATGCAAATACTATGATAGATGCCCATAATAGATCTATGGCTCATTTTGACAGTAATCTCCTGCTTATTCTAATGATGTCATTGATAAAGTCAGAAAGGGGGAGGAGGCTATGAAAGCCAAACTGATTTTCGTTGAAGCTGCCATGGTAGAAAACTTCAAAAAGGCTATTGACTACGACTATGATAATTGCATGTGACTACATGGTCAGTTGACAGACCTTCAAGCACCTTCTGTGCCCGTTCCTGTTGAAGTTTATCCTCCTGAGGATTACTCTCAACTATGGACAGATGCATAGGAATTCTTTCAAGACACTGCTGTTGCTGTTGAAAAGATTCCCTCTGCTCTAGCTTACAAGAAGAAAATGTATGATGAAGGTCCATCTGCTGTAAGATCAGACCCTCCCAGAGATCTGCTTGGCAGAGACAGAGAAATGGAAGAGGTGTGGAGCCCAATTTCCAGAGGAATCATCTTGGATACATTTTATTTGGTCGATCTCGGAGGAGAAAAGAGTGAACTATAGTACGACCAAGGGGAATGGAACAAGTACAAGTTGTCTTGCACCAAAAGGAGGATACACTTTAGAACACACAACAATGCTGATCTAATGCCTCCACCTCCTCCAAATTATTATCCTAAGTCGAGGGCTTATTTTGACAGGCAGTGGGAGAAGATTCAGAGTAGGAAGGAACAGTAGTGATATTCTATGTTGAGTTGCGGGTCCCACTGCTAAAAACTGTGAACAATTTTTGATATATATATATATATATGATTTTCATAAATATCTTGTGAAAGTGCGAGTTAGATCTGATATAATCTAGAGGGGGGGTGAATATAGTATGGTGCTTGAAAACTTTTTACAACAGTTGTTGTAATCTGAGTGAACAGGGAAGCAAATAATAAAACTAAACACAGCAGCTATCTAATCACAAAAGAAACTAATCACAGATCACAGCCAGAAACAAAAATAAAGACAAGCAACCAGAAGATACAAGGAGATATAGTGGTTCCCCTAAACTTGGATACATTCACTCTTCTACCACCCTAGGTAGGAATCCACTGCAGAATGAGTTGATCAGGTGTCCTGGGCACCAATGAGCTTTTGATAAGGTGCTCAAAAACCAAACCAGATTTTTTGATCAGGTGTCTTGCCACCAATGAGATTTTTATAAGGTGCTCAAAACCCACACACAAACTTTTGAAGGGAGTTTGAAAAACCCTTTACAGAGGTGGGGATGAGAGAGTGATGGAAGTCTTCTCTTTCTCAGAGCAGCTGAGAAGACTATGTGGATATGATGTTGTCAAAGCTCCCCCTGAGATCTGTAGTTATTCAGGAAATGAAGCTTTGCTGTAGGGTGATAGGCCTTCAGAAAGTTGATCTCCAGCAAATGATGATTTCAGCAATAGCTGAAATGTTAGGTGTCTGCAGTCTTGAGTGATGATGGCCTTGAACCCTTGAATCAAAAGAGATCTGAAGATTTCAGTTGACTGATCTCCTTGGTTGTGTGTTCTTGTATGAATTCTTTGAGACAGAGAATGTCTACAACTTTCTTTCTTTCTTTTGTGAATAGTTGGTGTTGAGAAAGATGTTGTTCCAGAGAAGAGTTGTAGTAGAGAATATTTTGTTCTTCTTCTTCTTGTTCTTGTCAGGAATTCAAAAAACTTGTCTTTTATTCCCTTTGTTCTGAGTAGAAAATGATCCTCTGTCCAGAATAGTCGTTAGCCTGTCATTAATTGACTTCCTTAATTATAATTATCTTCTGTGGGAAAGTCCAAAGAAACATTCCTTGATAATCTCTTGAAACTTGCTCCAGAATAAATGAAAACGGCTACAAAATCTTCTGAATTAATTGCTGACAATAACTCCTTAACTGTTCTGAATTTGAATCTTGAAAGTCATTTAACTCTTCAGAAAAACGTCGAACTGAGCTCTACTATCGTCGAACTGAGCTCAGCGATTTGGACTTAGACAGAAACAGAGATCGTCGATCTGAGCTCAGAGATAGAGAATCAATACTGGAGTCAAGATCGTCGAACTGAGCTCGAAGATTGTCGAATGAAGTTCGACGATTTGTTGAAGTTGAGCTCAGTGATCGTCGAATGGAGTTCGACGATCCGTCGAAGTTGAGCTAAACGATCGTCGATTGGAGTTCGACGATTCGTCATACTGAGCTCGACGAAATGACTTAGTCTCCAAACTGAAAAACCTTGATCTTGAGGGCAGCTTCCAAACCTAACTACTAACCCTTAGGCTCAATTCTAATTGACCTTTAGATCTATACAAAGAGGTCAAAAACAGGTTTCCTAAAGACATAGTGATCCTGACCCAAATTAGTAATAGGGTGTTCCAACAATCTCCCCCTATTTGGGTTAGGATTACTATTTACAAAAATTGGAGAAATTAAAAACAACATACAAAGCAACAATATAACAAACAACAACATAGCAGAATCACAGATAAAATATCTCAGACAGATCAGAAATCAGAATAATTGTCACCTTACATAATTATTCTTTCTCCTTGCTCTTTATAAGTTTAATTTCTCTATTAGGATTAAGAGCTTCTTTCTTTGATCTTCTATCATCAGCTGCACCTAAAGAAGTTTGTTGTTTAGGCCTTGGTACCACAGCTTCAGGGTGCAGCTCCATATATCTTTCAGAATCAAAGAATTTGCTGGAGGCATATCTTTCAAGTTCCTTCTTTCTTTGTTCTGACAATGTAGTGATGTTGGAAGTGTCTCTGCCTTGCTCTCTGGCTTTCTTGATCTGATCTAAGGCAGCTAGTTCTTTCATTCTGGCAGTCCATGCAGTAGGATTATTCTCTGGATCCTCAAAGGGCACTGGAGGCTCATATCTATTGGAAGGATTATCTGGAGGAGCTCTGGATGAGACTAATTCTTTCAACTTGTAGGGAAAAGGACCTGAAGTTGTATCTGATGAAGCTTGTCCTTCCCTAGAGTAAGGGTGTTGCCTTGAATAGCCTTTGGAGTAGACTTGGAATTCCCTCTAGCTTCCTCTATAATTTCCTCTCCTTGATTGAGAACCTCTGGACTGGCTTCCCCTATATTGAGATCTTGCATGAGGCTGATAGGGGGTTTTACTTCTAGCAGAAGGATGAGTAGCTGAGCTTCCACCTGCACCTGTATCAGGAGGAGGTGGTGGAGGAGGATGAGGATGATGAAACTGAGAGGAACTTTTCTCATATTTCCTCTTCTTCTTCATATCCTTAAGTTGATTCTTGGAATATTGCATCCAATGTTCAGTAATGGGGCAGTCATGAAGAATGTAGTAAGGTATGTCATTTATATCTTTGACTTTGGCTGGGGGAACTCTTTTCATAGCCTTGCTCCTTGCCTTTCTTTTCCTGGCTATAGTGGCAGAAGAATCATCAGAATCAGTCCTATATTCATCACTTTCAGAGCTTTGCTCATCATATAAAGCATCAATCTTTTTCAGATAGTCTTTTTGAAGTTAGATTGGAGCAGATGAAACAGCAGTTGTAGCAACAACAGATACAGCAGATATAGTACTGACAGAAGTTGTAGCAGCAGCAGTAGTAACAACAGATACAGAACTTTCTGGAGCAATACTTTCAGAAGATATAGCAGCAGTAGTGATAGCAGCAGCTGGGGTAGCAACAGATACAGATAAAACTATTTCAGAAACACTACTTTCAGAGATAATAGTTTCAGCATCAGCAATAGCAGCAGTAATAACATCAACAATAACAGTAGGCTCAAAATCATATGCCTCTGTCTGCATATCCTCGGAAACTGGAACATCAGCAGCATCAGAACAAACGGAAACATCAATAGTATTGACAATAGGAGTAGTAGCAGCATCACTGGAAACAGAAGGCTCAGCAGTATATAAGGAGGTTATATAGGAGCTAATTAAGCTAGTATCACAGCTGGATAAGGGCACAATGGCCTTGGAGAGGTCTTCAGAGGGCTGAACTGCATTACTCACTGGAAGACAGCTGAAATAAATTGAGTCAAAATCTGATAATAAGGATCTGAGATCCAATGAGAAGACTACAACCTGTGGAGTTGAAACTGGAGCTTGAGTTGAAGTAACATCAGCAGCTGCAGGAACTGAGGTAACAGCAACAGCAGATAATCTCACATCTTCATGAGGCATCTCCCCCTGCCTAGATTCAGAAACAGCTGGATCAAGGCACCCAAATGAAGGGATTGCCTGAGGAGGAAAGATGGAGGAGAGCCTGGCAGATAAGTCTGCAACTGACTTGAATAGTGGAGCCAAGGAGGTCTCCAACAGAAGTGAGAGCCTGGGAGCTATCATCTCATATATTTTGTCAGCTAAGGCAGGAATATCTACATGCTCAGTAGGGACTTGAGCAGAGGTAGAGAAGGATGGTGGAGCAACTGATGATGTTGGAGGAGAGCTGGTGGATGGTAGAAGTGAAGGTTGAGGTGTGGGGATTGTGGAAATGGAAGAAAGTGGTATGTAGATAGAAGGTGTGAATGAGGGTTGATCAATGATATCTTGTAGAAGCTGTTGATAAGATGTGGAGGAGGAGGGTAGCTCAGGAGGGGATGAAGGTGAATCATCCATGAAGGAATCATCTAGAAGTGTGAAAGATGGAATGTTGGATAATGTGTCAATGTCTGGGTGAGGGTAGTGATGTAAAGGATGGAATGTTTCCTCTGGTATTGGAAGAGTTGGAGAGGGAATAGATGTTGGAGATGGGCTGGAAATAATGATGGTGGATGAGATTTGAGTGGTGGAGGTGACTGGTGGAGATGAAATAAGAGTTGGAGGAGGAGAGGCAGCAGGCAAGTCTTCTGCAGGGGCAGAGACTTGAGGGGAAGAGACTGTTACAGTCCTTGTGCCTGAAGTGGTGCATGTAGAAGGCCTGCTGGGCTTCACTATCTGCCTGTCCCATTTGCCAAACAGGGCACAGGACAGCCTCTTTGAGGCATTGATGTGCATCACAGATGAGACATGCAGGGCAGGGCAGCTGTTGTGAAGAAAGAGCCCTAGGATCCTTCCATAAGTAACAAAATCAGATCAAAGAAGATCTCTCCCCAGTTTAACTGTTTCTTATCCACTAAGGCTCCCATCAAGCACAGCTGATACCTGGAGATGGTATCATGTGCTGAATGCTTGGCCAACAGAACCTTTTCCACTACATCAGCTAAAAATCTATATTCCACAGCTAAGTTCTTTTTCAGCAGCTTACTAGGGTTTGCATCAGAATGACCCATTCTTGCAAGTAAATCAGAAAATTCTTCTCCAGACAACTCAGCAGAATCTCTTCCAGAATTCAATTGAAAAACCTCTGTCAGAATGGTAGGTTTCAGAGGTACCTGGGTCCCAGAAATTGAGCCAACCACTGTGTTTTGGTCCTGGTTGTGGGCAGTATAGACCCACTCCTTAATCTCATCTGCAGGCAGTTTGATACTTGTGGACATGAGGGTAACCAGCTTTTGTTCTTTGAATAGTTCTAGAATGTCTTGAAAAACCTGATCACTTGTGCTGAAAGAATCCATGTCTATATCAAATCCTGCATCAAACTTCATTGCTGCTAGAACGGCAACTGAGACGGCCATTGTTACCTGCAAAAATCAACAAACAAATGACCAAGTGTAGATATGTTTGGAGGGAAAGAGAATTTTTGCAGAGAGATTGATAGCGCAAAAGGAGAACGACGGTTGAAAAATGAATTTTATATTAGGGTTCGACGCAGAAAAGGAAAGATCATTGAACTCAATTCGACGATCGGGGCTTCTAAAGGAATCTGAAAGGTCTTCAATATCGTCGATCTCCGTTCGACGATATTGGAGAGCGTCGAGCTCCGTTCGATGATAGTTCAGAAAACAAAATCTTCGAGCACCGTTCGACGATCGTTGACCTGAAGAGATAGTTGAACACTATATGAGAAGCGCTGAACTCAGGTCGACGATTTCGGAAAGCGTCGATCTCCGTTCGACGATCTGGGGGAAAATCGTCGAGCGTAGTTCAGAGACCAGAAATACACTCTAGACACTAGAAAAATCAAGATGTTTGTCTAGTCTTGGTCAATTTTTAAAGTTTTAAAATCTTGGATATTATTTTAGGCTTCCTCCATCTAACATTCCTAACTTATTTAGGAAGAAGGTGTGTTTCTTTTCATTCAAGGGTTTGGTGAAAATATCTCGCCTTTGTAAATCAGTTGGGATATATTGAAGTTCAATTTTATTCTTCTCAACATTATCCCTTAAAAAGTGATGCCTAATTTCTATGTGTTTTGTCCTACTATGGAGGACTGGATTTTGAGCTATATAAATAGCACTGGTGTTATCACAAAATATTTTTGACTTCTCTAAGTTGTAGCCATAGTCTAGGAGTTGGTTTTGAATCCACAATATTTGTGAACAACAACTGCCTGCAGCCATATATTCAGCCTCAGCAGTTGAAGTTGACACATAAGTTTGTTTCATGCAAAACCAAGAGACACGTTTGTCACTAAGAAACTGACAAGTTCCACTGGTGCTTTTCCTGTCAATTTTGCATCCAGCATAATCAGCATCAGAAAATACAGTTAAATCAAATGCTGAATCTTTTGGATACCAGAGACCTAGATTTGGACAACTTTTAACATACCTGAGAATCCTTTTTACTAAAGTTAGGTGTGACTCTCTAGGGCTTACTTGGAATCTAGCACATATGCATGTAGCAAACATTATGTCAGGTCTACTAGCTGTAAGGTACAGTAAAGAGCCAATCATTGCTCTATATGTTGTCTGATCAATAGGTTTCCCATGTTCATCAGCATCCAATATAGCATTGGTAGGCATAGGTGTTTTCATACAAGATGCTTCAGATATACCAAATTTCTTAACCAATTCATTTGCATACTTGGTTTGAGAAATAAAGATGCCTTCAGCATGTTGTTTGACTTGCAATCCTAGAAAGAAGGATAGCTCACCCATGCTACTCATTTCAAATTTAGAATGCATTAGGTTGGAGAACCTTCTGCACAAATTTGAATCAGTAGAGCCAAAGATAATATTATCTACATAAATCTGTACTAGTAGGGTATGAGACTTATGGGTTCTAATAAAGAGAGTTTGGTCTACTCTACCCCTTATAAATTCATTTTCCAGGAGAAAGCATTGCTAGGGTCTCATACCATGCTCTAGGAGCTTGCTTGAGACCATATAATGCTTTGTTCAATTTAAAAACATAATCAGGATGAGTTGGAGAGATAAAACCTGGAGGTTGTCTGACATAGACTTCTTCTTTGATGTCTCCATTGAGAAATGCACTCTTTACATCCATCTAATATACCTTGAAACCTTTTTGTGCTGCATAAGCTAAGAAGATTCTGATGGCTTCCAATCTTTCAACTGGTGCAAAGGTCTGGTCATAATCTATGCCTTCTTCTTATGAGTATCCTTGAGCAACTAGCCTTGCCTTGTTCCTTACAATTACTCCTTGATTATCCAGTTTGTTTCTGAACACCCACTTTGTTCCAACAATGGAGTGATCCTTAGGCCTTGGCACTAGTTCCCAAACTTTGTTCCTTTTAAATTGATGCAACTCTTCTTGCATTGCAATGATCTAGTGTGGATCTTGCTCTGCATCTTGAATGGATTGAGGCTCAATTTGAGATAGGAAGCAAGTGTGCAACAGGTTTTGGTTGACCTGATTTCTGGTTTGCACACCAGCTGAGATGTCTCCAATTACTTGGTAAATTGGATGGTCTCTTGATGTTACTAAATCAATAGGGGGTGTTGATTGTTCACCAACCTGTGTTGTTGTTTCCTCTTGTGGTACAACAACTGGCTCATCAAGTTGTTTCTCTTCAATATGTTGAATGCTTTCTTCATCTTCACTGCTTTCCTCTTTTTTAGTAATCTGTAACCTGTTCAAATCTTCAACAAGAGAATGTACCTGCAAAGGTTCTATGGTAGAAGTATTCTTCTCCTTGAAAGACATGTTAGATTCATCAAATGATATGTGAATAGATTCCTCAATTTTAAGAGATGATTTATTATAAACCCTATAAGCCTTACTGATCATGGAGTATCCCAGAAACACTCCTTCATCAGCTTTAGCTTGAAATTTTGCTAAATATCTCTTGTCATTATTATGAATATAACAAATACAGCCAAAAATTCTAAAATAATCAACTTTAGGTTTCTTTCCTTTGAGTAATTCATAGGGAGTCTTGCCCTTCAGTTTATGTATTAAACTTCTGTTCAGCACATAGTTGGAGGTGTTCACTGCCTCTGCCCAAAAAAATAGAGGAAGGTGAGCATCTGACAACAATGTAGTGGCAGATTCAATAAGGGTTCTATTTTTCCTTTCAGCTACCCCATTTTGTTGAGGAGTTCTAGGAGCTGAGAAAGTATGCCTGATCCCTTCACTCTGACAGAACTCTTGCATAAGAAGAGAATCAAACTCTGTCCCATGATCACTTCTGATCAGGGCAATGTGAGTATTGAACTCAATCTGTATACATTTGAGAAACTCTGTCAAACACTTAAAGTTATCAGACTTCTTCCTCAGAAAGAACACCCATGTGAATCTAGAGAAGTCATCTACAACTACTAAAGTGTAAGATTTCCCTCCTAGGCTTTATACTGTAATGGGTCCAAAAAGATCCATGTGTAACAGATACAAAATCCTAGGTGAATCACTCTTATTAAGTGACTTGAAACTATCTTTAGTTTGCTTGCCTAATTGACAAGTCCTGCAGAGTTCTTCCTTCTTGTAGGGGCCAGAAGGTAGTCCTCTAACAAGGTTGTCCTTGGATAGCCTAGCAATGGTTCTAAGGTTTAAATGTCCTAGTCTCTTATGCCATAAAACATTTGGTCTACAGACAGAATTAAACAGGCAAATGTCTACATCTGTTGAAAGGAAATCTACTAAGTAGATGTTACCTTTCCTTTTACCTGTCAATACATTTGTGTTGTCCTCTGACTTGATCTTGCATAAGGCTTTGCTGAAACTCACCTGGTAGCCTTCATCACATAACTGACTGATACTTATCAAATTGTGCTTCAGTCCTTCCACATAGGCTACCTTCTTGAATGTCACTGTCCCAATCTGGACTGCACCATATCCTTTAGTTTGTCCAAAGTTTGAATCACCAAAAATAACTTTGGGTCCAAGCTTGTCTTTAAAGGATGTGAGGTTGTCCCTATTTCCTGTCATGTGCTTTGAGCACCCACTATCCAAGTACCATTGCTGGTTTGATGTTGGATTGGTCTTCACCTGCACATAAAATAATTCACTTGTTTTTGACCCAATTTACCTTGGGCCTAGGTTGATAACCTTTAAACTCAGAAATAAAAGACATCCCAGGTTGACTCTTATAACCTTCAGGATGATATCTCCTTGGAGGTATTATCCATTAAGTATAAGGGTTAAAGCTTTGGGATGAAGGACCCCTAGGATTGGATTTTGATTTACCCTTTAAAGAGTTTCCAAAGCTCTGATCTCTGTTCGACGATCGTTGAGCTGCATTCGACGATCTTGGGTCAGATCGTCGAGCTCCGTTCGACGGTCGACTGTGGCAGAGTTCAGGAATTAGAGATCATCGATCTGAGTTCGACGATTTTGCCTGAGATCGTCGATCTGCATTCGGCAATCATCGAGCTCCGTTCGACAATTTCTGCTGGAACTTGGTTTTCTTAGGCAGATCAGAATTCTTCCTAGCTACCTCTACAACTCCCTTCCCTTTATTAGAAATAAACTTGATTGGGGTTGTTAGAACTATAGGTTGGCTGGATAAAACACCCAAGCCCAGTGTACTATTGAATCTGGAGTTCACTGTGCTTGTGATGTCCATCAGCTTGATACTTCTCCCATTAAGGGATACTTCAAGCTTCTTGGCCTCTAATAGCTCACCTTTCAGTGAAGCTATCTGCTCCCTACAACACTCCAACTCCTCAGAGAGTTTGAGGTTTTCTGACTTTAAGATACTATGTTTAGATAATTGATTTTTGAGAGAAATAATTTCCTTCTCAGATTTTAGTAAGTCTAAACATAATGCTTTAAACTCAGACTTAAAGTCCTCAGAATTGAAATCAAAAGAACTAATTACATGGTCCTCTTCAAGTTGAGTCTCCGAGTCTGACTCTGAGTTTTCTGCATCTGAATTGTGTTGAGAGGCATTGATTGTCATCATGCAGAACTCCTTCTCTTCAGCATCATCTTCATCATCACTGGAGCTGAATGAAGCTTCTGACTCTTCTTCAGTTTCACTCCAAGATTCAGCAACAAACCCCTTCCTTGTGTGTTTGTTCTTGCTTGAGGAGGGTTTGCCATTTCCATTTTTCTTGAAGTCTTTGTCCTTTCTTCTTTCTTTCTTGTGCCTTCTGTCCTTGTTTTTGTTTTCTGGAGAGTCAGGCATAGTATGGCCTGGTTTCCTGCAACCAAAGCAAACAATTTCTTTATTATTTGACTTATCATACCTTGGCTTATCATGCTCTTTGTATGATCTCTTTCTGAAGTCATTTCTGGCCATTTTGTAGAATATTTTGGCCAACAGACTGAGCAGCTCATCATTGCCTGTGACCTTGTCTTCAGGCTAATCTTCAGTTGCTTTGAAAGATATTGTCTTTTCTTTTCTTGTGGCTGGTGAGGCAGCCTTCTGCTCTTCTTCTATGTTCTTAATGAGCAGCTCATAAGACTTGAGCTTGCCCAAAAGAGCTTCTGTGGTGATCTCATTCAGACTTCTAGCATCCTTGATTGGCCAGATCCTTGAGTCCCAAGTGCTTGGGAAGCACATTAGGACTTTGTCATTAAGTTTAGTCAGTGAGATCTCCTTATTCAGAGTCTTCAGTTCATTGACTATCAAACTGAGTATGTTGTACATTTCAGCTACTGACTCAGCTTCTCCTTTCTTGAAATTCTCATATTGGGATATGAGGTGGGATCTCCTGTCCTTTCTTTCATCAGCTGATCCTGAGACTATTTCAGAGAGCCTATCCCAGATTTTCTTTGCTGAATTACATTCAGCCACCTTTTGGAAAATGTCATCAGACATAGTTTGGGCTAAGATATTCATAGCCTTTGCATCTGCTACCTTCCACTTCTTGATATCAGCATCTATTCCTGATGGAGGTGGAACAACATTTGTGTTTGTGTTCTCTGGAGGTCTTGGACAAACTATCAAAACAGAATTAAAAATGTCCTCGTTAATAGAATTCATGTATAGTCTAATCCTTGCTTTCCAAAGTGCAAACTTAGACAGATTGCACACTGGAGGTCTGGTGCTAGCATAATCTTTGTTTTGGGCCATGTTTTGTGAAGAAATAATCTAATAACAAAATCTAAAAAAGCAGATCTAACTGGAGGGATCTTTGGGTTCAGGTGTTAGCCTGTGCAACCACCAAGGTGTGGTATGTTTAACCAACCTCACTTTGATACCAATTGAAAGTGCGAGTTAGATCTGATATACTCTAGAGGGGGGGTGAATAGAGTATGGTGCTTGAAAACTTTTTACAACAGTTGTTGTAATCTGAGTGAACAGGGAAGCAAATAATAAATCTAAACACAGCAGCTATCTAATCACAAAAGAAACTAATCGCAGATCACAGCCAGAAACAAAAATAAAGACAAGCAACCAGAAGATACAAGGAGCTATAGTGGTTCCCCTAAACTTGGGTACATCCACTTTTTTACAACCCTAGGTAGGAATCCACTGCAGGATGAGTTGATGAGGTGTCCTGGGCACCAATGAGCTTTTGATAAGGTGCTCAAAAACCAAACCAGATTTTTTGATCAGGTGTCTTGCCACCAACGAGCTTTTGATAAGATGCTCAAAAACCACACACAAACTTTTGAAGGGAGTTTGAAAAACCCTTTACAGAGGTGGGGATGAGAGAGTGATGGAAGTCTTCTCTTTCTCAGAGCAGCTGAGAAGACTATATGGATATGATGTTGTCAAAGCTCCCCCTGAGATCTATAGTTATTCAGGAAATGAAGCTTTGCTGTAGGGTGATAGGCCTTCAGAAAGTTGATCTCCAGCAAATGATGATTTCAGCAACAGCTGAAATGTTAGGTGTCTGGAGTCTTGAGTGATGATGGCCTTGAACACTTGAATCAAAAGAGATCTGAAGATTTCAGTTGGTTGATCTCCTTGGTTGTGTGTTCTTGTATGAATTCTTTGAGACAGAGAATGTCTATAACTTTCTTTCTTTCTTTTGTGAACAGTTGGTGTTGAGAAAGATGTTGTTCCAGAGAAGAGTTGTAGCAGAGAATATTTTGTTCTTCTTCTTCTTGTTCTTGTCAGGAATTCAAAAATCTTGTCTTTTATTCCCTTTGTTCTGAGTAGAAAATGATCCTCTGTCCAGAATAGTCGTTAGCCTGTCATTAATTGACTTCCTTAATTATAATTGTCTTCTGGGGGAAAGTCCAAAGAAACATTCCTTGATAATCCCTTGAAACTTGCTCTAGAATAAATAAAAACGGCTACAAAATCTTCTGAATTAATTGCTGACAATAACTCCTTAACTGTTCTGAATTTGAATCTTGAAAGTCATTTAACTCTTTAGAAAAACGTCGAACTGAGCTCTACTATCGTCGAACTGAGCTCAGCGATTTGGACTTAGACAGCAACAGAGATCGTCGATCTGAGCTCAGAGATAGAGAATCAATACTGGAGTCAAGATCGTCGAATTGAGCTCGAAGATCGTCCGAATGGAGTTCGACGATTTGTTGAAGTTTAGCTCAGCGATCGTCGAATGGAGTTCGACGATCTGTCGAAGTTGAGCTAAACGATCGTCGATTGGAGTTCGACGATTCATCGTACTGAGCTCGACGAAATGACTTAGTCTCCAAACTGAAAAACCTTGGTCTTGAGGGCAGCTTCCAAATCTAACTACTAACCCTTACACTCAATTCTAATTGACCTTTAGATCTATACAAAGAGGTCAAAAACAGGTTTCCTAAAGACATAGTGATCCTGACCCAAATTAGTAATAGGGTGTTCCAACATCTTGGAATGCGTGTTTTTGTTTATATTGTTTATCTTTTCAAGTTATCATATTTTTTTATTTATCATCTACAATTCACCTTAGCTTGTAGGATTCCGACTTCTTCAAATAGGGGGAGATTGTTCGGTATTGGATCCACAATAACCCTGATTTTAAGAAGGGTCCAGTCAAGATAAGATGAATTGTGAATGTATTTGATATGCTGGTTTAGTTATGTACTTGTAGGATTTCATTGCTAAGTACACACCAATGTCAGGTTACAGTGGGTCAATAAATATATGACTATATAATGTAATTCATCATTATGTAGGCCAAAGTGTTGACTCACGTGTAATCTCTCTATTGGATTGTACTTCTATCCTAAGTACAAGTGAAGGCTCAAGAATTCTCAAAGCTTAGAATTAGAGAGATAAAAATTCTCCCAAGTATAATTCGTCTAGTATGGTTTGGAATACTCGTCGAATTCGTCGAGTATCAGCATGATACTCGTCGAAGTCATCGTGTATACCTACCTATACCCGTTGAATTCATTTCATGCTTAGGGTGATTTTGCCAAAGTAGTGAAAATCTAATAAGTAATATTCGCCGAGTATTGTTGTGTATACTCGTTGAATTCGTCGAATGTATCTAACGATACTCGCAGAATTCGTCGAATATGCTAAATGATACATGCAGAATTCGTCGAGTCCAGTCGACACTACTTCTCTAGATTTTTCCAAGTATAATTCTTCGAATATCAAAAGCATTGAGTGTGTTGAGTTAACTCGACAATATTCATCAAATATAAAAGCGTTGAGTGCGTTGAGTTAACTTGACGATATTCGTTGAATGTTGTCTATGGCGTTGAGTGAACTCAAGGCGTTTTGTGAACTCAAGGCATTGAGTGTAACAGCGTTGAGTGCGTTGAGTCAGTTAACCTATAGTCGACGAATTCGTCGAGTATGCGAGGTGATACTCGACGAATTCGTCGAGTATGCGAGGTGATACTCGACGAATTCATCGAGTATGACTCTTCTCCATGGCGTTGAGTGACCAGCCTGCCTGGGATGATTTGGTTAAGTCTTTTTCGTCGTATATCAAGGTGTATTCGACGAGTATCACTATGATACTCGACAAATTTGACTTAGGTCATTTTTCCGATAATTTTCAAAAACCAGTCTTGGGTTCGGTCGGCCAAGCACTGTATTTTTAGATTTCATTTTTGGAAACTTTCTTTATACTATTGGTAAGAAGATCTCTATAAATACCTAGGGATATTTTTCTTCCATACTAATCGGGATATTGCTAACATTTTGAATTGAAAAGAACTTTCCAAATCGAGAAACCGTCGGCCGACTCCGTACGCTTCAAGAATTCCGATCGGCCACCGACTGCTTGCTGTGCATGGATTCATCTTCTTTAACTTTCAAGACCAGATTACTCTCTCTCTGAAGATCTATACTCCTCCAGATCTAGTCGTTCGAAGATTCAAGATCTTCAAGGATTCATTTCTCCAAGTTCTCCAAGATTCAAGATCTATTTTATTCAAAGAACGTTGGGGAGAAGATTTGTAATCATTTATATTGTGTAATATTCTTTTACTGATTGTAGGAAATTATTTCTCCGAGTTTGTAGATCCGTTTGTGGATAGAGTGAGTAGATCTGTTTGTGGATCGAGGTTGTAGATCCGGATCTGGATCGAGTTATAGGAGAGGTTGTTCTCTGAATGGTAGGAGCGTCATCTCCGAGTTGTAGGAGTTGCGGCTCTGAGGTGCAAGACTCAATGTAATCTAAGAAAGGTGAAGTAGCTGAATCTCCCCCTTTGTGGGAGATAGGCAAGACGGGAAAGTGGACATACCCAACTTGGGGAACCACTATAAATCTTTGTATTTTTGTGCATGTTTTTTAAAGAAATTTTTATTCCCTAAAAAGACACAAACATCACCGATTCACTCCCCCTAGGTGATTTAGGTAGATGCTAGATACTTTCAGAAGCCATCATACTATTCCTAGCATATGTTGCAAACAAGGGATTCAAAGACTACAAGATGGATGTGAATTTAACCTTCCTAAATGGTGACTTAAAGGAAGAAGTGTATGTTGAGCAGCCATCAAGTTTTGTTGTTCCTAACTCACCTGATTATGTTTATAGACATAAGAAAGGTCTATATGAGTTGAAGAAAGCCCCTAGGGCATGGTATGAGACCTTGTCTAGCTTCCTCATTAAGAACAAATTCTCAAGGGGGAACATAGAAAAGACTCTATTCCTAAGGGAATCTAAGGGCAAGATAATCCTAGTCCAAATTTATGTAGATGATATAAGTTTTGGATTTACTGATATAACCTTTGCAAAAAGTTTTTCAAACTTATACAAGGGAAGTTTGAGATGATCAGTATGGTTGAGCTTAAGTACTTCTTAGACATCCAAGTAAGACAGACTGAAGATGGATTTTCTATCTCACAGTTTAAGTTCACAATGGTATTAATTAAAAAGTTTGGAATGGAGAGTGCCTCCACTATGAAAACTCACATGGGGTCAATTATGTCTATAGACAAAGATGATGCAGGGAAACTTGTTGATGAAACTTTGTATAAAGAGATAATTGGCTCCCTTCTATATCTTACTACAAGTAGGCCAGACATCATGTATGCTACATGTGTTTGTGCTAGATATAAGGCTATCCCTAAAGAGTCACACTACTCAGTTGCTAAGAGAATTTTGAGATATCTTAAGGGCATACTAGATCATGGCCTATGGTACCCTGGGGATAGAGATTTTGAACTAACTGACTATTCAGATGTATATTTTGCAGGCTGTAGAGAGGACAGGAAAAACACATCAGGCACCTGTCAGTTCTTGGGAGGAAGACTCGTGTCTTGGAGAAGCAAGAAGCAGACCGGTGTGGCTATTTCAATAATTGAGTCAGAGTATATATCAGTACGATGTTGCTGTGCACAATTGATGTGGATCCAGCATCAGCTTCAGGACTACAGCATCAAGATAAGTAACACCCCCATGTATTGTGGTTCATCTAGTGCAATCTCCATTGCTAGGAATCCTGTCTATCATAGCAGCACTAAGCATATTGAGATTAGGTATCATTTTATTAGGGAGCATGTGGAGAAGGAAGATATCAGTCTTGAATTTGTCCCTACGGACAAACAAGTGGCTGACATCTTCACTAAGCAACTAGATGAAGTCAAGTTCAACACATTCAAGTTTGAGTTGAGTATGTTGAACTTGGTATAACTTCAATTGCTCCTTAATTCATTTTTGTTGCAGGAATTACTATTTCTTACCGGTTGTTAAGACTTTCAGTGGTATCAAGAGTGAAAAGGACTAAAGTGTCAAGTAGAGAGGATGATAGAAGATGCTCTTGTTGAGGGGGAGCAAGTCCAACACCTGCATGAATAGGTACAACTTCATGTTAAGAAGAAGCAAGCAGCTACAATAGTGAAATTCCAAATCAACACTGTTGATCTGTATGTCATAAGGATAATGTACAAACTGAGGCGTTGATCAACTCTGAACTCCCTGCTCTAGAGATTATTTATGATATAGTCATAAACTTCTCTGAGTATGAGATGGAATGCTACTACTGAGAAGTCAAAAGAAGGCCAGCACCCCCTGACTATAGTTGCTTCTGAAGAAGTCAAAAGGGGGAGAAGATAATGATCAAGGGGGAGCATTCACATGTTCCTACTCATGATGAGGTCATTCCATCCACTCAGTTGGTTGAGGATTCAACTCTTCCTGAGCATGATATTCAAAAGGACCAAGAGTATAATTCACCCATGATCCTTTCAACAGCCTTAATAGATGAATACTTATTGAAGAAGCCAGAAAGGGGGAGGAGTGTGAGAGCAATGACTTGACATGACTTGACATGTTAAGTCAGTGCATAATACTTGGAATGATTCAAGTGGTATGAGGAGAGCAATGACTACTTTTTGAGTCAGTGTAAAATACTTGGAAACTTTCAAGTGGTATGAGGAGAGAAATGACTTGACATGTTAAGTCACTACATTAAACTGGGGAACTTTAGACAAGCTACAATTGCTAGCTTATAATTTCTTAATTGATATGTTTTATGTATTAATGCATCTTAATATTGCTGTATATTCTACCTTCTTCAAATAGGGGGAGATTGTTGGGAATATTGTCCTTCCATGTTCCCTAGATTTGAAGAGGCATCACCATCAATACTAACATCATAAATGTATTTGATGCATGCTCTAAGTTCAATGTGTGGAGGATATTCTTTATCACAATGAATAGATAGGTTGTCTAAGTGACAGTGGCAGGTAGACAGAAGGAAGAATGCTGGAAAGCTAAAAATTTGTCTAAGTCCACAGGCATTGAGTGAAGGTAGTTCACTCAATGCCATATGTTAAGAAGCTCTGAGTAAAGCATTGCCAGTCAAAGCCTGACTGTTGACAAAGCAGAATTTTGGTTAAGTCCATAGGCGTTGAGTGAAGGTAGTTCACTCAATGCCATATAACAAGAGGCGCTACGTAAAGCTCAGACAACCAAAGCTTTAGCATTGGCAAGGAAGAAATCTAGCTAAGTCCAGAAGCATCGAGTGAGGACAACTCACTCGATGCCTGAAAAAAGAAGCGTCGAGTTAAGCTTTATGCTGTCAAAGCCAGAGAAACTTAGAAGAAATATGTCTAAGTCCAGAACATCGAGTGAGGACAGCTCATTTGATGCTTGAAGAAAGAAGCATTGAGTAAAGCTTTATGCTATCAAAGCTAGAGAAACTGAGAAGAAATCTGGCAAGTCCAGAAGCATTGAGTGAAGCCAGTTCACTCAATGACATGCTCAGAAAGCGTCGACAGAACAAGCTTCAGTCAAAGCCTCAGAAGAAGTGGACAGAAAGTCAGTCTAAGGACAAAAGCATTAAGTGAAGGCAGTTCACTACCAGCTCAACAAGAAATTCTACTAAGTACAAAATGGTTGAGTGAAGGTAGTTCACTCAACCCCAGCTCAACAAGAAATTCTTTTAAGTACAAAAGTGTTGAGTGAAGGCAGTTCACTCAACGCCAACTCAACAAAGAAATTAACTAAGTACAGTAGCGTTGAGTGAAGGCTGTTCACTTAACACCTCATCAAGATGATAGGAAAGTCAAGCATGCGTTAAGTGATGAAGGCTCACTCAACGCACTCAACGCCTATCAACAAAAACTTTGTCCAATGACAAAAGAATTGAGTGAAGACAACGCACTCAACGTCTACCAACATAACGTTTGTCTAAGGATAAAAGCGTTGAGTGAAAGTCATTCACTAAATGCTTCCTCAATAGAAATATTGGCTAAGTCCAAATTTATCGAGTGATGATCAATCACTCGACGCCTAATGGTACAAAAAATTGGCTAAGTGTTTTGGCGCTGAGTGAAGGCTATTCACTCAATGCCTATGATGAATCTTCTATTTTTGACTAAGTCCACAGGTGATGACGTCAGAAGAATTTCAAAATCATTCCGGAAAGTCTACAGTACAAGACAAACGGCGTTGCACGCCTCTGTACTGCATTTAATGCAAAAGCAAAGTTGCAGCTAACAACTATAACGGGTCCCACTGCTCAAAAAGCCGTTGGACGACGAAATATAAAAGTGACAGATCAGAAAAGATAAAATTAAATTTTTGAAAAGCTCTGGACTTTGTCTTTTTCCTCTTGACATTGTTGCAGAGCCTAAAGAACAAGTTCAAACTTCTAATCTAAGAGTTCAACAAGTTAGTTGTTGTGACTGACACCTTCAACAACAAGTTCAGAGAAATTTCTCTGAGATAGAAGAAGAGCATCAAAGGCTAACCCTAGCTGCAGCAGATCAGTTAATAGAAGATAGTTGTTGCCATTATCACCGACAACGACATTTTCAAATATACTTCATTGAGAAAGAAGAAGCAGCAAGGCAAGCCCTAGCTGCAACAACTTCACAGCTCAAGCAGATCTTTGCTGAAGAACAATTTATGGAGCTGTGAAGAATAATACTGGACTGAGCTACTTCAGTTTGGAAGAAGAAGACATAGAGAACATTTCTGTAGGGTCAGATCATCATCAACAAACCTTTCATCAAGTAGGATCTTCACAGATCTGAGTGCATGCCTATTTTATAAAGGCTGAGTGTAGTATCTCTTGTAGATCTGATGTAGGGTCAGAGGTAGGGCCTGTATGCCTGAGTTGTAGGACTTATACGTAAGTATGAGGTAGGATCCTATACTGGATCTGAGTTATAGGGCATCTTGCCTAAGGTAGGATCATGTTCAGATCTGAGGTAGGAGATTATATCTTTGAGTTGTAGGGCTAACATAATAGCCTGAGTACATGACTATTAACTTAGTCAAAGGTAGGCGATCTTTGGATCACTGAGCTGTAGGAACAAAGCTTGCTCTGAGTGGTAGGGCGTTGTGCCTGAGGTAGGTCTTGGAGGAGACTGAGAGATCTTGAGGGATCTGAGTTGTAAGCGCTTAAGAGCCGAGTTTTGGAGAAGTGCCTTGTCTAACACACTGTTAGAAAGGTGGGAGGGACAGTGGACGTACCCATAATCTGGGGAACCACTATAAAATTCTTGTATGTTGTGTGTGAATGTCTTGAAAGTAAACTACCTTAAATCACAACTCACCTAAAATAGGAAAAGTAAAATAAAGTCTTAAAACCAATTCAACCCCCCCCCCCTCCCCGCCCGCTCTAGGTGTTAGCTATCCTTGAATCTAAAGACTTTCAGTCAGCATGACTCAGAGATTCTGGACTTAGCAATTTCCAAACAATTTGCATAGGCATTGAGTGAAGCCTTATCACACAATGTAGAAACACTTAGCAGAATGCTGCAACTTGAGGCATCGAGTGAACCTTCACCACTCACCACTTCTTACATTTACAGTTTAACTATTAAGGCGTCGAGTGATACTTCCTCACTCAATGCTTCTAGACTTGGTTGAAATTTCTCTACATAAAGGCGCCAAGTGGAGCTTCTTCACTCAACATTTTTGGTTTTTATTGTCTTCTCGATGAGGTGTTGAGTGGCTTGTCTTCACTCCACACTTTTGTACTTGTCAGAAATCCTTATGAGTAGGTATTGAGTGAACTGACTTCACTCAATGCTTCTGTCCTTTGACAAATTTCTTGATGAGGGATTGTGTGGCCTATCTTCACTCAATGCTTCTATACTTAGGCTAATTTCCAAAAGTGTAGGCGTTGAGTGAACTTCCTTCACTCAACGCTTCTGTCCTTAGATAAATTTATGGTCAGAAACTTTGAGGCTTTGACTGCTTGTGCTGATGTCAATGCTTTTAGCCTCTTAGAGTTGAGTGAACTGCCTTCACTCAATACTTCTGGACTTATCCAGATTTCTGCTTTGCCAGCATCCTGTCTTGAGTCATTGTGGCCCAGAATACCTGTCTAATCAATATAACAGTGGTAACCTGCATACAATGAACTTTAACATATATTTAATACACTCATGTGTATACTATTGACTTGTGGTCCTTCTTCAAATCTAGGACATTGTGTTTAATGGACCCAACACATGCCCTGGTCACGGGCATGACCATTATCATAGGTCATGCCCCGCCTCCAGCACCCATAATGCCTTTGACACGTTAGATTAAAATTACACACCCCTGACATGGGTGTGACAGGGGGGTGTGACCTTTAGATTCATGGGCGTGCCTCATTATTTAAAGTAACAGTTCGTATCGCCGATATGTTTCAGCATACATGCCCTGGTCACGGGCATGACAAAGGGCACGAACATTTCCGCAACTGCCATATTAACTATTGTTCGTGCCATTTCCTATCATTTCCAGATTTGACCAAGACGTCCTAGGTCACGGGAATGACCAAGAAGCGTGACCCGTCGAGTGATGAGTTTTAGTAGTTTTTCTCCCAATGTTCCCTAGTTTTCAAGATGGTGGTTTCGTACCTTACACGCCCCAGGTCACGGGCATGACCTAGGGGCATGACTCCCCAACAAAGTTTATAATAAGTTACAGACAAGACCAGGAGCTCTAGAGTTGAATTTTGGAGTTGGTTTTGAGTTTTCCTTTATTGTTTTTGTTTTACTTTCCATTTCTAGCTGCACTTTTGCTCTTGTAATTCTCCATTCCTGGTTGTAATTTCCTCTGTGAAATTTCAATTCAAGAACTTTTTATGTTGCAATCAGGTCTCTTCCTACCTTTTTATGTAATTTCCTCATCATGATGAGTAGCTAAATTAAAATTAGCACTTGATCATGATGAACTTCAGAAGAAATAAACTTAGTTTTGTTTCTTTAAAATTTAGCAAGCTCTCTAGTTTATTGTTCTTCGATTTATCCTTGAATTTAAGTTTGTTGAATTCGTATGTCGTGAATAAGCTTTTTGATCTAAGATCTGTATGATGGTTGATCGAGGGATCAGTGCAAGCGAGGAGATCACTCAAAAATAAAAGTTGTTACATGCACTCCTCGAGAGCAAACAACCAACATATTTCATATTGGAGTCAAATCCAATAGTGTGGTTCACCTCCTAAAGCAATATTAAGCGTTTTGAGTGGCTAAGGGGTCTTAATTGATCAACATATGGTGAGTTAATAGTGTATTTTTGAGAGAGGCGCTTTCATATTTTGGGAACCTCCACGGTCAAACTAGATAATTTAGAATCTTACAATTTTATCTTTTTGTATTATTTGCTTTATCTAAAGGGATTCTAGATCAAGTGCTAGCATTTATCTCATTTTTATCACACTTTTTATTACTTTTGTGAATCAAAAAAATTTTTGTTAGATAAAATAATAGATCTTCCTTGTGAGTACAAGTACTCGACAGACCGCGGGTCTAAATACGAAACTTGATCATATAGTCTAAAACGATAGGTATACTTGTCCTATCGATTTATTATTGGAATTGAGCTCCCAGAAAAAATAATCATCAAGTTTTTGGCGATGTTGCTGGTGATTTCTTTTTTGTCAATATTTTGAATGCAAAGTTCTATTTATTTTCTTTTTATTTTAAAAAAAAAACTATTTTGTTTTTTTTATTGAAAGTCATTAGTTTCAAGAGTAGCTAAACACCTAGAGGGGGGATGAATAGGTTTTTGAGTCTTTGTGAACTTTTACTATTCTTTATTGTGTTATGATTTAGTTATACTTAGCTTTCAAGACAATCATACATAACATACGTGAATTTTATAGTGGTTTCCCATATTATGGTATATCCACTATCCCTCCCACCTTTCTAACAATTTGTTAGACAAGGCAACTCCTCCAAACTCAGCTCCAAAGAGCTTACAACACAGATCCCTCAGAATCTCTCAGTCTCCTCCATGACCTACCTCAGGCACAAAGCCTTACCACTTAGAGCCAGCAAAGCTCCTACAGCCACAGACCACTTACCTCAGACTTATCACTAAGTCTTACAACTCAGGCTAGGATGATAGCCCTACCACTCAGAGAGAATGACTCTCCTACCTCAGGCCAACAACTCTACAGCTCAGATCCAAACCTGGATCCTACCTCAGATTCAGCACTTGAATCCTACCACTCAGATCCACTAAAAGTTCCTATACTCAGTCTTTATAAGATTAGGCTTACACTCAGATCAAGAAGATCTTATAGAAGAAATGAAGGTTTGTTGAAGATGTTTAGACACCAGAGAAGTATTCTCTGTCTTCCTCCTCCATGGGCTGAGATAGCTCAGTCCAGTCTTCTTCATATTTCCAAGAAAAGTTCTTCAGGAATGGTCAGCTAGAGTTGTGAAGTTGTTGCAACTAGGGCTTGCCTTACTGCTTCTTCTTTTTCAGAGAAATTACTCTGAACTTGCTATTGAAGATCAATAGCTAACTGGTTACTCTTTCACATTAGTGATTTCAACAGCTTCTCCAAACTTTGCAACAATGTCGAGAGGAGAAAGATGAAGTTCTTCTCTTTCCAAAAGTACCATAAGTCTTCTTTAATGTCCAGATCTGATTGCTTTTCTATCCCGCCGTCCAATAGCCCTTTGAGCATTGGGACCACTAGTAGTTGGTAGATGCAACCTTGCTTTTGCATTAAATGCAGTACAATGTGCAAGCAGCGCCATTTGTCGTGTACTGTAGACTTCCCGTAACATTTGAATTTCTGCGGACATCAGCACCTGTTGACTTAGTCAAATTCAGATAATTCACCTTAGGCATTGAGTGAAGGATTGTCGCTCTATGCCAAAACACTTAGCCAAATTTTCTGTAGCATCAGGCGTTGAGTGAGTTGACAATACTCAACGAATATAGACTTTTGTGGTCTAACTAATTAGGAGTTGAGTGATCATTCTTCTCTCAATGCTTTTGGACTTAGCCGATTTCCTCTGAATGGAGGCGTTGAGTTGGTTGTCTTCACTCAATGCATTCTGCCTTAGCATGCCAACTTGCTGAGGCGTTGAGTGAATAGCCTTCACTCAACACTTCTGTACTTAGTTTAATTTCCATGGAGTTGGCGTTGAGTGATCTACCTTCGCTCAATGTTTTTATACTTAGACAGATTTTATGTCTACTTCTTCTGAGTCTTTGGCATCACTCTGTTCTGTCGACGCTTTTTTCTTGAGGCATTGAGTGAACTACCTTCACTCAACGCTTCTGGACTTTGCCAGATTTCTTGGCAGATTCTTCTTTGGCTTTGACTGCTTGAGCTTTACCCAATGCTTCTATCACTAGGCGTTGAGTGAAATGCCTTCACTTAGCGCCAGTAGACTTAGTCTGATTTTTGCCTTGCAAATGTTGAGGCTTTCACTGTATATTCTTTACTCGATGTTTTTGGTTATCTAGCATTGAGTGAACTGCCTTTACTCAATGCCCGTGGACTTAGAGACAGATTTTTGTTTTGTCAGTATCTTTCCTTGTGTCCACTTGTCATTATTACTTAGACCACCTATCTAATCAGTGTAATAAGTGACCACTTACATAAATAAAACTTAAAGCATGCATCAGATATAAATATGTATATACCATTGTCCTATAGGCATTCAAATCTGAGACATTGGGAACAATGGACCCAACAATCTCCCCCTATTTGAAGAATCCAAAACCTTAGATAATGATATACACCACCACAGATGCAGCATATATAACAAATAAAGCATTGCAGAATATAAAAATAATGAAAACATATTCAACAATATGATATTCATTAATCAGAAGGGGGTAATGTTTTTATGATGTGCATAAAATAAAATAACACATTCTTTCAGCCCTTTAAGTAAAACTAAAAGCTTTTTCAGATTTAGGTTCCCTTATCATTATGCCCCTGCTACTTGGCTTCTTGGCTGCATCCTCGGCTTTCGCTTCTGTTTTCTTTTCTTTTTGCCTCTGGAAATAACTGTAAGGCTTTCGAATGTACTTTGTTGGCTCCACTTCATCGGGAAGAAATGTGCCTGCTTTCTTGTCCCTCCTGTATTGCCATCTATTCTCCTCACTTTTCTCAATCTATTCCCATTCAAGTGAGCAGTATAGCTTTCCCCTTTCAGTTTTATTTGACTTAATATGATCCCATGCTAATAGTATTATGGTCCTCGATTTAGGACTCCACTAATTCAAAATCAGGCTTGGCTTTCATTTGTTCCATGTACCTCTATTTACTTAATCTGATTTATTCATCATCTTTAGCAACAGATTTTCCTTTGGATCTCAAACTTTGGTCCGCAGTGGGGCTGAATGTAGGAATATCAGTAGCTATAGATGGTTCATCCCATTATGTACCTTCTACTGTATACTGAGCATTTGTTTGTTCTGCACCCTGATCATACTGATACTGGACATCATATTGATGTTGATTATCAAGTTGCGCCATCTACCCCTGATTCATTGCCTGTTGAACTTGGTCAGGAACTATGGGGATGTTGTCATACTGAACTTGATCTAGGCCATAGGATCCTCTTATAACATTTGACACCCATACAACATTCTCTATGTTTGTTCTAATTATTTTCTTCTCCCCCTTTTTGGCTTATTCAGTAATAGCCTTAATCTGGGAGGTAGTGGCTTTGGTCAACTGCACATCAAGGTAATTGACTCCTGCAATTACATGGCCTTTTATTTGCAGCATGTGATCATCTAGCACATGAGTGTATGCATCCATTCTACTTTCAAGAATGCCCTTGTGCTTTTCCAACAGTTCTTTCTCAACATTGTGGACTACCTGCATGTTTACAGAAAGTATATTATGATTTTCCATAATTGCATTGTGAAGAGTGTCAAGCTCTACAAACTTGTCCCAAGTAAGTAAACTGTAGGAGCTGCCCTCATAAAAAATTTGACAATTTGGGATTTTAGCAGATTCACATCAAATCTTATAGATTTGATCTCAGTTGAGAGTTCATTCCTCAAGTTCTTTATTAAATCATCAATTAAATTCTCTGATAATCCAGTAACCCTTTTACCTGAGCTAGAAAGAGAGGTTACATCTCATAATCCCTTGTGGCAGTTCCTTGGTCACCTTCCATAGTATCTTCATTCTTGATAGCAGGGCTATCTTCAGAAGCACCGATCATGTACTGTAATGAGTGTGATTCCTTATGGATATCAACAACATTCTTGTTTTTATCAGATTTAGAAGAATATATTTCATAAACAATTACTTGAGCATGGAGTTTAGTGTGAAGCTCCCCCTCACACTCTACAATGTCCTCGGTGAAATTCAGGTCTGCAACAGCATCCTTATCCACATTCTCACCATGTAGGTTTGTCTCTAGAGGAATCTGGAATCTCTCCCCCTTATCAAATACCTCTTCCATAACTTGATCAAGAAGATTCTCCCCCTCACTTTGAGGACTGAAATCACCTTGTTGATCTTGTATTAAAGGTGCAGGTGCATCTCCAGTTGGAGCTGGTGACTTGGAGGCCTCCCCATCCATCACAGTAGATATCTTATTGATTATGTCCTCAGCCACTTATTTAGCAATTTCAGCTGAAGGTATCTCCACAGCATCTGCTCGAGCCACTTAAGAATGAGTCCTACTGACCTGAGTCCTTACTGCAGGGTCAGAGGATATTGAGACTTGGGCACTCATGTCCTTCCTAGTCTCTTCAGTAGACCTAGACAGATTAGGATCATGACGTTCTTCCTCTGATTTCTCTGATGAACTATTTTCTATACTTTCCTTTGGAGTAGGAACTGGTGTATTCTTCTTCTTGGTAGCAGTCTGAGAATGTGGCTGCAGAACTTTGTCCCATCTATCTAGCATTTTGAAATCCATCATCCTCATGTGATGGATTTTTGTTCTGACCTTGTGTTAAGGACCCGTGGAACACTTTTAAGAAGAAATAGGGAGAGAATTCTTCCCATGTTTGGTTCATCTATACACTCCACTATTCTTTAAAATAATATCTTTCCCCAATCAGTCCTTTTGGAGAGTATTATCCTTGCCAACAACTCAAACATTTTCTTGGAAATCTTATTGTATGAGCCTGATTTGCACAACAAAGCCTTTCCAATCACATTAGTCGGGAACTTAACTTTCAGATTTAATTTCTTCCTTAGAATTGATCCAGTGGTGTGTTTAGATAGACCACACTACTTCAGTGCTGATTTGATATCAGATTGATCCAGTTCCTCTTCCTCATCTGACTCTGAGAACATCAGCAGTTGTAGTGACTTGCTTAATCTTCTTGGGGTTATCTTTATCTTGTTGCTGCTAATTAAGGCCTTGATCTTACTAGTTGATGAGTCGCACTTTACATTGGAAAATAATTCAAGTACTTCTCGCTTCCACAACAAACAGGACTCTGGCATAACAAAGTCTAGGTCAGCGACCTGAAATAACTGGAGAACGAACTGTACTTCTTCTGGTTCATCTTTGAATCCATTGTGGACCAGCTCTGAGCCATCAAACAAGAATTCCAAACCCTTTGGTGCCATTACTGCTACAAAATGCTGAAAATCTTCCAAGCCTTTCGTCGATTTGTCGCAAGGGGAAGAGAAGGGCAAGGAACAGTGTATTTTGTCTTACGTACACAGCCTTCTATTTATAGTTATTTTTATTTTAGAAAGGGAAGGGACGCGTACTTGTTCCTGATCAATAATTGATCAACGAATGGGATTTAATCCCGACACTTAGTTGCAAAATAGACTCACCGAGATCATGCATTGAGTGATGCTTCTGCACTCCACACTTTAGTCCTTTCATCTCACTCAATTCCTGAGTGCATATACTCAGCACATTCGAGACTTTTATACTTACTCGAATTCATCTCTACTGCCCTGCAGGGATTAGATTTACCTGCAAATAAACCAGCAAAATAAAATTTAGTAAGCTACTAAAGCTTGACTAAATTCAACATGCCCAATTAAAATTTGAAGGTGTTGAATTTAGCTTCATCTAATGGTTTAGTGAAAGATGTCTGTAATTTTTTTGTCTGTAGGGACAAATTAAAGATAGATGTCTTCCTTCTCCACATGCTTTCTAATAAAATGGTACCTAATCTCAATATTCTTAGTTCTCTTGTGAGAGATAGGATTCCTAGCAATGGAGATAGCACTAGTAGAATCATAATATATTGGAGTTTTACTTATCTTTATATTGTAATCTTGGAGTTGATGCTGGATCCACAACAACTACCTGCTGATATATACTCTAACTCAGCTGTTGAAATTGCAATATTGATTACTTTTTGCTGCTCCAAGATACAAGTCTTCCTCCCAAGAACTGACAGGTGCCTGATGTGCTTTTCCTGTCTTCTCTACACCCTGCAAAATCTGCATCTGAATATCTAGTTAGTTCAAAATCCATATTCTTAGGGTACCATAGGCCAAGATCTGGTGTGCCCTTAAGATATCTCAAAATTTTTTAGCTGCAGAATAGTGAGACTCCTTAGGGCTAGCCTGATATCTAGTACAAACACATGTAGTGTACATGATGTCTGGCCTACTAGTAGTAAGATATAGGAGGGAGCCAATTATGCCTCTATACAAGGTTACTCAATAGATTTCCCTGCCTCATCCTTGTCTATTAACATACTTTCCCCCATGGGAGTTTTTAGTATGGAGGCATTTTCCATACCAAATTTATTAATCAACTCTGTAGTGAACTTAGACTGGGAGATGGACAATCCATCTTCACTATGCTTTACTTGGAGGTCCAAGAAGTACTTAAGCTCAACATATTGCTCATTTCAAACTTCCCTTGCAAAATTTTGGTAAACCTTTTGCAAAGGTTATCATCAGTAGACCCAAAAATTATGTCACCTATATAAATTTGGGCTAGTATAATCTTGCTCTTAGATTCCCTTAGGAATAGAGTCTTGTCTATCTTTCCCCTTAAGAATTTATTCTCAATGAGAAAGCTAGACAGGGTCTCATACCATGCCCTAGGGGCTTTCTTCAACCCATACAAAGCTTTCCTAAGTCTATAAACATAATCCGAAGAGTTAGGAACAACAAAACCTGATGGCTGCTCAACATAGACTTCTTCCCTTAAGTCACCATTGAGGAAGGCTTACTTCACATCCATCTAGTAGACTTTAAATCCCTTGTGGGTAGCATATGTAAGGAATAGTCTGATGGCTTCTAGCCTAGCTATAGTGATAAAGGTTTGATTAAAACCAATACCTTCTTTTTTTTATATCCCTTAGCCACCAACCTAGCTTTGTTCTTGATTATAATGTCATTTTCATCAAACCTATTCCTGTCGATCCACTTGGATCCAATTAAATTATGTCCATGTGGTCTGGGAACTAGCTTCCAGACCTTATATCTCTTAAACTAGTTCAGTTCTTCTTGCATTTCCACAATCCAAAACTGTCTTATATTGGCCTCTTCAAATCTTTTGGACTCAACTTGTGATAGGAAACTTGAATACATGGCAGTATTGAGACTTATGCTCCTTATTATAATTCCTTGGTTAGCATCACCAATTATCTAGTGTCTGGGATGATCCCTTAAATGCCTGATAACTGGAGGCATTCTTCCCTCAGTATCTTGAGCTTCGAAGGCTAGATCTTGTTTTACTTCATCCACAGTATGTGTACAGAGTTCTCCTTCTGGAAATCACACTCCTTCATTTTCATCTTGGCCTGCAGGAGATGCTTCTTTGATAGATAATTTTTCCATCATTAATTCTATACCTGCAGGACTAGATGAAGAGCTTGGTAGCTCATTGTTAATCATAGTAGATTCATCAAACACTACATTAATAGACTCTTCCACAACTTGATTTTTCAAGTTGTAGACTCTATATGCTCTGCTATGATTTTTGTACCCAACAAATATCACACCATAGCATTTGACAGCAAACTTAGTTAGGTAAAATTTCCTATTGTTAAGCACATAACATTTGCTTTCAAAGATTCTAGAATAGGCAATGTTTGGTTTTCTGCCCTTCATAATCGCATAGGGAGTCTTATTGTGATCCTTGGTGATAAAAGCTCTATTTCGTACATGACATGCAGTATTTACTATCTCAGCCCAGAAATATTCAAGGAGAGATGTGTTACTTAGCAATGCCGTACCAGCTTCTATTAGAGTTCTATTTTTCCTCTCGGTAATACATTTTGCTGGGGTTTTCTTTGAGAAGAAAATTCTTCGTGAATCCCTTGTTCTTCATAAAACATTTTCATGCTTTCAGATTGGAATTCAGTGTCATGGTCACTTATGATTTTGACCACAGTACTGTCTAATTCATTCTGAATTTGATTGACAAAGCTCCTGAAGATATCAAGGTTTTCAGACTTTTTCTTGAGAAAGAAAACACAAGCAAACCTAGAGAAGTAAATAACAATCACAAGGGTGTAGACTTTCCTACCTAAACTATGAACTAATATTGTACCAAATAAGGCCATATGTAGGAGGTATAAACACCTCATAGAGTCTTTGGCCCCAATGCTCTTAAAAGAAGCTTTGGTCTGCTTGCCCTTCTGGCATGCATAGCAAATGCCCTCTGAAATTTTATAGTTGCCGACCTAAATCACCTAGAGGGCGGTGAATAGGTGAATTGTGCGTCTTTTTGCCGAATAAAAATTACAAACCAATGCACAGATCTATCTACCAATCAAACACAGACGAGGCAAGATTTATAGTGGTTCCCTAACCTTGGGTACATCCACTTTCCCTCACCGATCTAGCAATACACTAGACTCGGCTACTCCACTATCTCGGATTGAAAATCAACTTACCCTCGGAACAATGTTCCTACAATCTCGATCCACAAAACGGATCTACACTCGGAAGATAAAGCTTCCAACCAACTCGGAGACAAAAGCTCCTACACTCGGAGAAATTTCTCCTACAAGAATGAAATAAATTTTGTATAGAAATACAAACAGTGATCCCTTTTTCAGATCTGTAACAGTCGACCAAACATTTCTTCTTCTAGGCTTTGCGGCTTTATCAGAATGATGAAGAGAAATCTCGACAAGATTGGATCTGAAATTTCTTGGCTTCACACGATCGATCAAATCAGAAGATTGAGGAGTTGAGAAAATCTCGATCTAGAAACCCTTCTGGATCTGAATCCTCAAAAGATGAAATCCTAGCCAGTCGGGAATCAGAGACGGTGACGGCGGCGTTTTTTGTTTCTTGGAGAGAGAAAGAGGAGACAAAAAGCTTGAGAGTATGGCTGCAAAACTTCTTAAAAATAATCTTCTTAGAATTAGGGTTTGTCGGTTTAGATAAGACTATATATAGGATCAGAAAAGATTAGACATAATTGAGTCATTATGAGAGACACGTGGGCCAATCACGTCAAAGTTCATTAAGAGAACTGTTATTCTGGACTTAATGAATTTTCGGAAAAGTCGAAGTAAAATACTCGAGATATGAAAGCTTACTCGAGTACATGCAGCACTACTCGAGTAGGTAGAAGATGACAACTCGAGTATATGAGGAGAACTACTCGAGAGGGAATGAGATAATTACTCGAGTACATGGAGTCAACTACTCGAGTAAATAAGAAGAAAAGGAATCAGCTACTCGAGTAACAAACATAACATACTCGAGTGCTTTAGTACTTACACAAGAGGTGGAGAAGATTACTCGAGTATAAGAAATACTACCCGAGTATATCTGAATGAACTACTCGAGTAATTAAGAAACTACTCGAGATAAAGACTTAGAAAATTTCTGGAACTGGAATATAGGACTACTCGAGTATAGAAGTTGATCTACTCGAGACAAATAGAACTACTCGAGTATATGGAGATGACTACTCGAGTAATTCACTAAGAGAAATTTTCTGGAATGAAATTCTGGACTACACGAGTATAAACACTGGACTACTTGAGTAGTAAATGAACTACTCGAGTACATGACTTAGATTACTCGAGTAAGAAGGTAAAACTACTTGAGTACTATACAGTACTACTCGAGTATTTAACTTAGAAAACATTTGAGAAGAAAATTTCTGTAAACCCGAGAGGTGAAAGGAAACTACTCGGGATACATCTTAACTACTCGAGTAAGAGTATTATTACTCGAGTATGAACTCAGTAACTTACTCGAGTAAGTATAGAACTACTCAAGTACTTTACTTAGGAAAGTTTCTTGACAAAATTTTCTCTTCTTCTAAGGTGAAACCAACATCAAGACTTTTCACTTAGTCCTACAGCTTGAATATGAAGTGTATCCCAATAGAGAGGCTACACATGAGTCAACAGTTTAGAACACACAATGAGGGATTACATTGTATGGTCCTATGTTTGGTGACCCATTGTAGACTGATATTGGTCTACACTTCTCATAGGATTCCTGCAAACACATTACTTAAGCCAAGTATTAAATACAACTTAATTCATCTTAGTTCATAGATGACTTCATCAAATCTGGATTAATGTGGATACAATACCCAACAATCTCCCGCTATTTGTAGAAGTCAGAACCCTTTATACTAAGGTGAATTATGGACATAAAAAGAATGCTAAATATATAAAGCAGAGTAAGCAAGCAAAGGACTATGAAAAAGATAATAAGATCAAAACTTAGAATTATATAAGTGTGAATATCCAAAATGTCATTAACAACAAAAATCATTTCCACAACTCATAAGTCCTTTTTGGCTAGTTCTAATGACGCTGTCTGTCTTGTTTCTCCTGTTGTCTTCTTTGATAGCTGTAAGGCTTTGGATAATACTTGGGAGGTCTTGGAGGACCAGCAAGATTGTTTCTTCCAAATTCTTTGTCATATAATCTTCTCTTGGTCATTGATTTCTCATATAACTCCCATTCCTGGGAACTATAGTGAATATTCCTGCTCTCATGCTAGTCCATAACTAATTTTAGAGTGTCCAAAATGAGGGACTTAGAAGTGGGAGAGCATATCTCAGCAAATCCTGGAGCTTTTCTTTTCTCAGGATCAGAGAATGGAATGGTCTTGCTAGTAGAAGGACCTTCACCATACTTTCTTTTCTTCTTGGAAGTTTGGATCTCAGGAGGAGCATGAAGGAATGATGTAGGGGGGGGGGGGGAATCGGAGATCTCCACGAAGCTAACGCTCTATCTACGCACCATACGTCATAGATCTACCGCACCTACACAACACCTATCGCCCACAATAGTTTCTCGTCGCAAGAACGTAGCACAAATAACAAAGGAGGAATGGTCGACTCGAAAACAATGATCGGAAATTTGAGTCGGAATATTCCCCAAGACAACACAAAGGTTTCCACTCCTTTTTGAGAGCAAGACCAAGGCTATAGGCCAAGATCCGCTCAGGCAAATAGGATCCACCCGATCCGGAATTAAAAAGCCTAGCAATGGCGATTTCGATCCAAAACTTGCAGCGATTGAATTAAATTTCCGGAGAAAATGAGTGTGAAACCACCACAACTAAAGAAGAGAATCACACAAGGGAGAGGGAAGAGATTACCCAACCGGAAAGCTTTTCACACAAGATAACTGTGGGAGAATCACTCTCTCCACGGATCCACCGGTGTCACACCGAAGGGTTTGCAACCTTCTTCCGAGGCGTCGCACCGAAGGAAGCCGCATCGGAGTCACACCGAACGGATGGAGGGCGGCGGTTTCACACCACAAGCAAGGGGGGGGGGGGGCGGCTAGGAGAAGTCTCCTCTTGGCCGAAATTTCTCAAGGAGAGATTAGGTTTAACTCTTTCTAATTATCTCATAAGGAAGCGTCCTTATATAGGAGTTACAAACAAGCCTTAACCATTCATGATGGAGATGTAATCTCATCCATCCGAATGGCTAAATGCACACCAACATTAAAATTGTTCAAAATTAAAAATAACAAAAAATGCAATGAATATAAAATTATCACTTAAACATAGGATAATTTTATATTCCAAATATAAAATAGAGTTCAAGAAAATGAAATAAATAAGGCTAATTCTTTGCAGTGGCTGTAGCACGCCGCGGGCGGAGGTTGTAGCGTAGCCTTCCGTTAGCGTCATCGTGCCGCCTCAAGTCCTTGAGTTGTATTGCCTTATCAACCGGATCATCATCAGCATCGTCAGCATCGTCTTCAACTGGTGGACGAGGGGGCACGCCATCAATCCTCCCCCGCTCAAATGCACGCATCTCCATTGCGTGGTCCAAGCGATAGCGGTGAAAGAGAGCGGCATCCAAACTCTGCAGCTCCGTCTCGAGTACCCAAGAGTCATCCGAAGGGGGCCGATCATGCTAATGGATGAGAAAGCGGTGGGTTTCGCCATCAGCAGTGGTAACAGGCTCATCATCAAGTATCATCTCTGGACTGAAAAACGTCCGTGGAAACCTGGGGAACATATTAGCAGTAGGCAGGAAGGAAGGCAACTTACCATCCGATGATATACCTGTGGGGACCTAAAGAGAGAGATCATCCATACTACCACTCCCCAACCCATGAGAATTTATAGTGGGAGAAGAAGACGACAAAGAAATCAACTCTTGTGGTGGTGACACAAACATCGTTAAATCCGAAACATTAAAAATGGGGGAGATACCCCAATCATCAGGCTAGTCCAAAACGAAAGCGTTGTCACCTAACTTATTAATAATCCGAAAAGGGCCGGCGCGCTTTGGTGCTAACTTTTTAACGGTGCCAGTTGGCAAGTGTTCGGGAACCAAACGGACTAAAACTAGATTGCCAATTTTGAAGTTTGACACCCTCCTATGTAAATTAGTGTGCGCTTGATAAGAGTCGTATTGCATATTCAAGGTGGCCCGTATACGTGCGTGTAAATCATGGATGTGCTGGGCAAAGGATTGTGCAAAATGACTGGCCTTGTACGTTGGGGGCAACGACACCAAGTCAAGCGGCACAGGAGCCTTATACCCGTGGACAATCTCATTTGGAGACAGACCCGTAGACCTATTCTTGGAATTATTGTAGGCTAATTGGGCATGGGGAAGGAGAAGATCCCAGGTGCTCTTGTGATCACTCACAAGGCATCGTAACAAATTTCCTAAGCTCCGATTAACCACTTTCGTCTGCCCATCAGTTTGGGGATGATAGGCGGAGGAAAACAATAATTTTGTTCCCATTAATATCCAAAGAGTTTTCCAAAAACAACTAGTGAATTTTACGTCCCTATCTGATACTATGGTCTTTGGCACTCCACGGTGACTAACGACTTCTTTAAAATATAGTTTAGCGACGTGAGATGCATCGTTTGTCCTACTGCACGGGATGAAATAAACCGTCTTTGAAAACATATCCACAACTACAAAAACTGAGTCGTGACGGCGTACGGTAATGTGGAGGCCTAATACAAAGTCCATACTAACATCTACCCAAGGCATGGAGGGAATAGACAAGGGTGTATATAATCCTACGTTGGTTTTACTACCCTTAGACACCTGACACGTGCGACAGCTACTCACTACCTGTCCCACAATAACCTTAAGTTTTGGCCAATAGAATTTGTCCTCGGCTAACGTAATGGTCTTATCTCTACCGAAGTGGCCACTCAACCCTCCATTGTGCAACTCCCATATAATATGTAGTCGTAACGATGACTGCAGAATACATAGCTTCCCGTTCCTAAACAGGTAAACGTCCTTGATGACGTATGCAGATATCGTCGTGGGGGAGCTATCCTGGGCAGATAAATAAAAGTCCTGGAAGTCAGGACACGTGGCATACTCATCCTTAACCCGCTCAAATCCCACAACATGTACTTCCATAGAGGTGAGTAAAATAGTAAGACGACTAAGGGCGTCTGCGACTTGGTTATCAGCTCCCTTAAGGTGCTTGAGATTAAACGTGTAACCTTGTAAGAAAGCTACCCACTTAGCGTGTCATGGGCTGATCTTATGCTGGCCGTTGATGAAACGTAAAGCCTCATGATCGGAGAGGATACAAACTCCTTGGAGAGGAGATAGTGCCTCCAATGGTGTAGACATCGGACTACAGCATAAAATTCCCTATCGTAATTTGAATAGTTCAGCTTAGGGCCGGACAACTTCTCGCTAAAATAGCTAACGGGATGGCCCTCCTGGCTCAAGACACCTCCAATCCCTACCCTAGATGCATCACATGTGAGCTCAAAGACTTTAGCAAAGTCAGGTAGACGTAAGACAGGTGCCTCAGTCATAAGCTCCTTTATTCGTTCAAAAGCATAGGTGGCGGAATTTGTCCACGTAAACTCTCCCTTCTTCATACAGTCTGTGATAGGCGCCATAATACTACTGAAGTCTCGTATGAAACGACGATAAAACGTGGCTAACACATGGAAACTACGCACCTCACGTAGGGTGGTTGGCACGGGCAAGTCCTTAATGACCTGAACCTTGCCCGGATCAACTCAAATACCCTTAGAGCCGACTATATAGCCTAAGAACTCTACCTCCGAGGCATAGAAAGTGCATTTCTTAAGATTGAGAAATAAAGTCTCCTTCCGCAGGGTGGAAAGGATCACTCTCATGTGGGAGATGCGCTCGGTAGTAGAGGTGCTATAAATAAGAATATCGTCAAATTAGATGACAACGAACTTCCCCATGAATGGCTGAAAGACATGTGTCATCATCCGGGAGAAGGTACTAGGGGCATTGGACAACCTAAAGGGCATCACAAGCCATTCGTACAAACCATCCTTCGACTTAAATGTCGTATTCCACTCATCGCCCTCTCGTATCCTAATCTGGTGATAGCCACTCCGAAGATCTAATTTGGAGAATACGGTGGCTCCAGACAAGACATCCAACAAATCATCTAGGCGGGGAATCGTGAACCTATACTTGATGGTGATTTTGTTGATAGCCCGGCTATCAACGCACATCCTCCATGTACCATCCTTCTTGGGGGCAAGTAGGGCTGGTACAGCACATGGACTCATACTAGTCCTAATAAAACCTTTCTCTAGCAAGCCCTCTATCTGGGATTGCAACTCCAGGTGAGCTGCGGGGTGGAGTCGATAATGGGGCTGATTTGGCAAGGAAGACCCCGGGATGAGATCTATCGCATGCTGGATATTCCTAAGCGGGGGTAACGTGGGTGGCAACTCATCCAGGTACACGTCCCTATACTCCTCCAACAGTACCCGTAACTCACTAGGTAACTCATCCAAGATGCTAGAATCGGGCTTCGCACTTAGGAGGACTAGCAATACATAATTCCATCAAAGAACGGATCTCTCTCAAACTCTTTCCTACCAACTAGATTCAACGTTTTCCATTCTACCGGAATAGTGGTGTCCTTAGCCAAGGCTACGGGCTCCTTTGGGATGGTCGGCCTCAAAGTGATGGTTTTGCCATTGAATTTGAATTCATAAGTGTTGGCTCTACCAAAATGTGTAACATCACGGTCGTATAGCCAAGGGCGGCCTAACAACACATGACAAGCATCCATCGGAAGGACATCACACCACACCTCATCAATGTAGGATTTGAATTTGAGTGGGACCAGGCATCGCTTGGTAACGGGTACAAAGATCTTGTTGATCCAAGCGACCTGATATGGGGTCGGGTGTGGTTCTGTGATCAAGGACATACGTGCAACGACGTTCTCAGATACGACATTCACGCAGCTACCACTATCAACAATCATCTTGCAAAGCTTCTCGCCACTCTTAAAAAACAGAGAAAATATGCTCGTCCTCTTCCAATCATCTAATGGACGAGGAGGGGTCAAGATACAACGCATCACCATAAGGGTGTGATTGTCCTCTAAGTCACTAGGGACTCCTTCGGGGTCACTCTCCTCTGTGGCCTCGTATACATAATCGTCAAGGTCGGTAGTTGGCTCTAATAAGGCTAGGGTTTTCGTCTTTGTTGGGCATTCGTAGGCATAGTGGCCTTGAATGCCACAAGAGTAACAAGTGGTGTTAGCCTTGCTAACCTTCCCTATAGGGACACGCTCACTCGCAGGGTTCTTGGTGTTCCTAGCGGTGATCACGACTGACTTTGACTCGGTGGATTTGAACTTTCCCTTATCAGGGTATGTAGAGGAAAATGCCCCAGTGGTGGACTTGTTCTTCGCATGAGCATAACGAGAGTGAGCCTTAGATGCTAGGTGTTTTTCAATGTCCAAGGCTGTAACGCCCTGAAACTCAAAATAGCGAAGGGGGACGTTTTGGGCCAGTTTTGGGTTCTGGCAGGAGGCACACGGCCTGGGACACGAGCGTGTCCCAGGGCGTGTCAAGCTTGTGTCGACACTCAGCCGGCAAAGTCGATGTTTTGCTCTCGACATTGTGTCGAGACTGGGCACACGGCCTGCGACACGGGTGTGTCGCAGGGCGTGTCGACCTATGTCGACACTCAGCCCGCGAAGTCGACACTCTGCGGTCGACGAAGTGTCGAGACATGGCAAACGGCCTGCGACACGGGCGTGTCGCAGGGCGTGTCGACCCGTGTCGACACTCGTCCCGGGGAGTCGACGAATTTTGCTCGACGATGTGACGAGACAAGGCACACGGCCTAGGACACAGGCGTGTCCAAGGTCGTGTCATCAGGTCGACGATCTTCGCTCGATGAAGTGTCGAGTGTCGAGACCGTGTACACGGCCTGGAGCCCAGGCATGTTGAGGTAGATACGGGCAAGGACACGGGCGTATCCTAGAACCCGTGCAGTGATCGGGTTGTTTTCGGGATAAATTGATGGGGGTACACGGCCGGCCACACGGCCGTGTTAGGTGAAACACGGGCGTGTCAGGCTGAACACGGGCGTGTTTGATGCCCGTATGTTGTTCCAGGCGCATCGATTTTGAGGGTGAATGAGGCACACGGCCCTGGATACGGGCGTGTGCCAGGCCGTGTGCGGTCCAGATTGGACATTTCAGTCCCGAATCAAAGCAGTTCGTTTCTTTAATTGATAATCCAACGGCTGGGGGTTTTTCCTGATGGGATATACCCGGGATTGGGCCTTTGAAACCCTCACTTTTTCATGAGTTGTTATCTTTCTAAAGCTTAGAGAGAGAGGGAGAGCCAAGGAAGGAAGAAGAAGCTAGCTCCGGCCATTGGAGGAGCTTCAAAGCTCCAAATCGCGAGCCGACTCCGGATCAATGGAGGCAAAGCTAGTACGGTGCTTTTCATCCGCTTACTTTTCCATGGCGCCAAAGAGAAGCGCTAGGGTAACGATCCTCTTCTTGAGCATATGTAGCTCTCCTTCTTTGCATAGGAAGCCCGCTCTCGCGAGTTTGCGGTGAGTTGGAGGCGCTCCTTCGGGTATATATGTGAAGTCCCCGATGTTTAGAGTCCGTAAGCGAGAACGGACATAGGCATGATGTGTGAAGCCTACCCAAACATGTTGGTCTGGATCGGTGATGTTGCATTGCATAAATGCTGGAGAAGACTCCGCGCGATTGGTTGTTTTTCGGGTTTTCTACGTGGTAGATTGCAACAGGGAGTCTTGGGGATTAACCCAAAGGTGCACCCGGAAAACTGGGCGGATGCGTGATCCTGCCAACTTGGTGGCCTGAGAGCCAACTTGAACATAACCGGGTTATGTGAAATGTGACGGAAATGGGACTCGGGAGAAGTTTGACCCGCGCAAATGGCTTAAATTGTCGTTGCAATGTGAGCACGGGTTAGATGGAACCGTACCCATTCTATGTCGTTCGGTTAAAGAGACCTAAGGGTACGTGGCACTTGCCATTGGCATAGATTACGGTCTTCGGCGGTCTATGGCTTAAATTGTCGTGACCCAGGCCAAGAAGACAAAATGCTCATAGGTTTGGCCGTCAAAGTGGCGGTGGTGAGATCGGAATGTCTATGGCTTTAATTGACGTGACATCGACCGGTTCACCGAGAATGTGCCCTGAGAGCACGGGGCGTGTGGCCGTGCGAGCTAACGTCTGTGATGAAATGAATATATATATATGTTGCTCGCTTATGCTAATGAAATGCAGGGAAGGAGCATCGCCGCCCCGAGCTGGGGGAGGGATCGTTATAATTTGGTCAGCATTGCTGGTCGTTGGCTTGTTCTGCCACCGTGCGGTGGTTTGTTGCTTGCAGGTGCTGCTGGACCAAGCGGTCAATAGCGGGCTAAAGCCCAATTTGCGAAGCCGGCCCTCGAAGGCCTAATTGGAGTGTTTACTGTTTTTATTCATGTATGACCGGCCTGCGTGTCGTTGTTTGTAAAACATATAATATCAAGTGAACCATTTTGTAAGGCCTTAAGGCTTGTACTGGTGTATGTATAACATTCCTAATTGGTATTAGTGGACATTCATGCTTTAGTGCTGGGTTCTTTATTGCAACTTATTAATCTGCTTCCGCTAGAATGCTCTGTGTAGGACGTTATAATTGGTTGGATGGTTTCCATGAGTAACCACCCGGTCTGTCTATGGCACACGACATCGAGCCCCGGCCAGACCTACTGTTATATGCTATACGACGGATAGGGGGTGTTACAATTTAGTATCAGACTACTGGTTTTGGTCGGGCTTAAGATGAATTCGTGGGCGAATTCTTTTTAAGGGGTGGTGCGGACAATGTGTGCGTCATCATTATAACATTAAAATAACCCATGAATGTCCACTTAGGAATGAAAATACACGTGTTTAAGGAACCTGTGTGTTCCTATAATTGTTGTTTGCAATTTTATTTGGTCTCTTAACGGTGTTTTGTACCACTATAGGTGACCAGAAGTGGTGCTGGGCCGTCGGAATGCCGGGTTTCTGAGGCTAGCAGTGCACCTAATGAAGCTCCTACAACACCTCTATCGGCTGAGACCATACGATTGGTGGCCGAAGCAGTGTTGGCCATGATTAATGCGCAGCCTGCAGGGCAAATGCAGCAGCCCGCTCCTGCGATGGAGCAGGTACCGGTGCAAGAGGCTGAGCCGAGGAGAGTGGAACAAGTGGTAGTGGAACCGTTGGTGCCAAGGAGGGCAACCGAGAGGCAGCTTAAGTATGTAATGAGTTTTAACCCTCCGGTATTCTCGGGGTTGGGAACCCCATCTCAAGCTGAAGACTGGCTCTCCAGGGTGAAGAGAGTCATGACAACAACGAAGACGGAGGAGTTGCAAATGACCACCATTGCTACGTTCCTTTTGGACGGTGAAGCGAGAATGTGGTGGGAAGGATTGGAGCTGCATCTACTGAGAGGTAGATTACTTGTTGATTTCTCGATGGAGGAGTTCTCGAGATTGTTCTTGACTAGATACCTCCCTTTGGCGCAGAGGATAGCGTTGGAGAATGAGTTTCTGAAGTTGGTTCAGGGTGAGAGGAGCGTGGATGAATATCTCCACGAGTTTACTCGTCTGAGTCATTATGCTAGCTCCACTATTGTGGATGAGGACCGCAAGACTAATCGCTTCTATGAAGGGTTGAGAGATGAGTTGAGGTTACTACTCTCGGGGCCGATGACGCAGGGTTTCTTAACCTTGGTCAACACGGCCCGGTCCTTGGAGAAGGACATGAAGAATGTACAAGCAAAGAAAAGCTTGGGTGATAGGAAATCTGAATTCAAAGTCCGGCTATCGGAGGTCCTTCAAGAAGCATAGGACTTCGGGTCCAGCTCCTTCTGGTGCTTCTGGGGCGACTACGAGTCGGACCCCGGGCGCGTGTTTTACTTGTGGAAAGACGGGGCACTTTGCCCGTGACTGTTGGAGCGGACGTCCTAAGTCTGAGAGAAGGTCGGGAGCGACCTATGAAGAGAAGGGCAAGGCGGCGGAGTCGACCGCGTCCCACTATGCTCCGGCCCAACCAAGGGTGTATAATCTTGGCCAACAGGAGGCCATCAAACAGGCTGATATGGTGACAGGTATGGTTTAATTTATAGCAAGTCAATTTCTTTAAATACTTGTTATGCACATTTACCTTACCAGTGCTTGTTTAGGATTTGTTTTGATTTGTGAAAATCCGGCAAGAGCACTCTTCGATACGAGAGCTTCACACTCCTTCTTGTCCGAAGGATTTATATCACGCATCGGAGTCCCTTCTTCGATGGCGAAGGCTAAGTTGGATGTGTTGTTGCCCAATGGGTGTTCGATGCGCGCGGATAGGATCTGCGATGTTAAGATTCGTATTGGGAATCAGGAGTTTGATCTGCAAGAATCGTTACTTCCGTTGGTGGAGTTCGACGTCATATTTGGCATGGACTGGCTCTCGGAGCAGCAGGCCTATATCGATTGCGGTCGCAAGTAAGTCAAGCTGGGAGTAAGTCGTGAGACGACTTTTACGGGCTTAAAGGGGTCGAGCAAGACGTTGATGTTTGCTCTTCAGGTGGTGAAGGCGGTTCGTGCCGGTGCAGAACTGTTCTTTACACTAGTGGAGGTTGCAAAGTCGAAGCCCGAGCTGGATAGTATTTCAGTGGTATCGGAATACCCTGATGTGTTCCCCGCAGATCTTCTTAGAGCCCCTCCTCAGCGGGAGATAGATTTCACGATTGAGCTAGTGCCAAGTGAAAAGCCTGTGTCACGATCTCCGTATCGGCTAGTGCCTAAGGAAATGGCGGAGCTGAAAGTTCAACTGCAGGAGTTGTTGGAGCAAGGGTATGTGCGCCCGAGTTCTTCGCCTTGGAGCGCGCCGGTCCTCTTTGTTAAGAAGAAGGACGGAAGCTTGAGGCTATGTATTGATTATCGGGAGCTCAACAAGTTGACGGAGAAGAACAAGTACCCGATCCCCCGGATTGATGATCTTTTTGATCAGTTGGTCAGGTCGACGGTGTACTCGAAGTTGGATCTCAAGGCTGGGTACTATCAGCTGCGAATAAGAGAGAGTGATATCCCGAAGACAACGTTTAGTACGAGATACGGGCATTATGAGTTTACGGTCATGCCGTTTGGGCTGACTAATGCGCCGTCAGTGTTCATGGATTTGATGAACGGGACTTTCAGGGAGTACTTGGACCATTTTGTGATCGTCTTCATCGATGATATTTTGGTGTATTCGCAAAGTGAGGAAGATCACTTCAAGCATCTTCATTTGGTTTTGGAGACGCTAAGGAGGAATCAACTGTATGCCAAGTTCTCGAAGTGCGAGTTTTGGTTGTCCTCAGTGGCGTTCCTCGGTCATATAGTGAGTGGAGAGGGTATTGCGGTGGATCTGGCGAAGATTGTTGCGATACGGGAGTGACCTGAGCTTGCTACGGTAGCGGAAGTCCGGAGCTTTTTGTGGCTTGCTGGCTATTATAGGCGCTTCGTAGAGAACTTCTCGCGGATAGCATTACCTCTCACTACTTTGACGAGGAAGGAGCAGAGCTTCATTTGGACGCAGGAGTGCGCACGAGCTTTTGAGGAGTTGAAGTGTTGGTTGACCACGGCGCCTGTGCTGAGTTCGCCATGTGGGACCGAAGGCAATGAGATTTATAGCGATGCTTCGGGCAGCGGTTTGGGTTGCGTGCTACTGCAACACGGAAGTGTGATAGTATATGGCTCGAGACAGCTGAAAGTGCATGAAAGGAACTATCCGGTCCATGACTTGGAGTTAGCGGCCATGATTTTTGCCTTAACGCTGTGGAGACACTATTTGTACGGTGTGAAGATTGATATCTATACAGATCATAAGAGCCTGAAGTATCTGATTGATCAGAAGGATCTGAATATGCGGCAGCGTAGATGGATGGAGTTCCTGGGGGACTATACATTCAAGATTCACTACGTGCCTGCTAAAGGGAATGCGGTTGCGGACGCGTTGAGTCGCCGAGTCCCAGCTCAAGCTAATTGGCTATCGTTGTATGATGACCGGTTGGTGTGGGAGTTGGAGGCGTTGGAGATTGTTTGTGTGGATAGGCAATCAAGTGCTGAAGCAGTTCTGAATTGGACTGAAGTCCAATATGACCTGGCTGATCGTATTCGGCAGGCTTTGGATATGGATGCTCATATGAAGCAGTGATAATACGATTTGCAGTCAATTTTATTAGGATATTTTCGGGGTTTTAAAGCAAATCATGTCTTGTAAAGTACTTATTTTGATTCCCATTTGTATATATTTTTGTCGCTAATGTATTTTTTCTGCTTTTTGCAGGTTTTCACGGCTTTCAGCCGCATTTTGCTGTGACACGCCCCAAGGTCACGCCCTACCCGGGCGTGTACCTAGGGCGTGTAACCCAGAGGAATGAAGCAATTGGTCCGAAACTGCATTCCGTGGAAACTTAGTGTACACGCCCTCGGTCACGCCCGTGTCACATTCGACACAGGCGTGTTCTAGAGGCGTGTCCCCAGGTTCCGAGGAATCGCCGCAGCGCGCTCGTTTTTCCCGCTCCACCGTCGCACCGAAAGTGTCACGCCCCAGGGTCACGCCTGACCCGGGCATGACATATGGGCGTGTACTTCAGCAATTCCGCGCGTCACCTCCAGCATTCAATTTCAGCTCAACAAAGTCACGCCGCAAAGAACACGCCCCAGGTACACGCCCTACCAGGGCGTGACTTGTGGGCGTGTACCTCAACTACTTCGTCAGAATTCAATTCTTGCCCGAAAAAGTCGCGCCGAATGTGTCACGCCCCAGGGTCACGCCCGACCAGGGCGTGACAGGTGGGCGTGACCCGACCCGAAAAATTCTATAAATAGAGCCCAACTCTAAGGGTTCAGGGAAACTTTTCGGATTGAGAGGGGAGGTTCTGTCCTTTGTATTTTTGAACTTTTTAAGCATGTCTTTTCATTTTTAGTTCGTAGCTCTAGCTTTATGCTTTTCCTGTATTAGTTCCTAGCTTCGTTCTGTAGTATAATGTTAATGATAGTGTAGTTTACCTTTCCATGCACTTGTAATCTCTGGTTTTCAAGCTGTAAGATCTCTGTTTCCATTAATAAAAAGTGTTGTTTTCTTTTTCGTTTCTGCTCTGTTTTCATTATTCTTCTTCTACTCATCCCCCCTCTTCCACCTCACCATGATTAACTAATCCTCCATGTACTCGATCTTAATGATCCGAGGTTCGAGTGATTAGGTTATGATGCTTTGAATCTTACCTTTTCTTTTTAGGGTTTAGCTTTGAATTACTCTTGACTTATCACGGGTTGGAGGTATATCATCGATATATACTCTCCACCTTTGCTTTCACTCTGAGCTAGCCGAGAGGCCGAAAGTTTGAAATGAGCACTCAAGAGTAAAGGGAGTTGTTCGCACCCCTCGAGAGAGGCAGACGTTCAAATCTCCCGGATTGGAGTAAAATCCAATAGCGGGGTTCACCGCGTAAAGCGAGTTTTAGGCCTCCGATTTAGGCGAGAGTCGGTCGGACCTTCCTAAACTCAGTTAGGCACGGCCTTCGAGAGAAGCGTGTCAATATTCATGGAACCTCCACGGTCAAGGACCTTTTACCCTAATTAGCTTAGGTTTATTTGTCGTATTTTTCTAACCACTCATGCCGAGGTGATTTCTGATCGAGTGCATTTTTCCCCTCATCGTTATTAAGCTTAAGTTTAATTGCTCTTTTAGCTCTCTTTATCTTTTCATGCAAGTAGCTCTCTTTCATTACAAGTAGTTCTCTTCCTTTAGTACGTTTAGCTTTCTTCTAAAAAACTTAATTTTTCCGTCGATAAAATAATAGATTTCGTGTGAGTAAGCTTACTCAACTGTTCCCGGATTTCAATACGACACTTGTGTCCCCTAGCTGCATTTCGATAGGTATACTTGCCTTGTTGAATTGTTAGTTTGGTTATTTTCTCCTTGCAGATATCTAAAAGACAATCAAGTTTTTGGCGCCGTTGCCGGGGAGGCAACGCTCGTTGATAAATTGAAAACGCGAATATATTAATTTTATCACTTCTCTTTCTCACCCTCCTTCTTAAAAATTTTCCGCCTACTCACTTGAGTTAAATGGCTGGATTTTCTTTAAGCAAGTGTGCGTATTTTTAATTTTTCCGCCTTAGTACTTGAGTTAATTGGCTGGATTTTATTCAAGCAAGTGTGCGTATTTTATTTTTCCGCTTACTCACTTGAGTTAATTGGCAGGCTTTATTTCAGTAGAGTTTGTTTACTTTCTGTAGAGTGGGTGTGTTTTAATTTTCTGTCGAGTGCGGGAGTGTAGCTTTTACTTTCCGCCTACTCACTCGGAGTTAAATGGCTGGATTTTAATTACCGCCCACTTAATAGAAACCCACATCACAAATTTTTCAACACCACCTAACTCTCTCGAAAAGGGCAAAGTGGCTCTAAATGCCACTATCTTGTCTAGTACCTTGCGAACCCTTCACCGGGTAGCCCTTGGGAAGTTCGGGAGTTAAAACATAAAAAATTCTATTTCAAAAAAAATTTCGAACTTCATTAGCTCTTTTATTTTCTAGTCTTTCTTCTCCTCTCTTCTTCTAGTGTATGACCCGCGGAAGTCCGTCGGTTACTTTGGACATGGAGCACGAAATTGAGCGTACTCTTCGGAGAAGATCGCGATTTCAAGGCCCTACTACCCAAGTGCCGGTTGAGGATTCCGAGTCATTTTCTACCTTAAGAATGGCAGAACCCAACGTGGAGGAAGCCGTGCAAAGGCCTATGTCCTATTATGCACGACCGAACCTCGAGGGTACAGAATCTAGTATAGTTCGCCCTGCAATAAATAATAATAATTTCGAACTGAAGCCTAGCATAATTCAAATGGTGCAGCAGTATGTGCAATTTGACGGGCTTCAAGATGAAGACCCGAACGCACACATAGCCAGCTTTCTTGAGATTTGTGACACCTTTAAGATAAATGGTGTCACAAATGATGCTATTAGGCTAAGATTATTTCCTTTCTCTCTTAGAATTAAGGCTAAGCAGTGGCTGAACACCCTTCCTAAAAATAGCATAACTACTTGGACGCAAGTAACTGAAAAATTTTTGGCCAAGTATTTTCCGCCTGCTAAAACTGCAAAACTTAGGAATGACATTTCTGCCTTTGGACAAATAGACTCTGAGACCCTTTACGAAACCTGGGAAAGATTTAAAGAATTATTAAGACGATGCCCACATCACGCTCTGCCTGTATGGTTGCAGGTGCAGACGTTCTATAATGGGCTAAATCAAAGCACGAAGCAAATGATAGACGCAGCTTCTGGCGGTACTTTAAACCATAAGACCCCGGAAGCAGCTCTTGAGCTGTTTGAAGACATGGCCATGAACACTTACCAGTGGAATGTGCCTAGGTCCCGCCCAAACAAACCTGCAGGTCTCTTTGAAGTGGACAACGTCTCACAACTCGCACTGCAAGTTGAAATATTAAGCAAAAATATTACGGAGATGACTGCTGCCTCCGCCCCCAGGTATGGGAATCTGCAACTCCTCCCGCCGAACATTTGGATTATGTAAATAATATGCCTAGAACTGCTTTTAATAATTTTTCTGCTGCGAATTATCATCCTCCTAGTTTTAATTTTCCGAATAGTTATAATCCTGCGTTAAGAAATCATCCGAATTTTTCGTGGAGCAATCCATCGAATGCTGTGCGCCCGCCACCGCAAAGTGATTTTTCTGCACCACCACCACCTCCTCAAAGTTTTCCAAAACCTCCAAATTTGGAGGAAGTGTTTTCAAAATACATGAATTCTAATGACGCTACGATTAGGACCTTAACCGGAAGTGTTAAAAATTTAGAAAATCAGGTAGGACAGCTCGCTAAAATGATTTCTGAGCGACCCGTTGGGTCTCTTCCTTCCAATACCGAGCCCAACCCGAGAGAGCAAGCGAAAGCTATAACTCTTCGGAGTGGGAAGAAAGTTCCCAGTATGATAAGTGAAGAGCCCGAGGCAATCTCCGCTTCCGCTTTAAAAAATCAAAGCTCCGTTCCCGTTTTAAAAATTCCACCCTCTGCTGAAGAAATTATCACTCCTATTTTAGAAAAACAACTCACTCCACCACCCACCTTTAAAAATAATCCATCCCCGCCATACCCATCCGAACTTAATAAACAACGACAGGATGATCAATACACCCGTTTTTTAGTAATGTTTAAACAAATCCACATAAATCTGCCTTTCCACGAAGCCATATCCCAGATGCCTAAGTACGCAAAATACCTTAAGGACCTCCTAACCAACAAGAAGAAGTTAGAGAACCTTTCTCATGTCACGTTAAATGCCGCGTGCTCGGCGGTTTTGACAAACGGATTACCGAAGAAAATCAGTGACCCGGGTAGTTTCTCTATCCCGTGTGTCTTTGGTGATCTCTTTGTCAAACACGCTTTAGCCGACTTAGGTGCGAGTATTATTCTTATGCCCCTATCGTTGTTTAAAAAGTTAGGAATTGCTAGTCTCAACCCCACACGCATGAGTATCCAGCTCGCCGACAGACCAGTCAAATACCCGTTAGGAATAGTGCAGGACGTCCTAGTCAAAGTTGACAAGTTCATCTTCCCGGTGGACTTTGTCATTTTGGACATCGAAGAAGATGTCGAGGTTCCCCTGATCCTTGGCCGACCCTTCCTTGCCACCTCCCGAGCTATCATTGACGTAAGCAATGGTAAGCTCTTCCTTCGAGTGGACGAAGATGAGGTAACTTTCTCTATCACCCCCTCGATGAAGAACACACTAGCTAATGATGACTCCTGTTTTTTCATGGATACCGTAAGTGAAGAATCCTTCTCTCACACCTCTGATTTTGAAGAAGAATTTTCCAATTTTTGTTCCTCTCCTACTCCTCCAACTGAATCTCTACACCTAAGTGAAGAATCCTCCACTCGCCTTTCTGATTTTGAAAAAGAATTTTTTGATTTCTGTTCCTCTTCTACTTTTCCAACTGAATCGCTGCACGAAGCCACCATGGCCGCTAGCAACACCCCTTTTAATTTTACATATAAAAAAGTGTACGAGGACATAGTTTTTGAAAAAGAACAAATTTCCAAAACCTCGTATGATGACCCCCCTACCTTGGAACTGAAAAAACTACCAGAGCACCTTCGATACGCTTTCTTAGAAAAGGACTCCAAGCTGCCTGTCATACTTTCGGCCTACCTCACGGATGCACAAAAGGATAAACTTCTTTCAATTTTACAAAAGCATCGCCAAGCTATTGCTTGGCAGATATCTGATATCAAGGGCATAAGCCCATCTTTCTGCACTCATAAAATCTTAATGGAAGATAATTCACGTAACTCTATACAACCTCAGCGCCGAATAAACCCAAACATGAAAGACGTAGTTAAGGGCGAGGTTATGAAATTGTTAGACGCAGGAATTATCTATCCTATATCCGACAGTAAGTGGGTTAGCCCAGTACAGGTAGTAACAAAGAAGGGAGGGATAACGGTCGTAAGTAATGAAAATAATGAATTAATCCCGACTCGGACGGTGACCGGATGGCGAATGTGTATAGATTACCGTAAGTTGAATGACGCCACCCGCAAGGATCACTTCCCCTTGCCGTTCATTGATCAGATTTTAGAACGACTTTCCGGACATAGCTTTTATTGTTTTCTCGATGGCCTCTCAGGGTATCTTCAAATCCCCATCTCCCCCGAGGACCAGGAGAAAACTACGTTTACTTGTCCCTTCGGCACCTTCGCCTACCGAAGAATGCCGTTTGGATTGTACAATGCGCCGGCTACATTCCAACGATGTATGCTCGCCATCTTTGACAAGTACGTAGAAAGCATTATGGAAGTTTTTATGGATGATTTCTCCGTGTTCGGGAATTCCTTCGATAGTTGCTTAGAGAACCTTGAAAAAGTCTTAGAGCGATGCGAAGAAACTAACCTTGCCTTAAATTGGGAAAAATGTCATTTTATGGTAAGGGAAGGGTTAGTTTTGGGACATAAAATTTCTGAAAGGGTATTGAAGTAGACGTTGCGAAAATAGAAGTTATCGAGAAGCTGCCGCCACCTACGAACATAAAAGCTATAAGAAGTTTCTTGGGTCATGCGGGTTTCTACCGCCGCTTCATAAAGGACTTTTCCAAAATCACCAAGCCCCTTGCCCATCTCTTAGAAAAAGATGCCCCATTCATCTTTGATGACCTCTGTCTAGCTGCCTTCAATTTAATAAAAGAAAAATTAGTTAATGCCCCAATCATGATAGCTCCGGTGTGGGATCTTCCATTTGAGATAATGTGTGATGCGAGTAGTTATGCGGTGGGGGCCGTACTAGGTTAACGTATTTCCAAAAACTTCCACCTCATTTATTACGCTAGTAAAACACTCACATCTGCACAGGAAAATTACACCACAACCGAGAAGGAGCTCTTAGCTGTAGTATTCGCTTTTGACAAATTTCGCCCTTATATTACTCTTTCGAAAATTATTGTTTTTACGGACCACTCGGCCCTCAAATATCTTCTCTCTAAAACGGATGCCAAGCCTCGCTTGATTCGCTGGGTCTTACTCCTCCAGGAGTTTGACTTAGAGATCCGTGAGAAGCGAGGTGCCGAGAACTTTGCCGCCGACCACCTTTCGCGCCTAGACAACCCGTTTATAGAACAATTAGACGAAAATTCTTTTCATTATTATTTCCCTGATGAGAAGCTGTTCATAATTAACACATCTACTTCTCCTTGGTTTGCCCGCATCGCCAACTATCTAGTGGCCCGTGTGCTCCTAAAAGAGTTTTCATCTCAGCAAAAGAAGAAATTCTTTTCTGAGCTGAAAAACTATTTTTGGGAGGACCCGCATCTTTTCAGAATTTGTGCCGACCAAGTGATCAGGAGGTGTGTTTCTTTTGATGAAGGATTAGATATTATTAAACATTTGCATGAAGGACCGACAGGTGGGCACTATCAAGCTGCTCGCACCGCTCACAAAGTGTTAAGAGCGGGTTTTTACTGGCCCACCCTGTTTAAAGATGCGCATGCCTTTGTGAGTAGGTGTGATAGTTGCCAACGGTCGGGGAATATTTCGAATAAAAATGAAATGCCACAAAATTATTTCCTAGAGTGCGAAGTTTTCGACCTCTGGGGGATTGATTTTGTCGGCCCTTTTCCTTCTAGCTTCGGGAATAAGTACATTTTAGTTGCCGTTGATGATGTTTCGCGTTGGGCCGAAGCCCAAGCTCTTCCTACGAATGACGCCCGAGTCGTAGTTAATTTCCTAAAAAAATTATTTTCTCGATTCGATACGCCGCGCGCTATCGTTAGTGATAGGGGTTCCCATTTCTGTAACGCACAATTTTCAAAAATCCTAACTAAATATGGCGTTACTCATAAGCTTTCCACTGCCTACCACCCCCAAACTAACGGACAAGTTGAAGTAGTGAATAGAGAAATAAAAAGAATTTTAGAAAAGACTGTTTCAACATCTAGAAAAGACTGGTCAGCCAAATTAGAAGATGCTCTATGGGCCTACCGAACAGCGTACAAAACCTCCCTCGGTTGTACGCCATATCGGTTGGTTTATGGAAAATCGTGTCATTTACCGGTAGAGTTAGAGCACTGCGCCTTTTGGGCCTTACGATTTTTAAACTTCGATCCCCACTCCGTCGGCGATTTTAGAAAATTTCAACTTAACGAACTCGACGAGTGGCGCTCTTACGCATATGAAAATAACAGACTTTATAAAGAGCGGACGAAGCGTTTACACGATCGACATCTTAGGCACCCAAAAATCTTTAAGCCGGGCGACCAAGTGCTTCTTTATAATTCTCGTTTACGTTTATTCCCGGGTAAATTAAAATCACGTTGGTCGGGGCCTTTTACTATTTTAGAAGGCTTTTCTTATGGTACTGTTTTAATTTCCCACCCTGATAAGGGTACTTTCAAAGTGAATGGTCAGCGTCTTAAACTGTATTTCTGTGATGATGTCAGTCTCAACCCTGTTAACTCTATCCTTCCGGTCCTGACATTTGATTAATCTGAACTTTATTTTACTCACAAACTTTGACCTTTATTCGAACTTTATTTTTAAACAATATTTGGGACAATCTTATTTTGATGCGTCGAGCTCAAACGACGCTTTAAACAAAGGGCGCTCTTGGGAGGCAACCCAAGTTATCTTTTTCTGTTTTCTTTATTTTACACTTTTTGCCCCGAATGGCTCCGACAAGCTGAAACTTCTGCGATCGCCTGCTCCAACGGTTCTGATTCCATGACAAAGTCCACCAGACGACGTTTCCTGAAGATCCATAGCACACGCATGGAGGAACGACATCACTCAGCTTTCCCTGCAACATAAAACCGGGGAAGTACCTGTTTTTCAATTCTGTCTTTCATTTCTGTACTTTACTTTTCTCTCGTTCTCCGACCTCCTTCTCCATTGAGGACAATGTAGATTTTAAGCTTGGGGGATGAGTTCCTCCTTTTTGCTTTTTGTAAATATCCAAAAAATCCAAAAAAATTCAAAAAATTCCAAAAAATATGTATATATATAGCTGCATTTTGGTATTTCAATAAGTACCCCATGTTTATGTTTTGTTTTTCTCAAACTTCTTTATAAACAACGTAGTTAATTATAATTTTTCTAATCATTTTTTTAATCATATTTCACAAGTAAAATGTTGGTCATGCTGTGTTTCTAATTCACGGTAGCATGTTAAGGTAAAATATTTCTCTAAAACGTGCATTTCTATTATGGTTTTCCGTTCTTTATTTTCTTTACTTTCTCTAAAAATTTATCATCCATTATTTTCTTTTTTGTCTTTAGATAATTTTTGTAAGAACAAATTTTGAATAACGTAGTAGATATGAACGATCCAAGTCACATATTATTTTTATTTTCAAGATAATTTCATCAATCTTCTTTTATTATCTCGAACTTGCTTTTTTGAAATTTATCGACTCTATGTTTTAAATAAATTTAAAAAAAAAGCGTGAAAATGATTTAGGTCATTTTTGTTTACGTTTGAGCTTTCCTGCCAACCTAAAATCTTTTACCACTAGTTAGCCGCTTTTGAGCCTTTTTTCCAAATTCATTTGATAACTCCACACAGTATTTCATTTTCAGCAAAGCCCAAATTCCTACCTATCTAATCACGGTAATTTTTTTTGATAGGAAATTTTGTGTTATCTTTGGAGAAATTGTTGAAAAAAGTGTACTCAAAAGCAATGTATTGAAATGATCCTGCTGTCAATTCTGCTATCATCTCATTGATGGCAGCATCTGTGTAGAGGAGTGAATCTTGAAGTTGTTGATCTGAGGGGATATCTCCTGGGGTAATAGGTGGAGGAGTAGGAGCTGGAGGAGTTGGCATCATGGCTGAAACAGCAGGACCAGGCTCCCCCTCATTTGGTGCACCAGAGGAGCTGGGGACCTGAGATGGAGAGGGAGATGGGGTCCTGTCCTCTGGGTCTAGAACTTCAATAATCTTAGCAGCTTGAGAAGGATTCTGCATGTTGAGCTCCCATCTTTGAATAGAGGAGATGGAGACCTTCTTCATATGATGAAGGATACTTTCTTTAGAGAGGGTGAAGGTTTCTGGGTTTAACTCATTATGGAGTAGTGAAATGATCCTTGCATAGTTGGGGGATTTAATTCTCTCCTTTATTTTGTTCAGGATAAGCAAGACAAACTGAAAGGCTTTTCTACATACTATGGCTTGTATCATTTCAAAGAAATACAGAGGGATATCTCTTATGGAGTTTGTCTTGCACAAAAGAATTTTTCCAATAATATCAAATAGCAGTTTACCTTCTGCATTCATGTCAGCCCTTCTAATGTATTTTGCATCAGCAGAAATTCCACAAAATAAGCAAGTTCTGGCATACTCTTCATCACCCAGAAAATCATCTGTATCTAAAACTGGCAGCCGAAGAAGTTCAGAAACAGAGGTTGAAGTAAGTTTCATCTTTATAGCTCTGACTTTGGATTTTAGAACTGTCCCGTGGCGCTTCACCTTGACATTCCTGAAAAATTCTGCAACGTCAGGGAAGAGGATTCAACATTGTTCTTGGAGAACGAAGGTTAATCCGGCGGTGTCGAGCAAAATCATGAGATTATGGAAGTCGTCGGAGAGTTCTACAATCCTGGTGGCGACTAATTCCGAACCTACACCGATTTTAGAGGAGGCGGCCATGATTCAGAAATCTTGGAGATGCAGAAACCCTAGAAAGCTTCGACGGGGTGATGGAAATTGCGCAGCTCTGCAACTAACTGTGGAAGGCGAAGAGGCAGTCGGGTTGTAACGCCACGAAACTCAAAAGAGCGACGGGAGGCGTTTTGGGCCAAATCTGGAATTTGGCAGGGGGCACACGACCTAGGACATGGGCGTGTACCATGGCGTGTCGAGCTCGTGTTGATGATCGACCCAGGAAGTCCACATTTTTTCGCTCGATGATGTGTCGAGACAAGGCATACGGCCTAGGACACGGGCGTGTCCAATGCCGTGTCGGGTAGTCGACAAACTTCGCTCGACGAAGTGTCGAGACAGTGAACACGGCCTAGATCCCAGGCATGTTTGGGTTTGATACGGGCGTGTCAAATAGGAGACGGGTGTGTCCAAGACCTGTGTGAGTCTCGGGTTATTTTCGGGGCTGTGTCGATGGGGGACACGGCCAACCACACGGCCGTGTCAGTTGGAACACGGGCGTGTCAGGTTAAACACGGGCGTGTCGGGACCCGTGTAATTTTCGTAACGTGTTGATTTTGACGGCGAATGAGGGACACGGCCCTAGACACGGGCGTGTCGCAGGCCGTGTTCGGCCCAGGTGTTACTTTTCAGCTACGAATCGTAGCCATTCGTTTCCTTATTTTGGGATCCAACGGTTGGGGGTTGTTCCTACTGGGATATACCAGGGATTGGGCCTTTGAAACCCTCATTTGACCTGAGTGGTTCTATTTCTAAGTCAAGAGAGAGGGGAGAGCAAAGGAGGAAGAAGAATCCTAGATCTGGTTACCGGCGGAGCTTTAGAGCTCCAAATTGGGAACCGACTTCAGATCTATGGAGGCAAGGAGAGTGTGGTTCTTTTCATCTGCTTACATTTCCATGGCGCCAAGGAAGAACGCTAGGGTAACGATTCTCTACTTGAGCATGTGAAGCTCTACTTCTTTTATATAGGGAAGCCCGCTCTCGCGAGTTTGCGTTGAGTTTGAGGCGTTCCTTCGGGTAGACATGAATAGTCCCCATTGTGTACATGTAGAGTCCGTAATCGAGAACGATTATAGGCATGATGTGTGAAGCCTACCCGGACAAGTTAGTCTGGATCGGTGATGTTGCGTTGCATAAATGGCCGGAGAGGACTCCGTGCGAATGTGTGTTTTTCGGGTTTTCTACGTGGTAGATTGCAACAGGGAGCCTTGGGGATTAACCCCAAGGTGCACCTGGAAAACTGGGCAGATGCGTGATTCTGCCAACTTGGTGGACTGGGATCCAGCTTGAACATAACCGGGTTATGTGAAGTGTGAAACGGAAACGGGACTCGGGAGAAGTTTGACCCGCGCATATGGCTTAAATTGTCATTGCGATGTGAGCACGGGTTAGGCGGAACCGTACCCGTTCTATGTCGTTCGGTGTGAGTCGTTGGCATAGATGAGGGTCTTCGGCGGTCTATGGCTTAAATTGACGTGACCCATGCCGGGAAGACAAAATGCTCATAGTTTGGCCGTCAAAGTGGCGGAAGTGAGATCGGGGTGTCTATGGCTTAAATTGACGTGACATTGACCGGTTCACCAAGAATGTGCACTGAGTGCACGGGGCGTGTGGCCGTACGTGCCAACGCCTGTGATGCAATGTATATATATACTACTTGGTTATGCTAATAAACTGCAGGGAAGGAGCATCGTCGCCCCGAATTGCGGGCGGGATCGTTATAATTTGGTCAGCATGGCTGACCATTGCTTTGATTTGCCACTGTTGCGGTGGATTGTGCTTGCAGGTGCTGCGGAGCCGAGCGGTAAATAGCGGGCTAAAGCCCAAGTTGCTGGGCCGGCCCTCGAAGACCTAATTTTGAGTGTTTTCTTTTATTCATGTATGGTCGGCCTGTGTGCCGAGGTTTGAAAGACATGTAATTTGAGGAAAACAATTGTAAGGCCCTAAGGCCTGTACTTGTGTATTTGTACTTCATTCCTTTTGGCGTATTAGTGGACATTCATTCTAGTGTTGGGTTCTTTATTAATGCAACAATTTTAATTGCTTCCGTTAGAATGCTCTATGTAGGACATTGTTATTGTTGGATGGTTTCCATTGAGTAACCACCCGGTCTGTCTGTGGTATATGGCGTCGGGCCCCGGCCGGACCTACTGCTATATGATATGCGACGGATAGGGGGTGTTACAATTTATTATCAGACTACTGGTTTCGGTCAGGCTTAAAATGAATTCGTGGACGAATTCTTTTAAGGGGTGCTGAGCATATTTGTGTGCGTCATCGTTATAACAGCAAAAGAACCCATGAATGTCCACTTAGGAATGAAAATACACGTGTTTGAAGAACCTACGTGTTCCTATAATTGCATTTTGCAATTTTGTTTGGTCGCTTAACGGTGTTTTGTACCACTACAGGTGACCAGAAGCGGTGCTAGGCCATCGGAACGCCGAGTTTCTGAGGCTAGTAGTGCACCAAATGATGCTCCTACAACACCTCCATCGGCTGAGACCATACGATTGGTTGCTGTTGGAACACCCTATTACTAATTTGGGTCAGGATCACTATGTCTCTAGGAAACCTATTTTTGACCTCCTGTATAGCTCTAAAGGTCAATTAGAATTGAGTCTAAGGGTTAGAAGTCTAGGTTTGAAAGCTGCCCTTAAGACCAAGAATTTTCAGTTTGAGACTAAGTCATATCGTCGAGCTCAGCACGACGATTCGTCGAACTCCAATCGACGATCGTCTAGCTCAACTTCGACAGATCGTCGAACTCCATTCGACGATTGCTGAGCTCAACTTCAACAAATCGTCGAACTCCATTCGACGATCTTCGAGCTCAGTTCGACGATCTTGACTCAGTATTGGATCTCTATCTCTGAGCTCAGTTCGACGATCTTTGATCTCAGATCGACGATTTTTGTTGCTGTATAAGTCCATATCGCTGAGCTCAATTCGATGATAGCAGAGCTCAGTTCGACATTTTAAAGGATTTTTCAAGATTCAAATTCAGGACAGTTAAGGAGTTATTCAGCAATTAATTCAGAAGATTTTCTAGCCGTTTTCATTTATTCTGGACCAAGTTTCAAGGGATTATCAAGGAATGTTTCTTTGGACTTTCCTCTAGAAGACATTTGCAATTAAGGATGCAATTAATGACAGGCTAACGACTATTCTTGACAGAGGATGATTTTCTATTCAGCACCAGAGAATAAAATACAAGATTTTTGAATCTCTCTATCACTCAGAACACAGACAAGAAGAACAAGAACAAAATATTCTGTCTCAAAGAATTCTCTCAAGAACACACATCCAAGGAGATCAAATCTTCTGAAATCTTCTAATCTCTCTTGTCTCAAGTGTTCAAGGCCAACATCTTTCAAAGACTCCAGACACCTAACATTTCAGCTGTTGCTGAAATCATCATTTGCTGGAGATCAACTTCGGAAGGCCTATCACCCTACAGCAAAGCTTCATTTCCTGAACATCTCAAGAACTCATGGGGAGCTTTGACAACATCTAAATCCACATAGTCTTCTCAGCAGATCTGAGAAAGAGAAGACTTCCATCATTCTCTCATCCCCATCTCTGTAAAGGGTTTTTCAAACTCCCTTCAAAAGTTTGAGCTTGGTTTTTGAGCACCTTGTCAAAAGCTCATTGGTGGCAAGACACCTGATCAAAAAATCTGATTTGGTTTTTGAGCACCTTATCAAAAGCTCATTGGTGCCCAGGACACCTGATCAACTCATCCTGCAGTGGATTCCTACCTAGGGTGGTAGAAGAGTGGATGTACCCAAGTTTAGGGGAACCACTATAGCTCCTTGTGTCTTCTGGCTTACTTGTCTTTATCTTTTATTTCTGGCTGTGATTGTTTTGTGATTAGTTTAGATCTGTGATTAATTTCTGTTGTAGGTTATTTTGTGATTAGAATTAATAGTTGCTTCCATGTTCACTCAGAATTACAATAATTGTTGTAAAAAGTTTTCAAGCACCATATACTCTATTCACCCCCCTCTAGAGTATATCAGATCTAGCTGCACTTTCAATTGGTATCATAACAAGGTTGGTTAAACATACCACACCTTGGTGGTTGCACATGCTAACACCTGAACCCAAAGATTCCTAGTTAGATCTATTTCTTTTAAGTTTATTATTAGATTTTGTTTTCACAAATCATGGCCCAAAACAAAGATTATGCTAGCACCAGACCTCCAGTGTGCAATCTATCCAAGTTTGCAACTTTGGAAAGCAAGGATCATATTATACATGAATTCTATTGACGAGGATATTTTTAATTCTGTTTTGACAGTCTGTCCAAGACCTCCAGAGAACTCAAGTACAAATGTTGTTCCACCTCCATCAGGAACAGATGCTGATATCAAGAAATGGAAGGTAGCTGATGCCAAGGCTATGAACATCTTAGCCCAGACCATGTCTGATGACATCTTTCAAAAGGTGGCTGAATGCAATTCAGCAAAGGAAATCTGGGATAAACTCTCTGAAATAGTCTCAGGCTCAGCTGATGAGAGAAAGGACAGGAGATCCCACCTCATATCTCAATATGAGAATTTCAAGAAGGGAGAAGCTGAATCAGTTGGAGATATGTACAATAGACTCAGTCTAATAGTCAGTGAACTCAGGACCTTGGATAAGGAGATATCACTAACTGAACTTAATGATAAAATTCTAATGTGCTTCCCTAGCACTTGGGATTCAAGAATCTGGCCAATCAAGGATTCCAGAAGTTTGAATGAGATCACCACAGAAGCTCTATTGGGTAAGATCAAATCCTATGAGGTACTCATCAAGAATAGAGAAGAAGAACAGAAGGCTGCATCACCAGCCACAAGAAAAGAGAAAACAATAGCCTTCAAGGCAACTGAAGATCAGCCTGAAGACAAAGTCACAGGCAATGATGAACTGCTCAGTCTGTTGGCCAAAAGATTCTACAAGATGGCCAGAAAGGACTTCAGAAGGAGATCATACAAGGAGCATGATAAGCCAAGGTATGATAAGTCAATTAATAATAAGGAAATTGTCTGCTTTGGTTGCAGGAAACCAGGGCACATTGTTCCTGACTGTCCAGAAAACAAAAACAAGGACAGAAGGGACAAGAAAGAAAGAAGAAAGGAGAAAGACTCCAAGAGGAATGGCAATGGCAAACCCTCCTCAAGCAAAAACAAACACACAAGAAAGGGTTTTGTTGCTGAATCCTGGAGTGAAACTAAAGAGGAGTCAGAAGGCTCATCCAGCTCCAGTGATGATGAAGATGATGCAGAAGAGAAGGAGTTCTGCATGATGGCAATCAATGCCTCACAACATAATTCAGATGAAGAAGACTCAGAGTCAGACTCAGAGACTCCACTTGAAGAAGATCAGGTAATTAGTTCATTTGATTTCAATTCAGAGGACTTTAAATCTGAGTTTAAAGCATTATGTTTAGACCTGCTAAAATCTGAGAAAGAAATCATCTCTCTCAGAAATCATTTATCTGAACATAATACCTTAAAGTCAGAAAACCTCAAACTCTCTCAGTAGTTGGAGTGCTGTAGGGAGCAGATAGCTTCACTGAAAAGTGAGCTATCTGAGGCCAAGAAGCTTGAAGAATCCCTTAATGGGAGAAGTATCAAGCTGATGGACATCACAAGCACAGTGAACTCCAGATTTAATAGTACACTGGGCTTGGGTGCTTCATCCAGCCAACCCATAGTTCTAACAACTCCAATCAAGTTCATTTCTGATAATGGAAAGGGAGTTGTAGAGGTAGCTAGGAAAAATTCTGATCTGCCCAAGAAAACTAATTTCCAGCAGAAATCGTCGAACGGAGCTCGACGATCGCCGAACACAGATCGACGACCTCAGGCAAAATCATCGAACTCAGGTCGACGATCTCAAGTTCCTGAACTCTGCCATAGTCGACCGTCGAACGGAGCTCGACGATCTGACCCAAGATCATCGAACGCAGCTCCACGATCGTCGAACAGAGATCAGAGCTCTGGAAATCCCTTCAAGGGCAAATCAAAATCCAATCCTAAGGGTCCTTCATCCCAAATCTTTAACCCTTATACTGAATGGATTATACCTCCAAGGAGATATCATCCTGAAGGTTATAAGAGTCAACCTGGGAAGTCTTTTATTTCAGAGTTTAAAGGTTATCAACCTAGGCCCAAGGTAAACTGGGTCAAAAACAAATGAATTATTTTATGTGCAGGTGAAGACCTATCCAACATCAAACCAGCAATGGTACTTGGATAGTGGGTGCTCTAAGCACATGACAGGAAACAAGGACAACCTCACATCCTTTAGAGCCAAGCTTGGACCCAAAGTTATCTTTGATGATTCAAACTTTGGACAAACTAAAGGATATAGTGCAGTACAGATTGGATCAGTAACATTCAAGAAGGTAGCTTATGTGGAAGGACTGAAGCATAATTTGATAAGCATCAGTCAGCTGTGTGATGAAGGCTACCAGGTGACCTTCAGCAAATCATTATGCAAGATCAAGTCAGAGGACAACACAACTGTGTTGACAGGTAAAAGGAAAGGTAACATCTATCTAGTAGATTTTCTTTCAACAGATGTAGATATTTGTCTGTTCAATTCTGTTTGTAGACCAAACATTTTATGGCATAAGAGACTAGGACACTTAAACCTTAGAACTATTGCTAGGCTATCCAAGGACAATCTTGTTAGAGAACTACCTTCTGGCTCATACAAGTAGGAAGGACTCTGCAGGGCTTGTCAATTAGGCAAGCAAACTAAAAATAGTTTTTAGTCACTTAATAAGAGTGATTCACCTAGGATATTGTATCTGTTACACATGGATCTTTTTGGACCCATCACAGTACAAAGCCTAGGAGGGAAATCTTACACCTTAGTAGTTGTAGATGACTTCTCTAGATTCACTTGGGTGTTCTTTCTGAGGAAGAAGTCTGATAATTTTAAGTGTTTGACAGAGATTCTCAAATGTATACAGATTGAGTTCAATACTCACATTGCCCTGATCAGAAGTGATCATGGGACAGAGTTTGATTCTCTTCTTATGCAAGAGTTCTGTCAGAGTGAAGGGATCAGACATACTTTCTCAGCTACTAGAACTCCTCAACAAAATGGGGTAGCTGAAAGGAAAAATAGAACCCTTATTGAATTTGCCACTACATTGTTGTCAGATGCTCATCTTCCTCTATCCTTTTGGGCAGAGGCAGTGAACACCTCCAACTATGTGCTGAATAGAAGTTTGATACATAAACTAAAGGGTAAAACTCCCTATGAATTACTCAAAGGGAAGAAACCTAAAGTTGATTATTTTAGAGTTTTTGGTTGTATTTGCTATATACATAATAATGACAAGAAATATTTAGCAAATTTTCAAGCTAAAGCTGATGAAGGAGTGTTTTGGGATACTCCATGTTCAGCAAGGCCTATAGGGTTTATAATAAATCATCTCTAAAAATTGAGGAATCTGTTCATATATCATTTGATGAATCTAACATGTCTTTCAAGGATAAGATCTCTTCTACCATAGAACCTTTGCAGGAACATTCTCTTGTTGAAGACTTGAACAAGTTACAGGTTACTCAAAAAGAGGAAAGTAGTGAAGATGAAGAAAGTATTCAACATATTGAAGAACAACTTGAAGAACCAGTTGTTGTACCAAAAGAGGAAACAACAACACAGGTTGGTGAACAATCAACACCACCTGTTGATGTAGTAACATCAAGAGATCATCCAATTTCCCAAATAATTGGAGACATCTCAGCTGGTGTGCAAACCAGAAATCAGGTCAACCAAAACCTGTTGCACACTTGCTTCCTATCTCAAATTGAACCTCAGTCCATTCAAGATGCAGAGCAAGATCCACACTGGATCATTGTAATGGAAGAAGAGTTGCATCAATTTGAAAGGAACAAAGTGTGGGAACTAGTGCCAAAGCCTAAGGATCACTCCATTGTTGGAACAAAGTGGGTGTTCAGAAACAAACTGGATGATCAAGGAGTAATTGTAAGGAACAAGGCAAGGCTAGTTGCTCAAGGATATTCTCAAGAAGAAGGAATAGACTATGACCAGACTTTTGCACCAGTTGCAAGATTGGAAGCCATCAGAATCTTCTTAGCTTATGCAACACATAAAGGATTCAAGGTATATCAGATGGATGTCAAAAGTGCATTTCTAAATGGAGACATCAAAGAAGAAGTATATGTCAGACAACCTCAAGGTTTTATCTCTCCAACTTATCCTGATTATGTTTTTAAATTGAACAAAGCATTATATGGTCTCAAGCAAGCTCCTAGAGCATGGTATGAGACCCTAGCATGCTTCCTTTTGGAAAATGGATTTATAAGGGGTAGAGTAGACCAAACTCTTTTCATTAGAACCCATAAGTCCCATACCCTACTAGTACATATTTATGTAGATGATATTATTTTTGGTTCTACTGATTCAAAATTATGCAGAAGGTTTTCCAACCTAATGCATTCCAAATTTGAAATGAGTAGCATGGGTGAGCTATCCTTCTTCCTAGGATTGCAAGTCAAACAACATGCTGAAGGCATCTTTATTTCTCAAACCAAGTATGCAAATGAATTGGTTAAGAAATTTGGCATGTTTGAAGTATCTTGTATGAAAACACCTATGCCTACTAATGCTGTATTGGATGCTGATGAACATGGGAAACCTGTTGATCAGACAACATATAGAGCAATGATTGGCTCTTTACTGTACCTTACAGCTAGTAGACCAGATATAATGTTTGCTACATGTATATGTGCTAGGTTCCAAGTAAACCCTAGAGAGTCACACCTAACACTAGTAAAGAGGATTCTCAGGTATGTTTAAAGTTGTCCAAATCTAGGTCTCTGGTATCCAAAAGATTCAGCATTTGATTTAACCGGATTTTCTGATGCTGATTATGCTGGATGCAGAATTGACAGGAAAAGCACCAGTGCAACTTGTCAGTTCCTTGCTGACAGACTTGTCTCTTGGTTTTGTAAGAAACAAACTTCTGTGTCAACTTCAACTGCTGAAGCTGAATATATGGCTGCAGGCAGTTGTTGTTCACAAATCTTGTGGATTCAAAACCAACTTCTAGACTATGCCTACAACTTAGAGAAGTCTAAAATCATTTGTGATAACACCAGTGCTATTTCTATAGCTCAAAATCCAGTCCTCCATAGTAGGACAAAACACATAGAGATTAGGCATCACTTCTTAAGGGATAATGTTGAAAAGAATAAAATTGAACTGCAATATATCCCAACTGACTTACAAAGTGGAGATATTTTCACCAAGCCCTTGGATGAAAAGAAACACACCTTCTTCCTAAATCAGTTAGGAATGTTAGATGGAGGAAGTCTTAAATAATATCCAAGATTTTAAAAGTTAAAAAAAAAAAATTTGACCAAGACTAGGCAAACATCTTGATTTTTCTTAGTGTCTAGAGTGTTTTTCTGGTCTCTGAACTGCACTCGACGATTTTCCCCCAGATCGTCGAACGGAGATCGACGATTTCCGGAATCGTCGACCTGAGTTCAGCGTTTCTCAGATAGTATGAACTTTCTCTTCCGGTCAGCGATCGTCGAATGGCGCTCGACGATTTTGTTCTCTGAACAATCGTCGAACGGAGCTCGACGCTCTCCAATATCGTCGAACGGAGTTAGATGATATTGCAGACTCTTCAGATTCCTTTAGAAGCCCCGATCGTCGAACTGAGTTCAACGATCTTTCTATTTCTGCGTCGAACCCTAATATAAAATTCATTTTTCGCCGTCGTTCTCCTTTTGCGCTTTCTATTTCTCTGCAAAAACTTTCTTTCCCTACAAACATTTCTGCACTTGGTCATTTTATTTGTTGAATCTTTGCAGGTAACCATGGCCGTTTCTGTTGCTGTTCTTGCCGCCATGAAATTTGATGCCGGCTTTGATGTTGACATGGAGTCCTTCAGCACAATAGATCAAGTTTTCCAGGACATCTTGGAGTTGTTCAAGGAGCAGAAACTTGCTACAATCATGACCACCAGGATTAAACTTGCTGCTGATGAGATTAAAGAGTGGGTCTACACTGCCCACAACCAGGATCAAAACACCATAGTTGGATCAATCTCTGGCACCCAGGTATCCTTGACCCCAGCAATTCTGACAGAAGTTTTTGAGTTAAGTTTTGATGGAGATTCTGCTGATTTATCTGGAGAGGAATATGCTGATTTGCTTGCAAGAATGGGTCATTCTGCGGCTAACCCTAGCAAGCTGCTGAAGAAAAACCTGTCTGTGGAATATAGATTCTTGGCTGATGTAGTTGGGAAAGTTTTGTTGGCTAAGCACTCAGCACATAATACCATTTCTAGGTATCAGCTATGCTTAATGGGAGCCATAGTGGACAAGAAGAATTTGGACTGGGGAGAGGTCTTCTTTGACCTAATCAAAAAGAAAATTAATAAGAGTTTTGTGAATTTTGGGAGGAGTTTAGGCCTTTTTCTGCAGAACAGATGCCCTACATTACTAGTATCTTGTGGGATACACATTAATGCTTCAAAGAGATTGTCATGTGCCCTATTTGGTAAATGGGACAGGCAGATCATCAAGCCCAGCAGGCCTTCTACAAGCACACCTTCAGGCACCAGGACTATCATGGTCACTTCCCCCCAAGTCTCTACCCCTGCAGATGACTTGCCTGCTGCTGCCTCTCCTCCTCCTCCAATTCCATCTTCTCAAGTTCCATCCACCATTCAAACTCCATCCACTATCATCATCTCCAGCCCATCTCCAACATCAATACCATCTCTAATTCCAACTGTCACAGAAGAAATCTTCCATCCATTATACTCCTACCCTCAACCAGATATTGAAACATCCACAATTCCATCCTTCAATCTTATTGATGATTCCTTCATGGATGACTCACCCTCCTCTCCTCCTGAGCTGCCCTCCTCATCAACCTCTTACCAGGAACTTCTACAAGAGATCATTGATCAACCCACCTTCACACCATCTATCTCAATCCCCTTGTCTTCCATCACCACTTTACCCACACCTCAACCATCTCTTCCCCAATACACCAGCTCTCCACTACCATCACCAATAGCTCCACCTCCATCCTCTACCTCTTCTCCAGTCACTGCTGAGCAAGTAGATCTTCCAGCCCTAGCTGACAGGATATATGAATTGCTAGCCCCCAGGCTATCTCTTCTATTGGAGACCTCCTTGGCTCCATTACTCCAGTCAGTGGCAGCTCGTTCTGCCAGGCTCTCCTCCTTAATCCCTAAGGCAATCCCTTCAGCAGTGTGCCTTGATCCAGCCTTGTCTGAATCTAGGCAGGGGGAGATGCCCTATGAAGTGAGCTTGCCTGCTGTTTCTTCAGTTTTTGTTGCTGCTGCTGCTGCTGTTCTTCAAGCTCCAGTTCCACCTCCAGTTGTCTTCCCAGTGGACATCAGGTCCTTACTTTCAGCATTTGATTCAGCCTACTTCAGTTGTCTTCCAGAGACAGTTGCACTCCAGCCATTAGAGGACTTGTCCAAGTCCCTTGTGCCCTTCTCATGTTGTGACCCCAGCATCATAACTTCTTTTGTCAATTCAGTATATGCTGCTGCTACTCCTGCTGAAAGCATGGTTGCTGTTTCTGATGCTGCTGTCCCTCCTGCTGAAGAGAGTGTTGATGTATCTGTTGCTATTAGTGCTGTCAGTGCTGCTGCTACTGTTGTTCCAGTTTCTGATGATATCCTTATGACAGAGGCACATGATTTTGAGCCTTCTGTGTTTTCTGATGATATTCCTGCTGTTGCTAATATTGTTGTTTATGAAAGTGAAACTATTGCTGCCCCAACTGCTATTGTTATTACTTCTGCTGATATTACTGCTGCCATACCTTCTAAGAGTGCTGCTCCAGAACCTTCTGTATCTGCTGTTACTACTGCTACTGCTTCAACTTCAATTGCTACAAGTGTTGTATCTGCTGCTCCAACCTCTGCTGCTTCATCTGCTTCATCCCATCTCAAGAAAGGCTTGATGAAAAAGATTGATGCTCTTTATGATGAGCAAAGTTCTGAAAGTGATGAGTTCAAGACAGATTCTAATGATTCTTCTGCCACTATTTCCAGGAAGAGAAAGGCAAGGAGCAAAGCTATGAAGAGAGTACCTCCAGCCAAAGTCAAGGACAACAATGACATTCCATATTATATTCTTCATGACTGCCCCATAACTGAGCACTGGATGCAGTATTCAAAGAATCAACTTAAAGCAATGAAGAAGAAAACGAAGTATGAGAAAGGATCTTCTCAATTTCAACACCCTCATCCTCCTCCACCACCTCCTCCTGATGCAGGTGCAGGTGGAAGTTCATCTGCTCAACCCTCTGCCAAAAGCCAAACCCCCTATCAGCCTCATGTCAGATCTTATCATAGGGGAAGCCAGTCCAGGGGTTCTCAATCCAGAAGAGGAAACTATAGAGGCAATCAAAGGGAATTCCAGGTTTATTCAAAAGGTTATTCAAGGCAACATCCCTACTCCAGGGAAGGAAAAATCTCATCAGACACAACCTCTGGTCCTTTTCCCTATAAACTGAAGGAAGTAGTTTCATCCAGGCCTCCTCAAGATAATCCATCAAATAGATATGAGCCACTAGTGCCATTTGAAGATCCTGAAAACAATCTAACTGCTTGGACTGCCAGGATGAAAGAGCTTGCTGCACTGGACAAGATTAAGAAAGCTAGAGAGCAAGGCAGAGACTCCTCCAACATCACTACACTGTCTGAACAGAGAAAGAAAGAGTTGGAAAGATATGGCTCAAGCAAATTCTTTGATTCTGATAGATACATGGAGCTGCATCCTGAAGCTGTAGTTCCAAGGGCCAAACAGCAAACCTCTTTAGGTGCAGCAGATGACACAAGATCAAAGAAGGAAGCTCTCAACCCCAATAGAGAAATCAAACTCATAAAGAGCAAGGAGAAGAAATAACTATATAAGGTGACAATCATCTTGATTTCTGATTATTATCTGGGATGATACATATCTGTGGTTCTGCAATGTCCTGCTTATTGCTTTTCTGTACTGTTGCTGTGTATGTTGTTATTTAATTTTTCCAAATTCTGTAAATAGTAATCCTAACCCAAATAGGGAAAGATTGTTGGAACACCCTATTACTAATTTGGGTCAGGATCACTATGTCTCTAGGAAACCTGTTTTTGAGCTCCTGCATAGCTCTAAAGGTCAATTAGAATTGAGTCTAAGGGTTAGAAGTGTAGGTTTGAAAGCTGCCCTCAAGACCAAGAATTTTCAGTTTGAGACTAAGTCATATCTTTGAGCTCAGCACGACGATTCGTCGAACTCCAATCGACGATCGTCTAGCTCAACTTCGACAGATCATCGAACTCCATTCTACGATCACTGAGCTCAACTTCAACAAATCGTTGAACTCCATTCGACGATCTTCGAGCTCAGTTCGACGATCTTGACTCAGTATTGGATCACTATCTCTGAGCTCAGTTCGACGATCTTTGAGCTCAGATCGATGATTTTTGTTGCTGTATAAGTCCATATCGCTGAGCTCAGTTCGACGATAGCAGAGCTCAGTTCGACGTTTTAAAGGATTTTTCAAGATTCAAATTCAGGACAGTTAAGGAGTTATTCAGCAAATAATTCAGAAGATTTTCTAGCTGTTTTCATTTATTCTGGACCAAGTTTCAAGGGATTATCAAGGAATGTTTCTTTGGACTTTCCTCCAGAAGACATTTGCAATTAAGGATGCAATTAATGACAGGCCAACGTCTTTTATTGACAGAGGATGATTTTCTATTCAGCACCAGAGAATAAAATACAAGATTTTTGAATCTCTCTATCACTCAGAACACAGACAAGAAAAACAAGAACAAAATACTCTCTGTCTCAAAGAATTCTCTCAAGAACACAAATCCAAGGAGATCAAACCTTCTGAAATCTTCTGATCTCTCTTGTCTCAAGTGTTCAAGGCCAACATCTTTCAAAGACTCCAGACACATAACATTTCAGCTGTTGCTGAAATCATCATTTGCTGGAGATCAACTTCTGAAGGCCTATCACCCTACAACAAAGCTTCATTTCCTGAACATCTCAAGAACTCAGGGGGAGCTTTGACAACATCTAAATCCACATAGTCTTCTCAGCAGATCTGAGAAAGAGAAGACTTCCATCATTCTCTCATCCCCATATCTGTAAAGGGTTTTTCAAACTCCCTTCAAAAGTTTGAGCTTGGTTTTTGAGCACCTTGTCAAAAGCTCATTGGTGGCAAGACACCTGATCAAAAAATCTGATTTGGTTTTTGAGCACCTTATCAAAAGCTCATTGGTGCCCAAGACACCTGATCAACTCATCCTGCAGTGGATTCCTACCTAGGGTGGTAGAAGAGTGGATGTACCCAAGTTTAGGGGAACCACTATAGCTCCTTGTGTCTTCTGGCTTGCTTGTCTTTATCTTTTATTTCTGGCTGTGATTGTTTTGTGATTAGTTTAGATCTGTGATTAATTTCTGTTGTAGGTTATTTTGTGATTAGAATTAATAGTTGCTTCCATGTTCACTCAGAATTACAACAATTATTGTAAAAAGTTTTCAAGCACCATATACTCTATTCACCCCCCTCTAGAGTATATCATATCTAGCTGCACTTTCAGTTGCCGAAGCAGTCTTTGCCATGATCAATGCACAGCCTGCAAGGCAAATGTAGCAGCCCGCTCCTGCGATAGAGCAGGTACCTCTTCCAGAGGTTGAGCCGAGAAGAGTGGAGCAGGTAGTAGTGGAGCCGTTGGTGCCAAGGAGGGCAACCGAGAGACATCTCAAACATGTCATGAGCTTTAATCCTCCGGTATTCTCGGGGTTGGGAACCCCATCTCAAGCTGAAGACTGGCTCTCCCGTGTGAAGAGAGTCTTGACAGTGACGGAGATGGAGGAGTGGCAGATGACCACTATAGCTACATTCCTGTTGGATGGAGATGCTAGGCTGTGGTAGGAGGATTTTGAGCTGCATATTTTGAGAGGAAGTCAACTTATAGATGTCTCGATGGAGGAGTTCTCGAGACTGTTCTTGGCTAGGTACCTCCCTTCGACTCAGAGGATAGCTTTGGAAAATGAGTTCCAGAGGTTGGTACAAGGAGAGAATACTGTGGATGAGTATCTCCATGAGTTTACTCGGTTGGGTCGATATGCTAGCTCCACCATCGCGGATGAGGAGCATAAGACCAACCGTTTCTACGAAGGTCTAAGAGATGACTTGATGCTACTACTCTCGGGGTCGATGACGCAGGGTTTCTTGACCTTGGTCAACACGGCCCGGTGCTTGGAGAAGGACATGAAGAATGTTCAAGCGAAGAAAAGCTTGGGTGATAAGAAATCTGAGTTCAAGGAGCCGACTACCTCAAAGCCTGGGTATCGTAAATTCTTTAAGAAGGCTAGGACTTCGGGTCCAGCTCCTTCTTCCGGTTCTTCTGGAGCGACTACGGGTCGGACCCCGGGTGCATGTTTTACTTGTGGGAAGCCGGGGCACTTTGCCCGTGAAAGTTGGAGCGGACCTCCCAAGTCCGAGAGGAAGCCATGAGCAACTTATGAAGAGAAGGGCAAGGTGGTGGAGTCAACCGCGTCCCATTATGCTCCGGCTCAACCAAGGGTTTATAATCTTGGCCAACAGGAGGCCATCAAACAAGCGGATGTGGTGATAGATACGGCTTAATTTGTAGCAAGGTAAGTTTCTTTAAATACTTGTTATGCATATGTTACCTTACCACTGCTTGTTTAAGATTTATTTCGATTTTTGAGTTTCCGGCGAGAGCACTCTTTGATAGGGGAGCTTCACACCCCTTCTTGTCCGAAGGATTCATATCGCGCATTAGAGTACCTTCTTCGATGGCGAAGGACAAGTTGGATGTTTTGTTACCGAATGAGTGTTCGATGCGCGCGGATAAAATCTGCGGTGTTAAGATTCGCATTGGGAATCAAGAGTTCGATCTGCAAGCATCGTTACTAACCGCTGGTGGAGTTCGACGTTATATTTTGCATGGACTGGCTCTCACAGCAGCAAGCCTATATTGATTGCGGTCGCAAGGAAGTCAAGTTGGGAGCAAGTCGGGAGACGACGTTTACGGGCTTGAAAGGGTCGAGCAAGACGTTGATGTCTGCTCTTCAGGTGGTGAAGGCGGTTCGTGCTGGTGCAGAGCTATTCTTTACACTAGTGGAGGTTGCAAAGCCAAAGCCTACGTTGGATAGTATTTCAGTGGTAGCTGAGTACCCTGATGTGTTCCCCGCCGATCTTCCGGGAGCCCCGCCTCAACGGGAGATAGATTTCACTATTGAGCTAGTGCAAGGTGCGAAGCCTGTGTCACGATCTCCGTATCGGCTAGCCCCTAAGGAAATGGCGGAGCTGAAGGTGCAACTTCAAGAGTTGTTGGTGCAAGGGTTTGTGCGTCCAAGTTCGTCGCCTTGGAGCGCACCAGTCCTCTTTGTAAAGAAGAAGGACAGGAGCTTGAGACTTTGTATTGATTATCGGGAGTTAAACAAGCTAACGGAAAAGAACAAGTACCCAATCCCAAGGATCGATGATCTTTTTGATCAGTTGGTCGGGTCGACGGTGTACTCTAAGTTGGATCTCAAGTCTGGTTACTATCAGCTGAGGATAAGGGAGAGTGATATCCCTAAGACAGCGTTCAGTACAAGATATGGGCATTACGAGTTTACGGTCATGCCGTTTGGGCTGACGAATGCGTCGTCAGTATTCATGGACTTGATGAACAGGACCTTCAGGGAGTACTTGGACCATTTTGTGATCGTCTTCATCAACGATATTTTGGTGTACTCGCAGAGTGAGGAAGATCACTTCAGGCATCTTCATTTCGTTTTGGAGACGCTAAGGAGGAATCAATTGTACACCAAGTTCTCGAAGTGTGAGTTTTGGTTGTCCTCAGTGGCGTTCCTCGGTCATATAGTGAGTGGGGAAGGTATTGCAGTGGATCTGGCGAAGATTGTTGCGATATGAGAGTGGCCTGAGCTTTCTACGGTAGCGGAAGTCCGGAGCTTTCTGGGGCTTGCCGGCTATTATAGGCGCTTCGTAGAGAACTTCTCGCGGATATCGTTACCTCTCACTACTTTGACGAGGAAGGAGCAGAAGTTCGTTTGGACGCCGGAGTGCGCGTGAGTTTTTGAGGAGTTGAAATGTCGGTTGACCACGACGCCTGTATTGAGTTTGCCGAGTGGGACCGAAAGTTATGAGATTTATAGCGATGCTTCGGGCAGTGGTTTGGGATGTGTGCTGTTACAGTATGGAAGTGTTATAGCATATGGCTCGAGACAGCTGAGGGTGCACGAGAGGAACTATCCGGTACATGACCTGGAGTTAGCGGCCGTGATTTTTGCCTTGAAGCTGTGGAGGCATTATTTGTACGGTGTGAAGATTGATATCTACACCGATCACAAGTGCCTGAAGTATTTGATTGATTAGAAATATCTGAACATGCGACAACGTAGATGGATGGAGTTCCTGGGGGACTATACATTCAAGATCCATTACGTGCCTGGTAAGGGAAATGCGGTGGCGGACGCGTTGAGTTGCCGGGCCCCAGCTCAAGCCAATTGGCTGTCGGTCCATGACGAGCGGTTGGTTCGGGAGTTGGAGGCGTTGGAGATCTTTTGTGTCGATAAGCAATCAAGTGTTGAAGCAGTATTGAATTGGACTGAAGTCCAATATGACCTGGCTGATCGGATTCGGCAGGCGTTGGATATGGATGTCCACATGAAGCAACTCATGATAGAGGCCCTGGATGGGTCAACTTCCCAATTCGTTGTGGAGGACGGATTACTTTGGAAAGACGGTCGTCAGTGCGTCCCAAGCGTGGGCAATTTACGGGTGGAATTGTTGTACGAGGTGCATCATATCAAGTACTCAATTCACCCGGGGAGCACGAAGATGTACCGCGATGTTAAGCAATTGTTTTGGTGGCCAGGACTAAAAAAGGGTGTGGTACTCTAGGCGGCGAAGTGTCAATCTTACGCCTTGGTGAAGGCGGAATGCCAAAAGCCAGTAGGATTCTTGAAATCCTTGCCTATTCCGGAGTGGAAGTTCGACGATATTACTATGGACTTTGTGCATAGGTTGCCAAGGTCGCAAAAGGGGAACGACGCCATTTGGGTGTTCGTAGATCGTCTAATGAAGGTGTCGCATTTCATTCCGCATAAGAAGGATGATCCAGTTGAGAAATTTGCAAAGCTATATGTGGATAATATTGTACGGCTTCATGGTGTGCCTCGCAGCATCGTGAGTGACCTAGATGGGCGGTTCACGTCCAATGATTGGAGGCTGGTGCAGCAAATATTGGGAACAAAACTGATTTTTAGCACAGCCTTTCATCCGCAAATGGATGGGCAGACCGAGAGGGTCAATAGGACAATGGAAGACATGCTTCGCATGTGTGTCCTGGATTTTGGAAAGCAATGGGAAGATCACATATACTTGGTGGAATTCACTTACAACAATAGCTACCAGACGAGCATTCAAATGGCACCCTTCGAGGCCCTTTATGGTAGAAAATGTCGCACGCCGTTGTCCTGGTTGGAAACGGGTGAATCAAAGTTGTATAAGCGATTAGAGGTGGAGGATGCTACTTCTTTGGTGAGAACCATTCGGGAGAGGTTGCTAATTGCTCAGGACCATCAGGCTAAGTACTATAATGCCAAGCACAGGAACGTGGAGTTCATTGTTGGCGATTGGGTGTACTTGAAGATCAAGCCGTTCATGGGTGTCTCGCGGGTGCGGCGCTTGAAGAAGCTAAGCCCGAGGTACCTTGGACCGTTTGAGGTTTTGGAGCGGATTGGTGAAGCAGCATACCGGTTGAAGCTGTCTGTGGAGCTTAGTGGTCTACATGATGTATTCCATATATCGGTGCTACGGAAGGCGGTGCAAGAGCCTACGCAAGTGATCGCGGTCGATCAAGTGTTGTTTGATAGTGGGTTGACGACGAAGGTCAAGCCCGTATGTATTGAAGACTCGGAAGTCAAGCGCCTACGCAATAAAGAGATCAGGATGGTCAGGGTACGTTGGGACAATTGCAGTCGAGAGGAGCTCTCTTGGGAGCGAGAGTAGACTATGCTTGAGGAGTACCCAGAGTTGTTTCACTCAGGTACCATTTAAGTTTTTATGTTTCTTTCCTTTATGTAATTTCGAGGACGAAATTCTTTTAAGAGGGGGAGAGTTGTCACGCCCCGAAACTCAAAAGAGCGACGGGAGGCATTTTGGGCCAAATCTGGAATTTGTCAAGGGGCACACGGCCTGGGACACGGGCGTGTCCCAGGGCATGTCGAGCTCGTGTCGACAATCGTCTCGGAAAGTCGACGTTTTTTCGCTCGACGATGTGTTGAGACAAGGCACACGGCCTAGGACACGGGCATGTCCAATGCCGTGCCGGGTAGTCGACGAACTTCGGTCGATGAAGTGTCGAGACAGTGAACACGGCCTGGAGCCCAGGCGTGTTCGGGTTTGACACGGGCGTGTCAAATAGGACACGGGCGTGTCCAAGACCCGTGTGAGTCTCGGGTTGTTTTCCGAGCTGTGTCGATGGGGGCACACAGCCAACCACACGGCCGTGTTAGTTGAAACACGGGCGTGTCAGGTTAAACACGGGCGTGTCAGGACCCGTGTAATTTTCGTAACGCGTTGATTTTGATGGCGAATGAGGGACACGGCCCTGGACACGGGCGTGTCGCAGGCCATGTTCGGCCCAGGTGTTACTTTTCAGCGACGAATCGTAGCCATTCGTTTCCTTATTTTGGGATCCGACGGTTGGGGGTTGTTCCTACTGGGATATACCCGGGATTGGGCCTTTGAAACCCTCATTTCACTTGAGTGGTTCTCTTTCTAAGTCAAGAGAGAGGGGAGAGCAAAGTAGGAAGAAGAAGCCTAGATTCGATTACCGGCGGAGCTTCGGAGCTCCATATCGCGAACCGACTTTGGATCTACGAAGGCAAGGAGAGTGCGGTGCTTTTCATCCGCTTACATTTCCATGGCGCCAAGGAAGAACGCTATGGTAACGATTCTCTACTTGAGCATGTGAAGCTCTACTTCTTTTGCATAGGGAAGCCCGCTCTCTCGAGTTTGCGGTGAGTTTGAGGCGTTCCTTCGGGTAGACATGAATAGTCCCCATTGTGTACATGTAGAGTCCGTAATTGAGAACGGATATAGGCATGATGTGTGAAGCCTACCCGGATAAGTTGGTCTGGATCGGTGATGTTGCATTGCATAAGTGGCCGGAGAGGACTCCATGCGAATGTGTGTTTTTTGGGTTTTCTACGTGGTAGATTGCAACAGGGAGCCTTGGGGATTAACCCCAAGGTGCACCCGAAAAAATGGGCAGATGCGTGATTCTACCAACTTGGCGGCCTGGGAGACAACTTGAACATAACCGGGTTATGTGAAGTGTGTAACGGAAACGGGACTTGGGAGAAGTTTGACCCGCGCATATGGCTTAAATTGTCATTGCGATGTGAGCACGGGTTAGGCAGAACCGTACCCGTTCTATGTCGTTCGGTGTGAGCCGTTGGCATAGATGAGGGTCTTCGACGGTCTTTGGCTTAAATTGACGTGACCCATGTCGGGAAGACAAAATGCTCATAGTTTGGCCTTCATAGTGGCGGTAGTGAGACCGGGGTGTCTATGCCTTAAATTGACGTGACATTGACCGGTTCACCAAGAATGTGCCCTGAGTGCACGGGGCATGTGGACGTGCGTGCCAACGCCTGTGATGAAATGTATATATATATATATATATATATATATATATATATATATATATATATATATATATATATATATATATATACTGCTTGGTTTTGCTAATAAACTGCAGGGAAGGAGCATCGCCGCCCCGAATTGGGGGCGGGATCGTTATAATTTCGTCAGCATGGCTGACCGTTTCTTTGATTTGCCACCATTGCAGTGGATTGTTCTTGCAGGTGGTGCGGTGCCGAGCGGTAAATAACGGGCTAAAGCCCAAGTTGCTGAGCCGGCCCTCGAAGGCCTAATTTTGAGTGTTTTCTTTTATTCATGTATGGTCGGTCTGCGTGCCGAGGTTTGAAAGACATGTAATTTGAGGAAAAAATTGTAAGGCCCTAAGGCCTATACTTGTGTATTTGTACTTCATTCCTTTTGGCGTATTAGTGGACATTCATGCTAGTGTTGGGTTCTTTATTAATGCAACAATTTTAATTGCTTCTGCTAGAATGCTCTGTGTAGGACGTTATTATTGGTTGGATGGTTTCCATTGAGTAACCAACCGGTCTGTCTATGGTATATGGCGTCGGGCCCCGGCCGGACCTACTGTTATATGCTACGCGACGGATATGGGGTGTTACACGGATACTCGAGAAGACGGAAATGATTTCGTGTAGGACATTTCCGGATTTTATTATTTATATAACCCTAATTTTTGGTCTAATTAAATGAAAATGAATGAAATAAATCAAAGAAGAGGCGGCATAAGCCTTGGTTTGCGCATAAGAAAATTTGAAAAACAAACGACTCGGCATGTACATGAGTTAGGAAATTTCTCGAGTAGATGTATGAAAGTACTCGAGTAGGTCAGTGAGGTACTCGAGTATGTGAAGTTGACTACTCGAGTATGTCAGTCTGCTACTCGAGTAGGTCAAGTAGACTACTCGAGTATGTCATTCTACTACTCGAGTAGGTCAAGTAGACTACTCGAGTATGTCATTCTACTACTCAAGTAGGTCATATTCTTACTCGAGTAGGTTGTATCTTACTCGAGTCAAGGAGTTAAAATTTTGTAAAAATCGAATTGTTGACTAACCTTTGAACCTTGAGCCTTCTTGAAAATTCATCTTCTCTAGTCTTCTTTGTTGAGCATCCCAAGTTCTGTTTTGAAGAACGAGAACTTGGTCTCGTCCAGCGGCTTCGTAAAAATGTCTGCAATTTGCCTATGTGTGGAGACATATTAAAGGTCTATGTCCCCATGCTCCACATGCTCCCGGATGAAGTGATACCTTAGCTCTATATGCTTTGTACGGCTGTGCGAGACTGGGTTGTTGGCTATTGCTATTGCGCTGGAAGAGTCGCAAAACAATGGAAACTTTTCAAACTTCATGTTGTAGTCCTCAAACTGATTCTTTATCCAGAGTAACTATGCACAGCAACTACCTGCAGAGATGTACTCTGACTCAGCCGTTGAAATTGGCACACAGTTTTGCTTCTTGCTACTCCAGGAGATAAGTCTTCTTCCAAAGAATTGACATGTCCCGGAAGTGCTTTTCCTGTCATCTTTGCTCCCTGCAAAATCTGCATCTGAAAAACCTATTAGTTCGCTGTCATTACTTCTTGGGTACCATAATTCAAGATTTGGTGTACCTTTAAGGTATCTCAAAATCTGCTTTGCAGCAGCGTAGTGAGATTCTTTAGAGCTCACCTGAAATCTAGCACAGACACATGTTGAGAACATTATGTCAGGTCTACTTGTCGTAAGGTAGAGCAAGGATCCCATTATGCTTTTATACTTGGTTTCATCAAAAGGTTTCCCTTTTTCATCCTTGTCCAGAGAAATAGTTGAACCCATTGGAGTCCTCATCGAGGTTGCGTTCTCCATTCCGAATTTCTTAATCAGCTCTTTGGTGAACTTGGTCTCTGAGATGAAAATTCCATCTTCAGACTGTTTCACTTGAAGCCCTAAGAAATACTTCCGCTCGCCCATACTGCTCATTTCAAACTTTCCTTGCATAAGTTTTGAAAAATTCTTGCAGAGGTTGTCATCAGTAAAGCCAAAAAGAATGTCGTCGACATAGATTTGCACTAGCAAAATCTTGTCTTTAATTTCCCTAAGAAATAATGTCTTGTTTATCTTTCCCCTTGTGAACTTGTTCTCAAGTAGAAAGCTAGACATCGCCTCATACCATGCTCGAGGATCTTATTTCAGGCTATATAACGCTTTATGCAGTAAATAAACGTAATCAGGAAAGTTAGATTTAACGAAACCTGGAGGTTGTTCCACATATACCTCTTCCTTTATGTCACCATTAAGGAAGGCAGACTTCACGTCCATCTAGTAGACAGTGAAGCCTTTGAGCGCAGCATATGCTAGGAATAACCTTATTACCTCCAGCCTTGCCACTGGAGCATACGTCTGGTCGAAGTCGATTACTTCTTCTTGACGATAGCCTTTGGGTCTTGGAACAAGCTTCCATACTTTGCAGCGCTTGAACTGGTTTAGTTCTTCTTCAATCGCCATTATACACGATGTGTCTGAGTTTGCTTACTCAAACTTCTTTGGTTCAACCTGTGAGAGAAAACTTAAATATAGATTCTCATTAGTTGAACCTCTACGAGTTCTGACACCATCCCGGGGATCTCCTATGATCTGGTCCATGGGGTGATCCTTCAGATGTCTGAGCTCTAGAGTCCTTGCATCTGGATTATCTTCTATCACCGGAGTGACTTCTTCATCTTGGATGACTTCTTCATCATGATCATCAGCCTATCCAATAGGGGTTGGGCTGGTGATCTTGATGAACTTTTCACTTTTGTTTTCAGACGGTTCATCCAAGCTAATTTCTTTTAGCTTTGCACCTGCATCTTCAATAAGCACACTAGAAGAGTTGCTTTGCAGCAAACTCATCTCATCAAATACAACATGTATCGATTCTTCCACGACTACGGTATTTCTATTAAAGATCCTGTATGCCTTACTATGGCTACTATAACCTACAAAAATACCTTAAAAACTCTTTTCGCTAAACTTAGTAGTATGATACTTGTCATTATTGAGCACGAAGCATTTACAACCAAAGATTCTAAAATATGAGATTGTCGGTTTCCTGCCCTTCAGAAGTTCGTAAGGTGTCTTATCGTGGTTTTTGTTTATGAGGGCTCGATTTTGCATGTGACATGCAGTGTTGACGGCTTCAGCCCAAAAGTACTCCGGAAGTGAAGCATCACTCAACATGGTCCTGCAGGCCTCTATGAGTGTTCTATTCCTTCTCTCGACCACTCCATTCTGTTGTGGAGTACGAGGAGAGGAAAACTCATGAAAGATACCTAAGCTTTCACAAAATTCTGTCATGACCCCAGACTTAAATTATGTTACATTGTCACTTTTGATTTTGACTATGGAGCAGTTGTACTCGTTCTGAACTTGCCTGACAAAATTAGTAAAGATGTCGAAGGTATCTGACTTGTGTTTCAGAAAGAACACCCACGCAAAGCGCGTGTAATCATCAACAATTACTAATGTATAATCCTTACCTCCCAAACTTCTAATTTGGAGTGGACCGAATAAGTCCATATGCAGTAGATGAAGACATCTATTAGAGTCCTTGCAAATAATGCTTTTAAAGGTAGCCCTTGTTTGCTTGCCTTTTAGACATGCATGACAAGGTCTATCTTTGACATACTTGACATTTGGGGCATCACATACTAAGTTCATTGAAAATAATTTATTAATAGCTTTGAAATTAATATGTGCTAGTCTCTTGTGCCATTGTTCACCAAGCGACACACTATCTTTTGCTAAAAAGCACACTGGTGTCGAAGAATCTATACAAATGAAATTCAAGCAAAATATATTTCTGCTTCGAGTGCCGGATAGAATTGTTTCCATATTGTCAACAGATTTTATCAAACACTTATCAGCGTGAAACTCAACTATGTATCCTTTATCGCAGAATTGGCTTATGCTTATAACGTTATGTTCCAAACCTTCAACGTAAGCCACATCTGAGAATGATACATTACCGTTCGTAATCATACCGTATCCTTTAGTGATTCCACGGTCTGAACCTCCAAAGATGACCTTCGGTCCGTTCACGACTGGAGTAAAGTTCTGGATTAGGCTTCTTGTCCCGGTCATATGCCGAGAGCATCCACTGTCCAAATACCAGATTGGCGTTTTGGTTCCCTTTGGACATACCTGCAATCACAATCAGTTTGCCTTAGGAACCCAAATATGTTTGGGTCCTTGGTCTCGGGTTAGAACACTCCCCCTATGAATATTAACATTAGGAGTGGTCTTCCTCATATTGCCAACATGTGGGGTTGCATCATTTCTGGGATTAAACCAGCAATCAATGGCAAAGTGACCAATTCTACCACAACACCAACATTCAAATCTATTGTATCTTTGCCTTATGTTCTCCTGCTTGACCTTTTGGAATTGTGGTCTAGCAGGGACAACATTCTTGGAGGAAGAAGCTTCATGATGATGGCAATCACATGTTTTCTTCTCCTTCGTTGGTTTTTCTACAACAGGATTTGCCTTTGGTGCCTTCTTGAAGTTATGGCCATGATTGAAAGGGCCATAGCTCGGAAGATTCACTTCTTCATAAGGTACCTTAAAGACACTTTCGCCAAAGTTTCTGGGGCGAGTTCATCCTTGATAACGAGACTTTGGCTCTACATAAGTAGGCCTTGCAAAGTGTCCGTATAATGAGTCGAGATCAAACTCGTTTGAATGAAATATAACCTTTTTGAATGAGGTCTGATCTTGAGGGGCTTTCCCCTTCTCTTTGGCTAAGGCCTTTTTGGCGGCCTTATTCTTTCGTTGGGCCTTATTCCTCCTAGAAGATTTGCTAGGAGCTTCTTCATGGCCTAGTCCAACACCCTTGGCCTTGGCTGAGAATTCAGCAACGAATTGAAGAACTGTCTTGGGCTTCGAGAAACTTTCAACTAGTTTCTTTTCAGCAGCAGGTTGGGCTTCCAGCTCTTTGATGATTTTCTCTTTAAGGTCGAGGTGCTCAAGAGCTTTGTTATATTCTTCAATAGTATTATTGAAGTTCTCTTCGAGCGAGTCAGTCTTTGCGACTTTCTCTCTCAAGATGCTCTCTTCAGCTTTGAGAGACTTTATCTCTTTAGCCTGAGTTTTCACGACTCGGCGACATTTGTCGTAAGCCATGATTAACTCCTTATATTGGGCCATGAGTTCTAACTCATCGTCAGAAGAGCTATCCTCACAATCATGTTCAGAAACTTCACAATCAGAAAGAGGAGTGTGAGAGTTTACCTTCCCAGTGAACTGGGGCTCTTGTTCATCATCAGTTTGAGCCATGAGCCCAAAATAGGCTTCTTCTTCTTCACTCGACTCAGATGAGTCAGAGTCACTAAGAGTCTTGCCCTTTTTGTCCATCAAGCTCTTCTCCATCCTCTTCTTGTTGTACGAGGACTTATTTTCCTCTCTTCTACCACCCTCCTTCTTCTTGTGAGGGCAGTCTGCGATGACGTTTCCTGGCTTATTACAACAATAACAAATAATGTCAGTAGAAACATGTTTGTTCTATTTAGAATTATACCTGTCATGGCTGCTTGAGCCTTTTCGTTGACGATCACCATCGTGTCGTGATCTTCTATAGGAGGCATCATTGCCTTTCCATTGCTTCTTCTTGTTCAAGAATTTCTTGAACTGTCGAGAGAGTAGTGAGAACTCTACTTCTGATAGTTCAGAGCCTGAGGTGCTTGGCTCTGAGGTTTCTTCTTCACTAACTTCTTGTGCTGGAGTAGGAGGAACAACCTTTGTCTTCTTAGAGGTGTCTGCCATTAAAGAAACAGACTTCTCTTTGAATGCAGACCTGCTCTTCTCTTCTTCAGCCTTTCTGGTGTTGAGTTGAAGCTCATATGACATATGCTTCCCGAAGAGATTCTGAGGATCTGTCTCGGCCAGTTTTCTAAATTCCCTTATGGCACGGACCTTGTTATCCCATTCCTTAGTTAGGGATCTCAAGAACTTATCATTTAATTCTCCATTAGTGAAGACTCTGTCATATACCCTTAGCCCATTCACTATCTTGAAGAAATTCTCAAAGGTGTGAGCAATGGTATCTTTGTTTCCTTGTCGGAAAGCTTCATACTTCTGATTAAGAAGGGATCTTCTATCATTCCTCACTTCTTCGGTGCCTTCCATTAAGGTAACTAGTGACTGCCACATCTCCTTCGCAGACTAGCAGTGAATCAGGTTTTGTAGCATTGAATCATCGACTGCTCTTGCTATAATATTTTTTGTCTTTTTGTCCAATGAGACAAGTGCAATCTCATCCTTATCTAGATCCATAAGTTTCTTTGGGATTTTCTTAGTTGGATCTATAGTGGAGACGGTCATGGGAATGTAAGGATTTTCTTCAACTATCATGAAGATCCTTGGATCCATAGCTTCCATAAAGAACTTGATTCTCTCTTTCCACATGGGAAAGTTATTTTTGGTACAAAAAGGAAGCTTGGCAAAATCTTTAGCCTTGTCCATCTTTGCTAGATCTCAAAGGACAACTATTGAAGGATCTGATCAAGGTGTTAACCTTTTAATGATCAACCTCCCTCTGATACCAATTGAAAGTTTATAGTTGCCTACCTAAATCACCTAGAGGGGGTGAATAGGTGAATTGTGCGTCTTTTTGCGGAATAAAAATTACAAACCAATGCACAGATCTATCTACCAATCAAACACAGACGAGGCAAGATTTACAATGGTTCCCCAACCTTGGGTACATCCACTTTACCTCACTGATCTAGCAATGCACTAGACTCGGGTACTCCACTATCTCAGATTGAAAATCAATCCTACCCTCGGAACAATGTTCCTACAATCTCGATCCACAAAATGGATCTATACTCGGAAGATAAAGCTTCCTACCAACTCGGAGACAAAAGCTCCTACACTCGGAGAAATTTCTCCTACAAGAATGAAATAAATTTTGTATAGAAATACAAACAGTGATCCCTTTTTCAGATCTACAACAGTCGACCAGAAATTTCTTCTTTTAGGCTTTGCGGCTTTATCAGAATGATGAAGAGAAATCTCGGCAAGATTGGATCTGAAACTTCTTGGCTTCACACGATCGATCGAATCAGAAGATTGAGGAGTTTAGCAAATCTCAATCTGGAAACACTTCTGGATCTGAATCCTCAAAAGATAAAAACCTAGCCAGTCGGGAATCAGCGACGGTGGCGACGGCGGTTTTCGTTTCTTAGAGAGAGAAAGAGGAGATAGAAAGCTTGAGAGTACGACTGCAAAACTTCTTAAAAATAATCTTCTTAGAATTAGGGTTTGTCGGTTTAGACAAGACTATATATTGGATCAGAAAAGATTAGACATAATTGAGTCATTATGAGAGACACGTGGACCAATCACGTCAAAGTTCATTAAGAGAACCGTTATTCTAGACTTAATGAATTTTCGGAAAAGTCGAAGTAAAATACTCGAGATATAAAAGCTTACTTGAGTACAAGCAGCACTACTCGAGTATGTAGAAGATGACTACTCGAGTATATGAGGAGAACTACTCGAGAGGGAATGAGATAATTACTCGAGTACATGGAGTCAACTACTCGAGTAAATAAGAAGAAAAGGAATCAGCTACTAGAGTAACAAACATAACATACTCGAGTGCTTTAGTACTTACACGATAGGTGGAGAAGATTACTCGAGTATAAGAAATACTACTCGAGTATATCTGAATGAACTACTCGAGTAATTAAGAAACTACTCGAGACAAAGATTTAGAAAATTTCTGGAACTGGAATACAGGACTACTCGAGTATAGAAGTTGATCTACTCGAGACAAATAGAACTACTCGAGTATATGGAGATGACTACTCGAGTAATTAACTAAGAGAAATTTTATGGAATGAAATTCTGGACTACACGAGTATAAACACTAGACTACTCGAGTAGTAAATGAAATACTCGAGTACATGACTTAGATTACTCGAGTAAGAAGGTAAAACTACTCGAGTACTATACAGTACTACTCGAGTATTTAACTTACAAAACTATTGAGAAGAAAATTTCTGTAAACCCGAGAGGTGAAAGGAAACTACTCGGGATATATCTTAAATACTCGAGTAAGAGTATTATTACTCGAGTATGAACTCAGTAACTTACTCGAGTAAGTATAGAACTACTCGAGTACTTAGGAAATTTTCTTGACAGAATTTTCTCTTCTTCTAAGGTGAAACCAACATCAAGTCTTTTCACTTAGTCCTAGAGCTTGAATATGAAGTGTATCCCAATAGAGAGGCTACACATGAGTCAACACTTTGCAACACGCAATGAGGGATTACATTGTATGGTCCTGTGTTTGGTGACCCATTGTAGACTGACATTGGTCTACCCTTCCCGTAGGATTCCTACAAACACATAACTTAAACAAAGCATCAAATACAACTTAATTCATCTTAGTTCAAGGATGACTTCATCAAATCTGGGTTAGTGTGGATACAATACCCAACACCCTCCTTGGTGCACTTCAGTTTGGGGCCATTCCTGGCCAACTATTCACTGAAGAGCTTACTGATGGTCTTATAGTTCCTGTGACACAATAAGAGACTTTCTCATTTACAACTAGACATATAGAAGAGTCCTTACTCAAACATAGATAGTTTTAGACAATAGACATTTCAACTCCTAGTGTCTGTCAAGATGACCTCTTAGTCACTTGATATCTTAATTTGGCACTCATTCTTGTGGAATACAACGACATAGTCAGGATCACATAATTGGCTTATGCTTATCATGTTATGTTGCAACCCTTCCACATAAGCTACTTTTGAGATTGAGACTATGTCATTGGTAATCATACCATAACCCTTGGTGACTCCTCTGTCTGAACCTCGAAAGAAAACTTTAGTTCCATTCTTCACTAGAGTGTAGTCCTTCAAGTTGCTTCTTGTTCCTGTCATATACCTGGAACAACCACTGTCCAAGTACCATATTGGATTATAGGCACTTGGACTACCTGCAAAACATAATTTATGTTACCTTAGGACCACAATATGTATTAGGTCCTTGGTTCTGGTTATCCTAAAAATGAAAATGTCTTCCTGCAGATTTTCTAACAGGAAGACTAGAACTTGCTTTGGGTACAGTTGGATTATGCCAGCAATCTAAGGCAAAATGTCCAACTTTGGCACATCACCAACACTCATGTATATTGTATCTTCTTTTTTGAGCAGGTCTGGCAGTTTGCAAGCTGTTAGCAACTAACTATTCAGAAAGAAGAGCAGCTTCCTTATTCTTGTTTCTATCAGCCATAATCTGACTGAAGGTGAGCTTGCTAGTAGAAGAGCTTGGTTTACCTTGAGTTCTACCAACAGTGTTCTTCTTTGTAGAAGATATAATGTTGATGGCCTCAGAAATACCCAAGTCAGGCTTGTTAACAGACTTGCCCTTGGTCTGAGTGTGTGCTCGGAGATCCTGAGAAAAGGCTACTGCCTTATTCTTAAGTGTGGGGGCTGAGGTCCCAAAGACAAATGGTCCATGACGGGCCATCTGAATTTCCTCATGGGGGGCCTTAAAAGCACTCATCCCCCTGCCACACCTTCCACCATAGATGTGAACATTTTTGTTCACACTTGTGGATCTTCCATTCAACCAATGACCATAGATACTTTCTTGGTCATACTTGTTTGATGGTAACAACACTTTCTTAAAAGAGATGGGAGGATGAATTTGATCTTTGTCTTTCCTTTGGGAATGGGCAACTTTAATGTTACCCTTGAATGCCAACCCCTTCTTACTCTTTTAAGAGGAGAAGGAGTCAATCAGGGGCAACACGGCATTGGGCTTCGAATATTTAGCCAAAATTCTTTTCTCCCTTTGGATATTCTCTTCAAGATCCAGAATAATTGTGTTCTTATGATTAATGGTCCCAATCCGGATGATTGTTATGGCCTTTAGTTGGCTGACTTCCCTCATTTTCTGATCCTGTAAGGATGATGACTCAGACTGCTGGGAAACAGCTAGCTGTAAGGAAATGATTTCCACAGCTTGTTTCTTGGTCAACTTCTTGCTTCTCTTCAAAGCATCGGGAAGGGCACCATACTTATCAATCAAAATATTGACATCTTCCTCAGATTCTGACCCATCTTCATTACAGGATGATGATGCATCTGAATTTGGACTAGTCTCATAGTCTGAATTAGAAGAGGAGCTAGATAGAGAGTGTACCTTATCTGGACCAGGCTGATCATGGCTGGATTATTTATTTGTCATGGCCAAGAGACCATAACTATTGTTGACATCTTCATCTTCCTCAACGTCACTGCCTGAATCTGATAGAGGGGCCCTGATACCTATCCTTGCTGCAGGATAGTCTTCTTCTTCATCAGCAACAACAACAAATAGCCCAATATAGGCTTCTTCTTCTTCTTCAGAATCTGATGAAGATGAGTCACTTTGACTCCAGCTCTTTCATTCCTGGCAATGAAGTTCTTTTTCTTATTGACCATAAGATGGTGGTGCTTCTTCTCACCAGGTTCCTTTCTCTTTATAGGACAATCAACTATGATATGTCCTGGCTTACTGTAGCAATATCAAACAATTTAAAAGAAACATGTTTACTAGGTTTAGATTCATACCTGTCTCCCTTGAAGTGTTTCATCTTAGCCTTGTAGTAGTCCTTCTTGTGATTAAAGGAGGAGGAACGTCTGCTCCTCCACTACTTCCTCTTCATCATCTTCTGAAACTGTATAGTGAAGGCAGCAAACTCTCCATCAGACATGTTATTTTCTGATGTGCTTGGATCTGAGCTATCTGAATCAGCAGGCATCCTTGGGAGAGAGGCAATCCTCTCCTTGCTCTTCTTAGAGGTCTCAGCTTTGAAGGCCATAGACTTTTCCTTGGCTTAAGATTTGCTGATGATCTCCTCCTCCATCCTGGCAGATAGCTGCATTTCATAGGAGAGCAGCTTCCCAAATAGTGTGTGAGTGGGAGTATCAGCTAGCTTAGCCACTTCCCTAATGGCACAGATCTTGGTGTCCCAATCTCTGGTTAGAGATCTTAGAAACTTGTCATTGAGCTCATAATTGTTGAAGACCCTCCCATAGGTTCTCAGCTCATTCACTATTCTGAAGAATTTCTCATAGTATTTCGATATGATATATTTCTTGGTCTACCTGAATGCTGCATACTCTTGATTAAGCAGTGATTTTCTGTCATCCCTAACTTTTTCAGTGCCTCCATGTATACCACCAGTGTATCCTGCATCTCCTTGGAAATTTTCCAATGGATAAGGTCTGGAAAGTTGAATCATCAATTGCACTAACTATTATGTTCTCTGCCCTCTTATCCTTGGTTGCTAATATGATCCCATCCTTAGTCATTTCAGAATACTTCTTTGGTTTCTATACAGTTGCATCCAGAAATGAGTCATTCATGGGGATGAATGGTCCCTCTTGAACTATTATAATGATTCTAGGGTCAGATGCTTCCATAAATAGTCTGACCCTTTCCTTCAAGATCCCAAAGCTCTTCTTCCTATAGATAGGAAGCTTCATGGATCCCAACTCCTTATGGTTCTCTCCTGAACCCATAAGGATATGCTTAAACTACTCTTGGAGATTAACTCAGACTATTAAGTCCTTTATGAGCAACCTTCCTATGATACCACTTGAAAGTCTTTAGTTTCAAGAGTTGCTAAACACCTAGAGGGGGTGAATAGGTTTTTGAGTCTTTGTGAACTTTTATTGTTCTTTGTTGTGTTATGATTTAGTTATACTTAGCTTTCAGGACAATCACATATAGCACATAGGAATTTTATAGTGGTTCCCCAGATTATGGGTACATCCACTATTCCTCACACCTTTCTAATAGTTTGTTAGACAAGGCAACTCCTCCAAACTCGGCTCCAAACAACTCAAAACATAGATCCCTCAGGATCTATCAGTCTCCTCTAAGACCTACCTCAAGCATAAAGCCCTACCACTCAGAGCCAGCAAAGCTTCTATAGCTCAGTGATCCACAGACCAACTACCTCAGACTTATCACTAAGTCCTACAACTCAGGCTAGGAGGATAGCCCTACCACTCAGAGAGAACGAATCTCCTACCTCAGGCTAATAACCCTAAAGCTCAGATCCAAACCTAGATCCTACCTCAGATTCACCACTTGAATCCAACCACTCAAATCCACTTAAAGATCCTACACTGAGACTTTATAAGATTAGGCTTACACTCAGATTAAGAAGATCTTATGTAACGCCCCGAAACTCAAAAGAGCAACGAGAGGCGTTTTGTGCCAAGTTTGGAATTTGGCAGGAGGCACACGGCCTGAGACATGGGCGTGTCCTAGGGGCGTGTCGTGCTCGGGTCGACGATCTGGCTGAGAGGTCGATGAATTTTGGAGTCAACGATCATCGAGAAGCGAACACGGCTTGGGACACTGGTGTGTCACAGGCCGTGTCCTTCATAGGTTGAAGTCGGGCTATGGCATGGTCGATACACTGGGTCAGAACACGGGATGTGTCGGGTAGACACGGGCGTGTCATATAGGACACGGGCATGTCCAAGACCCGTGTCCTTCAAGGGTTGGTGTTGGGGCTGTGTCGATGGAGGAACACGGCCAACCACACTACCGTGTACTGGTTGATACGGGCGTGTCAAACCGGACACTGTCATGTCGAGAATCCATGTCCTTTTCGTGATGCATCGGTTTTGACGGCGAATGGGGAACACGGCCCTGGAGACGGGCGTGTCACAGGTCATGTTCGATCCAGATTTTGGATTTCAATGGCGAATCGTGGCCGTTCGTTTCTTTAGTTTGGGATCCGACGGCTGGGTGTTGTTCCTGATGGGATATACCCAGGTTTAGGGTTGGAAATCGTTCATTTCATACTACCAATCTCTTTCTAAAGATCTGAAGAGAGGGGAGAGCAAGGAAGAAGAAGGAGGTTAGATCCGGTCACCGGCGGAGCTTTGGAGCTCCAAATCGCGAGCCGACTTCAGATCTACGAAGGCAAGGAGATTGTGGTGTTTTTCATCTGCAAACATTTCCATGGCGCCAAGGAAAAATGCTAGGGTAACGATTCTCATCCTAGGATATATGAAGTCCTCTTTACCTTTGCATAGGAAGCCCGCTCTCGAGAGTTTGCGGTGAGTTCAAGGTGTTCCATCGGGTAGACATGAATAGTCCCCTTTGTGTACATATAGAGTCCGTAACCGAGAACGGACATAGGCATGATGTGTGAAGCCTACCCGGACAAGTAGGTCTGGATCGGTGATGTTGCATTGTAGGAGTGGTCGGAGAAGACTCCGCGTGAATGGTTGTTTTTTCGGGTTTTCTACGCGGTAGATTGCAACAGGGAGCCCTGGGATTAACTCCAAGGTGCACAAGAAAAACTGGACAGATGCGTGATTCTGCCAACATGGTGGCCTGTGTAACATCCCTCAAACAACTAGACCCCTAAGAGTGGTTTTGTCATGACTAGGTCATGACAAAACCCTAGGAAGCCCAAGGAAGCCAAGTAGACCTAGGGATGTAGATAAGACCACTATGGTATGCAAATAGTAGATTTATGAACACTAGTTAACGTGATCATGGGGTTTCAGCAAGACTTCAAGACCCTACCATGGCCTCACCAATCCATTGTAAAGTTCATCTGAACCTTAAGGGTCCATTGGAGTCGACTCAGGGTGGCAAAGTTGATCTGGGACCACTCTAGGCCTAAATTGGGCAAGGTGCCCTAATTAAGGGCAGTGTGCCCTAGTTAAGCCCAACTAACCATACCAGGGTCCTCCTAGACCTAAAATGGGGTCAAAGGGTCACTAATGACCCTTGGAGGGCAGTCAAGGTGGTTAGGTTGACCAAAGTCAACTCTAGCCCTAAATGGGTCAAACTGAATTATATTGGGTCAATTGACCATCCCCTAGCTAGGTGGAACCCATTTATACCTCCTAACCCTAAGGTGAGGTCCATGGGTCACTAAGGACCCATTGGGGTCAGCCCTAGTGGCTAATTTGACCCAAGTCAACCCTAACCTTAATTCGGGGAAAGTACCCTTCCTAAGGGCAGGTGACCTCCAAAGTGCCAAGACAGCCCTACCCAACCCTACGTAGGACTTAGGGGAGATCATTGGGTCACCAAGGATCCATTGGGGGCCTCCCAAAGGTCAAAAAGACCAAAGTCAACCCAAGCCCACTTTGGGTCAACCTAACCCAAAAGGGGCTAGCCCAAGCCCAAGCCTCCTCATGTGGCTCCTTTAGGGAATAATGTGCATGGATGGTCTGCAAATAGCTCTCCAGATTGACCAAGTCAACTTGGTGACTAGGAGAGAGGGTGAGCTCCATTCCATATTAATGGAGGAGAGAGAAAGAAGGAGGAGGGTATGAAGGGGCTCGGCTAAGGGGAGGCCAAAGGCCACCCTTAATGGTTGAATTCAACTCCTCTGAGGAAGTGGAGAAGTTTCCAGTCAACTCCCTGGCCACCAAGGCCTGGTTCAGCCCCCCTCCTCCATGGCCGAGCCTAGACAATAATGGCTTTAATGGGCATTAATAATCCAGCCCCTCCCCTCCCCAACTGAGGATCTAAACACCATCAGTGGGTCGAGAGAAGGCTTTCTCAATCCTTATCTGAATAAATTGAGCACCCCCCCCCACTGTGCAGTTGCAGAAACCGAGTGGCGCTGCCTTCAGTAATGGCTTTCCGGCGATCTTCTCGACTTCAGGCTGCCGGGAAGGTCCTCCTCCTCTCCTTACCTCGTGGCTAGGTCATAGCAATGTTTAGGTCCAAGGTTCGGGCTCAATTGAGCCCGAACCAGTTCCTTGTTTTCATGGTTTGGGGCCGAGAATATCCTTGCTAAAACCGCCGGAATCCGCCCCTCCGGCAGTTGTGACGCCGCCAGTCGATAGCCACCACCTCGATTGAGGTGTTGGTGGCGGTGGCCGGCCGGGGAAGTGCCGGGATGGGCGGCAGCGGCGATTGGAAGTGGCTCCAGGCTCGGACTATCTCAGCCGTTGGCTGGAGGTAGACGATGAGCCCGGGCTCCTGGATCCGTGCCAAGATTCGTGCGCTAATTTTGATAAGATTCATTTAATTTTCATTTCTATATTGTTTCTGTCACACTTTTTATGAGGGATGGTTTTAATTTTTAAAAAATACCTAGGCTCCTCTACTATAAAAGTTACCAACATGAAGTTTGTATCACTAAGTGTCTACTTTAATTCAAAAATGATTTGAACCAATTTGGACCTATGGTTGGACTAGGGCACCCATATTGGTGGGACCTATACCTAGGGCTATCCTGAAATTAAAAAGGGTACCAACTCTTCATCCCTTGTCCAAATGACCTGAAATATAGGCAGGGGGTCACCCTTAGCTATATCTAGGGCCTGTCCAAAAATAGGAATTTTAGGAGATACGTTGTCTATGGTTTTTATATTTAATTAATAATAACAGGGTAAATTAATTAGGTGGCCTAACCACCTCTAAACCCTCCCAAATTTTGGTGAGTGGTCCCTGGCCTCATGATATGTCTCTGTATAAATTTTCACCTCATTTGGGTGTGTTTTGGATAGGAAATGAGCTAACCCTAATTTTACCTTAATGAGGGGTTCTTAGGTAAAAAGTGCACCTTGAGGTTGAGTGGTTTAATCACCTCAACAGAGGTTGAAATTTTGACCACTGACTTGACATAACCTTAGACACCCTCATAGGGATTATGGGGTGGTTTAGGCCAGTTTTGCCCAAGGATCCAAACTCAAATCCTAAGGAGGGGATCTTGAGTGTTGTGAAGGGCATGGGGTCACATGCCCTTGTGTGATCTTGCAACTTGGTAGAAATGATGCTAGGGTAGCCAAAGCCCTCTGATATGAATCTTAGAGGCTTTGGAGATGGATAGACCTCTCAAATCCCTAACACTAGTTTAGGGCATATCCACCTTTTGTGTAGAATAAGACACCAAAACTTACTAAAAATGTCTGAAACTTAGGTAGCATGAATTTTAAGTAAGTTAGGACCTCTGGTGAATTTTTTTTAATTTTATGAGTAATATTACAAGCACCCCCTTTGTTATACATGATGTGGCCCTAAATGATATTTTATTTATTATGATCACACTATTCATTCTAGACTCATGAAATTTGGGCAGGAGATGTTTTAAGTCAAAATGATTATTCCTGAATTTTGTTATAAATTTTAGTTGAACAACTTTATTACTTCCTTCCCAAAATTGAAAAGGTACAATTATGGTCAATAAATTATTTAGAGCTATTTATTTATTGCAAAATTGTGAAATTGGGTCTTTAATAATTTTAGGTCCATAACCACTTGGAGAAATTAATTCATGATTTTTAGATGATTATTTGCAGTATATGCTTTACAAACCCATAATTTTAGGGATTTGACGTATAATTTATACAGATGCTTATTTTCCTGCAAAAAAATTGGGAGACACTGGATTACTTGTTGAATAGTCATATTGAATTTATCATAAATTTTGTAGAGCATTGCTTATCTGAAATGGGTACTTCATGTTCAAACTTGGATTTTTTGTTTACTAGAGTAAATAAATAAATTATCAGATAAATTAGTAAAATTATGAATTTCTGGATTTAGGCTTAAAATGTCATTATAGCCCTCCAACAATTATTATAGGGGTACTGGGTGATTATCTTGTGTATTCCCATTATACACTCCATATAGTTTTGGTTGGTCTTCATTTAGTAAAATCGCAGAAATTGTGTTGGAATAAGAATTGGGGCACACGAGTTGGGGTTAGATGTTTGCTGGTTTGGATGAATGAAAAACAGTTTGTCGTTGGAAGTTGGGATGAGTAAGGGGTTTGAATTGCTAGTGTCCGGTGGTGCTCGGGATCGGCGAAACATCGTCTTTCCCGTGGGGAGGAAGTGTCTAATGCACTCGGGTTAGATCCAGTAAATATTTTAAGGGTTGGGAAATCTGGTAGCAACCAATAATACTAAGTGCCTTGCGAAAGGGAGCTTTGGGCGTAATCCCATTGTAGTTCCTGGTGCCTTCGAGAGCCCTTCACGGGGTATACCTTGGGCAGTCCTGGGCTAACCTAAATAGCAGGTAAAACTGAAATTCAAGAGTAAGTAGAAGTAATTTAGGGTTGCACTCACACTCCTCGGAGTTGTGGGAGTTAGGTTAGGTCACTCGAGCATTAGGCCCGGTGGATTTGGAGATGGGCAAATTGGCCCGGCGAGCTTTGGCTCGGTTGCAGTTGGTGACGGATGGGTTGGTCCTGGGAGCTTTGGCTCGATGGTTATACATCAAGGTTGCATGTGCATAAAGTAAAGGTGGTGGGTCTTCGGTATTAGTGAGTCGATGCACCGACGCCAATACGTTGACTCGACAAGTGTGGTTTAGCACTTGGTCAAGTAAAGCCCGGTACGCTAGCCGGCAAGAGTATGTAGGAGCTCCGCTTAGTGCACCAGCGTTAAGGAGTGTCACAACCCGCATTTTCTCAACGATAAAATCGTATCAGAGCAAGAGAAAAACACGTGTCGTGATGTCATGTCGTGCAGGGGATAACTGCACACGCTCAGGAAAAACTCCAGACCTTTGATTTTAAGGAAGTTCGTTGATTAATTATGAAAGAAAACCGGTTATGATGAAAGGCCGCATCCCTCGGAACGGTGGATCAACTAGTCCACAATAAAAGTATATTTATACGCAGCAGAAAATACTTTGGTTCAATTATGTTGACATCCGAAATGAGCATAAGTGTCCCCGAGGGACAACTCATGGTATGCACGACTCTAAGGTGAATATAATATATATAGGAAAGATAGTCTTTTTACGCTAAGGAAATATAGTGTCTTCGTTTTATAAATATGTTATGCATGATGTACATATAATAATGCTTTTAGGGTTTAAAATATCTAACATGCAACCTAGCATAAATCCTTCCCAGAAGCAAGTAAACAACCACAATTAGGCAAAAACAGCAGTTTAAGTTCATACCCAGCATCGCAAGAAGCCACCAGTGGGCGCCAACAACCTGACACGAACCCACTGGTGAGTATGTATGTCTATACAGAAAGGTAAAGAACTACCTCACAAAATTGGGGATCCGCTAGCTCAGCTACCCAAGAGGCCACAAACCAGCCCCTCCAAAATAACTAGCCGCTGAACTGGCTACAACCTGGACCTGAGGCATTCAAGAAAAGAACACCTCAGCAAGAAAATAGACAAAATGTAAATAGAGCATTAGATTAATGAGCAAATAAAAGAAGGGTTTACCAACCCGGCAACAAACTGCTATAAGCAAAAGAGAGGGCATGACAGTAAGAAAAGAGTAATGTCTAAAGCACAGCAAAACACACCAAGTGCGAGCAATAAAAGTGGCATGCCCTACAAGGAGTCTGCAACAGCAACAAGACATAAACCGAAATCATAAACAGGAAAGGGACTAACAGTCCTAACACGTGGGTAAGTGGCAGTGGTCAAAACATGGATCTGAATACATAACCAAAACCAGATCCAAAAAGGGCTAAGGGGTCAAACAGTGGCAGCACTAGGGTCCCACACCCGCCAACCCAAACCGGGGCAAAAGGCGGTGGCCACAGCTCTCCACATAAAACCACCCCTCTAGAGGCCACCAAAACTCCACCACCTGCCACAACCCAAGAGTCGGCATGCAAAACTTAGCCGAACACCCAATACCACCCCCTAGAGCAAGGGAAAAGTCACACTAACAATCCTAAGGAACAGATGAACCCAAGACAGAAATGTCGAGCCCACCCGACGCGGCGCTGAGTAAGCTCCACTCACGTGACGTCAAGATACTTAGCCGCAAATCCTACACTGGGTGACGACGTTGAGCGAACTCGGCTCACTCGACGCTGTCGGCGCTTTCCACTTAGGGTAAACGTAAGTTTTAGTTAGACCGCAACCTACAATCTCTCAACACGCGAAAAAAACAGAAAGTTGGAAATTTAATCCCAACCCGCCGTTCCATCCTAACTACTCGGGACTACCGCAACTAAACCTAAATTACCACTAACGCAACCTCACCCTAACTCTAACTACCCACTGTACACCAAACCTCAGACAAAAGAGAGAGAACAGTGATTTAATAAAAGACAAACAAAGTAACAGCCCATGGATGAAATGAAGGAAAAGAAGAGCATCCTATTGCTCTAACTTTCTATGGAGGAAAAAGATAAAGAATACAGAGTTATTGCACAGGAAAATAGAAACAGAGCAAGAGTTAGAATAATTTGGCAAGGGCAAAGGAGCCACTTTCCTCTACCTCTCCGGAAAAACAACAGCCACACCACCGCTTGGCTCCGGCGGCAAGATCGGCCACCTAGAAGACCAAAGCTGAAACTTGAGGAAAGAAAAGAAATCAGATATTTACAATACCTGGAATCAAACCCTAAATCAAGAAAAACTTACATGGAAGGGAAGATCTAGACGAGAGCAAGCCAAATCCGCTATCACACGAGAAAAACGGGCTCTGACCCTCCCGAAATCGCCGGCCAAAACAACCACCGCCTCCTCTCAAAACCCTTCCGCTGGAAGCTCTCCAGACTTGGGAACGAAGAAAATGAGGAGGAAAAAACGGTTCACGGCAACAAAAGATGATTGCAGGAGAAAAGTACGGAACACGCCCAAGACACGCCCGTGATACGGTCCGACACGCCTGTGTCACGGGGCGTGTACTAACTCGACGAACGTCGACCTCCACTCGACGAAACACGGGACACGCCCCCGACACGCCCGTGACACGGCCCGACACGCCCGTGTCACGGGGCGTGTACTCACACACCTACCCACTCGACGAAAGTCGATCCCCTTGCTCGACGAAACAGGTGAAACGCCCTGTGACACGCCCGTGTCACAGGCCGTGTACCAACTCGAACACCGCCCAACGATCGTGGAGCGCCGATCGTCGAACAGAGAGACACGCCCGTGTCACGCCCGTGACCCGGTCGTGTTCTCACCAAAACACCGCCTGATGACCGTCGAGCGCAGCTCGACGAACCGAAGGGGGACACGCCCTGTGACACGCCCGTGTCACAGGCCGTGTTCCTAACAAAAGCGCTCGTCGACTGGAAAACCGTCGACCACAGGGAAAAGAGCTCTACCCGAGCACGACACGCCCTGGGTCACGCCCGTGACCCAGGCCGTGTCACCCAAACTTACACAAACAAAAGGAAACCTGCTAACTCCTTAGCAAAAGTTAAGGCACCAGCCTACAAGCTCAGCCACAGCAGACCACGCACAGTACATCAAACATTACAAATATTACAGCTAACCAAAAACAATCGTCGAAACGACGCAAAAACGATCAATCCCGGACTCCGACCAGAACTCGCACCGTAGCTAAAACACCCATGCTACCAAAACAAAGGTGAGGTCGAAAACAACATCCGACGATCGCAGACTTGGTCTAACACCTACCGAAGCCAAAACACAAGCATTTCCCTAAGAGGCACAGCCGAGTCACCAAAACAGACTCCGGCTAGCTGGGGAAAACTTGCCAACAGGCTACAACCAGGAACCTAAAGAGCTAAGACCACGCTCTACAACGGCAAAGGGCCGGAAGTGCGTCATCGCAACAACAATCCAATATCAAACAAAACAAAGAAAAACCGGGGCGTTACAGCCACTCCCCCTAAAAGAAAGTTTCGCCTCGAAACTTTACTCACAACACTCCTATGAAGAAGGAGAGAGAAAGAGCCAGGAAAAGGCTATATATAAATAAATAAAGCAGAACATACCAGGCACAAGATCAGGGAAACAGATGAGGGTGAGCCTCCCTCATAGCCGACTCCAATTCCCACGTTGCGCTTTCTACATCCTGATTCTTCCATAAAACTATAACCATAGGAATAGACTTCTTCCGCAACGCACGAACCTGAGAATCCAGAATGCGGACAGGCACCTCCACATAGGAAAGGTTCGGCTCCAACTGAGGCACAGAATCCAAAACCTGCCTGTCATTCATCACACATTTCCGCAGCTGACTGACGTGAAAGACATCATGCACGCCAGGGAAATTTGCGGGCAAAGCCAGCCTATAAGCTGATATCCCAATCCGCTCAATAATCGGCAACGGCCCCACGAACCTCGGGTCCAACTTCCTGTTCTTGCCAAAACGCTTGACTCCGATCAACGGGGAGACCTTTAAGAACACTGAGTCCCCGACCAAAAATTCCAAGTCCGATCTACGCCGATTGGCATTTTTCTCATATCTCTCCTGGGCTATCCGAAGCTTTTCCCGTATAAGCTTCACAGCAGTTTCCATCTCCTCGAGCGCTTCCGGACCCAACAAAGGTTTCTCGCCAACCTCAGCCCAAAACAAGGGAGTCCTGCAGCGCCTCCCATACAAAGCTTCAAAAGGAGCCATTTGCAAGCTTTCTTGATAGCTGTTGTTATACGCAAATTCCATAAGCCGCAAGCGCTCATCCCACGCTCCTCCGTGGTCCAGAACATAGCATCGGATCATATCTTCCACAATCTGATTTACTCGCTCCGTCTGACCATTGGTCTGCGGATGATAAGCCGTGGAATATCTCAAATCTGTACCCAACCCTTCTTGAAGGCTCTTCCAAAAATGAGACGTAAACCTGGAGTCTCGATCTGATATGATACTCACGGGTACACCATGCAATCTAATAACCTCATCCAGATACAGCTCGGCTATTTTCCTCATCGGATAATCGATCTTAAATGGTACGAAGTGAGCACACTTCGTCAATCTGTCTACGATCACCCAAACTAAATCATGCCCCTTAGGAGATCTCGGTAAGCCTGTAATGAAATCCATCGAGATACTCTCCCACTTACACATCGGAATCTCCAAGGGAGTCAGCTTGCCACCAGGCCTCCCATGGTCGGCTTTCACTCGCCTGCAGGTGAAACACTCTGAAACAAATCTGGCTATGTCCTTCTTCATCCCATACCACCAGTCAATCTGCTTTAAATCATGATACATCTTGGTAGACCCTGGATGGTAGGCAACACTAGATCCGTGGGCTTCTCTGCACACCATATCCCGGATATCTCCAACTGTGGGGATGCAAAACCTGCCACGATACTTCAAGGTACCAGCATCATCTACAGAGAAATCTGGTAGCTCACCTTTTTCAGCTCGAAGGTACAAATGCAGAAGATCGGGATCATCCTTCTGATGCAGTCTCGTAAGCGCAATCCACGAAGGTTCTGCCACTGCCAAGCTACTCTGCGAATCGCAGCTTCCCACAGAAATGTCCATCAAAAGAAACTCTTCCACTAGACGCTCGGCGGAGAGATTGAAAATCTTACCTGACTTCCGACTCAGGGCATCGGCCACCACATTCGCTTTACCCGAATGGTACTGGATTTCAACATCATAGTCGTCCACGTACTCCAACCACCGCCGCTGGCGCAGATTCAACTCTTTCTGAGTGAAGACATACTTCAAACTCTTATGATCCGTGAAAATCTTACACTGCGCGCCGTATAGCAAATGCCTCCATAATTTCAACGCATAGATCACAGCTGCAAACTCCAGGTCATGCGTAGGGTAATTCCTCTCGTGATTCTTTAGCTGCCTCGACCCGTATGCAATCACCTTCCCGCCCTGCATACATACGCAGCCCAGTCCGACATGCGACGCATCCACAAATATATCATACTCACTATCTTCAGTAGGCAAAGACAAAACTGGAGCTGAACATAACCTTCTTTTTAATTCCTCAAAAGCCTCCTCACACTTGCCATCCCATATGACGGCTGCATTCTTCTGCGTCAACCTGGTCAACGGCGCAGACAAAGTGGAGAATCCCTCTACAAATCTTCTATAACATCCAGCCAAGCCCAAGAAGCTTCTGATCTCTTTGGGAGTAACAGGCCTCGCCCACTCCATAACAGCAGCGACCTTTTCTGGGTCCACTGATATTCCCTCCTTATTCACCACGTGGCCGAGAAAAGAAACTTGAGGCAACCAAAATTCGCATTTGCTCAACTTGGCGTATAGCTTATGGTCTCTCAGAGTTGCCAAGACCAGTCGCAAATGCCAATCATGCTCCTCCGCATCTTTAGAATACACCAAAACATCATCTATAAAGACAATCACAAACTTATCCAGGAAGTCCTTGAAAACTCTGTTCATCAGATCCATAAAAGCTGAGGGCGCATTAGTCAAACCAAATGACATAACCAAAAACTCGAAATGCCCATGACGAGAGCGGAACGCCGTCCGCGGAACATCTGACTCCCGAATCCTCAACTGGTGATAGCCCGAATGAAGATCTATCTTGGAAAATACGGCACTACCACGCAGTTGGTCAAACAGATCGTCAATTCGAGGCAAAGGGTACCTGTTCTTAATAGTAACCTTGTTCAGCTCTCTATAGTCGATGCATAGCCTCATCGACCCATCTTTCTTTTTAACGAACAGCACTGGTGCACCCCAAGGTGAAGAACTCGGCCTTATGAAACCTTTTGCCAACATCTCATCCAGCTGAATTCGCAACTCTTCCAGCTCTCGCGGGGCCATCCGGTACGGCGCCTTTGCAATAGGACGCGTGCCTGGCTCCAAATCTATAACAAACTCGACATCTCGATCGGGTGGAAGACCGGGGAGATCATCAGGAAACACATCAGAGAAGTCACATACCACAGGAATCTCTTCCAAACACGGCACTCTAACAACTGTCCCTACCAGAGAGACCACCCAGGCAGAACAACCAGAATCAAGCAACTTCCCAGCACGCACCGCAGAAATGACTGGAGACTCCTGGAGAGAATACACATAAATGCTCCCTGGCTGACCGTTGTCCTTGACGAAGTCCAAGCGCTTACCCTTGCACTGGATTACAGCATCGTACCTTGACAACCAGTCCATGCCCAAGATAACATCGAAGTCCTCCAGGTCAATCACCTTCAGATCTGCCTTCACTAGAAAATCTCCCAACAAAATCGGACAATCAAGGACACCCAGGTCCGTAACCACAGAGTCACCGGAGGGGAACTTAACGCAATAGGCACCACCAACACGATCTAGGCCCAAACTGAACCGCTCCACGAAGGCTCTAGCCACAAACGAGTGGGTAGCGCCGGAATCGAAGAGAACGCGCGCCCAGCGGTTCTTTAACTTAAATCGTCATACAAATAGCGCACGCATTTAAGGGAACAAACGCAAAAAAAAAACGAAGCTACAACCAAATGGGAAACATAACGAAACGACTGGGGAGGAGTCGAACCTGAAATAACTTGGGTCGAAGTCTGCGCTTCGTCTGCCGAAAGCACATTCAACTTCCCCTTTCCTCTATCCAATTGCTGAGGCGGTGGCAAATCCTGGAGGGGAACTGGCTACAGAACAGGCTGGAACTGTGGGCACTTTGTCTTGAGATGGCCCTTCTGGCCGCACTGAAAACAGACCTTATCTTTTAACCAGCAACGGGCAGCCTCATGCCCCTTCCTTCCACATAAGGCACATACCAAGTCTCCTCTGGGAGCACCCTAAATCGCATGCACCTGTTCCTTCTTCTGCGCTCCCAACCTTTTGAAACACTTCTCAACGGGGTGGCCTGGCCGGCCACAAAAACTACAAACCTCTTTGTTCCTCTTTCTCGAGACAGCATCAAGTTCCTGAGGGCTCTTCCCTCCAACAGACTTCCGCTTATCCTTCCTCAACTGCTGGCCTCTATTCTTGGCATTCTCAATGGCCTCAACTCTCAAGGCAGCTTCAACCACGCTGGCATAACTGACTGCTCCGTAGGCATTCGCTAACTGCTGAATGTCGCTTCTGATTCCACCAAGAAATCGCTTAACTCGGTCTGCCTCAACACTAACCAGACCAGGGGCAAATCGACTCAACTTACTAAACTCAATCTCGTACTCACTAACTGTGAGTTTCCTCTGCTTCAAATGGAGAAAGTCATTCATCAGCCGGTCCCTCTCGACTGAAGGCAGAAATTTACTCAACAGCATCACCTTAAATGACTCCCAAGAGCATCCTGCCACCAAGCTTTCTTTCTCCCTCAGCCACCAATTCTTTGCTAAGCCCTTGAGCTGGTAGGCAGCGAGCATCACTCTCTGATCGTCCGTAATCCCTGAGTAAGAGAACATCTCCTCAATGGTAATCAGCCAGTCATCCAAAATCATGAAATCTGCTTGCCCATCATAAGTAGGGGGTCTCAGCCGCTGAAACTGGGATATAAATGCCATCTCCGGGGGCACCACCACCAAAGGCATGGGAGGAGCAGGAGGGGCAGGAACAGCTACCCCCTCAGCGGGGTCCGGAACTCTCGGGGTCTGTCCCGCCACCACTGCTACAAGGGACTGAATCTGAGCCTGCATAGCCACCACCTGCCTCGATAAGGCCTCATTGCTCTGCCGTAGGTTTTCTACCAACGCCTCGCTCTGCCCTCCTGGCGTCTCACCCTCGGATTAGGGGGTCGATCTCGTCGCAGGACGTCTCGCCATCCTATAATCGCACAAGCTTTAGACAAAACCTAGTGCAACAACTAGAACAAAACTACCCGGTACAGACAAACACACTTAAATATGAACTTCAACTGCAAAACTTGCTCTGGGAGTTGTTTTTATCATGATGATGTTATGTTTAACCTAAGATGGTTCACCACCATCATACTAACTCATGTGCCTAAACCATGAATGCATGTGTTTATATTCTTTTTGACTCAAAACCATGTGTGTACATATGTCATCTTGCAAATCTTTAGCTTGGCACGTTGTGATTATGAAATGTTATGATATGCATGATGTGCTATGCATTCTAAACAAAAAGGGCCTTAATGCATGCCATGGGCGGCGTACACATGAAAATGTTATGCATCCCATACTACATAACATTTCCATGCAACGAGAAAAGAAAACGTGCTAGCCGCATTCATGTGGTGAGGTTATGCACCCCATACTACATAACCCTCACATGTTGCCTCCTATGGTGGATCCATATACGAACACATATTATGCATCCCATACTACATAATATGCCCTGTATACTTCTTTATGCTCATGAGTGTAGTGTTCGTGCTTTAGCCAAGACGTGCTGATGACATATCGGTGTGTGTATGGTATGACGCTAACCACTAATGCAAACAAGGGAAAGGTTGCCCGACCATTTGTCAAGCAACCTCCCTTTGATACCAACAGTCACAACCCGCATTTTCTCAACGATAAAATCGTATCAGAGCAAGAGAAAAACACGTGTCGTGATGCCACATCGTGCAGGGGATAACTGCACACGCTCAGGCAAAACTCCAGACCTTTGATTTTAAGGAAGTTCGTTGATTAATTTTGAAAGAAAACCGGTTATGATGAAAGGCCGCATCCCTCGGCACGGTGGATCAGCTAGTCCACAATAAAAGTATATTTATACGCAGCAGAAAATACTTTGGTTCAATTAAGTTGACATCTTAAATGAGCATAAGTGTCCCTGAGGGACAACTCATGGTAAGCACGACTCTAAGGTGAATATAATATATATAGGAAAGATAGTCTTTTTACGCTAAGGAAATATAGTGTCTTCGTTTTATAAATATGTTATGCATGATGTACATATAATAATGCTTTTAGGGTTTAAAATATCTAACATGCAACCTAGCATAAATCCTTCCCAAAAGCAAGTAAACAACCACAATTAGGCAAAAACAGCAGTTTAAGTTCATACCCAGCATCACAAGAAGCCACCAGTGGGCGCCAACAATCTGACACGAACCCACTGGTGAGTATGTATGTCTATACAGAAAGGTAAAGAACTACCTCACAAAATTAGGGATCCGCTAGCTCAGCTACCCAAGAGGCCACAAACCAGCCCCTCCAAAAGAACTAGCCGCTGAACCGGCTACAACCTGGACCTGAGGCATTCAAGAAAAGAACACCTCAGCAAGAAAATAGACAAAAAGGTAAATAGAGCATTAGATTAATGAGCAAATAAAAGAAGGGTTTACCAACCCGGCAACAAACTGCTATAAGCAAAAGAGAGGGCATGACAGTAAGAAAAGAGTAATGTCTAAAGCACAGCAAAACACACCAAGTGCGAGCAATAAAAGTGGCATGCCCTACAAGGAGTCTGCAACAGCAATAAGACATAAACCGAAATCATAAACAGGAAAGGGACTAACAGTCCTAACACGTCGGTAAGTGGCAGTGGTCAAAACATGGATCTGAATACATAACCAAAACCAGATCCAAAAAGGGCTAAGGGGTCAAACAGTGGCAGCACTAGGTTCCCACACCTGCCAACCCAAACCGGGGCAAAAGGCGGTGGCCACAGCTCTCCACATAAAACCACCCCTCCAGAGGCCACCAAAACTCCACCACCTGCCACAACCCAAGAGTCGGCATGCAAAACTTAGCCGAACACCCAATACCACCCCTAGAGCAAGGGAAAAGTCACACTAACAATCCTAAGGAACACATGAACCCAAGACAGAAATGTCGAGCCCACCCGACGCGGCGCTGAGTAAGCTCCACTCACGTGACGTCAAGATACTTGGCCGCAAATCCTACACTGGGTGACGACGTTGAGCGAACTCGGCTCACTCGACGCTGTCGGCGCTTTCCACTTAGGGTAAACGTAAGTTTTAGTTAGACCGCAACCTACACTCTCTCAACACGCGAAAAGAACAGAAAGTTGGAAATTTAATCCCAACCCGCCGTTCCATCCTAACTACTCGGGACTACCGCAACTAAACCTAAATTACCACTAACGCAGCCTCACCCTAACTCTAACTACCCACTGTACACCAAACCTCAGACAAAAGAGAGAGAACAGTGATTTAATAAAAGACAAACAAAGTAACAGCCCATGGCTGAAATGAAGGAAAAGAAGAGCATCCTATTGCTCTAACTTTCTATGGAGGAAAAAGATAAAGAATACAGAGTTATTGCACAGGAAAATGGAAACAGAGCAAGAGTTAGAATAATTTGGCAAGGGCAAAGGAGCCACTTGCCTCTACCTCTCCGGAAAATCAACAGCCACACCATCCGCTTGGCTCCGGCGGCAAGATCGGCCACCTAGAAGACCAAAGCTGAAACTTGAGGAAAGAAAAGAAATCAGATATTTACAATACCTGGAATCAAACCCTAAATCAAGAAAAACTTACATGGAAGGGAAGATCTAGACGAGAGCAAGCCAAATCCGCTATCACACGAGAAAAACAGGCTCTGACCCTCCTGAAATCACCGGCCAAAACAACCACCGCCTCCTCTCAAAACCCTTCCGCTGGAAGCTCTCCAGACTTGGGAACGAAGAAAATGAGGAGGAAAAAATGGTTCACGGCAACAAAAGATGATTGCAGGAGAAAAGTACGGAACACGCCCAAGACACGCCCATGACATGGTCCGACACGCCCGTGTCACGGGGCGTGTACTAACTCGACGAACGTCGACCTCCACTCGACGAAACACGGGACACGCCCCCGACACGCCCATGACACGGCCCGACACGCCCGTGTCACGGGGCGTGTACTCACACACCTACCCACTCGATGAAAATCGATCCCCGCTCGACGAAACAGGTGACACGCCCTGTGACACGCCCGTGTCACAGGCCGTGTACCAACTCGAACACCGCCCAACGATCGTGGAACGCCGATCGTCGAACAGAGAGACACGCCCCGTGTCACGCCCGTGTCCGATACGATACGCCCGTGACCCGGCCATGTTCTCACCAAAACACTGCCTGACGACCGTCGAGCGCAGCTCGACGAACCGAAGGGGGACACGCCCTGTGACACGCCCGTGTCACAGGCCGTGTTCCTACCAAAAGCGCTCGTCGACCGGAAAACCGTCGACCACAGGGAAAAGAGCTCTACCCGAGCACGACACGGCCTGGGTCACGCCCGTGACCCAGGCCGTGTCACCCAAACTTACACAAACAAAAGGAAACCTGCTAACTCCTTAGCAAAAGTTAAGGCACCAGCCTACAAGCTCAGCCACAGCAGACCACGCACAGTACATCAAACATTACAAATATTACAGCTAACCAAAAACAATCGTCGAAACGACGCAAAAACGATCGATCCCAGACTCCGACCAGAACTCGCACCGTAGCTAAAACACCCATGTTACCAAAACAAAGGTGAGGTCGAAAACAACATCCGACGATCGCAAACTCGGGCTAACACCTCCCGAAGCCAAAACACAAGCATTTACCTAAGAGGCACAGCCGAGTCACCAAAACAGACTCCGGCTAGCTGGGGAAAACTTGCCAACAGGCTACAACCAGGAACCTAAAGAGCTAAGACCACGCTCTACAACGGCAAAGGGCCATAAGTGCGTCATCGTAACGCCAATCTAATATCAAACAAAACAAAGAAAAACCGGGGCGTTACAAGGAGTACGATAGGTCTGACTGGTAGTGCAATTACCGGTTTAGAGGTGGACGAGGCCCAACCCACCGCTTCTGTTTGCCACTACGGAGGTATCCTGGGAGGTTCGTCTCTAGAAAGGGAGAACTAAAGGTCTGTGTACACAGAGTCGAGTGGGTGTGTTGCACTTGCATGTTCACAGCATGGCATAATTGTATTTCATAGCATAACCATTGTATTCAACCCTGACACCTATTGTATAAATTTGTATGGGACGTTTTATACAATAGGCCCTACAAAACAACCCCTTGGTTTATTAGTTCGTGTGAGCGTGCTCATAAGTTAAGGTTTATTTCAGAAATCTTTATATGTATGCTTTATAGAAAACTGACACCCTATCGTATAAACATGTATGGGACTCTTTATACGATAGGAGCCATGCAAAAGATCCCTCGACTTATGTGTCCTCTCATAAGTTAAGGTTATTTTTCCTGCTTAATTTCTCATGCTTTTATTACTGCCTTATATACTATTGGACTGCTAGTTAATTCCGCCGCCATCTGATCATTTTTCCATTCTCCACCTTCATGTCCTCTCCTTTCCTCCTCCCCGCTCGGTGCCTAGGTGCCATGGGGGAAGGGGCGGGGGATGATAGGACTTAGTCTTTTAGACTAACGGTTTTCGAACCACATCATTTTAGGGAACCGTGGAGCCCAGCATGGAGGAGCAGCCCCGGAGGTCGACACACTTGGAGATGGGGCATTTTAGTACCAGTGTTCAGACGACAGGGACTTTGAGTCCTGGCCACTACTAGTTACATTAGTTTTGCTTCCGCGATGAGAGATTTATAGTGAGCACATTGATGTACTGGGCATGAACCCAAAATTTTGTATTTTTATTATATCTGTGGACACTCCCTTCGTGGAGATCATTTACTATTTTTGTGACTTCTGTGGACTTACTTTTGTTACTTTACTACTATTAAGATTGATTTGGCCGGCAGGATCCGTGTTTTGTAGTGATGACCGTCCCGAAAGTGGAGGTGTCACCGCAAAATGGCGGTTCTGGGCCTAAGACCCCGTGGTGTTAAAAAGAAAAAAAGGGGGGTCTTACAAGTGGTATCAGAGCAGACCTCGATCGAAAAGTAGCAGTTCACAACCCCTGGGTCACCCCAGCAAGAGTTTAGTTTGGTGATAAACTAAGCAGCGGAAGCAGTGGTGTGCCCATATGGGGGATCACATTTAAATTGTCCACTGTTAATTAGGTTTGAGTCGATTATTTACTATTGGCTTTGTCATGCAGCCCCCAGCACAGCCTACACCATAAGGCGGAGTCCAGCAGACTCCCGAGGTTGCACCACCTCCTCCGGTTCCCACTCCATTCCTATAGTCAGAGATGGGGCAGACTCTGACAGCTATCCTGGAGGCGTTTAGGGCACAACAGGTTCCGGCTCCGCAGCCGAACCCGGGGGCCAACTGGCTGAGTATTTTCCGAGGACTTTCTCCCCCATTCTACTTGGGGACAGAGTCGGCCGTTCGGATGGAGGAATGGCTAGACATTATGTATAAGATGCTGACTGGGATCCAGTGCCCGTGGGAGGAGAGAGTGTCCTTGGTCGTCTCTTGCCTGGAGTCCCATGCCATGAGATGGTGGAAGACTTCGTTGGACACGACGTTTACTGACAGAGAGGTTGCCAAGATAGCTTGGGGGGAGTTCAGGGCCGCACTGCTGGAGCATTTTGTTCCGCAGTCGGCCAGAGACGAGCTGGAGGATAGATTTCTACAGTTGAGACAGGGTAGCAAGACAGTGGTGGAGTATCATCGGGAGTTCAACCATCTGGCCCGATTTGCGGATTCTTACTGGTTGGATGAGGCAGGTTACACTAAGAGGTTCTATAAGGGCCTGCGAGAGGATCTAAGTGAGGCACTGTTGTTCATGTCCGACGGACCTATTCCATGGATATTGGAGATGGCGAAAACGATCGAGGCAGATTGGCATACCACCCGAGGCCGGAAGCGGCCAGCTGAGGACCAGGGTCGGGGGGCCCAAAATGATTAGCGGCAGGGCCGCGTCACAGATGGGAGAAGAATAGAAGAATAGCCTCGGCAGGAGGCAAGATAGGAGCTGAGGGAACGAGTAGTGGTGGCCCCTCAGCCACCCCAAATGCGGGAGGCACAGAGACCCGGGGGAATGGCATATCCCCCGCCAGAATGCTTCAATTGTCATCAGGCGGGGCATATCCGGAGGAACTGCCCCATGAGGGGGGCACCACCACTAGCACCATCGGCTGCCCCGCCAGCTCAGTATTTTGGAAGCCGAGGACGTGGCCGAGGTCGTGGATACCATGGCAGAGACCACAGGCAGGAGAGGGAGCAGGTATATGCATTGGATCTGACTCAACAACGGAACCCGGAGCAAGTGATCACAGGTATGCCAATTAATTTTTAATCTTTTCTTTCCTAGATAATTAAAGCTATGAATATATGACTGATAGACTAGGGAAGAAAACCATAATTAGATATCTAAGAATTTAAGTTAAACGCCCAGGCATAGTCTTCATCAGTAGCAAGCCAGCCTATACACTATTCGATACGGGTGCTTCGCACTTGTTCGTGTCGGAAGCCTTCCTGGAAGGGCTGGAAGGCATGGAGCAGTTCACAGGCCTGATGATGAGGATACAGCTACCTGATGGATCAGAGTTATTCACCACCGCCCGCTGCAACATGGAGGCGAAGATCGGTGGAAAGATATTTGAAGCACCAACGATGATCATGAAGATGACATTCTTTGTTTTGATCCTGGGAATGACATGGTTGCGCTGGAACCATACTTAGATCAACTGCATGTCCAAGAGGATTACTGTAAGGCATGAGGATTCCTTCATCTTCATCGAAGGTATTAGATCTATTCCCCCTCTCTTGCTAACATCCGTGCAGGCCGTCAAGGCCGACTTATAGGGGGAGGAATTATATGAAGTGTTCTATGGGATGGCTAAGGCTAAGGGTTCCATCTCGGATATTCTGGTGGTGCGAGATTTTGCCGACGTATTTCTAGAGAAGCTGCCAGGGCTACCCCTGCACCGGGAGCAGGATTTTCGGATACAGCTGGTGCAGGGGGCTAAGCCAGCGTCTAGAGCCCCTTACCGCATGGCCCTGAAGGAGCTGACAGAGTTTCGGAGCTAGCTCCAAGAACTGGTGGAAGTCGATTTTGTCCGGCCAAGCTCTTCACCATGGGGAGCCCCGATGTTATTTGTTAAAAAGAAGGACGGGACACTCAGATTGTGCATCGACTACCGGGCACTGAACCGACTAACAGTCTGAAATACCTATCCACTGCCAAGGATAGATGAGATGCTTGACCAGCTGGAGGGCGCGTATTTCTTTTCAAAGCTGGATTTGAGGTCGGGCTACTATTAGCTGCGGATCCAGGAGGAGGACATACCGAAGACTGCCTTCAGTAGCAGATAAGGGCTGTTCGAGTTTACTGTGATGCCCTTCGGGCTCACGAATGCACCGTCAGCCTTCATGAGCCTCATTAATCGGGTGTTCGAGGCATATCTGGATGTGTTCGTCATTGTATTTATTGACGACATCCTCATATACTCGAGAACAGAGGAGGAGCACACACGACATCTGATGCTGACCCTGGAAAGACTACGGGAGCTCCAGGTCTACGCGAAGTTCAGCAAATGCCAGTTCTGGTTGAAGGAGGTGGCCTTCCTAGGCAATATCATCAGTGGTGCTGGGTTGGCAGTGGACCCGGCCAAGATTCAGGTAGTTCAGGATTGGCCGCAGCTGAAGTCGGCCGCAGATGTGCGGAGTTTCCTAGGACCTGCCGGTTACTACCGGACGTTCGTGGAGGAATTTTCTCGTATTGTCCTTCCCCTCACGTCCCTGACAAGGAAAGAGGTGCCCTTTGTCTGGACCCCGCAGTGCGAGATGGCCTTCCAGGAGTTAAAGAATCGACTCACCTCGGCTCCTATACTAGCCCTTCCTTCGGGGAAGGAAGGATTCCAGGTCTACACCGATGCTTCCTACCAGGGCATGGGTGCGGTGCTGATGCAGAATGGTCACGTGATAGCATACACTTCTCGGGAGCTGAAGAAGCATGAGCTGAACTACCCAGTTCATGACTTAGAGATGGGAGCGGTCATATTTGTGCTGAAAGTCTGGCGACACTATATGTATGGTGTCCACTGCGACATTTACTCCGATCACAAGAACTTGAGGTATGTGGACACGCAGAAGGAGCTGAATATCAGGCAGAGGTGATGGGTGGAGTTTCTAGCAGATTACCAATACGAGATGCACTACCACCTGGGAAAGGCGAATGTGGTGGCAAATGCGCTGAGCCGGAAGGCCCCAAACTCTAGAGCAGGGACGCATTTGATGGCCTTGGAGTTGGTCCAGATGTTCGAAAAGATACAGATATCCTTTGTGTCTGAGGATCATCCTGAGCTGTACCGAGAGTACCTATCATCGTTGATAGCCCCAGATGACATTCGAGACCAAGTCAGAGATGGGTGGAGGCAGGATACCCAGCTTGAGCCGATATTCCGGGCCTTAGAAGCAGGCACTGCTGGAGATTACTCACTGAGGGATGTGCTTGTGTGTTTCAGAGGACAGATTTACATACCAGAGGGAGGCCAGGTCCGAGAGGATATCATGACACAGGCTCATTACAGTCGGTATTCAGTACATCCGGGTGTTACAAAGATGAATGCGGACCTGAAGAAGACCATGTACTGGCCAGGCATGAAGAAGGATATCACCTACTTCGTGACCCACTGCGAGGCATGCCAGTTGGTGAAGGCAGAGTGTAGGAACACCGCAGGACTATTGCACCCACTCCCAGTGCCGGAGTGGAAGTTTGACGATGTTGCGATGGACTTCATGCATGGGCTTCCCCGATCACGGACGGGAAACAATTCAATCTGGGTGATCGTCGACCGGCTGACAAAGGTAGCCAGATTTATTCCAATCAGGAATGATGACTCGGTTGGTGTGCTGGTTCGAAAGTTAGTGGGACAGTTCATCCATTATCAAGGCGTACCCAAGTCGATTGTATCGTATCGGGATGGATGGTTCACGTCCAGGGAGTGGAGATCAGTGCAGACATACTTGGGCACCCGGCTGACATTCAGTATAACATTTCATCCCCAGACTGATGGACAGACGGAACGCACCAATCGGACCTTGGAAGATCTGCTGCGACTTTGCATACTGGATCGCTGTGAGCCCTGGGAGAAGCTTTTGCCACTGATCGAGTTCTCATATAATAGTAACTACCAGTTCAGCATAAGGATGGATCCTTATGAGGCCCTGTATGGACGGAGATGTAGGAATCCACTGTCGTGGATACAGGACGAGGATCCGAAGGCTTTGGGTTCGGAGTTTATTGAAGATACTGAGGCTCAGGTGAGATTGATACGGGATAGGATGCTAGAGGCACAGAGCCGACAAGCTAAGTATTATGACGCTCGGCATCGTCAGGTGGAGTTCCAGGTGGGGGACCAGGTGTTCTTGAAGATCCGACCAATGTATGGGGTTTCACGGGTGCGCGGTCGGAAAAAGAAGCTCAGCTTAAGATATATGGGGTCTTATAGGATCCGAGAGCGGATCGGTCCCTTGGCATACAGGCTGGAGCTGTCATCGTAGCTGGCAAGCCTGCATGACGTATTCCATGTATCCTCACTCAAGAGGTCTCTACTACGCCCGGAGCAGCAGATTACGGCCATGGATGGGCAAGTAGCCTCTGATCGATCAGTTCACCTGGAACCGGTCCGGATTGACGACAGGGGAATACAAGTCTTGCGCCACAAGAAGGTTCCATTGGTCAAGGTCCTGTGGAGGAATCACGGGCGAGAGGAGCACACCGCCCCAGGACTTGATGCAACAAAGGTACCCAGAGCTTTTTAGTCAGGTATTACTCACAACCTCTCAGGATGTTACAATTTTCCTTTCATATTTGAAACCCCGTTGGCCTAACTAGAATTTCGAGGATGAATTTGTTTTATATATATTGGGATTTGTAACATCCCTCAAACAACTAGACCCCTAGGAGTGGTTTTGTCATGACTAGGTAATGGCAAAACCCTAGGAAGCCCAAGGAGGCCAAGTAGACCTAGGGATGTAGATAAGACCACTATGGTATGCAAATAGTAGATTTATGAACCCTAGTTAAGGTGATCATGGGGTTTCAGCAAGACTTCAAGACCCCACCATGGCCTCACCAATCCATTGTAAAGTTCATCTTAACCTTAAGGGTCCATTTGAGTCGACTCAGGGTGGCAAAGTTGATCTAGGACCACTCTAGGACTAAATTGGGCAAGGTGCTCTAATTAAGGGCAGTGTGCCCTAGTTAAGCCCAACTAACCCTACTAGGGTCTTCCTAGACCTAAAATGGGGTTAAGGGGTCACTAAGGAGCCTTGGAGGGCAGTCAAGGTAGTTAGGTTGACCAAAGTCAACTCTAGCCCTAAATGGGTCAAACTGAACTATATTGGGTCAATTGACCATCCCCTAGCCAGGTGGACCCTATTTATACCTCCTAACCCTAAGGTGAGGTCCATGGGTCACCAAGGACCCATTGGAGTCAGCCCTAGTGGCTAATTTGACCCAAGTTAACCCTAACCTTAATTCGGGCAAAGTACACTTCCTAAGGGCAGGTGACCTCCAAAGTGCCAAGTTAGCCCTACTCAACCCTACCTAGGCCTTAGTGGAGATCATTGGGTGACCAAGGATCCATTGGGTGCCTCCCAAAGGTCAAAAATGCCAAAGTCAACCCAAGCCTACTTGGGGTCAACCTAGCCCAAAAGCGGCAAGCCCAAGCCCAAGCCTCCTCATGTGGCTCCTTTAGGGAATAATGTGCATGGATGGGCAGCAAATAGCACTCCAGATTGACCAAGTCAACTTGGTGACTAGGAGAGAGGGTGAGCTCCATCCATGTTAATGGAGGAGAGAGAAAGAAGGAGGAGGGGATGAAGGGGGCTCGGTCAAGGGGAGGCCAAAGGCCACCCTTAATGGTTGAATTCAACTCCCCCAAGGAAGGGGAGAAGTTTCCAGTCAATTCCCTAGCCACCAAGGCCTGGTTTATCCCCCCTCCTCGATGGTCGAGCCTAGCCAATAATGGCTTTAATGGGCATTAATAATCCAGCCCCTCCCCAACTAAGGCTTTAAACACCATCAGTGGGTCGAGAGAAGGCTTTCCCAATCCTTACCTGAAGAAATCGAGCCCCCCACCACTGTGCAGTTGCAGAAACCAAGTGGCGCTGCCTTCAGGAATGGCTTTCCGGCAATCTTCTCGACTTCAGGCTGCCGACAAGGTCCTCCTCCTCTCCTTACCTCATGGCTAGATCATAGTAATATTTAGGTCCAAGGTTCGGGCTCAATTGAGCCCGAACCAGTTCCTAGTTTTCATGGTTTCGGGCTGAGAATTTCCTTGCTAAAACCGCCGGAATCCTCCCCTCCGGTGGTTGTGACGCCGCCAGTCGATTGCCACCACCTCGGTGTAGGTGTTGGTGGCGGTGGCCGGACGGGGAAGTGCCGGGATGGCGGCAGCGGTGATTGAAAGTGGCTCTAGGCTCGAGTTATCTCAGCCGTTGGTTGGAGGTAGACGATGAGCCCGGGCCACTGGATCCGCGCCAAGATTTGTGTGCTAGTTTTGATAAGAATCATTTAATTTTCATTTCTATATCATTTGTCACACTTTTTGCTAAGGATGTTTTTAATTTTTAAAAATACCTAGGCTCCTCTACTGTAAAAGTCACCAACATGAAGTTTGTAGCTCTAAGTGTCTACTTTAATATAAAAATGATTTGAACCAATTTGGACCTCTGGTTGGACTAGGGCACCCAGTTTGGTGGGACTTATACCTAGGGCTATCCTGAAATTAAAAAGTGTGCCCACTCTTCATCCCTTGTCCATATGACCTCAAATTTTGGCAGGAGGGCACCCTTAGCTATATCTAGGGCCTGTCCAAAAATGAGAATTTTAGGAGATACGTTGTCTATGTTTTTATATTTATTTAATAATACGATGGTAAATTAATTAGTTGGCCTAACTACCTCCAAACCCTCCCAAATTTTGGTGAGTGGTCCCTGGCCTCATGATATGGCTCTGTATAAATTTTCACCTAATTTGGATGTGTTTTGGATATGAAATAAGCTAACCCTAATTTTACCTTAATGAGGGGTTCTTAGGTAAAAAGTGCACCTTGAGGTTGAGTGGTTTAATCACCTCAACAAAGGTTGGTATTTTGACCACTGACTTGACATAACCTTAGACACCCTCATAGGGATTATGGGGGTGGTTTAGGGCAGTTTTGCCCAAGGATCCAAACTCAAACCCTAAGGAGGGGCTCTTGAGTGTTGTGAAGGGCATGGGGTCACATTCCCTTGTGTGATCTTGCAACTTGGTAGAAATGATGCTAGGGTAGCCAAATCCCTCTGATATGAATCTTAGAGGATTTGGAGATGGATAGACCTCTCAAATCCCTAACCCTAGTTTAGGGCATATCCACCTTTTGTGTAGAATAAGCCACCAAAACTTACTAAAAAGGTATGAAACTTAGGTAGCATTGATTTTAAGTTAGTTAGGACCTTTGGTGAATTTATTAGAATTTTATGAGTAATATTACAAGCACCCCCTTTGCTATACATGATGTGGCCCTAAATGGTATTTTATTTATTATGATCACACTATTCATTTTAGGCTCATGAAATTTGGGCAGGAGATGTTTTAAGTCAAAATGATTATTCCTGAATTTTGTTATAAATTTTAGTTGAACAACTTTATTACTTCCTCCCCAAATTTGAAAAGGTGCAATTATGGTCAATAAATTATTTAGAGCTATTTACTTGTTGGAAAATTGTGAAATTGGGTCTGTGATAATTTTAGGTCAATAACCACTTGGAGAAATTAATTCATGATTTTTAGATGATTATTTTGTGTACCTCCCATTATACACTCCATATAGTTTAGGTTGGTCTGCATTTAGTAAAATCGCAGAAATTGTGTTGGAATAAGAATTGGGGCCCACGAGTTGGGGTTAGATGTTTGCTAATTTGGATGAATGAAAAAGAGTTCGTCGTTGGAAGTTGGGGTGAGTAAGGGGTTGGAATGGCTAGTGTCCGGTGGTGCTCGAGATCAACGAAAGATCGTCTTTCCCGTGGGGAGGAAGTGTCTAATGCACTAGTATTAGATCCAATAAATAATTTAAGGGTTGGGAAATCGGGTAGCAACCAATAATAGTAAGTGCCTTACGAAAGGGAGCTTTTGGCATAATCCCATCGTAGTTCCTAGTGCCTTCGAGAGCCCTTCACAGGGTATACCTTGGGCAGTCCTGGGCTAACCTAAATAGTAGGTAAAACTGAAATGCAAGAGTAAGTAGAAGTAATCTAGGGTTGCACTCACACTCCCCAGAGTTATGGGAGTTTGGTTAGGCCACTCGGGCATTAGGCACGGTGGATTTAGAGATGGGCAAATTGGCCTGGCGAGCTTTGGCTCGGTTGCAGTTGGTGAAGGACGGGTTGGTCCGGGGAGATTTGGCTCGGTGGTTATACATAAAGGTTGCATGTCCATAAAGTAAAGGTGGTGGGTCTTCGGTATTGGTGAGTCGATGCACCGACGACAATACGTTGACTCGGCAAGTGTGGTTTAGCACTTGGCCAAGTAAAGCCCAGTGCGCCAGCCGGCAAGAGTACGCAGGAGCTCCGCTTAGTGCACCAGCATTGAGGCGTATGATAGGTCTGACTGGTAGTGCAATTACCGGTTTAGATGTGAGCGAGGCCCAACCCACCGCTTTCGTTTGCCACTACAAAGGTATCCTGGGAGGTTCGTATCCAGAAAGGGGGAACTAAAGGTCTGTGTACACAAAGTTGAGTGGGTGTGTTGCACTTGCATGTTCACAGCATGACATAATTGTATTTCATAGCATAACCATTGCATTCAACCCTGACACATATTGTATAAAGTGGTATGGGATGCTCTATACAATAGGCCCTGCAAAACGACCCCTTGGTTTATAAGTTCATGCGAGCGTACTTATAAGTTAAGGTTTATTTCAGAAATCTTTATATGTATGCTTTATAGAAAACCGACACCCTATCGTATAAATATGTATGTGACTCTTTATACGATAGGAGCCCTGCAAAAGATCCCTCGGCTTATGTGTCCTCGCATAAGTTAAGGTTATTTTTCCTGCTTAATTTCTCATGTTTTTATTACTGCCTTATATACTATTGGACTGCTAGTTAGTTCCTCCGCCATCTGATCATTTTGTCATACTCCACTTTCATGTACTCTCCTTTCCTCCTCCCCGCTCGGTGCCTAGGTGCCATATGGGAAGGGGCGGGGGATGATAGGACTTAGTCTTTTAGACTAACAGTTTTTGAACCACATCATTTTAGGGAACCGTGGAGCCTAGCATGGAGGAGCAGCCCCGGAGGTCAACGCGCTTGGAGATGGGGAAGTCTAGTACCGGTGTTCAGATGGCAGGGACTGTGAGTCCTGGCCCCTACTAGTTACATTAGTTTTGCTTCCGTGATGAGAGATTTGTAGTGAGGACATTGATGTACTGGGCATGAGCCCAAGATTTTGTATTTTTATTATATCTGTGGACACTCCCTTCGTGGAGATCATTTACGATTTTTGTGACTTCTGTGGACTTACTTTTGTTACTTTGCTACTGTTGAGATTGATTTGGCCGGCAGGATCATTGTTTTGTAGTGATGACCTTCCCGGAAGTGGAGGAGTCACTGCAAAATGACGGTTCTGGGCCTAAGACCCAGTGGTGTTAAAAAGAAAAAAAAGGGGTCTTACAGCCTGGGAGCTAACTTGAACATAACTGGGTTATGTGATGTGTGTAAACGATTTGGGACTCGGGGAGCTAACCCGCGCATATGGCTTAAATTGACGTTGTAGTGTGAGCAACGGATTAAGCGGAACCGTGCTCGGTCTATGTCGTTCGGTACAAGCGACTTAAAGCTACATGGGACTTGTCGTTGGCATAGATAGTAGGTCTCGGGTTTTCTATGGCTTAAATTAATGTGACATCATCCGGAAGGACATAAATGCTCACGAGATCTGCCGTCCAAGTGGCGGTGGTGTGACCACAATGTCTATTGCTTAAATTGACGTGACATTGTCCGGGTCCACCGAGAATGTGCCCTGAGTGTACGGGGTGTGTGGCCATGCGTGCCTACGCCTGTGATGAAGTGTTGTTTCATTACTGCTTGGTTATGCTAATAAAGTGCAAGGAAGGAGCATCGTCACCCCGAGTTCGGGGGCAGGTTCGTTATAATTTGGTCAGCATAGCTGATCGTTGCTTTTATTTGCCACCGTGCGGTTGTTTGTTGCTTGCAGGTGCTGCGGAGCCGAGCGGTAAATAGCAGGCTAAAGCCCAAGTTGCTGAGCTAGCCCTCGAAGGCCCAAATATTGAGTGTTTACTTGATTTATTCATGTGTGACCGGCCTGCGTGCCGAGGTTTGCAAAACATGTAATTTGAGTAAACAAATGTAAGGCCTTAAGGCTACTGTACTTGTGTATTGTACCTTCATTCCTGTTGGTTTGAGTAGTGGACATTCATGTCTGTGGCTGGGTTCTTTAATTTGTAAGATTTAAAATTGCTTCCGCTAGAATGACTCTGTGTAGGACGTTGGCTATTAGTTGGATGGTTTTCATTGAGTAACCACCCGGTCTGTCTATGGTATATGGCGTCGGGCCCCGACCGGACCTACTGCTATATATTATGTGATGAATAGGGGGTGTTACAATTTGGTATCAGACTACTGGTTTCGGTAAGGCTTAAAATGAATTCGTGGGCGGATTTGTTTTAAGGGTTGGTGAGCACTGTTGAAATTTGTGAAGTGGAAGTGGGTGACAGGACAGGCCGGGCGGCCTGGGCGGACAGCATTGGCGGACTAGGCGGACTGGGCGGACTGAGATGTGCGGCCTGGTGGAAGGTCTAGTGGAAAGCCGGTTGTTCTTCTGAGCGGTTTGCACGGGTTGAGTCCACGGACTATGCAACCTGGTGTCTGCGGATAGGGTGTTGCTGATTGTCTTGGCCAAGGAGCGGCCTGTGCGGATAAAGGCTTGCGGACTGGTGCATTGCTCAGTGGCCACGGGTGCAAGCTTGTGCTGTTAGGCGGGTTGGCTCATGTCCGCGGGAAGCTTGCGGACTGGTGTGTCCGCGGTAGGGGCTGTTGCGGACTGGGCTTGGAGCTTGGCTGAGGCCTTGTCGAGCTCTGGTGGCACAGCAGGCGATTTGCTGTGGAGGTCGATTGGCGGACTGTGTTTTGGAGTCCGGGGTTGGCTGCTGCGTTGGACAGAAGTGCGAGGAGCTCGCGAACTCTTGGCGGTCTGTGCTTGGGTGTTTGGCGGACGGGAGTTTGTGTCCGCCATGCTCGCATTAGCCCTTGATGGTTTTGGACTTGGTCACACTTTGTGCCAAGGCCATGGTGTCCGCAGTATCCGCCAAGTCCGCTGTGACCGGGCGGACTGTTGCTATCTGCCTTTGGTCGTGGATTGTGGCGGATTGAGGTGTGAGTCTTGCGGACTGCCTCGGGTTGGTGCGGACTGCCATTGAAGGGGGTTGCTGTCTTGCAGTGGTTGGAGCTTTGCGGGCTGATGCCTTGTCTGCATAGCTTGAGCGGACTGGAGAGGGTTCGCCAATGTTTGCCTTTCTCCTGGCGGTTTTCCTTGGTATCCGGCTAAGTCCATGCGGACTCGGCGGAAGGTGTGTTTGCTATCGCGCGGGCTGGGGTGGTGACGCTATCTCTTGGGCGGTGACCACACTCCTCACCTTGCCTATAAATAGGACCCCCCTGGCATAACCTAAATAAAAAGAGTGAACAGTAAGTTGGGTTGAGCGAAGTGCTGCGGTCTGTGTTTGTCAGTCCGCGCGGATTGTTTCAGGCTGACGGTTTGCTGTGTGCAGGTCGCGCGGGTAGCTTCAAGGAGCCAGGAGTTTGGCTGTGACTTCGGTCAAGTACTTGGAAGTGTGCGATCTCTGCGGACTCAGCAGGAGGTCGCTCTGCGGCTTGTCAGTTCTGTTACATCTTTGCCAGCTTCAATAACCTGTCCGCCGGCTTCAGGCGGGTAGGGGTGTTCCTCAGTTCAGGTTCAGCAGGAGGCGAATAACGGTGTGTCCGCGCGGCCTCGTGGCTTCGGCGTACTCCGTGTCTATTCGGCGGATTGCAGCATTGCTTGGGCGTGTTCAGCGGACTCGGCGACCTCGCGGTCTCGGCGGACTCGGTTGCTGTCCGCCCGGCTTGTTTTTTGGTGCTCTCTGTTTTCAGCTGTTATACTAGCGAAATCATGTCTCGCTATGTATGCCTCGCATTGTAAAGAAGTGAATGAATAATAGACCTGCTTGTGCTTCCATTGTTTGTTGGGATTTACCTTTGTACCTCTAGTCCTTGGTTTCCGCTGGTTCAACGTGCGAACTGGGTAGTTCCGAAGATATTAATTTGGCGTTTGGGCTATCTTGCTGATCACGTTGAGAAAATTTAACATGGTATCAGAGGGAGGTTTCTGAGGTTTCTGAGGTTTCTGAGGTTCAGCTGCGTGAGCGGAAGTCAGCCAGTGTTGTTACTCAGTGATTGAGTGGTGATTAACCTGTGTTGTTGCTCGAAGCTGCTGAAAGGATGCCAACAGGTGTTGCAATGGAAGGGAGCTTTGCAAGAGGTCTGGGCATTGAACTCTTAACGCCGACTAACTTCAAGAAGTGGAAGTCGTGCATGAAGAGTTATCTTCTTGGCGAGGAGCTGTGGGAAGTCGTCGGTGGTGACGACAGACAGGAAGTCACTGCTGCTTTCGGTACTGCTGAGCAGGTTAGGCTCTGGAGAAGAACAAATGCTAAGGCGGAGTTCATTCTGAAGAGAGTCGTGTCTCCGGAACTGTTTGATCACATCATTGGATGTGATTCAGCTGCTGATATTTGGACAACCATTGATGAGTTGTTCAATAGGAAGATTGTGGCGCGGCTGCAGTTCCTGGAGAATGAGTTGGCTAGGGCAACTCAGGGAGACCTTTCCATCTCCAAGTACTTCTTAAAGATGAAGAGCTTGTGTGCTGAGCTGTCGGCACTGGATCCTGATGAGCCTATCTCTGAGGCAAAGATGAAAATTCACATTATCCGCGGCTTGCAGAAGGAGTTTGTGGCCTTTGTCACATCTGTTCAAGGGTGGGCTACTCAGCCGTCGTTGCTGGAGCTGGAGAATCTGCTTGCCTCGCAGGAGAGCTTAGCAAGGCAGATGGCTGGAGTGAACCTGAATCAGGAAGGCAGCGAAGCTCTCTTCTCAGGCAAGAAGAAAGGATGGGAAGGGAAGAAGAAGAAGAAGGTGCAGGCTGCTATTGAGAAGGAGACTTCAACTTCATATCCGCCGGAGAGGAGCAATGCTCCTAAGGACTGGAAGAAGAATCTGAAGTGCTACCGGTGTCATCAGCGAGGGCACTTCAAGCGGGACTGCAAGGTCAAACTACAGCCTAGGCATGCTGCGGGAAAGGAGGAAGCTTGCTCGAGAAGTGAAGAAGCAGAATGGGGCGGAGCTTTCATGACGGGCACTTGTGTCCGGGCCTTGTCTGCCGAGGACTTCAACATCGAGTGGATCGTGGACTCCGGGTGTGGTCATCACCTCACCGGAGACAAATCAAAGTTCACCTCCATGCAGGCTTACTCAGGTAATGAAGCTATTATCACTGCTGATAATACTGTTTATGCAGTAGAGAAAGAGGGGGTCGTGTCTTTGGGTAGTGATCAGGGGCCACTCACGTAAAGGAGTGTGTATCACGTGTCGGGCATGAAGAAGAAGCTCTTCTCGGTGACCAATACGGTGGACGCTGGGTATCATGTTCTGTTTGGGCCAACAGACGTGAGGTTCCTTCGCAACGTATCAGCGGTGAAGGCTGATGTTGCTCATGTTGGGAGGAGGGTGAAGAACTTATTTGTTCTTTCCACCAGTGCTTATGTTGATAAAATGAGGGCCAATGATAGCGCTGCTATCTGGCATGAGAGGCTGGGGCATGTTGGCATGGACAAGCTGAAGGCAATGGCGAGTAGAAGTTTGGTGAGGGGGTTGCCAAAGTTGTCCTCCTTTGGTAATGGGCATGTTTGTGCGGGTTGTCAATACGGTAAGGTACATCGCCTTCCGTTTGATAAATCACAAACAAGGAGCAAGAAACCACTGGAGTGTATTCATGGCGACCTGATGGGACCAACGGTTACTGCCAGCCTTGGTGGAAGCAAATACATGCTTGTCTTGGTTGATGACTACTCAAGGTATACTTGGGTGTACTTCTTAAAGGAGAAGTCGGAAGCCTTCCGGTTGTTCGTGGAGTTCAAGGAGTTGGTAGAAGGCCGGCTTGGCTTGCGGATTAAGAAGCTTAGAACTGATAACGGGGGGGAGTTTGTCTCCTCCGAGTTTTCTAACTTCTGCAGGAAGCACGGGATCCAACGGGAGCTTACTTGTGCTCACACTCCACAATAAAATGGGGTAGCGGAGTAGAAGATCCGTCATTTGACGGAGACCTGCAAATTCTGGCTTCATGCGAAAGATATCCCAAGGTCCTTTTGGGCAGAGGGAATGTCTTGTGCTGCTTATGTTATCAACCGGATGCCACTCAGCCCTATCAACATGAAGACTCCTACTGAGCTGTTGCTGAAGGAGAAGCCGAGTGTTGGACACCTTAGGGTGTTCGGTTCAACTTGCTACGTGCATGTCCCGGATGCTTCACGGACAAAGCTGGATGCGAAGGCAAGGAAACTTGTCTTTGTTGGCTATGATGAGCGGAAGAAGGGATGGAAATGCATGGACCCTGTGATGAAGTAGTTCGTGGTGTCAAGAGACGTTGTCTTTGACGAGCTGACGTCATATGGAGGTGGCTCAGTGGAGCTAACCGGAAGTAGCAAGGTTGATGAAGCACTGGTGGAGGCTGCTGAAGGCTTGGAAGAGGAGCTTGCTGTTTCACCAGCAGCTCCTGTTGCTTCGAACTCCGAGGCTGAGCCTTCTGGCTCAGGAAGCAGGGGGAGCACTGCTCAATGCTTGCCCCAGGTAGGAGTGGAGCCCGAAGAAGCAACGGAAGCCGTGAGCAAGGAGCCGATTCTTCGGAGATCGAAGAGGGTGGTTAAGCCACCGGCTCGGTACTGTGATGGGAATGCAGTGAGCTTTGTCTCCTGCTTCTTTGCAGGTCCTCTGGATGAGCGAGAGCCTGCAAACTTCAACGAGGCCACTGGAGTGAAGGAGTGGGATGATGCCATGAAGGAAGAGATTGATGCTCTGAAGAAGAATGAAACCTGGGACCTTGTGCCCAAGGTTGATGGCGTTACTCCGGTTACTTGCAAGTGGGTGTATAAGTTGAAGAAGAAGGCTGATGGGAGCATTGATCGGTTCAAGGCTCGCCTGGTCGCTAGAGGATTCTCACAGCAGTATGGAGAAGACTATGAGGAGATATTTAGTCCAGTTGCGAAGATGACTTCTGTAAGAGTGGTGATCGCCTTAGCTGCTAGCAAGGGATGGAGGTTGTGGCAACTCGATGTGAAGAATGCCTTTCTTTACGGAGAAATTGACAAGGACATCTTCATGGATCAGCCGCTTGGTTTTGTCTCTGAAGAAGCATCCGGACTATGTCTTCAAACTCAGGAAGGCTCTCTATGGGCTGAAGCAAGCTCCTAGAGCATGGTATGGGAAGATTGCAGAGTATTTGCAATTATGTGGATACCTTGCTTCTAACTCGGATTCAAGCTTGTTCGTCAAGAAGAAGGGGGAGCTACGAGTCTTGGTCCTGCTGTATGTGGATGACATGATCATCACAGGGAACTCGGAGGGGGAAGTAGCAAGGCTCAGGGCTGAGCTTGCTATACGCTTCGAGATGAAAGACTTGGGAGAGTTGCATCACTTTCTTGGTCTGGAAGTGGAGAGGAAGGAGTGCGGGGTTCTCATTAGCCAAAAAGGTTATGCTGATCGCATTGTGAAGCGGTTTGGCATGGGCGAAGGGAAGAAGTGCTCTACTCCACTGGAATCTGGGCTAAAGCTTCGACGAGATGAGGGAAGGGTTCTTCATGATCCCTTGGTGTTCAGGGCTCTTGTTGGGAGCTTGATTTATCTGACGATTACAAGGCCGAATATCGCTTATGCTGTTGGCCGAGTAAGTCGGTATATGGCTGAACCAAGGCAATCTCATCTAGTGGCGGCGAAGGGAATTCTGAAGTATGTCAAGGCTTCTTCTGACATGGGACTCCTCTATAGAAGGGACGCGGAGGTTGCGTTGCTCGGGTACACAGATGCTGACTATGGCGGTGATTCGGATGATCGAAGGTCTACTTCAGGTTATGTGTTCACTTGCGGTTCAGCTAGCATCTCGTGGTGTAGCAAGAAGCAGGACTCGGTGTCGGTTTCAACCACGGAGGCGGAGTATAAGGCTTCGGCCTTGGCTGCTCGGGAAGCCGTTTGGTTGAGGAGGCTTATAGAGGATGTTCATGAAGAAGTGCAAGGGCCTACTTTACTCCGGGGTAACAATGAGAGTGCTCTCAAACTGGTTAACAATCCAGTGTGTCATGCCAGGACCAAGCATATAGAGATTGATCACCACTTCATCAGGGAGAAGGTGTTGGAGGGGTCTCTGCAGGTCGGGCATGTTCGGAGTGAGGATAATCTTGCTGACATCTTCACGAAGCCACTGTCGAAGGGGCCCTTTGAACGCTTGCGCAGCTTGCTGGGCTTGGTCACCACTTCCCACTTCAAGGGGGAGTGTTGAAATTTGTGAAGTGGAAGTGGGTGACAGGACAGGCCGGCCGGCCTGGGCGGACAGCATTGGCGGACTAGGCGGACTGGGCGGACTGAGATGTGCGGCCTGGTGGAAGGTCTAGTGGAAAGCCGGTTGTTCTTCTGAGCGGTTTGCACGGGTTGAGTCCGCGGACTATGCGACCTGGTGTCTGCGGATAGGGTGTTGCTGATTGGCTTTGCCAAGGAGCGGCCTGTGCGGATAAAGGCTTGCGGACTGGTGCATTGCTCAGTGGCCGCAGGTGCAAGCTTGTGTTGTTAGGCGGGTTGGCTCATGTCCGCGGGAAGCTTGCGGACTGGTGTGTCCGCGGTAGGGGCTGTTGCGGACTGGGCTTGGAGCTTGGCTGAGGCCTTGTCGAGCTCTGGTGGCACAGTAGGCGATTTGCTGTGGAGGTCGATTGGCGGACTATGTTTTGGAGTCTGGGGTTGGCTGCTGCATTGGACAGAAGTGCGAGGAGCTCGCGGACTCTTGGTGGTCTGTGCTTGGGTGTTTGGCGGACGGGAGTTTGTGTCCGCCATGCTCGCATTAGCCCTTGATGGTTTTGGACTTGGTCACACTTTGTGCCACGGCCATGGTGTCCGCGGTATCCGCCAAGTCCGTTGTGACCGGGCGGACTATTGCTATCTGCCTTTGGTCGTGGATTGTGGCGGATTGAGGTGTGAGTCTTGCGGACTGCCTCGGGTTGGTGCGGACTGCCATTGAAGGGGGTTGCTGTCTTGCAGTGGTTTGAGCTTTGCGGGCTGATGCCTTGTTCGCATAGCTTGAGCGGACTGGAGAGGGTTCGCCAATGTTTGCCTTTCTCCTGGCGGTTTTCCTTGGTATCCGGCTAAGTCCATGCGGACTCGGCGGACGGTGTTTTTGCTATCGCGCGGGTTGGGGTGGTGACGCTATCTCTTGGGCGGTGACCACACTCCTCACCTTGCCTATAAATAGGACCCCCCTGGCATAACCTAAATAACAAGAGTGAACAGTAAGTTGGGTTGAGCGAAGTGCTGCGGTCTGTGTTTGTCAGTCCGCGCGGATTGTTTCAGGCTGACGGTCTGTGTGCAGGTCGCGCGGGTGCTTCAAGGAGCCAGGAGTTTGGCTGTGACTTCGGTCAAGTACTTGGAAGTTTCTCTGCGGACTCAGCAGGAGGTCGCTCTGCGGCTTGTCAGTTCTCATCTTTGCCATCTTCAATAACCTGTCCGCCGGCGTCAGGCTAGTGTTCCTCAGTTCAGGTTCAGCAGGAGGCGAATAACGTGTGTCCGCGTGGCCTAGCGGCTTCGGCGGACTTCGTGTCTATTCGGCAGATTGCAGCATTGCTTGGGCGTGTTCAGCGGACTCGGCGACCTCGGCGACCTCGCGGTCTCGGCGATCGGGTGTTGTCCGCCCGGCTTGTTTTTTGGTGCTTTCTGTTTTCAGCTGTTATACTAGCGAAATCATGTCTCGCTATGTATGCCTCGCATTGTAAAGAAGTGAATGAATAATAGACCTGCTTGTGCTTCCATTGTTTGTTGGGATTTACCTTTGTACCTCTAGTCCTTGGTTTCCGCTGGTTCAACGTGCGAACTGGGTAGTTCCGAAGATATTAATTTGGCGTTTGGGCTATCTTGCTGACCACGTTGAGAAAATTTAACAAGCACATGTGTGCGAGTCATCGTTATGACATCAAAAGAACCCATGAATGTCCACTTTGGAATGAAAATACACGTGTTTGAGGAACCTGTGTGTTCCTATAATTGCATTTTGCAATTTTGTTTGGTCGTTTAACGAGGTTTTGTATAACTATAGGTGACCAGAAGCGGTGTAGGGCCATCAGAACGTCCAGTTTCTGAGGCTAGTAGTGCACCAAATGATGCTCCTGCAACACCTCCCTCGGCTGAAACCATACGATTGGTTGTCAAAGCAGTGTTTGCCTTGATCAATGCACAACCAGCAAGGCAAATGCAGCAACCCGCTTATACGATGGAGCAGGTACCGCTTCAAAGGGATGAACCGAGAAGAGTGGAGCAGGTAGTGGTGGAGCCTTTGGTGCCGAGGAGAGCAACTGATAGGCAGCTCAAGCACGTTATGAGCTTTAATCCTCTTGTGTTCTCAGGGTTGGGAACCCCATCTCAAGCCGAATACTGGCTCTCCCAAGTGAAGAGAGTCCTGACAGCTACTGAAATGGAGGAGTGGCAGATAACCACTATAGCTACATTCCTGTTGGACGGGGATGCGAGGCTGTGGTGGGAAGGTTTAGAGCTGCATCTCTTGAGAGGAAGGCAACTTACATACATCTCGATGGAAGAGTTCTCGAGACTATTCTTGGCAAGGTACATCCCTTCGATACAGAGGATAGCATTGGAGAATGAGTTCCAGCGGCTGGTGAAAGAAGAGAGTAGCGTGGATGAGTATCTCCACGAGTTTACTCGGTTGGGTCGGTATGCTAGCTCTACGTTCGCAGATGAGGACCGTAAGACCAACCATTTCTATGAATTTCTAAGAGATGACTTAAGGTTACTTCTCTCGGGGCCGATGACGCAGGGCTTCTTGACCCTGGTCAACACGGCCCGGTCTTTGGAGAAAGACTTGAAGAATGTGAAAGCAAAGAAAAGCTCTGGTGATAAGAAGACTGAGTTCAAGGTGCCGACTACCTCAAAGTCTAGGTACTGTAAGTTCTTTAAGAAGGCTAGGACTTCGGGTCCAGCTCCTTCTTCCGGTGCTTCTGGGGCGACTATTGGTCGAACCCTGGGTGCATGCTTTACTTGTGGAAAGTCGGGGCACTTTGCCTGTGACTGCTGGAGTGGACATCCCAAGTCTGGGAGGAAGCCGGGAGCAACTTATAAAGAGAAGGTCAAGGCGGTAGAGTCAACCGCGTCCCATTATGCTCCGACTCAACCAAGAGTTTATAATCTTGGCCAACAGGAGGCCATTAAGCAAGCGGATGTGGTGACAGGTATGGTTTAAATTTATAGCAAGTCAATTTTTAAATACTTGTTATGTGTAACGCCCAGAAACTCAACAGAGCAACGGGAGGCGGTTTGGGCCAAATCTGGTATTTGGCAGGGGGCACACGGCCTGGGACACGGGCATGTCCCAGGGCGTCTCAGGCTCGAGTTGACGATTTGGCCGCGAGGTCGACGAAAGTTGGAGTCGATGATCGTCGAGCAGTGAACACGGCCTGAGACAGGGGCGTGTCTCAGGGCGTGTCGAGCCCGTATCGACGATCGGCCCGGGGAGTCGACATTTTCGCTCGACGATGTGTCGAGATAGGGAACACGGCCTAGGACACGGGCGTGTCCAATGCCTTGTCGGGTGGTCAACGAACTTCGCTCGACGAAGTGTCGAGACAGTGAACATGACCTGGAGCCCAGGCATGTTCGTATTTGACACGGGCGTGTCAAATAGGACACGGGCGTGTCCAAGACCCGTGTGAGTCTCGGGTTGTTTTCGGGGTTGTGTCGATGGGGGCACACGGCTAACCACACGACCGTGTTAGTTGTAACACGAGCATGTCAGGTTAAACACGGGCATGTCGGGACCCATGTAATTTTCATAACGTGTTGATTTTCACGGCGAATGAGGGACACGGACCTGGACACGGGCGTGTCGCAGGCCGTGTTCGGCCAAGGTTTTACTTTTCAGCTACAAATCGTAGACATTCGTTTCCTTATTTTGGGATCCGACAGTTGGGGGTTGTTCCTACTGGGATATACCCATGATTGGGCCTTTGAAACCCTCATTTCACTTTAGTGGTTCTCTTTCTAAGTCTAGAGAGAGGGGAGAGAAAAGGAAAAGAAGAAGCCTAGATCCGATCACCGGCGGAGCTTCGGAGCTCCAAATCGCAAAACGACTTCGGATCTACGGAGGTAAGGAGAGTGCGGTGCTTTTCATCCGCTTACATTTCCATGGCACCAAGGAAGAACGCTAGGGTAACGATTTTCTACTTGAGCATGTGAAGCTCTACTTCTTTTTCATAGGGAAGCCCGCTCTCGCGAGTTTGCGGTGAGTTTGAGGCGTTCCTTCGGGTAGACATGAATAGTCCCTGTTGTGTACATGTATAGTCCGTAATTGAGAACATATAGGCATGATGTGTGAAGCCTACCTAGACAAGTTGGTCTGGATAGGCGATGTTGCATTGCATAAGTGGCCGGAGAAGACTCCGTGCGAATGTTTGTTTTTCGAGTTTTCTACGAGGTAGATTGCAACAGGGAGCCTTGGGGATTAACTCCAAGGTACACTCGGAAAACTGGGCGGACGCGTGGTTCTGCCATCATGTGGGCCTGGGAGCCAACTTGAACATAACTGGGTTATGTGATGTTTGTAAATGATTTAGGACTCGGGAGAGTTTGACCCGCGCATATGTTTTAAATTAACGTTGCGGTGTGAGAAACGGGTCAGGTGGAACTGTACCCGCTCTATGTCGTTCGGTTAAAGAGACCTAAAGTGACTTGGCACTTACCATTGGCATAGATGGAGGGTCTTAGGCAGTGGCCAGAAAGACCAAATTCTCACGAGAGATTACCGTCCCGGGGACGGTGGTGAGTCGGCGGGCTTAGACCGTGATTATCGTGAATGTACCCTGAGAGCACGGGGCGTGTGGCCGTGCATGCCAATGCCTGTGATACAATGTATTTACATACTGCTTGGTTGTGCAAATAAAGTGCAGGGAAGGAGCATCGCCACCCCGAGTTGGGGGCGCGATCGTTATAATTTGGTCAGCATGGCTGACCGTTGCTTTGGTTTGCCACCGTTGCGGTGGATTGTGCTTGCAGGTGCTACGGAGTCGTGCGGTAAATAGCGGGCTAAAGCGCAAGTTGCTGAGCCGGCCCTTGAAGGCCTAATTTTTGAGTGTTTTCTTTTATTCATGTATGGCCGGCCTGCGTGCCGAGGTGTGAAAAACATGTAATATAAGGAGAACAATTGTAAGGCCTTAAGGCAAATACTTGTGTATTTGTACTTCATTCCTTTTGGCGTATTAGTGGATATTCATGCTAGTGTTGTGTTCTTTTTTTAATGCAAGAATTTTAAATTGCTTCCGCTAGAATGGTCTGTGTAGGACGTTGGATTGGTTGGATGGTTTCCATTGAGTAACCACCCGGTCTATCTGTGGTATATGGCGTCGGGCCCCGGCCGGACCTACTGTTATATGCTATGCGACGGATAGGGGGTGTTACAATTTGGTATCAGACTACTGGTTTCGATCAGGCTTAAAATGAATTCGAGGACGAATTCTTTTAAGGGGTGGTGAGCACATGTGTGTGCGTCATCGTTATAACAGCAAAAGAACCCATGAATGTCCTCTTAGGAATGAAAAATACACGTGTTTGAGGAATCTGCGTGTTCCTATAATTACGTTTTGCAATTTTGTTTGGTCTCTTACCGGTGTTTCCTACCACTATAGGTGACCAGAAGCGGTGCTGGGTCGTCGGAACGCCGAGTTTCTGAGGCTAGTAGTACACCAAATGATGCTCCTGCAACACCTCCATCGGCTGAGACCATACGATTGGTGGACGAAGCAGTGTTTGCCATGATCAATGCGCAGCCTGCAAGGCAAATACAGCAGCACGCTCCTGCGATGGAGCAGGTACCTCTTTTAGAGGTTGAGCTGATAAGAGTGGAGCAGGTAGTAGTGGAGCTTTTGGTGCCAAGGAGGGCAACCGAGAGACAGCTCAAACATGTCATGAGCTTTAATCCTCCGGTATTCTCGGGTTGGGAACCCCATCTAATGCTAAAGACTGGCTCTCCCGTGTGAAGAGAGTCTTGACAGCGACGGAGACGAAGGAGTGCAGATGACCACTATAGCTACATTCCTGTTGGAAGGAGACGCTAGGCTGTGGTGGGAGGGTTTGGAGCTGCATCTATTGAGAGGAAGACAACTTACAGACGTCTTGATGGAGGAGTTCTCGAGACTGTTCTTGGCTAGGTACCTCCCTTCGACTCAGAGGATAGCTTTGGAGAATGAGTTCCAGAGGTTGGTACAAGGAGAGAGTAGTGTGGATGAGTATCTCCACGAGTTTACAAGGTTGGGTCGGTATGCTAGCTCTACCATCGTGGATGAGGAGCGTAAGACCAACCATTTCTACGAAGGTCTAAGAGATGACTTGAGGCTACTACTCTCGGGGCCGATGAGGCAGTGTTTCTTGACCTTGGTCAACACGGCCCGGTCCTTGGAGAAGGACATTAAGAATGTCCAAGCGAAGAAAATCCTTGGTGATAAGAAGTCTGGGTTCAAGGTGCCGACTACTTCAAAGTCCGGCTATCAAAGGTTCTTTAAGAAGGCTAGGACTTCGGGTCCAGCTCCTTCTTCCGGTGCTTCTAGGGCGACTACGGGTCGGACCCCGGGTGCATGTTTCACTTGTGGGAAGCCGGGACACTTTGCCCGTGACTGTTGGAGCGGACGTCCCAAGTCCGAGAGGAAGTCAGGAGCAACTTATGAAGAGAAGGGCAAGGCGGTGGAGTCAACTGCATCCCATTATGCTCCGGCTCAACCAAGGGTTTATAATCTTGGCCAACAGGAGGCCATCAAACAAGCGGATGTGGTGACAGGTACGGTTTAATTTGTATCAAGTTAAGTTTCTTTAAATACTTGTTATACGTATGTTACCTTACCACTGCTTGTTTAGTATTTGTTTTGATTTGTGAGTTTCCGGCGAGAGCACTCTTTGATACAGGTGCTTCACACTCCTTCTTGTCCGAAGGATACATATCGCGCATCGGATTACCTTCTACGATGGTGAAGGACAAGTTGGATGTTTTGTTACCGAATGGGTGTTCGATGCGCGCGGATAAAGTCTGCGGTGTTAAGATTCGCATTGGGAGTCAAGAGTTCGATCTGCAAGCGTCATTACTGCCGTTGGCGGAGTTCGACGTTATATTTGGCATGGACTAGCTCTCGGAGTAGCAAGCCTATATTTATTGCAGTCGCAAGGAAGTCAAGTTGGGAGCAAGTCATGAGATGACTTTTACGGGCTTGAAAGGGTCGAGCAAGACGTTAATGTCTGCTCTTCAGGTGGTGAAGGTGGTTCGTGCTGGTGCAGAGCTGTTCTTTACACTTGTGGAGGTTGCAAAGTCAAAGCCTACGTTGGATAGTATTTCATTGGTAGCTGAGTACCCTGATGTGTTCCCCGCAGATCTTCCTGGAGCCTCGCCCCAACGGGAGATAGATTTCATTATTGAGCTAGTGCCAGGTGCGAAGCCTGTGTCACGATCTCCGTATCGGCTACCGCCCAAGGAAATGGCGGAGCTGAAAGTGCAACTTCAAGAGTTGTTGGAGCAAGGGTTTGTGCGTTCAAGTTCGTCGCCTTGGAGCGCACCGGTCGTCTTTGTAAAGAAGAAAGACGGGAGCTTGAGACTCTGTATTGATTATTGGGAGTTAAACAAGCTAACGAAAAAGAACAAGTACCCAATCCCAAGGATCGATTATCTTTTTGATCAGTTGGTCGGGTCGACGGTGTACTCTAAGTTGGATCTCAAGTCTGTTACTATCAGCTGAGGATAAGGGAGAGTGATATCCCTAAGACAGCGTTCAGTACAAGATACGGGCATTACAAGTTTACGGTCATGCCGTTTGGGCTCACGAATGCGCCGTCAGTGTTCATGGATTTGATGAACAGGACCTTCAGGGAGTAGTTGGACCATTTTGTGATCGTCTTCATCGACGATATTTTGGTGTACTCGCAGAGTGAGGAAGATCACTTCAGGCATCTTCATTTGGTTTTGGAGATGCTAAGGAGGAATCAATTGTACGCCAAGTTCTCGAAGTGTGAGTTTTGGTTGTCCTCAGTGGCGTTCCTCGGTCATATAGTGAGTGGGGAAGGTATTACAGTGGATCCGGCGAAGATTGTTGCGATACGAGAGTGGCCTGAGGTTTCTACGGTAGCGGAAGTCCGGAGATTTCTGGGGCTTGCCGGCTATTATAGGCGCTTCGTAGAGAGCTTCTCGCGGATAGCGTTACCTCTCACTACTTTGACGAGGAAGGAGCAGAAGTTTGTTTGGACGTCGGAGTGCGCTCGAGCTTTTGAGGAGTTGAAATGTCAGTTGACCACGGTGCCTGTGTTGAGTTCGCCAAGTGGGATCGAAGGTTATGAGATTTATAGCGATGCTTCGGGAAGTGGTTTGGGTTGTGTGTTGTTACAACATGGAAGTGTTATATCATATGGCTCGAGACAGCTGAAGGTGCACGGGAGGAACTATCCGGTCCATGACTTGGAGTTAGCGGCCATGATTTTTGCCTTGAAGCTGTGGAGACATTATTTGTACGGTGTGAAGATTGATATCTACACCGACCACAAGAGCATGAAGTATTTGATTGATCAGAATGATCTGAACATGCGACAGCGTAGATGGATGGAGTTCCTGGGGGACTATACATTCAAGATCCATTACGTGCCTGGTAAGGGCAATGCAGTGGCGGACGCGTTTAGTTGTCGGACCCCAGCTAAAGCCAATTGGCTGTCGATCCATGATGAGCGGTTGGTTCGGGAGTTGGAGGCGTTGAAGATCTTTTGTGTTGATAAGCAATCAAGTGCTGAAGCAGTATTGAATTGGACTGAAGTCCAATATGACCTGGCTGATCGGATTCGGCAGGCGTTGGATATGGATGTCCACATGAAGCAACTCATGATAGAGGCTCTAGATGAGTCAAATTCCCAATTCGTTGAGGAGGACGGATTACTTTGGAAAGACGGTCGTCTGTGCGTCCCAAGCGTGGGCAATTTGCGGTTGGAATTATTGTACGAGGCGCATCATACCAAATACTCAATTAACCCGGGCAGCACGAAGATGTACCGCGATGTTAAGAAATTGTTCTGGTGGCCAGGTCTGAAAAAGGATGTGGCACTCTACGTGGCGAAGTGTCAAACTTGCGCCTTGGTGAAGGCGGAATGCCAAAAGCCGGGAGGATTCTTGAAATCCTTGTCTATTTCGGAGTGGAAGTTCGATGACATTACTATGGACTTTGTGGACGGGTTGCCAAGGTCGCAAAAGGGGAATGACGCCATTTGGGTGGTCGTAGATCGTCTAACGAAGGTGTCGCATTTCATTCCGCATAGGAAGGATGATCGGTTGAGAAATTGGCAAAACTATATGTGGATAATATTGTACGGCTTCATGGTGTGCCCCGCAGCATCGTGAGTGACCGAGATGGGTGGTTCACATCCAATGATTGGAGGCTGGTGCAGCAGATGTTGGGAACAAAGCTGAGTTTTAGCACAACCTTTCATCCGCAAACGGATGGGCAGACCGAGAGGGTCAATAGGACAATGGAAGACATGCGTCGCATGTGTGTCCTGGACTTTGGAAAGCAATGGGAAAATCACCTATACTTGGTGGAATTCGCTTACAACAATAGCTACCAGGTGAGCATTCAAATGGCGCCCTACGAGGCCCTTTATGGTAGAAAATATCGCACGCCATTTTCTTTGTTGGAAACGGGTGAATCAAATTTGTATAGGCGATTAGAGGTGGAGGATGCTACTTCTTTGGTGAGAACCATTCAGGAGAAGTTGATAATCTCTCTGAACCGCCATGCTAAGTACTATAATTCCAAGCACAGGAATGTGGAGTTCGCTGTTGGCGATTGGGTGTACTTCAAGATCAAGCTGTTCAAGGGTGTCTCACGGCTGCGGCGCTTGAAGAAGCTAAACTCGAGGTACCTTGGACTGTTTGAGGTTCTGGAGCGGATTGGTGAAGCAGCGTACCGGTTGAAGCTGTCTGTGGAGCTTAGTGGTCTACATGATGTATTCCATATATCGGTGCTACGGAAGGCGGTGCAAGAGCCTATGCAAGTGATCGCGGTCGATCAAGTGCCGGTTGGTAATGGGTTGACGACGAAGGTCAAGCCCGTACGTATTGAAGACTCGGAAGTCAAGCGGCTATGCAATAAAGAGATCAGGATGGTCAAGGTCCGTTGGGATAATTGCGATCGAGAGGAGCTCTCTTGGGAGCGAGAGCAGTCTATGCTTGAGGAGTACCCGGAGTGGTTTCACTCAGGTACCATTTAAGTTTTATGTTTCTTTCCTTTATAAAATTTCGAGGACGAAATTCTTTTAAGAGGGGGAGAGTTGTAACGCCCCGAAACTCAAAAGAGCGATGGGAGGCGATTTGGGCCAAATCTGGTATTTGGCAGGGGGCACACGGCCTGGGACACGTGAGTGTCCCAGGGCGTGTCAGGGTTGAGTCGATGATTTGGCCGCGAGGTCGATGAAAGTTGTTGTCGAAGATCGTCGAGCAGCGAACACGGCCTGAGAAACGGGCGTGTCTCAGGGCGTGTCGAGCCCGTTTCGACGATCGGCCCGGGAAGTCGACATTTTCGCTCGACGATGTGTCGAGACAAGGAACACGGCCTAGGACACGGGCGTATCCAAGGCCGTGTCGGGTGGTCGACGAACTTCGCTCGACGAAGTGTCGAGACAGTGAACACGGCCTGGAGCCCAGGCGTGTTCGGATATGACACGGGCGTGTCAAATAGGACACGGGCGTGTCCAAGACACGTGTGAGTCTCGGGTTGTTTTCTGGGCTGTGTCGATGGGGGCACATGGATAACCACACGGTCGTGTCAGTTGGAACACGGGCGTGTCAGGTTAAACATGGGCGTGTCGGGACCCGTGTAATTTTCGTAACGTGTTGATTTTGACGGCGAATGAGGGACATGGCCCTGGACACGGGCGTGTAGCAGGCCGTGTTCGGCCCAGGTTTTACTTTTCAGCTACGAATCGTAGCCATTCGTTTCCTTATTTTGGGATCCGACGTTTGGGGGTTGTTCCTACTGGGATATACCCATGATTGGTCCTTTGAAACCCTCATTTTACTTGAGTGGTTCTCTTTCTAAGTTTAGAGAGAGGGGAGTGCAAAGGAAGAAGAAGAAGCCTAGATCTGGTCACCGGCGGAGCTTCGGAGCTCCAAATCGCCAACTGACTTCGGATCTACGGAGGCAAGGAGCGTGCGGTGCTTTTCATCCACTTACATTTCCATGGCGCCAAGGAAGAACGCTAGGGTAATGATTCTCTACTTGAGCATGTGAAGCTCTACTTCTTTTACATAGGGAAGCCCGCTGTCGCGAGTTTGCGGTGAGTTTGAGGCGTTCCTTCGGGTAGACATGAATAGTCCTCGTTGTGTACATGTAGAGTCCATAATCGAGAACGGATATAGGCATGATGTGTGAAGCCTACCCAGACAAGTTGGTCTGGATCGGCGATGTTGCATTGCATAAGTGGTCGGAGAAGACTCCGTGCGAATGTTTGTTTTTCGGGTTTTCTACGAGGTAGATTGCAACAGGGAGCCATGGGAATTAACTCCAAGGTGCACCCGGAAAACAGGGCGGACGCGTGGTTCTGCCATCATGTGGGCCTGGGAGCCAACTTGAACATAACTGGGTTATGTGATGTTTGTAAATGATTTGGGACTTTGGAGAGTTTGACCCGAGCATATGTTTTAAATTAACGTTGCGGTGTGAGCAACGGGTCAGGCAGAACCGTACCCGCTCTATGTCGTTCGGTTAAAGAGACCTAAAGTGACTTGGCACTTACCGTTGGCATAGATGGAGGGTCTTAGGTAGTGGCCAGAAATACCAAATGCTCACGAGAGATTGCTGTCCCGTGGACGATGGTGAGTCGGCGGGCTTAGACCGTGATCACTGAGAATATGCCCTGAGAGCATGGGGCATGTGGTCGTGCGTGCCAATGCCTGTGATGCAATGTATTTATATACTACTTGGTTGTGCTAATAAAGTGCAGGGAAGTAGCATCGTCGCCCCGAGTTGTGGGCGGTATTGTTATAATTTGGTCAGCATGGCTTACCGTTGCTTTGGCTTGCCACCGTTGCGGTGGATTGTGCTTGCAGGTGCTGCGGAGCCGAGCGGTAAATAGCGGGCTAAAGCCCAAGTTGCTGAGCCGGCCCTTGAAGGCCTAATTTTTGAGTGTTTTCTTTTATTCATATATGGCCGGCATGCGTGCCGAGGTTTGGAAAACATGTAATATGAGGAGAACAATTATAATGCCTTAAGGCCAATACTTGTGTATTTGTACTTCATTCCTTTTGGCGTATTAGTGGACATTCATGCTAGTATTGGGTTCTTTTTTTAATGCAACAATTTTAAATTGCTTCCGCTAGAATGCTCTATGTACGACGTTGGATTGGTTGGATGGTTTCCATTGAGTAACCACCTCGTCTGTCTGTGGTATATGGCATCGGGCCCGGCCGGACCTACTGCTATATGCTATGCGATGGATAGGGGGTGTTACATTATGCATGTGTTACCTTACCACTGCTTGTTTAGGATTTGTTTTGATTTGTGAGAATCCGGCGAGAGCACTCTTTGATATGGGAGCTTCACACTCCTTTCTGTCAGAAGGATTCATATCGCGCATCGAAGTACCTTCTTCGATGGCGAAGGACAAACTGGATGTGTTGTTGCCCAATGGGTGTTCGATGCGTGCGGATAGAATCTGTGGCATTAAGATTCGTATTGGAAGTCAAGAGTTCGAGTTGCAAGCGGCGTTACTGCCGTTGGTGGAGTTCGACGTGATATTTGGCATGGACTGGCTCTCGGAGCAGTAGGCCTATATTGATTGCGGTCACAAGGAAGTCAAGTTGGGAACAGGTCCTGAGACGACTTTTACGGGATTGAAGGGGTCGAGCAAGACATTGATGTCTGCCCTTCAGGTGGTGAAGGCGGTTCGTGCTGGTGTAGAGCTATTCTTTATGCTAGTGGAGGTTGCAATGCCTAAGCCTATGTTGGACAGTATTTCAGTGGTATCGGAGTACCCTGATGTGTTGCCTAGTGATCTTCCTGGAGCCCCGCCTCAACGGGAGTCTGATTTCACGATTGAGCTAGTGCCAGGTGCGAAACTTGTGTCACGATCTCCGTATCGGCTAGCGCCTAAGGAAATGGTGGAGCTGAAGGTTCAACTGTAAGAGTTATTCGAGCAAGGATATGTGCGTCCAAGTTCGTTTCCTTGGAGCGCACCGGTCCTTTTTGTGAAGAAGAAGGACAGAAGCTTGAGACTTTGTATTGATTACCGAGAACTGAACTAGCTAACGGAGAAGAATAAGTACCCGATCCCGAGGATTGATGATCTTTTTGATCAGTTAGTCGGGACGACGGTGTACTCAAAATTGGATCTTAAGTCTGGTTACTACTAGCTGAGAATAAGGGAGAGTGATATCCCTAAGAGAGTGTTCAGTACGAGATACGGGCATTACGAGTTTATAGTCATGCCTTTTGGGCTGACTAATGCGCCGTCGGTGTTCATGGATTTAATGAACAGGACTTTCAGGGAGTACTTGGACCATTTTGTGATCGTCTTCATCGACGACATATTGGTGTACTCGCAGTGTGAGAAGGATCACTTCAAGCATCTTCATTTGGTATTGGAGATGCTGAGGAGGAATCAACTGTACGCTAAGTTCTCCAAATGCAAGTTTTGGTTGTCCTCAGTGGCGTTCCTTGGTCATATAGTGAGTGGAGAGGGCATTGCAGTGTATCCGACAAAGATTGTTGTGATACGAGAGTGGCTTGTGCTTTCTACGGTAGTAGTAGTCCGGAGTTTTCTGGGGCTTGCCGGCTACTAAAGTCGCTTCGTGAAGAACTTCTCGCGGATAGCATTACCCCTCACTACTTTGACGAGGAAGGAACAGAAGTTTGTTTGGACGCCGGAGTGCATACGAGCTTTTGAGGAGTTCAAGTGTCGGTTGACCACGGTGCCTGTGCTGAGTTCGCCGAGTGGGACCGAAGGTTTTGAAATCTATGGCGATGCTTCGGGCAGTGGCTTGGGTTATCTGCTACTGCGGCACGAAAGTGTTATAGCGTATGGCTCGCGACAGCTAAAAGTGCACGAGAGGAATTATCTGGTCCATGACTTGGAGTTAGCGGCAGTGATTTTTGCCTTGAAGCTATGGAGACATTACTTGTATGGGGTAAAGGTCGATATCTATACCGACCACAAGAGCCTGAAGTATTTGTTGGATCAAAGAGATCTGAACATGAGGCTGCATAGACGGATGGAGTTCTTGGGGGACTATACTTTCAAGATCCATTACGTGCCTAAGAAAGGCAATGAGGTTACGGACGCGTTGAGCCACAGGGCCCCAGCTCAAGCCAATTGGTTGTCGGTCCATGACGAGCGGTTGGTTCGGGAGTTGGAGGCGTTGGAGATCTCTTGCGTAGACAAGCAGTCGAGTGCTGAAGCACTCTTGAACTAGACTGAAGTTCAGTATGACCTGGCTGATCGGATTCAGCAAGCTTTGGATGTGGATAGCAGCATGAAGCAACTCATGATAGAGGCTTTGGATGGGTCAAATTCCCAATATGAGGTTGTAGATGGATTGCTTTGGAAAGACGGTCATCTGTGCGTCCCAAATGTGGGCATTTTGCGGGTGGAATTATTGTACGAGGCGCATCATACCAAGTACACGATTCACCTGGAGAGCACGAAGATATACCACGATGTGAATAAATTGTTCTGGTGGCCAGGACTGAAGAAGGATGTGGCACTTTACATGGCTAAGTGTCAAACATGCGCCTTGGTGAAGGCGGAGTTCCAAAAGCCGGGAGGATTCTTGAAGTCCTTGCCTATTCCGGAGTGGAAGTTCGACGACATTACTTTGGATTTTGTGCACGGGTTGCCAAGATTGCAGAAGGGGAATGACGCCATTATGGTGGTCGTAGATCGTCTAATGAAAGTGTCGCACTTCATTCCGCATAGGAAGGATTATCCCGTGGAGAAACTGGCAAAGATGTATGTGGATAATATTATGCAGCTTCATGCTGTGCCCCGCAGCATCGTGAGTGACCAAGATGGGCGGTTCACGTCCAATGATTGGAGGCTGGTGCAGCAGATGTTGGGAACAAAGCTGAGTTTCAACACAGCCTATCATCCGCAGACGGATGGGCAGACCGAGAGGGTCAATAGGATAATGGAAGACATGCTTCGCATGTGTTTCCTGGACTTCAGGAAGCAGTGGGAAGATCACCTATACTTGGTGGAGTTCGCGTACAACAATATCTACCAAGCGAGCATACAAATGGCGCCCTTCGAGGCACTTTTATGGTAGAAGATGTCGCACGTCATTGTCTTGGTTGGAAACGGGTGAGTCAAAGTTGTACAAGCACGATGAGGTGGAAGATGCTACGTCATTGGTTCAAACGATTCGAGAGAGGTTGTTAATCGCTCAGGACCGCCAGGCTAAGTACTATAATGCCAAGTACAGGAACGTGGAGTTCGCTGTTGGCGACTGGGTATACTTGAATATCAAGCCGTTCAAGGGTATCTTGCGGGTGCGGCACTTGAAGAAGCTTAGCCCGAGGTACCTTGGAGCATTTGAGGTTCTGGAGCGGATTGGCGAAGCAGCGTATCGGTTGAAGCTATCAGTGGAGCTTAGTAGTCTACACAATATATTCCATATATCGTTGCTATGGAAGGTGGTGCAAGAGCCTTCGCATGTGATTGCAGTGGATCAAGTGCCAGTGGATAATGGGATGACGACGAAGGTCAAGCCCGTTCGTATTGAGGACTCGGAAGACAAGCGGCTACGCAACAAAGAGATCAGGATGGTCTAAGTCTGTTGGGATAATTGCGGTCGGGAGGAGCTCTCTTGGGAACGCGAGCAAACCATGCTTGAGGAGTACACAGAGTTATTCCACTCAGGTACCGTTTAAGTTTTGTGTTTATCTTTCCTTTATGTAATTTTGGGGACGAAATTCTTTTAAGAGGGAGAGAGTTGTAACACCCCGAAACTCCAAAGAGCTACGGGAGGCATTTTGAGCCAAGTTTGGAATTTGGTAGGGGGAACACGGCCTGGGACACGGGTGTGTCCCAGGGGCGTGTCGTGCTCGGGTCGATGATCTGGCTGAGAGGTCGACAAATTTTGGAGTCGACGATCGTCGAGCAGCGAACACGACCTGGGACACGGCCGTGTCACAGGCCGTGTCTTTCACGGGTTGAAGCCGGGCTGCGGCGTGGTCGATACACGGGGTTAGAACACGGGCCGTATCAGGTAGACACGGGCGTGTCATATGGGACACGGGCATGTCCAAGACTCGTGTCCTTCACGGGTTGGTGTTGTGGCTGTGTCGATGGAGGAACACGGCCAACCACACGGTTGTGTACTGGTTGACACGGGCGTGTCAAATCGGAAACGGGTGTGTCAAGAACCCGTGTCCTTTTCGGGATGCGTCGGTTTCGACGGTGAATGGGGATCACGGCCCTGGACACGAGCATGTCACAGGTCGTGTTCGGCCCATATTTTGGATTTCAATGGCGAATCGTGGCCGTTCGTTTCTTTACTTTGGGATCCGACGGCTGGGGGTTGTTCCTGATGGGATATACCCGAGTTTAGGGTTGGAAATTCTTCATTTCATCCTACCAAACTCTTTCTAAAGATCTAGACATATGGGAGAGCAAGGAAGAAGGAGGCTAGATCCGGTCACCGCCGGTGCTTCGGAGCTCCAAATCGCGAGCCGACTTCGGATCTACAGAGGCAAGGAGATTGCGGTGCTTTTCATCCGCAAACATTTCCATGGCGCCAAGGAAAAATGCTAGGGTAACGATTCTCATCCTAGGACATGTGAAGTTCTCTTTTCCTTTGCATAGGAAGCTCGCTCTCGTGAGTTTGCGGTGAGTTTGAGGCATTCCTTCGGGTAGACATGAATAGTCCCCTTTGTGTACATGTAGAGTCCGTAACCGAGAACGGACATAGGCATGATGTGTGAAGCCTACCCGGACAAGTTGGTCTGGATCTGTGATATTGCATTGCATGAATGGCCGGAGAAGACTCCACACGAATGGTTGTTTTTTTCGGGTTTTCTATGCGGTAGATTGCAACAGGGAGCCTTGGGGATTAACTCCAAGGTGCACCCGGAAAATAGGACAGATGCGTGATTCTGCCAACATGATGGCCTGGGAGCCAACTTGAACATAATTGGGTTATGTGATGTGTGTAAACAAGTTGGGACTTGGGGAGCTAACCCGCGCATATGGCTTAAATTGACGTTGCGGTGTTAGCAACAGGTTAAGCAGAACCGTTCCCGGTCTATGTCATTCGGTACAAGCGACCTAAAGCTACGTGGGATTTGCCGTTGGCATAGATAGTAGGTCTCGGGTTGTCTATGGCTTAAATTGACGTGACATCGGCCAGAAGGACCTAAATGCTCATGAGATTGGCCGTCCAAGTGGCGGTGGTGTGACCTCAATATCTATTGCTTAAATTGACGTGACATTGTCCGGGTCCACCGAGAATGTGCCCTGATTATATGGGCGTGTGACCGTGCATGCCTATGCCTGTGATGAAGTGTTGTTTCATTACTGCTTGGTTATGCTAATAAAGTGCAGGGAAGGAGCATCGTCGCCCCAAGTTCAGGGGCAGGATCGTTATAATTTGGTCAGCATAGCTGACCATTGCTTTTGTTTGCCACTGTGTGGTTGTTTGTTGCTTGCAGGTACTGCGGAGCCAAGCGGTAAATAGCAGGCTAAAGCCCATGTTGCTGAGATGGCCCTCGAAGGCCCAAATATTGAGTGTTTACTTGCTTTATTCACGTGTGACCGGCCTGCGTGCCGAGCTTTGCAAAACATGTAATTTGAGTAAACAAATGTAAGGCTTTAAGGCCATTATACTTGTGTATTGTAACTTCATTCCTGTTGGTTTGAGTAGTGGACATTCATGTCTGTGGCTGGGTTCTTTAATTTGCAACTTTTAAAATTGCTTCCGCTAGAATGACTCAGTATAGGACGTTGGTTATTAGTTGGATGGTTTCCATTGAGTAACCACCCGGCCTATCTGTGGTATATGGAGTCGGGCCCCAGCCGGACCTACTACTATATGTTATGCGATGGATAGGGGGTGTTACATCTTATAGAAGAAATGATGATTTGTTGAAGATGTTTCGACACCAGTGAAGTATTCTCTGGGTCTTCCTCCTCCTTGGGCTGAGATAGCTAAGTCTAGTCTTCTTCACAGTTTTAGGATAAGTTCTTCAGGAATGGCCAACTAGAGCTGTGAAGTAGTTGCAGCTAGGGATGGCCTTGCTGCTTCTTCTTCAGAGAAATTACTCTGAACTTGTTGTTGAAGATCCATAGCTAACTGGTTTCTCTTTCAGATCAGTGATTTGAACAGCTTCTCCAAACTCTGTAACAATGTCAAGAGGATGAAGATGAAGTTCTTCTCTTTCCAAAAGTTCCAGAAGTCTTCTTTAATTTCCAGATCTGATTGCTTTTCTATTCTTCCGTCCAACGACTCTTTGAGCATCGGGACCACCAGTAGTTGGTAGCTGCAACCTTTCTTTTGCATTAAATGTAGTACAGTGTGCAAGCAGCGCCATTTATTGTGTACTGTAGACTTCCCGCAATATTTGAATTTCTGCGGACATCAGCACCTGTGGACTTAGTCAAATTCAGATAATTCACCTTAGGCTTTGAGTGAAGTCTTGTCACTCTACGCCAAAACACTTAGCCAAATATTCTGTAACATCAGGCATTGAGTGAGTTGATAGTACTCAACAAATATAGACTTTTGTGGCCTAACTAATTAGGCATTGAGTGATCCTTCCTCTTTAAACACTTTCGGACTTTGCTGATTTCCTCTAAATGGAGGTGTTGAGTGAGTTGTCTTCACTCAACGCATTCTTTCTTTGCCTGTCGTCTTGCTGAGGCGTTGAGTGAAAAGACTTCATTCAACACTTCTGTACTTAGTTTAATTTTTGTTGAGTTAGTGTTGAGTGAACTGTCTTCACTCAATGCTTTTATACTCAGACAGATTTTCTGTCTACTTCTTCTGAGTCTTTGACATCACTCTATTCTGTCAACGCTTTCTTCTTGAGGCGTTGAGTGAACTAGCTTCACTCAATGCTTCTGGTCTTAGCCAGATTTATTGCCAGTTTCTTCTTTGTATTTTACTGCTTGAGCTTTATTCAACACTTTTGTCACTAGGCGATTTGTGAACTGCCTTCACTCAATGCATGTAGACATAGGCAGATTTCTGCCTTGCCAATGCTGAGGGTTTGACAGTCTAGTCTTTACTCAACATTTTTGTCTATCTGACGTTGAGTGAACTGCGCACATAGATAGATTTTTGTCTTGTCATCATATTTCCATGTGTCCACCTGTCATTGTTACTTAGACCACCTGTCTAATCAGTGTAATAAGTGACCACCTACGTACATAGATCTTAAAGCATGCATCAGATACAAACATGTATATACCATTATCCTATAGGCCCTCTTAGAATTTGGGACATTGGGAACAATGGACCCAACATTTATTAAAAAATTTATTTTTAATTTTTGTAATTGAAATTTCTTGCAAAAGGGCCGTGTTGGGTTTTCATCTCACATGACCACCTAGTACCTTTCAAACCCGTCATTGGGTAGTCCTTTGGAAGTTTGGGAAATTTTATTTTATAAATTTGTAATTGTAAAATTTTTATTTTGTTTGTTGTATGACCTGAGGGAATCTGTCAAATCTAATTGATTTGGATTCGGAAATTGTGCGAATCATTATACAACACTTACGAATCTATATCTCAATTCTCAAGATTTAGTTGAGGAATCTGTATGGGTGATGAGTCTGAATTTTATTTGTATTTTTGGACTCATCTGGGCTGATTTTCACACACATCCACTTTACTTTAAGTTTGTAAATGCTTACATCTCACTTGGTCACAATTCTCGCACGAAGTGCCCATTTTGCTCGTTGTGGTGTGCAATTGCACACTGTTATGAAGTGTGTAAGCACATGGTGCTCCCCATTATGTTTCTTTGCTTGTATTGTAGATTGGACGTGCACGGGGCAGACCCCAATCCAGTTTGAAAATCTATGTTTTTCACATGGTCGTATGATTTTTCTTTGCGCACGGGCGTTCTACCCGTGCGTTATCTTTTATCAGCTTGATCATCTTGATCACCTATCACACAATCGAGTTAAATTCATTTATGGACGAGCTATTTTGCCGTGTGAGATCATTGTGCTAAAAATTTGAATTCTATCTCTGCTCGTGCATTTTGCTCACGCACAGTTGATTCCAACCACGCAAGAAAAAATTGCACGAGCAACCTACTTTCAAAAGTTTTTAGGCATAAACGCATGGTCATGCATTTTTTCTTAGTGTACGGTCTGTTCAATCATGTGTTTGTTGCCCTTGAAATGTGAATTTTAACGTTGAAATTATTTTGTTGATGCACGGTCGTGCGTGTCAAAATCATACGGTCGTGCATGACAAAAATTTTACACTCTTCCAAAAAATACTGTGTTCTAACACCGCTCGTGCGTTGTTATGCTATTAAAAAATACACGAGCTTGCGTCTGGTCATGTGAGAACAATTTTCTTACAGATTTTCTTTTTAAGCCATTGTTTTTAGGTCTTCTTGATCCCTCGAACCATCCCTGATTTCTTCTGTCAAACCTTAAGGGACAAAGCTCCATGTTTGTCTTTATCTTCCCCATTCGCTAGGTATTTTCCTTAGGCCACCTCGCATCATCTAGAGCTTCACGAGAGGAGATTCTAGCCTTACCTTCATCACCATGCTAGGAGAGCTTTGCACTACACATGTACTTATCGTGATACGAAGAAGACAAGCATTTTAGGGGAGGGTGACACTATTTTGGAGCTTGTACATAGTTGGAGACCGAGCTAAGACGTGAAGTGACGATCCAGCGATTCCTAATGAGATCCTCTGATGAGACTTCGGATTCGATTGTAGTTCTTGCTTCTCTCTCTGCCTAGTTAGATGATGGTAGTTAGTTTCTCCATTATTTTGATGATGTGTGCTTGCAAATACTTTTGCTAAAAGTTTAATTTCATCTTTATGAAATATCTTGAATGTTAGTATTGTTAAAGGTGTGCCCTAGTTTTGTTCATGCTCATATTGCAATGAAATCATTGTGAACACTCTCCATACTTACACTCACTCCATTTGTAACCCTTCTCATCCAACCACATTGCGAGCGGTGCTAAGAGCCCGTATAATCCACTCACCAAGCCAAGAAGTGCTAATGTTCCTCACATCACTTTTGCATATTCACTACGTCCACCAAGCTTGTGAAGCGGAGTCGGTGACCTGCATTGTTAATGTAGTTTCTTTTATTTTGTTTTCACAAACCCACTCAACCTTTTGCAATTCATCTAACCTATGGACTTCAAACTGAAGTTCTATCTTGAAAGATAACTCTGCCTTATCGTGTTCCTTATGAGATTGATACATGGGTAAACTCTCCATTTTAAATTACTTGTGCGACCGGTACACTTGTTGTTAGTGCATCAAGTTTTTGGCGACATTACCGAGGAACACGGTCGTGTCAGTTTTTAGAGAGGGAGTCATGATAAAGAAGTTCTTTTATTTGTAAATTGCATCCTTTTGTTTTACCTCTTGATATTCCTTTTTCTTGTTTTGATTATAGGTCATGGTAGTCATTTATTGTTGGATATAGTATTTTGCACAGAGGTTTTATCTTATTGAATATGGCTCTCTCCGCGCAATGTGGGCTGAATTCAATATCTGCTATCATTGGTATGGAGATGCCTCTCACACTAGTGATTGATGCCCTATGGGAGATTGTAACTCTAGTTCGCGAGGCTCGGTATACGGAGCACTGATGTATTACCGTACTTCATACACCATTCGTAAGACCTATGGCTATTTTTCTGCGCCACATGTGCCATTTTGAAATTTGTCTCCGAGCCCCTTGGATTCAAGAGGAATTAAAAACGGTTCTTGTTTTTTCATAGCGCAGATCACTCTCTGAAGGATTATGTCGTGTATCTTCGCCAATTGGATGAGGATGATGAGCTAGATATCCTGATCGTCCAGACTCCTACTCTTGGTTGCACACCTTCTACCAGTGATTACGTGCATGTATTACCTTCATGATTTGAAGGGAATGATACAGATACGCATAAGATAGTTGTGGCGGATGTATGTTCCAACATGGCTGAACCCATATCCCTTGTGCATTTATGATTACCTAGGGATTCAATTCTTTGTGAGGAATCGATGCTTGATTTTTATCCGAGCATTATTCCTCTCTTTCTTGTGTATACTATTGCATTCGTTCTAACGACATTATTGACGATGTTTCATAGGATAAGGCTGGTGATTTGCATGTTGTGCATATTCTTATGGAGGATGATATTTTCCATGGTGAAGAGGATTGTACCTCAACATCGGTGGAGGAAGTCCAAATCATAGAGGACACTAATGATTATACTGAGCCCTACAATATTGTCGATGATGCCGACAATATCCTACTGCTTAAACCTTTTGGGAGTGACACCGGGACCACTCCCTCGATGCCTAATTATTTATGTTCTTCTTATTTTTTTATTTCTTAATCACCCTTCTCTATCTGAGCTTTTGCAAGTTGAGCTTTTGCATGTACTCAAGGATAACTTGGACCTCCTTCTTATTGACAGAACTGTGCTCGACGAAGATATTTTTGGTAAGATGAGTGACTATTTTTCTTCTCATCTTACCTTCCATCTATATGTGAGAAGCGGGTATTACTATTCAGGTAGATGAGTAACTATTCTATCATTGTATAGGAACCCTGTTTTCCGACACAGATATTAGAATAGTTACATGTTCACTTTTCTTTTCATAGACCTATAAGCTAGAACTTTATAAAGTTTTAATAAGTCATGTTAGGAGGATAATAACCCCAATAGTTATATTATTTTTAATTATGCACTTTCTTTAATTTCAGTTTATTTGTTTATTTTTTTCTTGTTGGAGCTCACCCCTATAGGTATCTTTATTAGTTCGCAGATGTTGCGGCTTTGTCTTGATTTTCATGTGTATTTTGGAATGCTCACTAACTGAGCATTGGGCATACTCTTCCCTAGCTTCATTTCAATTTTTATTTCTATATCATTCATTAGTATTGCATAGCTTAAATCTGGGGGAGAGCCAATATTCGTTACCCACTCACGTGCACCACTTCACCTTCATACCAAAAGCACTCTTTTAATTTCAATTTTATTAATTATTAGTTGCATATTCCTCGCTCACCACAACACCCACATGAGTGCGCACTTATCTGTTGATGCATTGATAGTATAATTTATTTCTCATGTGTGATTGGGAAATTCCTTTTGCTGGAATAGGATTGAGAGATGGAGTAAAATGTTGACTTTTGCAGTGCTTCTAGTCGAGTACTCGCATCTCGTGTAGATATCCGAGTAGAATTAATTTTTCTTTGTACTTATAGTTTTATATTTTTTCTATTTGCATAGATATTGTTTATTCTACACATAATAGGTGATCAGAAGGTAGCATTGGGATGTATGTAGATAATCATTAGCCTCATGTTGCTCGAGTCGGGAGGAAGCATAATCTTTCTTGGTAGCTAAAAACTTTTCCCCAAGTAACTCTTGAAGCATGGGTATAGGTTAGTTCTATTACGCGAGCATGGTGTAGGCCATCTTTTTGGCCCGGTTGAGCTTCTGTGTCGTTCCTAACATTCTATCCTCGCATATCCCCTTTATGGCTACCCCTTCCTTTTGATTCAGCTCCACCATCATATCAAAAAATCTAAAAAGCATATCCTAATTGCACACCAAAATCCAAGATTTAGTCATATTTGTATTTTCATTTTCGGGGGTTGATGTTGTGTACTTTTTTAAATGCGTGGAAGTGCTTCCTTAAAAAAATATATGGCTGAAAATTTTGTTAAAGAAAAATATAAAAAACAAAATGAAATGTGAACATAGTGTGAAATGAAAAAAACTTGAAGATGAAAAAATGTGTCAAGAATATATTTGGGAGTAGTCAGTGCACACACCCATAATTTCAAGTTCAAATCGGGTGTGTAGTGCACCGGTTTTTATTAGTGCTTTGATAGTTTTTATTTAGTACACTCATTTGGGTTAGGTGTGTCGAGCCTCCTTGTTTATATTTTTATACCCAACCTAAACTCAAGGCTCATTCTATACATATAAGTCCTACTGATTCACACATCAAACCAAACTAGTGTCGTGGTGAGTGTGAACGGGTAAGCTTATGGTAACCGACATTGATGGATTTCTTTAGAGGTTATCATGAGCCCCAGTCTTTAGCAATGTGCACCTTAGCGATCGGTCTGCTTTTTCCATACGTGTGACTTGAGGATTCACCGTGATTCCATTTTTGAGTAGAAATAATATATAGATACACATTTTGAAAATTATAATCTATTTTGTATAACTAAAAGTTTCTTCTATTAGGTTTCTACATGCGTGAGTATGCGACTTTGTATAGTACTCCGCCTTTCAATTGCTATGTCAGCACTTATTTTTCTCATCCGCACGGGGGATAGTTTGCTCAGGATGAGCATACGAGTAAGTTTGGGGGTGCGATGAGTCAGAATTTTATAGGGATTTTTGGACTCATCTGGGATTGTTTTCACACACATGCACTTCACTTTTAGTTCGTAAATGGTTATATTTCACTTGGTCATTATTCTCGCATGAAGTGCACATTTTACTCATTGTGGTGTGCAATTGTGCTCTATTTTGCTGGGGGTAAGCACATGGTGCTCCCATTGTGTTTTTTTGCTTGTATTGTAGTTTGGACATGCAGGGGCAGAGCCCAATCCATTTGGGGCATTTGTGTTTTTCGCACAGTCGTGCTATTTTTCTCCGCGCACAGGCATTCCACTCGTGCGTTATCGTTTATCGACTTGATCATCTTGATCGCCTATCACACGACAGTGTGAAATTCCTTCGCGCACTGGATGTTTTGCTTGTGCGAGATCATTATGCTGAAAATCTGAGTTCTGTCTCTTCTCATGTGTTTTGGTCATGCACGTTTGATTCCAATCATGCGATAACAAATCGTACAAACTCCATACTCTCTAAAGTTTATAGGCATAGTCACATGGTCGTGCATTTTTCCTTAGCGCACGATTTCTTCAATCGTGCGTTTGTTGCACTTGAAATGTAAATTTTAATGTTGAAATTATTTTGTTGATGCGCATTCGTGCGTTTCAAAATCGCATCATCGTGCATGAACAAAATTCTACACACTTCCAAAAAATTATGTTTTGTCTCCGCTCATGCATTTTTGCTATTGAAAAACACATGGTCGTGTGTCTGGTGTGTGAGAATAATTTTTTGACTGGTTTTTTATTTAAGTCGTTGTTTTTAGGTCTTTTGAATCCCTCAAACCATCCTCGAATTCTTCTGTCGAACCCCAAGGGGCAGAGCTCCAGGTCTATTTTTCTTTTCCCCATTCGCTAAGGCTTTGCCCTAGGCCAACTCACATCATCTAGTGCTTTAAGAGAGTAGATTCTAGCCCTACCTTCATCGCCACTCTAGGAGAGATTTGCACAAAACATGGCCCGATCATGAGATAGAGAAGATAAGCATTTGAGAGAAGAGTGACACTCTTTTGGAGCTTAGACGCGGTTAGAGACCGAACTAGGATGCAGAGTGACAATCCAGTGATTCCTACAGAGAACCTTCAATGAGAATTCAGATTTTGTTGTAGTTCTTGCTTCCTCTCCACCTAGTTAGATGATGGTAGTTATTTTCTCCATTATTTTTATGATGTATTCTTGCAAAAAATTGTTCTAAAAGTTTAATTACAACTTTATGAAATATCTTGAATGTTAGTATTGCTAGAGGTGTGCCCTAGTTTTGTTCATGCTCATATTGTGATGAAATCATTGTGAGCACTCTCCGCACTTACACTTACTCCATCTACAATCCTTCTCATCCAACCACATTGTGAAGCGGTGCTAGCAACTTGTATAATCCACTCGCCATTCCAAGAGGTGTTAATATCCCTCACATCACCTTCTACATTCACTACGTCCACCCACCTTGTGAAGCGGTGTCGACGACCCACATAGTTAATGTGGTTTCTTTTATTTTGTTTTCACAAACCCACTCAACCTTTCGCAATTCATCTAACCTATGGACTTCAATCTCAAGTCCTCTCTTGAAAGATAAATCCACCTTATTGTGTTTCTTGTGAGATCGATACTTGGGGAAACTCTTCATTTTATATTACTTGTGCCACCGATGCACTTGTCGTCGGCACATCAAGGGAACACTTCTTTTCCTCCATCTTTACCTTTGTTGTCTTATTCTCTTCCATCTACTATTATTTTTTCCCCTTCTTCTCCCTCTTCTCTTTCTTCTCGTATGGGGGAACCAAATACCGATCCGAATATGGCCGAATAACGGACTATGTCCCATTATGCTCGGCCAAATTTGGACAAGGCGCAATTGAGTATTGTTCGACCTGCTATTACAAACAATAACCTCGAATTGAAGTCGGGCATATTTAAAATGGTACAATAGTATGTAAATTTTGATGGGCTTCAGGATAAGAATCCCAATGCGTATATTTCTGACTTTTGAGAAATGTGTGACATTTTCAAAATCAACGGGGTTTACGATGACGTCAACTGGGGGGCTTTTTCCTTTAACATTACATACCAAGTTTAAGCAGTCGTTAAGTTCTCTACCAAGAGGATCAATAACCACTTGGGCTCAAATGACGGGAAAATTTCTTATGAAATAAGTTTTGCCCGCTAAAACAGCCAAGTTACGTAATGATATTACTTATTTCTCTCAACTTGATATGGAAACGTTATATGATACATTGGAGAGATTGAAGGAATTATTATGTTGATGCCCTCATTATACAATCCCTGATTGGTTGCAGGGTCAAACCTTCTATAATGGCCTTAATTCTCAAACAATACAATATATCGATGTCATTTTTGATGGATCTTTAAACAACAAAACATCGGTGGTTGCCTAAGAACTTATAGAAGGTATGGCCATGATGAATTAATGGAGTACACCCCGGTCTTGTCCTAATAAACTATTCTAGCTATACGAAGTTGATATAGTTTCAAATCTTTCTATTCAGGTTGAGCTTCTAAATAGGAAAATAGAAGAAATGCCTACTTCCTCTTCTACTCCTACCTGGGAATCTCGTTTTACCATCGCTGAACATGTGGATTACATGGGTAATCCATATCGGCCACCCATTAATTTACGTAATAATAAATTTGGTAATACTTATCATCCGAGTTTTAGGAATCACCCCAACTTCTCTTGGTGTATTCTAGGGAACGTTGCATATCCACCGAACACAATTTTGTTGGATCCCTAGTTGATTTGGGCTAGGTTCACTAGCTTAGGATGTGACCCATCATGTATAGCCAGGGTCAAATTTGTGTCCTAGAGTCTAGGTCAAGTCCTTAAGTTCAACATCAGATAGACCAGCTATCATCAAGACCTTCAGAGACTCCAGACTTAGAGAATTTCAAGACCAAGTAAAGTGAGTTCGACGTTCGTCGAACTCAGCTCGACGAAAGGTGTTCGGCGCTCGACGATTGTGAGACAAATCTTAGTGCTGAGCTCGATGATCCTTGTTCTCTGTTCGACAAAGACTGAGTTTCTACATCAAGCTAAAGTCAGGATAACTTCAGAATTTTTTCTAAGTCCAGCTTCAGGCTTTGGTCGACGAACAAGTTTCTGAGCTCGACGAACTTGGACCTCAAGTTCTCAACTTCTCAGGTCGACAAAGTCAACTTCTCAGGTCGATGATTTCAGTATTCTACTCGATGATTACCTGATTTCAGAGGATTTGTGTCGACACTTAGGGTTTATGTCGGCACCAGACAATTTATGTCGACACTAGAAAACTTATGTCGACACACAGGATATCAGTCGACACCAACTTATGTCGACACTGAATATCAGTAGATGCAGAATATTTTGACAAAGTCCAGAACTGTTCTTCGCTCGATGAATGTGGATCTCTGGTCGACGAATGCAGATTGTCAGCTCGACGACGATTGAAGCAGAATTGACAAGTTTCCCTAGAAGACTAAGTGCCATTGTCTGGTCGACGAACTCATCAAGCTCAGCTCGACGAACTCAAGCTCAGCTCGACGAACTCAAGCTCAGCTCGACGATCTCAAGCTCAGCTCGATGAACTCAAGCTCAGCTCGACGAACTCAAACTCAGCTCGACGAATTGTCTGATATAGGGTAGATAATTCCTGCGTCTAACAATTTCATAACCTCTCCCTTATCTACTTCTTTCATGTTCGGGTTTATACGGCACTGAGGTTGAATAGAGTTACGTGAATTATCTTCCATTAAGATCTTGTGAGTGCAGAAAGATGGGTTTATGCCCTTGATATCAGATATCTGCCAAGCAATAGCTCAGCGATGCTTACATAAAATTAATAGAAGTTTATCATTTTGTGGATCCGTGAGGTAGGCCGAAACTATGACGGGCAGCTTGGAGTCCTTTTCTAAGAAAGCGTATCTAAGGTGCTCTGGTAGTTCTTTCAGTTCCAAGGTAGGGGGGTCTTCATATGATGTTTTAGAAATCCGTTCTTTTTCAAAAACAATATTTTCATAAAATTTTTCTTTGTACGGAAAATTAAAAGGGGTTGGGCTAGCAACCAAGGCGGCTTCTTGCAGCGATTCAGTTGGTAGAGTAGAAGAGGAACAAAAATCAGAAAATTCTTTTTTCAAAATCAGAAAAGCGACAGGAGGATTCTTCACTTAGGTGTAGCGATTCAGTTGGAGTAGTAGAAGAGGTACAAAAATCAGAAAATTCTTTTTCAAAATCAGAGAGGCGAGAGGAGGATTCTTCACTTACGACATATATGAAAACGCAGGAGTCATCATTGGCTAGGGTGTTCTTCATCGAGGGGGTGATAGAGAAAGTTACTTCGTCGTCGCCTACTCGAAGGAAGAGCTTACCATTTCTTACGTCAATGATAGCTCGGGAGGTGGCAAGGAAGGGTCGGCCAAGGATCAGGGGAACCTCTACGTCTTCTTCGATGTCCAATATGACAAAGTCCACCGGGAAGATGAACTTGTGGACCTTGACTAGGACGTTCTCCACTATACCTAACATGTATTTGACTGATTTGTCGGCGAGATGGATACTCATGCATGTGGGGTTGAGACTACCAATTCCTAACTTTTTAAACAACGAGAGTGGCATAAGATTAATACTCGCACCTAGGTCGGCTAATGTGTGCTTGACAAAGAGATCAACAAAGACACACGGGATTGAGAAACTACCCGGGTCACTGATTTTCTTTGGTAATCCGTTTGTCAAGACCGTCGAGCACTCGGCATTTGACGTGACATGCGAAAGGTTCTCTAGATTCTTCTTGTTGGTCAAGAGGACCTTAAGATACTTAGCGTACTTCGGCATCTGGGATATGGCTTCGTGGAAGGGCAGATTTATGTGTATTTGTTTAAACATCTCTAAGAAATGGGTGTATTGATCGTCCTGACGTTGTTTATTAAGTTCGGAAGGGTATGGAGGGTATGGATTATTTTTAAAGGTGGGTGGTGGAGTGAGTTATTTTTCTAAAACAGGGTGATAACTTCTTTGGCATAGGGTGGAATTTTTAAAACGGGGCGGAGCTTTGATTTTTTTAAAGCGGGGCGGAGCTTGCCTCGGGCTCTTCACTTACCATACCAGGAACTTGCTTCCCACTCCGAAGAGTTATAGCTTTCGCTTGCTCTCTCGGGTTGGGTTCGGTATTGGAAGGAAGAGACCCTGCGGGTCGCTCAGAAATTATTTTAGCGAGCTGTCCTACTTGATTCTCTAATTTTTAACGCATCCAGTTAAGGTTCTAATCGTAGCATCATTAACATTCATGTATATTGAAAACATTTCCTCCAAACTGGGAGGTTTCGGAAAACTTTGAGTAGGTGGTGGTGGTGGAGAAAAATCAATTTATGGTGACGGGCGCACAACATTCGATGGATTACTCCACGAAAAATGAGGGTGATTTCTTAAAGCAGGATTATAACTATTCGAAAAATTAAAACCAGGTGGCTGAAAATTCGCAGCAGAAAAATTATTAAAAGAAGTTCTAGGCATATTATTAACATAATCCAAATATTCGGGGGGAGGAGTTGCAGATTCCCATACCTGAGGGGCGGAGGCAGCAGTCATCTCCGTAATTTTTTTGCTTAATATTTCAACTTGCAGCACGAGCTGGGAGACGTTGTCCACTTCAAAGATACCTACAGGTTTGTTGGGGTGGGACCTAGGCACATTCCACTGGTAAGTGTTCATGGCCATGTCCTCAAAAAACTCAAGAGCTGCTTCCGGGGTCTTATGGTTTAAAGTACCGCCAGAAGCTGCGTCTATCATTTTCTTCGTGATTTGATTTAACCCATTATAAAACGTCTGCACCGGAAACCATACATGCATAGCGTGATGTGGTAATCATCTTAATAATTCTTTAAATCTTTCCCAAGTTTTATAAAGGGTTTCAGAGTCTATTTGTCCAAAGGCAGAAATGTCGTTCCTAAGTTTTGTAGTTTTAGCAGGCGGAAAATACTTCGCCAAAAACTTTTTAGTTAATTGCGTCCAGGTTGTAATGCTATTTTTAGGTAGAGTTTTCAGCCACTACTTAGCCTTAGTTCTAAGAGAGAAATGAAATAATCTTAGCTAATAGCATCATTTGTGATACTATTTATCTTGAAGATGGAACAAATTTCAAGAAAGTTGCAATATGTGCGTTCGGATCTTCATCTTCAAGTCCGTCAAATTGCACATACTGCTGCACCATTTGAATTATGTTGGGCTTCAGTTAGAAATTGTTATTTGCTATCGCAGGGCGAACTATACTAGATTCAGTACCCTCGAGATTCGGTCGTGCATAATAAGACATAAGCCTTTGCACGGCTTCCTCCACGTTGGGTTCTTCCATTCTTAAAGTGTAAAATGACTCGGAATCCTCAACCGGTATTTGGATAGTAGGACCTTGAAATCGCGATCTTCTCCGAAGAGTACGCTCAATTCCGTGGTCCAGGTCCAAAATAATCGATGGACTCCCGCGGGTCATACTCTAAAAGAAGAGAAGAGAAGAAAGAGAACAAAAAATAAACTAGAAAAAGAGAGCTAACAATTTTTTTTTGAAATAGATTTTTTTTATGTAGCTTAGCTCCCGAACTTCCCAAGGACTACCCGGTGAAGGGTTCGCAAGGTACTAGACAAGATAGCGGCACTAAAAACTGATTTTCCCTTTTCAAGAGATTTAGCTGGTGTAGAAAAATTGTGAAGCGGGTTTCTATTAAGAGCGGTAAAATAAATTTTTTTTTATTTTAAATTTTTTTTTTAAAGAAGGAGAATGAGAAAGAGAAATGATAAAACTAATAGATTCGTGTTTTCAATTTATCAACGAGTGTTGCTCCCCGGAAAAGGCGCCAAAAACTTGGTGGGCCCGCCGACGCTTACGAAAAGCGAGCAGCCGAACTAGCAATCCAACTAGGCAAGTATACCTATCGAACCGTAGTAAGGGGACACAAGTGTCGTATTTAAATCCGGGAACTGTTTGACTAAGCTTACTCACACGAACGATATTATTTTATCGACGGAAATCTTAGGGTTAAGGAGAAAGTTAAACGCACTTAAAGAAATATTGCAAAAAATAGAGGGCTACTTGCAATGAAATAAAATAGAGCATAGAAGAAATGATTACACTAAAGGGTTAAAACGATGAGATGGAAATGCACTCGATCGAGAATCACCTCGGCACGAGTCGATTAAAAACACGATAAATAAACCTAAGCTTAATAGGGTAAAAGTCTTTGACCGTGGAGGTTCCATAAACATGAACACGCTTCTCTCGAAGGCCGTGCCCAACTGAGTTTAGGAAGGTCCGACCAACTTTCGCCTAAATCGGAGGCCTAAAACTCTATTTATGCGGTGAACCCCACTATTGGATTTTACTCCAATCTAGGAGATTTGGACGTCTGCCTCTCTCGAGGGGTGCGTACAAATCCCTTTACTCTTGAGTGCTCACTTCAAACCTTCGGCCTCTCAGCTAGCCAGGAATGAAAGCAAAGGTGGAGAGTATATATCGATGATATACCTCCAACCCATGATAATTCAAGAGTAATTCAAGGCCTAAACCCTAAAAAGAAAAGGTAAGATTCAAAGCATCATAACTTAATCACTCAAACCTCGGATCATCAATATCGAGTACAGGGAGGATTAGTCAATATGGTGAGGTGGAAGAGGGGGGATGAGTAGTAAAGCAAAAAGAACACAAAGTACTAAAGGAAGAGAAAACAACACTTCTATTAAAATTAAAGAGAGCCACACTTGGAAATGAAAATTACATGTGCATGGAAAGCAAATCCTATTCTGGCCCTATCATTAGCAACTAGAGCAATTACAAAAGTTATTACAAGAGCTTAAACTAAAGTAGTAATAAACTAAACTAAACTAGCATGAGAAAGAGAGAGAGAAAAAAAGAAAAAGCATGAAAAAAGAACAAGAAACAAAGGGGCAGCACCTCCCCCTCTCAGCCCAAACTTGCTAAAATGGAAGAGGGGGAGTCTGAATTTATAGAACATTTTCACTGGTTGGTCACACCCCATGTCATGCCCGTGACTTGGGGCGTGACAGGCACGTCAAATACTTCGGGTGCAGAGAACTGACAGAATTGCTGAATTCATGTGTACATCGGTGGTCACGCCCATGGTCATGCCCGTGACTTGGGGCGTGACAGGCACGTCAATCTTCAATCACTGGTAGGAAAGCCATCAAATGCCGGAAATCGCGGGTCACGCCCATGGTCACGGCCGTGTAGGGTGGGCGTGACAGTACTGTTGACGTGTGGTGACGGGAAGTCCATTGAATGCGGCGGCTGGTTTTGGGCAGTGGGCGACACGCCCCGTGTCACGCCCTGCGACACGCCCTGGGAGGGCGTGTCAAGGGGGCGTGACAGGAATTTTCTCTAGATTTTTGTCTCAGTCAGCAGGCTTCCTCGGGATCAGCAGACACGCCCTGTAAAACGCCCAGGGAGGGCGTGACAGGCCAATTTTGGACAATTTTCTGAAAACCTGCAAAAACATAAGAAAATGTTAGTGGCAATAATATTTACATAATAAAGATCAAAGATAAGCAAATAAGACATGATTTGCACATTATAAACTAGAAAATATGATATTAAATAAGGGTACAAAATGTATTATCACTCCTCCCTTCAACTTCCACCCAATATCAGTGGAGGGGGTATTTTGTGTGCTATTATGGCTGAGTGCCAAGATCCATCACCTTGGATGAGGTTGGCCTGCTCAAGAGCACTTAGAGCACTTAGCCCTAATTTGACCTAAAAGGGTCAACTTTTGGGCTACACAATAACCCAATCAAATCAAACCCAAAAGGGGTGAAATTTTAACCAGAGCCCTATAATATTCCTAAACATCAACCACCAAAATTTTGGGGTTTTTTGTGGAGTTTAAGACACCTAATTAAGAGTGAAGGGATCAGGCATACTTTCTCAGCTCCTAAAACTCCTCAGCAAAATGGGGTAGCTGAAAGGAAAAATAGAACCCTTACTGAATCTGCCACTACATTGTTGTCAGATGCTCATCTACCTCTATCCTTTTGGGCAGAGGTAGTGAACACCTCCAACTATGTGCTGAATAGAAGTCTGATACATAAACTAAAGGGAAAGACTCCCTATGAATTACTCAAAGGGAAGAAACCTAAAGTTGATTACTTTAGAGTCTTTGGTTGCATTTGCTATATTCATAATAATGACAAGAAATATTTAGCAAAATTTCAAGCCAAAGCTGATGAAGGAGTGTTTCTGGGATACTCCATGATCAGCAAGGCTTATAGGGTCTATAACAAATCATCTTTAAAAATTGAGGAATCTGTTCACATTTCATTTGATGAAACTAACATGTCTTTCAAGGAGAAGATTTCTTCTACCATAGAACCCTTGCAGGAACATTCTCTAGTTGAAGACTTGAACAAGTTTCAGGTTACTCAAGAGGATGAAAGCAGTGAAGATGAAGAAAATGCTCAACATATTGAAGAACAACTTGAAGAGCCAGTTGTTTTACCACAAGAGGAAACAACAACACAGGTTGGTGAACAATCAACACCCCCTGTTGATTTAGTAACATCAAGAGACCATCCAATTTCCCAAATAATTGGAGAAATCTCAGCTGTTGTGCAAACCAGAAATCAGGTCAACCAAAACCTGTTGCACACCTGCTTCCTATCTCAAATTGAACCTCAGTCCATTCAATATGCAGAGCAAGATCCACACTGGATCATTGCAATGCAAGAGGAGTTGCATCAATTTGAGAGAAACAAAGTATGGGAACTAGTGCCAAAGCCTAAGGATCACTCCATTGTTGGAACAAAATGGGTATTCAGAAACAAATTGGATGATCAAGGAGTAATTATAAGGAACAAGGCAAGGCTAGTTGCTCAGGGATATTCTCAAGAAGAAGGGATAGACTACGACCAGACTTTTGCACCTGTTGCAAGATTGGAAGCCATCAGAATATTCTTACCTTATGCAGCACATAAAGGCTTCAAGGTATATCAGATGGATGTCAAAAGTGCATTTCTAAATGGACACATCAAAGAGGAAGTTTATGTCAGACAACCTCCAGGTTTTATCTCTCCAACTTTTCCTGATTATGTTTTTAGACTGTACAAAGCATTATATGGTCTCAAGCAAGCTCCTAGAGCATGGTATGAGACTCTAGCATGCTTTCTCTTGGAAAATGGTTTTATAAGGGGTAGAGTAGACCAAACTCTTTTTCTTAGAACCCATAAGTCCCATACCCTACTCGTACAGATTTATGTAGACGATATTATTTTTGGTTCTACTGACTCCAAATTGTGCAGAAGGTTTTCCAACCTGATGCACTCTAAATTTGAGATGAGTAGCATGGGTGAGCTATCCTTCTTCCTAGGATTGCAAGTCAAACAGCATGCTGAAGGCATCTTCATTTCTCAAACCAAGTATGCAAGTGAATTGGTTAAGAAATTTGGTATGTCTGAAGCATCTTGTATGAAAACACCCATGCCTACTAATGCTGTATTGGATGTTGATGAACATGGGAAACCTGTTGATCAGACAACATATAGAGCAATGATTGGCTCTTTACTGTATCTTACAGCTAGTAGACCAGATATAATGTTTGCTACATGTATATGTGCTAGGTTCCAAGTAAGCCCTAGAGAGTCACACCTAACACTAGTAAAGAGGATTCTCAGGTATGTTAAAAGTTGTCCAAATCTAGGTCTCTGGTATCCAAAAGATTCAGCATTTGATTTAACTGGATTCTCTGATGCTGATTATGCTGGATGCAGAATTGACAGGAAAAGCACCAGTGGAACTTGTCAGTTCCTTGGTGGCAGACTTGTCTCTTGGTTTTGTAAGAAACAAACATCTGTGTCAACTTCAACTGATGAAGCTGAGTATATGGCTGCAGGCAGTTGTTGTTCAAAAATCTTGTGGATTCAAAACCAACTCCTAGACTATGTCTACAACTTAGAGAAGTCTAAAATTTTTTGTGACAACACCAGTGCTATTTCTATAGCTCAAAATCCAGTCCTCCATAGTAGGACAAAACACATAGAGATTAGGCATCATTTCTTAAAGGATAATGTTGAAAAGAATAAAATTGAACTACAATATATCCCAACTGATTTGCAAAGGGGAGATATTTTCACCAAGCCTTTGCATGAAAAGAAACACACCTTCTTACTAAATCAGTTAGGAATGTTAGATGGAGGAAGTCTTAAATAATATCCAAGATTTTGGAAGCTTAAAAATTGACCAAGACTAGACAAACATTCTGATTTTTCTTAGTGTCTAGAATTTTTCTGATCTCTGAACTGCGCTCGACGATTTGCCCCAAGATCGTCGAACGGAGATCGACGATTTCCAAAAATCGCCGAACTGTGTTCAGCGTCTCTCAGATAGTATGAACTATCTCTTCCGGTCAACGATCGTCGAACGGCGCTCGACGATGTTGTTCTCTGAACGATTGTCGAACGGAGCTCGACGCTCTCCAATATCGTCGAACGGAGATCGACGATGTTGAAGACTCTTCAGATTCCTTTAGTAGCCTCAATCGTCGAACTGAGTTCAACGATCTTTCCAATTCTGCGTCGAACCCTAATATAAAACTCATTTTTCGCCGTCGTTCTCTTTTGCACTTTCAATTTCTCTGCAAGAATTTTCTTTCCCTCCAAACAGTTCTACACTTGGTCGTTTTGTTTGTTGAATTTTTGCAGGTACCCATGGCTGTGTCAGTTGCTGTTCTTGCTGCTATGAAGTTTGATGCTGGTTTTGACATCGACATGGAAAGACCAGAATCTGACAGCAATAATGACCACCAGGATCAAGCTGGCATCTGATGAGATAAAGGAATGGGTTTATACTGCCCACAATCAAGATAACTCCACCATTGTTGGGTCTATATCTGGAACTCAGGTACCCTTAACCCCAGCAATTTTAACAGAAGTTTTTTAGTTGAGAAATGGAGAAGATACTACTGACTTATCTGGATATGAGTATTCTGAACTGCTTGCCAGAATGGGTCATTCAGAGGGCAACCCTAGCAAGCTCTTCAAAAGGAACCTATCTGTGGAATACAGATTTATGGCAGATGTTGTGGGGAAAGTGCTACTGGCTAAGCACTCTGCACATGATACAATTTCAAGGCATCAGCTCTGCCTCATGGGAGCTCTTGTAGACAAGAAGAATCTGAATTGGGGAGAAGTTTTCTTTGACCTCATAAAAAAGAAAATCAACAAAAGTTTTGTTAACTTTGGGAGAATCATTGGAGTGTTTCTGCAACACAGGTGCCCTGCCTTGCTGGTCTCCTCTAGAATTCATATAAATGCCTCCAAGAGACTATCTTATGCCCTCTTTGGAAAGTGGGACAGACAAATCAGCAAGCCCAGCAGGCCCTCCTCCAGTACTCCTTCAGGCACAAGGACTCTAAGAGTCACTCCTCCACAGGTCTCTGCCCCTGCAGTGACCTGCCTGTTGTTGTTGCCTCTCCTCCTCCTCCTCCAATTCCATCCCTTCCCATACCATCTACCATTCCAGCTCCATCCACCATTATCATATCCAGCCCCTCTCCAACATCCACACCATCTCCAGTACCTAATCTACCAACACTATAAGAACATTTCCACCCATTATTCTCCTACCCTCCACCAGATGTCACTTCATCACCCTCTCATCGATCCTTCACCCTAATTGATGATTCCTTTATGGATGATTCCCCATCATCTCCTCCTGAGTTACCCTCATCCTCCACTTCCTTTCAAGACCTTCTACACCAAATCATTGACCAACCAACATTCACCCCATCTCTCTCCATCCCTCTATCCTCCATATCCACCTTTCTAACACCTCAGCCATCCCTTCCACCATTCACCAGCTCTCCACTACCCTCACCATCAGCTGCTCCTATATCTTCTACCTATGCTCCAGCCCTTGAGCAAGTAGACCTCCCAGCCCTTGCTGACAGGCTGTATGAGTTGCTTGCCCCCAGGCTCTCTCTGCTGTTGGAGACCTCCTTGGCTCCACTACACCTGTCAGTGGCAGCTCTCTCTGCCAGGCTCTCTTCCCTCTTCCCTCAGGCAGCTCCTACAGCAGTGTGCCTTGATCCAGACTTGTCTGAATCTAGGCAGGGGGAGATGCCATATGAAGTGAGTCTTCATGCTGCTGTTGTTGCTGCTGCTGCTTCTGTGACTGCTTCTGTGAGCCTGTCTGCTACTGCTGCTGCTGTCTTTGCTGCCTCTTCAGCTCCTCCTCTTGCTGCTATTGCTGTGCCTCAAGCACAAAGTCTTCCTGCTACAATCCTTCCAATAGACCTCAGGTCTTTGCTTTCATCTTTTGATCAGTTCTACTTCAGCTGTCTGCCAGAGGTCAATGTTGTCCAGCCTCCAGAGGATCTATCCAAGGCCCTTGTGCCATTTTCTTGCTGTGACCCAAGCATTATCTCCTCCTTTGTAAATTCAGTGTATGCTGCTGCTGAAAATATTGATACTGCTGCTGCAAATATTGATACTGCTGAAACTTCTGTCATTGCTGTTGAGCCTATTTCCAAGGATATTCTTATGTCAGGGGCATCTGAATTTGAGCCTTCTGTAGTTTCTGATGATATTCCTTCTGTTGTTGTTGCTGTTAGTGAAGTTGTTGTTGCTGCCACCTCTCCAGAGCCTACCGTTGCTGCTGTTGTTGTTACTGCTTCTACTACATCTGCTGCAGTCATTTCTGCTGCTACTACTTCAACACCTGCTGCTACAACCTCTGCCTCATCTGCTTCTGTACAGCTCAAGAAGGACTTAATGAAGAAAATTGATGCTCTTTATGATGACCAGAGTTCTGAAAGTGATGAATTTAGAACAGACTCTGATGACTCTTCTGCTACCATTGCCAGGAAAAGAAAGGCAAGGATCAAATCCATGAAGAGGGTACCTCCTGCCAAGGTTAAGGATAACAATGATATCCCATATTACATTCTACATGACTGCCCTATTACTGAGCACTGGATGCAGTACTCCAAGAATCAGCTGAAGGCAATGAAGAAGAAGAGAAAATATGAGAAGGGTTCCTCCCAATTTCAACACTCTCATCCTCCTCCACCACCTCCTCCTGATGCAGGTGCAGGTGGAAGCTCTGCAGCTCAACCCCCAGCCAGAAGTCAGGCCCCCTATCAGCCTCATGCCAGATCTTACAATAGGGGAAGCCAATCCAGGGGATCTCAATCAAGGAGAGGAGGATATAGAGGAAATCAAAGAGATCTTCAAGTCTACTCCAAAGGGTACTCCAGGCAACACCCATATTCCAGGGAAAGACAAATTTCATCTGATACAACATCTGGTCCTTTCCCTTATAAGTTGAAAGAAACTGTGTCTGCCAAGCCTTCTCAAGACAATCCCTCTAACAGATATGAGCCACCTGTACCTTTTGAGGATCCTGAAAATAATCCAGCTGCTTGGACTGCCAGATTAAAGGAACTAGTTGCACTGGATCAGATTAAAAAGGCTAGAGAGCAAGGAAAAGATTCTTCCAACATTTCAACTATGTCTGAACAGAGACAGAAAGAGCTAGAGAGATATGCATCAAGTAAATTCATTGATTCTGACAGGTATATGGAATTACATCCTGAAGCTGTAGTTCCCAGGCCTAAAAAGCAAACATATTTGGGTGCAGCAGATGATACCAGATCAAACAAAGAAGCCCTCAATCCCAACAAGCAGATTAAACTTGTTAAGGGCAAGGAAAAGAAATGATATTGTAAGGTGACATTCTCTGTGATTTCTGATTATCTGGATGCTATATATTTTTGTGGTTCTGCTATGTCTAGTCTGTTGTTTTTCTATTTTGCTGCTTGTATGCTGTCATTAAATTTTTCCAAAGTCTGTAAATAGTAATCCTAACCCAAATAGGGGGAGATTGTTGGAACACCCTATTACTTATTTGGGTCAGGATCACTATGTCTCTAGGAATCAATGTTTGACCTCCTGTATAGCTCAATAGGTCAATTAGAATTGAGTCTAAGGGTTAGAAGTCTAGGTTTGGAAGCTGCCCTGAAGACCCAGAATTTTCTATTTGGAGACTAAGTCATATCGTCGAGCTCAGCACGACGATTCGTCGAACTCCGATTGACGATCGTCTAGCTCAACTTCGACAGATCGTCGAACTCCATTCGACGATCGTTGAGCTCAACTTCATTATATCGTCGAACTTCGTTCGACGATCGGTGAGCTCGGGTCGACGATTTTGACTCTGCTTTGGATCTTTATCTCTGAGCTCAGTTCGACGATCTTTGAGCTCAAATCGACGATATTTTGCTGCTGTATTTTTCTAGGTCGCTGAGCTCAGCTCGACGATAGCAGAGCTCAGTTCGACGATTTTAGATAACTTCAAGGATGTTTCTAGAGTCAAATTCAAATCAGTTAAGGAGTTATTCTGCAATTAATTGAGAGATTTCCTAGCCGTTTTTCATTCATTTCTGGACCAAGTTTCAAGGGATTTCTCAAGGAATATTTCTGTGGACTTTCCTCCAGAAGAGATTGTGCAATTAAGGATGCAATTAATGCAGGCCAACGGCTATACTTGAAAGAGAATGTTATTCTATTCTGTATCAGAGAATAAAAGAGAAGAATTTTTGAATCACACATAGAACACACAATACAGAGAGAGACACACAGATTACAGAGACATTCAAAAATATTCTGTCTCAAGGAATTCTCAAGAACACTTATCCAAAGAGATCAATCTTTTCAGAAATCTTCAGATCTCTTTAATTTCAAAGTGTTCAAGGCCAATATATTTCAAGACTCCAGACATTCAACATTTCAGTCATTGCTGAAATCATCTATTGCTGGAGTTCAATCTTTGAAGGCCTATCACCCTCAGCAAAGCTTCTCTTCCTGAAGATCTCAAGGATTCAGGGGGAGCTTTGACATCAACAATCCACATAGTCTTCTCAGTTGTTTGAGAAAGAGAAGACCTCCATCACTCTCTCACCCCCTCTCTATAAAGGGTTTCTCAAACTCCCTTCAAAAGTTTGAGCTTGGTTTTTGAGCACCTTGTCAAATGCTCATTGGTGGCAAGACACCTGATCAAAAAATCTGCTTTGGTTTTTGAGCACCTTATCAAAAGCTCATTGCTGCCCAGGACACCTGATCAACTCATCCTGCAGTGGATTCCTACCTAGGGTGGTAGAAGAGTGGATGTACCCAAGTTTAGGGGAACCACTATATTTTCTTGTGTCTTCTTGTTTTGCTTGTGTTTATGTTTGTTTCTGGCCTTGATTATTCTGTGATTAGCTTTTGGATAGTTTAGTTCTGTGATTAGATTTTTTATTGCTTCCCTGCTCACTCTTATTACAACAATTGTTGTAAAAAGTTTCAAAGCACCATATACTCTATTCACCCCCCTCTAGAGTATATCAGATCTAGCTGCACTTTCACCTTCCATTGTATAAGCTATCATATACTAGTTTATACGATGGGGTGTCAGGTTTAATGCAGGAATGAGTGTAGTGATATGTTATGACATGATTCACGCAAGTACAACACACCCACATGACTCTATGCCAACATACCTTTAGTTCCCCCATTTTGGAATCTAGCTTCACTCCCATGAGCCTCCGTATTGGCCAACAGAGACAGTAGGTTGGGCCACCCCACTACTAGACGGTTATTCACACTAGCAGGCCTAGCCCTTACGTACGCCTCTGAAGGACACACCAGAGTCTCCGCGTAGTATGCTGACCAACCGCCAGTCTTTTCCTTGGCTAAGTGTAAACCACACCCGCCGAGTCATCATATCGATGTCCGTGTGAACGACCGTCATATACTAAAGACCCACCACTATATGCACATATACACATGAATTCCTGAGCCATCGGCTCCCTGGACTAACCTGTCTGTTACAACTACCTTCCGAGCCTTCGGCTCGCAGGGCTAACTTGCCCATTTCCACAACCACCGAGCCTACTGCTTAGATAACCTACTCGAGTTAATGTCCCAAGTCACCGGGGTGAGTTAAAGTGAAGTCCTAATATATTTTTAATTACTCCTATCTTCATTTTATTCTTACAGTTTAGGGTTATCCTTGGACTGCCCTGGGCATTCCCTGCGAAGGGCTCTCGAGGGCACAAGGAACTATGATGGGATGAAGCCCAAAGCTCCCGTTCGCAAGTTACTTATTATTGTTGGTATCTACCCAGAGCCAATCCCATTTAATGATATACTAAATCTAACCCTAGTGTATTTTGACTCTCTCTCTCTCCATAGGGAAGACGATCTTTCGTCGATCCCGAGTACCACTTAACACTAGTCAATCAAACACCCTCCCCATCATGACTCCAAATGATGAACTCATTTTCACCTTACCAAATCAGTATACTATTAACCCTGAAGCCCTATGTCCATCCTATATGCTATCACAATTCTGCAGTTTTACTATGTGCTGACCAACCAAAGCTATATTATGAGCATGAGTGGTGACCCCTTCAAATATTCATCCAAATGCCTTAGAATTATTACATGGAGTCTATCATGACATATTTAGACCAAATCCAAAAACTTGTAATTTTCCTAATTAATTTAGCATTTATCAAATTTTCCCGAAAATTAGGCCACGGGTGGTTTTGAACATGAATTACTAGATTTCCTTAATTTATGGCCACCCAAAACTTATGAACACTATATGATGCCAAAATATCAGAGAATTCCAAGTTTCACAAATTTCCATAAATGTATTAGCCAATAATTAATTAATTCAATATAATTGCAATAAATAGAGGTAAAGAGGGAAGTACCACCAAACATTATACAAAAATTATACAAAAATTTGCAAAGCTTTAAAATGATCATAAAACATTACTGACTAAGTTTCATACAATTCCAAGGTTAGTAAGCTATATAGAAAAATACTTCAAATAAAGCCTTAGTATGACACTTTGTGAAGAAACATACTTGTAATCTCTTCCAAACAATATGTAATAATTTTATAAGTTTTAAAATGCCCTAAAAGGTTCTCTGCCCAAGAAACTTAATTCTTCAGCAAGATATATTATTTGTTATCTATTTATCAAGACAAAGTGCACTAGTTCACTTAACACATGAAGTACTATGAGATAATATCCAATCATTCCAAATTACTGACTACTGCATATAAATAATATTTAATCGACACTACTAGAGTTTGACAACATTCTAAGTTAATTTAACCATGATTACTTCAAAATCATAAAAAGGGCAACATGAAGGTTATAACTATAAGTATGAGCTACTCTCTTCCACACATCCTATAATAAATTCCAGAGGCTCATATAGCTATAAAAACTCTTCTGCCAAAATTTCATAAAGACCCAAGGTCATATGACCTTTCAAGTTTTCCATAAGGAGGTATAAGCCTAAACAATTTCCAATTGATTAAAGTTGTGTGAATGTGTATAAATGTCAAATTTCTTCCTAGGGCTATTCACCCCCCTAAGATCACATGGACTAAACTCCAAGTCCATACAAGGACATATCACCCTATGTCCTCCACAAACCCCCAACATTCAACCTTAGGGTTTGAACTAGGGTCCTAGGGCAAATCAACCCTAATCCACCCCAAACTCCAAGTGAGAGTATTTTAACTGACCTCGAGGTTCTGGCCAAAGTCCCATCCCCTTTGAGTAAGAGTTGGCCCCTCCTTGCCCCAAGCACCCTTTTGCCCTAATTTACCCTTAAGGGACCAAACTATGGTCACACCAATACCTATTCAAATCAACCTCAAATGGGCTAAGATTTTTATCAGTGACCTATCATTACCCTAAGGGTCATCCACCAATATTTTGGTTGGTTTTGAGGACATTAGGAACCTTAATTAATCCAAACATATTTTATTAAAATTTTCAAAACTTTTGGAAAATATTATCCAAAAATTCCCATTTTTGGATATGGTGAGTGTGAATGTATAACTAGCCTATAGTCCCAATTCCAATGCATTTTCCTGGATAGTTTAGTGGGGTCACTCAGATAGGCTCTGGTCATTCCTATGCATAGGCTGCACCATATTGAGTGCTGTAGTCAGACCACTGGCCCAAATGAGTTGAAATTAATTTTAAAATAAAGTGGACATCAAGGTATACCACTTTCATATTAAACATTTTCCCTTAAAATGCCTCTAAATATTTTTAATAATTTCTTCAAGGAACTGCAATAATAGTGATAGAAATGAATTTATTAAATACTTAAATAAATCATGCCGCATGAATCTTGAAGTATGGATTGACGACATCCCGTCGTCTTCCACCTTGATCCTACGACCAGGATTTGCCCATCCTGGGCTGTCTTTGCCTGCAAATTCCCGGCCTCCCACGCCTCTTCCCGGACAGCCACCGCCACCACTGTACAACCTCGTATCCGGTGAGTGGGCTCGCCAGGAGTCAGACCGACTGGACCAAGCAGTCCAAGTCCCGGCCGAGCACCCGAGGGGGGCCAGATCTCGACAGCCCCCAACTCGCCCAGGCAAGGTGTAATCTTCGGGGGGAGAGTAGAGCTGGAGGAATCACACTCACCCCAAGGGAGCCCGGCAAGTGGTAGGCAAGTAGGGCCAGCCGAGCCCGTACTCGCCAAGGTTCAGGGAGAGGACGAGAGTGTCAGCTCCATCGAGCACTCGCAATCCCAGGTGAGTTGAGGCTTCAGAGGGCCACTCGCCTAGTTCTGTGATGTTCTTTACTATTCTCCCCCGTTGGCATGCCTATAGCCTGTTCGAACAGTGGAGTTAGGCTGTTGGCAAACCCATTTGGGCTACACGTAGCTGTTCAAAACAGCGGAGGTTGGCTATTTACAGACCGTTTTCAGAAATCTATAAATAGACCCAAGGGGGTACCATAGAAGGCATGCCAACTAGTCCCTCATTCATCTTGCGCTTTCTAAGGTATCCTTAGCTCGATATCTAGATAAGGAGGAGAAGCACTCTGAGATCTTCCGTGTGTGTGGTGGGACCTCCACGTAAAGCCCTTGGATCAGTTCCCTATTCATTTTCCTTAGTCATTTGGCTCGCGGGTTAGAGGTAAGTGTGCAATCACCCCTTCCCCAAGTGGGAGCTCCACAGAGTCCGAATTCTCGGTTTCAACATTATTGGTGCGGTGAGCGTGGACCTTGGTCAGCACAGAAAATCTTCAGCTAGCTCGATGACTGTAGGGGAAGGGCAAGGTTCGGGCGAGCCAACTCGTCACCCCCACTCACCACTATCAGCATGTTGGACGGGTTCAGGCAGGAGATGCGGAGTCTCATCATGTTCGCACTTGGCACTCGCGCCGAGTGCTCGACAAAAATAGTTCCAGTAGTCGCTGCCATAGCCCTGGGCGAGGACGCATACGACAGGCGAGCTGGGAAGGAGGTAGTAGACAGAGGAGGCGAGCGCGAGCTGCAGGGGCATGTACTCTTCCCGAGCTTGGAATCTGCAGGCTGTTTCGGCGATATGGGGGTGCGAGATCCCCCTACTTTTCCAGCAGAGGGGGAAACCCCTATAGCGAGTTTGTTTCATCAGCACCAGTTCTAGAGGGCTTCCAGGAGCCTGAAATGTCCTACTATACCGGGAAGGGAGACCAGGTTCAACACGTCCAGTGGTTTGGGGATGTGGTCTGGATTTTACAGATGTCAGATGGGTTCAAGTGCATGCTCTTCGCCATCACCCTCAAAGAGAAGGAGAGAGTGTGGTTACACCAGCTCCCATCTGACTCCATCTTCTATTTTGAGGACTCGGACCGGGGGTTCATGTTGAGGTTCACCACCTCAAGGAAAAGGAAGAAGGTGTCCGAGTCACTGTTTCATATCAAGCAGGCTGTGAACGAGACCTTGGGGAGCTACTTGGACAGGTTCCATGATGAAATTCTACTCGTGTTGGAGATGCCAGGGCACACCATAATGGTAGCCTTCACCATCAGGCTTCAGCCAGGGTTCTTTGGAATGGAGCTGAAGAGGACGCCTCTAGTGTCATTTGAGGCACTGATGGGTAGGGCAATAAGGGAGGTCGATATGGAGGCAGCGAACCCGAAGTTTGCCCGAAAGTTGGCCAGATGGGCCACGTAGGAGGAGAAGGCGCCAAGAGGTGGCAGAGGTCAGGAGGAGAGGAGATCTAAACCATGATAAAGTGAACAACAACAACAATAATAGCCAAGGTGGGGGCGCCAGGAGACAAACCATCAGCTAGGTTGGAGGCTAGAGTGCCAGGACCAGGGGCTGCAGAGAGGTTTCCATATTGGAGACAACCGCCAGGGGGGCAAGGGTCAGTTTCACCGTCTGGGTTTAAGGCAAAACCAAAGACCCCCTCTCCCCGATCAATATCAGTCCATGGTTATATCCATGGGGTAGCGGAGGAGAGCTGCATGGAGAAGGAGAAGGGAAGTTAAGGTGGAGTTACCTTACTGTGACTTCCATTAGGAGGAGGAGCACGCCACAATAACATTCCCGGAGTTCCTCAAGATGAGAGGAAACAAGGAGCAACAACAGCAACAATGCCGCCAGGAAGTACTAATTGAGGAGGTCCTGCCTCGGGCAGAGGAGGATTGGTGAGAAGACTGGGCAGACGTTGGAACCCAGGGTGGGATCAGACTGATCCATTGGGTGGGGGGTAGGGATTGAGGCTTCCCAAAAGGCGAGCCTCCACACCATGTATTGAAGGAGCATTGGATCGACATCCCTTTACCCCACCCCTGGAGGTGAAGATTACCTTCTCAAGGAAGGATATGCCGGATCATGAGGATCCCTTTTGTGATGTGCTAGTCCTCCAGACAGTCATTCAGAATTTCACTGTGTCCCGAATCCTCATCGACAATGGGAGTTCGGTCAACATTATCTTTAAGAAGGAGTTTGATGCGATGAAGGTGGAGGCCAAAAGTTTGTTGGACTCGGATGGACCCCTGTTCGGTAGGGGAGAGGAAGGAAGTGGAAGGAGGAGTAGGGCTCCATGTCACTCTGGGGGCAGTTCCGAAACTGTAGGTTTGTCATCATGGATTCCCCCAGCAGCTATAATGCCATCTTTGTATGACCCCTCATCAGCGCCTTCTGTTCTTTTCACTAATGCTTAAAGTTTAGCGATGAGGGGATCCAGGTCTAGGTTCAGCGCGAGGAGGCGTTCCAGGACTTGAAGATGCAGTTAACTCAGGCCCCCCTGCTACAAGTGCCGAAGGAGGGGGTGGACCTATCTTTATATCTCAGGGTCAGAGCAGAGGCCTTGAGCTCCATCCTTATTCGGGAAGAGGGAAAGAAGTAGCTGCCCATAAATAAAGTAAGTGAGGACCTGAGGAAGGCAGAGCTTCGTTATCCCATTTTGGAAAAGCTAGCCTTCGCTCTGGTCATCTCAGCTCGGAGGCTCCGACCCTATTTCCAGGCACACTCCACCCGAGCGGTGACTGACCACTCCCTCCACAACATCTTTAAGGGGGTGTAGCATTCGGGTATGTTGGCCAAGTGGTCGGTGGAGCTGAGTGATTTTGATATATCCTTTATCCCCCGCCTCTTGATCAGGGACCAGGCGATGGCCGACTTTCTGGCTAAATATGTGGTCGAGGTGGCGGAGGCAGAAGTCACTCGGTCAGTTCCTTGGAGCATGATGGTAGATGGTGCTTCAGGAATGCATTCCCTAGGGGTGGGGGTGATCTTGGAGAGCCCCTAGGGAACGAGGATCGAACAAATGATGGTGGTGCACTTTCCCATCACTAATAACAAGGCCGAGTATGAGGCCGTGATAGAAGGGTTGCGCCTGGACAGGGAGTTGTGGGTGCAAGATGTGGAGGTCCTCACTGAATCCATGGTGGTAGATTCCCTGATCAACGGGGAGTTCGAGGCAAGGGAGCTGACCCTCCACTTATATTTAGCAAAGGTGACGAGGGTCATCGGCATGTTCCAGACCTTCTCCATCAACATGTGCTGCGGGAGGATAATTAACAGGTTGATCAACTGACAAAGCATGGTCCCCGGGTGGGTGGTACCATCACTGACCTATTCCGCCCGTCCATCCAAGAAGGAAAATTGATGTACGTAGATCAACATACCTCATGGATGGACCCTTTCACAACGTTCCTTTCCACAGGGGAGTACCCGGAGGGGATGGACAAAAAGAAGTTCAAGTACAAGTCTACGTACTATCTCATCCGCGATGGGTAGTTGTACAGACAGACCCTCTCGAGGATGTTGGCACATTGCGTGGCTAAGATGGAGGTCCAGAGGATCTTGGAAGAAGTCCACTCAGGGGAGTGTGGGAGTCACTCCGGGAGTCGGACCCTAGAAAGAAGTATTGTCAGGAAGGGGTATTTCTGGCCTACCCTGTGCCACGATGCAGCAGAGTTCACAAAGAAGTTCCGCATGTACCAGTTCTTCGTCCCCTCCAACTGCAACCAGCCCAGCGCCTTAGAAGTATTACAACCCCTTGGCCCTTTGCCATCTGGGGGATATATTCTTTCCCCTAGGCTAGTGGGCAAAGGAGGTTCCTGTTAGTAATGATCGACTATTTCTCTAAGTGGTTGGAGGTCAAGGCGCTGGCCAAGGTGACCTCCTAGGTCATCAAGAACTATGTTTGGAGGTAGATCATCTACCAACATGGGTTGTCGCAGGCCATCGTCACGGACAATGGGCCTCTATTTTCCAACGCGGAATTCAACAGTTTTTGTGGGCATCTCGGGATTGACCTCAGGACTGCCTCAGTCCGCCACCCCAGGAGCAACGGGCAGGTGGACGCGGCAAACACGAATATAGTGAACCTCCTAAAGAAACAAGTTGAAAACTTGAAGGGGTGCTGGTGGAGCAGCTTCCCTCTGTCCTTTGTGCTTTGAGGACCACCCCCAACATGGCCACAGGGGAGACCCCCTTCAAGATCTCACATGGATGCGAGGTAGTACTTCCAGTAGAGTTCGAGGTCCGGATGCCTCGGGTGGTCGAGGCGGAGGAAGGTAGGGAAGAATGGCAGACTGAAAATGAGGAGGAACTACGACTCTCCATTAACATGATGGAGGAGCTGGTGATCTCTCTGTCATCCAACAGAAAGAAGTAAAAAAGACGAATGGCTAAGTACTTTGACAAGCACGTTAGGGTCAAGTAGTTCGCAGAGGGGGACTTGGTCCCAAAAAAGGTGGATGCAGCAGGGAGGTCGGCTATCATGGGGAAACTCAACCCCAACTGGGAGGGTCCGTACATTGTAAAAGAAACATTGAAATCAGGAGGGTATCGCCTCCGAAATATGTAGGGCGAGACCCTAAGTCTCTCTTGGAGCAGTGATGACTTGAAGCAATTTTACCCTTACATCATGTAAGTGATGTCCTTTTTCTAATAAAGCTTCTTGATGTGCCAATTCTCCTACAGCAATTCATGTGAGTGGGTGAAGAGTTCACTTAGCAGACCACGAGCATATCCTACTGTCAGGATCTCACCTCACTGGCAGGGTTGGATGCCATTCGAGAGAGTCTAACCGGACCCCGAGCAGATCCTGTTGTCAGGCTCTCACCTAGTTGTTAGGGCCTGATGTCACTTGAGAGAGTCAACCCGGACCCCGAGCAGATCCCGCTTCCAGGCTCTCATATAGCTGGCAGGGCTGGATGTCACTCGAGAGTCTACCCGGACCCCTACCAGATCCCGCTATCAGGCTCTTATCTAGCTGGCAGGGCTAGATGTCACTTGAGAGAGTCTACCCGGACCCCGAGCAGATACCGCTGTCAGGCTCTCACCTAGCTAGCAGGGCTAGATGTCTCTCGAGAAAGTCTACCCAGACACCGAACAGGCTCCATTGTCAGGCTCTCACCTTGCTGGCATGGCTGGATGTTACTCAAGAGAGTCCTACCATTTCCAGATGTTACTTTGGAAGTTTGGCCTTTTTCCTAAAAATAGGGGAAGAAGAATCTTCACAGACGAGTTAGGACTCGTGGGTTCATCTCGGCAAAGGGGTGCCGAGCCGAGTACTTGACATCCGTTGAAGAAGGCAAGCTACAACAGTATACTCCACATCCCTTCAGTTTTATGTTGTAGATTAGAGACTGGGCGGTCTGGTGGTCTGACTCTGGCGGGTTGTAGTCTGGGCGGTCTGTCGGGTTCTCTCCTGTAGTTTGTTGATGTCTTGTTGTTGTTGGTGCTCTAGCGATTTGTCATTCTGTCCCTGGCGACTTGGAGACCGGGAGACCTGGCGGTCTAGTGTGGCGGCTTGGTATCTTCTCTTGTGGTTGCCGGGCATTTTGCCCATTCACCAAACCGCACGGCTTGACGACTTGTATTTATGTTAAACCGCTTGTACATGAAATTTTTTAGTCTCACATTGTTTATTTGTAATCTCTCTTATCTCCTCCATTCTATAAAAGGGAGGCTATACCATGTAATTGATATCTTTTTTGGAATACAAATATTTTTGTTTGTCCATTTTTCGGACTTCCATTTTCTATTCGCACATGGTATCAGAGCCCGCGATCTTGGCCGCCTGATTTAGTGCATTTCTCTACCAACGCTACCTGATCTCCTTCTTTCCTCTTGTTCGTGCGGCCTCTCCTCCTTTTATCGCTACTCATTGTTCGTGCAATCTGCTCTCCTTCTTTGTTTGCGCGACCTTCTTCTTCTCAGCGGCCTGTTTTTGCGGCTTCTCGGTCTTCTGTCCGCGCGGCCTGCTCTCTTTCTGCGCGGCTTCTTACTTTTCTCCCTTGCGGAATCTTCTTCTGTCCGCGGTGGTATTCTATTTCTGCCCCAACCTCTCTCTTCCCGCGCGGCCTTTCTTTCTTCCCTCTACCCATGCGGCTTCTTCCATGGCCCTTTCCAGCTCTTCTACCACCATCGCTACTCCCGTCATGACTCCACCTACTCCTTCCGTTCCCTCCGGGAATCTTGGCACCGATGATCCTCCTGCCACCTATTCTGCTAAATTTGATGACTGGGATGCTAGCGATGCGCTTGTCCGCACTTGGCTGGCTAACAATCTTTTCGATGAATGTCTTCCTGTTATCCATCATGATGAGACAGTCAAGAAGGCATGACTTCATCTTACTGCTATGTACTCCAAGAGGGCTCAGACGTCCTGCATTTATACCTTGTATACGGACCTCTTTTCCCGTCCGTCCATGTCTCCTACTGTCACTTATCAACAAGTTCAAGCTCTTGGGGCTGAGATCCTTCAACATCGCCCATTGTCTACAGATCTTGCCAAACAGTACAAGCACTTTCAAGAACTGCTTGTTGTGTGCTTGATGAATTGTAAATATACGTATTTTTGTGAACATTAATTTAGTCATTTTCATTTATTTTCGTCGTTTTTACTTATTTTTGTTCAATAAAATACTCCTCTTCTTGTAAATTTACTACTAACTTGTTTTCTTTAATTTTGCAGAAAAATTTCAAAATCTGCCAAAATTGGGCAGTACACGCCCGTGACAATTTGGTCACGCCCGTGACTGGGCCGTGACATTGCATTTCCCGTGAAATCGAACAAATTCTGAATAGAAAAGCTCGACACGCCTTGCGTCACGCCCGTGTCACCCGACACGGGGCGTGACAGCAGCCCGTGTCCCCTCCACTCGACGAATTTTGTTCAACGATCGTCGAACCCGCGTCACGCCCAGAGTCACGCCCGTGACCTAGGGCGTGACTCAATCTCAGCTCAACGATTTCAACTCGACACTTTCCGCTCGACATTCGTCGAGTGTCGACACAAACTGACACACCCAGAGTCACGCCCGTGACCTGGGGCGTGACCTTTCCAGCTAGCCCGACAAGATGCTGTCGAAGACTTTCGGCACAACCCGCGCCCGGTTCTACCTCCCCGACACGCCCAGAGTCACGCCTGTGACCTGGGGCGTGACTGCCGCGAACTCAGCCCGAAGTCAACTTTCCTGTCCAATCGACGGCCGCCTTCATGAATAGTACTAACACGCCCCCCCCCCCCCCCCCTACACGCCCGTGACGGAGGGCGTGTACTTAGAATTTTTTGCCTATAAATTGCCCATTTCTGTAAGGTCCAAGGGTTCAGATTTTTGGGCCATTTTAGTGTCTTTTGTGGGCTGCATCCGTGATTTCTAGAGCTATGTAAGGAGATTTCTCCCTCATTTCTTTCATGTTTGTTTTTGCTTTAGCTTTAGCTCTTGTAATAGCTTGTAATAGTTTCCTTTAAGTAATAAAAATGTTAGATTTTTCTCTTCTTATTTGGCTTTGGAATGAACTCTTGTGCCCATTTTTCTTCTCATTTTATTCTTAGTTTCATCTTTGTTCTGCATTTATGAAAAGTGTGTGTGTGTGTGTGTGTGTGTGTATGAGTGTAACATGCTTAATATTCATGTTTTTAACTTGTCTTCATGCTTAGGTATGATAGGTTTTCCTCTTTTCACCATGTCTTTTTCTTGAAAGAATTAGGATTTCATTCTTATGAATTTACCAAAGAGATTTGAAAAGTGATTTTGTTCTTTTTTTTACTTAGTTTTTCTTTTAGTATTGTAAAACCTCTTTTGTTCTTTTTATTTTCTCTTCACCTTTTTTATCACTTTTATGAATTCTTAAGAATGAAAAAGTTATAGATTTAATTTTTGAGCACCTTTGATTTTGACTTTATTTTGTAAAACTTTTTGCTCATTCTCTTTTTATTTGTTCTTTTTATGTGTTTTGGGTAAGTTTTAGGAGTAGAAATCTTGTTATTTTAATTTATAAGCAACTTTGATTTTTCTTCGTTATTAGTGTGTGTGAGTGTATGAGCATAAATTTTCTTTTGTTCTTCTTAATTTTCATGTTGTGTGTGTGAGTGTATGAGTATAACTTTTTATTGCTTTCCTCAATTTTGTAGAGTGTGTGAGTGTAGGTGTTAAATTTTAATGCTTTCTTTTAATGCTTTGTTCAAATTTTGTAGAGTGTGTGAGTTTAGGTGTTAGCTTTATTGCTTTCTTGAAATTCATATGGAGTGTGTGTGTTTGTTTGTGTGCATTTATTTCTGCCTACTCGTGAAGAGTTAAATGGCGCATCGTTTTCATTTTCAGTCCTACTCTTTTGAGTAGGACTTGTAATTTTCTTTCTTTATTTTTCCGCCTACTCACTTGAGTTAAATGGCCGGACTTTATTTCCCGCCTACTCGTTTGAGTAGGACTTGTAATTTTCTTTCCTTATTTTTCCGCCTACTCACTTGAGTTAAATGGCCAGACTTTATTTCCCTGTAAATATTTGAGAAAGCACTGTAATCGCATTTATTTTCTCCTACTCATTTGAGTAGGACTCGCTTTCATTTCAGTCCTACTCGTTTGAGTAGGACTTGCAATTTTCAGCTTTTATTTCCCGCCCCCACTCGTTTCAGTGGGACTCGCAAATTTCAATTATGCAAATTTCTTTTATGTGTAACTTAGTTTCTGTTTAATTTATAATTTGGAGTGTGCGTGAGTTCTTGTTTTAGCTAACTTTTCAGTTTTCTAAATGTTTGTTATTTTTCTTATGTCCCCTTCTAATAATCGTTTAGCGTTTAATTTCGAACTTGCGCCTCACTAAATTATAAGCCGTTCCCATACCGATGTGTGGCTAATCGCTATTAGCCTCGGCATCGAAGAGCTTTGGGACATTTAAAATGATTTCTAATAATTGAAGCTCTTTATTTTCATTTTAATTTAAGGACTTAAGGTTTACCCTGGGTTTACGATGCGTAGGACCACATATCGATGTGTGGGCCCTATTTCCGTAGTCCATATGTTAGCTAGCCGATAGGCAGTGCATATGGACCGATCACCCCTGGGTAAATAGAGTTGCGTGCATACCCTCGAAAGAGGACAAGCGTAATTCTACCGGATTGGGTTCCCCACCCAATAGCGGGGTTCTTAGCGTAAAGCGGGCGTTAAGAGGAATCCTTCGTCGGACTAACGTTCGGTCGAATAGTCTTAACGTTTAGGTGAGCGATATCCCTATAGCTAGGTGAGCTCACATTTGTGGAACCTCCACGGCCAAGTTGCCTTATTATTAATTTGAAAACTAAGTCCTATAATTATTAAAAATTGTTTTAGTCTTAATCCGATTCGATGCCGAGCGTTAACCCTTCATCGAATATTGTCTAAATCGTTTTTTCGCTCCTTTACTTTTTCCATCTTTACTTTACCAAAAAAATCCACCTTACTTTCAGTAAAATAATAGTCCTCCCGGAGGAGTAAGAATAGTCAACATGACCCCGAGAATAATACAACCTCGGTATTCCCCGAATATCGAGTACTACTTGCGATAGGTGCACTTGCCTCCTGTAGCACGCCCGCGGCGATCGACTCACCGAACCAACCACAGTAAGAGTCTGTTCGCGGACCCATCAAGTTTTTGGCGCCGTTGCCGGGGAAATCTCTTTTCGAGTTGCTATTTCGAATTCCGGAGTCTATTACTTTTACTTATTTTCTATATAGAAAAAAAAACAAAAAACTTTATTTTAAAACAAAAAAAACAAAATAGAAGTTTATTTTGTTTTATTTTTATTTGGGTGTATGACCCGTTGACAACCCTCCGAGTCTGAAGATTTTGACTTCGACCCTGAGATCGAACGCTCTCTTGCATGTATCCGATCTCAACGCCGAAATCCTTCTTTAGATCCCGAGGAATCTATCGGAGAACCCACTGTTGTAGTTATGGCCGCGCCTAACCTTCCCCCAGCGGCCGAGCGTACTATGTCTTATTACGCCCGGCCTAACCTGGATGATTCTGGGTCGAGTATTGTTCGCCCTGCGGTGGCGAATAAAAATTTCGAAATAAAGTCGAGTGTCATTCAAATGGTCCAAAATGCCATGCAGTTCGATGGACTGCCGGATGAGGACCCGAATGTCCACTTGCCCAATTTATTGGAGATATGTGACACCTTCAAGATTAATGGCGTCACTGATGACGCCATTCGTTTGCGCTTATTTCCTTTTTCCCTTAAGTCGAAATCCAAGGCGTGGTTGAATGCCCTCCCGCGAGGATGTATCACCACGTGGGCTGAGTTGACGGAACGGTTCCTAACGAAGTACTTTCCGCCCGCAAAAACTGCAAAGTTGCGGGCGGACATCTCTTCATTTGTGCAAAACGATCCTGAGTCTCTATACGAGACTTGGGAACGGTTTAAGGAATTCCTCCGCCGTTTCCCGCACCACGCGCTGCCAACGTGGTTGCAAGTTCAAATTTTTTATAATGGGCTGAATTTTCAGACGCGTCAAATGATTGACGCGGCTGCCGGGGGTACGCTTAACAACAAAACCCCCGAGGCCGCCCAGGCTTTATTCGAAGAGATGGCTATGAACGCCTATCAATGGAACGTCCCGGGGGGACGCCCAAAGCCGGCGGCTGGTCTTTTTGAAGTGGATGTCACTGCTCTCTTGACCCTTCAAGTTGAAAGGTTAACAAAGCAGGTGGCGGAGATGTCTGCTGCCTCCTCCACTCCGTCTTGTTTTATTCCCCCTAACGTCTGTGTGGCTGAAGAGTTCGTGGACTTCATGGGAAATTCGGGTCGTCCTCCCTTCAACCCCAACAACAACCCTTATAGTAATAACTATAATCCGGGTTGGAGGAATCACCCCAACTTCTCGTGGAGCAACCCGAATAATGCTCAGCGTCCCCCTATTTCTTATGCGCCCGGATTTCTTCCTCCTCCTCCTCTTCCGAAACCCTCCCCGATGGAGGAAAATTTTTCGAAGTATATTGCGTCCAACGAGTCAAATATCCGGAACATCACCAGATCGCTAAAAACACTCGAACAACAGGTTGGACAGCTGGCGAGGATGATGTCCGAGCGCGCGCTCGGGGCACTGCCGGGAAACACGGAGCCCAATCCGCGGGAGAACGCCAACGCTATAACCCTCCGTAGCGGAAAGGAGGTGGTCGATATAAAACGGACCGACCCTCAGGTACATATTTCACCTCCGACCCCTCTTCCCCTTTCTTCGCTTACGCCGCCTTTACCAATTATAAAAGAAAAAATTATTTTAAACAAGGCCCTTCCATATCCGCATAAGTTAGATAACGAGCGTCAGGACGCGCAATATGAAAAATTTATTTTATTATTAAAACAAATTCACATTAATGTTCCTTTTTGCGAGGCTATCTCGCAAATGCCCAAATATGCGAAATTTTTAAAAGAACTACTTTCTAATAAACGTAAATTAGAGGATATCTCGCATGTATCTCTCAACGATGTCTGCTCGGCGGCCCTTACTAATAAATTGCCCAAAAAACAAAACGACCCGGGACGGTTTTCCATCCCGTGCCTTTTTGGCGATATATTAGTAAAGTACGCCTTAGCAGATTTAGGGGCTAGCATTAATTTGATGTCGTTCTCGCTCTTTTCACATTTAGGTTTGGGTACTCCTAGTCCTACGAATATGCGCATCCAATTAGCGGATCGCTCGGTTAAGTTCCCTATCGGGGTAGTGGAGGACGTCCTTGTCCGAGTCGATAAGTTTACCTTCCCGGTAGACTTCGTCATCTTAGATATCGAGGAGGACGCCGAGGTACCAATAATACTCGGTCGCCCTTTTCTCGCCACCTCCCGCGCACTAATAGATGTTAGTAATGGTAGTATTCTCCTCCGAGTAGGAGATTACCAAGTTACTTTCTCTATTAATCGAATCTCCTCCGAGTAGGAGATTACCAAGTTACTTTCTCTATTAATCCCTCGATGGACAATTTGTCATCGAGCGACGATTTCTTCTACTCTTTAGATACCTTTTTTGGAGATCGTTCTTTTCCCGTTTTCGAGTCCGTATTTTTAAACGACGATATTTATGCGCTCGAAAATTTTAAATGCGATGAGGATACTTCTTTAGACTTGCCTTTCGAACCAATTGGTAAGAAAGACATAGGCATTAAAACCTCCCTACAAGAACCGCCCTTCCTAGACCTCAAACCCTTACCCGCATCACTCAAATACGCATTTTTGGGAAAAGGCGATACGCTTCCCGTTATCATTTCTTCGGACTTGAGTGATTCGGAGACTTCCGATTTATTGGAAGTTTTATTTAAACATCGCCACGCAATTGCGTGGCAAATCTCTGACTTAAAGGGGATTAGCCCCTCCTTTTGCACCCATAAGATTTTTCTTAACGATAATTGCCGCAAAACGATTCAGCCGCAACGTCGTCTTAACCCAAACATGAAAGACGTCGTTAAAGCCGAAATTATTAAGTTATTAGATGTGGGGATTATCTACCCTATTTCGGACAGTGCATGGGTTAGTCCCGTGCATGTCGTGCCCAAGAAGGGCGGTCTTACCGTAGTGGCGAATGAGCATAACGAGCTCGTCCCAACTCGTACTGTTACGGGTTGGCGAGTGTGCATCGATTATAGAAAACTTAATGATGCCACCCGCAAGGACCATTTCCCTCTGCCATTTTTGGACCAGATTTTAGAGCGTTTATCCGGTCATCCGTATTATTGTTTTCTTGATGGTTTATCGTGGTTTTTCCAAATCCCCATTTCCCCTGATGACCAAGAGAAAACAACTTTTACTTGCCCGTTTGGTACCTTCGCATATCGAAGAATGCCATTTGGACTCTGCAATGCGCCGGCTACATTCCAAAGATGTATGCTAGCAATCTTTGGCGAGCTAGTAGAAGACATTATGGAAGTCTTTATGGATGACTTCTCTGTTTTCGGACGCTCTTTTCCCGATTGCCTTCACAATTTAGATCGTGTCCTTCAACGGTGCGAGGACACAAGCCTTGTTTTAAATTGGGAAAAATGCAACTTTATGGTTCGAGGAGGTTTGGTCCTCGGCCATATGATTTCGTCTGAGGGGATAGAGGTGGATAAGGCCAAGATAGAAATTATAGAAAAACTTCCGCATCCAACAAACGTAAAATCTATTAGGAGTTTCTTAGGCCATGCGGGCTTTTATCGACGCTTCATTCAAGACTTTTCAAAAATAACAAAGCCGCTTACTCACCTCTTGGAAAAGGAATCACGTTTCATCTTTAGTAGCGAATGCGAGTCCTCCTTTAATTTAATAAAACAAAAACTTATCACTTCACCAATTTTAGTGGCCCCTAATTGGTCCCTTCCGTTCGAAATAATGTGCGACGCTAGTGATATTGCCTTAGGTGTCGTTCTTGGCCAACGCGTAGAAAAACATTTTCATCCTATTTATTACGCTAGCAAGACGCTCACTTCCGCACAAGTAAATTACACGACAACGGAAAAGGAACTCTTAGCAGTCGTTTTCGCTTTTGATAAGTTTCGCTCGTATATAACGCTATCTAAAGTTATCGTTTTTACCGATCACTCTGCGCTTAAGTATTTATTAGCTAAAAATGATGCGAAGCCCCGCCTTCTTCGATGGATTCTCATCCTACAAGAGTTTGATTTGGAGATCCGCGATAAGCGGGGAGCGGAAAATCTAGCGGCGGACCACCTCTCCCGTTTAGAAAATTCGGGTGCGGAAGCGCTCGTCGAGTCTGAAATAAATGACAGATTCCCTGAGGAACGCCTCCTTGCCATTAGTTCTTCGTCATCTTCGCCTTGGTTCGCAGATTTTGCAAATTTCTTAGTAGCGCGGGTGCTTCCAAAAGAGTTTTCAAGTCATCAAAAGAAGAAATTCTTTTCTGACTTGAAAAATTTCATTTGGGAGGACCCATTTCTTTTTCGTATCTGCGCGGACCAAGCGGTCCGAAGATGCGTTGCGGGTGTGGAGTGCTTGCAAATTCTTAAGCACTGCCACGAGGGTCCAGCCGGTGGGTATTATCAAGCCAACCGGACCGCTCGGAAGGCGCTAGAGGCGGGCTACTTTTGGCCCACTCTCTTCAAAGACGCGCATAATTTTGTGCGCGCATGCGATAGCTGTCAGCGGTCGGGTAACATCTCTCGTCGCGACGAGATGCCCCAAAACATGTTTTTAGAGTGCGAAGTCTTCGATTTGTGGGGCATAGATTTTGTTGGCCCCCTACCTCCATCTTTCAAAAATATGTATATTTTAGTGGCGGTCGACTACGTATCAAGGTGGGCGGAAGCGCAAGCTCTCCCCACCAACGATGCGCGAGTCATCGTTACATTTCTTAAAAAATTATTTTCTCGCTTCGGCACGCCTCGCGCAATTGTTAGTGATAGGGGAACGCATTTCTGTAACGCTCTTATGGCTAAGGCGTTAGCTAAATACGGAGTCACACACAAGCTTGCCACCCCCTACCACCCGCAAACAAGTGGCCAAGTCGAGGTAGTAAATCGAGAGATTAAGAGAATTTTAGAAAAAACGGTTTCGCTAAATAGGAAAGATTGGTCCATTAAACTCGACGACGCGTTGTGGGCGTATCGAACGGCATACAAAACCGCAATTGGTTGTACGCCGTTCCGGTTAGTCTACGGCAAAGCGTGTCATTTACCCGTAGAGTTAGAGCATCGTGCTCTTTGGGCTTTAAAACTCTTAAACCTTGACTCCAACTTAGCCGCTCAAAATAGAAAACTGCAACTAAACGAGCTCGATGAATGGCGTGCGAACGCTTACGAGAGCAATAAATTCTATAAGGAGCGCTCTAAGTTATATCACGATCGAAAAATCAAGTCCCAAAAATTATTTTCTCCGGGCGATCTTGTCCTTCTTTACAATTCACGTCTTAGGCTTTTTCCAGGTAAATTAAAATCTAGATGGTCCGGTCCCTTCCTAGTTGAAGAAGTTTTTCCATATGGAACCGTACTCGTCTCCCACCCGGACAAAGATTCATTTAAAGTAAACGGTCATCGGTTAAAGTCTTATATAGCAGGCGACCCAGTGATCGGTTTTAGCGAAACCATAACTTTCCTCCACATTATAAACCCGCCAAAGTAGTCAAGCTACACGACTATAAACAAAGCGCTCCTGGGAGGCACCCCTCACTTATCTTTTTCGCTCTTTCCTTATTATCTTTGCTGTTTTTTTCTAATAAACGCAGGGTTTCTGATCGGCCTCCCCCTACGCGTTTCAGGGAAGCTTCTACCCCCTTCTCTTTCTTTTCTTTGTATATATTGTCTTTCCTTTTTTGTTCCGCATACTTACGATACAATATTGGGGACAATGTTGGACTTAAGTATGGGGGGATTTTCGTGCTTTACTTTCTGCACTTCAATTTGTTTTCTGCAATTCAAAAAAAACAAAAAAATACATATAACAACAAAACAAAACAAAAAAAAAATTAAAAAAACATCTCAAAATGAACAAAAAAATTTTAAATGAAAAATCCAAAAAAAATGTTTGTTCTCTTTCTTTCTTTTTTCCAAAAAACTCAAAAACAATTAAAAAAAAAAGAAAACAAAATATATTTAGTTTCACTTTGAAAATATTTTTTTGTACTTACTCTTTTCTCTCTCTCCCTTCCTCATTCTTGTAAAAACCTCTCTTTTTCTCCCATATTTTTGTACATAGAATGAAAATTCTCTAAAAAAATACAAAAAAAGATAATAGGTCAAAACAAAATTCAAACAAATTGAGAAAAACAAAAATACAAAAAAAAGATAATAAATGAAAAACAAAAAAAATGATGATAAAAACTATAAAAATAAAAAAAAATGTTTTGAAACAAATAAATCAAATATTTCATCATTAACTTTTCTGCTATCCAAAAATTCAGTTTTGAGTTTATTTATATGTGAATTTGATTAATTCTTTGTTCACTACCCGTTTGTTAATTATTGAGTGAAAAATTTAAATACCCGGGGTTAAGTTTTAAAGAATTCTTTATGCTTTGTTAAAAATAGCGAACTCGTTTTAGGCACTACTTCTAATTTTTCATTGATAGGAGCACGTATATTATGTTATGAAATAACGATTATAGAATTCAATTATACTTACTTTTAGCTTTCTGAAAAAAATATTGGAACGTACAAATTATTAAGGTTGCTCTCAAACTTTTTTAGGATTAAAAATCTAGTTTTCTTTTCTCCACTAACCTTATCATGACCTACTTGGCTTGATAAAATTTTTTATCCTTAAAAGATCCTATGTCAATGGGAATAAGATTTCGTTCCGTAAACATAGGCACTCAATAATTTAAAAAGATTATATATAGAGTAAGAGGATAAAATTCATTACTCCTACAAATATACATTGGGTTAATTCTTATGAAGTTGAAAAACAAAAATCATATTAGGAAAATAAGATTTCGTTTTCCTAATAATCCAAAAGAAAAAAAATGGAGGTTCGAGAAAAAATTACCTCGCCTCAAAAATCAAAACCCTCTTCATAAACCCACTACCCCCTTAGCCAATTACACGATTCTAGAATTAATTCAAAAATCTTTTTGAGAGCATAATTAGTAAATTGTATTGTTTCCAGTAGCACTCGTATAAGCTAGAGTTCTTATAATTCCAAACTATTTTCGTTAATCTAACCATTACAAATGTTGCCTTCTATTTGATTACATCAAGAAGTCTTTTGGCCAAAACTTTTGCGCTATTTAAATCATCTACATAATTTTAGGACTTAACTCTTACACCCCGTATATTTATTTCGATCTCTCTTATAATTGATTAAGCGATAGCTAAACTTAGAGTTTTTTTATTCCTTATAGATTCACCTCAAACTTTTGCTCTGGAATAGCAAAAGCCTAAGTATGGGGGTATTTGATGAATTGTAAATATACGTATTTTTGTGCACATTAATTTAGTCATTTTCATTTATTTTCGTCGTTTTTACTTATTTTTGTTCAATAAAATAGTCCTCTTCTTATAAATTTACTACTAACTTGTTTTCTTTAATTTTGCAGGAAAATTTCAAAATCTGCCAAAATTGGGCAGTACACGCCCGTGACAATTTGGTCACGCCCGTGACTGGGCCGTGACATTGCATTTCCCGTGAAATCGAACAAATTCTGAAGAGAAAAGCTCGACACGCCTTGCGTCACGCCCGTGTCACCCGACACGGGGCGTGACAGCAGCCTGTGTCCCCTCCACTCGACGAATTCTGTTCAACGATCGTCGAACCCGCGTCACGCCCAGATTCACGCCCGTGACCTAGGGCGTGACTCAATCTCAGCTCAATGATTTCAACTCGACACTTTCCGCTCGACATTCGTCGAGTGTCGACACCAACTGACACGCCCAGAGTCACGCCCGTGACCTGGGGCGTGACCTTTCCAGCTAGCCCGTCAAGATGCTGCCGAAGACTTTCGGCGCAACCCGCGCCCGGTTCTACCTCCCCGACACGCCCAGAGTCACGCCCGTGACCTGGGGCGTGACTGTCGCGAACTCAGCCTGAAGTCAACTTTCCTGTCCAATCGACGGCCGCCTTCATGAATAGTATTGACACGCCCCCCCTACACGCCCGTGACGGAGGGCGTGTACTTAGAATTTTTTGCCTATAAATTGCCCATTTCTGTAAGGTCCAATGGTTCAGATTTTTGGGCCATTTTAGTGTCTTTTGTGGGCTGCATCCGTGATTTCTAGAGCTATGTAAGGAGATTTCTCCCTCCTTTCTTTCATGTTTGTTTTTGCTTTAGCTTTAGCTCTTGTAATATCTTGTAATAGTTTCCTTTAAGTAATAAAAATGTTAGATTTTTCTCTTCTTATTTGGCTTTGGAATGAACTCTTGTGCCCATTTTTCTTCTCATTTTATTCTTAGTTTCATCTTTGTTCTTCATTTATGAAAAGTGTGTGTGTGTGTATGAGTGTAACATGCTTAATATTCATGTTTTTAACTTGTCTTCATGCTTAGGTATGATAGGTTTTCCTCTTTTTCACCATGTCTTTTTCTTGAAAGAATTAGGATTTCATTCTTATGAATTTACAAAAGAGATTTGAAAAGTGATTTTGTTCTTTTTTTACTTAGTTTTTCTTTTAGGATTATAAAACCTCTTTTGTTCTTTTTATTTTCTCTTCACCTTTTTTATCACTTTTATGAATTTTTAAGAATGAAAAAGTTATAGATTTAATTTTTGAGCACCTTTGATTTTGACTTTATTTTGTAAAACTTTTTGCTCATTCTCTTTTTATTTGTTCTTTTTATGTGTTTTGGGTAAGTTTTAGGAGTAGAAATCTTGTTATTTTAATTTATAAGCAACTTTGATTTTTCTTCGTTATTAGTGTGTGTGAGTGTATGAGCATAAATTTTCTTTTGTTCTTCTTAATTTTCATGTTGTGTGTGTGAGCGTATGAGTATAACTTTTTATTGCTTTCCTCAATTTTGTAGAGTGTGTGAGTGTAGGTGTTAAATTTTAATGCTTTCTTTTAATGCTTTGTTCAAATTTTGTAGAATGTGTGAGTGTAGGTGTTAGCTTTATTGCTTTCTTGAAATTCATATGGAGTGTGTGTGTTTGTTTGTGTGCATTTATTTCCGCCTACTCGTTAAGAGTTAAATGGCGCATCGTTTTCATTTTCAGTCCTACTCTTTTGAGTAGGACTTGTAATTTTCTTTCTTTATTTTTCCGCCTACTCACTTGAGTTAAATGACCGGACTTTATTTCCCGCCTACTCGTTTGAGTAGGACTTGTAATTTTATTTCCTTATTTTTCCGCCTACTCACTTGAGTTAAATGGACGGACTTTATTTCCCTGTAAATATTTGAGAAAGCACTGTAATCGCATTTATTTTCTCCTACTCATTTGAGTAGGACTCGCTTTCATTTCAGTCCTACTCGTTTGAGTAGGACTTGCAATTTTCAGCTTTTATTTCCCGCCCCCACTCGTTTGAGTGGGACTCGCAAATTTCAATTATGCAAATTTCTTTTATGTGTAACTTAGTTTCTGTTTAATTTATAATTTGGAGTGTGCGTGAGTTTTTGTTTTAGCTAACTTTTCAGTTTTCTAAATGTTTGTTATTTTTCTTATGTCCCCTTCTTATAATCGTTTAGCGTTTAATTTCGAACTTGCGCCTCACTAAATTATAAGCCGTCCCCATACCGATGTGTGGCTAATCGCTATTAGCCTCGGCATCGAAGAGCTTTGGGACATTTAAAATGATTTCTAATAATTGAAGCTCTTTATTTTCATTTTAATTTAAGGACTTAAGGTTTACCCCGGGTTTACGACGTGTAGGACCACATATCGATGTGTGGGCCCTATTTCCGTAGTCCATATGTTAGCTAGCCGAGAGGCCGTGCATATGGACCGATCACCCCTGGGTAAATAGAGTTGCGTGCATACCCTCGAAAGAGGACAAGCGTAATTCTACCGGATTGGGTTCCCCACCCAATAGCGGGGTTCTTAGCGTAACGCGGGCGTTAAGAGGAATCCTTCGTCGGACTAACGTTCGGTCGAATAGTCTTAACGTTTAGGTGAGCGATATCTCTATAGCTAGGTGTTCTCACATTTGTGGAACCTCCACGGCCAAGTTGCCTTATTATTAATTTGAAAACTAAGTCCTATAATTATTAAAAATTGTTTTAGTCTTAATCCGATTCGATGACGAGCGTTAACCCTTCATTGAATATTGTCTAAATCGTTTTTTCGCTCCTTTACTTTTTCCGTCTTTACTTTACCAAAAAAATCCACCTTACTTTCAGTAAAATAATAGTCCTCCCGGAGGAGTAAGAATAGTCAACACGACCCCGAGAACAATACGACCTCGGTATTCCCCCGAATATCGAGTACTACTTGCGATAGGTGCACTTGCCTCCTATAGCACGCCCGCGGCGATCGACTCACCGAACCAACCACAGTAAGAGTATGTTCGCGGGCCCATCAGTGCTACCTCCTCCGACTTCCTGATTCCTACGACATGATTCACCAACAAATCTTGGGTGAAGCGGACTCTCCCAACTTGGATACAACGGCCGCACACATTACAGTGGTTACATCTCTCCTTCAGCGTCCGCTTTTGTCTTCTCCTCCTCCAGAACAATATGCTCACCAGACTCAATGTAGCGGCTCTGGTAGTCACAACCACCATTCTGGTGGTCGGAGTTCTTCCTGCTTCCTCTGCTCTCACTGTGGCCGCACCGGGCATCTTGTGGATTGATGCTGGATGAAGCATCCCCATCTTTGCCCTTTTGGTGGCGCTTCCACCTCCTCTTCCAAGCCATCCGCTTTAGTGGTCACTTCCTCAAGTAGTGCTCATGTTGGTTACTCAAGGTAAATGGTTCATCGACTCTGGTGCAACTAATCACATGACGGGCAATCCGCAATGCTTTTCTCTACTTGAAACGCATGATCGGTTGACTTCAGTCCTTGTTGTAGATGGCTTTCCCTCCCCGGTTCATGGAACGGGTGTGGTTCATGTCACTCCGTTTCTTCACTTGGCCGACACTCTCTATGTGCCCAAGTTTCCCTGCAATTTGTTGTTAGTTACATCTTTATGCAAGTGGCTTCAATGCTCCGTCACATTCACTCCAACTTCTTGCTCTTTTCAGGATCCGAGCTCCCAACGGACGATTGCTACTGGGACTGAGAGCAGCGGCCTCTACTTCCTCGACAACGTTTCTTCTCTCTTCGCCTTCTCCTCCTCTTCTACAGATCTCCTACAATGGCATCTCTGCCTTGGGCATCCTCCCCCACGACTTCTTCATCAGCTGCTACCTCACCTCCCTCCGGACAGTTCTCCTCTCAACTGCGATGCCTGTCAGCTTGGCATGAATCACTGTTCCTCCTTCCCGTCGAAGCAAGATCGTGGTTCTACACGTCCATTTGATCTTGTTCACTCCGACATCTGGGGGCCAGCTCCTACCCTCACCGTTGGTCGGGGTAGCTCTTATTTTGTAACTTTTACTGATGATTTCTCTCATTGTACTTGGGTGTATCTCTTACGAGAACGCTCTGAACTATTTGATGTATGGCAATCATTTTATCATTTAATCAAAAATCAGTTTGATGTTTTGATTAAAGTATTACGCTCTGATAATGCCAAAGAATACATTAGTCAAGACTTTTCCTCATTTTGTACGCAACATGGAATTCTTCATCAAACAAGTTGCGTTTACACCTCCCAACAAAATGGGGTGGCAGAATGCAAAAACCGTCACCTCCTTGATGTTGCTCGCGCCCTACTTACGGAAATGCATGTCCCCCGCTCCTACTGGGGCTATGTTGTTCTCATTTTTTGCTACCTCATCAATCGCATTCCCTCCACTGTTCTCCGTGATAAAACACCCTTCTCCATTCTTTATCCAGGAAAGGATCCCTTTCCTCTTCCTCTACGTATCATTGGCTGCACGACATTTATGCATGCTCCCTCCGCCACCCGCGATAAACTCTCCACTCGCTCCACCAAATGTGTCTTTCTAGGCTACTCTATCACTCAGAAAGGCTACTGTTGTTTTGATCCCATCCTTCACAAACAATTCGTCTCTGCGGACGTTACCTTCTTCAAAAATGCTCCCTATTTCTCTAACGGCTCCTCTCCTCTTCCTGTGGACTCTAGTCTTCCTCCTCCTCTACCCTCCAGCCCAACCCCTCCTACTGAGGTCTTTCCTCCTCCTCCATCCCCATTTTCTACTCCTCCCTCTCCACCTCCTCCATCTTCTTCCTCTTCGCTGTCGTCGCTTTCTCCTCTCAGGCCAGCTCTATCCACCACTGATGCTCCGGATACTGAGGCTCCTGCTGACCTGGACCTCCCCATTGCCCTTCGCCAAGGGTTCGGGCTTATACCAGCATCTGCTTGCTGCAGTTATTTCATATGATCGTCTGACGCCTGCTCGCACGGCCTTCGCAATGGCTATCTCTTCAACTTCCACCCCCCGTTCCTATCAGGAGGCCCTTGCCATTCCGCATTGGAAGGCTGCCATGGATGACGAGATTGCTACTCACTGAACGGGGTACTTGGACCCTGGTTCCTCCTCCTGTTGGCACTGATGTTGTTGGCTGTCGCTGGTTTATTGTAGTGAAATTCCTCCCCAATGGCAGTGTGGATCATTAGAAGGCTCGGCTTGTTGCAAAGGGCTTTACCCAAACTTATGGCATTGATTACTTTGACACCTTCTCTCCAGTTGCTCGTCTCAGCACTATTCGGGTCCTTCTCTATGTGGCTGTCAATAGAGATTGGCCTATTCCACAACTGGATGTGAAGAATGCCTTTCTTTATGGGGATCTTCAAGAGGATGTCTACATGGAGCAACCTCCGAGGTATGTTGCTTAGGGGGAGACACAGGTTTGCCGGCTCAAGAAGGCTATCTATGGACTAAAACAAAGTCCTCGCGCTTGATTTGATAAGTTTAACGGGATTGTGGGGCTGTTGGTTTTATGAGGAGTCTACTGATCACTCCATATTTACTCGTAAAACATCTCTGGGCCGAGTGGTGCTTGCAGTATATGTGGATGATATTCTTCTCACTGGAGATGACCAAGCTGGGATAATCTTGACTAAGAAGCATCTTCAGCAACACCTGGTTACAAAGGATATGGGCTCTCCAAAATACTTTCTGGGGATAGCAATTTCTCGAAAGCACGCATTGCTTGTCCTATCATAACGGAAGTATGCTCTTGACTTGTTAAAAGAGGCAGGGATGACTGGGGCTAAGCCTGCCCGATGTCCCATGGCGACTGGAGAAGATAAAACATGGACAGATGACTCTCCTTTTCTTTCTGATGTTACGAGGTACAGACGTCTGGTTGGTAAACTCATATATCTCACAGTGACCAGACCGGACATTGCCTATGCTGTTGGCAAGATTAGCCAATTCATGCAAGCTCCTAGGGAGTGTCATTTACAGTCGGCCCTGAAGATATTAGAGTATATTAAATCAGATCCCGGGAAAGGACTTCTCTTTCAAAAGAATGGTCATTTAAGGGTTGAGGCGTACTATGATTCAATCTATGCCGATGACAAAGAAGATCGCAAGTCTACTTCAGGTTTTTTCACCTTTGTGGGGGGGGAGCTTGTGAGCTGGAAAAGCAAGAAATAGTCGGTAGTCTCCAGGTCCAGTGTAGAAGCAGAATACCGAAGTATGACATCGACCACGTGTGAGCTGATGTGGTTACGGGCTCTTATGCTTGACTTAGGAGAGATCTACGACCATCCTCTACCTGTGTTTTGTGACAACAAAGCTGCTATATACATCTCTAAAAATCCGGTCTTCCATGAAAGAACCAAGCACATAGAAGGTGACTGTCATTTCATTCGAGAGGAGATTCTGAAGGAATAGTTTTATACTCCATTCATCACCTCCGATAAAGAGTTGGCTGATATTTTCACCAAGCCAGTATCCACCTCTTTTCATCACATTTGCGACAAGCTGGGCATGATCGACATATATGCTCCAGCTTGAGGGGGAGTGTTGCAGATTAGAGACCGGGCGGTCTGGCTGTCTGACTCTGGTGGGTTGCAGTCCGGGCGGTGTGACGGGTTCTCACCTGCAGTTTGTTTCTGTCCTGTTGCTGTTGGTGCTCTAGCGATTTGTCATTCTATCCCTGGAGACTTGGAGACTGGGTGACCTAGTGGTCTAGTGTGGAGGCTTGGTATCTTTCTCTTGTGGTTGCCGGGCGGTTTGCCCATTCACCAAACCGCACGGCTTGACGACTTGTATTTATGTTAAACCGCTTGAACATGATATTTGTTAGTCCCACATTATTAATTGTAATCTCTCTCTCATCTCCTCCATTCTATAAAAGGGAGGCTATACCATGTAATTGATACCTTTTTTGAAATACAAATATTTCTGTTTGTCCATTTTTTGGACTTCCATTTTTTGTTCGCATACCCAACAGTTCATCTCAAAGCCCAGGTGTTGAGATGAAAGGTGGCGGGGTACTTGAACATAAAGGAGAGAAGACTGCAGGCAGTGTGGGATTAACCCCAACCACAGAACCGCGGGGATATTCCACCATAAGGGGGACCACCGGGGTCCACACCTAGACCTGGAACGCGATGGGGAAGCAAAATACATGGTCCCACACACACGTGTCCTGCTGGCTAATACAATCTCAACATACCCCCGCAGCAGGACAACCCGCTCAAATACTAAGTTATAACCCGCCAACCTAACAGTTCATCTCAAAACCTCAGTGTTGAAATGAAGGGTGGCGGGGTACTTGAACACAAAGGAGATAAGATTGCAGGCGGTGTGGGATTAACCCCAACCACAGAACCGCGGGGATATTCCGCCATAATGGGGCCCACCAGGGTGAACACCCAGACCTGGAACACGATGGGGAAGCCAAATACATGGTCCCACACACATGTGTCCTGCTGGCTAATATAATCTCAACATTTTTGTTTGATCCCTGGTTGGATTTGGGCTTGGTTCACTAAACTAGGATGTTTGACCCAACATGTATAGCTAGGGTCATGATTGTGTCCTAGAGTTTAGGTCATGTCCTTGGAATCAACACTACATGGACCAGCCATCAATAGACTACAAAGGACTCAACACTTAGAGATTTCAAAGACTCGGGAAAATGAGTTCGACGTTTGTCGAACTCAGGTCGACGAAAGTCGTGCTCAGCTCGACGAACTCAGAGAAAATTCTCTGAGCTGGCCTCGACGAACTTGGTACTCAGGTCGACGATTTATGGACACCATATTTCAACATTACAAGTCCAGAATTTGTCTTAACTCCAGTCGACAAACTTAGTTCTCAGGCCGACGAACTTAGTTCTCAAGTCGACGATCTCTGGGTATTCTACTTCAACATCTTATTCCAGAAACATCTAAGTATTCTAAGTACAGAATCACACTCCAGTCGACGAACTCACCTTCTCAGCTCGATGAACTTAGACCACAGTCTTGGCAATATTTATCAAGTAGCAGTTAGAAGCTCCCAGCTCGACAAAACTAGTTCTCAGGTCGACGAACCCAATTCTGAGGTCGACTATTTTTCGACACGTTACTTCAACATTCTTAAGTCCAAGAAAAATGGAATTCTGAACTCCAGTCGAGGAAGTTATACTCTCAGCTTGACGATCTTGATGCACAGAATTGGCAAGGGTCTAGAGAAAGCAGTAATCTGTTCTTAGGTCGACGATCTTGGATCTCAGCTCGACGAACAATTATTATCTGGTCGATGAACTTGACCTCCCAGCTCGATGAACTCTGGATCCAGGTCGACGAATTCTGTTCTTTGCTCAATAATTTCTGTGAAGTTCCAGACTTAGATATTTTCCTCCCTCTGTCCTCGATTTTTTGCAATAATTCCTGAGTAATCAATGCTAAATATTCTCTGAATATTACCGTTAGACGCAACATTGATTATGGATATCATCAAGATTATTGTTTGTCATTTTTCCATGGGACAGTTGGGGAAATCAATCAATGAAATATTCTCCAGGCCGTCAGCATTAAATGAAGGAAGAAATTCAAAATTCAGAAGAAAGATTTTACAGGAAATATAAAAAGGATTTTTCTTCTTCCTTCGAGCAGCACACACAAGACAGAAATAAGGGTTTTCTTCCTTCTTCTCAGGAGAACACGGAGAGCACAATAGAGTAATAGCAATCATACAGTAACAGAGAACAAGAAACCCTAGCCCTTGACCAGAGAAAGAACAACAAGCTGAAGAAGAAGAACAACAACCATTTAAATCAAGATTCTTCTTCTGTCTTCATCCCAGGATTCTTCAAATTACAACAATTACTATATCAGTCAAGAAGCTCCTGGACACCTGCTGGTCAAGGCTGAAACATTGAAGGCCTACTCACCCTGAAGCAAAGCTCCATCCTTCCAGAATAAATCTATATCTCATGTGGAGCTTTGTCAAAATCAAGATCCACTAAAGTCTTCTCAGTTGTATTTGAGAAAGAGAAGACATAATCACTCTCTCATCCCTTCAAATGTAGTTGTATTTGAATAAAGGGTTCTTAACTCCCTTCAAAAGTTATTCCTGGTTGCAAGTCACCTGACCAAAAGACTTGAGGATTGGTTTTTGAGCACCTGATCAAAAGCTCATTGGTGGCAGTCACCTGATCAAAAACCTGAGTGGATTCTACCAGGGTGGTAGAATAGTGGATGTACCCAGGTTGGGGAACCACTATAAATTCTTGTGTTGTCTGGTTGCAGCTTTTTTTTTGTTCTTGCTGGGGCTGTGTGGCTTAGGTTTGCTGTGTTTGTTGTATTTAATTTATTTTTTGCAGTACCAGTGATAGATTGAATTATCTTAGGGCTGATTTGTTAATTAGCAAAAAGTTTTATAGACCTAAATACTCTATTCCCCCCCCCCCTCTAGAGTATTTCAGATCTAACCCTTACTTTCAATTGGTATCAGAGCAAGGTTCCTTTGGTTGTACAAGCTAACCCTTGAACCAAAATATCCTGTGTTAGATCTGATATTTTTTATTTCTATTAAGATAATATACACAGCATGGCACAGAACAAAGACTAAGCAAGAACCAGACCTCCAGTTTGCAATATAAATAAGTTTGCCATCTGGAAGACAAGAATTAAATTATATATGAACTCTATTGATGAGGATATCTACAATTCTATTTTGACAGGTCCTCCTCAAGCAACTGCCTCTACATCTATAGCAACCTCAAACACTCATGCAGTTCCACCTGCTGAGTGGACTAAATCTCAAAAGAAAGCCAGAGTTGTTGATGCCAAAGCCATGAATATTCTGGCCCAAACAATGTCTGATGACATTTTCCAGAAAGTGGCTGAATGCACTTTAGCCAAGGCTATCTAGGAATCCCTCAACCAAATGGTGGCTGGATCTGCTGATGAAAGGAAGGACAGAAGATCAAATCTCATATCCCAATATGAGAATTTCAAGAAGGAGGAAACAGAATCTGTAGCAGACATGTACAATAGGTTGAGCTCAATGATCAATGAGCTGAAAACCTTAGACAAGGACATCACCCTCACTGAGGTGAATGACAAAATCCTCATGTGCTTCCCAAGATCATGGGATTCAAGGATCTGGCCAATAAAGGAGGACAGGAGCCTAAATGAGATTTCCACAGAATCATTCTTAGGAAAGCTTAAATCTTATGAGCAGCTCATTAAATTCAGAGAAGCAGCTGAGCAGAAAACACCTCCACTAGTAAGGAAGGAACACAACTTGGCATTCAAGGCTGTTGAAGAATCTGAAGCCTCAACAGTCAATGAAGAGTTGATGAGTCTCTTTGCTAAGAGATTTTATTAAATGGCAAGGAAAGATTTCAGAAGAAAGTCATCCAGGCAGGATGACAAGCCAAGGTATGACAAAACTCCTACTAAAGAGGTAGTTTGCCTTGGCTGCAGGAAACCTGGACACTTCATCTCAGAGTGTCCAGAGAATCAGAAGAAAGGGAAAAGACGAGAGAATGATACAAGAAGACAACAAAGTTCAAGACCTCCTCCAGCAAATACAAGAAGAAGGAGAAAGGCTTTGTAGCTGAATCCTGGAGTGAAATTGAAGATGAATCCACATCTTCCGGCTCCAGTGAACAAGAAGAAGAGGCAAGGGCCAAGGAAGTCTGCATCATGGTCATTGATGCCACCAGAAGCCAATCAGAAGAAGAAGAATCTGACAATGAAGAAGCTTCAGAAATAGAAGCTGATCAGGTACTCTTATCCTTTGACTATACTTCTGATGCTTTCAAATTTGAATTTAAAACCATGTGTTTTGATTTAATAAACTCTGAAAAGGAAATCAAAATACTTAGGGAAAAATTATCAAATCAGGAAAACATCATTTCTGAAAACACCAAGCTAAAAGCAGAACTAACATTAGCTAATGAACAAATTAACTCCTTGAAAACAGAACTATGTGAGGCCAAACAACTTGAGGAATCTCTTAATGGGAGAAGCCTTAAGTTGATGGACATCACAAGCACAGTCAATGCCAGATTGAATGGCAAACTGGGCTTGGGTGCATGATTAAGTTTACCCTCATTCCTAAGAAGAATATTTTATCAACCACTATTAAATTTGTTTCTGCTAAGGGTAAGGAAATTATCAACAACAAACAAATCACAGAAGAATTACCCAACCTCAAAAATCACAACAACAAAAACTAGAAAACCATAGATAAAAACAAAGTTCAGCAGATTTCGCCGAACTCAGATCGATGAAATATAGCCAGTTCATCGAACTCCAGTCGACGAATGCTGAACACAAAATGATATAATAATCATTTGTCTTACTGCGATCGACGAACTTTGCATAGTTCGTCGAGCAGAGGTCGACGAACTTGGGGCACAAAAAATGACTATGTTCATTCTCTGAGCAGAGATCAACGATCTCATCCCATTTCGTCAAACTCTGGTCGACGAACTCATAACATTTCGTCGAACCTAGTCAGACTTGGTAAAAGTTATAACTATAACAGAAACTCAAATAAATCTAGGAAACCCTTTAATCCACTAGCTGATTGGATAATTCCTCCTAGAAGATATCACCCATTAGGATATAAATCACAACTAGAATTTTTTGTGATTTTAAGTTTTTCCTATCAGCAAAACAAAGGACCCAAGGTAACCTGGGTCAAGAATAATTAATTATTTTCTCTGCAGGTGAAGAGCTCTCCAGTTGTTAATCAACTATGGTATCTGGATAGTGGATGCTCCAAGCACATGACTGGCAGCAAGGACAACCTACATAATTACAAGTCCAAGCTGGGACAGAAGGTAATCTTTGGTGATTCAAAGTGTGGCCAGTCTGAAGGCTATGGAGAAGTAAGGATTGCAGCAGTCACATTTAAGAAAGTGACTTATGTAAGAGGACTCAAGCATAACCTCATCTCAAAAAGCCAATTATGTGATGAAGGTTATCGGGTAAACTTTAACTCAACATCTTGTATTATTTCTAATAAAGAAAAGCAAAATGTTTTAATTGAAAATAGACAATGAAACATATATATAGTAGATTTTTATTCTGCACCTTCAAACATTTGTCTACTTAATTTAGTTAGCAATCAAAATGAATTATGGCATAAAAGACTAGGACATGTTAACATGAAAAACATTGCTAGGCTATCTAAAGACAGTATTGTGAGAGGTTTACCTTCTGGTCCCTACAAGAAGGAAGGCCTCTGCAGGGCTTGTCAATTAGGCAAGCAAACTAAATCTAGCTTTAAGTCAGTTAATAAAAGTGATTCACCTAGGATCTTGTACTTGCTACACATGGATGTCTTTGGACCCATTGTTGTATAAAGCTTAAGAGGGAAATCCTATACTCTAGTCATTATAGATGACTTCTCAAGATTCACTTGGGTGTTCTTTCTGAGATCTATGTCAAATACCTTTAAAGTTCTTACAGATTTTCTCAGGACCATACAGATTGAGTACTCTACTCATGTTGCATTGATCAGAAGTGATCATGGTACAGAGTTTGAGTCTCTTCTTATGCATGAGTTCTGTGAGAAAGAAGGTATTAGACACTACTTCTCAGCTCCTAGAACTCCCCAACAAAATGGTGTAGCTAAAAGGAAGAATAGAACCTTGATTGAAGCTGCAGGCATATTACTTGCAGATGCTTATATGCCACTATCCTTTTGGGCAGAGGATGTAAGCACAACAAATTATGTACTGAACGGAAGTTTGATACATAAACTTAAGAATAAGACTCCCTATGAATTACTTCAAGGGAAGAAACCTAAGATCACTTATTTTAAAGTATTTGGTTGTATATGCTACATACATAATAATAACAAGAAATATATAAGAAAGTTTGAAGCTAAGGCTGAAGAGGGAATTTTTCTAGGATATTCCCAAGTAAGCAAAGCTTATAGGGTGTTTAACAAATCATCTTTAAAAATTGAGGAATCTATACATGTAACTTTTGATGAGTCTAACATGTCTTGCAAGGAGAAAGAAATTTCTACCAGTAACCCTTTGCAGGTACCTCACTTGTGTGAGAATTTGGATGGACTAAGCCTCACCCAAGATGCTCCAACACATCCTTCTCCACAAGTTGAAGAAGAAAGTGAAGAAGAAAGCACAAAAGTGATTGAACCTCGTCATACAACAGCAAACATAACTCCACAAGAGAAATTAATTCCAAATGCTGTTGCTGAACCAACTCCACCCACTGACTTTGTCACACTAAGGGATCACCCCAGATCACAAGTGATTGGAGACATGTTAGTAGGTGTACATACAAGGCATCAACTCAACCAAGATGTGATGTATGCATGTTTTCTCTCTCAAGTTGAACCTCAATCCATAAAATATGCTGAGCAAGATCCCCACTGGATCATTGCAATGCAAGAGGAACTCAAAAAATTTGAGAGATGTAGAGTTTGGGATTTGGTTCCAAGACCCAAAGACTACCCAGTCATTAGAACCAACTGGGTATATAAAAACAAGCTTGATGTCCATGGTGCAATTGTGAGGTACAAGGCTAGGATTGTTGCTCAAGGATATAGGCAAAAAGAAGGCATAGACTATGATCAAACCTTTGCACCAGTTGCAAGGTTAGAAGCAATCAGAATCTTCCTTACCTATGCTGCCTACAAGAAGTTTTAAGTCTACCAGATGGATGTGAAAAGTGCATTTCTGAATGGAGTACTAAAAGAAGAGGTTTATATTGAACAACCTGAAGGTTTTATCTCTCCAACCCATCCTTCTTATGTATTTAGATTGCACAAAGCCCTCTATGGTCTAAAGCAAGCTCAAAGAGCTTGGTATGAGACCATAGCCAGCTTTTTGATAGAGCATAAATTCACTAGAGGCATAGTAGATAAAACCTTATTCACTAGACACCATAAGGACCAAACATTGTTAGTACAAATTAATGTAGATGACATTATATTTGGGTCTACTAATTCTAAACTATGCAAGAGGTTTTCTGACCTCGTGTATACTAAGTTTGAGATGAGTAGCATGGGTGAGCTCTCCTACTTCCTTGGTCTCCAAGTGAAGCACCTGCCTGATGGCATCTTCATCTCCCAAGCTAAATATGCTAAAGAGCTTATTAAAAAGTTTGGGATGGTTGATGCCTCAGCAAAGAAAACACCTATGGCCACTAATGGTATAATAGATTCTAATCCACATGGGAAACCTGTTGACCAGAAGTTATATAGGGGCATTGTTGGGTCCCTATTATATCTTACAGCTAGCAGACCTGATATGATGTTTGTCACATGTCTTTGTGCTAGGTTCCAAGTGAACCCTAAAGAATCTTACCTAATTTTCTTAAAAAGAATTTTGAGATATATAAAGAGTTGTCCTGGTCAAGGCCTTTGGTATCCTACTGAGTCAAAAATTGATTTAACTGAATATTCAGATGCTGAATTTGTTGGATGCAGGGTAGACAGGAAATGTACCTCAGGAACTTGTCAGTTCCTTGGTATGAGACTAGTGTCTTGTTTCTGCAAGAAACAATCATCTGTGTCTACATCAACAGCTGAAGCAGAATATATAGCAGCTGGCAGTTGTTGTTCCCAGATGTTGTGGATACAGAATCAACTCTTGGACTATGGTTTAAGCTTAAATAATTCAACTCTATTTTGTGACAACACAAGTTTTATATCCATAGCACAAAATCTAGTCCATCACAGTAGGACCAAGCATATCGACATTAGGCATCATTTCATTAGAGAGTGTGTAGACAAAAATAAAGTTAATCTTGTCTATATCTATACTGATTTACAAAGACCTGATAGCTTTACCAAACCCCTGGTTGAAAGAAATCACCTGTTCTTCATAAATCAGCTTGGAATGATCAATGGAGAAGCTTTAACTTAATTTCTGTCTGCGCTCGACGAATTTTTCAAAGTTAGTCGAACAGAGTTGGACGAACTGGGAAAAGTTCTTGAGACATTCGTCGAATGGATATCGACGAACTCTCTATGAGTGAGGTTATTTTCGTCGACCGGAGATCGACGAATCTTCTTCAGAAAACTTTCGTCGAACGGAGCTCGCCGAAATGGTTTCAAATCTCCAGACTGAGCTCAACGAATCATTTAACTATAAATTATTTCGTCGACCTCAAATCGAAGAATTTTTTTTTATTTTTCATGGAACGGAGTTTGTCGATTCATATTCTAGAGAACCTTATATCTAGGTTTTTTTCGACCTCCGTCCCGCGCTTTCAGTTCCCTTGCACTTGATCTTCGTTTTTCTCTTGTAGGTGAACTAATGGTGATTCCACCAAGCAGCCTCGCAGCAATGAAATTCGACACTGGATTTGATGTCGATTTCGATTTCTTCCAACACTTCGATCCCATATTCCTGGATATCCTGCAACTCCTTGAAGAATAGTAGTTGAAGAATCTGCTGTCCACCAGGATCAAGATAGCTGGCGCTGCGATCAGAGAGTGGGTCTACACTTCTTCCACCATCGATGAGAATACCATGATAGGAACTATATCGGGTAATGCTGTCTCCCTTACCCCTGCAGTGTTAACCGAAATTTTTGGATTAAACAATGGTATAGAAGAATTAGAAATTGAAAATGAAGAGTTTGATGAGATGCTGAGTCTGATGGGTTATTCTGGAGAAACCCCTAACAAACTGCTGAAGAAACACTTTTCTGTTGAGTTTAAATTCCTAGCAGATATTATGGGCAAGGTGTTACTGGGTAAGCACACTGCTCATGATTACATAACCAGGCACCAATTCCTGGTAATATGTGATGTGGTAAACATGAAGAAGGTGAACTGGGCTCAGATTATATTAGAGCTGATTAAGAAGAAAAATAATAAAAAGGATGTCTGTTTTGGAAGAATTCTGGGAATCATCTTGAAGGAGAAGGCTGCTGAATTCCTGGTCTCCCCGACCATATTCATCAATGCCTCCGAGAGGCTCACCCGTGCCCTCTTTGGCAGGTGGGAAAGGACCATCACCAAGCCCTCCAAGGCTTCTTCCTCCTCCACCAGGCCTTCTGAGAGTACCAGGGCTAGTTTAGCCACTCCCCACCCTACTGAAGATCTACCTCCTCCACCTCCATCACCTCCAGCCATTCACCTCATCCTCAGATGTCACACGAACTCCCCTCCATAGCTCACACTACAGTCCATACTCCCACACCTCCACCATCCCCAATTCATATATCTCCAACTCATGTTCCCCTTCATACCTCACCCACCTTCCAACATGATGTACAAATTCCATCCCACAATCATACCCCATCTCCCCATCGTACACCAACTACATCACCACCCTCATCTCCTCTTCCACCTCACTTAGCTGACATTACCCTATCCAATCTGTCCTTCCTCCCAACTTTAAATCTGCTCACATCCCCCCTCCATACTCCTCCTCCAGACGAACACATGCAAGATACTCTACCTCCTCCTCTACCAACATCTTCCATCCCTCCCTCTATTACAATTGAAACACCTTCTGCACAACCCTCTGCATCTCCACTATTGGATCCCTCCATCATACCACCACTCATTGCACTTCTAACTCCTCTTCTTAAAACCATTATAACAGAGGCCATTTCACCTCTTGCTTCTTCCATTTCCTCCCTAACTGCACAAATATCTACTCTTTCTGCTCCTTCCTCTTCAGTTAGGGGCATGGCTCAGTATCCACTGAAACCAGGCAGGGGGAGATACTCCATGAAGAAGAAGAAGAAGCAGCAGCAATAGGAGTAGCAGTAGACATAGCAGTAATAGCAGTAGCAGAATGCATAGCACATCATGCATAGCATAACATTTCATAAGCACAACGTGCCAAGCTAAAGATTTGCATGATGACATATGTACACGCATGGTTTTGAGTCAAACAGAATACAAGTACATGCATTCATGGTTTAGGCACATGAGTTAGTATGATGGTGGCGAACCATCTTAGGTCAAGCATAACATCATCATGGTAAAAACAACTCCCAGAGCAAGTTTTGCAGTTGAAGTTCATATTTAAGTGTGTTTGTCTGTGCCGGGTAGTTTTGTTCTAGCTGTTGGGGTAGGTTTTGTCTAAAGCTGGTGCGTTTATAGGATGGCGAGACGTCCTGCAACGAGATCGACCCCCCAATCCGAGTGGGAGACGTCAGGAGCGCAGAGCGATGCGTTGGTAGAAAGCCTGCGACAGAGTAACAAGGCGTTATCGAGGCAGGTAGTGGCTATGTAGGCTCAGATTCAGTCCCTTGTAGCAGTGGTGGCGGGACAGATTCCAAGAGCTCAGGACCCCACTGAGGGGGTAGCTGTTCCTACCCCTCCTGCTCCTCTCGTGCCTTTGGTCTTGGTGCCCCTGGAGATGGCGTTTATATCCCAGTTTCAGCAGCTTAGGCCCCCTACTTATGATAGGCAAGCAGATTTCATGATTTTGGATGACTGGCTGATTACCATTGAGGAGATGTTCTCTTACTCAGGGATTACGGACGATCAGAGAGTGATGCTCGCTGCCTACCAGCTCAAGGGCTTAGCAAAGAATTGGTGGCCGAGGGAGAAAGAGAGCTTGGTGGCAGGCTGCACTTGGGAGTCATTTAAGGTGATGTTGTTAAGTACGTTTCTGCCTTCAGTCGAGCGGGACCGGCTAATGAATGACTTTCTTCATTTAAAGCAGAGGAAACTCACGGTTAGTGAGTATGCGATTAAGTTTAATAAGTTGAGTTGGTTTGCTCCTGGTCTGGTGAGTGTTGAGGTAGACCGAGTTAAGTGATTTCTGGGTGGACTAAGAAGCGACATTCAGCAGTTACCGAATGCCTACGGAGCAGTCAGTTATGTCGGTGTGGTTGAAGCTGCCTTGAGGGTTGAGGCCATTGAGAATGCCAAGAATAGAGGCCAGCAGTTAAGGAAGGATAAGCGGAAGTTCGGTGGAGGGAAGAGCCCTCAGGAACCTGATGTTGTCTCGAGAAAGAAGATCAGAGAGGATTGTAGTTTTTGTGGCCGGCCAGGCCACCCCTTTTGAGAAGTGTTTCAAAAGTTTGGGAGCGCAGAAGAAGGAACAGGTGCACGTGATTCAGGGTGTTTCCAGGGGAGACTTGGTGTGTGCCTTGTGTGGGAGGAAGGGGCATGAAGTTGCCCGATGCTGGTTAAAGGATAAAGTCTGTTTTCAGTGTGGGCAGAAGGGTCATCTCAAGACAAGGTGCCCACAGCTCCAGCCTATTCTGCAGCCAGTTCCCCTCTAGGCTCTACCACCGCCTCAGCAAATGGATAAAGGAAAGGGGAAGCTGAATGTGCTTTCGGCAGACGAAGCGAAGACCTCGACCCAGGTTATCTCAGGTTCGACTCCTCCCCAGTCGTTTCGTTACGTTCCCTTTTTGGTTGTAGTTTTCATTTTAGAGCTTGTTGCCTTAGATGCGTGTGCAATTCGTAGGACGATTTAAGGTAAAGAACCGCTGGGCGGCGTTCTCTTCGATTCAGGCGCTACCCACTCGTTTGTGGCTAGAGCTTTCGTGGAGCGGTTCAGTTTGGGCCTGGATCGTGTTCGTGGTGCCTTCTGCGTTAAGTTCCCCTCCGTTGACTCTGTAGTTATGGACCTGGGTGTCCTCGATTGTCCGATTTTGTTGGGATATTTTCTAGCAAAGGCAGATCTGAAGGTGATTGACCGGGAGGATTTCGACGTTATTTTGGGCATGGACTGGTTGTCAAGGTACGATGCAGTTATCCAGTGCAAGGGTAAGCGCTTGGACTTCGCCAAGGACAACGGTCAGCCAGGGAGCGTTTATGGATATTCTCTCCAGGTGTCTCCAATCATTTCTGCGGTGCGTGCTCGGAAGTTGCTTGTTTCTGGCTATTTTGCCTGTGTGGACTCTCTGGTACGGTTGTTAGTGTGCCACATTTGGAAGAGATTCTTGTGGTGTGTGACTTCTCTGATGTGTTTCCTGACGATCTTCCCGGTCTTCCACCCGATCGAGATGTCGAGTTTGTGATAGATTTGGAGCCAGACACGCGTCCTATTATAAAGGCGCCGTACCGGATGGCCCCGTGAGAGCTGGAAGAGTTGCGAATTCAGCTGGATGAGATGTTGGCAAAAGGTTTCATAAGGCCGAGTTCTTCGCCTTTGGGTGCACCAGTGCTGTTCGTTAAAAATAAAGATGGGTCGATGAGATTATGCATCGACTATAGAGAGCTGAACAAGGTTACTATTAAGAACAGGTACCCTTTGCCGCGAATCGACGATTTGTTTGATCAACTGTGTGGTAGCTCCGTGTTTTCCAAGATTGATCTTCGATCGGGCTATCACCAGTTGAGGATTCGGGAGTTAGATGTTCCGTGGACGGCGTTCCGCTCTCGTCATGGGCATTTTGAGTTTTTGGTTATGTCATTTGGTTTGACTAATGCGCCCTCAGCTTTTATGGATTTGATGAACAGAGTTTTCAAGGATTTCCTAGATAAGTTTGTGATTGTCTTTATAGACGATGTTTTGGTGTACTTTAGAGATGCGGAGGAGCATGATCGACATTTGCGTCTAGTCTTGGCGACCCTGAGGAACCATAAGTTATACGCCAAGCTGAGCAAATGCGAATTTTGGTTGCCTCAAGTTTCTTTTCTAGTCCACGTGGTTAATAAGAAGGGAATATCATTGGACCCAAAAACGATCGCTGCTGTTATGGAATGGGCGAGACCTGTTACTCCCAAAGAGATCAGAAGCTTCTTGGGTTTGGCTGGTTATTATAGAAGATTTGTAGAGGGATTCTCTACCTTGTCCGTGCCATTGACCTAGTTGACGCAGAAGAATGTAGCCTTCATATGGGATGGCAAGTGTGAGAAGGCTTTTGAGGAACTAAAAAGAAGGCTATGTTCGGCTCCAATTTTGTCCTTGCCTACGGAGGGCAGTGAGTATGATATATATGTGGATGCGTCGCATGTCGGACTGGGTTGCGTTTTGATGCAGGGAGGGAAGGTGATTGCGTACGGGTCAAGGCAGCTAAAGACTCACGAGAGGAATTACCCTACGCATGACCTGGAGTTTACAGTTGTGATCTATGCGCTGAAATTATGGAGGCATTTGCTATATGGCGCGCAGTGCAAGATTTTCATGGATCATAAGAGTTTGAAGTATGTCTTCACTCAGAAAGAATTGAATTTGCGCCAGTGGCGATGGTTGGAGTACGTGGCCGACTATGATGTTGAAATCTAGTATCATCCGGGCAAGGCTAATGTGGTGGCCGATACCCTGAGTCGGAAGTCAGGGAAGATTTTCAATCTCTCCGCCGAGCGTCTAGTGGAAGAGTTTCTTTTGATGGACATTTCTGTAGGAAGCTGCGATTCGCAGAGTAGCTTGGCAGTGGCAGAACCTTCGTGGATTGTGCTTACGAGACTGCATCAGAAGGATGATCCCGATATTCTGCATCTGTATCTTCGAGCTGAAAAAGGTGAACTACCAGATTTCTCTATAGATGATGCGGGTACCTTGAAGTATCGTGGCAGGTTTTGCATCCCCGCGGTTAGATATATCCGGGATATGGTGTGCAGAGAAGCCCACAGATCTAGTGTTGCCTACCATCCAGGGTCTACCAAGATGTATCATGATTTAAAGCAGATTACTTGGTGGTGTGGATGAAGAGGGACATAGGCAGATTTGTTTCTGAGTGTTACACCTGCAGGCATGTGAAAGCCGACCATGGGAGGGCCGGTGGCAAGCTGACTCCCTTGGAGATTCCGACGTGGAAGTGGGAGAGTATATCGATGGATTTCATTACAGGCTTACCGAGATCTCCTAAGGGGCATGATTCAGTTTGGGTAATCGTAGACAGATTGACGAAGAGTGCTCATTTCGTACCATTTAAGATCGATTATTCGATGAGGAAGATATCCGAGCTGTATCTGGAAGAGGTTGTCAGATTGCATGGTGTACCCGTAAGTATCATATCAGATCGAGACTCTAGGTTCACGTCTCGTTTTTGGAAGAGCCTCCAAGAGGGGTTGGGTAGAGATTTGAGATACTCCACAGCTTATCATCCGCAGACCAGTGGCCAGACGGAGCGAGTAAATCAGATTGTAGAAGATATGATCTGATGCTATATTCTGGACCACGGAGGAGCGTGGGACGAGCGCTTACGGCTTATGGAATTCGCATATAATAACATTTATCAAGAAAGCTTGCAAATGGCTCCTTTTGAAGCTTTGTATGGGAGGCGCTGCAGGACTCCCTTGTTTTGGGCTGAGCTTGGCGAGGGACCTTTGTTGGGTCCAGAAGCGCTCGAGGAGATGGAAACTGCTGTGAAGCTTATTCGGGAAAAGCTTCGGTTAGCCCAGGAGAGATATGAGAAGAACGCCAACCGGCGTAGATCAGACTTGGAATTTGTTGTGGGGGACTCGGTGTTCTTAAAAGTCTCTCCATTGGTCTGAGTCAAGCGGTTTGGCAAGAACAGGAAGTTGGACCCGAGGTACGTGGGGTCGTTTCCGATTGTTGAGCGGATTGGGATATCATCTTATAGGCTGGCTTTGCCCGCAAATTTCCCTGGCGTGCATGATGTCTTCCACGTCAGTCAGCTACGGAAATGTGTGCTGAATAACAGGCAGGTTTTGGATTCTGTGCCTCAGTTGGAGCCGAATCTTTCTTATGTGGAGGTGCCTGTCCGTATTTTGGATTCTCAAGTTCGTGCATTGCGGAAGAAGACTATTCCTATGGTTAAAGTTTTATGGAGGAATCAGGGTGTGGAAAGTGCGACTTGGGAATTGGAGTCGGCTATGAGGGAGGCTCACCCTCATCTGTTTCCCTGAGCTTGTGCCTGGTATGCTCTGTTTTATTATTATATAGCCCTTTCCTATCTCTTTCTCTCTCCTTCTTGATAGGAGTGTTGTGAGTAAAGTTTCGAGGCGAAACTTCCTTTTAGGGGGAGTGGTTGTAACGCCCCCAGTTTTTCCGTGTTTTGTTTGATCTTTGGCTGGCGTTACGATGGCGTATTTTCGGCTCTTTGCCGATGTAGAGCGTGGTTTTAGCTCTTAGGGTTCCTTGTGTAGCCTGTTTGTAGCCTGTTAGCAAGATTCCCCAGCTAGCCGGAGTCCGTTTGATGACTTGGTTGGGCCACTTAGGGAATGCTTGTGTTTTTGGCTTCGGGTGGTGATATCCCGAGTTTTGTTCGTCGAATGCTAATTTCGACTTCACAGTTGTGTTCGTAGCGTGGGTTTTTAGCTGCGATGTGAATTTCATCAATTTTCGAGATGTTTCGGGTCTCGCGTCGTTTTGATATTGAGTGTAAGTAATTAATATGTATTGATTGTTTATTATTAAAACTGATGCCTATATATAGCCTTAGGTTAGAAATTAGGGCTCGGTTCTTTGCCTCTTTTCTTTTTCTCTTTTGGAAGGAGCCGCCGCCTGTACGAGAGGAAGAGAACCGCCAGACTACCCTAGCCTTTGGACGCCGATTCCTGGAGATTTAGCGGTCGAAATTCGATTTCGAGAGTGGATTTGGATTGCTCTCGCCTGGATCTGCATTCTTTCTGTTCCTCGGCTTGGTGCTCTGCGACTAGATCCGAGAGTGAGGGAAGTCGCCGACCAAGTTTTTCTGGTATTGAGGCAAGTGATGTTCCCTCATCCTTGTCATAGCCGATCCTTGTTTTCTTCTTTATTAAATTTTATCTCTCTCCTGCTTAGATCCTAGGTGTACGCTAGGGTTCGTCCCCGATTATACTGTGGTTAGTGTAGAGAAGTTCCAGTTAAATCTCAGTTTTTCCTGAGAGATTGTGTCTATTAGGGACGGATTTGGTACGGTTCAGGTCGAGTAGTTGCTATTGCCGATGGATGATGAAATTCTAGAGAGAGGCCTGGTTCTCATTTTGGTTGGTTGCTGGGTCTGGCGCCTGTAGCCAGTCGGGGTGTCGACACTTTGTGTCGACACCAGCCAGTCGGGGTGTCGACACTTTGTGTCGACACCGGCAGCGGTAGTGTCGACACCGGCCACAGAGGTGTCGACGCCATGTGTCGACACCGGCCGCTGTGGTGTCGACACTTTGTGTCGACACCGGCCGCAGAGGTGTCGACACCTTGTACACCGGCCGCAGAGGTGGACACCTTGGGACCCGCCGCAGAGGTGTTGACACCTTGTGTCGACACCGGCCGCTGTGGTGTCGACACTTTGTGTCGACACCGGCCGCAGAGGTGTCGACACCTTGTGTCGACACCGGCCGCTGTGGTGTCGACACTTTGTGTCGACACCGGCCTGTTGTAGCGTCGACACATCGTGTCGACGCTGGTTGCTGTGCTGGCTTTTGGGTCAGGTAAGACTCGGGGTTGGTTCGGGTTAGGCGTGCAAGGCCGCGTCGGTTGGACCCGACGTTTTTGCCTTGGGTTCATGTGTTTCCTTAGGATTGTTAGTGTGACCATTTTTGCTATTCCCTAGGGGGGTATTGGGTGTTCGGCTAGTTTCTGCATGCCGACTCTTGGGTTGTGGCAGGTGGTGGAGTTTTGGTGGCCTCTGGAGGGGTGGTTTTATGTGGAGAGCTGTGGCCACCGCCTTTTGCCCCGGTTTTGGTTGGCGTGTGTGGGACCCTAGTGTTGCCACTGTTTGACCCCTTAGACCTTTTTGGATCTGACTTTGGTTATGTATTCTGATCCATGTTTTGACCACTGCCATTTACCCATGTGTTAGGACTGTTAGTCCCTTTCCTGTTTATGTTTTCTTTTTTTCTTTTGTCATATATGTATATGTCTTGTTGCTGTTACAGACTCTTTTGGTAGGGCATATTGGTTTTATTGCTCGCACTTGGTGTGCTCTGCTGTGCTTTAGACAGTACTCTTTTCTTACTGTCATCTCCTTTCTTTTGCTTATAGCAGTTGTTGCCGGGATTGGTAAACCCTTCTTATTTGTTCATAAATCAAATGCTCTATTTACCTTTTTGATTACTTTCTTGCTGAGGTGTTCTTTCCTTGAATGCCTCAGGTCCAGGTGGCAGCCAGTTCAGTGGCTAGTTCTTTTGGAGGGGCTGGTTGGTGGCCTCTTGGGTAGCTGAGATAGCAAATTCCCGATTTTTGTGAGGTAGTCCTTTACCTTTCTGTATAGACATACATACTCACCAGTGGGTCCGTGTCAGGTTGTTGGCGCCCACTGGTGGCTTCTTGCGATGCTGGTATGAACTTAAACTGCTATTTTTTTGCCTATATGTGGTTGTTTACTTGCTCCTGGGAAGGATTTATGCTAGGTTGCATGTTAGATATTTTAAACCCTAAAAGCATTATTATATGTACCTCATGCATAACATATTTATAAAATAAATGCACTATTTTTCCTTAGCGTAAAAACACTATCTTTCATACATATTATATTCACCTTAGAGTCGTGCATACCATGAGTCGTCCCTCGGGGACACTTATGCTCATTTAGGGTGTCAACCTAATTGAACCAAAGTATTTTCCGTTGCGTATAAATATACTTTTATTTGTGGACTAGCTGATCCACCGTGCCGAGGGATACGGCCTTTCAACATAACTGGTTTTCTTTCATAATTAATCAATGATTTTCCTTAGAAACAAAGGTCTGGAGTTTTTCCTGAGCGTGTGCAGTTATCCCCTGCACGACGTGGCATCACGGCACGTGTTTTCTCTTGCTCTGATACGATTTATTCGTTGAGAAAATGTGGGTTGTGACATGGACTCCATGTATGAAAACCAAGTATGGACTTTAGAGAAACCACTGGAAGGGGTAAGACCCATAGGGTGCAAGTGGGTCTTCAAGAAGAAGACTGATATGGATGGGAATGTATAGACATTCAAAGGCCAACTGGTGGCAAAGGGTTTAAGAAAATTCATGGTGTTGACTATGATGAGACTTTTTCTCATGTTTCTATGGTTAAGTCCATCAGAATTCTGCTTGTTATTGGTGCGTATTATGACTATGAGATCTGGCAGATGGATGTCAAAACTGCTCTCCTTAATAGGAACCTCCTCGAGGAAGTGTACATGAGACAACCTGAGGGTTTTATATCTCCAAGTGAAACCACTAAAATATGCAAGCTGTAGAGATCCATTCATGAAATGAAACAGGCTTCTCGAAGTTGGACTCTTCGTTTTGATGAAAAGATCAAAGAGTTTGGTTTTATCAAGAATGAGGATGAACCTTGTGTTTATAAACGGATTAGTTGGAGCATTGTAGTCTTCCTGATATTATATGTAGATGACATATTGTTGATCGGGAATGACAAACTGACCCTGCAAGTTATTAAGAACAACCTAGGGGACTGCTTTTTGATGAATGACTTAGGGGAAGCAACTTATATACTCGGTATTAAGATCTATAGAGATAGATCGAAGAAGTTGTTGGGTTTGACCCAAAGTACGTACATTGACAAGCTGTTGAAACGGTTCAGCATGCTTGAGTCCAAGAAAGTATTCTTGCCCATATCTCATGGTGTGAGTCTCTCTAAGGACCAATGTCTTAAGTATTGTGAAGATAAAGACCGCATGAAGTTGGTTCCATATGCTTCGGCAATTGGATCAATCATATATGAATGTTATGTCCTAGACCTGATGTCTCATATGCTTTGAGTATGACTAGCAAGTATCAGTCTGATCCCGGTGAAGGTCACTGGATAGTCGTCAAGAATATCCTCAAGTACTTGTGAAGAACTAAGGATAAGTTCTTGATATTCGACGGAGAAGAAGAGCTCGTTGTAAGGGTTACACGGATGCTAGCTTCCAAACTAATATGGATGATTTAAAGTCTCAGTCAGGGTTTGTGTTTTGCCTGAATGGAGGTGTTGTTAGTTGACAGAGTGCCAAGCAAGATATAGTTGTCGATTCTACTACTGAGGCCGAGTATATTGTTGTTGCAAATGCAGTGAAGGAGGCTGTATGGATTAGGAAATTCATCGGCGAGTTAGATGTAGTTCCTAGCATTGTTCGTCCTGTAGATCTCTACTGTGACAACAACGGTGCAATTGTACTTACTTCGGAACCTAGATCTCATCAGCGCTCCAAACACATACTCTGGAGGCTCCATCTAACTTGAGAGATTGTCGATCGAGGAGATGTGAACATATGCAGAGTGCTGACTAAGGAAAACATTGTGGATCCACTGACAAAGCCTCTTGCACAAAGAAAGCATGATGGTAATGTTAGATCTATGGGTATACGATACCTAAATGATCAACTCTAGTTTGATTCTTATGGATTGTATGTTTGTTGGTTGTATAATATTTCATTTGATGAATAAAAGTACTATATGCATTTCATTTTATATATTTTGGAAAGTTCTTTTATTATGAAGTTATTTCTATTGTGAAAGAGTAGTTCAATTTAATAAATGCCCTTAGAGTGTTTGCTTCCATAGGTCAAGTAGTGACTTGATTTGAGAACCTATGATTTCATAAGCTTCATTCTTAAAGGTCCCTGGTCGTTGTATCATCTTAGAAACTAAGGGCGACGATGAAACCTTTAAGACTAGCATGTGCGTTGACTGATGACACGTCCTCACAGGTCATGATATTGGATACTTATTATGAACAAGTTATACTGGACAGACCCACTGTGAGAATACTTTGTGGATTGTTATATGAATGTGTCACATGTATGGCTCACGTGGTAATGGTGTTTGGGATCCTTTGACCTGAAGTCACAGCTTTCATTGAGTGAGGAAGAGCGTGCTTTGATGCCATCAAAAGTCCAGTCTTGAGAAAGTTGGATGATAAAGGTGGTTATTGGGTACGTTATGAATCATTTGGGTGTTTGTGTGTGAGCAGAGATGGGATTTGTCCTCCTATATGACAGGAGTTGCATCCATGCGGCCCCTTGATGGAATGGTACTGAGAAGTGCATGGCCATGCTTGGTTGAGTCAATATATGATATTGGACTCACAAATTTTCTGCAAGTCCATTCTAGATGAAGAAACTTGGTATGAACATTTATTAGAGTGACACAGTATATACCTCTAGTTCTATCTGGATGTAAGGGATAAAGGGACATGACAACACTGTAACATTGGTCACAATGGATTTTGAGTTTTATAAACTCTTACTATCTGGGGAACAATGATGTATTGCTAGATGCTGCTCATTATTTGTAAAGCTTTTGTTTGATACTTTCTAGATCAAGTGGGAGACTGTTGGTGCAACCATAGTAATCTGGAAGTGATCAAGCATGTAGCCTCACTGCCAACTCAGTATGAGCCTATCAGTGTCGCGCATAAGATTGTGGAGAAATTGGAAGATTGGATCTGTACTATCTAGCTCATATGATGAGTTGAAGGATATTGAAAAGGGGCTGAAAATATTCTAAGGCATTTGGCGTTGAGTGTGTTTAGCTCACTCAACTCCATAGGGCTGATGGCGTTGAGTGTGTTTAGCTCACTCAATGCCATGGGGCTGAAGGCGTTGAGTGTGTTTAGTTCACTTGACACCATGGAGGTTATAAAGATTCTAAGACATTAGGCATTGAGTATGTTTAGCTCACTCAACGCCATCAGGCTGAAACCATTGAGAGTGTTGAGTCCAGTCAACGCTTTCGCGGGTTAAGTGTTAACTCTGCGGATGTTGGCGTTAAGTGCGTTGAGTGGGTTGACTGTCACACTTAAGCGTTGAGTGTGTCGAGTCCACTCAAGGCATTCATCGAGTAAAGGGTTTACCTGGAGAATCTGGCTCTTAGGCGTTGAGTGTATTGTATTCACTCAATGCTGTTCGGCGAAGCCTTTTGAAAATATTCAGTTGTCTACCTAAATCACCTAGAGGGGGTGAATAGGTGAGTTGTACGTCTCTTTGTGGAATAAAAATTTAAGATCTATGCACACAATTATCTACCAAGCAATCATAGACGACAAAAGATTTATAGTGGTTTCCCAACCTTGGGTACAGCCACTTTCCCTCACCGATCTAGCAATCCAGTACACTCGGCTACTCCATTATCTCAGATTGAAAAACCAATCCTACGCCTCGGACCAAAGTTCCTACAATCTCGATCCACAACATGAATCTACACTCGGAAGATAAAACTTCCTACAACTCGGAGACAAAAGCTCCTACACTCGGAGAGAATTCTCCTACAAGAATGAAATTGAAAGTATATGAAAATACAAACAGTAAATGTTTCTCAGATCTGGAAACAGTCGGCCTGAATCTTCTCCTTTGATCTTTGCGGCTTTATCAGAGAAGTTGAAGAAGAATCTCGGCAAAAGCTAGATCTGAAATTTCTTGGCTTCACATGATCAGATAGATTATGAAGAGTTGAACGACAATCTCGATCTGTGAATCTTCTTGATCTGAATCTTCTGGATCGAAAAACCTAGCCGGATATGCGCGATGAACGTCGACGGCGGCGGTTTTCGTTTTTAGAGAGAGAGAATGAGATTCAGAAAAATATTTAGAATAATCTTGACAGAACTTGTTAGGGTTTCTCGGTTTTGACAAGACTTTATATAAGATCTTCCCTAACGTCATAATTAGTATTAATGATATACATGTGGACCAATCACGTCAAGACTCTTTGAAATTTTCGTCAAATCTGGACTTAGCGATATTTCAGAAAAGATAGACTGAATTACTCGAGTGAATGATTACCTACTCGAGTACTATATAAGATTACTCGAGTGAATAGAAGAGGACTACTCGAGTAGATGACTTAGAGAAAATCCAGAAATGATGAGCAGCTACTCGAGTACACAAAGTCTTACTCGAATGCTAATATAGTTACTCCAGATGTAAAGTTAAACTACTCAAGTACAAGAAATACTACTTGAGAGAATAGAGATTAACTACTCAAGAGGTAGAGGAACTACTCGAGTCTAGGACTTAAAATAATTTCTGGAAGGGAAATCTGGGTTACTTGAGTAGTTAAACTGGACTACTCGAGAGGATATAAACTACTCGAGTATGTAGATATTGCTACTCGAGTAATGGACTTAGAAAACTTTTGAGGGATGAAAATCTTGTTACTCGAGTATTAAACCTGGGCTACTCGAGCAAACGATGGACTACTCGAGTACATGAACTTGACTACTCGAGTGAGGTAAAATTACACGAAATCTAGTCTTCTATAACTCGAGACAAAAGACTAAACTACTCGAGTACTTATTTGATTACTCGAGTAATTTACTTAGAAAACTTTCTGGAGAAGAAATTTTGTTAACTCGAGAATGAGAAAGGATCTACTCGAGTAGTTGACTTAGCCACTCGAGAGCTATAATTTAACTACTCGAGAGCTAATTCCCTTACTCGAGTACAGATAATCTTACTCGAGTATTGACGAAGTATTTCACTCGATTATGTAAGTATCTACTCGAGTAAAGTACTTAGCACAAATTCCTTTAACAGAATTTTCTCTTCTTTAGTGAATTCAGCAACAAGTCTTTCTCCATACAGTCCTAGTGCTTGAATATGAAGTGTATCCCAATAGAGAGGCTACATATGAGTTAACACCATGGATCATATAATGAGGGATTACATTGTATGGTCCTGTGTTTGGTGACCCATTGTAGACTAACATTGGTCTACACTTGGCAGTGTAATCCTGCAAACACATAACTCAAACAAAACATCAAATACAACTTAATTCATCTTAGTTCAAGGGTGACTTCATCAAATCTGGGTTAATGTGGATACAATACCTAACAATCTCCCCCTATTTGTAGAAGTCAGAACCATTTACACAAAGGTGAATTATATAGACATAAACATAGCTAAATATGCAAATAGAGAAAGTAGTGAAAGCAACCATAAGAATATAATCAAAAGAAAAATTATCTAAATTAAGAATTATATAAATATGAATGTACAAAACATCATTTCTACACAGATCATTTCCACACTCTCATAATCCTTTATGCTTAAACTTGATGTTGTTGCTTGTCTTTCTTATCTTGCTGTCTTCTTTGGTAGCTGAAGGGCTTGGGATAGTATTTTGGAGGCTTTGGAGGAGCAGCAGAGTTGTTCCTTCCAAATTCTCTGTCATACAGTCTCCTCTTTGTCATGGACTTTTCATACAATTCCCATTCTTGGAAGCTGTAATGTATATTCTTTCTTTCATTAAAGTCCATAATAAGTTTGAGAGTATCTAAAATGAGAGACTTTGAAGTAGGAGACTAGATTTCTGCAAACTCCAGAGCTTTTCCCTTTTCTAAATCAGGAACTGGGATTGACCCGCTAGCTGAGGCACCATCACCATACTTTCTCTTCTTCTTAGAAGTGTTGATCTCAGGAGGAGCTTGGAAGAATATATCTGTTGGGTCTACCTCCCAAACTTGAGCATATGAATCTGGAGGAGGACCTTCAAGTCCTTCAGGTCTAGGAGATAAGGAAGGTTATTGTGCTTGAACAGGAGCAGTAGCAGCTAAGGGGTTTAGGTAGTGAGGAATGATGTTTGGATCTGCTGGGAATTCTGGAAGGATCTTATTGTGCATCCAAATAGCTGTGTCATAGGTATGGAACTTGACACTCTGAATTTGTCCTAGCACATCATCATGGATCTCTTTCATGTTGACTTCCAAAGCTCTTGCTTGAGTGCATCTGATTTCTCTAGGTATTCTTTCACTAAACTCTCCCCCTTTCTGACTTCTTCAGTCAGTTTACTAATGGCATCATCTTTGAAGGTGCCAACTTCTTCACAAATCTTCATTTTTGTAGCTTCAGCTCTCTTATCTAATTCTATCTGATTATTTGCAAGAGTCGCACCTTGCTCCATAACTTGACCAACACTAGTAATAGTGTGATCTAGAGCTTTTCCACCAATTTGAAAGAGATGTCTGAGTTGATCTCTATTGTGTTGTATTTCAGCAAATCCCCAGCTCATCTCAGTCTCTAGAGCAGTGACTTTCTCAGTAATAGCTTTGAGAGAAGCATCAAAATATGTCCTTTGTTCTTGAAGCAGAAGTACAAATTGATTCATCAAATCACTGGTAGGAGCAGTAGCAGTAGGAGGAGCAACGGAAGAGGGAACTGGAGGAGGAGGAGGAGAAACACATAGAGCTATCTCTTGAATAGAGACTGAGCTCTTTACTGTGGAAGTATGAATCAGGTCATCCCCTTCATCAGTGATTGTGGGCATGGTGAAGTCCAAGGTTCTCAGTGGAGCTTCAGCCGGTTCAGGAGATTGCTCATCAGAAATGAAGATGGTGTCATCCTGCTCTTTGTGTGCAGCAGGAGACTGGTTGGGAGATGGAGTTTGTGATGGAGATGGTACTGGAGTGGATGGCTTTGGAACTTCAGTAGTTTTTTCTTTTGGAAGACGGGGAAGGGGTTCATTAGCAGTCAGTTCTTCAATAATCTCATTGATTGCTGCTTCAGTTGATAATAGGTTTTCTTGAAGTTGGGCTTCAGATGGAATTTCTTCAGGAGTCTGAGGTGGAGGAGATGTAACAGTTGGAGGTGTAGGCATCCTTGCTGGAATAGAAGGAGCAGGCTCCCCCTCAACAGTTGCACTAGAGGAGCTGGCAACCTGAAGTGGAGAGGGAGATGGGGTCCTGTTCTCTGTATGTGGAAGCTCTTGAGCTTTGGCAGCTTGAACTAGGTTCTGCAATTTCAACTCCCATCTTTTAATGGTAGAGATAGAGACTTTCTTCATGTGGTGAAGAACAGTCCCTTTGGAGAAGTTGAACACCTCAGGATTAATCTCATGGAGGAGGAGAGAAATAATCCTGGCATAGCTGGGAGCCTTAATGTTGTCATTTATCTTGTCCAGAATCATCATCCCAAACTGAAATTTCTTCCTGCAGACTATATCTTGCATGATATCAAAGAGGTGGAGAGAGATATCCCTTATGGAACTGGTTTTGCAGAGAAGAACTTTGCCTATGATATCCACTAACAACTTCCCTTTAGGATTCAGGTCAGATCTTTTGATGTATTCTACATCTAGAGAAATTCCACAGAACATACAGGTCCTGTCAGATTCTTCAGGACCGAGATGATCTTCTACATCAACAATCGGCAGTCGAAGAAGTTGAAAAACAGAGGTTTTGTTTAGTTTGATTTTGATTCTTCTAACTCTGGACTTGAGAACTGTTCCATATCGCTTGACTTTGACATTCTTGAAGAACTCTGCAACTTCTGGAAACAATATTTGACATGGCTCCTATAGAACGAAGGTGAGGCCGGTGGTGTCGAGAAGTATCAGAAGGTTTCAGAAATCATCTGAAATTTCGGCAATACCGGCCGCAACTAGTTTTGAACCGATGCCAATCTTGGAGGAAGAGGCCATAATCCATAAATTGGAGAAATATCTGCGGCAAGGAGGAAGATGGCGCGGGCTATGCAACTCTCGGTGGAAGACGAAACGTCTGGCGGCTTACTCGAGAGTGGGAAGTTGATTTGTGTAGAAAGCAATTTCGGAATTTTCGATTTATATAACCATAGGTTTATGTCTAAGTAAGAGATAAATAATGCAAACATACCTTGGAAATGGCGGCATAAGCCTGGGGTTGTGAATAAAGAAATTTGAATCAAGGTAGAAAGCTTGTCTGACAGATACTTGAGAGACTGGGCAGTACTCGAGTGAATATATGAAGGTACTCGAGTAGAGACAGCTGGAAGTACTCGAGTGATGTCTGAAAGTACTCGAGTAGATATATTGAAGTACTCAAGTGAAGATTTATTACTCGAGTAGGTCATTCTACTACTCGAGTAGGATACCCGAGTGGCTGATAAGGTACTCGAGCAGGTCAATTGGGTTACTCGAGTATGTCATTTTCTTACTCAAGTCAAAAAGTTAGATATTTGTAGAATTTCAACTTTTGATAGATTCTTGATCTCTGAGCCTTCTTGTGAGTCCACCTTCTCTAATCTTCTTTATTGGGCATGCCAAGTTCTGTTTTGAAGAACGAGAACTTGGTCTCGTCCAGCGGCTTTGTGAAAATATCTACAATCTGCCTTTCTGTAGAGACATACTGTTGATTTATGTCCCCATGCTCCACATTCTCCCGGATGAAGTGATACCTCAGCTCTATGTGCTTTGTCCGGCTGTGCGAGACTGGGTTGTTGGCTATTTCAATTGCGCTGGAAGTGTCGCAAAATAATGGGATGTTCTGAAACTTCATGTTGCAATCTTCAAATTGATTCTTTATCCATAGCAGTTGTGCACAGCAACTGCCTGCAGAGATATACTCTAACTCAGTTGTTGAGATTGCAACGCTATTCTGCTTCTTGCTACTCCAGGAAATAAGCCTTCTTCCAAGGAATTGGTAAGTCCCGGAAGTGCTTTTCCTATCGTCTTTTCTACCTGCAAAATCTGCATCTGAAAAACCAATTAGCTCGTTATCATTACTTCTTGGGTACCATAAGCCAAGATTCGGTGTACCTTTAAGGTATCTCAAAATCCGCTTTGCAGCAGTGTAGTGAGATTCCTTAGAGTTCACTTGAAATCTAGCGCATACACATGTTGAGAACATTATATCTGGTCTACTAGAAATAAGGTAGAGCAAGGATCCAATTATGCTTCTGTACTTGGTTTCATCAAAAGGTTTCTCTTTCTCATCCTTGTCCAGAGACACAGTTGAACCCATTGGAGTCCTCATAGAGGTTGCGTTCTCTATTCCGAATTTCTTAATTAGCTCTTTGGTGAACTTAGTGTACGAGATGAAAATTCCATCTTCAGATTGTTTCACCTGAAGCCCTAATAGATACTTCAGCTCGCTCATACTGCTCATTTCAAACTTCTCTTGCATAAGTTTAGAAAACTTCTTGCATAGGTTGTCGTCAGTGGAGCCAAAAATAATGTCGTCGACATAGATTTGCACTAGTAAAATTTTGCCTTTTATTTCCCTAGCAAATAATGTCTTATCTATCTTTCCCTTTGTAAACTTGTTCTCAAGAAGAAAGCTAGACAGTGTCTCATACCAAGCTCGAGGATCTTGTTTCAGACTATATAGAGTTTTATGCAATAAGAAAAAATAATCGGGAAAGTTAGAGTCAACGAAACCTGTAGGCTGTTCCACATATACCTCTTCCTTTTACGTCATCATTAAGGAAGGCAGACTTCACTTCCATTTGATAGACGGTGAAGCCTTTGAGTGCAGCATATGCTAGGAATAACCTGATGGCCTCCAGCCTTGCCACTGGAGTGTACGTCTGGTCGAAGTCGATTCCTTCTTCATGACGATATCCTTTGGCGACGAGTCTGGCTTTATTCTTTATGATCGTTCCATCCTCGTCCATCTTGTTCCTATAGACCCTTTTTGTCCCAATGACATTCTTACATTTGGGTCTTGGAACAAATTTTCATACTTGGCAGCGCTTGAACTGATTTAGTTCTTCTTCCAACGCCATTATCTAAGATGCGTCTGAGTTTGCTTCCTCAAACTTCTTTGGTTCAACCTGTGAGAGAAATCTCAAGTATATACTCTCGTTAGTTGTACCTCTATGAGTTCTGACACCATCCCGGGGATCTCCTATAATTTTGGTCCATGGGGTGATTCTTCAGATGTCTGAGCTCTAAGGTCCTTGCATCTGTATTGTCTTCAATCACCAGAGTGACTTCATCAACTTGGATGATTTCTTCATCTTGATCATCAGCCTCTCCAATAGGGGTTGGAGTGGTGATCTTAATGAACTTTTCACCTTTGTCTTCAGACGATTCATCCAAGCTAAGTTCTTTTAACTTTGTACATGCATCTTCAATAAGCATTGTAACACCCCAAATCCCAGGATTGGGAAAAGTTGGATGATATGGTCTGGGGCACGGGCATGTCCCAGGGCGTGTCCTGCTCGGTTGAGTCACCGGCGAGAGTTCGACGAAAATCCATTCTAGGAAAAAATGAGGGAACACGACCTCTGACACGGGCGTGTCAGAGGCCGTGTCCTTCTTTGGTCGACGAAGTCAGTTCGACGAAGTTGAGCTAGGGCGTGTCTGCTGCCGTGTAACGGCACACGGTCGGTGACACGGGCGTGTCACTGGCCGTGTCCTTTACTAGATGTGCCCAGGGCATTTGAGACCTGGTTAATACGGCCACAACACGGGTGTGTCTTAGGGTACATGACCTGTGACACGGGCGTGTCACTAGCCGTGTCCTGATCGGGTTGAAGTTGGTTTTGTGCAGCCTGATGTACATGGCCACAAACACGGGCGTGTCAGAAGGCATGTCAGGTGACACGACCCGTGACATGGGCGTGTCACATGGGCGTGTACTAGTCTGGGTGAGTCGGTTGTGTACCGCTTAAGGTACACGGACTGTGACACGGGCATATCACAGGCCGTGTCAGGCAAAATTTATCCTTTTGTGGCAAAATTATGGTCATCCATTTTCTCAGCTGGGATCCAATGGCTGAGAGCCCTCCCTGCTTCCTTAAGGCCGGAAAATGAGATGAGAAAGCTCATTTGCTTTTGGCCACTATCTTTCTACAAAGTTAGAGAGAGGAAGAAGGTGGAGGAGGAAGGAGATCCGGCCACCGGTGGAACTGCGGAGTTCCTGTTCACAATTTGAGGATAGCGTTGTGGAGGCAAGGCTGCTGCGGTGCTGTTCAGCCAACTAGGAGTTCATGGCGCAAAAACGATTGTCAAGGGTAACGATCTTTCTTCCTAGCCATGTGAAGGCTTCTGTTTTGGCATATGCATGGGAATCCCCCACCAGATGGTGGCTTGTGAAGGGTTCCCTTGGGTTGATTCTTGGAATCCCCACTAATTTGGCATATAGATCCGAAAATGGAGTATGGAATAGGCATGCTGTGTGAAGCCCATCTGGATAGGTTGGTCTGGATTGGTGATGTTGCATATACGCACCGGGAAAGACTCCGTGATGAAACGTGTAGTTTAGGAGTCGATGGGTTAAACCTGTGAAGGGCAATAGCAGGAAGTACTAGAGTGGTAGTGAGGAAAATACCCATATAATGCTTGTGCTGAATGGGTTGTACCTGTGAAGGGTAGTAACAGGGAGTACTGGATTGGAAGTCCAGGAAATACCCTTGTAATGCTTGATGTTCATGGGTGGTACCTGTGAAGGGTAGTAGCAGGAAGTACTGGCATGGTAAGTCAGGAAAATACCCTTGATGTTTGTGCTACTTGCTGGGTTGTGCCTGTAAAGGGTAGTAGCAGGAAGTACTGGTAGGAAAGCCTAGGAAAATACCCGCAAATGGTTAGAGATAGGGATGGAAAATGAGCTCTGTCGCTACCATTGAGTATGGAACCTAGCTAACCTGTGATTGTGAAGCCTGTCCTGTGAGGACACTATGGCTATTTGCTAAACGGACAAGGGGATGCCGACCCGCGTTAGTCTGGTTATAGAACTAACGATTTGAGCAATGGGCAAAGGCTGAACTGTATCCGCGTTATGGTTGTCTGTCATGGGTGTCTGGATGAATTGGCATTTGGTACAAACACATAGTGAGAGTCTTAGGCCTGCGCGCCATGACACAATGGGGGGCTATGGGCCAATCCTGGGTCATTAAGACTAAAGTCTCCGGCTGCACGCCATGGAGTAAAATGCTCAATATTGTCGTTGGGTTCCAGCCCGGATACGGTGGTGGGCAACTGGTTCGCCGGTACACCAAGAATGTGCCCTGAGTGCACGGACCATTAGGCCGCGTGGCTGACAGTTGTGATGGAATGTATGAGCGTGAGAGCACAGTGTGTGATATATATATCTGCTTGTAATTTGCTATGCCTGTAGGGAAGGAATACCACTGTCCCGGGAAAGGGGTAGGGTCGTTATAAAATTGGTCAGCTGAATGTTGATCGTTGCCTTGTTTGCCACCATTTGGTGGAATGTCCTTGTACAGGTGCTGGAGAGCCGAGTGGGACATATAAAGGCTGAAGTCCCTGCTGTTGTTGCTGCTGTTGCCGCTAGCCCTTGAAGGCTATGCTTAAAATGTTGTGTTTTGTTTATATGTGGCCAGCCTGCACGCCAATGTTTAAAGCCATTGTTGTAAAATGACTTGTAAGGCCATAAGGCCAACTGATTTGTATTTGGTGAACATTCCTGTTATATATAAATATGGAGCTTTATATGGGGGACATTCATGTTTGGAGTTCAGCTTCGTGTTACAAGCTTCCGCTGGAATGCTATGTGTTAGGATGCGCAACTTTGATATCACTCTGTGACTTCGCCGCCTGTTTTGTGGTATATGTTGTGGGGCCCCGGCCGGACCTTCTAGTATATACTATGTGAACGGATTGAGTCGTTACATTTTTGGTATCAGCTGTCTCGATCTTTCCCTTTCGAATTTGTGGTCAAATTCTTTTGTGGGGTGACGAGCACTTGTCTGTGCGAACCATGTTAACACTAATGAACTCATGAATGTCCACTTTAGGAATGCAAATACATGTGTTTGAGGAACCTGCGCGTTCCTATTGTGTTGTTATTGCTTGTGTGTGGTCGCTAATGTTGGTGTCTTATTCACCTATAGGTGACTCGGAGTGGTGCTGGGCAATCGTAGCCCCAACGTTCTAATGAAAGTATGGCACCAGCTGAGGTTCCTACACCTCCGCCTTCTGCGAAAACTGTGTGATTAGTTGTTGAGGCCTTGTTTGCGATGATTCAAGCACAGCCGATTGGGCAAGTGCAGCCGGCAGTGGTGGCAGAACAGGTTGCGGCGAGGCCAGAACCTGTTGAGGTTGTGGATCCTCGAGCAGCTACAAGGCAGTTGAAGTAGTTCATGAGCTTCAATCCGCCTATGTTTGCGAGAGTGGGATCTCCTACGCAGGCAGAGGATTGGTTGTCGCGCGTCAAGCGGATAATGACGGCGATCAAGACGGAGGATGATCAGAAGGTCACCTTAGCCACCTTCTTACTAGAAGGAGAGGTTGGGTTATGGTGGGACGAGATGGAGTTACACCACTTGGCGGGCAGACCATTAACACAAGTGTTGATAGAGGAATTCTCTCGCCTATTCCTGGAAAAGCACCTACCAGCGGCATACCGCCTTGCCATTTAAAATGAGTTCCAAAGGCTGACCCAAGGAGAAGGCAGTGTTGAAACTTACCTTCATTAGTTCACATGGTTGGGACGATATGCGGGCTCAATCTTCGCCGATGAGCAGAGGAAGACGAATAGGTTCTACGAAGGATTGCGGGATAAGTTGAGGTTCATGCTCTCTAGTTTCATGAACCAAGGATTCCAGGCGTTGGTTGACACTGCGTGCGCGCTGGAAAAGGACATGAAGAGGGTGCAAGGGAAGAGGGCCTTGGCTGTTACACAGCCGGAGTTCAAGGCGCCCCGACCTGGTAAATCATATTATAAAAAGAATTGGGGCAAGAGGTCCAAGTCGACTGGACAAGCTCCTTCTACGGTTGTATCGGGTGCAACATCGGGGGCCTCTTCAAGGCCGGAGACTCGTACCTGCTTCACGTGTGGCAAAGTGGGGCATATTGCCCGTCATTGTCGGAGTGGTCCACCAAAGGGTGAGAAGAAGGCGGGAGCGTCTTATGCTGATAAGGGAAAGGCAGTGGTGGAGTCCTCTGCATCCCAAGTGCAACCCCGAGTCTACAACCTTGGCTTGCAGGAGGCCATCAAGCAGAGTGACGTCGTCACAGGTACGAGTTAAGTTATTGATTGCTTTGCTTAATACATGCTTTGTATATGGCTTGTGTTTGTGATATGCTTATCACAGGCTTTGTTATGATTCGGAACACGCTGGTGCGAGCACTTTTTGATACAGGTGCTTCACATTCATTTCTATCTCAAGACTTTGTAGCTCGCATTAGAGTACCTAGTCGTGTGAAGACAGAGAGCGTCAAGGTGTTGTTGCTGAATGGTTGTTTGATGCTTGCGAATAGGGTTTGCGATGTGGCGGTTCAAATTGGAAGTCGGGATTTTTGTTTGACTGTATCTGTATTGCTGATATCGGAATTCGATGTGATCTTTGGAATGGATTGGCTCGCGGAGCAGCAAGCCTTTATGGTTTGCCAGTCCAAAGAGATCACATTGGGCCAGAATACCGAGCAGTAGACTAAGTTCACGGGTATGCGAGCAGTGGGCGGGACCCTAATGTCTGCACTCCAAGTAGTCAAGGCTATTCAGAAGGGCGTGGAGGTATACTTCACGCTGATTTAGGCTGTTGAGCCCAAGGTCAATGTGTGCGATGTTCCGATTGTATCGGAGTTTACGGATGTGTTTCCCAAGGATCTCACTGGGCTACCACCCCAGTGAGAGATTGACTTCACGATCGAGTTGGTGCCACGTGCGAAACCTGTGGCCCGCTCGCCATGTCACATCGCGCCAAAGGAAATGGCTGAGTAGAAGATCCAACTGCAAGAGTTGTTGGAGCAGGGTTATATACGCCCAAGCATAACACCTTGGAGCGCACCTGTTCTGTTTGTGAAAAAGAAAGACGGTGGTTTGCGGTTATGTATTGACTACCGTGAACTGAACAAGCTGACAGAGTAGAACAAGTATCTGATTCCACGGATTGATGAGTTGTTCGATCAGCTGGTGGGATCAACCGTCTATTCCAAGTTGTACTTGAAGTCTGGTTATTACCAGTTGAGGATTAGGGAAGGTGACATTCCCAAGAACGCATTTGTAACACGTTACATGCATTATGAGTTCACGTTAATGCTGTTTGGGATGTGCAATGCGCCATCGGTGTTTATGGACCTGATGCACCGAATGTTCCGAGAGTACCTGAACTTGTTCGTGATTGTGTTCATTGATGATATCCTAGTGTACTCACAATCTGAAGCTGATCACGAAAACCACTTGCGGTTGGTGTTGCATACTTTGAGTAAGAATAAGCTTTATGCCAAGTTCTCGAAGTGTAAGTTTTGGCTATCATCGATGGCTTTTCTTGGACATGTGGTAAGCGGAGAGGGCATAGAAGTGGATCCGACGAATATAAGAGCCATACAAGAATGGTCAGTGTTGTCTTCGGTGGCCGAAGTCAGGAGCTTCCTTGGACTGGCGGGCTACTATCGACGGTTTGTTGAAAACTTCTCGCGGATTACTTTGCCTATGACCACACTGACGAGAAAGGATCAGAAGTTCATTTGGACGCCGGAGTGCGTGCGAAGCTTTTGAAGAGCTAAAGAGTCGGTTGACCACGATGCCTGTGTTGACATCGCCATGTGGTACTGACGTATTCGAAATCTACAGTAATGCTTCAGGGAGCGGCTTAGGCTGCATTCTTCTGCAAAAGAGGAAAGTGATTGCTTATGGCTCATGCCAGTTGAAGGTGCGTGAAATAAATTATCTTGTCCACGACTTAGAGTTGGCGGCGGTGATCTTTGCACTAACGTTATGGCGGCATTACCTTTATGGCATGAAAGTGGAAATCTATACAGGCCACAAGAGCCTAAAGTACTTATTGGAGCAGAAGGATCTGAATATGCGACAACGAAGGTGGTTGGAGTTCCTTGGGTACTACACGTTTGAGATTCATTATACCCCCGGGAAGGGAAATGTGGTCGCTGATGCCTTGAGTCGGCGGGCTCCGGCAAGGGCTAATTGGTTACAGAAGTACGATGAACGTCTAATCCAGGAGTTGGAAGCGTTAGAGATTTCTTGCGTTGACAAGAATTCTACAGCCAATGCATGTATAAACTGGATGGAGGTGCAATATGACCTTGCGGACAGGATTCGACGAGCAACGGAGCTGGATGAAAGTCTCCACCGCTATGTAAAGGACGAGCTAGAGGGCAAATTCTCCTGGGATGACGGCCTTTTGTGGAAAGATGGCTGGTTTTGCGTCCTGAGTTTGGGTAAGTTGAGAGAAGAGTTGATGTATGAATCGCACTATACGAAGTACTCAATTCACCCTGGGAGCACAAAGATGTTCAAGGACATTAAGAAGCTGTTCTGGTGGCCAGGACTAAAGAATGATGTCACTCATTATGTGGCCAAATGCCGAACTTGTGCTTTAGTGAAGGCGGAATGACAGAAGCCTGGCGGTTTCTTGAAGTTGTTACCGATTCCGGAATGGAAGTTCGATGATATTTTCATGTATTTTGTGCACGGGTTGCCAAGATCTCAATGTGGGAATGATTTGATTTGGGTGATTGTAGACCGGTTGACGAAAGTGGCACACCTCCTTCCACAGGACGATTCCGTGGAAAGTTTGGCAAAGCTTTATGTTGAGCAGATTGTACGTCTACACTGTGTTCCTCGGAGCATCGTAAGTGATCGTGATGGGCGATTCACATCGAATGATTGGAGGCTAGTCCATCAGCTGTTGGGCACGAAGTTGATGTTCAGTACGACCTTTAATCCCCAAACAGATAGCCAGACTGAGAGAACCAACAGAACAATGGAGGATATGCTCTGAATGTGCGCCCTGGACTTTGGCAAGAGATGGGAAGATCATCTCTATATGGTGGAGTTTGCCTACAATAATAGCTACCAAGCGAGCATCGGTATGGCACCGTATGAAGCTCTGTATGGTCGAAAGTGTCGTACACCATTGGCTTGGGTAGAAGAAGGCGAATCCAAAGTGTATAGGCGTAACGAAGTCGATGAAGCAAACTCGACGATACGCACTATCCAAGAAAGGCTACGAATAGCCCCGGATCGTCAAGTGAAATACTACAACGCCAAGCACCGGAATGTGGAGTTCGCGGTGGGCGATTGGGTATACTTGAAGATCAAACCCTTCGAAGGCGTGTCCCTGATTCGGCGTCTGAAAAAGTTGAGTCTGAGATATCTTGGTCCGTTTAAAGTGGTAGAGCGAGTTGGGGAAGCTGCATTTCGGCTAGCTCTTTCGGCAGACTTGGGTGGATTACATGATGTGTTTCACATCTCGGTACTTCGGAAAGCCGTCAAAGATCCAGCTCAAGTGATCGAGAATGATCGTGTGTCGGTGGAGTATGGGCTAACGACGAAGGTTAGGCCCATTCGGATCGAGGATCGTGCCGATAAATAGTTGCGGAACAAGATGATCGGGATGGTCAAAGTCTGGTGGGATAATTGTGGCCGTGAGGAGCTAACATGGGAGCGAGAGCAGACCATGCGGGCTGAATTTCCCGAGCTCTTTGTGTAACTTTTATGCAGTGTGTGTTGAGTTGTATTGAACATTTATGAAATAGAACCTCTTGTGTTTGATTCCTTACTCTATGAAAATTTCGGGGACGAAATTTTTGTAAGGAGGGGAGGTTTGTAACACCCCAAATCCCAGGATTGAGAAACGTTGGATGACATGGTCTGGGACACGGGCGTGTCCCAGGGCGTGTCCTGCTCGGGTGAGCAGCCGGTGAGAGTTCGACAAAAATCTGTTCTAGTAAAAAATGAGGGAATACGCCCTCTAATAAGGGCGTGTCAGAGGCCGTATCCTCCTCTGGTCGACGAAGACAATTCGACGAAGTTTAGCTGGGGCGTGTCTGTTGCCGTGTAAGGGCACACGGCCGGTGACACGGCCGTGTCACTGGCCGTGTCCTTTGCTGGATGTGCCCAGGGCATTTGAGGCCTGGTGAACACGGGCACGACACAGGTGTGTCTTAGGGTACACGGCCTGTGACACGGGCGTGTCACTGGCCGTGTCCCGATCGGGTTGAAGTTGGTTTTGTGCAGCCTGATGTACACGGCCACAGACACGGGCATGTCGGAAGGCGTGTCAGTTGACATAGCCCGTGACATGGGCGTATCACATGGGCGTGTACTGGTCTGGGTGAGTCAGTTGTGTACCGCTTAAGGTACACGGCCTGTGACACGGGCGTGTCACAGGCCGTGTCAGGCAAAATTTATTCTTTTGTGGCAAATTCGTGGCCGTCCTTTTTCTCAGCTGGGATCCAATGGCTGAGAGCCCTCCATGCTTCCTTAAGGCCGGAAAATGAGATGAGAAAGCTCATTTGCTTTTGGCCACTATCTTTCTACAAAGTTAGAGACGTGGAGGAAGGAGGAGGAGGAAGGAGAGTCAGCAACCGGTGGAACTGCGTAGTTCCTGTTCACAATCTGAGGCTAGTGTTGTGGAGGCAAGGCCGCTGTGGTGCTGTTCAGCCGACTAGGAGTTCATGGCGCCAAAATGATCGTCAAGGGTAATGATCTTTCTTCCTATCCATGTGAAGGCTTCTGTTTTGGCATATGCATGGGATTCCCCCACCAGAGGGTGGCTTGTGAAGGGTTCTCTTAGGTTGATTCTTGGAATCCCCACTAATTTGGCATATAAATCCGGAAATGGAGTACGGAATAGGCATGTTGTGTGAAGCCCATCTGGACAGGTTGGTCTGGATTGGTGACGTTGCATATACACATCGGAGAAGACTTTGTGATGAAACGTGTAGTTTAGGAGTCGATTGGTTAAACCTGTGAAGGGCAGTAGCAGGAAGCACTAGAGTGGTAGTCCAGGAAAATACCCGTATAATGCTTGTGCTGAATGGGTTGTACCAGTGAAGGGTAGTAACATGGAGTACTGGATTGGAAGTCCAGGAAATACCCTTATAATGCTTGATGTTCATGGGTGGTACCTGTGAAGGGTAGTAGCAGGAAGTACTGGCATGGTAAGTCAGTAAAATACCCTTGATGTTTGTGTTGCTTGCTGGGTTGTGCCTGTGAAGGGTAGTAGCATGAAGTACTGGTAGGAAAGCCCAGGAAAATACCCGCAAAGGGTTAGAGCTAGGGATGAAAATGAGTTCTGTCGCTACCATTGAGCGTGGCACCTAGCTAACATGTGATTGTGAAGCCTGTCCTGTGAGGACACTATGGCTATTTGCTGAACGGATAAGGGGATGTCGACCCGCATTAGTCTGGTTATAGAACTAACAATTTGAGCAATAGGCAAAGGCTGAACTGTATTCGCGTTATGGTTGTCTTCCACGGGTGTCTGGATGAATTGGCATTTGGCAGAAACACATAGCGAGAGTCTTAGGCCTGCGCGCCATGACATAATGGGGGCTACGAGCCAATCCCGGGTCATTAAGACTAAAGTCTCCAGCTGCACGCCATGGAGTAAAATGCTCAATATTGCCGTTGGGTTCCAGCCCTGATACTGTGGTGGGCAACTGGTTCGTCGGTATACCAAGAATGTGCCCTGAGTGCACGGACCGTTAGGTTGCATGGCTGACGGTTGTGATGGAATGTATGTGCGTGAGAGCACAGTGTGTGATATATATATCTGCTTGTGATTTGTTATGCCTTCAGGGAAGGAATACCACTGTCCCGGGATAGGGGTAGGGTCGTTATAAAATTGGTCAGCTGAATGCTGACCGTTGTCTTGTTTGCCGCCATTGGGTGGAATGTCCTTGTACAAGTGATGGAGAGCCGAGTGGGACATATAAAGGCTGAAGTCCATGCTGCTGTTGCTGCTGCTACCGCTAGCCCTTGAAGGCTAAGCTTAAAATGTTGTGTTTTGTTTATATGTGGCCAGCTTGTGGGCCAATGTTTAAAGCCACTGTTGTAAAATGACTTGTAAGGCCATAAGGCCAACTGATTTGTATTTGGTGAACATTCCTGTTATATATAAATATGGAGGTTTATATGGTGGACATTCATGTTTGGAGTTCAGCTTCGTATTTCAAGCTTTCGCTAGAATGTTATGTGTTAGGATGCGCAACTCTAATATCACTACGTGACTTCTCCGCCTGTTTTGTGGTATATGCTGTGGGGCCCCGGCTGGACCTTCTAGTATATACTATGTGAACGGATGGAGTCGTTACAAGCACACTAGAAGAGTTGCCTTGCAGCATGCTCGTCTCATCAAATAAAACATGTATTGATTCTTCTACAACCAGAGTTTTTCTATTAAATATCATGTATGCCTTACTATGGCTACTATACCCTACAAAAATACCTTCAAAACTATTTTCGCTAAACATGATAGTATGATACTTGCCATTGTTAAGCACGAAGCACTTACAATCAAAAATTCTAAAATATGAGATGGTCGGTTTCTTTCCCTTTAGAAGTTCGTAAGGTGTCTTATCGTGGTTTTTGTTAATGAGTGCACGATTTTGCACGTGACATGCAGTGTTGACGGCTTTAGCCTAGAAGTATTCCGGAAGTGAGGCATCACTCAACATGGTCATGCATGCCTCTATGAGTGATTTATTCCTTCTCACAGCCACTCCGTTTTGTTGTGGAGTACGAGGAGAGGAAAACTCATGAAATATACCCAAGCTTTCACAGAATTCTGTCATGGCCCCAGACTTGAACTCTGTTCCATTGTCACTTCTGACTTTGATTACGGAACAGTTGTATAAATTCTGGACTTGCCTGACAAAATTAGTAAAAATGTCGAAGGTATCTGACTTGTGTTTCAGAAAGAACACTGACGCAAAGCGCGAGTAATCATCAACAATTACCAACGTATGATCCTTACCTCCCAAGCTTCTAACTTGCAGTGGACCGAACAAATCCATATGCAGTAGATATAAACATCTATTGGAATCTTTGCCAATAATGCTTTTAACGGTAGCCCTTGTTTGCTTGCCTTTTAGACATGCATGACAAGGTCTATCTTGACGTACTTGACATTTGGCGCATCACGTACTAAATTTAGTGAAAATAATTTATTAATAGTTTTGGAATTAATATGTGCTAGTCTCTTGTGTCATTGGTCACCAAGAGATGCACTATCTTTTGCTAAAAAGTACACTGGTGTAGAAGAGTCTATACAAATGAAATTTAAACAAAATATGTTTCTGCTTCGAGTGCCGCGTAGAATCGTTTCCATATTGTCAACGGATTTTATCAAGCACTTATCAGCATGAAATTCAACTATGTATCCTTTATCACAGAGTTGGCTTATGCTTATGAGATTGTGTCCCAATCCTTCAACATAAGCTATATCTTAGAAGGATACTCTACCGTTAGTGATCATACCATAGCCTTTAGTGATTCCTCGGTCTGAACCTCTAAAGATGACCTTTTGTCCGTTCAAGACTGGAGAGTAATTCTGAAGTAGGCTTCTTGTCCCGGTCATGTGCGGAGAGCATCCACTGTCCAAATACCAGATAGGCATTTTTGTGGCCTTTGGGCATACCTGCAATCATAATCAGTTTGCCTTAGGAACCCAAACACGTTTGGGTCCTTGGCCTCGTGTTAGAACACTCCCCCTACAAGTATTTGCATTATGAGTGGTCTTTCTCATACTGCCAACTTGAGGAGTTGCAAAATTTCTGGAGTTAAACCAGCAATCGATGGCAAAGTGACCAATTCTGCCACAGCACCAACAGTCGAACCTGTTGTATCTTTGCCTTATGATTTCCTGCTTGACCTTCTGAGATGGTGGTCTAGCAGGGGAAGCATTCTTCGAGGAAGAAGCTTCATGATGATGGCAATCACATGATTTCTTCTCCTTCATTGGCTTTTCCATAATCAGTTTTACCTTTAGTTCTTTCTTGAAGTTAAGACCATGATTGTTAAGGGTCATAGCTCTGAAGAATGACTTCTTCATAAGGTGCCTTAAAGACACTCTCACCAAAGTCTCTGGGGTGAGTCCATCCTTGGTAACGGGACTTTGGCTCTACATAGGTAGGCCTGGTCAAGTGATCGTAGGATGAGTCAAGATCAAACTCATTAGTTAGAAATATGACTTTCTTGAACGAAGTCTGATCTTGAGGGGCTTTCCCCTTCTCTTTGGCCAAAGCCTTCTTGGCGGCCTTATTCTTTCTTTGAGCCTTATTCCTCCTAGAAGATTTATTGGGAGCTTCTACATGGCCTAGTCTAGTACCCTTGGCCTTGGCTGAGAATTCAGCAACGAATGGAAGAACTGTCTTAGGCTTCGAGAAACTTTCAACAAGTTTCTTTTTAGCAGCGAGTTGTTCTTCCAACTCTTTGATGATTTTCTTTTTTAAGTCAAGGTGCTCAAGAGCTTTGTTATATTCTTCAATAGCATTATTGATGTTCTCTTTGAGTGAGTCAGTCTTAGCAACTTCCTCTCTCAAGATGCTCTCTTCAGCTTTTAGAGACTTTATCTCTTTAGCCTGAGTTTTCACAACTCGACGACATTTGTCGTAAGCCATGATCAACTCCTTGTACTAGGGCATGAGTTCAGACTCATCATCAGAAGAGCTGTCCTCATTATCATGCTCAGAAGTTTCAGATTCTAAAAGAGGGGTGTGAGAGTTTACCTTCCCAGTGAACTGGGGATCTTCTTCGTCATCAGTCTGAGACATAAGCCCAAAGTAGGCTTCTTCTTCTTCATTTGACTCAGATGAGTCGGAGTCACTAAGAGTTTTGCCCTTCTTGTCCATCAGGCTCTTCTTTGTCCTCTTCTTATTGTATAAGGACTTCTTTTCCTCTCTTCTTCCACCCCCCTTCTTCGTATGGGGGCAGTCAGCAATGACATGACCTGGCTTATTACAACAGTAACAAATGATGTCATTAGAAATATGTTTGTTCTGTGTAGGAGTATACCTGTCGTGGCTGCTTGAGCCTTTTCTTTGTCGATCACCATCATATCGTGATCTTCTATAGGAGCCATCCTTGCCTTTCCACTACTTCTTTTTGTTCAAGAATTTCTTGAACTGACGTGAGAGCAGAGAGAACTCTCCTTCAGATAGCTCAGAGCCTGAGGTACTTGGCTCCGAGGTTTCTTCTTCACTCACTTCTTGTGCTGGGGCAGGAGAGGCAGCCTTTGACTTCCTTGAGGTGTCTGCGTTTAGAGCAACAGACTACTCTTTAGATGCAGACCTGCTCTTCTCTTCTTCAGCCTTTCTGGTGTTGAGTTGAAGCTCATATGACATAAACTTCCCGAAGAGATTTTGCGGGTCTATTTCAGCTAGCTTTCCAAATTCCCTGATGGCACAGACCTTGTTATCCCATTCCTTGGTTAGGGATCTTAGGAATTTATCATTTAGTTCTCCGTTAGTGAAGACTCGGCCATAGACCCTTAGGCCATTGACTATCTTGAAGAAACTCTCAAAGGTGTCATCAATGGTGTCCTTGTGTCCTTGTCGGAAGGCTTTGTATTTCTGATTCAGAAGGGATCTTCTATCATCCCTAACTTCTTATGTACCTTCCATCAAAGTGACTAGGGACTGCCACATCTCCTTTATAGACTGGCAGTGGATCAAGTTTTGCAACATGGAGTCATCGACTGCACTTGCTATTATGTTCTTGGCCTTATTATCTAAAGACACAAGTGCAATCTCGTCTTTGTATAGATCCATTAATTTCTTCGGAAATTTTTTTGTTGGATCTATTGTGGAGACGGTCATGGGAATGTAAGGACTTTCTTCAACTGTCATGAAGATCCTAGGATCCACAACTTCCATGAAAAATTTGATTCTTTCTTTCCACATGAGAAAGTTATTCTTGATGCACAAAGGAAGCTTGGCAAAATCTTTAGCCTTCTCCATGCTTGGTAGATCTCAAAAGAAAACTAGGAAGATCTGATCAAGGTGTTAACCTTTTAATGATCAACCTGGCTCTGATACCAATTGAAAATATTCAGTTGTCTACCTAAATCACCTAGAGGGGGTGAATAGGTGAGTTGTGTGTTTTTTTACGGAATAAAAATTTATGATCTATGCACACAATTATCTACCAAGCAATCACAGACGACAAAGGATTTATATTGGTTCCCCAACCTTGGGTACATCCACTTTCCCTCACTAATCTAGCAATTCACTAGACTCGGCTACTCCACTATCTCGGGATTAAAAACCAATCCTACGCCTTGGAACAAAGTTCCTACAATCTCGATCCTCAATACGAATCTACACTCAGAAGATAAAACTTCCTACAACTCGGAGACAAATGCTCCCACACTCGGAGAGAATTCTCCTACAAGAATGAAATTGAAAGTATATGAAAATATAAACAGTAAATCTTTCTCAAATCTGGAAACAGTTGGCCTGAATCTTCTTCTTTGATCTTTGCGGCTTTATTAGAGAAGTTGAAGAAGAATCTCGGCAAAAGCTAGATCTGAAATTTCTTGGCTTCACACGATCAGATAGATGATGAAGAGTTGAACGACAATCTCAATCTATGAATCTTCTTGATCTGAATCTTCTGGATCAAAAACCCTTGCCGGATATGCGCGATGAAGGTCGGTGGCTGCGGCTTCATTTTTAGAGAGAGAGAATGAGATTCAGAAAAATACTTACAATAATCTTGACAGAACTTGTTAGGGTTTCTCGGTTTTGACAAGATTTTATATAAGATCTTCCCTAACGGTCATAATTAGTCTTAATGACGTACACGTACACCAATCACGTCAAGACTCTTTGAAATTTCTGTCAAATCTGGACTTAGCGATCTTTTAGAAAAGATAGACTGAATTACTCGAGTGAATGATTACCTACTCGAGTACTATATAAGATTACTCGAGTGAATAGAAGAGGACTACTCGAGTAGATGACTTAGAGAAAATCCAGAAATGATGAGCAGCTACTCGAGTACACAAAGTCTTACTCGAATGCTAATATAGTTACTCGAGATGTGGAGTTGAACTACTCGAGTACAAGAAATACTACTCGAGAGAATAGAGATTAACTACTCGAGAGGTAGAGGAACTACTCGAGTCAAGGACTTAGAATAATTTCTGAAAGTGAAATCTGGGTTACTCGAGTAGTGAAACTGGACTACTCGAAAGGATATAAACTACACGAGTATGTAGATATAGCTACTTGAGTAATGGACTTCGAAAAATTTTGAGGGATGAAAATCTTGTTACTAGAGTATTAAACCTGGGCTACTCGAGTAAAAGATGTACTCGAGTACATGAACCTGACTACTCGAGTGAGGTAAAATTACATGAAATCCAGTCTTCTGTAACTCGAGACAAAAGACTAAACTACTCGATTACTTATATGACTACTCGAGTAATTTACTTAGAAAACTTTCTGGAGAAGAAATTCTATTAACTCGAGAATGAGAAAGGATCTACTCGAGTAGTTGACTTAGCCACTCGAGAGCTATAATTTGACTACTCGAGAGCTAATTCTCTTACTCGAGTACAGATAGTCTTACTCGAGTATTGACTAAATATTTCACTCGAGTATGTAAGTATCTACTCGAGTAAAGTACATAGCACAAATTCCATTAACAGAATTTTCTCTCCTTTAGTGAATTCAGCAACAAGTCTTTCTCCATACAGTCCTCGTGCTTGAATATGAAGTGTATCCCAATAGAGAGGCTACACCTGAGTTAACATCATGGATCACACAATTAGGAATTACATTGTATGGACTTGTGTTTGGTGACCCATTGTATACTGACATTGGTCTACACTTGGCAATATAATCCTGCAAACACATAATTCAAACAAAACATCAAATACAACTTAATTCATCTTATTTCAAGGGTGACTTCATCAAATCTGGGTTAATGTGGATACAAAACCAACACCTTTCTACGAATGAAGTTTGATGTTCTGGCCTGCGGCGTAGATTTCGTCGAGCTGAGTTCGACAAATCTAGTTTGACATTCTGGCCATTGGCGCAGATTTTGTCGAGCTGAGATTGACGAATCCAGTTCGACGTTCTGGCCTTTGGCGCAGATTTCGTCGAGCTGAGTTCGACGAATGCGTTCGACATTCTGGCCATTGGCACAAATTTCGTTGAGCTGAGTTCGACGAATGCGTTCGACGTTCTCGCCTTTGGCGCAGATTTCGCGAGCTAAGTTCGGCGAATTATTCGTTGAGCTAAGTTCGGCGAATGCCCGTGCGGAGTCAAATGTTGACTTGTTGTATCTATCTCCTGGGATATAAATAGGATGTTTTAGGGTTTTTTGGGGACGGTTCATTTCATTCAACACACGAACTGAGACTGTGCGATAATAAGAAAACGTAGAAACCCGACGGAAGTGTTCTGCCAATCCTGTCTCTGATTCTGATCTCGATCCCGGTGAGTGTCGTCGCCGCCTCTCCTACAACAGATCTAGTAGTCTGTGGAGATGCTGAGAGTCCTCTCCCGACCTAGCACTTGTGTGATAAGTTGTTGTGGGTTCTCCCGATCGTGTGGACTATTATAGAGGCGCAGATATACTTTCTGCGCTCAAGGCCCTACCCGATGTGTGGCCGGCTTGATTTTTCTGGAGCATCTAGGTTGAGTTCTGACTCGATCCCTCAAAGGTAATTTTATTATAGCATGCTTTACCTCTTGATTCATGAATATTGCTAGATCCGAACATGTTTGGGTTTTTCTTGTTCTTTTTTGTTGCGTGAACAAGTGTTGTTCCATCCCCAAAAACCCAACAGACCCCAACTCCATGATCGCCTTGACCTTGTCAGGGTTTGGCTCCACCACCGTCGAAGTGAGAAGATGGCCCTAGAACTTCCCCTTGCTGGCCCCGAAAACACATTTCAAGAGGTTCAGCCTCATCTTATATTTGCGCAAGGTGTCGAAGGTCTCCTCTAGGTCCTGGAGGTGGGATTCCACCCCTCGGCTCTTGATCATTAGGTCATCCACCTACACCTTGAGATTCCTCCCCTTCTGCTCTTGGAAGACCCGATCCATCATCTTTTGGTAGGTCGCCCTGCATTTTTCAGCCCAAAAGGCATCATCTTGTAGCAGTAGCACCCGTCCCCAGTGATGAAGGAGACATCTTTTATATCGGGGGATGCATCATGATCTGGTGGTAACCTGAAAATGCATCTAGAAAACTCATTACAGAAAACCGACGGCTGAGTCAACCAGCGCGTCGATTCAGGGCAAGGGGTAACAATCTTTTGGACATGATTTATTAAGCAAAGAGAAATCAACACACATTCTCCACTGGTTGTCTCCTTTTTTTAACCATTACCACATTGGAGACCCAGACGGGGTATTGATTTTTGGATACAAAGTCGGCCTTCAGGAGCTTGGCCACCTCTTCCCTGATGGGCTCGGCTAGCTTGTCCACGATCAACCTTTTCTTCTGCTGGATGGGGCGAGCTTCTGGGTCCAAGTTGAGGCATTAGCAGGCAATGTCTACATCGATCCTTTGCATCTTCGTCGCGCTCCAAACGAAGATGTCAGCATTCTTTTGGATGCATGCTAGTATCCTCTCCTGGTCCACCGGAGTCAGCCCCCCGCTGATTCGCACCTTCTCCACCCTGCCTCCAAGGGTGAGAACCTTCATCTCCACTACCTCCTCCAAAGCCTCCAAGCGGGACTGCTCCCCCCATTCTCCAACATCCCCCTCCTCCGTGACAAGTACCTCCTCAACTTCCATCGCTTCCTCCACGGTCATTACCTCGGCCAGCCCTTCCTGAACTCCTCCTGCCACCTCCACCTGGGTGCAGCTCTCCTCCTCCTCCATCTTCTCTCCACCTACTTCCTGCTCCGCCTCCTCCATCCTCTACTCCATCTCCTCAGCTCCATCCTGCCAAGATATGGAGTTCACAGCGGTGACGTAGCATTCCCTTGGCACCTTTGGGTCACCCCGAACCCAGACCTGGATCCCTTCGGCATTGAACTTCAAGCATTGGTGGAAGGATGAGGGGACGTAGCGGAAGGTGCTGATGAGGGGCCGTCCTAAGATGGTATTGTAACTATTGTGGGCATCCACGATGACAAACCTGCAGTTCCGGGACTACACCCCCGCCCCTAGAGTGATATGGAGCCCCAGTCCTCCTTCCACCTTCTTCCACTCCCCCGAAAATCTGAACAGGGACCCATCCGAGGCCAACACCCTCCTATCCTCCACCTTCATTGCGTCAAACGCCTTCTTGAAGATGACGTTGACTAAGCTCTTATTATCGATGAGTACCCAAGAGACGGTGAAATTCTCGACCACTATCTTGATGACCAGCATCAGAAGGGATCCTCATGATCTGGCATGTCCTTCCTTGAGAAGGTGATCTTCTCCTCCGAGGGTAGGGTTTGAGATGTGGAGCCAACACTCCTTCGGTATATGGTGTGGAGGCTTTCCTTCCGGGAAGCCTCGACCCCCACCCCCCACCCCACCCCTCATGGATCACTCTGATCCCTCCTCGAGCTCCCACATTGAACCAGTCCTCACACCTGTCCTCCTCTGCCCGAGGCAGGACGTCCTCGATCTGCACCTCCTGTTGGTCCCGCTGCTGCTGCTGCTGCTCCCTGTTTCCTCTCACCTTGAGGAATTCCAGGCACGTGGTTGTAGCGTGCCCCTCCTCCTAGTAGAAGTCACAATAGGGTAACTCCACCCTGTCCTCCCTTCTCCTCCTCTGCTGACCTCTCTGCCTCTACATGGATATTGTCATAGCCTGGTGCTGATTGGGGAGAGGAGGCCTCTGGCCCTGCCTCCATCCTGGAGGATGAAGCTGACCCTGGCCCTTGGCGGTAATCTCCTGCATGGAAACCTCTCCACTGGCCTTGGTCTTACCGCTCTGGCTGCCTCCAATCGAGCCGGTTCTGCTCCTGACGCCCCTACCTGGGTTGCTGTTGTTGCTACTGCAACTCCCTCTATCGAGGTTCGGCTCTCCTTACCTCCTGCCCCCTGCCACCTCCTGGCCCCTTCTCCTCCTCTGTGACCCACCTGGCCAATTTCTTCACAAACTCGGGGTTTGACGCCTCCCCGTCGACTTCCATTGCCGGTTGCAGCCCCAAGGTGAAGGCCATCATCAGGGTATGCCCTGGCATCTCCTGGACATGGGTGTCCTCCTCCTGGAACTAGTCCACGTAGCTCCCCAAGGTCTCGTTCACCCCCTTCTTGATGTGGAATAGGGACTCCGACTCCTTCCTTTTCATGGAAGTAGTGAACCTCAACATGAATCCCCGACGCAGGTCCTCGAAGTAGTAGATGAAGTTGGCAGGTAGGTGGTGGAACCACTCGCATGCCTTCTCCTTCAGGGTGATGGCGAAGAGACTGCATTTAAAGGCATCCGACATCTACCTTATCTAAATCACATCATCGAACCACTGGATGTGTTGGACCGGGTCATCCTTCCTGGTGTAGTAAGACATCTCCGGCTCCCTGAACCCCTCTAGAACTGGGGCAGAAGAAACCAACTCGCTGAAAGGGCTGTATACCCCTACTGGGAAAGCCGGAGGGTCTCGCACCCCCATCTCGCTGAACCGGCCTCCACTCGCTGAGCCCGGGAAAATCACTCACCCGGGGAGCTCTCACCCTCTCCCCTCCTCTACAATCTCCTTCCCAGCTCGCCGAGTCGGGGCATCCTTGCCTAGAGGTAGGGCAGAGGCGATTGGGACAGCTGGTTTCGAGCACTCAGCTCGTGCGCCGAGTGCGAACCTGAAGAGTCTGAGTACTTACTGCCTGAAGTCTCGAACATCCTCACTGTGGCGAGAGGGGGAGGGGGTGGCGAGTCGGTGATGAGTCCACTTTATATACCTATTTTCGGACTCATCTGGGCTAGTTTTCACGCATTTGCACTTCACTTTTAGTTCATTATCATATATATTTCATCATGTCTTTATTTCCATAGGAAGTGCACATTTTAGCCCGTGGTTGTGTATTGTGTTATTCTTTTAGTCTGTACTCCTTTTTGTGATTGTCTGGAATGTCTGCACAGATTAGTGATTGGTTTTTCCTTTCGGTACAGGGGTCGTGTGCGTGTTCCGGGATAGTTGTGAAACAGGAATACTGCGCACGATCATGGGATCTAATGCGCACGACCACTGGTCGTGCGCCCCCGATCGTGCGCACTACTCTACATTTTCTATAGAATCAGCCTAGGTAAGCGCACGACCACTGGACATACTGCGCACGACCACCGGTCGTGCGCCACTGATCGTGTGCATTGATTCCTCTTTTTTGGAGTCCTGTCTGGGTAATCGCACGATCATTGGACTTAGTGCGCACGACCACTGGTCGTGCGCCACTACTCGTGCGCATTATCCCAGTTCTTCTTCCTGTTATTCCATGCCAGTGCGCACGAGCACAGGACATAGTGCGCACGACCACTGGTTGTGCGCCTGTGATCGTGCGCATTGTTCATTTCTGCTTTTGTATAACTAGTGCAGGTCTTGCCCTAATCCGGAGATCCGGAGATCGCTCATTTTCCTCCGCCGTTTTCATCTCCGAGGAGGGATTCCGCCGTCCTCCTTCAATCTCCACACTAGGGAGGTGTTGGGTATTGTATCCACAATCACCTGGATTTGAGGAAGCCACCTGTCAGGCTAAGATGAATTCACAATGTATTTGATGAAACTTCTTAAGTTGTGCTTGCAGTTCTTCCACGCTAAGTGCACACCAATGTCAGGGTGCAGTAGGTCAATATACACGGGTCTGCACAACGTAATCCCTCGTTGAGCAGATCAGTGTGTTGGCCTACGTGTACTCTCTCTATTGGAGTGCACTTACTTTCAAGTACATGACCGTGTTTATGCAAGAGAAGACAAGGAGCAAGGATGGGTCAAGGGGCAGCTCTTGGGTGGAAAGACGAAAATTCGTCTAAGTAAAAGTCGACGAGAATCACCAAGTGATTCTCGCCGATTCGGCGAGAATCACTAGTGATTCTCGCCGAATCGTCGAGAATCATTAGTGATTCTCGCCGACTCCTTCCGGCTACCTCAAAATGGTGCCAAGTAAGATTCGGCGAGAATCACTGATGATTCTCGCCGAACCCGTCGCTGAGCAGGTCATGAATACCAAGTGAAAATCGTTGAGAATCAACAAGGGAATCGTCGAGAATCACTAGTGATTCTCGACGAATCGTCGAGAATCGTTAACTGATTCTCGCCGATTCGTCGAGAATCACCAATGATTCTCGACGAATTTTACTTGGCGTTTTCTCTGGATGCTGCTGGACCGGATTCTGCCGCTGGACTATTTTGAACCGGATTTCGGGTTTCTACTTGTGGGACCCACAACGGTCATATTGTTAGTATCTACAGTGTATAAATACACGGGTATTTTTGAACAGTAGATTGGACGGAAAAAGATATACAAAGCAGAGCCGCGACTTGACCTAGTTCGCGATTTCCACCGCTGCCTCCGTCGCCGCGCGAGAGTGTAGATCGCCGGTCGTGATCGTGTTTTCTTCCAGATCTCCGGTCGATAGAAGCCTAGCTAAGCTCAGCGTCTCACGTGTCTAACCGGAGATCTCTTGTCTCTCGATTTGTAGATCGGGAAAGTCTTCCCCATCCGAATCGATCGAGACGATTGATCCTAGTGTGACCGTTGGTAGACCTAGCTAGCTTCGCTACGAAGTTTGGATCTCTAAAGAAGTGCAGCCGCACATCGTCGTCGCCGCCGATCCCGAACCAAGCCGCCGTTTGTATTGCCGCCGCCGGTTCCGGGGAGATCCTCTCCAAGAGAGATCTAGGGTTGTAGACTCTTCGTTGACTTCACGAACACGTCGTCTAACGAAGAGGAACACCGTAGTCTCCAAACGAAGTTTGTATCTCGTGTACATTCTATTTTACTTTTATTGTAAAGGAACGATTGTTCCGTGTTGTAAGGGTTGGGTGCAACCCGGTTTGTGGGAGTGTTGACTCCTACGTGTGGAAGGGTTCCTTCCGTTAGTGCAAGGATTGGATTTCAATCCTGTTGGAGAAGTGACCGAGTCGTCCCTTGTTGGGAGATAGGTCGAAGGGGGAAAGTGGATGTACCCAAGTCGGGGAACCACTATAAATTGCCTGTGTATTCTGTGTGCTGTGCTTTTTATTTTTATTGTGCAGGTACATTCGTAAATTCCGCAAAAGCATTGCTCGTCACCTATCCCCCCCCCCATAGGTGAACTTTGTTGACACTAGGTGGACTTTCAAGTGGTATTAGAGGGAGGTTACTCATCAAAAAGGTTAACACCTTGAGTAGTATCCTGCCACCGGTGTCAGAAGCATGGAGCTGGATTATGAGATATCGCCTCTAAGACTTCCCACATGTAGAAAGGAGTATTATCCCGTCTGGAGGATGAGGGTGTCATGTCACTTGGAGGCCATCGATCCTCGAGCATCTCTCATCCTGGAAGAGGGTCCCTTTGTTCCTATGAAGACCTCCTGCTCTGGAAAGAATATCGAAGTGCCCAAATGCATTGCAGAGATGTCAGAGACAGAACTGTCACTATTTAACTTGGACGAGAGGATTCGTCAAATTATCTTGGATATCTGGTCTGGAGCCTCTCGCTCTAGATTGGAAAAATGCCGGACTGCTAAATCTATGTGGGTGATGATCTCAGAGTTGATGGGGGGTCAGAGAAAGCTGAAATCTGCAGTCAACCAGAGGATGAAGCCTATGTGGGGGTCCTCACCTCTGAAGATGAAGGCATGGATCACTCGGACAACATCAGAGCTCCAGTGTCCGTGTCAGAGACTGACGAGGCCAGTGAGGAAAGCTGCTCTGATGAGGATGAAACATTGGTCACTGGCTCTAATGACAATAACACAGAAGAGCAGGTAACTTCTTCATCCTGCCCCAAATCTTTTGAACTTTCTGAAGACAGGAACTGCTCTCCTCCAGAAAATTCTGATTCCCTGAAGAGAGCCCTTCAGGAAAGCAACCTACTTGCTGAGGAGCAAGCTCAAGAGATTGCTCGACTAAAGATCTTGTTGGTTCTCCAATTGGCATCCAACAAGGTCAAGGACTCTAAGATCTCAGCTCTAGAGAGTAGTCTAGAGAATGAGAAAAGAATAGTATCAAACTTTTCCAAGGTTGATGCTATAAAGAGAAAACAAGAAAACGGGTGGATCTCCCGGATTATCAGTTCATGGAGAAATAGGGAAACGGTATTCCGACCCCCCACTCCAAGCAGGAAGGCAACTCATCATGCCTTCAGGTATGACCACAGGAATAGTCGTGGTCACTGCAAGGGTGATCTGTCCCCATGTGGAGACACCCGTAGTGCAAGGGCCGTCGTGGCCACCCATGAGAGAATACCTAAGGCTCATTCTGAGCCCTTTGTATTCACTGCCACTGCCCCAACTCGGTGCGAATCTGCATGTCCCCGCTCACAGAAGACTTCTCACCACCTGAGGACACAGGATAGGCAGGTTAGAAGTCATGGTGTAAGTTTTCATGAGGCCTCGGGAAGGAGGATGCCTGAAAGAATGGCACCACCTTCCCGGCCTCATGACGCTCACAACATGCATTCCTTCCACCCTTCCACGTGTCACGATGGAAGAGAAACTTTTGTGAGGCGATCATGCTCTATCCCGGTTAGACCTAGGACCGTGACTACCTCAGTCACTAGATCAGGTCGGAAACGACGATACAACATTCACCCATGTTGGTGCTGTGGCAAAGTGGGGCACTTTGCCATCGACTGTTGGCACAACCCCTCTGTGCCAATGGCAAGGGCTTATCCACATTCACGGGACAGAGTTAGTCTTCCTGACAGGTTTTCTGAAGGAAAGCAGTTGCGTGCTTCTGCTAACAGGAACCTAGGACCCAATATGATTTGGGTTCCTAAGGTAAAGTAATTCTTTCTTGCAGGGTAGTCTAGGTTCCCGTGAATATGATGGGAACCAGACAGTAGGTGGCTCAAGACTTAATTGGAACAAGCGTCTGCTATAACAGATGTGATATCAACTTGAGCATACTCACATTGAGCTCCTAATATGTTCTACCTGTGGGACTAAACGATGACTCTCAAAATCCCAGGTACTCATGATCAGTTCCAAGACTTGAGTCATTTTCCATTGACAGTTACATATATATATATATATATATATATATATATATATATATATATATATATATATATATATATATATATATACTTTATATACAGATACATCTTTGTATATAAGTGTATGTATGCACATCCAAGGATAGGGTAATGCGATGAATATAAACCTTAGATACATCATTAAAGAGTTATCGGAACTTCCACTGGTAGATTCGAGAACTAACATCTGCAGGCATAAATTAATCCACTGAAAACTAACAAAGATACGTCGTTGGAAGACTTTCAAATTAACTTACGTCGTTAAATTAATTCCACTGGCTCAATGTGTGTATGGAAAAGCCGGCTCAAACCCTAATAGCTTGACTTTCAGGAGTATCTATATAGTTAGAAGACTTTCAAATTAACCTAGACAAACGAAAACCGTAAGAATCCTAGGAGACACTATAAGAATCCCAGCACACTATACGAATCCCGCCGACCTTCGCAGGAGACACTGTACGCATCCCGCCGAACTTCGCAAGAGACACTAGGTTTCTACCGCCGACTCTTCCCATTCCCACCGACTCGCGGAAGCACGCCGAATCTCGCCGACTCTCTCCGCAGGGAACTCTCTCCTTCTCCCACGGAAACTCGCCGAGGGGCAACTCACCGACTCCCACACAACTCACCGCCGCAAGGGAAACTTACCGGAAGGGCAACTCGCCGACTCCTGCGGGAAAGCTCGCCGAATCGGTCTCCATCGAAGGTCTCCCGCAAGAATCCCGCCGAAGCTCTCACCGACGATCTCTCCCAGCTTCGATTTTTCTCTGCTCGAACTAACTCACCGTCTACACCGCTAGGTATCCCCTCACCCTCACTTGGACTTGATCACTAGTATCGCTTCCTTTTTGATTTTTGATTAAGCGTAGAATAGAGCTTCTCTCCCTAGATCAAATGGCTCCAAGGACAACTGCTGGGTTGGTCTCTGGTTGCGAGCTTGTTTGAACTGGGTTCTCTCACGCCTCTGACGAATTCCGCAACATCATTCTGATGCTGGAAGAGGCTGGGCTAACATTCGTCCTGGAGCACCCTTGCAAAATCTTGGACAAAGAGGTGCTGGAGTTCTTCGCTACCGCAAGACTCCGAAATGGCGACTCACTAATCAAAAGCAAGGTAGCTGGGGCAAAGGTCAAGATGTCTGCCAGCAAGCTGACCCGCTTCCTGCAGCTGTCTAGCTCGGAGCATGAGGACTATCTGGAGGACGATGACAAAACCAGAACTCTCTTATTCTGCGGTCTCCCACGAGGAACTCGGTCAATAAAGAGAAAGGATATGAATGAAGAAGGGAAGCTCCTGTCTGACATAATTGGAAAGGTGCTCATCTGCAAGCCAGGCTCTTATGACCATATCTCAGCGGATATGTTCAAGATCCTGATAGTTGTTGTCTGCCGTAAAAGGTTCAACTGGGGGGAGTTGCTGTTCGAGAAGATAAAGGACACCTTGGGCTCTCCGAGTTTTGGCCGCATCATAAGTCTATATCTAAATCAGCTAAATGGAGACAAGTTTGACATGAGTAAAGGTGTCCCTCTCCACTACTTGAAGAAGATGGACTCAAGTGTGTTTGACCGATGGGAGAGGCGTATTGGGCCGACTGCAGTGGAAGAACAACATTGAGTATCTCCAGCAGTCACCCCCAGTGAAATTCCTGATACTTTGACTGCAGGAATCGAGGGGGAGCCTCTACCCCCTCATACTGATGTAGTATCTGACATCTCCCAGCTGGCCAGAGATGCTGTGGCAGATCTACACGAAGAAAGTGAACCTGAGCTGGAGCATGAGGAGTCCCCGAACCGAAACGATCAAGGAGCCGAAGCTTCTGTGCTGGAGACTGCTGACAAAGAGTCGGAAGAGGCTGCTGATGAAGATGAATTCATGGATGATGACGAAGAGGAAGACGAGACTGAGGGACATGAAGCATTGGAGGCTCCGGATCTCAGTGAACCTCCATCTGACAAGCATGCACCTGAAATCGTTCCTGGAAACATTGGTGCATCAGTGGAGGGGGAGTCAGAAAAATCTACAGAGGCCGCCAGCATTCCCCCATTAGAGACTGTGCTTGTATCCAGCTCTACAGATGCGTCTGCTGAAGAGCAAGGACAAGAAGTGCCTCCGGCTCTTCCGTTACGAGATGAGCTAGCCACTCATACTGTAAATGTCATTCAGGGCATAGTGAATGAACTTAAAGCCTCCTTTGATAAAGCTCAGAATAACCTGCTGCAAAGAATTAAGAAGTCTGAAAATCTCATGCTCAAGAATATGGTGGAGATCAATCATAAACTTGACGTGATGGACAAGAAATTTGAAGAGAAGTATACCGCGGCAGGCGAAGCTGTCACACTTCTAATAGCCGGGTTGAAAAAGAACACCGATACTCTTGCGGTCGTGAATCAGAATGCTCATATTGTAGCTAACAACATTCAAAAGTTCGACGGTAATATGGTCACTCTCAACGCCAATCAGCAGGCCTTGGTCACTGAATTCACCCGAACTACCAAGCATATTGATGACTCGCTGCACTCATATGCAAATTCCATCGCAGTCGAAGCCAAAAAGGGGGAGAAGGAATACATAGCTAAGATGGCTGAGCTTCAAGAAAGCATGAGCACAAACTTCGAACAGTCAAACAAATATGTCTATGAGAGCTGCTGGTGGATGCTCCAACAGGCGTTAGGCACGTTAGGCATCGTTTTGCCTGACAATCCTGCAGGTATTCATGCTCCTGAGACTTCTATGGCTGCTGCGGGAGTAAGTGCTGCTGAGGGAATAGGTGCAAGTGCTGCAGATGTTCCCATAAGTGAAGCTGATGCTAGGGCTATTTCCAAAGCTAAACTGATGAGCATGTTTGACCAAGAGGCCCTAGCAAAAGCCAGGGGCAAGCGAAAAGCTCAAGAAGGGACCTCCAAGGAGACACAGGCTGAAAAGAGAACTCGACTGAGTGAGGAGGAAGTAAGAAATGAAAAGTGGAGTCCAGTTTCAAAGAATATCATCTTGGACACCTTCTGGCTACAGGAACAGGGGGAAATCAATCGAAAGGAGGTATACAGCCAGTATGAATGGGAGATGCATAAGACGTAGGAAGCGAAACGAAACATCTTCTTCAGAAACAACACGGATGCAGATAAAGTTCCTCCTCCCAGATATTACCCGAAGCCTAAAGAGTACATGGAGAGACAAAGGAAGAAGTTCTTGGCGCATAAAAACTCAAGGATGACTTAGCTAAGGAAAGATAGTCAACAACTTGTAGCTTGTCATTCTCACCTAAGAACATTTAATGCTTGTTGTTATGATATGAACAATTCTGAGATTATATATATATATATACATTTGTATTTGAATATGTGAATGACTCAAGTCTTGATCTGGTTGTTTATATTCTCTTGTGCTGCATGTTTAACTTCTGAATGCTGTTTTTTTTTATTATTTGATTAGTGTTATTCATCTTAGCTAGTAGGGTTTTGGCTTCGTCAAATAGGGGGAGATTGTTGGGTATTGTATCCACAATCACCTGGATTTGAGGAAGCCACCTGTCAGGCTAAGATGAATTCACAATGTATTTGATGAAACTTCTTAAGTTGTGCTTGCAGTTCTTCCACGCTAAGTGCACACCAATGTCAGGGTGCAGTAGGTCAATATACACGGGTCTACACGACGTAATCCCTCGTTGAGCAGATCAGTGTGTTGGCCTACGTGTACTCTCTCTATTGGAGTGCACTTACTTTCAAGTACAGGGCCGTGTTTATGCAAGAGAAGACAAGGAGCAAGGATGGGTCAAGGGGCAGCTCTTGGGTGGTAAAGACGAAAATTCGTCTAAGTAAAAGTCGACGAGAATCACCAAGTGATTCTCGCCGATTCGGCGAGAATCACTAGTGATTCTCGCCGAATCGTCGAGAATCATTAGTGATTCTCGCCGACTCCTTCCGGCTACCTCAAAATGGTGCCAAGTAAGATTCGGCGAGAATCACTGATGATTCTCGCCGAACCCGTCGCTGAGCAGGTCATGAATACCAAGTGAAAATCGTTGAGAATCAACAAGGGAATCGTGGAGAATCACTAGTGATTCTCGACGAATCGTCGAGAATCGTTAACTGATTCTCGCCGATTCGTCGAGAATCACCAATGATTCTCGACGAATTTTACTTGGCGTTTTCTCTGGATGCTGCTGGATCGGATTCTGCCGCTGGACTATTTTGAACCGGATTTCGGGTTTCTACTTGTGGGACCCACAACGGTTATATGGTTAGTATCTACAGTGTATAAATACACGGGTATTTTTGAACAGTAGATTGGACGGAAAAAGATATACAAAGCAGAGCCGCGACTTGACCTAGTTCGCGATTTCCACCGCCGCCTCCGTCGCCGCGCGAGAGTGTAGATCGCCGGTCGTGATCGTGTTTTCTTCCAGATCTCCGGTCGATAGAAGTCTAGCTAAGCTCAGCGTCTCACGTGTCTAACCGGAGATCTCTTGTCTCTCGATTTGTAGATCGGGAAAGTCTTCCCCATCCGAATCGATCGAGACGATTGATCCTAGTGTGACCGTTGGTAGACCTAGCTAGCTTCGCTACGAAGTTTGGATCTCTAAAGAAGTGCAGCCGCACATCGTCGTCGCCGCCGATCCCGAACCAAGCCGCCGTTTGTATTGCCGCCGCCGGTTCCGGGGAGATCCTCTCCAAGAGAGATCTAGGGTTGTAGACTCTTCGTTGACTTCACGAACACGTCGTCTAACGAAGAGGAACACCGTAGTCTCCAAACGAAGTTTGTATCTCGTGTACATTCTATTTTACTTTTATTGTAAAGGAACGATTGTTCCGTGTTGTAAGGGTTGGGTGCAACCCGGTTTGTGGGAGTGTTGACTCCTACGTGTGGAAGGGTTCCTTCCATTAGTGCAAGGATTGGATTTCAATCCTGTTGGAGAAGTGACCGAGTCGTCCCTTGTTGGGAGATAGGTCGAAGGGGGAAAGTGGATGTACCCAAGTCGGGGAACCACTATAAATTGTCTGTGTATTCTGTGTGCTGTGCTTTTTATTTTTATTGTGCAGGTACATTCGTAAATTCCGCAAAAGCATTGCTCGTCACCTATCCCCCCCATAGGTGAACTTTGTTGACACTAGGTGGACTTTCAGGAGGTGCTCCGGGCAAGCTTTCACCGCCAAATCCAAGCCGGAGCTTCCTCTCGGCCTTCTCCTTCATCCGTGAGCTTCAAGTAGGGTTTAACGCCATAGCCATCAAGCAAAGGAAAGCTAGCAAACTTCGTCCGCTATCGTGAGATGAAGAAGATGGGCCATTGGAAGGTGGTGACAGCCCTTCTCTACCCCGGACGCAGTTGAGGACCGAGCTTGGACGCGGAATGACAACCCGACGATTCCAACCGTGAATCCTCGGCAAGACTTCGGATTCGGTCGATCTCTTGACTTGTTCTTGCTTTATTGTTGAATATTGGTGTTTAACTTTATTTATATTGATGAAGTATGCTTAGTTTGTAAAACGATTTTATACAATCATGTCTATGTGATTTTGTATGTCTTCGTTATTTACTTGAGTTGCGCCATATATCCATCCACCACCATCCACCCTTGCCGCACTAGCAATTGCTAGTGGCGTGCATTGCGAAGAGGTGCTTACGACCCTCATTCCGCCATTCTAACCACCTCATCCGCTAGCCTTCTCGTCCATCCGCCTAGTGATTCGGTGCATAGTGGCCCGACTAGTCTTCCATCCCGCCTGGCGAAGCATCGCATAGCGGCGTTGCATGGGAGTAGTTGTTAGTATTTTATTTTCTGTTTCCGCAACCATCAAAACCTCCCCTTAGATAGCTCCGACCTGAGGACTTCAATCTCAAGTCCTCGAAATTAACTCCACCTTACTGTGTTCCTTGTGAGATCGATACTTGGGAAAACCCCCATTTTATATTACTTGTGCGACCGGTTCACTGCCGTGATCTTAAGCATCAAGTTTTTGGCGCCGTTGCCGGGGAACACAGTCGTGTGAGTTTGTGGAGAGGGAGATAATAGATTGAAGCCCTTTTCCATTTGTGCATATCATTTTTTTTATTTGCTTTTGTTATTAGAATTTTTATTTTGCTTATTTCTTTTTACCCTTTTCTGATTTTTGATTTAGATACCAGATCCGTGCTATTTTTATTTTAGCTGAGTAGCACTTTTTCAGCATTTATTTTTTGTTCGTGATGGATCCTGATGCTGAGTGCCATATCCTTGACACTTTGCGCCGATCCATCGATGTCATTGCTGTTATGAATTCCGAGCATTGCATTCGGTGTTTGTTATGTCAAGGTGTGGGCCACATGTTGAAGGATTGCCCTCGTTTGTGCAAGCCCTCTCCCTCTGAGGGTGTATGCACAACAACCTCCCGTTTGCGGAAGATTGTTGTGGACAGGCCTACCAAGGTGTTGCCTGGCCCATACACTGACATAACGCACTTTGCTCCTTCTTTACCCGTTGAGATTACTGAAGAATCTCTGGCCGCATACAGCTCTTTCATGGGTCCCTCGATCCCTTTTTACGAGCTTTCCTTGAGTGATGATGATCACTCTGGTGTTAGCCAACAAAAAGAGGAGTAGGAACTCATGGACGCTCTTGTATGGGACGATGAGATTGTTCCGGTCGTCGACGGGGTGGCGTCTGGTGCTCATTCAGTGCTTGATTTTGCGATGGGGCCTGCTCATTCAGTGCTTGATTTTGAGAGCAGCCTTGCCCCTCCGCAATTTTTGTCAGATTGTGTTACTCCTTTTTTGTGTGAGTCGGTTGATGATGTCGTATTTGGGGATGATTTGGTGCCCGAGGTTGCGCCGAAGTGGGATGATGATTCCTCTATCTCCGACGGAGAAGGTGGATCTTCGGAACACTTTTACGCACCCCGATGGGATGAGGAATACCCTCTTTCTGATGTGGAGGCTTGCACCTCTTTATTAGACGAGGCCGTTTCTCTTACCACCGCGGACCTTGAGTTCTCGGATTCCCCTCGATACGACTCATATGACACCGACAGTGATCTATGCTTGGATCCTGCTGAGAGTGATACCGGGATCACTCTCCCTATTTCTGATTATTTTAGTTCTTCTTCTCTTTTATTATTTGATCCCCCTTCTTTATCTGAGCCTGTGCAGGATGAGTCTCCACAGGTATGTTGGGATGACGATGAGCTTTGTGCTCATGCCATTGCCATCGCCTCCTGCGGGCCTGTGATAGACGACACCTTGCTAGGCAAGGATTTGTTTTGTGGTGATATGAGTGAGGACCAGGCCTCCTCCTCATCCTACTTCCTATTTCCTCTACCTGTGTTGGGCAGGTATTATTATTTAGGTAGAGGGGTAACTGCTCTATCACTGTATCAGTACCCGTTACCGAAACGGATATTAGGCCAGTTACCTGTGCACTTTTTATTTCATAGGCCAATAAACTAGAACTGTTTAGAATTGAATAAGTCGTGCTGGGATGACAATAACCCCAGTACTTATCTTTTATTTTATGCATTTTTGTTTTTCATGACTATTTAGTTTTAGTATTTATTTGTAGTTTGTATATTTTTGTTTTGTTTTTGCGGAGCTCACCCCTGCAGGTATTCATGGCAAATCGGATTGGCGGGGTTGTGATTCTTCGTATGGCGGGCCTGCTTCAAGTTTCCACGCGTCTTCTGGTATGCTCACTAGCTGAGCATTGGGTAACCTCTTCCCTTAGCTCTTTATGATTTTAATTTCTCTATCATATGCTGTGTAGTTTAGTTTAAGTCTGGGGGAGAGCCAGTAATTGTCACCTTTTGCACGCACACACTTCTTGCATACTAGAAACCTTTATTGTTATTTTTTTGATTAGTTCGTTGCATCACACACCACTGCACCCACATGAGCGCGTGCTTAGCTGTTTGTGTGCTGCGAGTTAAACTCATTTCTTCGTTAGATTTGGGAAAATTATGGTGCTGACATAGGATTGTGAGACGGAGTAAAATGTTGGCCTTGTTGTGATCCTAGTCAACTGCTCTTGTCTCGTGTAGAAATTGGAGTATATTTAATTTTTCTGTATGCTTTTAGTTTTATATTTTTCTAATTGCGTAAATACTTTTTATTCTACTCAAAAGTTGGTGAATCTGGTGTGAATCTGACGGTAGCTTAGGGATGTGTGTAGACGGCCATTAGTTTTGTATTGCTCGAGTCGGGAGGATGGGTAGTCTTTCTCGTTGGCTAAGAACTTGCCCCAAGCTATTCTTGAAGCATGGGTATAGGTTAGTCATGCATGAGCGTGATGTAGGCCATCATTTTGGCCCGGTTGAGCTTTGTACCATTCCTAACGTCTTATCCTCGCTAGCCCCATTGTGCCTACCCCTCCTTTTGATTCAGCTCCACCATGATTTCACCAAAGCCCCTTAGCCAATCCTAGTCGCACACCCAAGTTGAGCTTTAGTGTTTACATTTTAATGTTGGGGTGTGATGTGGTGATTTTACTTGTGATTATGTGGATGTGCTCCAATGTTATATTTGCTGAAATTGCAAAAATAAAAAGATGATTTGAAAAAAAAGAAAAAAAAAGAGAACAATATTTGTAAAGAAAAAAAAGAAGTGAAAAGAAAAAGTTTAATTGAAAATCTTTATGGAAATGTGATTATATTTGGAGTAGGCGGTGCACACACCCATTTGTTAAAAGTTAAGTCTGGGGGTGTGGTGCACCCGCATTTATTTTGGTTAGCTGATGGATTCTTTCTTTGATAGCTCATTTGGGTTAGGTGCATAGCCATTCTTATTTATCATTGTTTACCTCACTGAAACCCAAGCCCCATCTCTTCACCTATAGTCCTACTGATTCGTGTGTGAACCAAACCAGTGCCGTGGCGAGAATGCGAAAGGGCAAGCATATGGTCACCGACATTGGTGGATTCCTTTGGAGGTTATCCCGAGCCCCGATATTTGGCAATGCTCGCCTAGCGATTAGTCTACTTTCTCCCTACGCATGACCGGATGATTCACTGTGATTCTATTTTTGAGTAATAATAAAATTTTGATACACATTGTGAAAAGTATAAACTATTTTGTATACTTAGAAATTTCTTCTATTATATTTTTACGTGCGCGAGCATGCGACTTCGCATGGTACTTCGTATAGCAATTTCTTTGTTAACTAGTATTTTTCCTATCTGCTTAGATTTTTGTTTGCTCGGGACGCGCAAACAGTTAAGTCTGGGGGTGTGATGAGTCCACTTTATATATCTATTTTCGGACTCATCTGGGCTAGTTTTCACGCATTTGCACTTCACTTTTAGTTCATTATCATATATATTTCATCCTGTCTTTATTTCCATAGGAAGTGCACATTTTAGCCTGTGGTTGTGTATTGTGTTATTCTTTTAGTCTGTACTCCTTTTTGTGATTGTCTGGAATGTCTGCACAGATTAGTGATTGGTTTTTCCTTTCGGTACAGGGGTCGTGTGCGTGTTCCGGGATGGTTGTGAAACAGGAATACTGCGCACGATCATGGGATCTAATGCGCACGACCACTAGTCGTGCGCCCCCGATCATGCGCACTACTCTACGTTTTCTATAGAATCAGCCTGGGGTAAGCGCACGACCACTGGACATACTGCGCACGACCACCGGTCGTGCGCCACTGATCGTGTGCATTGATTCCTCTTTTTTGGAGTCCTGTCTGGGTAATCGCACGATCATTGGACTTAGTGCGCACGACCACTGGTCGTGCTCCACTACTCGTGCGCATTATCCCAATTCTTCTTCCTGTTATTCCATGCCAGTGCGCACGAGCACAGGACATAGTGCGCACGACCACTGGTTGTGCGCCTGTGATCGTGCGCATTGTTCATTTCTGCTTTTGTATAACTAGTGCAGGTCTCGCCCTAATCCGGAGATCCGGAGATCGCTCATTTTCCTCCGCCGTTTTCATCTCCGAGGAGGGATTCCGCCGTCCTCCTTCAATCTCCACACTAGGGAGGTGCTCCGGGCAAGCTTTCACCGCCAAATCCAAGCCGGAGCTTCCTCTCGGCCTTCTCCTTCATCCGTGAGCTTCAAGTAGGGTTTAACGCCATAGCCATCAAGCAAAGGAAAGCTAGCAAACTTCGTCCGCTATCGTGAGATGAAGAAGACGGGCCATTGGAAGGTGGTGACAGCCCTTCTCTACCCCGGATGCAGTTGAGGACCGAGCTTGGACGCGGAATGACAACCCTACGATTCCAACCGTGAATCCTCAGCAAGACTTCGGATTCGGTCGATCTCTTGACTTGTTCTTGCTTTATTGTTGAATATTGGTGTTTAACTTTATTTATATTGATGAAGTATGCTTAGTTTGTAAAACGATTTTATACAATCAAGTCTATGTGATTTTGTATGTCTTCGTTATTTACTTGAGTTGTGTCATATATCCATCCACCACCATCCACCCTTGCCGCACTAGCAATTGCTAGTGGCGTGCGTTGCGAAGAGGTGCTTACGACCCTCATTCCGCCATTCTAACCACCTCATCCGCTAGCCTTCTCGTCCATCCGCCTAATGATTCGGTGCATAGCAGCCCGACTAGTCTTCCATCCCGCCTGGCGAAGCATCGCATAGCGGCATTGCATAGGAGTAGTTGTTAGTATTTTATTTTCTGTTTCCGCAACCATCAAAACCTCCCCTTGGATAGCTCCGACCTGAGGACTTCAATCTCAAGTCCTCCTCGAAATTAACTCCACCTTACTGTGTTCCTTGTGAGATCGATACTTGGGAAAACCCCCATTTTATATTACTTGTGCGACCGGTTCACTGCCGTGATCTTAAGCATCAGTCGGCCCTGTCCAAACCTTGCCCTTATCCTCCAACCATCTAGCTTGCTGAAGCTTTTCTATTCTGACCACGCTCCACGCTCACCGCACCAAAAATATTGAAACTGAAAACTCGGTCTCTGTGGAGTTCACCGTTAGTGAAGGGGTGATCATGCACTTATTTCCCTCTCGCGAGGTAAACAACGAAGGAAAAAGGAAAAAGGGACAGACCCAAGGGCCCGGCGTGGAGGTCTCACCACACACCTGGAAGATCTTAGAGCGCTTCACCTCCCTAGCCAAATGCTGAGCTATGGATACCTCAGAAAGCGCAAGAAGACCGGGGGATAAGTGAGCATGCCTTCTGAGGTACCCCCTTGGGTCTATTTATAGATTTCTGAAAACATCCTGCAAATAGTCAATCTCCATTGTTTTGAACAGCTATGTGTAGCCCACTGGGTTTGCCAACAGCGTGACTCCGCTATTCTAACAGGCTATGGACAGACAAGTTCGGGGAATTTGGTAAAAACACCTCACAGGAGACTAGGCGAGTGGCCCTCTAAAAACTCCACTCACTTGGGGCTGTGAGTGCTTGATGGAGCTGGCACTCGCCGCCTCTCCCTAGCCCTGGGCGAGTGCGGGCCCGGCCTGCTTCACTCACACGTTGCCTGCCGAGCCTCCTGGGACGGGGTGAGTTGGCCTACTCCACCCGCCCAATGCTTCGTCAAACCTCTGTGGCGAGTGCAATCTGACCTGGGCTACTCGCCCCTCAAATGATCTGCCCCCTCTCCTTGAGTGAGTCGGACTACTAAACTTTGGTCGGTCTGGCTCCTGTCGACCACTACTCGCCGGATACGGGGTTGTACACTCAGGATCTTTGGAAGCAAATGCTTTATGCTCAATAATGGAAAGTCCTACTTGATAAAGTTTGCTGTCAAATCCTATGAGGGAATTTTTTTGGGTACAGCAACCACAGCAAAGCATATAGAGTCTACAAATTAAAGAACCAAGTTGTAGAAGAGTCTGTCAATGTATATTTGATGAGTCTTCCATGATTCACAGTGAGCTATCAAGCTCCTCTAGATCTGCAGGTGCAGAATTGATGTTAGACAAGCTGAGCATCAATGACACTCCTCCTACTATACAAGAGGAAAATGATGGTGTGTTCATTCCTGAAGAAGGTTCAAGTGCACTTGACATAGATGAAGATCATCAGGATCCAGTAATTGAAGTTCAATGTGTTGAGGACAAAATTCCAGTTGTTGTTAGACACTTGGGAGACCATCCTAGAGATCTAATCATAGGAGATGCAAACCAAGGTGTTACAATAAGGAGTAGAAGCCTCAACATTGTCATGTACTCAAACTTTCTGTTTTAATTTGGACTAAAGAAGTTTGAAGATGCCAACATAGATCCATTTTGGATTGTGGCTATGCAAAAAAACTGAACCAGTTCAAGAGATGCAATGTTTGGAAGTTGGTTCTCAGACCACATGAACATAACATCATTGGAACCAAATGAATTTATATAAATAAGCTTGATAAGAATGGCGTTATCATCAAAAATAAAGCTAGACTGGTTATCAAGTGATACAAGCAAGAGGAAGGGGTTGATTTGATCAAACTTTTGCACCAGTTGCTAGGCTTGAGGTAATTAGACTATTCTTGCATATGCTGCAAACAAGGAATTTAAGGTATATATCAAATGGATGTTAAGTCTGTCTTCCTTAATGGTGACCTAAAAGGGGAGGTATATGTTGAGCAACACTCAGGTTTTGTTAATCCTTACATTAATTAATATGTGTTTCAGTTAAGAAAAACACTCTTTGACTCTCTTTTCAAAGTCCTTTTCATCCTTCCCTTGCGGTACTTGCACTTTTTTCACTGTTGGTGCTATGGACCACGGCAGTTGGAGGGAGACATCAATTATTATTACCCGCCCCTAAGTCATGCTCGTGACCTAGTACGTGTACTGTCAATTTTTGCTAAAGTTTCCAAAAACCTATAGAAAATAAAATAAATTTTTATTAGAACTAAAATTGTAAAAAAGAAAGGCTTTTATTATTAAAATAAAAAAAAATTGCTAAATAAATATTAATAATAATCTAAATACTACACTAAACTTAGGTCTAAATACTACCAATCAGTTTTCTTCTCTCGTACGGGATTATCCACAGCCTGGCACTAGCTATGTAGTTGAACCAATAGTCCAGCCAATTCAATTGCATTGATACTGCCAGGTGTTAGCTTTGTCGCGGGCTCTAAACAATTTGACAGCATCATGGAGATTCTACTACTAACGGGCTTTAGCCGATACCGCTGGGCGTTAAAAAATTCGACTACATCATGGAGAAATCGCTACAGCCGGGCACTAGCATTACTGCGCCGCGATATCCAAAAGTGGCATGAATATTTGTTGGGATATTTTCCCTAATCTATAAGAAGCCCCTAGGGCATGATATAAAACCCTGTCTAAATTTCTCATTGAGAATAAATTCTCAAGATGGAAGATAGACAAAACATTATTTCTTAGGGAAGTCAAGGGTAAGATCATTCTAGTCCAAATTTATGTAGATGATATAATTTTTGGGTCTACTGATGATGCCCTTTGTAAGAAGTTTGCTAAACTTATGCAAGGGCAATTTGAAATGAGCAGTATAGGTAAACTCAAGTACTTCTTGGACCTCTGAGTAAGACAATCAAAGGATGGATTATTCATCTCTCAATCTAAGTTCACAAAGGAGTTAAACAAAGAGTTTGGAATGGTGAGTGCCTCCATAATGAAAACTCCTATACGGTCAAGTGTGCCAATAAACGGGGATAGGACTGGGAAACATGTTGATGAAACCTTGTATATAGGCATAATTGGCTCTCTCCACTACTTGACTGCTAGTAGGCCAGACATTATGTATGCTACATATATTTGTGTCAGGTACCAGGCATGCCCTAAAGAGTCTCATTATTTTGCTGCTGAAAGAATTCTAAGATATCTCAAAATCATACCTGATCTTGGTCTGTAGTACCCTAAGAATAATAATTTTGATCTAATTAGGTATTCATGTGTAGATTTTGCAGGTTGTAGAGAAGACAGGAAAAGCACATCTGGCACCTGTCAGTTTCTAGGGAGGAGACTGGTATCATGGAGCAGCAAGAAGTAGACCAGTGTAGTCATCTCCACTACAGAATTAGAATATATTTCAGCTCGAAGTTACTGTGCACAACTACTATGGATTCAACATCAACTCCAAGACTACAATCTTTAGCTAAGTAAAACTCACATGTATTGTGATTCATCTAGTGCAATCTCTATTGCTAGGAATCTTGTGTCTCATAGCTGGACTAAGCACATAGAGATTAGATATCATTTCATTATAGAGCATGTAGAAATGGAAGACATCAGTCTTGAATTTGTCCCCATAGACAAATAAGTGGCTGATATCTTCACTAAACCACTAGATGAAGTCAAGTTCAACACTTTCAAATTTGAGTTGGGTACGTTGAACTTAGTGTAACTTCATTATCTTTGCATGCATATGTGAATTAGGCGGGATTAACCTTTTGCAGGTAATCAATAAAGATATAGACTAACTGTCAAGGAATCGAGAGCGTTGAGACGACTCCAGAATTTGATTGCGTCGAGTGCACTCAACGCATTTAATCTGGCAGTTCTGATTACGGCTATCTCCTGGGAATAATCTCAGTCGTTGATCAAATCGTGTTAATCATGACAGGTACATGCCTCTCCATCTTTCAAATATGGGTGAATATAAATAGAAATGTGTGCTTAAAATAAAACACATAGTTCCTAGCCCTATTCGACTATCTGCGTCCCTATGAAGTATTCTCGAGCAAGCTCTTCAACTCTCCAGAAATTCAAAGTTCCAATGGCGCCCAAGGGAGTGAACTTCCTATTCGAGGAATCTAAACTTGTTAGGAATGATTTCAGGGATGCTCTTGAAGAAGTTAAATTAGTTCTTCACTTGTTGCAGGTCGCCGACCTAGACTTTGTATTGCTAGACACAAGTTCTATCTGGAAAAGAGAGGTATTATAACTTTTCTCAAATGCCAAAATTCACTACTCTTCCAACAAGATTAAGACTTCAATCAGTGGGCACAAGATTAAGATTACCTTAAGGAGGTTGATCAAAGCTCTGAACCTGATAAGGTTTGGACCGAAATATGATGAAGATGAACTTTTCTTGAGGATGTGAAGTTAGCTTTCAAATGGTGTTGCCTTTCAAAGCACACCACTGGTTCTATACTGAGGAAAGAAATGAATTTGAAGGGGAAGTTCATGGCTATTGTAATAAGCAAGGCCTTGATCTGCAAAACAAGATCTCAAGAAAAAAATTTTAGGAAAATATTTGAGATAATGACAAGAGTAATTTTGTCTAAAAGTACTTATTGGGGAAGGATTCTTTTTGAAAGAATAATGAAATGTGTTCCAGAACCTAACTTATGGAGAATATTATCCTTATACTTATAGAGTTCTATTCCAGGGATCCTCAATGTGAGGCTAGGGGCAAAGATACATCTCATGAGAAAGATGGACTCTAAAATGTTTGATAGGTGGGACAGAGTAGTGCTCCCTCACCAACAAGCAGCTGATAGAAAGAGAAAGAAAATAGTCACCATCACTGAAGAAAGTTCTGAAAGCAAATCTTCTGAGAACAGAAGTGAAGAACTTCATGACCCGTAGTTGTCTGCATCTTCTGTAGACACTAGAAGAGATGTGAGTGCTCAGGTGTCCATGTCATCTGAACCTTCAGTAGGGACTCTATCAAGTAGTGTTTATCAGTCTGAAGACATTCCAGCTAAAACAACTAAAAAACTGGCTGGATATGTTGTGGATAGGATCTATACAGAGATTGATGGGATACTCTCAGGTTGGATGCTCCTGCTGAGGGGGAGCAAGGTCAATCCTTACAAGACAAGATTGACTCCTTCTTGGGTGACCTACAGAGAAGAATATCTCTGATTCCATATGAACCTCACTTTCTGCCCTCAAGTACTCAAGCTGAGGGGGAGCAGATTCCAGTCTCAGTTAAAAAAGATGTGTCCAACACAGTTGCTGAAGAACAGCAAATTGTTATAGATGGTGCTAAGGTTGAGGGGGATATTCATACAGAGCTCCCTGCTCAAGAGACTGTAAATATTATTGAAATATTTGAGTCTGATAAGCCAACTACTGATGTTGTTGATCACTAATCTGAGTGCATGATGGCTAACTCAGAATCCAAGGGAGATATAAGGAGGGAGGATGAGGATGTATGCTTCCAAGAGGCATCTCATCAAGCTAATGTTATATCTTTTACTTTCCTGGCTCAACTGAAAGAACTTTTGAATGACCAGAGGAGACAGATAGAGCACTATGTAGATGATTCTATAAAGGGACTGAGGCAAGATCTTTATACTGAAATCAAGTCTAATAGATTTGAGGTGAATTTGCTAAAAGCCAACATTATTGCATTCTTCAAAAGAGTTGCTCCTGCTATGACTTTTATTAAAGAAAAGCTTGAGGAGATCAGACAAAAATAGAATGACATCATAGAGAATCAAAACATCACCTCAGGTAATATGGAAATGGTGCATAATGTGCAAAAGCAACTTATGGAAACAAACAAGATCACTCTAGAGAGGAGGATAGATGCATGTACACAGCTCTTAGATGACCATATGCTAGAAGTCAAAATTCAATTTACCAAAGGAGTAAACTATTTGGCTGATAAATTCCCCTTTATCAAGGAATCCCTGACTACATTCATCTGTGAATAACTCATAAAGAGGAGAAATCAATGATTAGGGCAAATACAGACAATGATATCTGGAACACAAATATTATCAGGGGATCATTGGGTCTAGAATAGTATGCATATGATGATGTTCTTGCTCCTGGAGGACTGACTGATGGTGATGGGGTTGAACTCTATGTAGCTGATGTTCCTACTTTCAGCCCCACCACTGAACAAATATCAAGGGTGAAAGGTAAGACTGTTGTTGAAGAAGATGAAGAGATCAAGCAAAGCAAGAAGTGATATATAGAAGAAATGGAATCCAGACCTACCTTTGAGAGATGGAGTTCTCAATTCAGGACTATCATTCTATCAATCTGGGACCAAATCAAAGAGAACAAAATAGCTAGAGGAAAGTTATACAGCTCCTTGGAATGGGCCAAACTGGAAAGGAATGAATAAATAAGGAGAAAGTTCAAAAGGGATAAGAAGATAGGTGCAGTGTCATCAGATGCCCCAGAGTCTAGCAAGTATTTTCTAAAGCCATACAGCTATTTTGAAAGGCAAAGAAAAAAGAAGACTGAAGCTGATGAGGAGGGTGCTAAGAGGCCAAGCAGTGCATAGTCATCAAGGAACCAGAAACCTAAACTATTCTATGTAATAGATTCCTTAGGTCCCTAGGGATATGGAACATTATTTTGAGCACACATTCTATTTATAATTATCACATTATGTGTTAATCATATCTTGATTGTGTGTTATTTATTGTTCCTTTATGCTATGAAATTTATCTCTTCTGTGTTAGTGTATATCATTGACTAGAGTTTTGACTTCTTTAAATATGCAGAGATTATTGGGTCTATTGATCATAATGTCTCAAATTTGAAGAAGGCCCACAAGCCAATAGTATACACATGTTTGTATTTGATATATGTTCAAGTTAAAAATATGCATGTTGTCTACTGTTCCATTATTAGACAAGTTGGCAGGGTCAGAATGCTAGTTGGACTCAAGACAAGAAACTAGAGAAGTAGAAATTTGTCTAAGTCCCGAAACGTTGAGTGAGTACACTTCACTCAATGCTAGAAGGCTAAAAGCGTTGACATAAGATTAGGCATTCAAATCCTCAGTTGTGCTAGACTCAAATCTGGCTAAGTCCAGAAGCATTGAGTGAAGGTTGTTCACTCAACGTCTACTTAAAATGAAATCTGTCGAAGTACAGAACCGTTGAATGAATATAGCACACTCAACATCTTAGCTATAACTAGACAAGGTCCAGAAGTGTTGAGTAAAGTAGCTACACTCAACGCCTTCAACCAGAAGAATTCTGCCAAGTATAAAGACATTGAGTGATGAAGGTGTTGGGTACATTGGAAAATGTGTACCAGATTTGCAGAAGCCTCACCTAACTCAATGATATGCATCAAGTTGTATTTGATGTTGTGTTGAGTTATCATGTGCAGGTTAAGTAAATGGAAGAAAAATTTTCTAAGTACAAGTGTCGACACTTGAGAATGGCTGTGTCGACACCAAGGGCCAGATTGTGTCGACACCAAGAATTTGTGTCGACACACAAAAAATCTGTCGACAACATTGTGTCGACACCAAGGGCCAGATTGTGTCGACATCATCAGGATTTGTGTCGACACACAGAGAAGCTGTCGACACATTCCAGAATTCTATCGACAACGACTGTGTAGACACACAGAACTTGTGTCGACACACACCAGAATTCTGTCGACACAAACTTTGTCAAGACAAGGAGTATTTGTGTCGACACACAGGACTTGTGTCGACACATTCCACAGAAGCTGTGTCGAGAAGTAAAAGTGAAGCTGTGTTGACATCGTCAAGACTTGTGTCGACACATGGACTATGTGTGTCGACATATGTGAAGTATTCACTCGACATTCTCTGCTGCTGAGTCAAAGTCCAATGAAGGTTGAAGTAATACAACTGGAGACTTGACAGCTGTCATTACTGACATTGTTGTCACATCTGTCAGAGGTGTCAGAAGACCGTTTGGAACCGGAATAGCCGGTAACCATGGATGAAGCCTATATATATATATATGCTCTCTCAACAATTGGAGATAGAGAATAAATAGCTAATCAATTATCTATTGTGAATAAGTGATCGTGAACACGATCAGTGAATAAGGAATAATCTCTGAAGGATTGAGGATCCAGAAGAAGAGAAAGAAGAAACAGTCAATAGATTGTAGAGAGAGAAAAACAAGGAGAGAAGTCCTCATCCAGTGAAGGCAGATCCTGAATAGTCTGCCAGGAGAATTCAGATCAATTCTGAAGAAGAATTCAGATTAATTTCTGAAGGAAGCTGATTGAAGATCAACTCCAACACCAAGAAGATCAACCTTACTTTGTTCAGATTCAAGAAGCTTTGAAGAAGCTAAGACAGGTTGATCCTTAAGTAATCAGTTCTATCAAGAACTGATCAAGAAGCCTTCAACCAATTCTCTCTCCATCTGGTTGAAGATATTATTATCTTTTTCATTAATAACTTTTGTAGGATCTGTAATAGATCTGAGTGTAGGAGATTTACTTCTCTGAGTTGTAAGCCTAAATTATATAGGCTGAGGTAGGGTTGAGTTCCTGAGATAGGGGAATCTATTCCCTGAGTTGTAGGCCTGTGAAAGAGGCTGAGGTAGGGCTTTCGCCTGAGTTGTAGGAGTGGGGTGTCACTCTGAGTTGTAGGCCTGTGGAAGAGGTTGAGGTAGGGCTTGTGCATGAGTTGTAGGAGTGTGGATTCACTCTGAGTTGTAGGAACCAGTCTTGGTTCTGAGCTGTAAGATCTGCGGATCTGAGAAGAAAGAAGGAAGTTAGGCCGAATCTAGTACACTGCTAGGTAGGCAAAGGGGGAAAGTGGATGTACCCATCATTTGGGGAACCACTATAAAACTGGTGTGCAATCTGTGGAATGTCGTGTGTATGTGAATATTGTGCTATGTTTTCTGCTGAATAAATTGCTAAACTAGATAGATTTGACTGCCTAAGTTAGAAAAAGAATTGAACCTATTCACCCCCCCCCCACTCTATGTATTTAGAACATCTTGAAACCAATTCTTTCAAGTGGTATTAGAGGGAGGTTACTCAAAGAATACACTTCATAGTCTGAGTAGATCTCCAAGGTAGGAATCTATTAGGAAAAATGGGTTCCATTGAGAATCATAAGGAGTTTGGTTCCATGAAGTTACCTATATGCAGGAAAGAGATTTTTGGCATATGGAAAGTAAGAGTTAGACTGTTTATGGAAGCTTCAGATCCAAGAATCTATATGACAGTCAAATAAGGGTCATTCATACCAATGAAAGTCTCAGTTCTTGATGCAAATCTTAGGACACCAAAGGAGTATTCTGAAATGACAAAGGATGAGATCATCTTGTCTACTATGGATAAGAGAGCACAGAATATAATAGTCAGTGCTATAGATGATTCAACATTCCAAAATTTGATTCACTGCATGACCTCCAAAGAAATGTGGGACACCCTGATTGTCTACATGGAGGGTTCAGAAGAAGTGAGAGAAGATAGAAAGTCTATGCTGAATCAAGAGTATGAAAGTTTTAGACAATCTAAAACAGATAGCATAACTGAATGTTACAAGAAGTTCTTCAGAATAGTTAATGAATTGATGTCATATGGAAGAGTATTCAGCACATATGAGCTAAATGATAAGTTTCTGAGATCATTAACTAAGGACTGGGACACCAAGATATGTGTCATAAGGGAAGTGGCCAGACTAGCAGAAATCTCACCTCCTACATTATTTGGCAAACTGCTTTCATATGAGATGCAGCTGATGGTCAGGAAGGAGGAGGAGAAAAGTAATAAAGTTGATTACAGAGATAAGTCAGTGGATTTCAAGACTGAAGTCATAAGAAAGGATAGGAGGATGTCTCCATCTCCTCCTAGAAAAGCTGCAGAAGTAGTTTTAGAAAGTTCTGACAGTCACACATCAAATAGTCCAAATTCTGATGAAGACTTAACTGCTCTCTCAAAACAAATTCAAAGGTTCTTGAAGAATAAACAGTGGAGATCCAAGCCATCCTCCTCACAATCCAAGGATGATTACTATCAGAAAAAGAAATCCTCTAGGAAGGACAGGTATGACTCTAAACCTAGTAAATTATCTTTAACTAAGATTGTTTGTTATTGTTACAACAGGCCTGGACATGTGGTAGCTGATTGTCCTGACAAAAGGAAAGAATCTAATGACAAGAAGAAACTAAAAAATAAGGGCAAGAAGGAGAAATCCTTTGTTGTAAAGAAGCAAAAAATTTGGTCAGATACTTCATCATCAGATTCTGAGGCTGAAGCTGAAGCATACATAGGACTGTTGGCAACTGAAGAGGATGCAGAAGAGGCTGAGTTCTTGAAATTGCTGGACTCAGTAAATGGAATTGAAGAACATTGTTGTAAAGGGCTGATGGCCTTGACAGAAGAAGATCAGTGCCAAGATCAGCCTGGTCCTAGTAAGGTAAACAATTCTTCAATAGTTTCTGATTACTATACTGGATCAGAATCAGAAGCATCTGCATCAAGAGATGTGGATGAATCTGAATCTGAAGGGGATGTTCATCAACTTATTGATGAATATGGTGATCTACTGCAAGCACTTAAGAAAAGCAGAATCCTTAATAAAGCACAGGCTAAGGAAATTGCAACTCTTAAGCTGGCTGCATTAAATTCAGAAAAAATGTTGGATCTAAAGATGAATGAAGTAGCCAAACTGAAAAACATAGCTGTTATTCAGATGGGTACTATTACATTCAAGAATGATCAAATCAAAAGTCTGAAGTCAAACTTTAGAGGGAAAAGGATCTGGTGGCTAAATTCTCTAAGCCAAAATCAGTCTTACCTTTAATTGATGACTTTATTCCCAAAAAGGGTAAGACAGGATTGGGCTTTAAGGGAAATGCGAGGGCTGCCAATTCCAAAAGAAAAGGCAAAGCCCATGTACATCCACTAGCCTTCAAACCCCTCATTTCCTTCAGAAAAGTGTGGCAGCCAACTAATAAATATGATCATGATATCATACATGGTTATGGTAAGCCTGAAATTCTGAATGTCAAGGGTGTAGCTCCAGCAGTCAAGCAAAGAACCACTGTACCAATAGTGTTGAGAACAGCTGACAGCAATGCTGTTAAAACTTTACCTAAAAAGAGGTATAATAGATATGAGTGCTGGTGATGTGGTAAGATAGGGCATTATGCAAAGGATTGCTGACACAACACCAGTGTCAGGAAGAATGTCAGCTTACCTGTGAGGAAGGCTGCTGGTAAGAATATCAAGTTTCAATCTAACTTGAGCCTAGAACTCAATAAATATTGGGGTTCTAAGGTAAATTAATTTTATTTGCTGCAGGTGGGTCCAAGTTGTCATACCCCTATATGGTACTTGGATAGTGGATGTTTCAGGCACATGACTGGAACAAGAAGAATGTTAAAGGACTATACTCCCATAGAAAGTGGACCCAAAGTGATCTTTGGTGGATCAGAAAAAGGGGTCATAAAAGGGTTTGGTAATATTTCTACTACTTCTATAACAATTACTCAAGTGGCTTATGTAAAAGGTTTGAAACATAACTTGATAAGCATAAGTCAGCTGAGTGAACTTGGGTATGACACTTCATTTATTAAGAATGGGTGTCAGATTAAAAGGACAAGTGATCAGTAGGTGATCTTGTCTGGTTATATAAAAGGGAATGTTTGTTGTTTGAATTTTGATTATGAAAACATGAACTCTCATGTATGTTTAGTTGCAGATGAGAAAGCATCTCAGTGTGTCCAATGGCACAAGAGGCTAGCCCATCTGAACTATAAGACTATAGGCCAACTCTATAGTTTAGAGTTAGTGAGGAATGGTCCTCAGTTTAAGTGCATAAAAGAGGGTATATGTTCAGCTTGTCAGAAAGGCAAGCATACCAAATCCTCTTTCCATAGTCTTGATACCAAAGACTCTGTGAGGTGTTTGTACCTCTTGCATATAGATCTATTTGGTCCTATGCCAGTTCATAGTCTAGGTAGGAAAGTCTATACTTTTATGGTAGTAGATGACTATTTAAGATTTACATGGGTTTTCTTTTTGAGGCAGAAATCTGAAACTCATATTGTCTTTCATAACTTTATTAAACAAATTCAGAATGAACTTAACAATTCAGTAGTCAAAATCAGAAGTGACCATGGAACTGAATTTCAGTCTGAATGTATGATAAGGTTTTGTGAAGAACTAGTGATTCATCAGGAATTCTCCTCACCTAGAACACCTCAGCAAAATGGAATTGCTGAAAGAAAGAATAGGACTCTTATTGAGGCTGGTAGAACTCTACTAAGTGACACTTCTCTCCCAGAATATTTCTGGGCTGAGGCAGTAAATACCGCTTGTCATGTTCTCAATAGAGCATCTATAACTAAGAACCACAAAAAAGACACCCTATGAGATTATGAAGGGCAGAAAATCAAACATATCCTACTTTAGGATCTTTGGTAGCAGGTGTAATGTGCTTAACACTGTCAAGTCTCACCTAACTAAGTTTTGTGCCAAATCCCAAGATGGGATATTTGTTGGATACAGCAATAACAGTAAGGCATATAGGGTCTACAACTTGACTACACAAGTTGTAGAAGAATCTGTTCATGTAGTGTTTGATGAATCTGAGCTAATTAACTGTGAGTTGTCTAGCAATTCTTGTAGCTCAACAGGTTTAAAAGAAAAGTTGGACATGCTGACCATTAATGAAGACCAAACTGCAAGGCAGGATGAGGAAAATGATGGTTGTTGTCCAGGGGGAGTACAAGGTCCACAAGCTAACATTGAAGACAATGAAGTTCAGCATGGTGGAGAAATTGAAGAAGTTCAAATTGCTGATAGAATGCCTCCAGCAATAAGGAATCTAAAAGATCATCCAGCACACCAAATTATTGGTGATCCCAGACATGGTGTGCATAACATAAGCAAACACATGAACACAGTGCTTTGCTCAAGTTTCCTATCACAGTTGGAACCAAAGAGATTTGAAGAAGCCATACAAGACTCCAACTGGATTGATGCAATGCAGGAGGAGCTGAATCAATTCAGAAGGTGTAAAGTATGGGAGCTAGTTCCAAAAACAAAGCATCATAATATTATTGAGACAAAGTGTATTTGAATTAGGTATGTTAAACCTAGAGTAACTTGGTAAATCTGACTAAGTAATTCAATGTCGACATATAGTAGTTAATGTCGACACAAAAGAAAATTTGTGTCGACATATAGTAGTTTATGTCGACACATAAGGAAAGTTGTGTCGACACAACAAAATAGTGGTGAGATAGTGGTGTCGACACTCAGAGTTTGGTGTCGACACATAGAAGTTCTATCATTTAGATAGTAGTGTCGACACATATAGAAGTCTGTGTCAACATGAAGATATTAGAGTCGACTATTAATAAGTCTGTGTCGACACATCGCAAATTGTGTCAACACATAGTGTTGTCTGACTCTGTCGAGACATTAGAAGTCTGTGTCGACACAATCTCTACAGTGTCGACACATTAAGTATCTATTACCCCGCCTTTTGACCTTCTTTGTTGACAAACATATAAATAGGTCACAGAACAACTTTGTCGACTATGCTCTCAACATTTTCGAGACCAAATCTTTGAGTCGACCGACCTTCATCTCTCTTCTCCTCAAATTTCTCGTCACCAATGGCGCCAAAGTTGGAGAACAACATCAACGAAGGCTATGAATTAGTTTGCAATGCTTTTGAGAGTGCTGCGACTGAGATCAGAGATGTGATAACTCTAATCAAAGAAAATAGTTTGGAATATCTAGTTTCAGAACCTACCAAGATCTGGAAGACGGAGGTTCTTGAATTCTATACAAAAGCAACCATGGATTCAACTGGATTGAAGATTAGGTCATCAATTCAAGGAAGCAAGGTGAAACTTACCCAGAAGCATCTGAGGAAGACACTACAGTTGCCCAGGACTCAGGAAGATGATGAAGTCACATCTTCAATGACAAAAGAAGCTCTTCAATGGTGTGGACTGGATCCCACCACTAAGATTGAATCATCAATGCAGAGGAAGGGGATGAACTCCCAAGGAAAGTTTCTTTCAGAGATTATGGGAAAAGTAATTCTCTGCAAACCAGGAGGACATGATAGATCTCAGCCTATATGTTCAGCTTAATGACCAGAGTTATTTTCAGAATAAAAACTAACTGGTCTGTTGTGATTTTTGACAAGATCAAGGAAAGTTTGAAGAAACCTAATCTATGAAGAATACTGAGTCTGTATCTGGCAATGAATATTCCTGAAGTAATGAACCACACAACAGTATCTAGAATAAACCACATGAGAAGGATGGATATGAAAATACTATCCAGGTGGGAAAGAGTTCTGAAAAAGGATGGTTCTACATCACAAAAACAACCACAACTGAAAAAGAGAAAGGCAACCCCCAGGAAACCTGAATCTTCTAGTGATTTAGAATAACAAGTGATCTTCAGTTCAGATGAAGAACAACAAGAATCTGCAAGGAAATCATCTGCCCCTAAGAATGTAGATGATAGTCAGATGCAGGGGGAGCATATTCCAGAAAGCACCATCCAACTGGATAAAGTTCAGGATGTGCTTCATCTAGGGGAAGCAAATGAGCTTTCACCAGCTCAACAAGAGGCCTTGCCTCCAGAAGTTGCTCCTGAGAAAGAGCAAGCTGCATTAGAGAGTGAAACAACCACTCAAACTATTCTTGAGGTAATAGATGATATTAATCAAACTATACTAGATACTGAGCCAGATATACTAACCGTTCTTCTAACTGATGTTGAACAGACACACAATGACAACATCCCTGCACAGGATATATCAATGGATGATACATCTGCATTAGATGATGCTCCATTAACTGTACAAGATATAGATGTTCCTCCAGTTCAATTGCAACAAGAATTCACTCTTGAGGAATTGTTTCCTGACTTACAAGAAGTAAGAACTGAGGAAGTAGTACCAAGGACTGAGGGGGAGGAGACAGGGACTAAGGGGGAGTTGTCAAAGACTGACAAGGAGCTGCCCTCTAGTTCAAAGGACACAGTGAACCTTGAAAGTTCTTCTGAATCTGATGGAGAAGCCCTCAGAGTAAAGAAGAGAAAATTGATGGTTTACAGAAAGAAAAGCTCAAACTATAAGAAAGCTTTACAGACTGCCTCACAACCCACAGCTCCAGCAGTTGACTTCAGTTCACTGTTGGTTGCTCTGTAAGTTAAAATGGATGAGAAAAGACAAGCTCTTGAAAAATATGTGGATGAAAGCCATAAGGAACTCCAGTTCACCTTGCCTCAAGACATTAAATCAATAAGATTTGAAGTCAATCAGTATAAGAAGGAGATGACAGATTGCTTCCATAAAGGAGGTAATGATGTAGTTTATCTGGCCAAGCAGCAACAAGAGGCAAGAATATAGATTGATGATATAGTGGTAAAGCAAGGATATGTCCTAGAAAATCAAATTATAATGAATAATAATCTTACTGAACCACATAATGTGATTGTTACTGAGTTAAAGAATAATGCAACTGCATTAACTGAGGAAAGGGCTAAAGAGAAGTCAGAGTTTGATAAGAAACTTCAAGAAGATTTAGCCACTTACCAATCTGCCATTAAAGCCTCTCAGAAGATCATATCTGCTCAGCTACAGAAGTTTAAAGCTTATTATACAAAAGGAACCAATTATCTATTTAATCAGATCAGGTTCCAAAAGGATGATCTCAAGGATCATGTTGAGAGAGAAGTCATAAAGGGAGAGATGGTGTTAGTCAATGTTTGCTCAAAGCATGCTAAATGGATAACAAATGCTATTAGAGCAACTCTGGGGTATCCACCCCTATGTGATGATGATAATATAGTTGAGTCAGGTATTCAAGCTGCAGGAATTGAAGGGGGTCAATAGGAGGTAGCTCAAATTATAAACCCCCTTCTAACTTTGAGGGAATTCAACAACTAGTTCAACAGATGTATAGCCCTCCAGAGGCTACTAAGAATGTTATAATTGAGAAAGTGGAAATGTCAGAGGCAGCATTGAATAAAGAGCAAGAAGCTCAACTCTCAAAGAAAAGGTTTAGAGAGCAGGCTGAACTGAAGCCTGTTTTTGAAAGATGGAGTCCCACCTCAAGAAATATAATACTCACTGCCTGGCAAGCTGTCAAAGACAAAATGCATGATAGAGGCAAGTGGTATTCTGAACTTGAGTGGAACAAACATCTGTAGAGACAAGATGTTATACATCAGTTCAGAAGGGATCACAAGGCTGGGAAAATACCTGCTACAGCTATGGAGCCCAGTAAATACTTTCCCAAGCCTTATCACTATTTTGAAAGGCAAAAAGTTAAGGCTGAAGAACTTAAGAAGAAGGATCTCAAAGGCAAGAAGTCAGCTAAAGATACTGAAGCTCCAGTACAAGCAAGGGTCCAGTCTGGCAAAGGCATAGTGATCAAGGAGCCTGATCAGCCTTAGGATAGATTGACTAGATTTTAGAACATTGTAATCTTCAGTTTTAAAATATATGTAATCCATTGTTAACAAATTTGTTTTTGAAGTTTGAACAAAACAATGATTCATGCTTATTATGTTTGTATAATATTCTGTGATGATATAATATACTTGTTTTGTTTATATATTACCCTGTCATTGAATGCTTTTATACATCATATTGTTTATTTTATTATAAGTGATGTATATCATTGACTAAGGGTTATGACTTCTCCAAATAGGGGGAGATTGTTGGGTACATTGGAAAATGTGTAGCAGATTTGGAGAAGCCTCACCTAACTCAATGATATGCATCAAGTTGTATTTGATGTTGTGTTGAGTTATCATGTGCAGGTTAAGTAAATGGAAGAAAAATTTTCTAAGTACAAGTGTCGAATCTTGAGAATGGCTGTGTCGACACCAAGGGCCAGATTCTGTCGACATCATCAGGATTTGTGTCAACATATTCCAGAATTTTGTCGACAACGACTGTGTCAACACACAGAACTTATGTCGACACACACCAGAATTCTGTCGACACCAACTTTGTCAAGACAAGGAGTGTTTGTGTCAACACACAGGACTTGTGTCGACACATTCCATAGAAGCTGTGTCGAGAAGTAAAAGTACAGCTGTGTCGACATCGTCAAGACTTGTGTCGACACATGGACTATGTGTGTCGACACATGTGAAGTATTCACTCGACATTCTCTGTTGCTGAGTCAAAGTCCAATAAAGGTTGAAGTAATACAACTGGAGACTTGACAGCTGTCATTACTAACATTATTGTCACATCTGTCAGAGGTGTCAGAATGCCGTTTGGAATCGGAACAGCCGGTAACCATGGATGAAGCCTATATATAGATATGCTCTCTCAATACTTGGAGATAGAGAACAAATAGCTAATCAATTATCTATTGTGAAGAAGTGATCGTGAACACGATCAGTGAATAAAGAATAATCTCTGAAGGATTGAGGATCCAGGAGAAGAGAAAGAAGAAACATTCAACAGATTGTAGAGAGAGAAAAATAAGAAGGAGAGAAGTCCTCATCCAGTGAAGGCAGATCCTGAACAGTCTGCCAGAAGAATTCAGATCAATTCTAAAGAAGAATTCAGATTAATTTCTGAAGGAAGCTGATTGAAGATCAACTCCAACACCAAGAAGATCAACTTTACTTTGTTCAGATTCAAGAAGCTTTGAATAAGCTAAGACAGGTTGATCCTTAAGTAATCAGTTCTATCAAGAACTGATCAAGAAGCCTTCAACCAATTCTCTCTACATCTTGTTGAAGATATTATTATTTTTTTCATCAATAACTTTTGTAGGATCTGTAATAGATCTGAGTGTAGGAGATTTACTTCTCTGAGTTGTAAGCCTAAATTATAAAGGTTGAGGTAGGGCTGAGTGCCTGAGGTAGGGGAATCTGTTCCCTGAGTTGTAGTCCTGTGAAAGAGGCTGAGATACGGCTTTTGCCTGAGTTGTAGGAGTGGGGTGTCACTCTGAGTTGTAGGCCTGTGGAAGAGGCTGAGGTAGGGCTTGTGCCTGAGTTGTAGGAGTGTGGATTCACTCTGAGTTGTAGGAACCAGTCTTGGTTCTGAGCTATAAGATCTGCGGATCTGAGAAGAAAGAAGGAAGTTAGGCCGAATCTAGTACAATGCTAGATAGGCGAAGGGGGAAGTGGATGTACCCACCATTTGGGGAACCACTATAAAATTGGTGTGCAATCTGTGGAATGTTGTGTGTATGTGAATGTTGTGATGTGTTTTCTGCTGAATAAATTACTAAACTAGATAGATTTGACTGCCTAAGTTAGAAAAAGAATTGAACCTATTCACCCCCCTCCCCCCCCCCCCCCCCCCCCTCTAGGTATTTAGAACATCTTGAAACCAATTCTTTCAGAAGGTTCGCTCAAAGCCTTATCAGTTTAGTTATCAGAGACAAAAGCATTGAGAGATGAAGGCTCACTCAATGCCTCAAGAAGCAGATTTTTCAGCTAAGTGTTTTGTGTTGAGTCATAAAGCTTCACTCAATGCCTATGCATATTGATTGTGAAAACTGGTAAGTGATGCTAAAGATCACGGCAGTGAACCGGTCGCACAAGTAATATAAAATGGGTGAGTTTTCCCAAGTATCGATCTCTCAAGGAACACAGTAAGGTAAATTTCGAGGAGGGCTTGAGATTGAAGTCCTTAGGTCGAAGGTAATGATGGGGGTTTTGATTGCTTCGAAAAAAGAAAGTAAAAATCTAACAACTACTCCTATGCAACGCCGCTATACGATGCTTCGCCAGGCGGGATAGAAGACTAGTCGGGCCGCTATGCACCGAATCACTAGGCGGATGGGCGAGTAGGCTTGCGGATGAGGTGGTGAGAACGGCGGAATGAGGGTCGAAAACACCTCTTCGCTACGCACGCCACTAGCAATTGCTAGTGCGGCAAGGGCGGATGGATGGTGGATGAAATAAGGCGCACCTCAAGAAACTAAAGCGTAAAACAATACAGAATCACATAGACATGATTCTAATAGATTTTACATTTTAAGTGCAACAACATCAATATAAATGAAGTTTTAACACACATATACAACAATAAAGGAAGAACAAGTCAAGAGATCGACCGAATCCGAAGTCTTGCTGAGGATTCACGGTTGGAATCGTCGGGTTGTCAATCCACGTCCAAGCTCGGTCCTCAACTGCGTCCGGGGTAGAGAAGGGCTGTCACCACCTTCCAATGACCCGTCTTCTTCGTGTCACGATAGCGGACGAAAGTTGCAAGCTTCCCTTTGCTTGATGGCTATGGCATTGAAGCTTGAAATGAACCCAAGAGATGATGGAGGAGGCCGAGAGGAAGCTCCAGCTTGGATTTGGCGATGAAAGCTTGCCCGAAGCACCTCCCTAGGGTGGAAGATGATGAAAAATGGCGGAGAAGGCGGAAAACGGCAGAGAGATGTCGAGCGATCCAAGATTACGAATTAGGGCGAGACCTGCGATATTTATAGAAAGCAGAATTGAACAATGCGCACGATCACGGGCGCATAACCAGTGGTCGTGCGCACTATGTCTAGTGATCGTACGCACTGGCATGGCAGATTAGGAAGAAGAACTGGGATAACGCGCACGAGCAGTGGCACACGACCAGTGGTCGTGCGCACTAAGTTCAATGGTCGTGCGATTACCCCAGACAAGAGTCCAGGAAAATAGGAATCAATGCACACGATCAGTGTCACATGATCGTTGGTCGTGCGCACTATCTTCAGTGGTCGTGCGATTACCCCAGGCAAATTTTGGAAATCAGGGTACATTGCGCACGATCATCGGTGCACGACCAGTGGTCGTGCGCACTATATCTGATGATCATGTGCAGTAGTCCTGCTTCTAAACATCCCCGGAATACGCACACGACCCCTAAACCCAGCACTAATATGTGCAGACATTCCAGACGAGCACAAAAAGGGAGTACAAATATTAAAAGTACAAAAATACACAACTACGGGCCTAAATGTGCACTTCCTATGGAAATATAGACAAGATAAAATATGAACGATATAGAACTAAAAGTGAAGTGCAAACGCGTGAAAACTAGCCCAGATGAGTCCAAAAATAGGTATAAAAATGGACTCATCACACCCCCAGACTTAATTGTTTGCGCGTCCCGAGCAAACAAAATCTAAGCAGATAGGGAAAATTACTAGCTAACAAAAAATTTTGAAAAACAAAGTACCATGCGAAGTCGCATGCTCGCGTGTGAAAAAATATAATAGAGAAAATTTCTAAGTATGCAGAATAGTTTATATTTTTCACAATGCGTATCAAAATATTATTACTACTCAAAATGGAATCACGGTGAATCATCCGGTCACGCGTAGGGAGAAAGTAGACTAATCGCTAGGCGAGCATTGCCAAAGATCGGGGCTCCGGATAACCTCCAAAGGAATCCACCAATGTCGGTGACCATATGCTTGCCCTTTCGCATTCTCTCCACGGCACTGGTTTGGTTCACACATGAATCAGTAGGAACTTTAGGTGAAGAGATGGGGCTTGGGTTTCGGTGAGGTAAACAAAGATAAACAGGAAGGCTATGCACCTAACCCAAATGAGCTATCAAAGAAAGAATCCATCAGCTAACCAAAATATATGCGGGTACACCACACCCCCAGACTTAACTTTTAACATATGGGTGTGTGCACCGCCTACTCCAAAAATACTCACATTTCCAAAAAGATTTTCAATTTAAACTTTTTCTTTTCACTTTTTTTTCTTTACAAATATTTTTCTTTTTTTTTTCTTTTTCTTCATTTTATTTTCACAATTCAGCAGATATAAACTTGGGAGCACTTCCACATTTTCACAAATAATAACACCACGTCACATCCCAACATGAAAATATAAAACACTAAACTCGACTTAGGTGTGCGACTAGGATAGGATATGGGGCTTTGGTGAATGAAGGTGGAGCTGAATCAAAAGAAGGGTAGGCACAACGGGGCTAGCAAGGATAAGATGTTAGGAATGATACAAAGCTCGACCGGGCCAAAATGATGGCCTACATCACGCTCATGCGAGTGAACTAACCTATACCCATGCTTCAAGAATAGCTTGGGGCAAGTTCTTAGCCAACGATAAAGACTATCCATCCTCCCGACTCGAGCAATACGAACCTAACGGCCGTCTACACACATCCCTAAGCTACCGTCGGATTCACACCGGATTCACCAATTTTTGAGTAGAATAAAAAGATCTTTGCGCAAATAGAAAAGTATAAAACCATAAGCATACCGAAAAATTAAATCTACTCGAATTTCTACACGAGACGAGAGCAGTTGACTAGAAACACAATAAGGTCAACATTTTACTCTGTCTCAGAATCCTAAGCCAGCACAATAATTTTCCCAAATCATACAAAAGAAACGAGTTTAACTCGCAGCACGCAAAAAGCTAAGCACGCGCTCATGTGGGTGCAGTGGTGTGTGATACAATGAACTAATCATAATAAATCTATAAAAGCTTCTAGTATGCACATGAAATGTGCGCGTGCAAAAGGTAACAAAACTGGTTATCCCCAGACTTAAACTAAACTACACAGCATATGATAGAGAAATTAAAATCATAAAGAGCTAAGGGAAGAGGTTACTCAATGCTCAACCAGTGAGCATACCAGAAGACGTGTGGAAACCTGAAGTAGGCCCGTCATATGAAGAATCACAACCCTGCCAACACGAAGTTGTCAAGAATACCTGCAGGGGTGAGCTCCGCAAAAACAAAACAAAAATATACAAACTGCAAAGAAATACTACAACTAAATAGACATGAAAAACAAATACAGAAAATGAAAGATAAGTACTGGGGTTATTGTCATCCCAGCACGACTTATTCGGCTACAAAAAAGTTCTAGCTAATGGGCCTATGAAAAGAAAAATGCACAGGTAACTGTCCCAATATCCGTTTCAGTAACGGGTACCGATACGGCGATAGAACAGTTGCCCCTCTACCTAAATAGTAATATCTGCCCAACACAGGTAGAGGAAATAGGAAGTAAGAAGAGAAGGAGCGCTGGTCCTCACTCTTCTCACCACAAAATGAATCCTTGCCCAGCAAGGTATCGTCTACTATAAGGAGAAGGCAGGAGGAGAAAGCAATCAATGGAGATTTCTCAACAGAGGAGGAATCAACCTCCTCGCGAGAGATGATGCTACCATCGATGACTCCAGCTGAAAGCTCCAAGTCCTCCTGAAGCTCCTGAGGAGACTCAACTCGCCTAGGCTCAGATAAGGAAGGGGGGTCAAGAAATAAAAGAGACGAAGAACATAAAGAAATAATCGGGGGAGTGATCCCGGTTTCACTCCCCAAAGGCTGAGGTAGAAAAATATCATCAGCAATGTCGACAATGCTACAAGGCTCGGCCGGATCCATAGAGGCCTCCACCAAGACTTGGACTTCCTCCTTTGGTATCGAGGGAGAAACTTCGACACCAGGAAGGTTGTCCTCCTCCATGGGAGTGGAAACAATCCATTTATCACAAGCCTCAACTTATGTTGCATCGTCAAAAATGTCGTCAGAGACGACTGAAGTAGAATGCACAAAAGTGGAAGAACTTTGCTTGGATAAAAGTCAAGATAGGTTCCTCACAAAGAATCGGCTCCACGCTTGGAGATGTATGCACAGGAGAGATGGGCTCAGCCACGTCGAAGCTAGATCAGCCACACATCTGGTGGTTGTGTCCACATCATTCCCTTCAACAAATGAAGGTGACAGGGACACATAACCAGATGATGAAGGTGTGCCACCGAGGGTAGGAGTCGGGATGATACGGATGTCCGGTTCATCACCCTCTTCCATAACACGGAGGTACTCTGCACAATCCTTCAGGACATGATCTGTTCTACGACAATACAAACACTTTCTCCCATTACTCTGCGGTCCTTGTGGGGCCAGAGAGGAATAAGAGAACGGTGTATGTGTCGAGGACGATTGACCATAAGCTCGGGGCACAGTGTTTGAAGGGTTGTACGAATACAACATCTCATGCACTGTGCGCTGAGGCTTATGCTCAATATCTCTCGTACGGCATTCATGAATAGCGTGGGAAGGCTTTCCACGCCAACGATATTGGGCATACGAATATCCCCACATGGTGTCGAAACAGCAGATTCAAAATAAATTGTGCAAATTACTAAATCCAAAAATATATTACTACAATTGCCTAAATAAATAAGAAAAGGCAGGCAAAACAGAAATAGAACAAAACAAAAGCGATTTACAAAGGAAAAGGAAAGCAATCTCACATCTCCCTCTCCAGAAACTCACACGACTGTGTTCCCCGGCAACGGCGCCAAAAACTTGATGCTAAAGATAACGACAGTGAACCGGTCGCACAAGTAATATAAAATGGGCGAGTTTTCCCAAGTATCGATCTCTCAAGGAACACAGTAAGGTGGAGTTAATTTCGAGGAGGACTTGAGATTGAAGTCCTTAGGTCGGAAGTAACGATGGGGGTTTTGATTGCTGCGAAAAAAGAAAGTAAAAATCTAACAACTACTCCTATGCAACGTCGTTATGCGATGCTTCGCCAGGCGGGATGGAAGACTAGTCGGGTCGCTATGCACCGAATCACTAGGCGGATGGGCGAGTAGGATTGCGGATGAGGTGGTGAGAACGGAGGAATGGGGGTCGAAAGCACCTCTTCGCTACGCACGCCACTAGTAATTGCTAGTGTGGCAAGGGCGGATGGATGGTGGATGAAATAAGGCGCGCCTCAAGAAACTAAAGCGTAAAACAATACAGAATCACATAGACATGAATCTAATAAAGTTTACATCTAAAGTGCAACAACATCAATATAAATGAAGTTTTAACACACATATACAACAATAAAGGAAGAACAAGTCAAGAGATCGACCGAATCCGAAGTCTTGCTGAGGATTCACAGTTGGAATCGTCGGGTTATCAATCCGCGTCCAAGCTCGGTCCTCAACTGCGTTCAGGGTAGAGAAGGGTTGTCACCACCTTCCAATGGCCCGTCTTCTTCGTGTCACGATAGAGGACGAAAGTTGCAAGCTTCCCTTTGCTTGATGGCTATGGCGTTGAAGCTTGAAATGAACCGAGGAGATGATGGAGGAGGCCGAGAGGAAGCTCCGGCTTGGATTTGGCGGTGAAAGCTTGCCCAGAGCACCTCCCTAGGGTGGAAGATGATGAAAAATGGCGGAGAAGGCAGAAAATGGCAGAGAGATGTCGAGCGATCCAAAGATTCCGAATTAGGGCGAGACCTGCGATATTTATAGAAAGTAGAATTGAACAATACGCACGATCACGAGAGCACGACCAGTGGTCGTGCACACTATGTCCAGTGATCGTGCGCACTGGCATGGCAGATTAGGAAGAAGAACTGGGATAACACGCACGAGCAGTGGCGCACGACCAGTGGTCGTGCGCACTAAGTTCAATGGTCGTGCGATTACCCCAGACAGGACTCCAGGAAAAGAGGAATCAATGCACACGATTAGTGTCGCACGACCGTTGGTCGTGCGCACTATGTCCAGTGGTTGTGCGATTACCCCAGGCAGATTTTGGAAATCAAGGTACATTGCGCACGATCATCGGCGCACGACCAGTGGTCATGTGCACTATATCCGATGATCGTACGCACTATTCCTGCTTCTAAACATCCCCGGAACACGCACACGACCCCTAAACCTAGCACTGATATGTTCAGACATTCCAAACGAGCACAAAAAGGGAGTACAAATATTAAAAGTACAAAAATACACAACCACGGGCCTAAATGTGCACTTCCTATGGAAATATAGATAAGATAAAATATGAACGATATAGAACTAAAAGTGAAGTGCAAACGCATGAAAACTAGCCCAGATGAGTCCGAAAATAGGTATAAAAATGGACTCATCAGTAAGTCCACATATGCTAAGTCATGCTGACGTCATCCAAATTCAAATTAAGCGAGATTTGCACACTAGAAGCCAAAAGGCATCGAATGCTTTCTGAACAGCATTTAAAGCTAAAGTAACTTTACAGCTACCTATGTCGGCTACCCATACAAATCAAAGAGTCATTGGATAGCGGGATATAAATAATCCTTGCAGGAAAAAGACACAGTAATAATTTGATATAATAGTTCTAGAATACATAAAGTTCCTTATTGATTGATGTGATCAAAGTCGGAAAACTCTAAGGAGTCTTCAGCAATAATAGAAAATCTAATTTTTTTTTAAAAAAGATGGAGTAGCAGAGCACTCAAGAAAGTCGTTGTTCTTCTTCAAGACTACTGCATTCAACTTAGATACATTAAAAGCTTGAATAAACAGAGCTCTACATCAGTTCTTCTCAGCACAAGCAGAATTACTCTAAAGATCTATAGTCTTGTTGTTGTGAATAGTTAGGACTGAGTTTACATAGTCTAGGAAGGTGACTCAGTGGACTATTTCTCTGAAATAAATCGTTACAAAGTCATTATTCCATTTGTAGGATCATTATTTGATCTGAGTTGTAAACTTGTATTATAAAGGCTGACTGTAGGAGCTGAGTCTCCGAGATGTAGGATCCTGTCTAGTATCTGAGGTAAGGCTTGTGCCTGAAATAAGATCTCTGTGTAGATCTGAGGTAGGATATATGGTGTATCTCTGAGTGTAGGGTTGTTGTGCCTGAGATAGGAGTTGCTTAACTCTGAGTTGCAGGAGTGAGATTCACTCTAAGGTGTAGGATCCTGAGGGATCAAAGGTGTAAGCTCAAAGAGCCAAGGAAAAGAAGGTGTTAGTCGAATCATTATAAATTCTTATGTGTTGTTGTGACTCTTGAAAGCTACCAACCGATTCTAACACACATCTTGACCAAAGCTTAAAATATTTAAAAAGATTTAAAACAAACATTTAACCCGCCCCCCCACCTCTAGGTGTGTAGCTACACTTGAACAAAGACTTTCAGTTTTAGTTTTTGCAGGTTTGAAGGTGGTTTGACGAATGACGGCCAGTCGGACGTGAGCGTCAATAATTCGTTTTGCACTTCAAGTCAGTAAATTTGATTTTGTTTCAGTTTATGTTTTTTTATTTTCAAATAGATAAAAAATGGAAAAAAAATAATTTAAAAAAAATTGCATTTTATTTTAAATTTTTACATGCCCCAGACACGGGCGTGTCCGGCCGGCATGTATGTCCGGGAATTGCGAATTTCAGGCACTATTTTTGAGGGTTTTTCACGCTCAATCTTCAGTCCTAGGCACGGGTGTGACCTTCACTGGTCACGGGCGTGAGTAAGGCGGAACGTCCCGGACCCGAGACCGCTGCGTGTAATTAGAAAATCTGGGCAGGCACGCCCGTGCTTCTTTATGTCACGCCCGTAACATAGGGAAGTCACGCCCTGTGCCCTGTTTCCTGAGGAAAAAACAAAAATGAAAAAAACAATGTTAATTTAATGCACACGCCCCAGTCACGGGCATGACCCTAGGTTGTGTCGTGCAAATCCGGCATTAACCCGATGTAACACCTCCCCTGTAATGACCGTATAATATGGGCCCGGTCGGGGCCCCACAACATACAGACGCCACAGCTTTAGTATTATAAGATGATATAACTACTCTGGCACAACACAGCGGAAACACAAGCAAGACTAGAAGTTATCCACCACTACAAGAGTAATAAAAAGATGGTCTTATAGCCTTACAACATAAGAGAGTCCAAACTTAAATAATACAACAATCATGAAAGTGCATAAGCACTCCTAGTCTACCTAGGCATGCAAGCCGGTCACCAAGGGCATCAAAACATACAATGTCATAAAGAGTAGAGCTACTACAAAAGTTAACACTTCATGAGGCTTAGGCCTTTCTGGCCGGCGAGCTAGCTCCTGCTTGCGATCCTTGCCCTGTAGAAATTATTAGTAACGTGGGTCAGCAAAGGCTGACCTCAAACTGTGTAACCAACACATCTCCTCCCGGCCGCCCCTAACGGACCCCAGGGAACCCTCCAACCTGCAAGTCAGCACTTCGTATGCAATATATAAATATAAACAAGAAGTGCATTAAGAACAAGCTTGGGTGTCTCAAACATCATACACGTTCTCTACGGGTTGAGCATATAATATAAAAAGGGGCATACTTGTGCAACATGTATGCAACCACCCGGGTTTCACCCAAGGCACCCTATAGCGTATGCATCTAGCACAACATCACATCAATTGGGTACTCATCGTTTCCCCATTGGCATAAAGCCGCAAACAAAAAGGGAAACACAATTCCCCCCAACGGCACACAAGCCGCCACATGGAACTCTTGACAAGGCCCCACCCGCTCAAGGTCTTAGACCCGGGCTTGCCTGCAAGCTCTGACGTCTCATTTCAGGATTCCAACAAACACAAACTAACCGATTCTAAGAAGCCTTGCTGGACCCCACCCGCTCATGGCCTCATCGTCCGGGCTTGCCCCTTGCTTGGCATTCTCGTCAGTCTCACAAAAGGGGACAAGTCTTGTCGGGACACTCTCCACACATGACGTGTACGTCACGGGATAGCCAGCCGACCACGGAGACACAGCCACGCCTTGGCACATCACAAACCAAGACAATTCCACCATAGTCCCTCATTTGTACTGCAGCGTTCCCGCGCACCAAGGAAACCATCTACCACCAATGCGGAGCTAACCTTGTCCACCAAGGAAACCATCTACCTCCATTGAGGAGCTAACCTTGTCTGGTTCCGACAACACGTACTTACTCGAGAAAAAGGGGAAAACATCACCACATCACAAACGGCATCTTGCCACAACGGAATCTCTACGAATCCTTAAAGTTCGTATGCAACATCACCGAGTCGGACTAACGGTCGCGACTACGGCTTCACACACCATGCCTAATCCACTAACGGAGCGGATCTCTAATGCAAAAACATGCCGGGGACGGACTCAATCGACCCGGAGGTTCCTCTTGAACCTTGGCGACCCAAACCCCTCTCATTTGAGTGTTTGGTGCCGAAAAACTAGAAAAGAAAAGATGCTAAGACATGCATCCTAAAACCGAGAGGAGAAGTGTCGTTACCTTCCGAATCCTCTTCCTAGCCATGGAAGATTATCCGGATGAAAACCTTCGCAAAGATCTAGCCTCCACGGATCTGGACTCGGCTCGTGATTTGGAGCACTCAAGCCTCTCCTACAGCCCAAACCCTCCTTCACCTTCTTCCTTGCTCTCCATCCTCTCTAGAAATTTAGTAATAGAAAGCTTGGAGAAGAATGAGGGTTTACAACCCTATTCTCGGACTTAACTCCCCAAGAGCAGTCCTGGACCATCAGATCCCAAAATAAGGGAAAGAGCGGTCATGATCCGTCTGAAAAATAAAACACCTGGGCCGAACACGACCTGGCACACGCCCGTGTCCAGGGCCGTGTCCCCCATTCGTCATCCCAATCGACGCGCCTGGAACGACACACGGGCATCTGACACGCCCGCGTTCTACCTAACATGCCCGTGTCCCAACTGACACGGCCGTGTGGTCGGCCGTGTGCCTCCATCGACACAGCCCCGAAAACAACCCGAGAACTACACAGGTATTGGACACGCCCGTGTCCTTACCCGTGTCTACCTCAACACGCCAGGGCTCCAGGCCGTGTTCACTGTTTCGACACTTCGTTGAGCGAAGTTCGTCGACTGACTGACACGGCCTTGGACACGCCCGTGTCCGAGGCCGTGTGCCTTGTCTCGACACATCGTCGAGCAAAATTCGTCGACTCCCCGGGCCGAGTGTCGGCACGGGCTCGACACGCCCTGAGACACGCCCGTGTCTCAGGCCGTGTGCCCTGTCTTGACACATTGTCGAGCGAAAATGTCGACACCCCGGGCCGGTTGTCGACACGGGATCGACACGCCCGGAGACACGCCCGTGTCTCAGGCCGTGTGCCCCATCTCGACACTTCGTCGAGCGAAAAATGTCGACTACGCGACCAAGTCGTCGACTCCAGCCTGACATGCCCTGGGACACGCCCGTGTCCCAGGCCATGTGCCCCCTGTCAGAAACCAAATTTCCCTCTTCAAAAATTTCGGGTGTTACAACTCTCTCCCCCTTAAAAGAATTTCGTCCCGAAATTACGAAGCAAAAGGGAACACAACTTAAATGGTACCTAATTTGAAGAGCGATGGATACTCTTCTAACATGGCTTGTTCTCGCTCCCAAGAGTGCTCCTCACGACCGCAGTTGTCCCATCGGACTTTCACGAGTTTAACCTCTTTGTTCTGCAACTGCCGAGTCTCTGAATCCTCTATAGCAATTGGACGGACTCGCGTCCTCAAGTCTTCCTCTAACGGCACCGATGCCGGCTCGATCACCACACTAACCCCCACCAAGGCTTTCCTCAAGACGGAGACATGGAAGACGTCGTGCAATCCACTCAGCTCCGCGGACAACGCCAACCGATAGGCTGCTTCTCCCACCCGTTCAACAACTTCAAAAGGCCCCAAAAACCTTGGACTCAACTTCTTGAGTCGGCGAATCCGTGAGACGCCTTTGAACGGCTTGATCTTCAAATAGACCCAATCGCCTATCGCAAACTCCAACTTCCTGTGACGAGCATTAAAGTATTTTGCTTGCTGGTCTTGCGCCACCTTCATACGCGCTTGAATGGTCCGTCCCAACTCACAAGCGTCAACTACCACCTCTTTTCCCAAAAGTTTGGTGTCTCCCGCCTCTGTCCAAGACATCGGTGTTCGACACCGTCTCCCATACAAAGCTTCGTATGGCGCCATTTTTATACTTGCTTGATAACTGTTATTGTACGCGAATTCCACCATGAAGAGGTGATCTTCCCACTTCTTGCTGAAGTCAAGAACGCACATTCTCAGCATTTCCTCCATAGTACGGTTCGTTCTTTCAGTTTGCCCGTCCGTTTGAGGATGGAACGCCGTACTGAACTTTAGCTTCGTGCCCAATCTCTTCTGAACCAATCTCCAGTCCTTGGACGTAAATCATCCATCTCGATCGCTGAATATGCTCTTAGGAATCCCATGCAGTCGCACAATGTTGCGAACATACAACTCCACCAGCTTCTTCACGATGTCCTCCTTCCGTTTTAGGATGAATGGGCCACTTTGGTTAAGCGATCCACGATCACCCAAATAGCATCATTACCCTGCTGCGATCTAGGCAAACCATGTACAAAATCCATGGAGATGTCATCAAATTTCCACTCAGGGATTGGAAGGGGCTTTAGGAACCCGCCCGGCTTCTGACATTCGGCCTTCACCAAGGCGCAAGGTTGGCAACGATTCACATACAAAGCTACGTCCTGCTTCAGCCCCGGCCGCCAAAAGGATTTCTTCATATCCAAGTACATCTTTGTACTGCCCGGGTGAATGGAGTACTTTGTGAAGTGAGCCTCAAACATCAACTCCTCACGGAGTTTGCCAAACTGCGGTACACAAACCCTTCCGTCCTTCCTCAGAATCCCATAAATTATCTCTCAGGCGCTGCTCTCGCCCTTTTGAGCCTCCAACACATATGGTTGAAACTCCACATCAAACCGAGTCGCTTCCCGAATGCGATCGGACAAGTCGTTCTGCATTTCAATCCAGTTCAAACGAGCCACGCTGAACTCGCCTCTCGCCACACATTCCAAACCAAGGGACTCCCATTCCTGTACCAACCGCTCATCATGAGCTTCGATCAAATTCCCTTGCCCCGAGTACTTTCTACTCAAGGCATCCGCCACCACATTGGCTTTACCTGGCATATACTGAATCGCCACCTCGTAGTCTCCAAGAAACTCAACCCAGCTGCATTGCCGCATGTTCAAGTCCTTTTGATCCAAGAGGTACTTCAGGCTTTTATGATCTGTGAAGATCTCCACCTTTGCATCATACACATAATGTCGCCATATTTTCAACGCAAAAATTACCTGCGCCAACTCCAAGTCATGGACGGGGTAATTCCTCTCATGAGGCTTCAGCTGTCTAGACCCAAAAGCTATCACCTTGCCATGTTGCACCAAAACGCAACCCAAACCGCACTTTGAGAACTTTGCATACAGCTGATTCTCCCTCAACACTTGCAAGACCACTCTCAAGTGGGTCTCATGCTCCACTTCCGATTTAGAATACACCAAGATGTCATCAATGAAGACAACCACAAAAGAATCAAGTATTCCCGAAATACTCGCTTCATAAGATCCATGAACACAGATGGCGCGTTCGTCAGCCCGAACGGCATCACCGTAAACTCAAAGTGTCTGTACCTCGTACCAAAGGCAGTCTTGGGGACGTCCTCGTCCCGAATTCGCAACTGATAATAGCCTGACTTCAAGTCCAATTTTGAGTACACCACCGACCCCACCAACTGGTCGAACAAGTCGTCTATCCGAACAATCGGATACTTATTCTTAACGGTCAGTTTGTTCAGCTCTCGGTAGTCTATGCACAGCCGCATACTACCGTCTTTCTTCTTTACAAACAACACCGGCGCGCTCCACGGCAAAGAACTGGGTCTAATATACCCTTGCTCCAACAGTTCCTGTAACTGTACTTTGAGTTCAGCCAACTCCTTTGGTGCCATCCTAAACGGAGGACGTGACACCGGCCTAGCCTCCGGCACTAACTCGATCGAGAAGTCGATCTCCCGCCGAGGAGGCGCTCCAGGAAGTTCATCCGGAAACACATCCTTGAACTCTGCCACTACGGGCACTTCCTCAATAGACAACTGGGAGAGACGAACCTCCAATAATGCTACCAGCGCTACACCACCCTGGTTAACCGCCTGCATCAATTGCATGGCCGAAATCAGTGAAAAGGCCACTCCACAAAGGCCCTCAAATTTGACTTCCGTCTGCCCTTTGCTCCTTAGGGTCACTACCTTAGATAGGCAATCAATACTGGCGCGCTGCTCTGTAAGCCAGTCTATGCCCAAAATGACATTAAACTCAACCAATGGTAAAATCGCTGCTACCAAAACGAAGTCAACTCCGTCCAGCTCCCAACAGATGCGCCCTTTGGCACCGGTGGTCATGGATGACCCATTGGGCATGCGCACTTTCAGCTCCGCGTCCTCCAAGAAAGACTCAACTCCTATTCTTCGGATGAAGCTCTCGCAAGAAAGGAGTGCGATGCTCCCGTATCGAGCAATATCCTAGCGGGGTATCCGGAAACTAATATGAAGCCTACAACATAGACATCACACATAAAATCTAAAAGTATGAAGTACAAGATTTAAACTTAAATTTCTTCATACCTGTCACCACATCGGTTTGGCGGATCGCTTCCTGCTGTCCAAGGTTGTAGGCCCTTGGTTGCACCGGTTGGAACCGAGAAGCGTTTGACTCCGCCATCTTCCCTTTCTCTGGGGCACTGGGACCGGAGCGCACAGTCTGCTCCTTCCTTGCCTCTTGCTCCGCTCCTCCTTAAGGACAAACACGAGCTCTGTGCCCCACCTTACCGCAGTTGTAGCACGTCGGTGGTCCCCTATAGTGAGAACCTCCAGGCGTCCACTTGCTCTTATCACCAGACCTAGAAGTGTCAGGCTTTTTCCTCCACCTACTCCCTTCAGACTTTCCATGGGATTCGGGAGGCTTCCCTTCCCCTTGCTTGGGAGTGAAACCCTTACGACGTTGGGTTCGCTACAGATCACTTTCCAATATCCTGGCAGCCTCAACTAGTTCATTAAAACCAGCTCTCTTCATGGAAATGAGGGGTTGCCTCAGATTCTCCCTCAGCCCCTCGTAGAAGAGATTATCCCTCTCTACATCATCTGCCATCGTCGTTCCCGCGTAACGACCCAAACGGGTGAACTCCTGCACATACTCGTCCACCATCTTGTCTCGCTGCATTAAGTGCAGAAACTGCCTCTGAAGGGCCAACCGTGTAGAAACGGGAATGTACCTCTTTAGAAAAGCATCCCCAAATTCCTCCATCGACGGGGTGCGTCCAGGAAACTGGCGGCCGCTATGGCTCACCCACCACAACTTGGCGTCTCCTTCCAACATGAACGCCGCATACTCAGATTTCTTTTCTTCTGGCGTCTCTGCCGCCCTCAAAAGCTCTTGAATTCGAACCCACCAATCCTCTGCATCCGTTGGCGTACCAACTCCCTTGAACGACGGGGGATGAAAGCTCAGGAAATACTTCATGTGCCGGTCTCCATGTCCGACAACCACCCTTTCCGCCAAAGGCTCCACTCGCCTGGCTTCTCCGCCTGGCACGGCCGTCGCCGTGTCCGGTGTAGCAGGGGTTGCTACCTAAGCTGTCGCCGCATCTTGGGCTGCCACCATCGCTTCTACAAGCATGCGGCAGAAGTCGGTCGGGTTTACACCCGTGCCCAAAAGACTTGGAGCAGTGGCACTGCTCGCCGAGAGTTCTTCTCTTGCTCTCGACGTTCCCGCCTCGTTGCTTGCACTCTTCAAGAAAACAAGAAACAAGGAATCAGTCTCTAATCTCAAGACTTAAACATAAGGACACTCATGGTCTCGCGTTACTCTTATGTAGATAACTTCTCTACGCACAGACCTTGAATTGAACCTCGCTCTGATACCAAATTGTAACACCTCCCCTGTAATGATCGTATAATATGAGTCCGGCCGGGGCCCCACAACATACGGACGCCACAGCTTTAGTATTATAAGATGATATAACTACCCACACTCAAAACTCTTGCCACAACACAGCGGAAACACAAGCAAGACTAGAAGTTATCCACCACTACAAGAGTAATAAAAAGATGGGCATATGGCCTTACAACATAAGAGAGTCCAAACTCAAATAATACAACAATCATGAAAGTGCATAAGCACTCCTAGTCTACCTCGGCATGCAAGCCGGTCACCAAGGGAATCAAAACATACAATGTCATAAAGAGTAGAGCTACTACAAAAGTTAACACTTCATGAGGCTTAGGCCTTTCTGGCCGGCGAGCTAGCTCCTGCTTGTGATCCTTGCCCTGTAGAAATTATTAGTAATGTGGGTCAGCAAAGGCTGACCTCAAACTGTGTAACCAACACATCTCCTCCCGGCCGCCCCTAACGGACCCCGGGGAACCCTCCAACCTGCAAGTCAGCACTTCGTATGCAATATATAAATATAAATAAGAAGTGCATTAAGAACAAGCTTGGATGTCTCAAACATCATACACGTTCTCTACGGGTTGAGCATATAATATAAAAAGGGGCCTACTTGTGCAACATGTATGCAACCACCCGGGTTTCACCCAAGGCACCCTATAGCGTATGCATCTAGCACAACATCACATCAATTGGGTACTCATCATTTCCCCATTGGCATAAAGCCGCAAACAAAAAGGGAAACACAATTCCCCCCAACGGCACACAAGCCGCCACATGGAACTCTTGCCAAGGCCCCACCCGCTCAAGATCTTAGACCCGGGCTTTCCTGCAAGCTCTGACGTCTCATGTCAGGATTCCAACAAACACAAACTGACCGATTCTAAGAAGCCTTGCTGGACCCCACCCGCTCATGGCCTCATCGTCCGGGCTTGCCCCTTGCTTGGCATTCTCATCAGTCTCACAGAAGGGGACTAGTCTCGTTGGGACACTCTCCACACATGACGTATACGTTACGGGATAGCCAACCGACCACGGAGACACAGCCACGCCTTGGCACATCACAAACCAAGACAATTCCACCCTAGTCCCTCATTTGTACTGCAGCGTTCCCGCGCACCAAGGAAACCATCTACCACCAATGCGGAGCTAACCTTGTCCACCAAGGAAACCACCTACCGTCATTGAGGAGCTAACCTTGTCCGGTTCCGACTACACGTACTTACTCGAGAAAAAGGGGAAAACATCACCACATCACAAACGACATCTTGCCGCAACGGAATCTCTACGAATCCTTAAAGTTTGTATGCAACATCACCGAGTCGGACTAACGGTCGCGACTACGGCTTCACACACCATGCCTAATCCACTAACGGAGCGGATCTCTAATGCAAAAATATGTCGGGGACGGACTCAATCAACCCGGAGGTTCCTCTTGAACCTTGGTGACCCAAACCTCTCTCATTTGAGTGTTTGGTGCCCAAAAACTAGAAAAAAAAGATGCTAAGACATGCATCCTAAAACTGAGAGGAGAAGTGTCGTTACCTTCTGAATCCTCTTCCTAGCCATGGAAGATTATCCGGATGAAAACCTTCGCAAAGATCTAGCCTGCACGGATCTGGACTCGGCTCGCGATTTGGAGCATCGAAGCCTCTCCTACAGCCCAAACCCTCCTTCACCTTCTTCTTTGCTCTCCCTTCTCTCTAGAATTTTAATAAGAGAAAACTTGGAGAAGAATGAGGGTTTCCAACCCTATTCTCAGACTTAACTCCCCAAGAGCAGTCCTAGACCATCAGATCCCAAAATAAGGGAAAGAGCGGCCACGATCCGTCTGAAAAATAAAACACCTGGGCCGAACACAGCCTGACACACGCCCGTGTCCAGGGCCGTGTCCCCCATTCACCGTCCCAATCGACGCGCCTGGAACGACACACGGGCATCCGACACGCCCGTGTTCTACCTGACACGCCCGTGTCCCAATTGACACGGCCGTGTGGTCGGCCGTGTGCCTCCATCGACACAGCCCCGAAAACAACCCGAGAACTACACGGGTACTGGACATGCCCATGTCCTTGCCCGTGTCTACCTCAACACACCTGGGCTCCAGGCCGTGTTCACTGTCTCGACACTTCGTCGAGCGAAGTTCGTCGACTGACTGACACAGCCTTGGACACGCCCGTGTCCGAGGCCGTGTCCCTTGTCTCGACACATCGTCGAGCAAAATTCGTCGACTCCCCGGGCCGAGTGTCGACACGGGCTCGACACGCCCTGAGACACGCCCGTGTCTCAGGCCGTGTGCCCTGTCTCGACACATTGTCGAGCGAAAATGTCGATACCCTGGGCCGGTTGTCGACACGGGCTCGACACATCCTGAGACACGCCCGTGTCTCAGGCCGTGCGCCCCATCTCGACACTTCGTCGAGCGCAAAATGTCGACTACGCGACCAAGTCGTCGACTCCAGCCTGACACGCCCTGGGACACGCCCGTGTCCCAGGCCGTGTGCCCCCTGCCAGAAACCAAATTTCCCTCTTCAAAAATTTGGGGTGTTACACCCGATCAATGCCTCGGATTCCGTAAAATTAGTTAATACAGTCTTCCACGTCCTAGAGTCACTGGCATGACTCGGGGGCGTGGCCCGCAAAATGCCAGATTTGGTAAGATCTAGCGTTGATTCCCGAGCAGCATGGGCCCCGCACATTTACTATTGCACATCCCCCAGTCACGGGCATGACTAGGGGGTGTGACCGAGGAAATTGGCCTAATTATGGTCGATTTCTCCCCTTTTCTTCCCCACACGAACCAGCACATCCTTCCTTCACCCCCTCCACTTTCCTAGGCTGAAAACCCCTTCCAAATTTCTTTCCTTTCCTTTGCTTTCCACCATGCCTCGCCATCGCTCTCGTTCCACCGCATCTTCCTCCAAGCACCCTGCGAATAGCAAAATGGTGGAGGCCATGCTCCTATTTTAAAATTCCACCCAGCAGGAACGGAGCAATCGCTTAGGCGCCAAACCCTTTGGCATTTTCCGGATCCTCGATTGGGGAATCCTTGCCTCTTTCGCCGCAGCAAAGTTGGTAAGGGGATTTCTATCCACCCTGGATGGAGTGCCCTTTTTGCCATTTCCGAGGCTGCGTTTTTTAAGCTCGTGGTGGAGTTCCTCGCTTCATTCGAGTTTTGTTTGGTTATGAATGGCAATCTCATTATGTTTCGGATGGGCAGCGTGATGAATGAGCTCACAATCTGCCAACTTAACGTCACTATGTGTTTTTGCGACGAGGCATTTACCCTCTCCCCTGCCTACACTGCACTTCTTACTTATTTCCCTTTGGATTTCAACCTTCTCCAATTTTGATTGGAAATCAATAACGATATTGTGTCGTGCACCCCCAAGAGATCCAAAGGTAACCAACTCGTCTCTCCTGCATTCTATATTATCCATAACCTCCTTGTGTTCACCTTTACTGGCAGCAATGACAACCACAATGTGATCACCCGGAGGGACCTACTATGTCAATATAGTATGGCCCACCAGGTTCCATTCAACCTAGGATAGATGCTCACTATCTTCTTTTGGCACCGGGCCGAGAACGCGAGGTTGGGAGTTGTTCATTGCGGAAACTTCATCACCTATCTTGCCAAGTGAATGGGGGTCTGGGACACTCTACGCAGGATGCGCTTCGTTCAGACGTCGATGCCCATCGGGTTTTCGAACCTCCAAGCCCTTGGCTTGGCGAGGCGACACGACGGCGAGTACACAAGGCTATACCTCCAGCAATGGATGGTGGCGCTTTCGATTTCGATCTCGAAGACGAGGTCGGTGATGCTACTCACTCTGCACAAATTGCTCCACCACCACAGCAACATTCTTCCCCGACTCCAGGCCCTTAGACTTATTGGGATCATCAGTTCGGGTTGCTTCGCATGTAGATGGAGCAAATGGAGACCCGAATGGATGCACATTTTGCACAGATTGATGATCGATTCAACGCGCATGAGCAGCGATGTTTTATTCTATGAATCATATTTTGAGGGAGTTTGCGGTCCTGCGGACTCACTATTCACCAAGCAGGGATGGAAGCAATGATGAGGAATAGGCCACCTTTGTGATCTTTTCTATTTGTATCTCTTTTTTTTCTTTAATGGTTCTTCTTATGTATCTTTCTTTTTATTTAATAAAAAACTTGTGTTTTGCTTCATTATCTTTTTTTAGGTTAATTTGGTGCAGATTTGGACTCTCATCAGGGAAGTCTCTTCTTTCTTTACTTACATTTTTCTTTTCTTAAAATATTGGGGGCAATGTTTTCTTTTAAGTATATGGGAAGTAATTTGTATTAGTTTAACCTTTCTATTTAGCAAAACCTTAAAAAATTGTTTTAGCCAAAAACAATATTTAAAAAAAGTCCAAAAAACTATGTCTTTTTGTTTCTTCTGTTCTAAAAAAAACTTTTTGCAAAGAAAACTTTTGAAAAAAAATTTATAAAATCTTTTTTAAAAAATAGACAATCGAAATTTAATTTCTTAGAAAGAGATGTTTGGGATATCATCCTGTCATACCTCCTAATACCGGTGAAAGCGCTTCACAGGAAATACCTCGAAAAGTTTAAGAAATTACAAAAAAATAGGATTAATTTTTATTAAAGAAATCTTTTATTTCTATGTTCACTCACTTGAAAAATTTTTAGTAAATTAACTTTTACATAGTGATTAGAACTTTTCATGTTTTAGTAGATTTTGAATTTTTGGAGTAAAATTGTGGGTCATGCTGTATTTTTAGTCAAGCGCAAGTATTAGTAGAATTTTATATATAACTAAATATTTAGCATACTATTAGATTTATATTTTTCTTAATGCGTGTAAATAGTTTACTTTACTTTTGATTTGAACTGGTAGAATCCAAGAATGATTTAGGTGAGTACGTAAAAGTTAACTAGAGAAATATTATGCGAGTTGACAGGAAAGATATTCTTTCTCGATGTCTAAAAATTTGTCTTATAGCAATTCTCAAGACTTTTCATAAGTTAAACTCATTAGCATGAATAGGATATAAGAATTTCCTTTGGCCCATTTGAGCTTTTGCATCGGCACCCAATATTTTATCTCTATTAAACCACTTTGAGTCGTTTATCCTATCTTTTGTTTTATCTCGACCAAAAGATTCACCAAAGCCTAAAAAGCATCATAATCACACATATAAGTCTGAGGTCAAACTAGTAATTTGAAAAGCTTAGTGAATGATTTGATGTATTTTATTGCGGTGGCTATTTTTATTGAAAATAAAATAGCTAATTTCTCTTCCTTTTACGAAATATAAAAATGGTAAAAATCTCAAAAAGGAAAGAAAAAGAGAGAGAAATAAAATATGAAAAGAAAACGAAAAAATGAAGAAAAAATGAGTTTAGGAAGTGATTTCGTTCTTGTAACGTCATATTTAGTTAAAGAAATTTTGTGCGAGCTTTTTTTTGTGTGACTACCTGTCAAGTTTATCTTTGATTATCCACACAGAAAATCTAAGCCTATGTTTCATCCTAGTTAAGTTTTATTGATTTGTGCTTATGAGTTAGACTAGTGTCGTGACGAGAGTGTGAAAGGACAAGTCTATGGCAATCGATAATGATGTATTTCTTTGAAGGGTACCCCGATTTTCGACATTATGTAATGTCGATCTTAGTGAACACGCAACTCTCTCCCTAAATTTAATTTTAGAATTTACAGGTAATTCTTTTTAAAAGCAGAAATAATCTATTGAAACGCGTTCTTGAAAATTATAAACTAATTTGTATGTTGAGTGGGTTTTTATGCTAGATCTCTACACGTATAGGCATGAGACTTCGCATTTTACTCCTTAGGTTCAATTTTTTTTATTGTTTTTGAATTTTTCTACTCCCTATAGAAAGTTGTTTGCTCGGGACTAACAAACAGGTAAGTATGGGAGTATTTGATATTTCTAATTTTATCTTTATTTTTATATAGTTTTTATTTAATAACTAGTTACTTTTATTTATATTTTATTAAATTAGTCTCTAATTAACTTCTTAAATTTCAGGCCAATCTGGGCTACAAATAGCAACTTTGGGCCCACTTGAATGATTAGGACAATTTTTGGAGAGTTCCGAGAAAATTGATATTTACACGCCCTGATAACGGGCACGACTAAGGGGTGTGACCATTGTCACGGGTCGTGCCCCACCTCCTGTTGAAATTTGTGAAGTGAAAGTGGGTGAATGGAGGACTTGGGCAACCTATCCGCGCGGACTACGCAGACAAGGTTGGCGGACAGCTAGGTCGGTGGGGCTGGTGCAGACGGCTTGTTCTGTGGCGGCCTGGGCGGTCTGTTCGCGCGGACTACGCGGACAGCAGCGACGAATAGCCAGGCCGGCTTATGCTTTGCAAGCAGTTGGATCTCAGGAAGTAACCAGACGGATAGCGACTATATCCGCGGAGTCCGACAAGAAGCGGACTGAAGAACTAGAGCTCGACAGACCGGCTTGGCAGAAGCCTTGGTCATGCTCTGGTGGAGCGGCAAGTGGAAACCGCGGAGATCGCCAGTTAGTGCAGACAGGTTCTAGAGGTCGACGGGTCTGACGGACTGAATCCAGTGTCCGTCAGTAAGTGCGGACTGGCCCTTGTGGCCAGTGGTGTGGGCTTGGTTGGTTCTAAACCAAGTCCATGGTTGGCTCAGTCCGTGGAGATTGCACAGTGGAGCGCGGACTGCGTCTCAATCCGCCAAGCTCGGCAGAAGTGTTGTGTGCCTTTGTTGCGAGTTTGGGAGAAGCGAACTGGAGATTGTGTCTGCAACTGCGTGTGGGCTGGAGCTATGTCCGCTGAGTCCGGTATGTGTCTTGGTGACAAGGCTATGGACTCAGGGTATGCGGACTGGAGTTGTCTGCAGGGATATGCGGACTAGAGCTGTCTGCAGTATGAGCGGACTGGAACGGTGTGTCCGCTGAGTCCGGCATTGGCCTTGTGACGAGGCTGTGGGCTCGGGATAAGCGGGCTGGAGCTGTGTCCGCGGATTGGCGGCCAATGTTGCTACGGAGTCCAGCTGTGGTGGTCCTGTCTTGGCCTTTGGCGACAAGGTGGACTGGTGTTGTTGTCCGGCCTTGGTAAAGCTTTGGCGTTGGCTTAGCCTTTGGCGACAAGGCGGACTGGCTTTGTATCCGGCCTTGGAAAAGTTATGGCGGACTGGCTATCCTGTACGGGTCGCGGCGGACTGGAATGTATCCGCGGACTGCGGAGATGTCTTGCTACGGGATGTGGCGGTAATCCTATCGGCTAGGGTGGTGACCACACTCATCATCGTGCATATAAATAGGACCCGTGTCACATCAAGAATAGTAGAGAACCGAAGTAAGTGAACAGTACCTTGATCCCGCAACAGTTGTTGCGGACTGGACTTTTGTGTCCGCGTGATTTGATTGATTTGACTGGGTTGTGCTGTGCAGGTTATGCGGATAGAGCTGGAAAGCCAGGACTTGACTCTAATTGCGGTCAGGGACAGTGCGGACTCTGCGGTTAAGCAACAGGCGGTAAATAGCAGGTCGCGGACAGCGACCAGACGGTTTTCTCTTTGGCAACTTGGTTCGGGGTTCAATAAGTCGCCTGCTTCAGGAGGACTGTTCTATTCGGCATCACATCTTGTGCGCTCTAGCGGCTAGGCGACCTTGCGGTTAGGCGGCTTGCAGATCGGCGGCTAGAGCTAGCATTGGAATAAGAGGTAGTCCGCGCGGCTTGGGTTGCGGTCTGGCGACCTGGCGGATTGGGCGGACTCCACAGCAGTAGACCGGCAGCTTGGTGTTTGAGTCCGTGCGGCTTGTGTTTGTCTTGTCTTGTATTTGTAGTCTCTGCTTTCCCTGTGTTGATTTTGGTGAAGCATGCTCGCTATGTATGTCTCGCCTTGTAAAGAAGTTAGTTGTTAATCAATAAAGACTCTTATGCTGCATGTGTTTCTGGTTGGCTGGCTTTAGTTGAGATAACCCCTGCTCACTCCAATGTCCAGGAAAATTTCCGCATGATCAAGATGTGATCTTGATAGTGCTGAGAATATTAATTTGACGTCAGGCTATCTCGTTGATCACTTGGAGAAAATTCAACACCTCCAACACCAAGAACGTCTTTGCCACGTCGGATTAAAATTAGACGCCCCTGTCATGAGCGTGACAGGGGCGTGATCTCTAGATTCACGGGCGTGACATGCCAGTTAAAGCAACAGTTAGCACCGTCGAGACGTTTTAGCATACACGCCCTGGTCACGGGCATGACCCCTTCTATAACCGCCAGATTAATTGTTGATCGCGCCATTTCCCTTCATTTCCAGATTCAGTCAAGACATGCCCTAGGTCACAGGCATGACCTTGGGTTATGACCCGCCAAGTGATAAATTTTGGCAGTTTTTCTCCCAACGTTTCCGGATTTTCAAGACGAAGGTTCTGTATCTTACACGCCCTAAGTCACGGGCATGACCTAGAGGCGCGACTCCCCAGCAAAGTTTACTATAAATTATAGACAAGACCCGGAGCTCATGAGTTGGATTTTTGAGTAGGTTTTAGCTTTCCTTTACTGTTTTTGCTGTACTTTACATTTCTAGTTAGACTTTTAATCTTGTAATTCTCCATTCCTAGTGTAATTTCCTTTGTGCAATTTCAATTCAAGTGAATTTTATTTTGCAATCATGTCTCTCCCTACCTTTTTATGTAATTTTCTAATCATGATGAGTAGCTAAATTTCAATTAGAATTTGATCATGATAAACTTTAGAATGAAACAAACGTAGATTTGTCTTTTTAAAATTTAGAAAGCACTCTAGTTTATTCTTCTTCGATTTATCTTTGAATTTAATTTCGTCGAATTCATATGTCGCAAATATGCTTTTCGATCTAAGATCTGTATGCTAGTTGATCGAGAGATCTGTGCAGATGAGGAGATTACTCAAAGATAAAAGGAGGTGCATGCAATCCTTGAGATAGGACGACATAAATTTTCTGAATTAGAGTCAAATCCAATAGTGGGGTTCATCTCCTAAAGCAAGCTTAGGCGTTTTGACTGGCCAAAGAGTCTTAATCGATCAACCTAAGGTTAGTTATTAGCGTATTTTCGAGAGAGACACTTTCATATTTTGGGAAGCTCCACGGTCGAAGCAGATAATTTAGAAGTCTGCGGTTTATCTTTTTGCAAAGTTTATTTAATTCAAAGGGATTCTACATCAAATGTTAGTATTTTTCTCATCGAATTTCTCTCAGTTTTTATCGCACTTTTTCTTAGTTGTGTATACCGATCAAATTTTTGTTAGATAAAATAATAGTTTTTCCTTGTAAGTATAAGTACTCGATAGTCCCCAGTCTAAATATGACACTTGATCATATACTCTAAATCGATAGGTATACTTGCCTTATAAATTTATTATTGAAATTACGCTCCAAGCAAAAAAAATAATCATCAAAACCATTATTGTGTTGTGATACGATTACTGCACTGCGTTTAACTCCATATATGATCCCGCCATTGGATTGATTTCTTGATCCATTTGGCTCCCCAATCAGTTGTTGATTATATGGCATGCATTTAAGTTACCATCACGCATTAGCGTTATCGTTACACGTTAACTTCTTTACTTTTTGGCTTCGCTGCTCTCGCCAATGCTTTCACTTGAATGGGTTGTGACAATTGTCACATTGACATGATCACTACCGCCAGCAGTAGGTGTTACCGTCGCGTGGTAGGACTTCCTTCATAGCATCATTTCCATTCTTGCATCGCAATTCATGTACGCATTCAGAGTTGAATTATACCTGTATTTCCTGCACAATATATACACAAGACAAACATGATCAAATACATAATTGGATTTGTTATTATCAAATCAAGAGATGTGGAATATATGTTCCAATATTTCACATATGTCGGTATAAGATGTCAATCCACATGTTGATGGTGTGGTTCGGCTTATGCCTATAGTCCACCAACATGTCAAACTGTGGTCATACACAAAGGTCCATTTTTTGTTGAACTGCACGATGTAGGTGTAGCGTGGCCTCAAGCCCGTTCCATCATTCAGAAGGAACAATACAAAATCAAAACATGAGCAAAACATGATACATGTGTTATCATATCTACCACACACTCTTGGTGGGGATCTAATCCACTCGCATAAGATCATTCAACATTATCAAGCCATTAGGAGCATCAAACCCCTATGATTTCAAACTCGATAACATACAGATAATTTCATCAAGAGAACTCACAAAACATACTGTAACGCCCCGGATTTTTGATTTCGTACGCATGATGGGCGTTACGTTGGCTTTGAACGTTGTTCGAGCATGGTTTTTCCCGCGGGCTTGCGAGTGGCTGTTTTGGTTGCCGAGTTGCACGATTCCCCAGCAAACCGGAGTCCAAATTGGGGACTCGGTGAGGCCTCTTAGGGAATGTTTGCACTTTTTCGCGCCCGGGAAATGTTGCTGAAAGTGAGTTGCTGGTACAGGAAACAAAAAAGGGTAAAAAGTTCTTCAGGCAAAAATGGTCTAGGACGACACAGGAACATTTTTCAAAACAGGGAAAAATGGTCGTTTTTGTGCGAGACACGCCCCCTGACACGGGCGTGACCCAGGCCGTGACCTGGGCGTGACCTCCTTGACTCGACGAATTTTTCTTGCGTCGAGTTGAGCTCGACGAATGGGGTACACGCCCCGTGACACGGGCGTGTCACGGGCCGTGTCCCGCGGGTACACGGCCTGTGACACGGGCGTGTCACAGGGCGTGTTCAGCTTGTCGAGTGTCGAGGGTCGAGTATCGAGTGTCGGGTGTCGAGAGAGGGGACACGGCCTGTGACACGGGCGTGTCACAGGGCGTGTCAAGCTGTGTCGAGTGTCGACACTTTGTGTCGACGAGGTGTCGAGACACGGGCTACACGCCCTAGGTCACGGGCGTGACCGACCCGTCACGGGCGTGTACCCGGCCGTGTACCGTGTGGATAAACTTGGATTTGCCGACTTTCTGCGCCGCTTATGGTACACTCCCTGCGTCACGGGCGTGACACAGGGCGTGACCGGCCCGAAAATCAAGTTTTTCCAGATTTTTTGTGTCGTTCATTTCCTTGATTCTGCATCTAACGGTCCAGCTCTGTTCTGGAGGAAATAAGGCCGAAACAGAGAATTGTCTTTCTCATTTCACCTTCTCTTCATCTTCTTCTTCATCCTCAAAGAGAAATCAAGAGAGCAAGGGAGCAAGCAAGGCAAGGAAAGAGAGGAGCAGCCGTCGCGGCATCGTCTCGGTTCAGGCAAGCGGTGTTCTTCACCCTTGCCAATCTTCTTTCTTGATTTTGATTGTGCCAACATAGCTAGTGCTTCTCTTTCAAATTCCCTAGCTTGTTCTTCTTGTGTTGAGTTCTTCCTCACTAGCTGTATGATTATGCTTTTGAATGTCCTATACTCCATGAATATGATTTTCATGCTTAGTTTTCTTTGGTTATCACGTCTATGATAGGTTGCTTCATGTCATTTATCTTGTTCATGTGACTCTTGTAGCTCTATTTATTCATGTTCATGTAACCTTTTTCTTGCCTAATCATGTGATTTGTTCTTGTTCCTCATCATGTAATTCATGTAGATTATAGCTAAATTACTTTTCTAGCAACTTGTCGTCATGCTTGAGAATGATGAAAGGAACGTGTTTAGCTTGGGTTATGGGGCGTTTTGCGAGGCGAATTGTGAACCATGGCAGGAGCGTTTGTGTGAGAATTCTGCAAGGGGTGGTGTGGTTTCAGCATATGGCCACCGGGTTTTGGTTTTTGTGGTTAGAGAGACCACTTTGGCCCCGATGTGGGCTGGTTTTTTTTGGTGCGTTCCACTTTAGGGCCGTCACCGAAAGACTCTTGCGGAATTGAACTTAACCGCTGCTTATGTTTCACTCGTTTGGTTGTTTCTTGTTTGTAAGATGCTGAGTTTGGGCATGTGTATTGCCCTTTTTCTCCTGCGCGTGGAGCAGGACTTGTTGAACTTGTACGCACTTGGTGCGGTTGACACGTTGGAATGACATTGTTTACTACTTGTACGCACTTGTTTTATGCACTCTTTTTACTTATATGAAACATTGCTACGGGGTCGGTAAGCCCCTTCTTTATCGATTATGAAATTCATGCTCTCTTTTGTATAGCTTGGTTGATTGCTGAGGTATTCTTTCTTGAATGCCTCAGGTGCAGGTTGTAGCCGGTTGAGCGGCTAGGTTGGTTGGTGGCGTTTCTTGGGAGCTAGCCGAGCACACTTAGCGAGGTAGTTCTTTTCTTTATTGTACAGACATACATGTGCCCCAATGGGTTCGTGTCAGCTTGTTGGCGCCCATTGGTGGTTTTCTTTACTTGTGATGTATGAATAATAGACTGTTATGTGACTCATTTGGATGATGTCTTCTTGCTCTTGGGAAGAATTTATGGTAGGTTGCATTAGCTATTTTCTAAGCTACACAAAACCTATTATTGTATATCATGCATACATGTTTTGATCAACTAAGACGTATTTTCCAAATGACGTAAACAAAGAGGATTTCTTATAGTAGTATCACTATAGACTGCATATAGGAGCTCATCATAAATAAACAAAGTATTTCCGCCGCGTACAAATACAGTTTTGATACCTAAGGCCGCGGGATACGGTCATTCAATCCAAAGGTTTTCTTACATTTCACTGTTGAATTTCAACTCATAAAGTAAGCGTCAAGAGTTGCCTGAGCGTGTGCAGTTATCCCCTGCACGACATGGCATCATAACCCGTAGTTCCTCTTGCTCTGATACGATGTACTCGTTGAGGAAATGCGGGTTGTGACAGTTGGTATCAGAGCGAGGTTTGCTTGACAATTGATCGGGCAAACTTTCTGGTTTAAGCATCATATCATACACACACCGAGGTGCCATCAATATGTCTTGGCCGAAGCACGCACACTACACTCATGGCATGACAAGAAGTATACGGGGCATATTATGTAGTATGGGATGCATAATATGTGGTTGTATATGGATCCACCATAGGGGCAACATGTGCGGGTTATGTAGTATGGGATGCATAACCTTACCACATGGATGCGACTAGCACGTTTTCTTTTCTTCGTTGCATGCAATGCTATGTAGTATGGGATGCATAGCATTGTGATGCGTACGACCGCTCATGGCATGCATTAAGGCCTTTTCTAGATTGCATCGCACAGCACGCATAACATAACATTGCATGAGCACAACGTGCCAAGCTAAAGATGTACATGATGACACCTATACACTCATGGTTTTGGGTCAAATAAAGTCATGCATTCATTGGTTAGGCACAAGGTAGTGGGATGATGGTGTGTCATCTTTAGGTTAGGCATACCAGCATTCTCAAACTCCCAGAGCAAGTTAGCAGTTGATGTTCATATTGTTATATGTATGGTCTGTACTTAGCCGTTGTGTGTTTTGTTGGGTTTGCGCTTGACAAGAGTGAACGTGTTTATAGGATGTCGAAGCGTCCAGTGACAAGGCAAACTCCCCAATCCGAGGGCGAGTCTTCGGGCGCGCAGAATAATGCCCTGATGGATAGTCTTCGCCAAAGTAATGAGGTTTTGACGAGGCAGGTGCAGGAAGTGCAGTCCCAGCTCCAAGCTATGTCATCAGCGATGTCGGGGCTAGCACCAAGAGGGCAAGAGACTGTCAGAGGCCCCACGATTTCTACTCCTTCAGTGACAGTGATACCCCCAGTTGTGGTTCCTCCTGCGATGACTTTCATCTCGCAGTTTCAGCGACTTGGACCACCGACTTATGATGGAAAAGCAGACTTTGTGATCTTGGATGATTGGATAATCACATTGGAAGAGATGTTTGTGTATTCTGGCGTTACCGAGGACCAGAAGGTGATGCTTGCCGCCTATCAACTCAAAGGGTTGGCGAAAGGTTGGTGGTTGCGAGAAAAGGAAGGCCTAGGGGCGGGCTGTTCGTGGGAAGCATTCAAAGAAATGTTACGGCGCAAGTTTCTACCGGCAGTGAAAAGGGACCGCCTGATGAATGACTTCTTGTACTTGAAGCAGAGGCAACGCACAGTGAGTGAGTATGAAATTGAGTTTAGCAAGTTAAGTCGGTTCGCTCCGAGCTTGGTGACGACGGAAGCTGACCGAGTAAAGAGATTTCTTGGCGGACTCCGCAGCGACGTGCAGCAATTCGCAAGTGCTTATGGAGCGACAAGTTACACCACTGCGGTTGAGGCTGCGTTGAAGGTGGAAGCTATAGAAACTGCCAAACAAAGAGGGCAGCAGATGAGGCAGGGCAAGAGACAGCTGGTGGGAGAGAAAATGTCCCACGAGTCAGACGTAAAGAAGAAGAAGGAACTATGTAGCTTCTGTGGCCGAGCCGGTCACCCGTTTGAGAAATGTTTCAAGCGGTTGGGGATGCAAAAGAAGGAGCAGGTGCACGCCATTCAGGGTGCGCCAACCAGAGACTTGGAGTGTACATTTTGTGGGAGAAGAGGTCATGATGTGGGCCGCTGCTGGGCCAAAGACAAGGTGTGCTTCCAGTGTGGCAGGCCAGGACATCTTCGTGCATGGTGCCCGCAGATCCAACCTGTTTTGCAACCCGCACCACTCCAGGCTTTGCCTCCGCCTACGCGTTTAGACAAAGGCAAAGGGAAGTTGAATGTGGTCTCTTCAGAGGAAGCTCAGACATCACCTCAAGTTATCTCAGGTTCGATTCATTCCTCTGGTTCCTGTTTTGTTTCTGCCTTTTACGTGTAGTTCTTAGCATATATACCCTTATAGGAAACTTTAAGGTAAAGAACCGTTGGGCGCGTGTTCTCTTTGATTCTGGCGCGACCCATTCATTTGTGGCTCGAACCTTTCTGGATCGGTATCATTTGACACCAGATCGAGTGGGGAATGCGTTTTTGGTGAAATTTCCTTCCGGTGCTTCGGTGGTGGCAGACTGGGATCTTCTTGATTGTCCCATTTTGTTGGGCGATTGCGTAGCAAAGGCTGATTTCAAAGCGATCGATTTGGAGGATTTTGACGTCATTTTGGGTATGGACTGGTTATCCCGCTATGACGCTGAAAGTCCACCTAGTGTCGGCTATGTGCACCTATGGGGGGGGGGGGAATAGGTGACGTGTGGTTCTTTTGCGGAATTTACAGATGTACCTGCACAATAAAAACAACAAACACAGCACACAGAATACACAGCAAATTTATAGTGGTTCCCCGACTTGGGTACATCCACTTTCCCCCTTCGACCTATCTCCCCAACAAGGGACGACTCGGTCACTTCACCAACGGGATTGAAATCCAATCCCTTCACTAACGGAAGGAGCCCTTCCACACGTGAGAGTCAACACTCCCACAACACGGGTTGCACCCAACCCTTACAACACGGAACAAAAGTTCCTTTACAACAAAAGTAAATATGGAATGTATATGAGATACAAACTTCTTTCGGAGACAACGGTGTTCCTCTTTGTTCGACGACGTATTCTTGAAGTCGATGAAGAGTCTACAACCTTGTTCCCTCTTGGAGAGGATCTCCCCGTAACCGGCGGCGGCAACACAAGCGGCGGCTAGCTTCGGGATCGGCGGCTACGATGAAGAGCGACTGCAGAACTTGGAGATCCAAACTTCGTAGCGAAGCAAACTCGGTCTACCAACGGTCACTCTAGGATCAGTCGTCTCGATCGATTCGGACGGGGAAGTTTTTCCCGGTCAACAAATCGAGAGACAAGAGATCTCTGGATAGACGCGTGAGACTCAAGCTTTGCTAAGCTTCTGTCACCGGAGATCGGGAAGAAGAGCGATCTGCAGCGGCGACCACTTGACGCGAGCGGCGGCGGCGGAGCGGAGCGATTTCGCGAATTTAGGGTTACGTCGAGGCTCGGTTTTCTTTCTCTCTTGTTCGTTCAAAATACCCGAGTATAAATACTGTAGCTACAGCAAATTTGACCGTTGTGGGACCCACAAATGAAATCCCCAAAATCCGGTTCAAGCTAATCCAGAAGCAGAATCCGGTTCAGCAGCGATCTGAGAAAACGCCAAGTAAAAATCGGCGAGAATCGCAGACGATTCTCGACGAATCGGCGAGAATCACCAAGTGATTCTCGACGATTCGTCGAGAATCGTTTGTGATTCTCGTCGAATCACTTGTCGATTCTCAACGAATTTGACTTTGTATTCATGGGCTGCTTGACCACTGGTTCGGCGGGAATTACAAGTGATTCTCGCCGAATCTTACTTGGCACCATTTTGAGATGGCCAGAAGAAGTCGGCGAGAATCACTGATGATTCTCGTCGATTCGGCGAGAATCACTAGTGATTCTCGCCGATTCGGCGAGAATCACTTGGTGATTCTCGTCGAATTTGCCTTGGATGATTTTTCGTCTTCCACCCAGGAGCTACTCCTTGATCCTCCTTGCACCTTGTCTTCTCTTGCACATGAACGGCCCTGTACTTGAAAGTAAGTGCACTCCAATAGAGAGAGTACACGTAGGCCAACACACTGATCTGCTCAACGAGGGATTACGTCGTGCAGACCCGTGTATATTGACCTACTGCACCCTGACATTGGTGTGCACTTAGCGTGGAAAAACTACAAGCACAACTAGAAAAAGTTTATCAAATACATAGTCTATTGACCTTAGCTTGTCCAGGGGCTTCTTCAAATCAGGTACATTGTGGATACAATACCCAACAATCTCCCCCTATTTGAAGAAGCCTAAACCCTACAAGCTAAGGTGAATGGAGCGAATGAAAAGGAAAGCAAATGAAATTCATAAACTTAACATTGGGTGGAGTCATCCCTTACCAATACCGATTGCTTGGGAGCAAGCTGGAGCCACACCTTAGCCTTGACCCCGAGAGGGTAATCTCCCCCTTTTTGGCTTCTACAAATCGGGGTCTATAGCGATTGACTCTTTGCTCCCCCTCAGTTCTTGCAGCTGTACGCACGCTGGAGTTCCTTGCTCCCCCTCGGTTCTTGCACGATCCTGGAGCTTCTGTAGTCTTCACTCCTCATAGTTGAGCATTCCCAATTCAGTCTTGAAAAGATTGAACTTGGCCTCGTCTAGGGGCTTTGTGAATATATCAGCAATCTGCTTGTCCGTGGGGACATAACAGAGAGAGATATCCTTGTTCTCCACGTGCTCCCGAATGAAGTGGTAGCGTACTTCAATATGCTTCGTTCTGCTGTGCGACACCGGATTGTTGGCAATGGCAATTGCACTGGAGGAGTCGCAGTACATTGGAACTTCCTTGAACTGAAGGTTGTAGTCGGCCAACTGATTTCTGATCCAAAGGAGTTGTGCGCAACAGCTTCCTACCGAGATATACTCTGACTCTGCTGTGGAGGTTGCAACACAATTCTGTTTCTTGCTGTTCCATGAGATAAGCCTCCTGCCGAGGAATTGACACGTCCCGGAGGTGCTTTTCCTGTCATCCCTGCTCCCTGCAAAATCAGCATCTGAAAAGCCTATTAGCTCGACATCATTGTTCCTCGGGTACCACAAGCCAAGATTAGGAGTACCTTTAAGGTATCTTAGAATTCGCTTTGCAGCGACATAGTGAGATTCCTTAGTGTTCACCTGATATCGGGCACATACACATGTGGAGAACATAATATCCGGTCTACTGGCAGTAAGGTAGAGCAGGGATCCAATGATGCTTCTGTATTTGGTTTCATCGAAAGGTTTACCTTTCTCATCCTTATCCAGAGACATGGTGGATCCCATTGGAGTCCTCATAGAGGTTGCACTCTCCATACCGAATTTCTTAAGGAGTTCATTTGTGAACTTCGTCTGAGAGATGAAGATTCCATCCTCAGACTGTTTCACTTGAAGGCCTAAGAAATACTTGAGCTCTCCCATACTGCTCATTTCAAACTTTCCTTGCATAAGTTTAGAAAACTTTTTGCAAAGATTGTTGTCCGTTGAGCCGAATATTATGTCATCGACATAGATTTGCACCAGCAAAATCTTGCCTTTGACTTCCCTGAGAAACAATGTTTTATCTATTTTACCTCTGGAGAACTTGTTCTCAAGAAGAAAACTAGATAAAGTCTCATACCAAGCTCGTGGAGCTTGTTTCAACCCATATAAGGCCTTATTGAGAAAATAAACGTGATTGGGATAAGTAGGATCGACAAAACCTGGGGGTTGAGCGACGTATACTTCCTCTTTCAGGTCTCCGTTCAGGAATGCCGATTTCACATCCATTTGGTAGACTGTGAATCCTTTGTGTGAAGCATACGCCAGGAACAACCAGATTGCCTCGAGCCTTGCTACTAGTGCAAAGGTCTGGTCGAAATCAATCCCTTCCTCCTGTCGGTAACCTTGAGCCACCAGCCTGGCTTTGTTCTTTACGATGACACCATGTTCATCCAACTTGTTTCTGAAGATCCACTTTGTGTCGATCACATTCTGCTTGTATGGTCTGGGAACCAGCGTCCAAACTTTGCACCGTTCGAATTGATGTAGTTCCTCTTGCATGGCCAGAATCCATGCCGCATCCTTGTTCGCCTCGTCGAACTTCTTTGGCTCTACCTGTGACAGGAAGCTGAGATGCAATACTTCGTTAGTTGTACCTCTTCGAGTTCTGACGCCTACACGAGGATCTCCGATGATCTGTTCTCTAGGATGATCCCTCACGTGACGGAGCTCTAGAAGTCTGGCGTCTGGGGCTTCAGCTACTTCTTGTGCTTCTCTTTCTTCTAAAAGATTTGTTCCATCTTGATCTTCAACATTTTCAGATGACGTGGAGGTGGAAACTTTGACGTACTTGGGTGCGTCATCTTTAGGGGTCTCATCCAGATTCAGCTGGTCAAGTCTAGCACCTGCATCTTCAAGAATACTACTGGAAGAATTGCTGTTAAGCAAACTTCCTTCATCAAATACAACATTTATTGATTCTTCTACCACTAGGGTTTTCTTATTGAAGACCCTATATGCCCGACTATGGGAACTATAGCCCATGAATATGCCTTCGAAGCATTTTTCACCGAATTTAGTACGCGGGTACTTCCCATTATTCAGTACATAGCATCTGCAACCAAAAATCCTCAAGTAGGACATGGTTGGTTTCCTGCCTTTCAGTAGCTCGTAGGGCGTCTTACGATGATGCTTGTTGATCAAAGCTCGGTTTTGTACATGACATGCCGTATTGACACCCTCTGCCCAGAAGTATTCCGGGAGAGAAGCATCTTTCAACATAGTCGTGCAGGCTTCAATGAGAGTTCTATTTCTCCTCTCCGCAACTCCATTTTGCTGAGGAGTGCGCGGGGAGGAAAACTCATGAAAGATACCTTGTTCTTCACAAAATTCTGTCATAGCACCAGATTCGAATTCTGTTCCATGGTCACTTCGGATTTTGACCACGGAGCAGTTAAATTCGTTTTGAACCTGCTTGACAAAATTAGTGAAGATGTCAAAAGTATCTGACTTTCGTTTCAAAAAGAACACCCATGTAAACCGTGAGTGATCATCAACTATCACTAGCGTATATGACTTGCCTCCCAAGCTATGAACTTGCATTGGGCCAAACAAGTCCATATGTAACAGGTAAAGACATCGGGAGGAGTCTTTGTCTGCAATGCTCTTGAAGGTAGCCCGAGTCTGTTTGCCCATCTGGCATGCAGGACAGGGGCTATCTTTGATGCACTTGATACTGGGAGCATCTCTTACTAAGTTCTTAGAAAATAGCATACTAATTGTCTTGAAATTAATATGTGTCAATCTCTTGTGCCATTGTTCACAAAGAGATGCACTGCCTGTTGCCACAAGGCATACGGGGGTAGATGAATCCAAACTGAGAAAATCTAAGCAAAAGATATTTCTGCTCCTAATGCCTGATAATACCGTCTCAGAAGAGATACGTGAAATTATCAGACATTTATCCTTGCAGAACTTAACGTCATAACCTTTATCACATAACTGACTTACACTGATCAGGTTATGGTTTAACCCTTCAACATAAGCCACGTCGGTGATAGAGATTATACCGTTGGAAATCATACCATAACCTCTGGTGACTCCTCGATCTGACCCTCCAAAGATGACTTTGGGTCCATTCTCGACTGGAGTGTAATCACGCAGCAGGCTTCTTGTCCCGGTCATATGCCGGGAGCATCCACTGTCCAAATACCAGATTGGCGTTTTGGTGGCCTTTGGACATTCCTGCAAAACAAAATTAATTTGCCTTAGGAACTCAATCGAACTTGGGTCCTAGATTCCTGGTTAGCACACTCCCCCTCGGTTGGTTAACCCTACGAGTGGTCGGTCTCGCATTGTTAACATGGGGAGTCTCGTAGTTCCTTGGATTAAACCAACAATCCACGGCAAAGTGACCGACTTTGCCACAGCACCAACAGTCGAACCTGTTGTATCTCTTCCTAGGCTCCTGCCTTACCCTGGGAATGGTGGGTGCGGCTGGGGCCTTGGATCTGGAGGTGGAGACCTCATGGTGACAACAGTCACATGACTTTGTCACCTTCTGTATAACTGGTTTGGCCTTTGGTGCCTGCTTTCCATTATGGCCGCTAGAGAACGGACCATAATTTCCTATGTGGATTTCCTCATAAGGTGCCTTGAAGGCACTCTCACCAAAGTTCCGGGGGAAGTTCCAACCGTCATACCGGCTCTTAGGCTTTGCAACCGAGGGCCGGAAATGATGCCCAAATGTTGACTCAAAGTCATGTTGGTTGCAAGGAAAGCCAGGCTTCCTGAACGCAACAGGACTAAGAGGAGCCTTCCCCTTTTCATCAGCAGAGGCCTTCTTGGCGGCCTTATTCTTCCTCTGGTTCTTGTTTCTCCTAGATGAAGAACCAGATGCCCCAATATGCCCCAAGCCAGCTCCTTTGGCCTGAGCAGAGAAGGTGTCAACGACTGGAAGCACTGTTTTTGGCATAGAGAAGCTCTGTACGATCTTCCTTTCTGCCGCAAGTAGTTCTTCCAATTTGTTGACTTCCTCCTGCTTGAGATCAAGGAGCTTCAAGGACTCTGAGTGCTTTGAAGTTAGGTCAAGGTGCTCCTGTCTGAGAGAGATCAAGCTAGTGACCTCTTCCCTTAGGGATACACACTCACCCTTAAGGAATTTTACTTCCTTCTTCTCAGCCTTCAGTCTCTTGCGGCACTCGTCGAAAGTGTTGAGCAGAAGCTCATACTTTTCGAGGAGTTCAGCTTCGCGGGCCGAAGGGCCATCCTCAGGTTCATCATCCTGAGACTCAGGATCAGAGTCGGAGTCGGAGAGAGGGGTGTGAGCTTTTACCTTCCCAGTAAATGGGGGCATTCTCCTTCTGAGTCCGAGCGACCCACCAGCCCGAAGTAGGCTTCCTCATCATCACTGGAGTCTGAGGAATCAGACTCACTTAGTGTCTTTGGTCTTCTAGCGATGTAGCTCCGCTCCTTCTTCTTATCTCTGGAGGATTTGAGCTCCTCTCCTTTCCCTTTATCTCTTTTGCTTTGATGGCAGTCGGCCACGACGTGACCTGGCTTATTGCATCCAAAGCAAATAATATCAGAAGAATGATGTTTGTTAGGTTTAGATGCATACCTGTCAGAAGAGTAGTTTTTCTTCTGATGTCTGGAAGAGGAGCCGTCTCTCTTTCTTTGATTCCTCATCTTGAGGAATTTCTTGAACTCTCGAGTGATGAGGGAGAAATCCTCTTCCGACAGTTCTGAGCTGGAGGAGCATGGATCGGAGTCCTCCTCTTCTTCCTTATTTCTGGCACGGTATGACACCGCACCCTTCCCTTTTCTGGAGTGACTGGCTTTTAGGGCCACAGTCTTTTCTTTTGCAGCAGCCTTCTCTGCTTCTTCCTCTGTCTTCCTGGTGTTCAGCTGAAGTTCATAGGACATCAGCTTCCCGAACAGGATTTGTGGATCAGTTTCTGCTAGTCTGCCAAATTCTCTGATAGCGCAGATCTTTGTGTCTCATTCCTTAGTAAGGGACCTAAGGAATTTGTCATTGAGTTCACCATTGGTGAACACTCTTCCATAGCCCTTGAGGGCGTTGACAATCTTCAGGAAGTTCTCGTATGTGACTCTGATCTCTTCCTTAGGCCCTTGCCAGAAGGCCTCATACTTCTGGTTCAGGAGGGATCTCCGATCATCCCTTACTTCATCTGTGCCCTCCATTAGAATGATCAGACACTGCCATATCTCCTGAGCTGTCCTGCAGTTGCTGAAGTTTTGCATCATCGAGTCATCAACTGCACTGACCAGGATGTTTCTTGCCTTCATGTCAAGGCCCACTAGGACCATCTCATCCTTGTCCATTTCAGAGAGTGTCTTCGGCACTTTCTTGGTGGGATCAATGGTGGAGGCCTTAGTGGGGACATAAGGTCCCTCCAGCACGATCATGAACAGTCGAGGGTCCACTGCTTCCATGTAGAACCTGATTCTTTCCTTCCAGATAGGAAAGTTGAGTCTGTTGCACACTGGGATCTTGCCGGAGTACTTGAGTCCGTCCATAGTAGATGTATGTCTCCTTGTTGACACTAGTGGCAGGATTCACCTCAAGGTGTTAACCTTTTTGTTGAGTAACCTCCCTCTGATACCACTTGAAAGTCCACCTAGTGTCGGCTATGTGCACCTATGGGGGGGGAATAGGTGACGTGTGGTTCTTTTGCGGAATTTACAGATGTACCTGCACAATAAAAACAACAAACACAGCACACAGAATACACAGCAAATTTATAGTGGTTCCCCGACTTGGGTACATCCACTTTCCCCCTTCGACCTATCTCCCCAACAAGGGACGACTCGGTCACTTCACCAACGGGATTGAAATCCAATCCCTTCACTAACGGAAGGAGCCCTTCCACACGTGAGAGTCAACACTCCCACAACACGGGTTGCACCCAACCCTTACAACACGGAACAAAAGTTCCTTTACAACAAAAGTAAATATGGAATGTATATGAGATACAAACTTCTTTCGGAGACTACGGTGTTCCTCTTTGTTCGACGACGTATTCTTGAAGTCGATGAAGAGTCTACAACCTTGTTCCCTCTTGGAGAGGATCTCCCCGTAACCGGCGGCGGCAACACAAGCGGCGGCTAGCTTCGGGATCGGCGGCTACGATGAAGAGCGGCTGCAGAACTTGGAGATCCAAACTTCGTAGCGAAGCAAACTCGGTCTACCAACGGTCACTCTAGGATCAGTCGTCTCGATCGATTCGGATGGGGAAGTTTTTCCCGGTCAACAAATCGAGAGACAAGAGATCTCCGGATAGACGCGTGAGACTCAAGCTTTGCTAAGCTTCTGTCACCGGAGATCGGGAAGAAGAGCCCCCGACCACTTGACGCGAGCGGCGGCGGCGGAGCGGAGCGATTTCGCGAATTTTTACTCGCCACCGGGGTCTTATGCCCAGAACCGCCGCTTTGCGGTGACCCTTCACGCCTTGAAGCGACATCACCACAAAACGCCGTTTCTGCCGGCCAATTCGATCGCAGCATAGTAACAAAATTAGAGTAACATCATGCGCAGCACAACTCTAAGTAAAAGTCCACAGAAATATCACATCAAGTAAAAATATCTCCACGATGGGAGAGTCCACAAAACCAAGCACTGTAAATAAGGGCTTATGCCCGGTTCGGCGGGATACATCAATTCCTCACTACAAGATCTCTCATGAGGAAATAAAGTAAGTCGGCGAAACTACTAGAGTAAGGGCCTCACGGCGAGAATCCCAGCTGTCTGAACTCCTGTGCTAGACACTGCCCTATCTCCAAGCGTGTCAACCTCTGGGATTTTTCGCTGCTCCTCCAGTCTGGGCTCCGCGATCCCCTAAATGATGTGGTTCGAAAACCGTTAGTCTAAAAGACTAAGTCCTATAGAGAGAGTACATCCCCCACCCTCAACGAGGGATTCCCCCGTGGCTATATTGACCTAGACACCGAGCGGAGAGGAAGAAAGGGAGGACTTGAAAGCACAACTGGAGAGTATATCAAATGCAGGTGACGGTGGGGCTTAAATCTAGCAATTTGGATATAGTAACTAATCATATATGAAGAAGCCTAAACAAGTAAAGGAGCGAATAAAGGAAAGCAAATGACCTTAACTTATATGGGTACATATAAGCAAGGGGTCTTTTGCAAGGCTCCCCCTTTTTGGCTTCTATCGTATAAACTCTTTGCTCCCCCTCAGTCTTGCATACCAATTTATACGTTGGGGTGTCGGTTATTAACAGCAATATATATATATGTAAAGAAAATTAACCTTAGGGGCTTTGTGATTTATAAACTTGCCCGTGGGGACACAAGCTTATAGACCAAGGGGTCGTTTTGCAGGGCCTAATGTATAAGTGTCCCATACCACTTATATTTTAGGTGTCGAAGGTTAAATGAATCGCTTATGCTATGACATGCAAGTGGGTATGATGGATCAAGCAAGTGCAACACACACACCCGACTCTGTGTGGAGGTTGCACACAGACCTTTAGTTCCCCCTTTCTGGAGCCTCACCTCCCAGGATACCTCCGTAGTGGCAGACGGAAGCGGTGGGTTGGGCCTCGCCCACCTCTAAACCAGTATAGCACTACTGGTCAGACCTATCGTACGCCTCAACGCTGGTGCACAAGCGGACTCCTACGTACTCTTTCCGGCTGGCGCACCGGACTTCTGTTGGCGAAGTGCTACCACAACACTTGCCGAGTCAACGGATTGGTGTCTGTGCTAAGATCCTCCAATACCGGAGACCCACCACCTTAATATCATTCCTTTTATGCACATGCAAGTTTAGCGTAATCAAAACCCGAGCCGAATCTCCCCGGACCAACACGTCCGTCACAAACAATCGAGCCGAAGCTCCCCGGACCAACATCCCGTGCCATCAGTGTCTGTGAAATGTGCAACCCTAATTACTAAGTTACTCTTTTCAGCTTGTTAAACAATTTACGTTAACCCAGGACTGCCCCGGTATTCCCTGTGAAGGGCTCTCAAGGGGCACTAGGAACTGTGTTGGGATTACGCCCAGCGTTCCCTTTCGCAAGGTACTTATTTTATTATTGGTTGATTCCCTTACCCATTATTTTCTCATGTTTCGATATGCTAATCCTAGGTGATTTGACTCCAACTCTCCTTGGGTAGGACGATCTTTCGTCGGACCCGAACGCCTTTAAACCCTAGACAAAACCACTCCCTACTCACTCATCTTCCAAAGATGCAGCCCATTCCACTTGTTCTTGCAGCAAACCATCAAGACCCATCATACGTGCCCTAATCCACATCCAAATGAAATCCTGCAGTTTTGCTATATGCAGACCACTTAAGCTACATGATGTACTCAATAGGTGATACTCTAAATTCTCCTCCAATAACTCTACAAATTTTACCAGAGGTCTATTATGATAAATATAGTCTAAATTCAGAAAATTATATTTTTCCTAATTAATCTACTATTTATTGAATTTTTCCTCAACAGCTAGGCCACAGTCAATTTGAACATGAACCATATGATTTGCTAAGGTAATGGCCTCCTAAAATTTGTATCCACTAAATAACAGAGAAATATTATTGGTTGCCAATGTTCATAATTTTCCATATAGTTCTTGACCTCTAAAAGATTTATTGAAAATAATTCCCAAGATCAAATATAATGAAGGAAGTGCCACAAATATGTCTCCAATAATTATGTAAAAATTACTAGGGCTTCATAAGGAACTAGAAACATCATGATGAAGAAATTAAAATTTTTCAGACCATCTAAATGTCATTATTAAATTTACCAAAGTTCCATAGAATTAAATAATTAAAGAAGCAACTACTAAATATAATTCTTCAAAAATTTCATAAGAATTTACAGAGATGGGTACCATTATTACAAGCCCCTTTGCTAAGTTTCATCAGATTTAATCAAGTATATTTATCTCCAAAAATTCCTAAGTGGAAATTGTAAAACATGACTTTGTGAATAAAGTACCAAACCTATTCATCCAAAATTTATTATAAAATTTCCAGAGATGTAAATACCCTAAACAACTACCCATTCAAAAACTCAGCCCTTTTCAGAAGGTTTTGGTATTAGAACTTATGATTTCAAAGCTAGTGCCCTAAACTAGGGTTATAGATTTAAGGGGTTTAAATTCTTCCAAAGCCCTAAAATTTTAACCACAGGACCATAGTAACCCTATGGACATCTGTCCCAAGTTTCAAGTCCATCCAAGGTCTTTTGATCCCAAATTCCTCAAACCCTAGAGATTTACCCTAAAGGGCCTACCCTAAAATTCTAGGGCTACCCTAGTCCAAACCACTCCAAACTTCATAAGTGAGTGTAACAAGTCAAAGTATATCAGTGGCCAAAATTTCAGCCTCTGATGAGGGAATTTGGCCACTCAACCATCAAATAGTGGTTTTTGACCAAAATACCCTTATAGGGTCATATATAGGGTGGGTAGATTACCTATCCTAAACATCTCCAAATGAGCTAAAGTTTTAACCCTATACCTATCATGACATCTAAGGCCACCCACCAAAATTTTGGGGGAGTTTTAAATTAATTAGGTCACATAATTAAATTAATCATGATTTATTAAATTTTTCTAAAAACTATAGAAAAATGTTCTCCAAAAATTCTAAATTTGGACAGGTTCTAGATATGCCTAAGACCTTCTCACTGCCCAAATTTCAACTTGTTTGGACAAGGAATGAAGTGTGGGCACCAAAATTAATTTCTGTTTAGGTCTAGGTATAGGTCCTACCAAAAAGGGTACCCTGGTCTAACCAGTGGCCAAAAAGGGTCCAAACAATTTTTGCTACAAACTAGACACCCTAAGCTACAATTTTCATGTTGGGCAGATTTCCATTCAGGGTCCCTAAGTATTTTTAAAAATTAAATACATTAAATACAATCAGTGTGACAGAAATGAAATGTTTCTTATTTAATTCCTATAGTATCTAATCTGATGCCGCACGAATCTTGGCGCAGATCGACGGCATCTGGTCATCGTCCCCGATGAGCCAACGGCCAGGATTGCTCCTTCCTGCGCCGACTTCAAACGTCTGCCGCCGGCCACCCAGTCCCTTCCCCGGCCGGCCACCGCCACCATCACCTCCGTTGAGGTGGTGGCTACCGCCAGACGGCGGCACAGCCGCCGGAGGGGCGGATTCCGGCGATCCAACCAAGAATTTTCTCGGCCGAAAGCCATGAATTTCCTGAATTGGATCGGGCTCAATTGAGCCCGAACCTCAGCCCTAATGGAACCTAAGATCTACCCATGAGAAAAGAGGAGGAGGAGGACCTTGTTGGCGGCCTGGAGACGAGCGGATCTGCGGGTTGACATGGTGGTGGCGCCGCCGATCGGATTTCTGCAACCTCCCAGTAAACTCGCCGGATTTCTTCAGTTAAGGATTGGGAAATCCTCCCCCAAGCTCACTGGTGGTGTTTAAATCATCAGAGGGGGAGAAGAATGGGAGAAAACTGCCATGGCCATCATGGCCATTAAAGGCTTGTCTCGGCCATGATGGTGGAGGCTGTAACTGCCCCTTGACAGCCAGGAAAACGGCTGGAAACTCCTCCCCTTCACTGGAGGAGATGAATGCTGCCATCAATGGGGACCATTGGCCTTTCCTTGGCCAATCTCCTCCTTCAACTCTCTTCCCCCTTTTCTCTCTCCTCCATTAGTGTGGGATGAAGCTTTCTCTCTCTTTCCTAGTCACCAAAACTGACCATGCTGACTCCCCAGCCTATTGGCAGCCCTTTCCACCCATAATATTTCATTATGTTGTGGTTAACTCAAAAGGAAAAGGGTTGAGCTTGGGTTGACTCATTTAGGCTAATTTGACCTAACTCTAGCATAGGGTTGACCTTGGTCAACATGACCATTTGAGTTGACCCCAATGGGTCCTTGGTGACCTATTGGACTCCCTTAAGGTCTAGGAAGACTTGGGTAAGGTTGGTTGGGCATCTTGGGGGTCACATGCCCTTGGTAAGGGCACTTTGATCATTTTAGGGCCAGAGTTGACTTGGGTCAACAAAACCATTTGGGTTGACCCTATTGGGTCCTTGGTGACCCATTGGCCTCCCCTAAGGTCTAGGAAGGGTTATGTAGGGTTACCCTGCACTTTGGAGGTCACATACCCTTGGTAAGGGTACTTTGACCAGATTAGGAGTTTGAGTTGACTTGGGTCAACCTGGCCTCTAGGGCTGACCCCAATGTGTCCTTAGAGACCCATTGACCTCACTTTAGGGTTAGGAGGGCATAGGTGGGGTCCTCTAGGTTAGGAGTAGGTCAATTGGCCCTATGTAGGCTAGTTTGACCCATTTAGGGCTAGGGTTGACCTTGGTCAATTGAGCCTCTTTGTTTGACCCCAATGGGTCCTTATGGCTCTAATGGGCCTCCAAAGGCATTAGGGGTGTTGTGGTTGGGTTTTGGGGTCAAGGTGTAGCCCATGGTCATCCTACACCATGGTTCAGAGTTCCACTATTTGCAGACCATGGTGATCCCCCACCTTCCTGTCCCCTATCTCTTGACCCATTACTGGCTTCCTAGGGTTTGTCATGACCTAGTCATGGCCAAAACCATTCTTAGGGGTCTAGTTGGAAATGGGATGTTACAGGGAAGAAGAGCGATCTGCAGCGGCGACCACTTGACGCGAGCGGCGGCGGCGGAGCGGAGCGATTTCGCGAATTTAGGGTTACGTCGAGGCTCGGTTTTCTTTCTCTCTTGTTCGTTCAAAATACCCGAGTATAAATACTGTAGCTACAGCAAATTTGACCGTTGTGGGACCCACAAATGAAATCCCCAAAATCCGGTTCAAGCTAATCCAGAAGCAGAATCCGGTTCAGCAGCGATCTGAGAAAACGCCAAGTAAAAATCGGCGAGAATCGCAGACGATTCTCGACGAATCGGCGAGAATCACCAAGTGATTCTCGACGATTCGTCGAGAATCGTTTGTGATTCTCGTCGAATCACTTGTCGATTCTCAACGAATTTGACTTTGTATTCATGGGCTGCTTGACCACTGGTTCGGCGGGAATTACAAGTGATTCTCGCCGAATCTTACTTGGCACCATTTTGAGATGGCCAGAAGAAGTCGGCGAGAATCACTGATGATTCTCGTCGATTCGGCGAGAATCACTAGTGATTCTCGCCGATTCGGCGAGAATCACTTGGTGATTCTCGTCGAATTTGACTTGGATATTTTTCGTCTTCCACCCAGGAGCTACTCCTTGATCCTCCTTGCACCTTGTCTTCTCTTGCACATGAACGGCCTTGTACTTGAAAGTAAGTGCACTCCAATAGAGAGAGTACACGTAGGCCAACACACTGATCTGCTCAACGAGGGATTACGTCGTGCAGACCCGTGTATATTGACCTACTGCACCCTGACATTGGTGTGCACTTAGCGTGGAAAAACTACAAGCACAACTAGAAAAAGTTTATCAAATACATAGTCTATTGACCTTAGCTTGTCTAGGGGCTTCTTCAAATCAGGTACATTGTGGATACAATACCCAACAGACGCCGTCATCCAGTGCAGAGGGAAGCGCTTGGATTTTATCAAGGACGATGGTCAGCCAGGAAGTGTGTATGGTGATTCTTGCCAGGATTCTCCAAGGATTTCGGCGGTATGTGTTCGGACGTTGTTTGTTTCCGACTATTTTGCCTGTCTTGTCTCCGTTGTGGGGACTAGTGCTGTTTTGCCGCGTTTGGAGGAGATTCCTGTTGTACGTGAATTTTCCGATGTTTTTCCTACAGATCTTCTTGGTCTTCCCCCTGATCGTGATGTCGAGTTCGTTATTGATTTGGAACCGGGTACGCGGCCTATTGCGAAAGCGCCGTACAGAATGGCCCCGCGTGAGCTATCAGAGTTGCGTACCCAATTGGATGACTTATTGGCAAAAGGGTTTATCAGGCCGAGTTCATCACCTTGGGGTGCACCGGTGTTATTTGTGAAGAAGAAAGATGGGTCGATGCGCCTTTGCATCGATTACCGGGAGTTGAACAAGGTGACGATTAAGAACAAGTACCCACTGCCAAGAATCGATGATTTGTTTGATCAACTGCGTGGCAGTTCCGTATTTTCGAAGATTGATCTCCGCTCGGGCTATCATCAGCTCAAAGTCCAGGAGTCTGATATTTCGTGGACTGCATTTCGATCAAGGCATGGCCATTTTGAATTTCGGGTGATGTCGTTTGGTTTGACCAACGCACCATCAGCCTTCATGGATATGATGAACAGGGTGTTCAAGGACTACTTGGATAAGTTTGTGGTGGTTTTTATTGATGACGTTCTTGTCTACTCCCGCAGTGCTGAGGAGCATGAACAGCATCTGCGTTTGGTATTGGCCACTTTGCGAGACCAACGATTATTCGCCAAACTAAGCAAATGCGAGTTTTGGTTGCCTCAAGTTGCTTTTCTGGGTCATGTCATTAATCACCATGGAATTTCAGTGGATCCCGAAAAGATTGTTGCAGTCATGGAGTGGAGAAGACCGGAGACACCCAAGGAGATTCGAAGCTTCTTGGGATTGGCCGGCTATTATCGTAGATTTGTCGAAGGGTTTGCGACGTTGGCCGCACCATTGACTCGCTTAACCCAGACTAATGTGGCGTTTGAGTGGAATGACAAGTGTGAGGCGTCCTTTCTGGAACTCAAGAATAGGTTATGTACCGCTCCTGTGTAAATCTTGTCGACAGAAGGGATAGATTATGACGTTTTTGTGGATGCGTCGCACGTTGGACTTGGATGTGTTTTAATGCAAGACAAAAAGGTGATTGCGTATGGGTCTTGGCAATTGAAAAGTCATGAAAAGAACTACCCAACGCATGATTTGGAGTTCGCAGCGGTGATCTTTGCGTTGAAGTTGTGGAGACACTTACTGTATGGTGCACAGTGCAAAATCTTTACAGATCATAAAAGTTTAAAGTATGTCTTCACACAGAAGGAACTGAATCTGCGCCAACAGCGATGGCTGGAATATGTAGCTGATTATGATGTGGACATTCAGTATCACCCGGGGAAAGCGAATGTTGTGGCCGATGCTTTGAGTCGGAAGACGGGGAAATTATTTCATCTTTCAGTCGACCGACTTGTGGAGGAATTTCTATTGATGGATATTTCTGTGGGCAAATATGACCCGCAAAGTCATTCGGCAGTAGAAGAACCTTCATGGCTGGTGCTTGCAAGACAACATCAAAAGGATGATCCTGATCTTTTACATTTATTTCTTCGGACTGAAAAGGATGAATTACCAGATTTTGCGATTGACGGTGCAGGCACGTTAAAATATCGTGGTCGATTTTGTATTCCCGTAGTTGGAAACATTCGCGAGATGGTGTGTCGGGAAGCACATGGCTCAAGTATGGCCTACCATCCAGGCTCAACAAAAATGTACCGTTATCTGAAACAAATTGTCTGGTGGTATGGAATGAAAAGAGATATAGCGCAATTTGTAGCTGAATGTCATACCTGCAAGCGGGTGAAAGCTGATCATGGGAGGCCTGGTGGCAAGTTGACACCATTGGAGATTCCAACATGGAAGTGAGAAAGCATCTCAATGGATTTTATTACAGGTTTACCAAGATCTCCACGAGTACATGACTCTGTGTGGGTAGTCGTGGATAGATTGACCAAGTGTGCTCATTTCATACCATTTAAGGTCAACTACCCGATGAAGACAATAGCGGAGCTCTATTTGAATGAAATCATCCGACTGCATGGTGTGCCAGTCAATATCATATCAGACAGGGATTCCCGATTTACTTCTCGTTTCTGGAAGAGTCTACAAGAGGGTTTGGGGACGGATTTGCGGTATTCCACTGCTTACCACCCTCAGACGAATGGCCAAACAGAACGAGTAAATCAAATTGTAGAAGATATGATTCGATGCTATATTCTTGAGTATGGCGGAGCATGGGATGAACGTTTGCGGCTTATGGAATTCACATATAATAATAGCTATCAAGAAAGCTTGCAAATGGCTCCATTCGAAGCTTTATATGGGCGTCGATGTCGGACTCCCCTCTTTTGGACGGAGGTTGGCGAGCGGCTTTTGTTGGGCCCAGAGGCGCTCGAGGACATGGAAGTTGTCGTACGACTTATTCGGGAGAAGCTCCGAATCGCCCAAGAGCGATATGAAACTCCGAGTTTGCGGTGGGAGATTCTATTTTCTTGAAAGTCTCCCCAATGGTTGGGATTAAAAGGTTTGGAAAAGAGCGTAAATTAGACCCAAGATTTGTGGGTCCCTTCAAGATTCTTGCGCGAGTTGCTGCGTCCGCATACAAGGTAGAATTACCCGTGAACTTTCCTGGTGTTCACGACGTGTTTCATGTTAGCCAACTTCGCAAATGTGTACGGAATGATCAGCAAGTGTTGGATGTGGTGCCGCAGTTGGCGCCAAACCTTTCTTATGTGGAGATGCCCATCCGAATATTGGACTCCCAAGATCGCGTGTTGCGGAGAAAGAGGATTCCTATGGTCAAGGTGCTATGGAAAAATCAGGATGTGGAAAGCGCGACGTGGGAGCTCGAGTCAACGATGCGGGCGGCTCACCCTTATTTGTTCCCATAGTTAAGCTGGTATGTGACTTGGTGTTTGGTTGCATTCATGTTTTGGTTTGCTTCTGTATTTGATTTCGTGAAAAGTTTCGAGGCGAAACTTTTTGTTAGGGGGAGTGATTGTAACGCCCCGGATTTTTGATTTCGTACGCATGATGGGCGTTACGTTGGCTTTGAACGTTGTTCGAGCATGGTTTTTCCCGCGGGCTTGCGAGTGGCTGTTTTGGTTGCCGAGTTGCACGATTCCCCAGCAAACCGGAGTCCAAATTGGGGACTCGGTGAGGCCTCTTAGGGAATGTTTGCACTTTTTCGCGCCCGGGAAATGTTGCTGAAAGTGAGTTGCTGGTACAGGAAACAAAAAAGGGTAAAAAGTTCTTCAGGCAAAAATGGTCTAGGACGACACAGGAACATTTTTCAAAACAGGGAAAAAAGGTCGTTTTTGTGCGAGACACGCCCCCTGACACGGGCGTGACCCAGGCCGTGAACTGGGCGTGACCTCCTTGACTCGACGAATTTTTCTTGCGTCGAGTTGAGCTCGACGAATGGGGTACACGCCCCGTGACACGGGCGTGTCACGGGCCGTGTCCCGCGGGTACACGGCCTGTGACACGGGCGTGTCACAGGGCGTGTTCAGCTTGTCGAGTGTCGAGGGTCGAGTATCGAGTGTCGGGTATCGAGAGAGGGGACATGGCCTGTGACACGGGCGTGTCACAGGGCGTGTCAAGCTGTGTCGAGTGTCGACACTTTGTGTCGACGAGGTGTCGAGACACGGGCTACACGCCCTAGGTCACGGGCGTGACTGACCCGTCACGGGCGTGTACCCGGCCGTGTACCGTGTGGATAAACTTGGATTTGCCGACTTTCTGCGCCGCTTATGGTACACGCCCTGCGTCACGGGCGTGACACAGGGCGTGACCGGCCCGAAAATCGAGTTTTTCTAGATTTTTTGGGCCGTTCATTTCCTTGATTCTGCATCTAACGGTCCAGCTCTGTTCTGGAGGAAATAAGGCCGAAACAGAGAATTGTCTTTCTCATTTCACCTTCTCTTCATCTTCTTCTTCATCCTCAAAGAGAAAGCAAGAGAGCAAGGGAGCAAGCAAGGCAAGGAAAGAGAGGAGCAGCCGTCGCGGCATCGTCTCGGTTCAGGCAAGCGGTGTTCTTCACCCTTGTCAATCTTCTTTCTTGATTTTGATTGTGCCAACATAGCTAGTGCTTCTCTTTCAAATTCCCTAGCTTGTTCTTCTTGTGTTGAGTTCTTCCTCACTAGCTGTATGATTATGCTTTTGAATGTCCTATACTCCATGAATATGATTTCCATGCTTAGTTTTCTTTGGTTATCACGTCTATGATAGGTTGCTTCATGTCATTTATCTTGTTCATGTGACTCTTGTAGCTCTATTTATTCATATTCATGTAACCTTTTTCTTGCCTAATCATGTGATTTGTTCTTGTTCCTCATCATGTAATTCATGTAGATTATAGCTGAATTACTTTTCTAGCAACTTGTCGTCATGCGTGAGAACGATGAAAGGAACGTGTTTAGCTTGGGTTATGGGGCGTTTTGCGAGGTGAATTGTGAACCATGGCAGGAGCGTTTGTGTGAGAATTCTGCAAGGGGTGGTGTGGTTTCAGCATGTGGCCACCGGGTTTTGGTTTTTGTGGTTAGAGAGACCACTTTGGCCCCGATGTGGGCTGGTTTTGTTTGGTGCGTTCCACTTTAGGGCCGCCACCGAAAGACTCTTGCGGAATTGAACTTAACCGCTGCTTATGTTTCACTCGTTTGGTTGTTTCTTGTTTGTAAGATGCTGAGTTTGGGCATGTGTATTGCCTTTTTTCTCCTACGGGTGGAGCAGGACTTGTTGAACTTGTACGCACTTGGTGCGGTTGACACTTTGGAATGACATTGTTTACTACTTGTACGTACTTGTTTTATGCACTCTTTTTACTTATATGAAACATTGTTACGGGGTCGGTAAGCCCCTTCTTTATCGATTATGAAATTCATGCTCTCTTTTGTATAACTTGGTTGATTGCTGAGGTATTCTTTCTTGAATGCCTCAGGTGCAGGTTGTAGCCGGTTGAGCGGCTAGGTTGGTTGGTGGCGTTTCTTGGGAGCTAGCCGAGCATACTTAGCGAGGTAGTTCTTTTCTTTGTTGTACAGACATACATGTGCCCCAATGGGTTCGTGTCAGCTTGTTGGCGCCCATTGGTGGTTTTCTTTACTTGTGATGTATGAATAATAGACTGCTATGTGACTCATTTGGATGATGTCTTCTTGCTCTTGGGAAGGATTTATGGTAGGTTGCATTAGCTATTTTCTAAGCTACACAAAACCTATTATTGTATATCATGCATACATGTTTTGATCAACTAAGACGTATTTTCCAAATGACGTAAACAAAGAGTATTTCTTATAGTAGTATCACTATAGACTGCATATAGGAGCTCATCATAAATAAACAAAGTATTTTCGCCGCGTACAAATACAGTTTTGATACCTAAGGCTGAGGGATACGGTCATTCAATCCAAAGGTTTTCTTACATTTCACTGTTGAATTTCAACTCATAAAGTAAGCGTCAAGAGTTGCCTGAGCGTGTGCAGTTATCCCCTACACGACGTGGCATCATAACCCGTAGTTCCTCTTGCTCTGATACGATGTACTCGTTGAGGAAATGCAGGTTGTGACACATACCCTGCTCAAAATCAGATTAAGAGGGAAAGACAAACTAAACCCCCAACGTCCCTTACGACGATTTTATTAACATTATCGTCAATCTCATGCGTAGGGGTTCACGACCACGTAACTTATAAAGCATTATCGCTCTACCTTGCTTCGATACAAATTTTTGGGGCTTTTCACCCAACGTTGATAATTATGACAATGAGTCATAAGCAAAACACCCAAAATCAACTAATCGTCGTTATCGATTCATATCTGATTCTCTCACATTCGTCACATTCTTCTATGGGTAATAACCACAAATCAACTTGATTTTTCTATAGACCTAGGTCGTATACGGAGTCTCATGGTCATAACCACATTTGATTCTTAACTCGTAAGATAATACAACAACGAAACATGGATACTTATCCAGTATAAAATATGCAATCAACATCATCGATCTAGGCTTATCGCCACAGATAAGGTTTTACACAGTATGCCAAATCCGAAAACACTCATCGAATATTTCTAATGTAAATTATGTCGGGGGGAAAACATAATTGACCCGAAGGTTCAATAAGAATTGTGGTCGCATCAGGTTCTCTAAATAGACACCAGGTGCCATGCAATCACATCATAACACACGTGCATAGTTGAATTCTAAACCTAGGAAGAAGAAAATCGTTACCAACATCCAATCCTTCCTGACCAATAAAGTCTCAAGGATTTGGGTTGAGAGTGATCGCAGTGTTGTTTCCTTATGTTGGCAATGATAACTCTAAGATATATGTGAAATCTTTCCCTGTAAAGAACATCTTCAACAAGGAGGCTCTCGGTTTGGAGTAGCTCTCGACAAGATAAAACAAAGGAGATCTCGACTTCAGCAAGAGGATCCTCTGAAAGGAGAAAGCTCGGCAAGGCCTTCTCACGACAAGGATTTTCTCGACAACTCTTCACGGCAAAACCCCCTTATCTTGGTCAGCCAAGTTAAGGAAGAACAAGTCTCGGCCAAGAACAAAGCTCCAACAAAACGGATCGACTAACACTTCCCTTCCATTTTCTACGGCTGCACAAGGGGCACCATTTTTCGACTGATTTGAGATGTTTGGATCTGCACAGGAGGCGGGGAAATGAGGGGCAACATGACCTACTCCTTCTCCGACAACCCAACTCCTCTCTCTCACTCTCTCACTCCCTCCCTCCCTCGCGCGCGCGCCCGCGCCTCCCTCTCTCCTCGCCTCCCTCTCTCTCGCCTCCCTCTCTCCCCGCCTCTCTCTCTTCTCCCTCCCTCCCTCCACGCCTCCCCACCTCCCTCTCTCTCTGCCTATCCCTCCCTCTTCCTCCCTCCCCCTCCCTCCCCCTCCCTCCCCCTCCCTCTCTCTCTCCCTCCCTCCCTTCCTCTCCCTCGCCCTCATGCCCTCCCTCTCGCCCTCTCGCCCTCTCTCCCTCTCTCTCCCTCTCCCTCTCTCTCCCCCTCTCCCGCTCTCCCTCTCTCCCTCTCCCTCTCTCCCTCTCTCTACCTCTCCCTCGGCGCACCGAGAAAGGGAGAAAAATATTGATCTCCTCATTCCTCTTTTCGACGGCGCTGGGGGCACGCGAAATGTGTCAGACGGCTATGCGAAAAACAAAGAGGGGGATTGGGTATGAGTCAAACTTTAGGTTTAGGTCTTTTTTAAAACCTAATAAAATTGCTAGTTGCACACCAATTTTCTAAACACACACCAATATTATTTTTGATTAAATTTGGAATATTTTAGTTGTTACAAGCAGTCTCCTCGAGCCTAGTTTGTCAGGTTTAGGAGAGCAATGGTAAAAATGCGGTATCGGCAGGTCAATGTTGATCATGTAGTGTTCTTCAGGCGATGTGAAGTTCACACTACAATGTTTGTTGTGTATGTTGACGATATGATTATCACTAGTGATGATGAGAGTGAAATTGCTAAGTTGAAGATGAGATTGGACATGGAGTTGAAGTAAAGGACTTGGGGCCGCTAAGATATTTCTTTGGGATTGAGATAGCTCGTGGTGCAGAAGGGATTGTTCTATCTCAATGGAAATGTGTACTAGATTTGTTGGCAGAGACAAGTATGTTGTGGTGCAGGCTTGCAGTTGCTCCCCTTAACTAGTAGTCCAAGCTCTGTGCTAAGGCAAGAGAGCAGTCAATAGAAAAAGGTATCAGAGGTTGGTGGGTCGCTTGATCTATCTGAGCCATACTCGTCCCAACATATCTTTTGTTGTGAGTATGGTGGACATCTATATGCATGATCCTAGGGAGGGTCACATGGATATTGTTCATCATATTCTAACGTACTCAAAGAGAGCACCAGGTAAGGGGTTGGTTGATCTTATGGAAAAATGGGCATTTGAACGTCGAGGATTATTGTGATTCTAATTGGGCTAGTTGTGTCGATGACAAGAGGTCCATGTCAGGATATTACATATTTGTAGGGCAATCTGATCTCCAGGAAGAACAAGAAATAGTTTGTAGTTGCTAGATACACAACCGAGACAAAGTACAGATTCATGGACTTAGATGTATGAGAGATGTTATGTCTACTGGCATAACTCAAGGTGGACCAATGAGGCAAATGACATTGTGGTGTGATAGTAAGTTAGCAATTAGCATTGCAAATAATCTCATTCAACATAACAAACCCAAATATGTGGAGATCAATATATTTTTCTGTTGAATTTTGTGAAGTGGAAGTGGGTGACAGGACAGGCCGCGCGGCCTGTGGCGGACAGCCTTGGCGGACTGGGCGGACTGGGCGGACTGAGGTTTGCGACCTGGTGAAAAGTCTGGTGGAAGCCGGCTGTGTCCTGAGCGGGTTGTTGCATGGAGTCCGCGGTTTGGTGCGGCCTGGTATCTGCGGATAGAGAGGCTTGCGGACTGGTGCTTTGCTCAGTGGTCGCGGATGCAAGCTTGTGCTGAAAGGCGGGTTGGCTCTTGTCCGCGGGAAGCTTGCGGACTGATGTGTCCGCAGTATTGGCTGTTGCGGACTAAGCTTAGAGCTTGGCTGAGGCCTTGTCGAGCTCTGGTGGCACAGCAGGGAGTTGCTGTGGAGATCGTTGTGGCGGCCTGGTTTTGGAGTCCGGGATTGATCGCTGTGATAGGGCAGGAGTGCGAGGAGCTCGCGGACTGTGGCGGTCTGCGCTGTGGTGTTTTGGCGGACTGAAGTTTTGCGTCCGCCAAGCTCGCATTAGCCCCTTATGGTTTTGGGCTTGGTCACACTTGGTGCCGAGTTCAGTGTGTCCGCCGTATCCGCCGAGTCCGCTGTGACCGGGCGGTCTGTCTTTAGCTGCCTTTGGTCGTGGACTTGTGGCGGATTGAGGTGTGAGTCTTGCGGACTGCCTCGGGTTGGTGCGGACAGCCATTGAAGGGGGTTTGCTGTCCTGAAGCGGTTGGAGCCTTGCGGGCTGATGCCTTGTCCGCTTAGCTTAGGAGGACTGGAGTGGGTTCGTCAATGGTTGCCTTGCTCCTGGCGGTTTTCCTTGGTGACCGGCTAAGTCCTCGCGGACTCAGCGGACGGTGGTTTGTATTCGCGCGGGCTGGGGCGGTGTCGCTATCTCTTGGGCGGTGACCACACTCCTCACCCGGCCTATAAATAGGACCCCCCTGGCACATCTACAGGAACTTGAGTGAATAGTAAGTTGGGGTGTGCGAAGTGTGCGGTCTGTGTTTGCCAGTCCGCACGGATTGTTTCAGGCTGACGGTTTGCTGTGTGCAGGTCGCGCGGATAACTTCAAGGAGCCAGGAGTTTGGCTGTGACTTCGGTCAAGTGCTTGGAAGTGTGCGGTCTCTGCGGACTCAGCAGGAGGTCGCTCTGCGGCTTGTCAGTTCTGTTTCAACTTTGCCAGCTTCAATAACTTGTCCGCCGGCTTCAGGCGGGTAGGGGTGTTCCTCAGTTCGGGTTCAGCAGGAGGCGAATAACGGTGTGTCCGTGCGGCCTCGCGGCTTCGGCGGACTCCGTGGTATTCGGCGGATTGCAGCATAGTTCGGGCGGCTTCGGCGACCTCGGCGACCTCGCGGTCTCGGCGGACTCGGGTTCTGTCCGCCCGGCTTGTTTTTTGGTGCTTCTGTTTTTCAGCTGTTATACTAGCGAAATCATGTCTCGCTATGTATGCCTCGCATTGTAAAGAAGTGAATGAATAATAGACCTGCTTGTGCTTCCATTGTTTGTTGTGATTTACCTTTGTTCCTCTAGTCCTTGGTTTCCGCTAGTTCAACGTGCGAACTGGGTAGTTCCGAAGATATTAATTTGGCGTTTGGGCTATCTTGCTGACCACGTTGAGAAAATTTAACATGGTATCAAAGCGAGGTTTCTGAGGTTGCTGAGGTTCAGTTGCGTGAGCGGAAGTCAGCCAGTGTTGTTACTCTGTGATTGAGTGGTGATCAACCTGTGTTGTTGCTCGGAGCTGCTGAAAGGTTGCCAACAGGTGTTGCAATGGAAGGGAGCTTAGCAAGAGGTCTGGGCATTGAACTCTTAACGCCGACTAACTTTAAGAAGTGGAAGTCGTGCATGAAGAGTTATCTTCTTGGCGAGGAGCTGTGGGATGTCGTTGGTGGAGACGACAGGCAGGAAGTCACTGCTGCTTTCGGTACTGCTGAGCAGGTGAGGCTCTGGAGAAGAACAAATGTTAAGGCGGAGTTCGTTCTGAAGAGAGCTGTGTCTCCGGAACTGTTTGATCACATCATTGGATGTGAGTCGGCTGCTGATATTTGGACAACCATTGATGAGTTGTTCAATAGGAAGAATGTGGCGCGGCTTCAGTTCCTAGAAAATGAGTTGGCCAGGGCAACTCAGGGAGACCTTTCTATTTCCAAGTACTTCTTAAAGATGAAGAGCTTGTGTGCTGAGCTGTCGGCACTGGATCCTGATGAGCCTATCTCTGAGGCAAAGATGAAAAGGCACATTATCCGCGGCTTGCGGAAGGAGTATGTGGCCTTTGTCACATCTGTTCAAGGGTGGGCTACTCAGCCGTCGTTGCTGGAGCTGGAGAATCTGCTTGCCTCGCAGGAGAGCTTAGCAAGACAGATGGCTGGAGTGAACCTGAATCAGGAAGGCAGCGAAGCTCTCTTCTCAGGAAAGAAGAAAGGATGGGAAGGGAAGAAGAAGAAGGTGCAGGCCGCTGTTGAGAAGGAGACTTCAACTTCATATCCGCCGGAGAGGAGCAATGCTCCTAAGGACTGGAAGAAGAATCTGAAGTGCTACCGGTGTCATCAGCGTGGGCACTTCAAGCGGGACTGCAAGGTCAAACTGCAGCCTGGGCATGCTGCGGGAAAGGAGGAAGCTTGTTCGAGAAGTGAAGAAGCAGAATGGGGCGGAGCTTTCTTGACGGGCACTTGTGTCCGGGCCTTGTCTGCTGAGGACTTCAACGGCGAGTGGATCGTGGACTCCGGGTGTGGTCATCACCTCACCGGAGACAAATCGAAGTTCACCTCCATGCAGGCTTACTCAGGTAATGAAGCTATTATCACTGCTGATAACACTGTTTATGCAGTAGAGAAAGAGGGGGTCGTGTCATTGGGTAGTGATCAGGGGCCACTTACGTTAAGGAGTGTGTATCACGTACCGGGCATGAAGAAGAACCTCTTCTCGGTGACCAATGCGGTGGACGCTGGGTATCATGTTCTGTTTGGGCCAACAGACGTGAGGTTCCTTCGCAACGTATCAGCGGTGAAGGCTGATGTTGCTCATGTTGGGAGAAGGGTGAAGAGCTTGTATGTTCTTTCCACCAGTGCTTATGTTGATAGAATGAGGGCCAATGATAGTGCGGCTATCTGGCATGAGAGGCTGGGGCATGTTGGCATGGACAAGCTAAAGGCAATGGCGAGTAGAAGTCTGGTGAGGGGGTTGCCGAAGTTGTCCTCCTTTGGTGATGGGCATGTTTGTGCGGGCTGTCAATACGGTAAGGCACATCGCCTTCCGTTTGATAAATCACAAACAAGGAGCAAGAAACCATTGGAGTGTATTCATGGCGACCTGATGGGACCGACGGTTACTGCCAGCCTTGGTGGAAGCAGATACATGCTTGTCTTGGTTGATGACTACTCAAGGTATACTTGGGTGTACTTCTTAAAGGAGAAGTCGGAAGCCTTCCGTTTGTTCGTGGGGTTCAAGGAGTTGGTAGAAGGACGGCTTGGCTTGCGGGTTAAGAAGTTTAGAACTGATAACGGGGGGAGTTTGTCTCTTCCGAGTTTTCTAACTTCTGCAGGAAGCACGGAATCCAACGGGAGCTTACTTGTGCTCACACTCCACAACAAAATGGGGTAGCGGAGCGGAAGATCCGTCATTTGACGGAAACCTGCAAATGCTGGCTGCATGCGAAAGACATCCCAAGGTCCTTTTGGGCGGAGGGAATGTCTTGTGCTGCTTATGTTATCAACCGGATGCCACTCAGCCCTATCAACATGAAGACTCCTATTGAGCTGTTGCTGAAGGAGAAGCCGAGTGTTGAACACCTTAGGGTGTTCGGTTCAACTTGCTACGTGCATGTCCCGGATGCTTCACGGACAAAGCTGGATGCGAAGGCAAGGAAACTTGTCTTTGTTGGCTATGATGAGCGAAAGAAGGGATGGAAGTGCATGGACCCTGTGACGAAGAAGTTCGTGGTGTCAAGAGACGTTGTCTTCGACGAGCTGACGTCATATGGAGGTGGCTCGGTGGAGCTAACCGGAAGTAGCAAGGATGATGAAGCACCGGTGGAGGCTGCTGAAGGCTTGGAAGAGGAGCTTGCTGTTTCACCAGCAGCTCCTGTTGCTTCGAATTCCGAGGCTGAGCCTTCTGGCTCAGGAAGCAGGGGGATCACTGCTCAATGCTTGCCCCAGGTAGGAGTGGAGCCCGAAGAAGCAACGGAAGTCGTGAGCAAGGAGCCGTGTCTTCGGAGATCGAAGAGGGTGGTTAAGCCACCGGCTCGGTACTGTGATGGGAATGCAGTGAGCTTTGTCTCCTGCTTCTTTGCAGGTCCTCTGGATGAGCGAGAGCCTGCAAACTTCAACGAGGCCACTGGAGTGAAGGAGTGGGAAGGTGCCATGAAGGAAGAGATTGATGCTCTGAAGAAGAATGAAACCTGGGATCTTGTGCCCAAGGTTGATGGCATTACTCCGGTTACTTGCAAGTGGGTGTATAAGTTGAAGAAGAAGGCTGATGGGAGCATTGATCGGTTCAAGGCTCGCCTGGTCGCTAGAGGATTCTCATAGCAGTATGGAGAAGACTATGAGGAGACATTCAGTCCAGTTGCGAAGATGACGTCTGTAAGAGTGGTGATCGCCTTGGCTGCTAGCAAGGGATGGAGGTTGTGGCAACTCGATGTGAAGAATGCCTTTCTTTACGGAGAGATTGACAAGGACATCTTCATGTATCAGCCGCTTGGTTTTGTCTCTGAGAAGCATCCGGACTATGTCTGCAAACTCAGGAAGGCTCTCTATGGGTTGAAGCAAGCTCCTCGAGCGTGGTATGGGAAGATTGCAGAGTACTTGCAATTCTGTGGATACCTGGCTTCCAACTCGGATTCAAGTTTGTTCGTCAAGAAGAAGGGAGAGCTAAGAGTCTTGCTCCTGCTGTATGTGGATGACATGATCATCACAGGGAACTCGGAGGAGGAAGTAGCAAGGCTCAGGGCAGAGCTTGCTATACGCTTCGAGATGAAAGACTTGGGAGAGTTGCATCACTTTCTTGGTCTGGAAGTGGAGAGGAAGGAGTGCGGGGTTCTCATTAGCCAGAAAGGGTATGCTGATCGCATTGTGAAGCGGTTTGGCATGGGTGAAGGGAAGAAGTGCTCTACTCCACTGGAATCTAGGCTGAAGCTTCGACGGGATGAGGGAAGGGTTCTTCATGATCCCTTGGTGTTCAGGGCTCTTGTTGGGAGCTTGATTTACCTGACGATTACAAGGCCGGATATCGCTTATGCTGTTGGCCGAGTAAGTCGGTATATGGCTGAACCAAGGCAATCTCATCTAGTGGCGGCAAAGGGAATTCTGAAGTATGTCAAGGCTTCTTCTGACATAGGACTCCTCTATAGAAGAGACGCGGAGGTTGCATTGCTCGGGTACACGGATGCTGACTATGGCGGTGATTCGGATGATCGAAGGTCTACTTCAGGTTATGTGTTCACTTGCGGATCAGCTAGCATCTCGTGGTGTAGCAAGAAGCAGGACTCGGTGTCGGTTTCAACCACGGAGGCGGAGTATAAGGCTTCGGCCTTGGCTGCTCGGGAAGCCGTTTGGTTGAGGAGGCTTATAGAGGATGTTCATGAAGAAGTGCAAGGGCCTACTTTACTCCGGGGTGACAATGAGAGTGCTCTCAAACTGGTAAACAATCCAGTGTGTCACGCCAGGACCAAGCATATAGAGATTGATCACCACTTCATCAGGGAGAAGGTGTTGGAGGGGTCTCTGCTGGTCGGGCATGTTCGGAGTGAGGATAATCTTGCTGACATCTTCACGAAGCCACTGTCGAAGGGGCCCTTTGAACGTTTGCGCAGCTTGCTGGGCTTGGTCACCACTTCTCACTTCAAGGGGGAGTGTTGAATTTTGTGAAGTGGAAGTGGGTGATAGGACAGGCCGCGCGGCCTGTGGCGGACAGCCTTGGCGGACTGGGCGGACTGGGCGGACTGAGGTTTGCGGCCTGGTGAAAAGTCTGGTGGAAGCCGGCTGTATCCTGAGCGGGTTGTTGCATGGAGTTCGCGGTTTGGTGCGGCCTGGTATCTGCGGATAGAGAGGCTTGCGGACTGGTGCTTTGCTCAGTGGTCGCGGATGCAAGCTTGTGCTGAAAGGCGGGTTGGCTCTTGTCCGCGGGAAGCTTGCGGACTGATGTGTCCGCAGTATTGGCTGTTGCGGACTAAGCTTAGAGCTTGGCTGAGTCCTTGTCGAGCTCTGGTGGCACAGCAGGGAGTTGCTGTGGAGATCGTTGTGGCGGCCTGGTTTTGGAGTCCGGGATTGATCGCTGTGATAGGGCAGGAGTGCGAGGAGCTCGCGGACTGTGGCGGTCTGCGCTGTGGTGTTTTGGCGGACTGAAGTTTTGCGTCCGCCAAGCTCGCATTAGCCCCTTATGGTTTTGGGCTTGGTCACACTTGGTGCCGAGTTCAGTGTGTCCGCCGTATCCTCCGAGTCCGCTGTGACCGGGCGGTCTGTCTTTAGCTTCCTTTGGTCGTAGACTTGTGCCGGATTGAGGTGTGAGTCTTGCGGACTGCCTTGGGTTGGTGCGGACAGCCATTGAAGGGGGTTTGCTGTCCTGAAGTGGTTGGAGCCTTGCGGGCTGATGCCTTGTCCGCTTAGCTTAGGCGGACTGGAGTGGGTTCGTCAATGGTTGCCTTGCTCCTGGCGGTTTTCCTTGGTGACCGGCTAAGTCCTCGCGGACTCAGCGGACGGTGGTTTGTATTCGCGCGGGCTGGGGCGGTGTCGCTATCTCTTGGGCGGTGACCACACTCCTCACCCGGCCTATAAATAGGACCCCCCCTGGCACATCTACAGGAACTTGAGTGAACAGTAAGTTGGGGTGTGCGAAGTGTGCGGTCTGTGTTTGCCAGTCCGGACGGATTGTTTCAGGCTGACGGTTTGCTGTGTGCAGGTCGCGCGGATAACTTCAAGGAGCCAGGAGTTTGGTTGTGACTTCGGTCAAGTGCTTGGAAGTGTGCGGTCTCTGCGGACTCAGCAGGAGGTCGCTCTGCGGCTTGTCAGTTCTGTTTCAACTTTGCCAGCTTCAATAACCTGTCCGCCGGCTTCAGGCGGGTAGGGGTGTTCCTCAGTTCGGGTTCAGCAGGAGGCGAATAACGGTGTGTCCGCGCGGCCTCGCGGCTTCGGCGGACTCCGTGTTATTCGGCGGATTGCAGCATAGTTCGGGCGGCTTCGGCGACCTCGGCGACCTCGCGGTCTCGGCGGACTCGGGTTCTGTCCGCCCGGCTTGTTTTTTGGTGCTTCTGTTTTTCAGCTGTTATACTAGCGAAATCATGTCTCGCTATGTATGCCTCGCATTGTAAAGAAGTGAATGAATAATAGACCTGCTTGTGCTTTCATTGTTTGTTGTGATTTACCTTTGTTCCTCTAGTCCTTGGTTTCCGCTAGTTCAACGTGCGAACTGGGTAGTTCCGAAGATATTAATTTGGCGTTTGGGCTATCTTGCTGACCACGTTGAGAAAATTTAACATTTTCATCAAAGAAAAGATAGATAGTGGTGTAGTGAAGTTGAGGCATGTTGCTACTAAAAGGCAAGTGAATAATTGTCTCAATAAGGGACTTAGCACAATTGATTTATCTAAATTGTGTGACAAAATAAGCTCGTCCCATTTTGAGGGAAAGTGTTGGTATTTAAGAAAAAATAAAAGACCTAATAATACACGAGTTTTTCCGGTCTTCTCTTGGCAATAGGCTCTGAAGTTGCCAAGGAACAACAATCATCAAACAGCAGGAAAGAGAATTGCCAAACACATGCTTGTGTAAAGATTAAAAGGAGAAAACTAAGAGCAAAATAATCCATTGATTTTGACCGAGAAACATGCATTTCAACGGGTGCCCAAAGATCATTTTTGCCTTAGCATGCCCCTCATGTCAGACTTTACCAATAGTAATAAATCAACATTTGTGAACGCTAGACATCACCTAAGGAATTTCATTAGCTTTTATGTTCAAAATTAGTTTAGTCAAAACATGGCGGAGCAAAAACACCATGCCAAACAAACCCCAGTGGACATAATAATAAAACTTGAAAAATCTTGTTATTTTACTCGATCGGATTTGAATCAAAATCATTTGAGTCAATTTCAAGTATTTCAAACCAGCTCCAATAATACTCCAATCAATTTTGAGCCTGGTTAGCTCACTTGGAAAATGATTCAAGGATGCTCAATTTTTATTTGATTGTAGTCCAGCTCAATGTCGAGTTCAGCAGCCTAGTGCCACTTGTCTAAATCTGGTTCAATTCAATTTCGAGCACACAAATTCCACCAAGTGCCAACAATCTGATTATATACTATAATATATTTGAGCTGACTCAAAGTCCAAATCGAACTGATTTCAATAAGAGCCAAACTCAACTTTATTTCAAGAGGAGTTTAGCTCGCTCAGACTCAATCCGATATCAGCCATACATAACAGTAATGCCTGTTTAAGTTTATGAATTACATTGGAGGGTAAAGAGACAAAAAATAAGCAGTGAACTGAATTAATCATTTTCTACTAAATAAACAAGTTTGTACAGAGCGGCTATAATCAGATGAGTAAAGGGAGCACACAGATCACCGATGAGAATGAATAGAGCAAAAAGAAAAAGTACCCTTTCTGTAGACAGGATGCTTCAGCAAAGAGATATATGCTGATGTAAACATCACTGACGGGAATTGTTGGAAGTTGATTTTTCTAACAAAATAGAGCTCACGACATTCTTGATGAAGGAATCAAAACATTCTCTACATGAACCAGACATTAAACTCGATGCACAGTGCTGCTGCACAGGCCCTGCATGTCTACAAACTTGACCAGAGAAATGGCGGGCGCATGATTTCGAATGTTCGAAGCCACATGCGGCCAAGATGGAATGTGTGGAAATCCTAGCAATTTCCTTGAATCTCTCAGTACCTGCATAACTTCAGTCATCATGCAGTTTGGAGAGCAAATACACAATCTTCTTACAATATATCTACAGAAATCTCAAAAAATGTCCAATTTTGAAAGATAAAAAATGCACATCAAAGCCTCTATTTTATAAGATAACAGAAGAACATAAAATTGTTATAAAGCTAGGAAAGGTTTAGGCAGGCTAAAAAGAGGGCTGCCAAGTGGGATGGGTTCAACATAAACTCATAAGCCCAACAATTGGCCTAATGAACAAAGACATTAAAGTATAATCAAAAATGTATCTTGGATATAATTTAGTCCCATAGTTTCTTATAAACATGAATAAACTCTCACAACTAGACTGCATAATATTTTGCTCAAATTAAGTATCAAGTATAATAAATACATTAGTTTTCCCCAGTTCTACTCACTTTCTTAAGCTAGCATAAACCCTAGAAAGTTCAAAATGAATTTGGTGCTCGACAAAGCTCGAAATATCTCAAATTAATTCGACTTAATTTTGATTCGATTAAAAACGATGAAAGCAAGTCAAAACATAAAGATTTGAAGATATTAAGGCACTAACATCGAAAGGGGGAGATCTTAATCAGAGAATAACTTAAGCACCAAATCATGAGGTCACAAAACAAACAAAATGCTGCGTAAAAGATAATGAATTACCTAATGATCCACCTTGACTTATCCGGTTAAGATTGAGCCTGACCATTGACTGAATCTCAGACTTGGCATTGTTATCCAAATCTCCAAACCTCTTTGACGAACTTCCTTCAATATATTTGCTTACGCCTGTTTTTTCCATCTTGACGAAAATCTCTAGTGCTAGTGAGAGAGCTGGTGGTCTCACTAAACTAGAGGGCCATGTCGGTAAGACCTCCTTTATACCTGTGAACTCCATCAAATCCCTATTCATAGAACGGGATTCCTTGACAACTAATCTGTTAGCACGTTTTGACTGATTCGAAGACTTAAATATCTGATAAAATCCTGAAGATTTATGTCTCTCAAGCACGGATTTAATCGGAAATTGATTGTTAGTTCTTGATGTAACACCTTTATCTGAAGCCATTGAAGAAGGGTTAGCTGTAGCCAACTTCCTCGGTTTAGCCTTCTGCATCATCTTCCAAGCTCTGTTAACAGTTTGCAAGTCAGTAACAGAAGGCTTTTTTCTAGAAATATTAGAACCTGTCGGTTGCTCTCTATCGCCCGATGTTGACTTTGACTGCTGTGATGGATCTGAACTTGTTATGCTGGTCCATTCTCCCGTACCAGATGCAGTCTCTACGCTGCAATCTAAGGCAGCCGAAAAAACCAAAGAGCCAGATCGAAGAGCATTCCAATGTTTTCGAAATTCCTGTATACGTCTATTCATATTGGGAGAGTGTCGTAAGGTCGCTGTTTGTTGTCCAACACCTTTCAGATGTGAAAGGGTGCCTGGAGCAGGAGATGGTAGTGATTCTGATAATTCTGCATGCAGGAAGATACCTTCAGGAATCCTTGCCTGAGGTGTCCTACTTATAGAGAGTGCTTCATCAAATTGTTGATGTGGTAAAAGTTCAGTACTAGGGAAAGATCCCTCATCAGCAACAATTTCAGCTATGGTGTGTGGTTGCTGTTGATCCAGAACACTGGTGTCTCGAACTTGGTCACTATCGTCAGCACCCCCATCAATTTTTGCATGTTCTTCCCTCACAAGGACACAGTCATGGCAGTACCAATTATCTTCAGGGACAGTATAATCCAACCCGACACAGAAAGTGTGAGAAGCTGAATCGCAGAGGTCGCAGAGTAAAAGTAATTCATCGTCATTAGTACCATGACAGATTTTGCAACTAACTTGATCATATGATTCAGAAAGTGCACTGCTTTCATTGCCTGAAGGATGATAAACCTAAAAAAAGCCAAAATAGCAGGATTAAATTATCAGACCACGAACAAGGTTGATGGCATTATTAACTTCATCTACATCGTGAAGGAAAGATTGACATTGTTTTTCATCATCAGCATTAGAAGTATACAAACAATTTTTCTGCATGATGCATAAACAATTATGTCCAATTCAAAGTTCAAACTAAATATAGAACTCTATTCTCTTTCTCAAAAACATTTTCTGAGAGTAACCAGCAAGCACCAAAATGAGCGAGAACAAAACAACAACACTCAAGCCTTTATCCCACTATGGTGGGGTCGGCTAGGTGTAATGTTGGGTAGGCTAGGTGTGTGGTCTCTAAGTAAATGCAACTTAGGTGTAGTGACGGGGAAATCAAATCTCATCTAGCCCATGGATGACGCATGTCTGCATGAGAGATCACAGTAAATTACAAAAAAAAAATTAAAGCATAAAACCCACGCAGTTAGCAAAAAAATTGCAAATAATTTAAAAGGCGAGTAGATTTAGACTTCACTTGGTATGGAGGGCCAAAATCTAATGTGCACAAGCAAGAAGAATCCTGCAAGCCAAGATTAATCAAAGACGAAAATACTAGCAACGCCAAATATCCATAATGATAAAAGAGTCCAAATCCATCCAACAAAGCTGAAATAAATTACACAATACAACAAACTAGCATGCGAGGGGACAGATGTAGGAGAAGAGATCCGCTAATTGGGGAAGCGGCGGCGGCGATCTGATGGTGGTGGGGTGCAGTAAGGTGGCAGTCCAGGATGAACACAGACTAGTGTGGACAGATCAGAGCAGGTGAAGGGATTTGGGGCTCGGCAATAGGAAGTGGACGATCAGGGGCCTAATCTTAGTTGTCAAACATTGGCTCCCCGGCACTTGATCAATATCAATGACTTGAGCAGACTCTTGGATAGCATTTCTCAATACCGAGACATGAAATACATCATGCAACCCACTGAGTTCAGAAGACAAAGCAAATCGATATGTTGCATCTCCAACACGCTCTGTCATATCAAACGGCCCTCTAACTATCTAGGACATAACTACTTCAAGAGTTGAATTCTTGATACTCTTTTGAACGGTTTGATCTTTAGGTATACCTAATCACCCACTGAGAACTCTACGTTAATATGCTTCGCATTGTCATACTTTGTTTGTCTACCTTCCGCAATTAGCAATCTCTCACGTGTGACCAGAATCATCGTATTCACAATATCCACATCCATTTGTTTTAACAATTTTGTGTTGTCCATTTCCGCCCAAGCTAAGGGTGTACAACACTTACTTCCATAAGCATCTCGAAAGGTGTCATTTGGATACTCGCTTGATAACTATTGTTGTAAGCGAACTCAATAATATAGAGGTGGTCTTCCCACTTCTTTCCAAAATCTAATATGCACATCTGCAACATGTCTTCTATTGTCCCGTTGGTTCTCTTCTTCTTCCCATCCGTTTGAAGGTGGAAGGCAATGCTAAATTTCAATTTGTGTCCAACAACTGATGCATGTCTTGGCGTGAAACGTCTATTCTGATTACTAACAATGCTATAAGACACACCGTGTTATCGCACTTTATTTCCAACATGCAACTTTGCAAGCTTCATCACTGAATCGTCCTTTCGATTCGGAATGAAGTGTGACACCTTTGTCAATTGATCAATAACGACACAGATAGCGTCGTTAGTCTGCTGTGACATGGCAAGTCATGCACAAAGTCCATAAATATGTCATCGAACCTCAATTTCGGAATATGTAGAAATTTCAAGAATCCACGGGTCGTTGCCATTCGCCCTTCACGAGCGCACAAGTATAACACCTTGCCACAAACAATGAAACGTCTCTCTTCAGGCATGGCCACAAACAAAACCTTTTCATATCCATGTATATCTTTATGCTTCCTTGATGAATCGAGTATTTGGGAATGTGAGTCTCGTACATCAATTCATCGTGGAGTTCCCCAAAGTTAGGGATGCATAATCTGCTATCCTTCCTCAAATGTCCATCCACATTGGAGAAAATGTGTTTGACCCCTCTACGGTTTCTACTACGTAAAGTTGCATACTCTCATCGAGATCCGAAGCTTGACGAACTTGGTCTGCAATATCGTATTGGACCTCTTTCCAGTTTAAACATGTTGTAACCGCCATACTCTCATCAACAAAAGAAATTACCAACGCTTCAAGTTCAAGAGCTAGACAATCATCATAAACTGGAATCCAACTCACTTGCGATGGCGCCCTCCGACTGAATGCATCGGCAATGACGTTTCCCTTCCCAGGAGTACAGTGAATATTAAAGGTATAGTCGTCTAAGAACTACATCCATCATCTTTGCCGCATATGCAGCTCTCTTTGGCTTAATAAGTATTTTAAGCCGGCATTGGTGATGGCGATCGCCATCACCAAAGCGCATCTTCTTGATGTTCTTTGCTCTCTCATGATTCAAATGCATGTTCCCAAGACATATTGGTACTTTGCGGTTTCAATGGCGTGTTATCTCATTAACCGCATACCATCCTCCCTCCTCGACAATGCCACCCCGTTCAGCCTCATCTTTCCCTCCACACCTCCATTTCCTCTAACACCTGGAATATTTGGTTGTACCTGCTATGTTCACTTACTTGGTCCTTCCACCGACAAGCTCGATCCTCGCCTCCTCCGGCGGCCAAACATATATTTGTTGATTATTCTCGTACTCAAAAGGGGTATGTTTGCTACTCTCCCACTACCTACAAGGTGATGGTTTTGGTTGATGTTATCTTTCGAGAAGATCAACCGTTTTTCTTCACTTCACCGTCCTCTCCACCACCACCACCTTTACCAAGACCTGTCATCCCAGTTACATCTCCACACCACCAGCTTCGTCTCCTCCACCATCTCCTTCCCTTCCCAGCTCCGGGTCTCTCCACCAACCCCCCCCCTTCTTCGTGTGTATACTCGACGAACTCCACGCTCAGTCGCCCCGCTGCAGTCGGCTTCAACCTCCGGCACTCTGCGACCTGTCGACCCGGCTTCTCCCTCCACAGCCCATCCTCTGGAAAATTATGTATCCTTACATCGCCTAAACTCGGTACTTCAAACCTTGCTACCCCATTATACTCTATTTTTGTACCTAACTCTGTGTAGGAGTCTCTTCAACATCCAAACTGGCAGGCGTCCATGGACAAAGAAATGACGGCCTTATGGGCTAATCAGACTTGGGATCTGGTTCTCCTTCCTCCAGGACAAACTACTGTTGGATATAAATGGGTTTTTGTCATCAAGCATGCTCCTGATGGGACGATTGATCGACTTAAGGCCCGTCTGTTGGCGCGTGGATTTACTCAACAACAGGGTCTAGATTATGAGAAAACATTCTCTCCAGTAGCCAAGCTCAACACGGTTCGTGTCCTCCACTCCGTTGTTGTGCATCATCAATGGCCCTTACATCAACTTGATATCAAGAATGTGTTTCTCAATGGCGATCTCCAAGAAACTGTCTACATGCGACAGCCTCTCGGGTTTGAGACCATGGGGGAGTCCCAAGTTTGTCTCCTTAAGAAGTCGATTTATTGTCTTAAATAATCTCTTCGGGCTTGGTTCGATAAGTTTAGCAGGGCAGTTCGGGAGGTTGGCTTTACTCGGAGTTCGGCGGATTTTTCTCTGTTCACTTGACATAGCAAAACAGGAATAGTTTTTTTGGGTGTATGTCGATGACATCTTAATCACAGGAAATGATTCAAAAGGAATCCAAGTGGTCAAACAGCACCTCAATTCTATTTTTCAAACGAAATATCTAGGGAACCTTCGATATTTCTTTGGCCTTGAGATCGCAAGACATTCTGTTGGCATTGTCATATCTCAACAGAAGTACTGCCTCGACTTCTTCAGAATGCTGAATATTCTGCATCTAAACAGGTTAACACTCTTATGGATGTCAATCACAAGTTGTGTGCTCATACCTCTAATACAGATCTTCTTCCAAACCCACAATACTATCGACGGTTGGTGGGAAAACTGATATATCTAACTGTCACAAGACCAGACATATCCTTTGATGTTGGGGTTGTCAGCTGGTTTATGCATTCTCCTCGGGTGTCACATCTACAGGTTGTCGAACGCATTCTACGATACCTGAAAAATGATCATGGTCAAGGGCTGGTATACAGAACTTCCTCCTCTACTCCAACATTGCTTGCATATTCAGATGTTGATTATGCTGGTTCCCTGGATGATTGGCGTTCCACCAGCGGTTTTTGTACTTACTTCGGAGGTCATCTTGTTACCTGACGCAGTAAGAAACAGGTTGTAGTTACTCGATCTTCGGCCGAAACTGAGTACCGTTCAATGGCATTTGTTGTATTTGAACTCACATATCTTGAGAGTCTCCTGAGTGATATGGAAGTAAAACTGAGAGTCTCCTAAGTGATATGGAAGTAAAACTTTCCTCACCAGCCACCTTACTCTGTGACAATCAAGTTGTGATTCACATAGCCAAGAATCCTGTCTTCCATGGAAGAACGAAATACATTGAAGTTGACTGTCACTTTATTCGGAAAAAAGTTCAACTGAAGAAGCTGGAATTGAAACATGTTCCAGCTACTGACCAAGTTGTTGATCTTCTCACTAAGGTCTTGTCAAGTGCTCTATTTTATCAGTCCTTGTAATAGTTTTCTAGAGTTACAGATCATGCATGAAATGATAATGCTTGATCATATAGAAGATTATTCAGGGGTTCATCATGTTAGCATGGAGTTTAGGTTGTTAGCTAGATGTCTTACAACTATAGAAACATACATTTACAAAACAATATCACAGACATCGGCAGTCTAGGTAACTCTATGAGATGGTGATAGTAATTATGAACGCCCTTGGGTGTGTTAGGCCAAGTGATTAGCTTTGTAGGAGAAATTTTTCTGTGCGTATAATGCACAGAAAATCTGTGCAGGACTTTTTTTTAGTTCAAAAATCAGACTGTAATTTCATTCACTGAAAAAATGACCTGGATTTTAGTTATAAATTACAGACGTAAAAATAGTTCAAAAAATGACCTTTTTACATGTACTTTCACCTCAAAATATAGTCATATGGGTACTTAAAATGAGCGTAAAAATACATGGATCCATATTTCATGACTTATTTTGTAAAAAAATAAAAAAAAACATAGGAGAAATTTACATTTCCTCCATGGTCCTCCATGTAAGTTACACGCACAGAAATTTTTTGAGCTTTGTAGAGGGACATTATGGTGGCTCCTTATACTGTTAGCCCTACTACACCTAGGGTTAATCACCTGAATAGTTGGTTGAAAATTAGGTGTAGGTGAGAGGATTGTAGTAGTGTGAAGTCCTCTATAGACTACATCATAATTCAATAGAGTACTTGACATAAGTATGAGTTGTTGCACCTGATTATACCAATAGAAGCTCGTTGATGTTTGGTCACTATCACAATTATGATAAGTGTGTTGAAATATTTATGTGGTGGGTCATCTCACTCTTCCGAACAGAGCATAGTTATGGTAAGTTGAGTGAAGACTCTTAGGCTTAGATTGAAGGGTCTTGTAAGATATCCTAGGTAGTCTTCCTAGCGTTAGTTCTTCGACGGACACCACCCTTTAGTTTATTTTTTTAGAGGATTCGTTGACTGAGCGGAAATTACTCCAATATAGTACTGGCAAAGGCCTAGGCTAGTAGTGTGTCACTTACCTAAAAGCGGAAATGATCATTCCGCTCTTATCTTCCTGCAACGACAATGAGGCCAGTAAGGTTTGATACCCGTAAGGTTTGTTACGAACCTGCACCCCGAGGAGCCACCTTGGCGGACATACACGCGTCGCAACCGCGTTACTGACATGTCGGCTTAGCGCAAAGGGCGCCATTATCCTATTTCTATTATATTCGTATGTTGTGTTGTTTATTTTAGTTTTTGGCTACTCTTGTTATTGGCACCGCATGGAGTATAAATGGGTTAGTGTGCCTAGGGTTTGGTATGCAAGATTGATTCTAAGAAACGGGCAGCTCCTGTATTGAGTTATCTTCTCTCTCTCTCCCGTTCACTCCCTCTCTCCGGTCCTCTTCTCCCCCACCGGATTCCCCTTCTCTTCCCGTTAACGTAATACTTGGTCCGACCTGTCGTTCCGCCCGCGACATCACCGCCGCCGGAGAAGCTTCCGCCCGATACCGCGCGTCGGCCCTACATCGACCTCGTTGCGTCCTCCTGCTTCCGCATCGACATCGCCCGCATCGACCGCTTCCGCATCGACCGCTTTCGCATCGGCATCGCCCGCATCGACCGCTTCCGCATCGGCATGCATCCGCGCCGCATCGGTCGGCCTCCGTTTCTCCCTGCGTCCGCGTCTCCCTGCTTCCGCATCGGTCAGCCTTTGTTTCTCCCTGCGTCCGCGTCTCCCTGCTTCTGCATCGGCCCGTTTCCGCGCCCGGTTTTCCGCGTCGGACGCATCGTCCTGTTCTGCATCGCGCTGCTTCTGCGTCACCCGGCTTCCGCATCGGCCGTCCATGACCCGCTCCACCCGGCTGCATCCCGACAACCCCGAAAATACCATGGACAACGACGCCATCGCCCGTCGCTTAGAAGCACAGGACCAGTCCATCGCCTCTCTTCACTCCTCCCTTTTCGCCATCCTAACACGCGTGGACTCCCTGGTACCGCCGACCACCGCCTCTGCGGCGGAATCCTACCCGACGGCGTCTATCTTAGGGCGACCCCCGGCGGTTGACCCCCCACTGGCTGCTCCGCTACCACTGCCCCTGGCAAACCGCTCCGCCCTCTCCCTCGACATTCCGTCTTTCGTCGGCATAGACCCGATGGGGTGGATCGCTAAGGCGGAACAATATTTCGACTTACACTCCACTCTTGAGCAAGACAATGTCGCCCACGTCTTCATCGGATTGGATGGCTCGGCTCTTCATTGGGCCCGTTGGCTCCGCCAGTCCAACCCCGCCCTTACTTGGGAGGATTTGAAGCAAGGAATGATTGGCCGCTACGACTTCCGCTACACCGGCTCCGCTATCGAGCGTCTGTGCGGGGTGCGGCAATTGGCCTCCTTGGAGGAATACATTGATGAGTTTATTACATTGGTGACCCACGTTCTGGGCCTTCCGCCGGACCACTACCTTGCCTTCTTCATGCAGGACCTCCTACCCCGGGTTCGCTCACGCCTCCACACTCACCACCCAAAGACAGTGTCAGAAGCCTTGGATATGGCTCGCCTCGTGGAGACGGATCTTGGTCCCCGTCGCCAGGCTGCTCCGTTACCGACCCTCCTGCTCGGCCGACCACCATTCCTCCAGCCCACCCGCCTCGACCACCATGGCGACCGACCAATACCGCACCAGCCCGCGGTCCTCCAGCAGCAGGCCGGCCGGCTAGGGGGCCTCCGCTACGTTTATCCAACCAGGACTACAACGATCTCCATGCGAAAGGGTTGTGCTTTCGCTGCCGCCAACCATACGGACCCAACCATGACTGTCCAGTCAAGGAATTCCACGTCATTGCGACCTGGAGGCCGAGGTGACTTTGGCCGATTTTGAGGCTTTGGAACTGGAGGAGAACGACGTTGGCCTAGCCGACGCCGCGGGCGCCGCCGCGTCCCTCTACTTTCTGGAGCTCCCCTGTTTCTCAGTGGGGGGTATCTCTGGCCCACAGACCATGAAGTTAGAAGGGTGTATTTAGCAGTGCCCGATAGTGGTGATGATTGATAGCGGGGTCAGCCACAATTTCATTTCGGAACAGTTAGCCATGCAGCTCCAACTCCCGATGGTGCCCTCCCCAGACTTCACAGTTTGTTTGGGGGACGGGCGACGTCGACCGACGATGGGGCGTTGCTCGCACGTGTTACTCTCGGTGGGCCCCTGTACGGTGACAGCTGACTTCTATGTTTTTGGTTTGGCGGGATTGACATCATTCTGGGGGTCTCTTGGCTCCGCACCCTCAGCGACGTCAACGTCAATTGGGCCTCCATGACGATACGTTTCCTCCAGGCGGGCCGACCATGCCGCTTGGTGGGGGATGCTACTTTGCTCCGCTCTCCTATGTCCTTCAGGGCCCTACAGCGCACGTCGGGGGTGGACTTCTCGGCCTGGCTATGGTCGATTACCGCAGACACCTGCCCGACCCCGGAACAGCCGCCAGCCTTGCAGGAGCTCCTGACACACTTTCAGCACGTGTTCCAGCCACGCACTGGCTTACCTCCCTCTCGCCCCACCGACCGCTCCATTCTCCTCCAGGACGGCACTTCCGTCGTTTCGATTCGGCCATACCGCTACGGACATATTAAGAAGGATGAGATCGAACGACCGGTGCACGAGATGCTCCTGGCCGGCATCATCCGCCCCAGTGCGAGTCCTTTCTCCAGCCCGATCATCTTCGTTCGGAAGAAGGACGGCAGTTGGCGGTTCTGTGTGAACTACCGCGAACTGAACAAGGCGACCATTCTGGACAAGTACCCCATTCCGGTCATCCAGGAGCTGTTGGACGAGCTTCACGGCTCCACCTTCTTCACCAAGCTGGACCTGCGCGCCGGCTACCACCAGATTCGGGTTCGCCCCAAGGACATTCCCAAGACGGCCTTCCGGACTCATGGCGGCCAATACGAGTTCATCGTCATGCCATTTGGTCTCACCAACGCACCGACGACGTTTCAAGCGACCATGAACGACTTCTTTCGAGCGGTACTTCGCAAGCATGTATTGGTATTTTTATGACATCTTGGTGTATAGTTCGACTTGGCAGGCACACTTGGGACACGTCCGTAGTACTCTCGCCACTCTACGGCGCCACGACTTAGTGTTGAATCAAAAAAGTGCTCCTTCGGCGTCGCGGTAGTTAGCTACCCGGGCTACACCATCTCGGCGGTGGGGGTGGCGATGGACGAGGACAAGGTGTCGGTTGTCCTCCATTGGCCGACCCCGACGTCTCTCCGCGAGGTCCGCGGTTTCCTGGGCTTTACCGGGTACTATCGGCGCTTCATTCAGCATTACAGGAGCTTAGCACACCCCCTCACTCAGCTGTTGCAGGCCTCCGGGGAGGGACCCTTCCAGTGGACAGCCGCGACGGTCGCCGCATTTTCCGCCATGAAGTCCGCCATGGTCCAGGACCCGGTATTGGCCATGCCTGATTTCTGCCTTCCCTTCGAGGTGGAATGCGACGACGCGGTCCTCATGCGGAAGGGCCGCCCGGTGGCCTATTTCAGTTGGGTGTTCTCGAGCATACTTCGTAGCCGTTCGGCCTACGAGTGCGAGTTGATGGGCTTGGTTTTGGCGGTACAACATTGGCAGTCGTACCTTCTTGGTCGACCCTTCGTGGTTCGGACCGACCACCACAGCTTACGGTACCTATTTCAGCAGAAGATTGCTACTCCGGCACAACATCTTTGGACGGCCAAACTGTTGGACTATGACTTCACCATTCAGTTTTGGCCCGGTCGGACGAACCAGGCGGCGGACGCTCTTTCCCAACAATTACATTCACCGGAGATTTCGGTTATTTCTCGGCCAGTTTGGGAGGAGGCCGCAGTGATTCAGCAGGAGGTCGAGGCGGACCTTGCTCTTGTTGCTATTGTTGCTATTCGGACAGCCTTGATCGGCCAGCAGGCGGACCTTGCTCTTGTTGCTATTCGGACGGCCTTGATCGCCGCCGCCGATTCGCGCCCCCCTACTCTCTGATTGGCGGGCGCCTTTTCTACAAGGGCCGCCTCGTGATTTCGTCGACGTCCCTAAGCATCCCCCGCCTGCTGGCCGAGTTTCACACTTCCCAAGTGGGGGACACGTCGGGGCTTTCCGTACCTACCCCCGCCTGGCCGCTTCGCTGTATTGGCCGCAGATGTTTCGCCAGGTGAAGGCCTATGTCGCTGCGTGCCTGACTTGCCAGAAGGCCAAGTATAAGACGATGTTCCCGGGGGGGCTCCTCCAACCACTTCCCATGCCTGACCGCATCTGGGAGGATATTGCGATGGATTTCATCACGCGGCTTCCGCGCTGTGGAGGGTTTGACTGCGTTCTGGTCGTGGTGGACCGACTGTCCAAGTATGGTCATTTCATCCCCCTCTGCCACCCGTACATTGCCGCCTCCGTCGCCGATAGCTTCATCACTGGCATTGTCTGCCTCCACGGTTTTCCTCGGTCCATTGTCAGCGACCGGGACCCCCTATTCTTGAGTGCGTTCTGGACGACACTCTTTCGCCTTCAGGATACATGTCTCCACATGAGTACCGCCTACCACCCGCAGACAGACGGACAGTCTGAGGTCCTCAACCATTGTTTGGAGACATACATTCGATGTTTTGTTGGCGAGTAGCACCGGACGTGGGCGAAATGGCTTTGTTGGGTGGAGTATTCATACAACACCGCCTACCATCAGGCAACAGGCACCACGCCGTTCAAGACGGTCTACGGCTGCCCGCCCCCGACCCTTACTCGTCACCTTCCTGGAGAGTGTGCAGTAGCCAGCCTCGCCGACCATCTGCAGGACCGTGATACCATGTTGGAGCATTTGAAGCATCATCTTCGTCGGGCCCAGGACAAGATGTCCTCCTTCGCCAACCGGAAGAGGCGGGACTTAAGCTTTGCAGTGGGCGACAAGGTCTTCATCAAGCACCACCCGTACTGCCAGCTCTCGGTGGCCCGCCTCCCGTGTCCCAAGCTCGCTCCCTGCTTCTTTGGCCCGTTCGAAGTCCTGGCATGTATTAGTGCGGTGGCATACCGCATCACCCTCCCACCCGACAGCCAGGTGCACCCGGTGTTCCATGTCTCCCAGCTGCGTCGGATCGTGGGCGATCACCCGGTCGTGGACCATATACCCGCCGACGTCAAATTGTCCGGCGACCCTCCCCTCTACCCCGCCAGAGTTCTTGATCGTCGTCACCACCTTCCGGGTGATGCGGACCCGGACGAGCTCCTCATCGCGTAGGTGGGTCGGGCGGACTCCGACACCACATGGCTCCTTCGAGATGATTTTCGTCACCAATACCCAGACTTTTGCCTTGAGGACAAGGCAAATTTTCCAGACGGCGGCATTGTTACGGACCTGCACCCCGAGGAGCCACCTTGTCGGACATCGTCATTATCCTATTTTTATTATGTTCGTATGTTGTGTTGTTTATTTCAGTTTTTGGCTACTCTTGTTATTGTCAACCCATGGAGTATAAATGGGTTGTGTGCCTAGGGTTTGGTATGCAAGATTGATTCTAAGAAACGGGTTGCTCCCGTATTGAGTTCTCTTCTCTCTCTCTCCCGTTCTCTCCCTCTCTCTGGTCCTCTTCTCCCCCACCGGATTTCCCTTCTCTTCTCGTTAACGTAATAGTGAAGTTATATTTATAAAATCATTTAATATACCATGCATAGTCATAGATGTACCGCAAATACATATCATATAAGTTTGTGTATTCTTATAAAATAAATTTCTAACTCTACTATTTTATAACTGGAACTTTAACAGTATAAGTCTGTATAGGCTTTCTTATATGACAAGTTACTGTTTTACATACTCTGCTTGGTTATATGCTCTCTTTTCTATATTGTGCTAACTTGTACGCGACTTAGTGCCTTTCTCTCTCTATCGGTGCTTAGGCTTAGTGTTGGGAGAAAGGGTGTGTGAGTCGCTTAGTCTTTTCTACTAGTGCTTAGGCTTAGTGATGGACATCTTGTATAAGCGTTTTCCTTGCCCTACTACCCGCATTTTTACTCTAACATGTATGTGATTTATGTTATGTTATTTATGATAGTACTTCCAGTTGTCCTTGCTTCCGTTATTGTATATTGTGTCTGTGATGCGATAAAATTTTGCCTAACATGATAAGCATCATGTGGTAGGAGTTGGCATGTGTTCTCACACTACTGCAAAGCGGTTAACCTGGGCATAAGACTTCCCTCAATCGCTCCTAGTCCCGAGAGTGGGTCATACATGCGACATCTCATTTTTAGGATAACTGCCTCTCACACTAAATGATAGTTTTCAATTGAACTATCAATGAGGCGCCTCTCGCTGATGTGTTGCTTTAACTCACACAAAAATCATTGGGTAGCACATAATCAGTGTTGCTTCCTCAAAAGCTTTGATGGTCGATGTCAGGAAGGGGACATAATAAAAGGAATATTTAGGGTGCCCTTTAGCATGACATAAAGGGGAATATTTCCTTTGGTATAACAATGAGGCTTCTAATTTACTGTCTTTTTCCCCTAGAAATTGAGGAAGGGGTGACAGCAGGTAGGAAATACATGCGCAGCTACTATACCTTAATAAAGGTAATACCATGAGGTATCTCCTGATGCACCAAGGCCTAAATTGAGAATCTTTAGTGTGTAAAAAGAAGCCATGATGGATTTTATTCAACACAGGGCTGGATATAGGGAAAACTACTAGCCATTTTTCTTCTTTCCTAACAAATCTTCCTTCTTAAAGTGGAAATTTTTTGTAGCTCTATCATGTATTTGTTATGCTAGTATCATCATCTAATAAATGAGGATTCTACAGCAATCAACAAACATGAAGTGCTGAATCAAACGAATTTTATTGTATTTCAAGAACATTTGTGGGAAATAAAACATGGTTTATTTCGAAAACAAAATCTTTTCTTCTTTCGTGATGAATTTAGCTTTAGTTATTGTATGAAGTAATCAAATCACTTTCAGGCTAGCTGGGAGAATTAATTTAAACAATTACATATCAATCGACGAACTAATAACCAACCCTAAATAGAAATCAAATTATTTTATAGATAAATCTCCAAACCTGGTTGCAGATGGGGATTTACAAAACGCTCTCGGAGACGAATAGGCCCAGAACTTTCGGGCGGAGAATGAAGAGGAAGAGGTGCTTACACATGGGACATCGTGATTCGACTTTGGCCCACTCTATGATGCAGATGAAACAGAAGTAGTGGTCGCAGCTCTCGATCAGCCCGAGGACCTTCAGGCCGCCCCCTAAGAGACCGATCCCGCAAATTCAATTTTCTCAAGTAGTTGCTTCTTCCATGTTCTCCTTCCCCTTGTGGGTTAGGGTTTTTCTGGCGTTTGTTCGGGAAGATGCCAGAGTTCTAGGCATCCATTGTTCCACATCCGAAGGCCAAAGGACGAACTAATCCCAACCCTAATACTAACCGAATTTTTGTACCTCTATACTTACTACTTTATAATAATTAAGTCTATTATTGAATATATAAACAGCTCGATTTAATGTTCTTATCGTTTTCCAAAATCCGTCATCATTATCACAGTGATCATTAAAGATTATCGTAAGGGATAAAATAGTCATACAATCTGCAATCTAACGGTAAAGATTATGTACGAAAATATAGGTGTAATACGATCGTATTGAAATAGGGTCATATTTTTGATCAATCACGGGCCAAAAATCGTGCTTGCAGAAAGCAACGGTGTGATAACACATCCCGCACAGTGCTCTTTACTGTTTTACACAAACAAATTATTTTTCCTTATTTAGGGGTCTGTTAGTCGGTAAGAGAATTAGAGCGGAGGGAATGGAAGCATCGTTAAAGGAGCTGTGAAAAATGGAGGTGGATGCGGTGTTAAAAAAACCCAAAATGGCATTTTGGAGCGGTGGCGGTGGGAATTGAAGGGTTACCGACCAGTTTTTTTTAATGGCGTCCCCCCAACAAAGATGGAGCAAAACTCCCAAACAAATAGAGATTTAAGGGTTTTGCGTTTTAGGGTTTCAGGACTCCTCTTTCGAAAGTAAAACATCAATCGGCACGATGGTTTGGACACGTACAAAGGAGACCATTAGAGGCACTTGTTAGGCGTTGTGAGAGTTTGGTCATTAGTCATGTTAAACGAGCGAGGGGTAGCCCCATAAAGACTTGGAATGAAATTATAAGGAAAGACATGATGTTCTTAGGCATTAGTGAGATTATGACAAAAGATAAGGCACAATGGAGACAAGGGATCCATATAGCCGACCCCACTATAGTGGGATAAAGGCTCGGGTGATGATGTTGTTGTTATTCGCAGCGAAGATGTGAGAAGCTCGAGTAAGATGGTTTGGACACGTACAAAGGAGACCATTAGATCACCTATTAGATGTTGTGAGAGTTTAGTCACTAGGCATGTTAAACGGGAGAGGGGTAGAGTAATAAAGACTTGGAATGAAACAATAAGGAAAGACATGTTGTACTTAAACATTAGAGATTATGACTAAAGATAGTGCACAATGGCAACAAAGGATCCATATAGTCAACCCCACTATAGTGGGATAAAGGCTTGAGTGTTGTTGTTGTATTTTTCCTAAAGTTTTGTCATATATTAATTTCTTATTAATTGTAATGTAAATCAAATTATATGAGATTACACAATGATTTAAATGGTGAACTTTTAGTGATGAATTGATTGTCATAATGGTACGATCATTAAATTTTTGGGGCATTTGAAAGTGTTTTAATATTGTTTTGATCATCATGTCTAAAAGGTCTTGTATAAGACTTGAATCTCCTTGTAATAGTTTTCTAAATTTGCAGATCATGCATGAAGTGATAATGCTTGATCATATAGAAAATTATTCAGGGGTTCATCATGTTAGCATGGAGTTTAGGTTGCTAGCTGGATGCCTTCCAACTAGAGAAACATACATTTACAATACAATATTACATACCTTGGCAGTCTAGGTATTCTATGAGATAGTGGTAGGTATTATGAACACTCTTGGGTGTGTTAGGCTAAGTGATTAGCTTTGTTAAGGGACAATATCGTGGCTTCTTATACAGTTAGCCCCACTACACCTAGGGTTAAGCACTTGAATAGTTGGTTGAAAATTAGATGCAGGTGAGAGGGTTGTAATGGTATGAAGTCCTCTATGGACTAAATCATAATTCGATAGAGTACTCGATATAATGAATTGTTACACCTGATTATACAAATAGAAGCTCAACTTGTTGATGTTTGGTCACTATCACAATTGTGATAAGTGTGTTGAAATATTTATGTGGTGGGTCTTCTCACTCTTCCGAGTAGAGCACACTGACAAGGAGTTGAGTGTAGGCTTTTAGGCTTAGGTTGATGGGTCTTGTAAGATATCCTAAGTAGTCTTCTTAGTATTAGTTACTCGGAAGACACCACCCTTTAGCTTATTTTTTCAGAGAATTCACTGACTGGGCAGAGATTACTCCAATATAGTACTGGCAAGAGTCGTGCATAGAGTCCTAGGCAAGTAGTGTGTCACTTACCTAGAAGCAAAAATGATCATTCCGCTCTTATCCTCTTGCCATGATGATGAGGAATGATACCCACTTAATCGGTCAGGTCTATGTTGACATGGAGCATGTGAAGTTAAACTTATAAAATCATGTAATATATTCTTATAAATTTATATGTCTATTCTCATAAGATAAATTACTAGCTCTACTATTTTATAATTGGAACTTTATCATATATGTCTATATGGGCTTTCTTATATGATAAGCTACTGTTTTACATACTCTGCTTGGTTATATGCTCTTTTTTCTATACTATGCTAAATTGTTATGCAGCTTAATGCCTTTCTCTCACCCGGTGCTTAGTCTTAGTGTTGGGAGAAAGGGTGTATGAGTCGCTTAGTCTTTTCTGCTAATTCTTGCTCATGTAACCACTCAGGAACCGCCACGGGACCAGCAGCAGGTGGAGCACCAGTAGGAAGGGTCGCAGCGATACCAGCCCTACAAGGGTAAGAAATTTTTGATGAGGCCAAATCTTGCGCCGCCTCATGTCACGGCAGTACCTTTCATTCCAGAGGATAATGCGAGAAATGTGAGATTATTATTGTTTATATATTTGTAGTTTGATGAACATCTTGTATAAGCGTTTTCCTTGCCCTACTATTTGCACTTTTACTCTGACATGTATGTGATTTATGTTGTCTTATTTATGATAGTACTTTCAGTTGTCTTTGCTTCCGTTATTGTATATTGTGTTTGTGATGTAATAATATTTTGCCTAACATGATAAGCATCATGTGGTAGGAGTTGGTCTGTGTTCTCACACTACTACAAAGTGGTTAACTTGGGCATAAGACTTCCCTCGATCGCTCCTAGTCCCGGGACGGGGTCATACATGCTACATCTCATTTTTAGGATAACTACCTCCCACACTAAATGATAGTTTTCAATTGAACTATCAATGAGGCACCCCTCACTGATGTGTTTCTTTAACTCACACAACAACCACTGGGTAGCTCATATTCACTATTGCTTCCTCAAAGGTTTTGATGGTGGATGTCAGAAAGGGGACATAACAAAAGGAATATTTAGGGTGCCCTTACATAAAATGGAACCATTTCCTTTGGTATAACAATGAGGCTTCTTATTTACTGTTTTTCCCCTATAAATTGAGGATGGGGGTGACAGCAGGTAGGAACTACATGTGCAGCTACTATACCTTAATAAAGGCAATACCATGAGGTATCTCCTGATGCACCAGGGACTAAATTGAGTATCTTTAGTGTGTAAAGAGAATCGATGATGGATTTTATTCAACACAGGGCTGGATATAGAGGAAACACCTGGCCATTTTCCCTCTTTCCTAACAAATGTTCCTACTTATAGTGGAAATTTGTGTATCATGTATTTGTTACGATAGTATCATCATCTAATAAATGAGGAATCTACAGTAACCAACAAACATGAAGTGCTGAATCAAATGAACTTTATTGTATTTCTCGAACATTCGTGATAAATTTCCAAACCTGGTTGCGGATGGGGATTTCGAAAACGCTCTCGGAGACGAATAGGCCCGGAACTTTCGGGCGGAGAATGAAGCGGAAGCGCTGCTTGCACATGGGACAGCGTGATTCGACCTTGGCCCACTCTATGATGCAGATGAAACAGAAGTAGTGGTCGCAGCTATCGATCAGCCCGCGGACCTTCAGGCCGGCCCCTAAGAGACAGATCCCGCAATTTTTTTTTTCTCCAGTAGTTGCTTCTTCCATTTTCTCCTTCCCCTTGTGGGTTAGGGTTTTCTGGCGTTTGTTCGGGAAGATGCCAGAGCTGGAGGCGTCCATTGTTCCGCATCCAAAGAGCGATCAGGGACGAAAGCATATTACTGAACGAACTTTCGTACCTCTAAGTATACTTAGTAGTACTTTATAGTTTATGATAATAATAATTAAGTTTATTATTGAGTACATAAACTGCTCGGTTAGATGTCCTCATATTCCGAAATCCAAATCATTACCACATCATTAAGATCGCCCTGCGGTATAAAGTAGGCATAGGATCTTCCTTCCAACGGTCAAGATCCAACGGTTGTTGGCCTCTCTCATCCCTTTCCAATATATCCTCTATTTTCTCCTTTTTCTCACCTACGCTCATTACGGGAAACTAGAGCTGATTCCAACTCCTTTGTTCCTCTGACAGTCAGTGATCAATGACCACCACTACTACTCCGTTGATCGTTACTCCATGTTCATGATTGCTATTCGTGGTCGACGTTCGTTACTCCATGTCGATGATAGCTATTTCTTGTCGACGATCGCTACTCACGGCCAAGGACTGATGTCCGCTGCTCATGATCGATGATTTGAGATTGCTTGCCCAAGTCGGTGATCGATGCTCCAAGATGACGACCGCTGATCGATGATCCTGTTCGGAGATTGCTACTCGATCAACGACCGCAACTCCTGGACAGCAAATAGAGATCGGTTCTTCGGGTCCGCAATTGATGCTCCTAGTCGAGGACCGGTGGCCGCTGATCCAGGTCTATGATTGTTGCTCGCAATCAACGACCACTACTCCCGATTGGATATTGGAGATCTTTCTTTGGGTCAGCGATCGATGCTCCTAATCGACGATCGATGCTCCTGGTTAATTCCTCCTCCACAGGCCTTCATGAATTCCATCGAGTGTGTTTTCCTCATATGTCTTTTGATTTTCACAAGTTTAAAAGAAAAAACTATTCATATGCTTCGAGTTGACTGGGCTAACATGATCGAGACACTGAAAAGAAAGTCTTAATGTTGAAACCGAAAACTCAGTCTCTGTGGAGTTCACCCTTGGGGAAGGGGTGATCGCGCACTTACTTCTCTTCCGCTAGTTAAACAACAAAGGAAAAAAGAACAAGGGACAGACCCAAGGGCTCGGTGTGGAGGTCTCACCACACACCCGAAAGATCTTATAGTGTTTCTCCTCTCTAGCCAAATGTCGAGCTAAGGATGCCTCAGAAAACGCAAGAAGACCGGGGCACAAATAAGCAAGCCTTCTGAGGTACCCCCTTGAGTCTATTTATAGACTTCTGAAAACGGACTGCAAATAGTCAACCTCAATTGTTTTGAACAGCTATGTGCAGCCCAAATGCGTCTGCCAACAACACAACTTCATTGTTCTAACTGGCTACAAACAGACCAGCGAGGGCAAAATGGTGAAAACATATCACAAGGGACTTGGGCGAGCAACCCCCTAAAAACTCCGCTCAATGGGGGCGGCGAGTGCTTGATGAAGCCGGAACTCGCCGCCTCACCCCCACCCCAGGGCGAGTGCGGGCTCGGCCTCCCCCACTCGCCTGTTACTTCCCAATCTTCCAGGGGCGAGTGCGAGCCGACCTGCTCCACTCTCCCCCCACTTGCTCTAACCCATCAGGGCGAGCTGAGGCGACTGTCAAGCTCTTGCATCCTCCCGGCTCGCATGGGACTGGGACTGCTGAAGCTTGGTCGATCCGACTCAAATCGATCACAACTCGCCGGATATGGGGTTGTACATAATCCCCGCTCTTTGCAAGGTTGGCACAAGCTCGGAAAGAATCATCCAACCTCGCAATATACGACGAGTGCGACAGGAGAGGGAATCTTTTTGTGGGGCCCACCGACGTCTATTCTAATGCCTCCCCTATATTGACCGTATAATATGGGTCCGGTCGGAGCCCAACAACATACAGACGCCACAGCTTATGTAACATCCCTCAAACAACTAGACCCTAGGAGTGGTTTTGTCATGACTAGGTCATGACAAAACTCTAGGAAGCCCAAGAAGACCAAGTGGACCTGGGAATATAGGTGAGACCACTATTGTCTACAAATAGTAGGTTTCTACATACTAGTTTAGGATGATCATGGGGCTTCACCATGACTCCAAGATCCCACCACAACCTCACCAACCTATTGGAAGGTCCATTAGAGCTTTAAGAGTCCATTGGAGTCAACCCAGGGTGGCCAAGTTGACCTAGGATCATCCTAGTCCTAAATTGGGCAAGGTGCCCTAACTAAGGGCAATGTGCCCCTAATGTGCCCAACCAACCCTACCTATGTCTTCCTAGACCTAAGGTGATGTCAATGAGTCACCAAAGACCCATTGGGTCAACCTTAGAAGCTAAGTTGACCCAGGTCAACCCTAGCCCTAAACTGGTCAAAGTGCCCTAACTAAGGGACAAGTGACCACCAAGGTGCCAAGTCAACCCTACACAACCCTTCCTAGACCTTAGGGGAAGCCAAGAGGTCACCAAGGACCTCTTGGGGTCAACCCAAATGGTCATGTTGACCAAAGTCAACTCATGGGTCAAAGTGATCAACTTAGGTTAACCTAACCCAATTCAAGTAGGCTAAGCTCAAGTGGTGTGGCCCATTAGTCTGAGGAAGTGGAGAGACACATTTTGGGTCCACCAAATTCAAAGAATGATGACTAGGAGAGAGAGCAAGGAGTTACTCATTTTTTGAGGAGAGAGAAAATGGAGCTTAATGGCCATTATGGCCATGGATGTTTCAAAACACCCCCACCTTGATGGACCTTTACTCCTTGGAGGCAGGGGAGGGGTTTTCAGGAGCTGGCCGGCCAATGGAGTGGCTCAGCCCTTCAAATGGCTGAAACCGAAAATGGTCATTGGAGTTACACCCTTCCTCATCCCCAATTAGGGATCTTAAAAGCATCACCAGGCAGAGGGGAGAAGGTTACAGCCTTTACCTAGAGGATTCGAGGCACTTGACTGTGTTGTTGCAGAAACCCGATCGGCGCCACCACCGCCATGGCAAATCGGAGATCAACGCACCTCCAGCCCTCCTAACAGGTCATCCCTTGCTCCTTCTTCCGTGGGTAGATCATAGGAATCAATAGGGATAAGCATCGGGCTCAATTGATCCCGATCGGGGGAAGAAATTTCTCTGGTTTTCCGAAAAAAGCAACCTTGCGGGATGGCCGGAATCCGCCCCTCCGGCGGTTGTGCCGCCTCCTGGCGATAGCCACCACCTCGACGGAGGTGGTGGTGGCGGTCGCCGGCCAGGGAGGTGGTTGGGTGGCCGGGAATTGGGGATGGAAAGTACTCCAAGTCGGGTTAATCGCCGTCGTTGGCTGGAGGTAGAAGATGAGCCAGCGCCGCCCGATCTTGCGCCAAGATTCGTGTGGGATTAAATAAAATCAAACTATACCTTTTGTATTATTCTATCACACAATGTGCAGTATTTTGAATTAAATTTTAAAAATACCTAGGGGATGTTTCGAAGAAAATGGTCAACATGAAAATTGTAGCCCTATGGTTCTACTTTATTTAAATTTGGTGTGAACCAGTTTGGAGTTCAGGTTAGAACTCAGCACTCCATTCGGTGGGATCTATACCTAAGGCTAGTAAAAGATTTAAATGTGTTCCCCCACTTCACCACAGGTCCAAATGACCTGAAATTTGGACAGGGAGTCAATCTTACCTATACCTAGGTCATGTCCAAAAATGGGAATTTTTGGAGATACTTTTTCTATAGTTTTTGAAATTATTTAATAATCCTAGGGTAATTTAATTAGGGGACCTAATGACCTCCAAACCCTCCCAAATTTTGGTGAGTAGTCCTTGGGGTAATCGTAAGGCTCTGGATAAAATTCCATCTCATTTGGAGATGTTTTGGGTTGAATTTTTGTAAACCCTAGCCTTGGCCTAAAATGGGGTATTTAGGTCAAGTGTTCCTTGTGGGTTTGAGTGGTCAAATCACCTCAATAGATGCTGAAAATTGGGCCACTGGTTTGATATGATGCTAGACACCCTCACATGAAATTTGGGGTGGATTGGGGTAGATTTACCCTAGGACCCAAGTACATGTCATAAGGTTGGGCTTTGGAGATTTGTGGAGGGCATGAGGTGAAATGCACTTGTATGGACTTGGTGTTTAGTCCATGTGATCCTAGGGTGGTGAAAAGACTTATGGAGAGATATGGTGGGATTTGGACACATGCACACCACTTAAACCACTAGGTAAGCTTTTAGGTCCATACACCTTAGGGAATGTCAAGTGGCTCATATGACTTTGGAACTGCTTGATATTTTGGTAGAAGTCATTTTCTTAATCATTTTAACCACTGAAATATACTATATAATGTTTGGATGAGTTTACAAGTGGGTTCCTTTGAAAAGTGCACTATCATGAGTTGTCTTGAAGAATTTTATTATGTGACTTCCTAACCTTGGGTGTGGATGATATTTAGTCAAGCTATGTTTTAAGACTATAACAAACCCTAAAAATTCTTAATATATATTTTTGATCATTATATGTGGTACTTCATTCACAACCCATCAAGTTGCACCTTCTACTTAGAAATTAATTATGAACAAACAACTTAATGAAAACTTATTAAATTTGGTAAGAAGACCTTTATTGACATTTTAAAGCTCTGTGAATTTTTATGGAATTTTTGGAAGTCTATCTATAGGGGTTAGTTCACAAGGTGTTGTTTTCTAAGTAAAAGTAATTGAATTTATTTTGATACTTATTAAGCTTGATAAAATGTGATTTTTGGTAAGAGGTCCTTTTTAGTTATCCTTGAGATTCAGTAATTGTTATACAATTTCCTGATGATTAACTTTAGTACTTTCTTCTTTACCCATAATTAATGGCTTATTATTGGATTAATTAATTAGAGGCCAAACCATTTATGGAAAATCATGAAGCTTGGTATTTACTGTTATTCCTCTGTTATCTAGTGTTCATAATTTTTGGGTGGCCATTATTTGAGAAAATATTGTACTTCATGTTCAAATTACCCATGACCTAACTTTGGGAAAAATTAATTAAATACCAAATCAATTAGAAAAATTATAAATTTCTAGATATAGGCTAATAATGTCATGATAGACCCCCATTAAATATCGTAAGGCTTGCGGATGAAAATTTGGAGTACCTCCTATCATGTACCTCATATAGCATATGTTGGTCTGCATTTAGTAAAACTACGGAAATTGTGATAACATGGGGTATGGTCATAGGAAGTGGGGATAAATGCATGCTGATTTGGTAAGATGAAAGAGAGCTTTATTAGGAATCATGATGAGGAGAGTGTTGGGTTGGCTAGAGTTAAGAGGTGTTCGGGATCGACGGAAGATCGACAGAATAATTTTATTATTATTGTTGTGGACTCTCCCTTCGTGGAGAATTATTACTATATATGTGGTTATTGTGGACTTGTGTTAGAGCTCTAATTTCATGTACTCTCATACTTTTGCTACTATTATGTGATCGATATGGCCGGCAGGATCTGCGTTTTGTAGTGACAACCTTTCCGGGCGTGATGGTGTCACCACAAAGCGGCGCTTCTGGGCCTAAGACCCCATAGTTTAAAAAAAATGGGGTCTTTCAGCTTAAGCATTATAAGATGATATAAACTACCCAACTCAAAACTCATAGCAATCACAGCGAAAATAAAAGAACGAGATTAGAAGTTATCCACTAATATATGAGTATCAACACGGCCCTATGGCCTTACAATAATTGAGAGTCCAAAACTCAAATAATAACAACAAGCGTCAATGTGCATAAGCACTCCTAGGCTATCTCGGCGTGCAAGCCGAAAACATAGTGCAGTAAGCATCACATTCCACAAAATAGAGCTATTACACAACATGTAACACTTCATGAGGCTTAGGCCTTTTGGGCCGGCGAGCTTGCTCCCACTTGCGATCCTTGCCCTGTAAAAATTGGTTGTAACGTGGGTCAGCAAAGGTTGACCTCAACTGTGTAACCAATACATCTCCTCTTGTTCATCCCTAGTGGACCCCAGGGCACTCCATCACCCTGCAGGTCAGCACTCCGTATGTAAAAAAATATGTACAGTGCAAGTACTAAAATAGGTTTGGATGTCTCATACATCAAACATATTTTTTTGTTGAACATATAATAAAAGGGGCCTAAAAATGCAGCATGTATGCAAACCAGGGCTTCACCCAAGGCATCCTAAAATGTATGCTTCTAACACATCATCAATCATATCCATCCAATTTTCCCATCGTCGTTCAAACCGCAAACACAAGGGTACTTCCAATTTTCCCCAAACGGCATACAAGCCGCCACACGGAACTCTTGCCCCAACCCGCTTGTTGGTCTTAAAACCCGGGTTTGCCTGCAATCTCTGACTTCTCACGTCATGATTTCTCCACACAAACCTGTTGGGTTTCTCTATGAGGATGGCACAACACTTGTGCACGCAGCGGAAGAATAAAAACATCAAGAAAACCCAAAAGAGATGGGATCGGGCCATGGTAGTTGAATCAAGAAGTTAACATACAACTAGGCAAAAATTACCTCGGTGGCGTTGAGTCACAACTCAACGGAGATGCTCCAAGCTTCGTGTTCTTGTTGGTGGCGAGTTCTACGTGGAATGATGTCCACGTCTCTGCAGAAATCCACACGAGCGGGAGAACACCGACTTTTCCGTCGCACGGATAATCGGGAAGGAGAATGACCGCACCTTGCTTTTCCACGGACTGCTAGGTCCGCGCCAGGGATAGCAACACCAGCGACAATCGCCGGAGAGGAGGAGGTCGACGGAGCGAGCACGATGGCGGAACGGTTCCATCGGCGGGATTCAGGATCGGCGGAACGAACGAAGAAATCGCGGAACACTTTCGTCGATTCGATCAGCGAGAGAGTTTCCCGAAAACCCTAAGTATCTATTTATACCAAAGGCATAAACAGACTTAGGAATATCGCAATCCGCAGACCACCCAGAAAATTAGGGTTCCAGAATCGGCGAGAATCACCTAGCAGATTCGGTGAGAATCTGTCGGCGAGTATCAGATTCGGCGAGAATCAATCGGCGAGAATCATCTAGGATCGGCGAGAATCAGTCGGCGAGTATCAGAGTACAATACTCGACGATTCACGTCGAACGTGGGTTGACGATAATCATCGATCTGCGGTCGACGATACTCGTCGACCCGCGGTCGACGGTACTCGACGATACTCGTCGACCCGCGGTCGACGATACACGACGATACTCGACGATACTCGTCAACTCGCGGTCGACTATTCTTACCAATCCTTCAAGGCAACATTTGCCCAACCCGACGATCCTTTAAGGCAACACTTTGCCCATAACCCCATTCAGGTCGGTGATTGGTAACCTTTACCAACACAGTCAATCATCCAACTTCTCAACATCTCTTATGTGCGACCCTGTAGGCTCATATCGCGTTGGCAGTGAGATTACATGTTTGACCACTTCTAGATCACCATGATAACTCCAACAGTCTCCCACTTGATCTTGAAAGTATCAAACCAAAAACCTCACAAACAATGAGCGGCATCTAGCAATGCATCATTGCTCCCCAAGCAATAAGAGTTTATAACTCATAAGCCTTTATGACCAATGTATCAGCATTGTCTTTGTCCTTTTGTCCCTTACATCTGGAAAGAACTAGAGGCATGGACTGTGTCACCCTCGTAATAGCTCAATCCAAGTTTCTTGATCCAGGACGGACTTCCAGAGAATGGTGAGTCCAATATCACATATTGACTCAACCAAGCATGGCCATGCATTTCTCAGTCCAGTTCCATCAAGGGGCCCATGGATGCAACTCCTGTCATACAGGAGGACAAATCCCATATCTGCTCACACACAAACACCCAAATGATTCGTAACATGCCCAACAACCACCCTTATCATCAACCTTTCTCAAGGAAGACTTTAGATGGCATCAAAGCACGCTCTTCCTCACTTGATGAATGTTGTGACTTCAGGTCAAAGGACCACAACACCATTGTCAATTGAGACCTACTCGTGACACGATTGGATGACAATCCACAGAGTAGTCTCAGGTTGGGTCTGTCCAGTACAACTTGTTCACTAACAAGTACCCACGTGATGACTTGATATCACAATATCATGACCTGTGAGAACCGATCATCAGTCAACGCACGTGCTAGCCTTCATGTATCATCATCACCCTTAGCTTCTATGATGATACTCGACCAGGGACCTTTTAAGAATGAAGCTTCAAATAAATCATAGGCTCTCACATTTAAGTCACGTACTTGATGTCCCATGGAAGCGAGCATTCTAAGGGTATCTATTATGTTAACATTTAACTATCATATAGAAAAACTCATAATAAAAGAACTTGTCATTAATTGTAAGAGAAAAACTAGATACACTGTTCATCATATGAACAAATAGCCAACAAAATACATGTTTACATGCAATCCACAAGATTCTCACCAGAGTTGATCATTTAGGTATCGTATACCCATCGATCTAGTATGACCATCATGCTTTCTCTGCGCGAGAGGCTTTGTTAGTGGATCCGCAATATTCTCATCAGTCGGCACTCTGTAAATGTTCACATCTCCTCGTTCGACAATCTCACGAATAAGATGAAATCGCCGAAGTATGTGCTTGGAGCGCTGATGGGATCTAGGTTCCTTAGATTGTGCAATTGCACCATTGTTATCACAGTAGAGAACTACGGGACCAACAATGCTAGGAACTACATCAAGCTCGCCGATGAATTTCCTAATCCATACAGCCTCCTTCGCTGCATTAGCTGCGGCGATATACTCGGCCTCTGTTGTAGAATCAGCAACTGCCTCTTGCTTGGAACTCTTCCAGCTCACAGCTCCTCCATTCAGGCAAAACACAAAACCTGACTGAGACTTGGAGTCGTCTCTATCAGTTTGGAAGCTAGCATCCGTGTAACCACTTACAACAAGCTCTTCCTCTCCACCATACACCAAGAACACATCCTTAGTCCTTCTCAAGTACTTCAGGACATTCTTGACTGCAATCCAGTGACACTCACCGGGGTTTGACTGATACCTGCTAGTCATGCTCAAAGCAAAGGAGACGTCGGGTCGAGTACATAACATCGCGTACATGATTGATCCAATTGTCGAAGCATATGGAATTAACTTCATGTGGTCCTTATCTTCACAAGATTTTGGACACTGGTCCTTAGATAGATTCACACCATGAGACATGGGCAAAAATCCTTTCTTGGACTCAAGCATGTTGAACCGCTTCAACACCTTTTCGATGTACGTACTCTAGGTCAAACCCAGCAACTTCTTCGATCTATCTCTATAGATCTTAATACCGAGTATATAAGTCGCTTCACCCAAATACTTCATTGAAAAGCAGTTCCCTAGGTTGTTCTTAACAACTTTCAGGGTAGGAATGTCATTCACAATCAACAGTATGTAATCTACATACAATATCAGGAAGACAACAATGCTCCCACTGATTCGCTTGTAAACACAAGGCTCATCTTCATTCTTGATGAAACCAAACTCTTTGATTTTCTCATCAAAACGAAGATTCCAACTTCGAGAGGCCTGTTTCAGTCCATAGATGGACTTATTCAGCTTGCATATTTTAGTGGCTTCATCTGGGGATACAAAACCCTCGGGTTGTGTCATATACACTTCCTCAAGGAGGTTTCCATTAAGGAAAGCCGTTTTGACATCCATCTGCCAGATCTCGTAGTCATAATACGCAGTAACAGCAAGCAATATCCTTATGGACTTTACCATGGCAATAGGGGAAAAAGTCTCATCATAGTCAATACCATGAATTTGCTTGAAACCCTTAGCCACCAGTCACCCTTTGAATGTTTGTACATTCCCATCCATGTCGGTCTTCTTCTTGAAGACCCACTTGCACCCTATGGGTCGTACCCCTTCAGGTGGTTCCACCAAGTTACAAACTTGGTTTGCATGCATGGAGTCCATTTCGGATTTCATAGCCTCAAGCCATTTGTCGGAGTCCGGTCCATTCATAGCCTCTTGGTAGGTTGCTGGTTCATCATCATGATCCATAAGCAACACATTACCTATTTGAGACACGAGAAATCCATATCTCTCAGGCTCAAACCTCGGTCTACCAGATCTACGTAGGACTTGTGTTCCTTGAGCAGGTTCTCTAGCTACAACATCTTGTAGTCCTGTCTCAGAATCCAATTCCGGTTCATTCACTACATGTGGTTCTTGAACTTCTTCAAGCTCTACCTTTTCAGTCTTTCTTGATAAGAACTCTTTCTCCAAGAAGACACCAGTCTTTGCGACAAACACTTTGCCCTCAGACGGTAGGTAAAAGTAATACCCTTTCGTTTCCTTAGGATATCCCACCAGATAACATTTATCCGATTTGGGTTCCAGCTTGTCAGGCATTTGACGTCTCACGTATGCCTCACAGCCCCAAATTTTAATGAACGACATACTAGGACGCTTCCCAGTCCATATCTCATATGGTGTCTTCAGAACCGTTTTCGTTGGAGCGCGATTCAATGTCATTGCAGCAGTCTCTAAAGCAAAACCCCAAAAGGAAACAGGCAAGTCTGCATGACTCATCATCGAACGTACCATGTCTAACAGAGTACGATTTCTCCTCTCAGACACATCATTATGTTGTGGTGTTCTAGGTGGAGTGAGCTGTGATACAATACCACACTCTTTCAGATGATCACGGAACTCATGACTCAGGTATTCGCCACCTCGATCAGATCGGAGTGCTTTAACCCTTTTACCCAACTGGTTTTCAACTTCATTCTTGAACTCTTTGAACTTTTCAAAGGTCTCGGATTTGCACTTCATAAGATACACATATCCGTATCTACTGAAATCATCAGTAAATGTAACAAAGTAGAAATACCCACCTCTAGCCATGGAACTCATGGGTCCGCATACATCACTATGTACAACACACAAGAGATCCTCAACCCTCTCAGTATAACCAGTGAAAGGAGCTTTAGTCATCTTGCCTAACAAACAAGATTCGCATCACTCAAATGATTCATAATCAAATGAGTCCAAAAGTCCATCTTTATGGAGCTTGGATATGCGCTTCTCGTTGATATGACCCAAATGACAATGCCAGAGAAATGTAGGGTTCGAGTCATTTGTTCTTAGTCTTTTATTATTTTCTACATTACAGATCAGATGGTCCAAGTTCAAAACATAAAGACCATTAAACAATTGGGCTACAACATAACAAACATCATTCTTAAATATAGAACAACAGTTGTTCTTAATTATAAAAGAAAATTCCATTCATGTCCAAACATGAAATAGATATAATGTTTCTAGTTATGGCCGGAACAAAATAACAATTATCTAGTTCTATTACAAGCCCACTGGGCAAAGAAAGACGGTAAACCCCTACGGCTACAGCAGCAACTCTTGCTCCATTGCCGACGCGGAGGTCCACCTCCCCTTTACTCAGCAATCTTCTCCTTCCCAGTTTCTGCACATTTGTACAAATGTGAGAACCACATACGGTATCCAATACCCATGATGAAGGAGCAGAAAGGTTTATCTCTATAACGTGAACATTTGAAGCGGAAGTCATACCTCCCTTCATTTTCTGCAGACCTTCAATGTACGAAGGATAGTTCCTCCTCCAATGACCAGCCTTGCCACAGTGGTGGCATTTCCCTTCCTTCACCGTGCTTTTCTTTTTCATCAGTGCAGAAGACTTGGGCTCAAGATATGACTTAGGTCCCACCTTCGTCTTCTAAGAGCCCTTGGCCTTGCCCTTGCCCTTATGCACCATCAGTATGGGGCTGGCAGGCTTGGCCTTCTTCATATTGATTTCGGCAGTTCTCAACATGCCTAGGAGTTCGGACAGTGTCTTGTCTATTTCATTCATGTTGTAGTTCAAGACGAACTGCTCATAACTGTCCGACAACGATTGCAGGATCAGATTTGTGGCCAACTCTTGACCAAGAGGAAAACCCAGCCTTTCAAGGTTCTCTATATACCCAATCATCTTGAGTAGGTGAGTCCCTACTGAGTCTCGAACTCCCATGTTGCACTGAAACAACGCTTTTGTGACGTCGAACCTCTCTTGACGAGCCTGCCCTTGAAACATTTTCTTGAGATGCTCGTCAATCTCCTTGCACCCCATGTTCTCATGTTGCTTCTGAAGCTCAGAGTTCATAGTGGAAAGCATAAGGCATTCGACATCTAAAGCATCATCAGTATACTTCTTATAAGCAAAACTTCCAATACAACAATCATGGCCGAAACCTCCCTCTGATACCACTGTTGGGTTTCTCTATGAGGATGGCACAACACTTGTGCACACAGCGGAAGAATAAAAACATCAAAAAAACCCAAAAGAGATGGGATCGGGCCATGGTAGTTGAATCAAGAAGTTAACATACAACTAGGCAAAAATTACCTCGGTGGCGTTGAGTCACAACTCAACGGAGATGCTCCAAGCTTCGTGTTCTTGCTGGTGGCGAGTTCTACGTGGAATGATGTCCACGTCTCTGCAGAAATCCACACGAGCGGGAGAACACCGACTTTTCCGTTGCACGGATAATCGGGAAGGAGAATGACCGCACCTTGCTTTTCCACGGACTGCTAGGTCCGCGCCAGGGATAGCAACACCAGCGACAATTGCCGGAGAGGAGGAGGTCGACGGAGCGAGCACGGCGGCGGAACGGTTCCGTCGGCGGGATTCGGGATCGGCGGAACGAACGAAGAAATCGCGGAACACTTCCGTCGATTTGATCAGCGAGAGAGTTTCCCGAAAACCCTAAGTATCTATTTATACCAAAGGCATAAACAGACTTAGGAATATCGCAATCTGCAGAACACCCAGAAAATTAGGGTTCCAGAATCAGCGAGAATCACCTAGCAGATTCGGTGAGAATCAGTCGGCGAGTATCAGATTCGGCGAGAATCAATCGGTGAGAATCATCTAGGATCAGCGAGAATCAGTCAGCGAGTATCAGAGTACAATACTCGACGATTCACGTCGAACGTGGGTTGACGATAATCATCGATCTGCGGTCGACGAAACTCGTCGACTCGCGGTCGACGATACTCGACGATACTCAACGATACTCGTCGACCCGCGGTCGACGATACACGATGATACTCGATGATACTCGTCGACCCGCGATCGACTATTCTTACCAATCCTTCAAGGCAACATTTGCCCAACCCGACGATCCTTTAAGGCAACACTTTGCCCATAACCCCATTCAGGTCGGTGATTGGTAACCTTTACCAACACAGTCAATCATCCAACTTCTCCACATCTCTTATGTGCAACCCTGCAGGCTCATATCGTGTTGGCAGTGAGATTACATGTTTGACCACTTCTAGATCACCATGGTAACTCCAACAAAACCAATTGATACTAAGAACCCTTGCTAGATCCCACCCGTTCGCGACAACCCAGTCCCGGCTCCAATATCGGGAACAAGTCCACCGAAGGAGACCCAACCTGTAAGACCCCTTCCCCCAACTTTTACCCGGGTCAGGCCGGAGGGGATCTTACTGCCCAAGACGTCCACCCAGTGCTCCTTATGGGTAACAACCCACTCTATCTATGCACCAGGGGGCAGCCTTGCTCAGCTAGAATCACAACACTCACAATACACCAGAGAATTGTGGAAGTATTAACAGGAAACCAGAGTACAATATATATAACATTATATATATTTACATGAGTACAAAAGTCGTATTCTAAGTATTTAATAAGCCCGCATGTTGTACAATTAAAAGATATGGTACCCCACCAACCTTTTACCCGGGTCGGTCCGGAGGGGTACTACTGGCCCAAGACGCCCACCCAGTGCTCCTTAGGGGAAACGAACCACCCTATCTAAGCACCAGATGGCCGCCTTGCTCGGCTCGAATCACAACATTCAAAACTCATCAAAGTATAGCGGAAGCATTAACAGGAAATCACAGATATATATAACACATCAAAATAATACAAAGGTTCTAGGGTCGAAGCCTAAGCGTTTATATAAGCCTGTGGGCTATACATGTACTTCATATAACCCTCATACTCCCTCTCTCTATGTTGCTCGGCGGTACTCACGTCTCTAAACTCTGGGGACGGCGGGGGTGCATCTGCTCGAGTAGTCCTAGCTGCTGGCATAATCTCCTGCGACGGTGGGTCACTACGCTGCTCCATTTCCTGTGAATGGTTATTTAGATAACTGTTAGTCACAGAACTAAGCGGAAACAATTCTTCTCCCCGGATCCATATCATGGGGACGAGCACACACCCACCCAACAAAAGTAAATAGCTGAAGCAAGAGACGGTTAGCACAACATTTCATATATATATAGCTAGGAGCAACTATAAAAGAGTGCAGGTTAGTATAATTGGAAAAAGCAGCAGTAGTACAAATCAGTTATAACAAGGCTCCAATAGCTCATCAGCACATTAGGTTTTCTTATCCTGAATTTTACTGCATGCATTCATAGCCACGCACAGACCACAGGCATTCATCTCCACGCACATACCGCAGACATTCATAGCCACGCACACACCGCAGGTATTCATAGCCGTGCACAGAAACCCAATGTCGACATAGTTTGGACCGCTTCTGTTCTAGCAGGGTAGCGAGCCCCACGAGCGTCACCGATGTGGCCGTCGGTGACAGTGGCCAGTCCTGCCTGTAACACCTCCCCTGTAATGAATGTATAATATGGGTCCGGCCGGGGCCCCACAACATACGGACGCCACAGCTTTAGTATTAAAAGTTGATATAGCTACCCACACTCAAAACTCTTTGCACAACTATAACACCCCCTATCCGTCGCATAGTATATAGCAGTAGGTCCGGCCGGGGCCCGACGCCATATACCACAGACAGACCTGGTGGTTACGTATGGAAACCATCCAACCAATCTCAACGTCCTACACAGAGCATTCTAGCGGAAGCAGTTTATAAGAGTTGTAAACAAGAACCCAGCATAGGAGCATGAATGTCCACTAATACCAAAAGGAATGTTATACAAAAATACCCAAAACCGGCCTTAAGGCCTTACAAAGTGTTTCACTTGAAAATTACATGTTTTACAAACCACGGCACGCAGGCCGGTCATACATGAATAAAGCAGTAAACACTTCTACTTGGGCCTTCGAGGGCCAGCTTCGCAAAAAGGGCTTTAGCCCGCTATTGACCGCTTGGTCCAGCTGCACCTGCAAGCAACAAACCACCGCATGGTGGCAAAACAAGGCAACGGTCAGCAATGCTGACCAAATTATAACGATCCCGCCCCCAACTCGGGGCGGCGATGCTCCTTCCCTGCATTTCATTAGCATAAGCGAGCCATATATATAACCATAGCCATTACATCACAGACGCTGGCTCGTACGACCACACGTCCCGTGCACTCAGGGCACATTCTCGGTGAACCGGTCGATGTCACGTCAATTAAAGCCATTAACATTCCGGACTCACCACCGCCACTTAGACGGCCAAACCTATGAGCAATTTGTCTTCCTGGCCTGGGTCACGACAATTTAAGCCATTGACCGCCGAAGACTCACATCTATGCCAACGGCGAGTGCCACGTAACCTTAGGTCTCTCTAACCGAACGACATAAAGCGAGTACGGTTCCACCTAACCCGTGCTCATATCGCAACGACAATTTAAGCCATTTGCGCGGGTCAACTTCCTCTGAGTCCCATTCTATCGCAAGTCACATAACCCCGTTATGTTCAAGTTGGCTCTCAGGCCACCAAGTTGGCAAGATCTCGTATCCGCCCAGTTTTCTGGGTGCACCTTTGGGTTAGTCCCCAAGGCTCCCTACTGCAATCTACCGCGTAGAAAACCCGAAAAACAACCAATAGCACGGAGTCTTCTCCGGCCTTATGCAATGCAACATCACCGATCCAGACTAACATGTCCGGGTAGGCTTCACACATCATGCCTATGTCCGTTCTCGCATACGGACTCTAAATAACGGGGAATTCACATATCTACCCGAAGGAACGTCTCCAACTCTCCGCAAACTCGCGAGAGCGGGCTTCCTATGCTAAGAAAGAGAGCGACTCATGCTCAAGATGAGGATCGTTACCCTTGAGTTCCTCTTTGGCGCCATTGGAAAGTAATCGGATGGAAATCACCGCACTTGCGTTGCCTCCGTGGATCCGGAGTCGGCTTGCGATTCGGAGCTCCGAAGCTCCTCCAATGGCGGATCTAGCTCCTCTTCCACTCTTGGCTCTCCTCTTTCTCTAAGGACTTAGAGAGATGAAAAGTGAAGGAAAGTGATGGATTTCTAAGTCAACTCACGGGTATATCCTCTCAGGAACAACCCCCAGCCGTTGGATCTCAACCTAAGAAAACGAACGGCTTTGATTCATGGCTGAAATGCCCAATCTGGACCGAACACGGCCTGGCACACGCCCGTGTCCAGGGCCGTGTGCCGCATTCGCCGTCAAAATCGAATCACCTGGAACCTCACACGAGTATCGAACACGCCCGTGTTCGAGCTGACACGCCCGTGTTCCACCTGACACGGCCGTGTATCCGGCCGTGTACACCATGATTTTTCCCCCATTTTCAACCCGAGCACTGCACGGGTTCTAGGACACGCCCGTGTCCTTGCCCGTGTCACATTGACACGCCTGGACCCCAGGCCGTGTACACGGGACATTTCGTCGAGGGAAGATCGACGACTTGATGACACGGCCTTGGACACGCCCGTGTCCTAGGCCGTGTTCCTTGTCTCGACGATCGTCGAGTGAATCTCGACGACTCCCCGGGACGATCGTCGACACGGGTCGACACGCCCTGCGACACGCCCGTGTCGCAGGCCGTGTGCCCATTCTCGACGAATCGTCGAGTATAACTCGACGACTTCACGGCTAAGTGTCGACACACGCTTGACACGCCCTGGGACACGCTTGTGTCCCAGGCCGTGTGCCTTCAGCCAGAACCCAAACTGGCCCAAAACGTCCCCCTTCGCTCCTTTGAGTTTCGGGGCGTTACAACTCTCCCCCTCTTAAAAGAATTTCGCCCACGAAATTACATAAAGGAAAGACATACAAAAACAAAATTTGTACCTGAGCGGAACAACTCCGGATACTCGTCAAGCATCGTCTGCTCTCGCTCCCAAGAGAGCTCCTCACGACCGCAATTGTCCCACCGGACCTTGACCATCCTGATCTCTTTATTGCGTAGCCGCTTGACCTCTGAGTCCTCAATCCGCACGGGCTTGACCTTTGTCGTTAGCCCACTATCTACCGGTACTTGATCAACCGCGATCACTTGCGTAGGCTCTTGCACCGCCTTCCGAAGCACCGAAATATGGAATACATCATGTAAACCACTTAGCTCCACTGAAAGCTTCAACCTATAGGCCGCTTCACCCACTCGCTCCAGAACCTCAAACGGTCCAAGGTACCTCGGGCTTAGCTTTTTCAATCGCCGCACCCGCGAGACACCCTTGAACGGCTTGATCTTTAGGTATACATAATCGCCCACAGCGAACTCCACGTTCCTGTGCTTGGCATTATAGTACTTTGCTTGCCGGTCCTGAGCGATAAGCAACCTCTCCCGAATGGTTCTCACCAAAGAAGTAGCATCATCCACTTCCGATCGCTTATACAACTTTGACTCACCCGTTTCTAACCAAGACAATGACGTGCGACATCTTCTACCATATAGGGCCTCGAAGGGCGCCATCTGAATACTTGCTTGGTAGCTATTGTTGTATGCGAACTCCACCAAATGAAGGTGGTCTTCCCATTGCTTTTCAAAATCCAAGACACACATGCGAAGCATGTCTTCCATGGTTCTATTAACCCTCTCGGTCTGCCCATCCGTTTGTGGGTGGAAGGCTGTGCTAAACTTCAGCTTTGTTCCCAACATTTGCTGCACCAGCCTCCAATCATTGGACGTGAACCGCCCATCTCGGTCACTCACGATGCTGCGGGGCACACCATGAAGCCGTACTATATTATCCACATAAAGCTTTGCTAGCTTCTCCACCGGATCGTCCTTCCTATGCGGAATAAAATGCGACACCTTCGTTAATCGATCAACAACCACCCAAATGGCGTCGTTCCCCTTTTGCGACCTTGACAAACCGTGCACAAAGTCCATAGAGATGTCGTCAAATTTCCACTCCGGAATAGGCAAGGACTTAAGAAATCCTCCCGGCTTTTGGCACTCCGCCTTTACCAAGGCGCAGGTTTGGCACTTCGCTACGTATAGCGCCACATCCTTTTTCAAACCCGGCCACCAAAATAGTTTCTTCACATCACGGTACATCTTTGTGCTCCCCGGGTGAATCGTGTACTTGGTATGGTGTGCCTCGTACAACAACTCCACTCGTAAATTGCCCACACTTGGGACGCACAATCGACCGTCTTTCCAAAGCAATCCGTCCTCCACGACGAATTGGGAATTTGACCCATCCAGAGCCTCTATCATGAACTGCTTCATATGAGCATCCATATCCAAAGCCTGCCGAATCCGATCAGCCAGGTCATATTGGTCTTCAGTCCAATTCAGCACTGCTTCAGCACTAGATTGTCTATCCACACAAACAATCTCCAACGCCTCCAACTCCTGCACCAACCGCTCATCATGCACTGATAGCCAATTTGCTTGAGCTGGGGCTCGGCGACTCAACGCGTCCGCAACCGCATTCCCTTTGCCAGACACGTAGTGGATCTTGAATGTATAGTCCCCCAGGAACTCCATCCATCTACGCTGCCGCATATTCAGATCCTTCTGATCTATCAGGTACTTTAGGCTCTTGTGATCGATGTAGATATCAATCTTCACACCGTACAAATAGTGTCTCCACAGCTTCAAGGCAAAAATCACGGCCGCCAACTCCAAGTCATGGACCGGATAATTCCTCTCGTGCACTTTTAGCTGTCTCGAGCCATAAGCTATCACGCTTCCGTGCTGCAGTAGCACGCAACCCAAACCGCTGCCTGAAGCATCGCTATATATCTCATAGCCTTCGGTTCCACATGGCGAACTCAGCACAGGCGCCGTGGTCAACCGACACTTCAACTCCTCAAAAGCTCGCGCGCACTCCGACGTCCAAACGAACTTATGCTCCTTCCTCGTCAAAGTAGTGAGAGGTAACGCTATCCGCGAGAAGTTCTCTACGAAGCGCCTATAATAGCCGGCAAGCCCCAAAAAGCTCCGGACTTCTGCTACCGTAGCAAGCTCAGGCCACTCCCGTATCGCAACAATCTTCGCCGGATCCACAGCAATACCCTCTCCACTCACTATATGCCCGAGGAACGCCACTGAGGATAGCCAAAACTCGCACTTCGAGAACTTGGCATACAACTGATTTCTCCTTAGCGTCTCCAACACCAAATGAAGATGCTTGAAGTGATCTTCCTCACTTTGCGAGTACACCAAAATATCGTCGATGAAGACGATCACGAAATGGTCCAAGTACTCCCTGAATGTCCTGTTCATCAAATCCATGAATACTGACGGCGCATTAGTCAGCCCAAACGGCATGACCGTAAACTCATAATGCCCGTATCTCGTACTAAACGCTGTCTTCGAGATATCACTCTCCCTTATTCGCAGCTGATAGTACCCAGCCTTGAGATCCAACTTCGAGTACACCGTCGACCCGACTAACTGATCGAAGAGATCATCAATCCGAGGGATCGGGTACTTGTTATTCTCAGTTAGCTTGTTTAGCTCCCGATAATCAATACATAATCTCAAGCTTCCGTCCTTCTTCTTAACAAAGAGGACCGGTGCGCTCCAAGGCGAAGAACTCGGGCGCACATACCCTTGCTCCAACAACTCTTGCAGTTGAACTTTCAGCTCCGCCATTTCTTTAGGCGCTAGCCGATACGGAGATCGTGACACAGGCTTTGCACCTGGCACTAGCTCGATCGTAAAATCTATCTCCCGCTGAGGCGGGGCTCCAGGAAGATCTGCGGGGAACACATCAGGGTATTCCGATACCACTGAAATACAATCCAAAGCGGGCTTCGGCTTTGCAACCTCCACTAGTGTAAAGAACAGTTCTGCTCCGGCACGAACCGCCTTCACCACCCGAAGAGCAGACATCAACGTCTTGCTCGACCCCTTTAAGCCCGTAAAAGTCGTCTCACGACTTGCTCCCAGCTTGACTTCCTTGCTACCGCAATCTATATGGGCCTGCTGCTCCGAGAGCCAGTCCATGCCAAATATGACGTCGAACTCCACTAATGGAAGTAAAGACGCCCGCAGGTCGAACTCCTGCTCCCCAATACGAATCTTAACATCGCAGATCCTATCCGCTCGCATCGAACACCCGCTGGGCAACAACACATCCAACTTGTCCTTCGCCATCGAAGAAGGGACTCCGATGCGTGATATAAATCCTTCAGACAAGAAGGAGTGTGAAGCTCCCGTATCGAAGAGTGCTCGTGCCGGATTTTCACAAATCAATACAAATCCTAAACAAGTAGTGGTAAGGTAACATGTGCATAACATGCATATAAAGAAATTGACTTGCTATAAATTAAATCGTACCTGTCACCACATCAGCTTGTTTAATGGCCTCCTGTTGGCCAAGATTGTAGACCCTTGGTTGGGCCGGAGCATAATGGGACGCGGTCGACTCCACCGCCTTTCCCTTCTCTTCATATGTAGCTCCTGGCCTCCTCTCGGACTTAGGACGTCCGCTCCAACAATCACGGGCGAAATGCCCCGTCTTTCCACATGTAAAACACGCACCCGGGGTCCGACCCGTAGTCGCCCCAGAAGCGCCAGAAGGAGCTGGACCCGAAGTCCTGTGCTTCTTGAAAGACCTCCGATAGCCGGACTTTGAAGCAGTCGGCACTCTGAACTCAGATTTCTTTTCACCCAAGCTTTTCTTCGCTTGCACGCTCTTCATGTCCTTCTCCAAGGACCGGGCAGTATTGACCAAGGTTAAGAAACCCTGCGTCATTGGCCCCGACAGTAGCAGTCTCAACTCATCCCTCAAGCCTTCGTAGAATCGATTAGTCTTGCGCTCCTCATCCATGATGGTGGAGCTAGCATAACGACTCAACCGCGTAAACTCGTGGAGATATTCATCCACGCTCCTCTCACCCTGCACCAACTTCAGGAACTCATTCTCCATTGAAATCCTCTGAGTAGAAGGGAGGTATCTTGCTAAGAACAATCCCGAGAACTCTTCCATCGGAACGTCTATCAGTTGTCTACCTCTCAAATGATGCAGCTCCAATCCTTCCCACCACATCCTCGCTTCACCGTCCAGCAGGAACGTAGCGATGGTGGTCATTTGCCACTCCTCCGTCTCCGTCGCCGTCATGACTCTCTTCACCCTAGAGAGCCAGTCTTCAGCCTGAGATGGGGTTCCCAACCCCGAGAATAACGGAGGGTTAAAGCTCATTACATGCTTTAACTGCCTCTCAGTTGCCCTCCTTGGCACTACCGGTTCTACGACCACTTGCTCCACCCTCCTCGGCTCAGCCTCTCGCAGAGGTTCTTGCTCCATCACGGGAGCGGGCTGCTGCGCTTGCCTTCCAGGCTGCGCATTAATCACGACCAACACCGCTTCAGCCACCAATCATATATTTTCAGCCGACAAAGGTGTTGCAGGAGCAACATCCGGTGCACTACTAGCCTCAGAAACTCGGCGTTCTGACGGCCCAACACCACTTCTGGTCACCTATAGTGGTACAAAACACCGTTAAGCGACCAAATAAATTGCAAACAGCAATTATAGGAACACGCATATTCCTCAAACACGAGTATTTTCATTCCTAAGTGGACATTCATGGGTTCTTTTTACCATTATAACGATGACGCACACAATGTGCTCACCACCCCTTAAAAAGAATTCGCCCACGAATTCACTTTAAGCCCGACCAAAACCAGTAGTCTGATACCAAATTGTAACACCCCCTATCCGTCGCATAGTATATAGCAGTAGGTCCGGCCGTGGCCCGACGCCATATACCACAGACAGACCGGGTGGTTACGTATGGAAACCATCCAACCAATCTCAACGTCCTACACAGAGCATTCTAGCGGAAGCAGTTTATAAGAGTTGTAAACAAGAACCCAGCATAGGAGCATGAATGTCCACTAATACCAAAAGGAATGTTATACAAAAATACCCAAAACCGGCCTTAAGGCCTTACAAAGTGTTTCACTTGAAAATTACATGTTTTACAAACCACGGCACGCAGGCCGGTCATACATGAATAAAGCAGTAAACACTTCTACTTGGGCCTTCGAGGGCCAGCTTCGCAAAAAGGGCTTTAGCCCGCTATTGACCGCTTGGTCCAGCTGCACCTGCAAGCAACAAACCACCGCATGGTGGCAAAACAAGGCAACGGTCAGCAATGCTGACCAAATTATAACGATCCCGCCCCCAACTCGGGGCGGCGATGCTCCTTCCCTGCATTTCATTAGCATAAGCGAGCCATATATATAACCATAGCCATTACATCACAGACGTTGGCTCGTACGGCCACACGTCCCGTGCACTCAGGGCACATTCTCGGTGAACCGGTCGATGTCACGTCAATTAAAGCCATTAATATTCCGGACTCACCACCGCCACTTAGACGGCCAAACCTATGAGCAATTTGTCTTCCTGGCCTGGGTCACGACAATTTAAGCCATTGACCGCCGAAGACTCACATCTATGCCAACGGCGAGTGCCACGTAACCTTAGGTCTCTCTAACCGAACGACATAAAGTGGGTACGGTTCCATCTAACCCGTGCTCATATCGCAACGACAATTTAAGCCATTTGCGCGGGTCAAACTTCCTCTGAGTCCCATTCTATCGCAAGTCACATAACCCCGTTATGTTCAAGTTGGCTCTCAGGCCACCAAGTTGGCAAGATCTCGTATCCGCCCAGTTTTCCGGGTGCACCTTTGGGTTAGTCCCCAAGGCTCCCTGCTGCAATCTACCGCGTAGAAAACCCGAAAAACAACCAATAGCATAGAGTCTTCTCCGGCCTTATGCAATGCAACATCACCGATCCAGACTAACATGTCCGGGTAGGCTTCACACATCATGCCTATGTCCGTTCTCGCATACGGACTCTAAATAACGGGGACTTCACATATCTACCCGAAGGAACGTCTCCAACTCTCCGCAAACTCGCGAGAGCGGGCTTCCTATGCTAAGAAAGAGAGCGACTCATGCTCAAGATGAGGATCGTTACCCTTGAGTTCCTCTTTGGCGCCATTGGAAAGTAATCGGATGGAAATCACCGCACTTGCGTTGCCTCCGTGGATCCGGAGTCGGCTTGCGATTCGGAGCTCCGAAGCTCCTCCAATGGCGGATCTAGCTCCTCTTCCACTCTTGGCTCTCCTCTTTCTCTAAGGACTTAGAGAGATGAAAAGTGAAGGAAAGTGATGGATTTCTAAGTCAACTCACGGGTATATCCTCTCAGGAACAACCCCCAGCCGTTGGATCTCAACCTAAGAAAACGAACGGCTTTGATTCGGGGCTGAAATGCCCAATCTGGACCGAACACGGCCTGGCACACGCCCGTGTCCAGGGCCGTGTGCCGCATTCGCCGTCAAAATCGAATCACCTGGAACCTCACACGGGTATCGAACACGCCCGTGTTCGAGCTGACACGCCCGTGTTCCACCTGACACGGCCGTGTATCCGGCCGTGTACACCATGATTTTTCCCCCATTTTCAACCCGAGCACTGCACGGGTTCTAGGACACGCCCGTGTCCTTGCCCGTGTCACATTGACACGCCTGGACCCCAGGCCGTGTACACGGGACATTTCGTCGAGGGAAGATCGACGACTTGATGACACGGCCTTGGACACGCCCGTGTCCTAGGCCGTGTTCCTTGTCTCGACGATCGTCGAGTGAATCTCGACGACTCCTCGGGACGATCGTCGACACGGGTCGACACGCCCTGCGACACGCCCGTGTCGCAAGCCGTGTGCCCATTCTCGACGAATCGTCGAGTATAACTCGACGACTTCACGGCTAAGTGTCGACACACGCTTGACACGCCCTGGGACACGCCCGTGTCCCAGGCCGTGTGCCTTCAGCCAGAACCCAAACTGGCCCAAAACGTCCCCCTTCGCTCCTTTGAGTTTCGGGGCGTTACAACAACACAGCGGAAACAGAACAGGACTAGAAGTTATCCACCACTAAAGAGTAAACAAATGGCCTTATGGCCTTACATCAAGTGTCCAAAACAAATAGTACATCAAACATGAATGTGCTCAGCACTCCTAGTCTACCTCGGCATGCAAGACGGACAAAATAGTCTCAAACAAACATCATCATAACTGTAGTGCTACAAAAGAGGGAAAAACACTTCATGGGGCTTAGGCCTTTCTGGCCGGCGTGCTAGCTTCTGCATGCGATCCTTGCCCTGTAAAATTTATTAGTAACGTGGGTCAGCAAAGGCTGACCTCAAACTGTGTAACAACACATCTCCTCCCGGCCGCCCCTAACGGACCCCGGGGAACCCTCCAACCTGCAAGTCAGCACTTCGTATGCAATATAAACATCTATAAATCGAAAAGCATTAAAACAGGCTTGGATGTCTCAATCATCAAACACGTTCTCTACTGGTTGAGCATGTAATAAAATGGCCTACTATGCAACATGTATGCAACACTCGGGCTTCGCCCAAGGCACCCTACTGCGTATGCATCTAGCACAACATTACATCATTTGGGTACTCACATTTCCTGAAAGTCCACCTAGTGTCAGCTATGTGCACCTATGGGGGGGGGGGGAATAGGTGACGAGTAGCGCTTTTGCGGAATTTACGAACGTACCTGCACAATAAAAATAGAAAGCACAGCACACAGAATACACAGGCAAATTATAGTGGTTCCCCGACTTGGGTACATCCACTTTCCCCCTTCGACCCATCTCCCCAACAAGGGACGACTCGGTCACTTCTCCAACGGGATTGAAATCCAATCCCTGCACTACCGGAAGGAACCCTTCCACACGTGAGAGTCAACACTCCCACAAAACGGGTTGCACCCAACCCTTACAACACGGAACAAAAGTTCCTTAACAACAAAAGAAAATATAGAATGTACACGAGATACAAACTTCTTTTGGAGACTACGGTGCTCCTCTTCGTTCGACGACGTCCTCGTGAAGTCAACGAAAAGTCTACAACCTTGGTCTCTCTTGGAAAGGATCTTCCCGAAACCGGCGGCGGCAATCCGAGCGGCGGCTTGGTTCGGGATCGACGGCAACGACGGTGCGCGGCAGCAGTACTTCTGAGATCCAATCTTCGTTGCAAAGAAAACTAGGTCTACCAACGGTCACTCTAGGATCGGTCGTCTCGATCGATTCGGACGGGGGAGATTTTCCCGGTCAACAAATCGAGAGACAAGGGATCTCTGGATAGACACGTGAGACTCAAGCTTTGCTAAGCTTCTGTCGCCGGAGATCGGGAAGAGATGCGATCAGCAGCGGCGACGGACTAGCGCGAGCGACGACGGAGGCGGCGGAGAGATTTCGCGATTTTAGGGTTTGCACTCGCTCGGCTTCTTTCTGTCTAGGTATTCCGTTCAAAATACCCGTGTATAAATACTGTAGTTAATTCCAATATGACCGTTTGTGGGACCCACAATAGAAATCCCCAAATCCCGGTCCAGAAATTTAACAGCGGCAGAATCCGGTTCAGGAAGTTCCGGAAAAACGCCAAGTCAAAATCGGTGAGAATCGAAAGTGATTCTCGCCGAGTCGCCGAGAATCAAAGGTGATTCTCGACGATTCGGCGAGAATCAAAGATGATTCTCGTCGAATTTGCCTTGGTTGCACGCACTGCTTTAGGCTAGGTCGAGACGGCGAGAATCAACCAGTGATTCTCGTCGATTCGACGAGAATCACTAGTGATTCTCGCCGAATCGGCGAGAATCACTAAGTGATTCTGTCGATTCTTACTTAGAGCAGAGGTGCTCGGCGAGAGTTCGGCGATCAACTTCTGATTCTCGACGAATCGGCGAGAATCCCAAGTGATTCTCGCCGAATCGGCGAGAATCACTTGGTGATTCTCGTCGATTCTAACTTAGACGAATTTTCGTCTTTCCACCTATGAGATGCTCCTTGACCCATCCTTGCTCCTTGTCTGCTCCTGCATATTTACAGCCCTGTGCTTGAAAATAAGTGCACTCCAATAGAGAGAGTACACGTAGGCCAACACACTGATCTGCTCAACGAGGGATTACGTCGTGCAGACCCGTGTATATTGACCTACTGCACCCTGACATTGGTGTGCACTTAGAGTGGAAAAACTGCAAGCACAACTAGAAGGATTTTATCAAATACATAGTCTATTGACCTTAGCTTGTCCAGGGGCTTCTTCAAATCAGGTACATTGTGGATACAATACCCAACAATCTCCCCCTATTTGAAGAAGCCTAAACCCTACAAGCTAAGGTGAATAGAGCAAATGAGAATGAAAACCATAAACTGAAAAGTGAGTTGAGTGAGTTATCCATTACCAGTACCGATTTCTTGGGAGCAAGCTTGGAGCCACCTTAGCCTTAGCCGAGAGGGTAATCTCCCCCTTTTCGGCTTCTACAAATCGGGGTCTGTAGCGTTTTACCCTTTGCTCCCCCTCAGTTCTTGCACGGGCCTGGAGCCTCTGTAGTCTTCATTCCTCATAGTTGAGCATCCCCAATTCAGTCTTGAAAAGATTGAACTTGGCCTCGTCTAGGGGCTTTGTGAATATATCAGCAATCTGCTTGTCCGTGGGGACATAACAGAGAGAGATATCCTTGTTCTCCACGTGCTCCCGAATGAAGTGGTAGCGTACTTCAATATGCTTCGTTCTGCTGTGCGACACCGGATTGTTGGCAATGGCAATTGCACTGGAGGAGTCGCAGTACATGGGTACTTCCTTGAACTGAAGGTCGTAGTCGGCTAACTGGTTTCTGATCCATAGAAGTTGTGCGCAACAGCTTCCTGCCGAGATGTACTCTGACTCTGCTGTGGAGGTTGCAACACAATTCTGTTTTTTGCTGTTCCATGAGATAAGCCTCCTGCCGAGGAATTGACACGTCCCGGAGGTGCTTTTCCTGTCATCCCTGCTCCCTGCAAAATCAGCATCTGAAAAGCCTATTAGCTCGACATCATTGTTTCTCGGGTACCACAAGCCAAGATTAGGAGTACCTTTAAGGTATCTCAGAATTCGCTTTGCAGCGACATAGTGAGATTCCTTAGTGTTCACCTGATATCGGGCACAGACACATGTGGAGAACATAATATCCGGTCGACTGGCAGTAAGGTAGAGCAGGGATCCAATGATGCTTCTGTATTTGGTTTCATCGAAAGGTTTACCTTTCTCATCCTTATCCAGAGACATGGTGGATCCCATTGGAGTCCTCATAGAGGTTGCACTCTCCATACCGAATTTCTTAAGGAGTTCATTTGTGAACTTCATCTGAGAGATGAAGATTCCATCCTCAGACTGTTTCACTTGAAGTCCTAAGAAATACTTGAGCTCTCCCATACTGCTCATTTCAAACTTTCCTTGCATAAGTTTAGAAAACTTTTTGCAAAGATTGTTGTCCGTTGAGCCGAATATTATGTCATCGACATAGATTTGCACCAGCAAAATCTTGCCTTTGACTTCCCTGAGAAACAATGTTTTATCTATTTTACCTCTGGAGAACTTGTTCTCAAGAAGAAAACTAGATAAAGTCTCATACCAAACTCGTGGAGCTTGTTTCAACCCATATAAGGCTTTATTAAGAAAATAAACGTGATTGGGATAAGTAGGATCGACAAAACCTGGGGGTTGAGCGACGTATACTTCCTCTTTCAGGTCTCCGTTCAGGAATGCCGATTTCACATCCATTTGATAGACTGTGAATCCTTTGTGTGAAGCATACGCCATGAACAACCTGATTGCCTCGAGCCTTGCTACTGGTGCGAAGGTCTGGTCGAAGTCAATCCCTTCCTCCTGTCTGTAACCTTGAGCCACCAGCCTGGCCTTGTTCTTTACGATGACACCATGTTCATCCAGCTTGTTTCTGAAGATCCACTTCGTGCCAATCACATTCTGCTTGTATGGTCTGGGAACCAGCGTCCAAACATTGCAACGTTCGAATTGATGTAGTTCCTCTTGCATGGCCAGAATCCATGCCGCATCCTTGTTCTCCTCGTCGAACTTCTTTGGCTCAACCTGTGACAGGAAGCTAAGATGCAATACTTCGTTAACTGTACCTCTTCGAGTTCTGACACCAACACGAGGATCCCCGATGATCTGATCTCTAGGATGATCTCTCACGTGCCGGAGCTCTAGAAGTCTGGCGTCTGGAGCTTCAACTACTTCTTGGGCTTCTATTTCTTCTAAGAGATTTGTCCCATCTTGATCTTCAACATTTTCAGATGACGTGGAGGTGGAAACTTTGACGTACTTGGGAGCGTCATCTTTAGCGGTCTCATCCAGACTCAGCTGTTCAAGTCTAGCACCTGCATCTTCAAGAATACAACTGGAAGAATTGCTGTTAAGCAAACTTCCTTCATCAAATACAACATTTATTGATTCTTCTACCACTAGGGTTTTCTTATTGAAGACTCTATATGCCCGACTATGGGAACTATAGCCCATGAATATGCCTTCGAAGCATTTTTCACCGAATTTAGTACGCGGGTACTTCCCATTATTCAGTACATAGCATCTGCAGCCAAAAATCCTCAAGTAGGACATGGTTGGTTTCCTGCCTTTCAGTAGCTCGTAGGGCGTCTTACGATGATGCTTGTTGATCAATGCTCGGTTTTGTACATGACATGCCGTATTGACACCCTCTGCCCAGAAGTATTCCGGGAGAGAAGCGTCTTTCAACATTGTCGTGCAGGCTTCAATGAGAGTTCTATTTCTCCTCTCCGCAACTCCATTTTGCTGAGGAGTGCGCGGGGAGGAAAACTCATGAAAGATACCTTGTTCTTCACAAAATTCTGTCATTGCACCAGATTCGAATTCTGTTCCATGGTCACTTCTGATTTTGACCACGGAGCAGTTAAATTCGTTCTGAACCTGCTTGACAAAATTAGTGAAGATGTCAAACGTATCTGACTTTCGTTTCAAAAAGAACACCCATATAAACCGAGAATGATCATCAACTATCACTAGCGTATAGGACTTGCCTCCCAAGCTATGAACTTGCATTGGACCAAACAAGTCCATATGCAAAAGGTAAAGACATCGGGAAGAGTCTTTGTCAGCGATGCTCTTAAAGGTAGCCCGAGTCTGTTTGCCCATCTGGCATGCAGGACATGGGCTATCTTTGATGCACTTGATACTGGGAGCATCCCTTACCAAGTCCTTAGAAAACAGCATACTAATTGTCTTGAAATTAATATGTGCCAATCTCTTGTGCCATTGTTCACAAAGAGATGCACTGCCTGTTGCCACAAGGCATACGGGGGTAGATGAATCTAAACTGAGAAAATCTAAGCAAAAGATATTTCTGCTCCTAATGCCTGATAATACCGTTTCAGAAGAGGTACGTGAAATTATCAGACATTTATCCTTGCAGAACTTAACGTCATACCCTTTATCACATAACTGACTTACACTGATCAGTTTATGGTTTAACCCTTCAACATAAGCCACGTCGGTGATAGAGATTATACCGTTGGAAATCATACCATAACCTCTGGTGACTCCTCGATCTGACCCTCCAAAGATGACTTTGGGTCCATTCTCGACTGGAGTGTAATCACGCAGCAGGCTTCTTGTCCCGGTCATATGCCGGGAGCATCCACTGTCCAAATACCAGATCGGCGTTTTGGTGGCCTTTGGACATTCCTGCAAAACAAAATTAATTTGCCTTAGGAACCCAATCGAACTTGGGTCCTAGATTCCTGGTTAGCACACTCCCCCTCGGTTGGTTAACCCTACGAGTGGTCGGTCTCGCATTGCTAACATGGGGAGTCTCGTAGTTCCTTGGATTAAACCAACAATCCACGGCAAAGTGACCGACTTTGCCACAGCACCAACAGTCAAATCTGTTGTACCTCTTCCTAGGCTCCTGCCTTACCCTGGGAACGGTGGGTACTGCTGGGGCCTTGGATCTGGAGGTGGAGGCCTCATGGTGACAACAGTCGCATGACTTTGTCACCTTCTGTATAACAGGCTTGGCTTTTGGTGCCTGCTTTCCATTATGGCCGCTAGAGAACAGACCATAATTTCCTATGTGGATTTCCTCATAAGGTGCCTTGAAGGCACTCTCACCGAAGTTCCGGGGAAAGTTCCAACCGTCATACCGGCTCTTTGGCTTTGCAACCGAGGGCCGAAAATGATGCCCAAATGTTGACTCAAAGTCGTGTTGGTTGCAAGGAAAGCCAGGCTTTCTGAACGCAACAGGACTAAGAGGAGCCTTACCCTTTTCATCAGCAGAGGCCTTCTTGGCGGCCTTATTCTTCCTCTGGTTCTTGTTTCTCCTAGATGAAGAACCAGATACCCCTATATGCCCCAAGCCAGCTCCTTTGGCCTGAGCAGAGAAGGTATCAACGACTGGAAGAACTGTTTTTGGCATGGAGAAGCTCTTGACGATCTTCCTTTCTGCCGCAAGTAGTTCTTCCAACTTGTCGACTTCCTCCTGCTTTAGATCAAGGAGCTTCAAAGACTCTGAATGCTTGGAAGTCAGGTCAAGGTGTTCCTGTCGGAGAGAGATCAAGCTAGTGACCTCTTCCCTTAGGGATACACACTCACCCTTAAGGAATTTTACTTCCTTCTTCTCAGCCTTCAGTTTCTTTCGGCACTCATCGAAAGTGTTGAGCAGAAGCTCATACTTCTCGAGGAGCTCAGCTTCACGGGCTGAAGGGCCATCCTCAGGTTCATCATCCTGAGACTCAGGATCAGAGTCGGAGTCGGAGAGAGGGGTGTGAGCTTTTACCTTCCCAGTAAATGGGGGACATTCTCCTTCTGAGTCGGAGCGACCCACCAGCCCGAAGTAGGCTTCCTCATCATCACTGGAGTCTGAGGAATCAGACTCACTTAGTGTCTTTGGCCTTCTTGCGATGTAGCTCCGCTCCTTCTTCTTATCTCTGGAGGATTTGAGCTCCTCTTCTTTCCCTTTTTCTCTTTTGCTTTGATGGCAGTCGGCCACGACGTGTCCTGGCTTATTGCATCCAAAGCAAATAATATCAGAAGAACGATGTTTGTTAGGTTTAGATGCATACCTGTCAGAAGAATAATTTTTCTTCTGATGTCTGGAGGAGGAGCTGTCTTTCTTTCTTTGATTCCTCATCTTGAGGAACTTCTTGAACTCTCGGGTGATGAGGGAGAAATCCTCCTCCGACAGCTCTGAGCCGGAGGAGCATGGTTCAGAGTCCTCCTCCTCTTCCTTATTCCTCGCACGGTATGACATCGCACCCTTGCCCTTTCTGGAGTAACTGGCTTTTAGGGCCACAGTCTTTTCTTTTGCAGCAGCCTTCTCTGCTTCTTCCTCTGCCTTCCTGGTGTTCAGCTGAAGTTCATAGGACATCAGCTTCCCAAACAGGATTTGTGGATCAGTTTCTGCTAGTCTGCCAAATTCTCTGATGGCGCAGATCTTTGTGTCCCATTCCTTAGTAAGGGACCTAAGGAATTTGTCATTGAGTTCACCATTGGTGAACACTCTTCCGTAGCCCTTGAGGGCGTTGACAATCTTTAGGAAGTTCTCGTATGTGACTCCGATCTCTTCCTTAGGCCCTTGCCTGAAGGCCTCATATTTTTGGTTCAGGAGGGATCTCCGATCATCCCTCACTTCATCCGTGCCCTCCATTAGGATGATCAGGCACTGCCAGATCTCCTGAGCAGTCCTGCAGTTGCTGAAATTTTGCATCATGGAATCATCAACTGCGCTCACCAGAATGTTTCGTGCCTTCTTGTCCAGTCCCACGAGCACCATCTCGTCTTTGTCCATTTCAGAAAGTGTCTTCGGCACCTTCTTGGTGGGATCGATGGTGGAGGCCTTGGTGGGGACATAAGGTCCCTCCTCCACGATCATGAAGAGTCGAGGATCGACTGCTTCCATGTAAAACCTGATTCTTTCCTTCCAGATCGGAAAGTTTAGCCTGGTGCATACTGGGATCTTGCCGGAGAACTTGAGCCCGTCCATAGTAGATATTTGTCTTCTTCTTGACACTAGGGGCAGGATTCAACTCAAGGTGTTGACCTTTTTGATGAGTAACCTGCCTCTGATACCACTTGAAAGTCCACCTAGTGTCAGCTATGTGCACCTATGGGGGGGGGGAGGAATAGGTGACGAGTAGCGCTTTTGCGGAATTTACGAACGTACCTGCACAATAAAAATAGAAAGCACAACACACAGAATACACAGGCAAATTATAGTGGTTCCCCGACTTGGGTACATCCACTTTCCCCCTTCGACCTATCTCCCCAACAAGGGACGACTCGGTCACTTCTCCAACGGGATTGAAATCCAATCCCTGCACTACCGGAAGGAACCCTTCCACACGTGAGAGTCAACACTCCCACAAAACGGGTTGCACCCAACCCTTACAACACGGAACAAAAGTTCCTTAACAACAAAAGAAAATATAGAATGTACACGAGATACAAACTTCTTTTGGAGACTACGGTGCTCCTCTTCGTTCGACGACGTCCTCGTGAAGTCAACGAAAAGTCTACAACCTTGGTCTCTCTTGGAAAGGATCTTCCCGAAACCGGCGGCGGCAATCCGAGCGGCGGCTTGGTTCGGGATCGACGGCAACGACGGTGCGCGGCAGCAGTACTTCTGAGATCCAATCTTCGTTGCAAAGCAAACTAGGTCTACCAACGGTCACTCTAGGATCGGTCGTCTCGATCGATTCGGACGGGGGAGATTTTCCCGGTCAACAAATAGAGAGACAAGGGATCTCTGGATAGACACGTGAGACTCAAGCTTTGCTAAGCTTCTGTCGCCGGAGATCGGGAAGAGATGCGATCAGCAGCGGCGACGGACTAGCGCGAGCGGCGATGGAGGCGGCAGAGAGATTTCGCGATTTTAGGGTTTGCACTCGCTCGGCTTCTTTCTGTCTAGGTATTCCGTTCAAAATACCCGTGTATAAATACTGTAGTTAATTCCAATATGACCGTTTGTGGGACCCACAATAGAAATCCCCAAATCCCGGTCCAGAAATTTAACAGCGGCAGAATCCGGTTCAGGAAGTTCCGGAAAAACGCCAAGTCAAAATCGGTGAGAATCGAAAGTGATTCTCGACGATTCGGCGAGAATCAAAGATGATTCTCGGCGAATTTGCCTTGGTTGCACGCACTGCTTTAGGCCAGGTCGAGACGGCGAGAATCAACTAGTGATTCTCGCCGAATCGGCGAGAATCACTAAGTGATTCTCGTCGATTCTTACTTAGACGCAGAGGTGCTTGCTTAGAAGTTGCTGGATCGAGTTCGGCGAGAATCAACTTCTGATTCTCGACGAATCGGCGAGAATCCCAAGTGATTCTCGTCGATTCTAACTTAGACGAATTTTCGTCTTTCCACCTATGAGATGCTCCTTGACCCATCCTTGCTCCTTGTCTGCTCCTGCATATTTACAGCCCTGTACTTGAAAATAAGTGCACTCCAATAGAGGGAGTACACGTAGGCCAACACACTGATCTGCTCAACGAGGGATTACGTCGTGCAGACCCGTGTATATTGACCTACTGCACCCTGACATTGGTGTGCACTTAGCGTGGAAAAACTGCAAGCACAACTAGAAGGATTTTATCAAATACATAGTCTATTGACCTTAGCTTTTCCAGGGGCTTCTTCAAATCAGGTACATTGTGGATACAATACCCAACATTTCCCCATTGGCAATAAAGCCGCAAACAATGAGGGAGACACAACTCCCTCAAACGGCGCACAGGCCGCCACATGGAATTCTTGCCAAGGCCCCACCCGCTCGTGGGCTTAGCCCCGGGCTTGCCTGCAAGCTCTGACGTCTCATGTCAGGATTCCAACAAACACAGACTGACCGATTCTAAGAAGCCTTGCTGGACCCCACCCGCTCATGGCCTCATTGCCCGGGCTTGCCCCAAGCTTGGCATTCTCGTCAGTCTCACAGCAGGGGACTAGTCTCGCCGAGACACTCTCCACACATGACGCACATGTCACGGGATAGCCAGCCGACCACGGAGACATAGCCACGCCTTGGCACATCACAAACCAAGACTAAAATCACCATAATCCCTCATTTGTACTGCAGCGTTCCCGCGCACCAAGGAAACCATCTCCAACTCGTGCGGAGCTAACCTTGTCCACCAAGGAAACCATCTCCAACTCATACGGAGCTAACCTTGTCCTTCAAGGAAACCATCTACCGCCACGAGGAGCTAACCTTGTCCGGTTCCGACCACACGTACTCTTTCAAACAAAAGGGAATCCCTAAGTTCGTATGCAACATCACCGAGTCGGACTAACGGTCGCGACTACGGCTTCACCCACCATGCCTAATCCACTAGCGAAGCGGATCTCTAATGCAAGATATGCCGGGGATGGACTCAATCAACCCGGAGGTTCCTCTTGAACCTTGGCAAACCAAAATCCCTCTCATTTGAGAGTTTGGTGCCCAAAAACTAGAAAGAAAGAAAATAAATGATGCTAAGACATGCATCCTAAGACCGAGAGGAGAGGTGTCGTTACCTTCCGACTCCTCTTCCTTGCCATGGCAAAAAATAGCCGGATGGAAATCTTCGCAACGATCTAAGCTTCACGGATCCGGACTCGGCTCGCGATTTGGAGCACCGAAACCCTCCCTACAGCCCAAGACCTTCTTCTTCTTCCTCCTCGCTCTAGCTTCTCTCAAGAACTTAGAAAGAGAAGACTTGGAAAACAATGAGGGTTTGCAACCCTAAAATCGGACTTAACTTCCCAAGAGATGGCCTGAACTGTTAGATCCCAAAACCAGAAAAGAATGGCCACGATTCGCCTGAAAAATAGAAAATCTGGGCCGAACACGGCCTGACACACGCCCGTGTCCTGGGCTGTGTGCCTCATTCGCCGTCTCAAATCGACGCTCCTGGAACCGCACACGGGCATCCGACACGCCCGTGTTCAATCCGACACGCCCGTGTCCCCAGTGACACGGCCGTGTGGCCGGCCGTGTGCCTCCAACGACACGGCCCCGAAACCAAACCGAGAGGTGACACGGCCTGGGACACGCCCGTGTCCCAAGCCGTGTGCCAAGTCTCGACACCCGTCGACAGGCTTTGTGTCGACACCGCGGAAAACGTCGAGCGAAGATCGTCGACCAAGCGGGACACGCCCTGTGACACGCCCGTGTCACAGGCCGTGTACCCCAGTCTCGACACTCGTCGAGCGAAAGTGTCGACACTTGGGCCGAGTGTCGACACGGCCTCGACACGCCCTGCGACACGCCCGTGTCGCAGGCCGTGTGCCCCACTCTCGACACTTTGTCGAGCGAAAGTGTCGACACTTGGGCCGAGTGTCGACACGGCCTCGACACGCCCTGCGACACGCCCGTGTCGCAGGCCGTGTGCCCCACTCTCGACACTTTGTCGAGCGAAAGTGTCGGCACTTGGGCCGAGTGTCGACACGGCCTCGACACGCCCTGCGACACGCCCGTGTCGTAGGCCGTGTGCCCCACTCTCGACACTTTGTCGAGCGAAAGTGTCGACACTTGGGCCGAGTGTCGACACGGCCTCGACATGCCCTGCGACACGCCCGTGTCGCAGGCCGTGTGCCTCCTGCCAGAAACCCAAAATTTTTATAGAACCGCACACTGACTCTCTTGCAAAACTGGGGTGTTACAACTCTCCCCCTCTTAACAGAATTTCGTCCCGAAATTTCAAAACAAAGAGGTACAAAACTTAAATTGTACCTGACAAAAAGAGTTCTGGATAGTCTTCTAGCATGGCCTGTTCTCGTTCCCAAGAGAACTCCTCACGACCGCAGTTGTCCCATCGGACTTTCACAAGTTTAACTTCTTTATTCCGCAACTGCCGAGTCTCTGAATCCTCTATAGCAATAGGAAGGACTCGCGTCCTCAAGTATTCCTCAATCGGCACCGAAGCCGGCTCAATCACCACGCTAGCCTCCACTAAGGCTTTCCTCAAAACGGAGACGTGGAAGACGTCATGTAATCCACTCAAATCTGCGGACAACGCCAACCGATAGGCTGCTTCTCCTACCCACTCAACAATTTCAAAAGGCCCCAAAAACCTTGGACTCAACTTCTTGAGTCGGCGAATCCGTGAGACGCCTTTGAACGGCTTGACCTTCAGATAAACCCAATCACCAACTGCAAATTCCAACTTCCGGTGACGAGCATTAAAATATTTTGCTTGCCTGTCTTGCGCCACCTTCATACGCTCTTGGATGGTCCGTACCAACTCACAAGCGTCAACTACCACATCCTTTCCCAAAAGTTTGGTGTCTCCCGCCTCTGCCCAAGACATTGGCGTTCGACACCGCCTCCCATACAAAGCTTCGTATGGCGCCATCTTTACACTAGCTTGAAAACTGTTATTGTACGTGAATTCTACCATAAAGAGGTGATCCTCCCACTTCTTGCCGAAATCAAGAACGCACATTCTCAACATATCCTCCATAGTACGGTTCGTTCTTTCAGTTTGCCCATTAGTTTGTGGATGGAACGCTGTACTGAACTTTAGCTTCGTGCCCAAGCTCTTCTGAACCAATCTCCAGTCCTTGGACGTAAACCGTCCATCGCGATCACTGACTATGCTTTTAGGAATTCCGTGCAGTCGCACGATGTTGCGAACATACAACTCCACCAGCTTCTCTACGCTGTCCTCTTTCTGATTTGGGATGAAGTGAGCCACCTTGGTTAGGCGATCCACGATCACCCAAATAGCATCATTACCATGCTGCGATTTAGGCAAACCATGCACAAAGTCCATGGAGATGTCCTCAAATTTCCACTCCGGAATTGGAAGGGGCTTCAGGAACCCGCCCGGTTTCTGACATTCGGCCTTCACCAAGGCACATGTTTGGCAACGATTCACATACAAAGCTACATCTCGCTTCAACCCCGGCCACCAAAAGGATTTCTTCATATCCAAGTACATCTTTGTACTGCCCGGGTGAATGGAGTACTTTGTGAAGTGAGCCTCAAACATCAATTCCTCACGGAGTTTGCCGAACTGCGGTATACAAACCCTTCCGTCCTTCCTCAGAATCCCATCAATCATCTCCCAGGCGCTGCTCTCACCCGTTTGAGCCTCCAACACAAAAGGTTGAAACTCCACATCCAACCGAGTCGCTTCCCGAATACGATCGGACAAGTCATTTTGCACTTCAATCCAGTTCAACCGTGCCTCGCTAGACTCGCCTCTCGCAACACATTCCAATCCAAGGGACTCCCATTCCCGTACCAACCGCTCATCATGAGCTTCGATCCAATTTCCTTGCCCCGAGTACTTCCTACTCAAGGCATCCGCCACCACATTGGCTTTACCCGGCGTATACTGAATCGCCACTTCGTAGTCTCCAAGAAACTCAACCCATCTGCGTTGCCGCATGTTCAGGTCCTTTTGGTCCAGAAGGTACTTCAGACTTTTGTGATCCGTGAAGATCTCCACCCTTGCTCCATACACATAGTGTCGCCATATTTTCAACGTGAAGATTACCGCCGCCAACTCCAAGTCATGGACGGGGTAATTCCTCTCATGAGCTTTCAGCTGTCTAGACCCAAAAGCTATCACCTTCCCATGTTGCACCAAAACGCAACCCAAACCGCATCCCGATGCGTCACTGAAGATCTGAAATCCCTCGGTCCCTTGCGGTAGACTCAGGATTGGAGCCATCATAAGCCTCTCCTTCAGTGCCTCGAATGCTTGACTGCACTCTTGGGTCCACACAAACTTATGGTCTTTACGAGTGAGAGAGGTGAGGGGTAGAGCTATCTTCGAGAAATTCTCCACGAATCTCCTATAATACCCGGCTAGTCCAAGAAAACTTCGGACTTCCGCCACGGTCCTTAACACCGGCCAATCTCTGATGGCCTCCACTTTCGCTGGATCCACTGCCACCCCATCACCACTAATCACGTGGCCCAAAAATGCCACCCTGGCTAACCAGAACTCGCACTTTGAGAACTTTGCAAACAAGTGGTTCTCCCTCAACACTTGCAGGACCACTCTCAAGTGGGTCTCATGCTCCACTTCAGACTTGGAGTACACCAAGATGTCATCAATGAAGACAACCACAAACGAATCCAAATAATCCTGAAATACTCGATTCATCAGGTCCATGAACACCGATGGTGCGTTCGTCAACCCGAACGGCATCACCGTAAACTCAAAGTGTTCATACCTTGTACCAAAGGCAGTTTTGGGTATGTCCTCATCTCGAATTCGTAGTTGATAGTAGCCTGACTTCAAGTCCAGTTTCTAATATACCACCGACCCCACCAATTGGTCGAACAAATCGTCTATCCGAGGGATCGGATACTTATTCTTGACGGTCAATTTATTCAGCTCTCGGTAGTCTATGCATAGGCGTATGCTACCGTCTTTCTTCTTTACAAACAACACCGGTGCGCTCCCCGGTGAAGAACTGGGTCTAATATACCCTTGCTCCAACAGTTCCTGTAACTGTACCTTAAGTTCCGCCAGCTCCTTTGGTGCCATCCTAAATGGAGGACGCGACACCGGTCTAGCCTCCGGCACTAACTCGATCGAGAAGTCGATCTCCCGCCGAGGAGGCGCTCCAGGGAGTTCATCCGGAAACACATCCTTGAACTCTGCCACAACGGGCACTTCCTCAATAGATAGTTGGGAGAGACGAACCTCCAACAACACTACCAGCGCCACACCACCCTGGTTAACCGCCCGCATCATTTGCATGGCCGTAATTAGGGAATGGGCTACTCCACAAAGGCCCACAAATTTGACTTCCGCTTGCCCCTTACTCTTTATGGTCACTACCTTGGATAAACAATCAATGCTGGCGCGCTGCTCTGCAAGCCAGTCCATGCCCAAAATGACATCGAACTCTACTAATGGTAACACTGCTGCTTCCAAAATGAAGACAACTCCGTCTAGCTCCCAACAAATGCGCCCTTTAGCCCCGGTGGTCATAGATGACCCATTGGGCATGCGCACTTTCAGCTCTGCTCCCGACGAGAAAGACCCAACTCCTATTTTTCGAACGAAGCTCTCCGCAAGAAAGGAGTGCGTTTCTCCCGTATCGAACAATACCCTGGCGGGGTATCCGGAAACTAACACGAAGCCTACAACAAGTCATCTCACAAAAGGGGTATAAAAGTATGAAGCACAAAAGCAAACTTAAATTTTCTTCATACCTGTCACCACATCGGTTTGACGGATCGCTTCTTGCTGTCCAAGGTTGTAAGCCCTTGGTTGCACTGGTTGGAACCGAGAAGCGCTCGACTCCGCCATCTTTCCTTTCTCTGCAGCACTGGGGCCCGAGCGCACAGACTGATCCTGCTTTGTCTCTTGCCCCGCTCCCCCTTGCTGACAAGCACGAGCTATGTGCCCAACCTTCCCGCAGTTGTAGCACGTCGGTGGTCCCCTAGAGTGAGAACCTCCTGGCACCCACTTGCTCTTTTCACCGGACCCGGAAAAGTGAGGCTTCTTCCTCCACCTGCTCCCATCAGACTTTACATGAGATTAGGAAGGCTTCCCTTCCCCTTGCTTGGGAGTAAAACCCTTTCGACGCTGGGTTCGCTCCAGATCATTCTCCAAACTCCTGGTGGCTTCAACTAGATCATTAAATCCCTCCTCTTCATGGAGATGAGGGGTTGTCTCAGATTTTCCCTCAACCCTTGGTAGAAGAGGTTATCCCTCTCTACATCATCCGCCATTGTCGTTCCCGCATAACGACCCAAACGGGTGAACTCTTGCACGTATTCGTCCACCGTCTTGTCTCGCTGCATTAGATGCAGAAACTGCCTCTGCAGGGCCAACCACGTAGAAACTGGAATATATCTCTTTAGAAAAGCGTCCCCAAATTCCTCCACCGACGGGGTGCGTCCAGGGAACTGGCGGCCACTAAGGCTCACCCACCACAACTTGGCGTCTCCTTCCAATATGAACGCCGCATACTCAGCTTTATTTTCCTCTGGCGTCTCTGCCGCCCTTAGCAGTTCTTGAATACGAACCCACCAATCCTCCGCATCCGTTGGCGTTCCAACACCCTTGAAAGACGGGGGATGGAAACTCAGGAAGTACTTCATGTGTCGGTCTCCATGTCCTACCACCACCCTTTCCGCCAAAGGCTCCACTCGCCTGGCTTCTCCGCCTAGCACGGCCGTCGTCGTGTCCGGTGTAGCAGGGGTTGCTACCTGGGCTGCAGCCGCCGCTTGGGCTGCCACCATCGCTTCTGCAAGCATACGACAGAAGTCGGCCGGGTTTACACCCGTGCCCAAAAGGCCTGGAGCAGTAGCACTGCTCGCCGAGAGATCATCCCTTGCTCTTGAAGTGCCCGCCTCGTTGCTTGCACTCTTCAGGAAAACAAGAAATAAGGGATTAGTCTCCAATCTCAAGACTAAAACATAAGGACACTCACGGTCCCGCGTTACTCTTATGTGGATAACTTCTCTACGCACTAACCTTGAATCAACCTCGCTTTGATACCAAATTGTAACACCTCCCCTGTAATGAACGTATAATATGGGTCCGGCCGGGGCCCCACAACATACGGACGCCACAGCTTTAGTATTAAAAATTGATATAGCTACCCACACTCAAAACTCTTTGCACAACACAGCGGAAACAGAACAGGACTAGAAGTTATCCACCACTAAAGAGTAAACAAATGGCCTTATGGCCTTACATCAAGTGTCCAAAACAAATAGTACATCAAACATGAATGTGCTCAGCACTCCTAGTCTACCTCGGCATGCAAGCCGGACAAAATAGTCTCAAACAAACATCATCATAACTGTAGTGCTACAAAAGAGGGAAAAACACTTCATGGGGCTTAGGCCTTTCTGGCCGGCGTGCTAGCTTCTGCATGCGATCCTTGCCCTGTAAAATTTATTAGTAACGTGGGTCAGCAAAGGCTGACCTCAAACTGTGTAACAAGACATCTCCTCCCGGCCGCCCCTAACGGACCCCGGGGAACCTTCCAACCTGCAAGTCAGCACTTCGTATGCAATATAAACATCTATAAATAGAAAAGCATTAAAACAGGCTTGGATTTCTCAATCATCAAACACGTTCTCTACTGGTTGAGCATGTAATAAAAGGGCCTACTATGCAACATGTATGCAACACTCGGGCTTCGCCCAAGGCACCCTACTGCGTATGCATCTAGCACAACATCACATCATTTGGGTACTCATATTTCCCCATTGGCAATAAAGCCGCAAACAATGAGGGAGACACAACTCCCTCAAACGGCGCACAGGCCGCCACATGGAATTCTTGCCAAGGCCCCACCCGCTCGTGGGCTTAGCCCCGGGCTTGCCTGCAAGCTCTGACGTCTCATGTCAGGATTCCAACAAACACAGACTGACCGATTCTAAGAAGACTTGCTGGAACCCACCCGCTCATGGCCTCATTGCCCGGGCTTGCCCCAAGCTTGGCATTCTCGTCAGTCTCACAGCAGGGGACTAGTCTCGCCGGGACACTCTCCACACATGACGCACATGTCACGGGATAGCCAGCCGACCACAGAGACATAGCCACGCCTTGGCACATCACAAACCAAGACTAAAATCACCATAATCCCTCATTTGTACTGCAGCGTTCCCGCGCACCAAGGAAACCATCTCCAACTCGTGCGGAGCTAACCTTGTCCTCCAAGGAAACCATCTCCAACTCATACGGAGCTAACCTTGTCCTTCAAGGAAACCATCTACCGCCACAAGGAGCTAACCTTGTCCGGTTTCGACCACACGTACTCTTTCAAACAAAAGGGAATCCTAAGTTCGTATGCAACATCACCGAGTCGGACTAACGGTTGCGACTACGGCTTCACCCACCATGCCTAATCCACTAGCGAAGCGGATCTCTAATGCAAGATATGCCGGGGACGGACTCAATCAACCCGGAGGTTCCTCTTGAACCTTGGCAAACCAAAACCCCTTTCATTTGAGAGTTTGGTGCCCAAAAACTAGAAAGAAATAAAATAAATGATGCTAAGACATGCATCCTAAGACCGAGAGGAGAGGTGTCGTTACCTTCCGACTCCTCTTCCTTGCCATGGCAAAAAATAGCCGGATGGAAATCTTCGCAACGATCTAAGCTTCACGGATCCAGACTCGGCTCGCGATTTGGAGCACCGAAACCCTCCCTACAACCCAAGACCTTCTTCTTCTTCCTCCTCGCTCTAGCTTCTCTCAAGAACTTAGAAAGAGAAGACTTGGAAAACAATGAGGGTTTGCAACCCTAAAATCGGACTTAACTTCCCAAGAGATGGCCTGAACCGTTTGATCCCAAAACCAGAAAAGAATGGCCACGATTCGCCTGGAAAATAGAAAATCTGGGCCGAACACGGCCTGGCACACGCCCGTGTCCAGGGCCGTGTGCCTCATTCGCCGTCTCAAATCGACGCTCCTGGAACCGCACACGGGCATCCGACACGCCCGTATTCAATCCGACACGCCCGTGTCCCCAGTGACACGGCCGTGTGGCCGGCCGTGTGCCTCCAACGACACGGCCCCGAAACCAACCCGAGAGGTGACACGGCCTGGGACACGCCCGTGTCCCAAGCCGTGTGCCAAGTCTCGACACCCGTCGACAGGCTTTGTGTCGACACCGCGGAAAACGTCGAGCGAAGATCGTCGACCAAGCGGGACATGCCCTGTGACACGCCCGTGTCACAGGCCGTGTACCCCAGTCTCGACACTCGTCGAGCGAAAGTGTCGACACTTGGGCCGAGTGTCGACACGGCCTCGACACGCCCTGCGACACGCCCGTGTCGCAGGCCGTGTGCCCCACTCTCGACACTTTTTCGAGCGAAAGTGTCGACACTTGGGCCGAGTGTCGACACGGCCTCGACACGCCCTGCGACACGCCTGTGTCGCAGGCCGTGTTCCCCACTCTCGACACTTTGTCGAGCGAAAGTGTCGGCACTTGGGCCGAGTGTCGACACGACCTCGACACGCCCTGCGACACGCCCGTGTCGCAGGCCGTGTGCCCCACTCTCGACACTTTGTCGAGCGAAAGTGTCGACACTTGGGCCGAGTGTCGACACGGCCTCGACACGCCCTGCGACACGCCCGTGTCGCAGGCCGTGTGCCTCCTGCCAGAAACCCAAAATTTTTCCAGAACCGCACACTGACTCTCTTGCAAAACTGGGGTGTTACACTGCCACTTCTGGGGGTGATCGCATCGCACAACCCCAGGCCCTAACGTACAACCTTGTGTACTCTTGGATGTGAGCGACATCCAGTGAATCGTTTTGGCCGACCAAAGGAGGAAAACCCGACGGGGAATAATATAACGGCCGATCACCCGTGGTACTCATCTCCATGTCGCCTTGAGTCTTCGACCTTCCCGCACCGGTACGAACGGTCTGCGAGTGGGACTGACCCTCCACTATTTCACTACAAGTATTTTTCAAACAATCAAACAAAAAGGCAAACAATAATATATAACGGGTCAAAGTTGGCCTGCCCTACTAGGCTTTAGACTTCGGGCGTCGGCAATTAGCTCTACTTTCAAAAAGGAGCGAGGGCCCGCATGATTTGGGGCTAGACCTGGAGGACTACTTCAACTCCAGTTATTCTCAACTAAGGCTCAACTTTAACAACGACTGCTCGTCAGAGCAGGACCCGGGATTATAATAGTAAATTGTAATGAGGACAAGTGCGGTGATTATGCTGCTTATTTATAGTGTTGGAATGAAAGGTGACCAGTACGAGACTGGAGTGGTGCTGAAATGAAAGTACTCAACTAAGCTTAACCAGTACGAGACTGGAGATGTACTGAATTGAAAGCACTAAAGTAAGCTATACCAGTACGAGACTGAAGTAGTACTGTAATAATAAATTAAGCTTGACCAGTACGGGACTGGAGAGGTACTGAAATAATAAGCTCGACCAGTACGAGACTGGAGATGTACTGAATTGAAAGCACTAAAGTAAGCTTGACCAGTACGAGACTGGAATAATACTGAATTGAAAGTACTAAAGTAAGCTTGACCAGTACGAGACTGGAGTAGTACTGAAATACTAAAAAAGCTCGACCAGTACGAGACAGGAGAGGTACTGAAATAATAAGCTCGACCAGTACGAGACTAGAGATGTCCTGAATTGAATCTCTAAGGTAAGCTTGACCAGTACGAGACTGGAGTAGTACCGAATTGAAAGTACTAAAATAAGCTTGACTAGTACGAGACTGGAGATATACTAAAAAACTTATTGATTATAGGGGGGCTCGCACGCTCCAATTTCCACCTTCGAGGGAAAATGAGCGGAAAAAAAGATCCATGCACGACCCTAGGCTTCCAATATTTTAGGAAAATATCAAAACTTATCCCCATGACCCCAAATTTTAATACAACCCTTAGGAGGGCCTAAAAATGAGCCTAGTAATTCTTTTATAATTTTCCAAGGTATTTTGGGCTTTTAATTTAGTCAAATAAATTTTATTTTGGCTTTTAAAAATACTAAATCAACTTCAAAAATTCTCAACAATTTTGTGGAGGTTTCCCTTATTATGAGGAACATTTTTTATGTTGGTTACTTTTCTCCTAGAGATATAGATTTGGCCCTAAAAATTTCCAAAGTTTCTGTCATTTGATTTGGTCTGCCTATAGCAGATTAACCTGATCCTGCGGCTGAAATTGAGCCGCAGGACGCGCTTTGTCCTTCTATCCCCACAACAGATCGGCAGCGGATCAGCTGTGGGGGACGCTGATGTTGAGGCGGGGGGGGGGGGGGAGGGGATTAATATAATCAGGGACGTCCGATCTCATCTTGAGATCAGACGGCCGCTGCTGCTTCCCGGCGGTGTGGAGGGTGGCAGCCTCCACCACCGCCGGCCAGGCTCCGCCAGCCGCCGTCTCCGGCTCCGATCAACTCGTCGGGGGTCGACGACTCTCTAGGCGGTGGTCCGGCGGCCTGGCGCCGCCGGCCGCCGCCGGAAATCTCAACCCGAGAGCCTGAGGTGGCGGTGGCCCTACTCCCAACGCCACCGCGCCACCCCCGCTCCCCGGGCAGTTGGCCGCCTACCAGTCCACCCCCGGCCGACACGCAGGGGGTTGGGATTCTCGCCGACAGTGGCCCGGTGGCCATACGCCGCCGGCCGCCGCCGCCAGCACTAAATAGAGCCTGCCCTGTTTTTGCGGGTTCCGCCGGAACCGCATTTTCCGGCGGCACCGCCGCTCTCCGAAGCTAGGGGTCGCCGCCCCCAGTAGTCTAGCACTCCCCCAGTGGCCCCACCGGTGCTGTGGAGGAGCTTTCCTCCCTGGGCACCACCCGGCCTGGAACATGGCTCGGGTGGCGCCGGCGGCGCTCTGGCCGCCGGGAGCGCCATGCAACACGTCCAGATTGTGGAAGGGAAGGGAGTGTAATGCCCCCACTCGTCTCATGGAATATAACGGTGGATCCAGCTGGGGCCCATGCCATATTTCACAGACAAGCGGTGGAATTACGTTTGGAAATCAAAATCTACTTGTACCCTAACTCAAAACATTCTAGCGCATCATTTTATGTTGGATGAACTCAGCTCAATGAATGTCCACTAATATACAGACTCCACATTTATATACCATAACCAGGAATGTATACAACACACCCACACATGGCCTTATGGCCTTACAAGTTTCTCTTTACACAAATACACTTTCGTACATCGGCACGCAGGCCGGCCACACATGAAATCCAACCACGCTTCGCACGTCCTTCGAGGGACTTAAGAAGCAATCCTCCATTCCGCTCAATTCCATTCACGCATCAACACTTGCAATTCATTATCCCCCCAAGAGCGGCAAACAAAGTAATGGTCAGCTTTAGCTGACCACTTATAACGACCCTACCCCTTACCCGGGGCAGTGGTTCCTTCCCTGTATGCATTGCCATCACAAGCTGTCAATCTACTAATCGCAAACATATCACAAATGCCGGTATTCACCATACGCTTCGTGCACTCAGGGCACCTTATTGGTGTACCGGATATACCAGTCGTACACCACCGATCTGAGGCTCTTCACTTGTTGGTTGGCCGGTTCCATCCTAGTCCACCAATCTCCCTGTTGGCGACATTTCGTCCATACCACTCAGAGGTACTACCTCACGACATCCACAAACAACCAGAGCAGATCGACCCACACCATGTGGTGTAGCAGCCAGGTCTATCGCGGCTCCCCGGCATTACTACGCATCGACTCCTCACCTATTTCCGACCGACCCACACTATGTGGTGCAGTAAGTAGGGTCCACCTCACATCCTCCCAGACATTGCCACCCATCGATCCTCACTAATACATATCAACCCACACCATGTGGTGTAACAAGCTAGGTTCATCCCGCGTTTCTCCCAACCATGCTACCCATTGATCTCTAAACATAACCAGGAGCTTATTCAAAGTCTCCTTACATCCATAATCCACATCCAATCATATATTCATTCCACAACACATAAACCTTTCATCACATCAAATCCACGGAGTCTTCTCCAGTTTACCCATGATCATCACCAATCCAGACTACCCGTCCAGATGGGCTTCACACAGCATGCCTATGCCGTACTCCACACTTCCGGCTCTAGATGCAAACTCAACCACGGAATCGGTTACAAAATCTACCTCTTGGTGGAGGATCCCACACACATGCATAAAGAAAGGACTTCGATGTCCAAGAAGGAGATCGTTACCCTTGAAGATCGCTTCGGCGCCATGAAGTAGCCGGATGGAAGTCACTGCCTCGGCTTTGCCTTCACGAATCCGCTCTCGGATCTTCGCTCCGCACTCCGCAGCTCCTCCAGCAGCTGGCTTTGCTTCCTCCTTTCCTTCCCTTACTCTCCCTTTCTCTATCTCTCTCTTGAAATGAGATGGAGAAGAAGAAGGTGAAGATGAAGGGGATTTATCCCCATTCTCCGACCTTTATCCACATGGAGAAGCCTGAACCACTGGATCCAGAGTATGGGAAATGAATGGCCCGGATTTACCCAAAAATACCCTGAAACACGGCCTGACACGCCATGTGACACGCTCGTGTCACTTAAGCGGCAGTCAACCGACTCAAGTCCAACCAGTATATGGCCGTGTGACACACCCGTGTCACACTCTACACGCCTGTGTCATGCCCGACATGCCCGTGACCAGTAGCCGTGTACGTCACACAGCACAAGCTATCTATCCCGAGAAGGACACGGCCACGGGACACGCCCGTGTCCAATGCCGTGTACCCTAGGACACACCCGTATCCCGCATCACACTCAATCAAGCCTGAAACCCACAAGGGACATGCCCTATGACACGCCCATGTCACAGGCCGTGTACTCCCTTTGCTTGACACTCGACGATCGTCGAGCACATTTCGTCGACCGGGGAGGGGGGAAACGCCCTCTAACACGCCCGTGTCGCCGGGCGTGTTCCCTCCAAAAACTTTGTCGATTGAATTTCGTCGACCACTCGACCAACTACTCAACCCAAGCACGACACGCCCTAGGACACGCCCGTATCCCAGTCCGTGTCACCCAAGCTTTACCCAAACTGGGCTTTGGGGTGTTACAATCCTCCACTCCTTCAAAAAATTTCGTCCCCGAAATTTGGCTCAACTCCAATCAGCCACATAATCACTCAATGTTGCACCCATCGCAACCGAGCACTCGAATACGCAAGCCGGGTTGAGGCCACGGCTTGTCTCACCCTGAAGCATTACACCAGCTAAACAATACATACAACACATACATACTGTTGGGTACACTGTTAATATGTACCAGATTTGGAGAAGCCTCATCTTAATCAATGATATACATCAATTTGTATTTGATGTATGTTTGAGTTTCATTGTGCAGGTTTAAGCATTGGAAGAAAACTTTCTAAGTACAAGTGTCGACACTTGTGAAGAATTATGTTGACACCTAAAGAAGAAGTTGAGTCGACATCTAGACTTGTGTCGACACTTGTGAAGAATTGTGTCGATACCTAAAGAAGAAGCTGAGTCGACACCTGAGCCAGGAGTTATGTCGACACTGAAAGCAGAAGCTGTGTCGACACCCAGGAGTTATGTCGACACTGAAAGTAGAAGCTGTGTCGACACCCAGAAGTTATGTCGACACTGAAAGTAGAAGCTGTGTCGACACCCAGAAGTTATGTCGACACTGAAATCAGAAGCTGTGTCGACACCTAGAAGTTATGTCGACAGTAAAAGCAGAAGCTGTGTCGACACCCATAAGTTATGTCGACAGTGAAAGCAGAAGCTGTGTCGACACCCAGGAGTTATGTTGACACTGAAAGCAGAAGCTGTGTCGACACACAGGACTTGTGTCGACACATTTAACAGATGTTGTGTCGAGTACCAAAAGAATGACTATGTCGATACATGGAGTGTTGTGTCGACATCATCAAGACTTTTATCGACACTTAGTCCATTTGTGTCGACACATGTGAAGCAGTTTGCTGAGTGGTTCATGCTGAGTTGGAAAGTCTTAACCAACCGGTCTGACACTTTTGTCAGAACTGTCAGAAGACTGTTACAAACCGGATCAGCCGGTAATCAGGAGGAAACTCTATATAACGGACAGGTTCGATACAACAAAGGAAGGAAGTGAAGTAAGGAAAAGAGAACACACAACACTAAGAAGTGAATCCTTCAGAGAGAGTTTTCCACAACAAGAAAAGGGGAAACCCTTACGAAGGCAGATCCAGATCAGTCTGCAAGGAAGATTCAGATCTCCTTTGTGTCGACACATGTCTTCATGTGTTGAAACTTTGCTGAGTGCCGACACATCTCCTTTGTGTCGACACATGTACTTGAACTTTGTTGAAGTTTGCTGAGTGTCGACACAGCCTCCTAGTGTCGACACTTTTGCTGTCGACAAAGTTTCTCTGGGTGTCGACACTGCCTCTAAGTGTCGACACAGATAATGTTGACAATTCTTCACTGAGTATCGACACTGCCTGTATGTGTTGACACTTTTCTTCTGGTGTCGACTCTGCCTTCCTGGTGTCGACACAATTACTCCAAGTGTCGACACAGCTTCTCTGTGTGTCGACACAAGCCTTCGTAAGTGTCGACACTTTTCTTCTAGGTGTCGACACATGGACTTAGAAACTTTTTCTGCAATCCTGCAATTACTTAACCTGCACAAATAAACTCAAACACATCAAATACACCTTGATATATATCATTGAGTAGGGTGAGTCTTCTTCAAATCTGGTACATATATTCCAATGTACCCAGCAATCTCCCCTTATTTGGAGAAGTCATAACCCTTAGTCAATGATATACACCTTACATAACAAATTTTCAGTATGATGTAAAACAGTATTATATGACAGGGTAAATACTTAAACATGTATAAACAAAACATGTATAATCAATTATCTCAGAACAATAATGTAATAGATTGAACATATAACATTGTTCTTGCAACTCCAAATATTTTCATTAATCAAAAGTTTACATTGAGTTAAATGCTAATGATTACAAATTGTAAACTTAAGAAAATTCTAATCTATGACTGCTCAGGTTCCTTGATTACAATGCCCTTTCTAGCTTGAATCTTTGCTTGAACAGGGGCTTCATTGTCATCAGCAGGCTTCTTCCCTTTGAGATCTTTCTTTTTCAGCTCTTCAGCCTTTATCTTCTGCCTTTCAAAATAGTGATAAGGCTTAGGGAAATACTTGCTAGGCTCCTGTGCATTAGGAGGTAGCTTTCCCAGTTTAGCCTTCCTTCTATATTGTACTATGGCCTCTTGCTTATTCTCATGTTTTCTCCACTCCAGGTCAGAATACCACTTGCCTCTATCCAGTACATTGTCCTTAGCAGCCTTCCAAGCAGTCAATATGATATTCCTGGATGTGGGGCTCCATTGTTCAAAATATGGCCTTAATTCAGCCTGCTCTCTGAACCTTTTCTTAGATAACTGGGTCTCTTGTTCTTTTAGAAATGCCTCTTGCTCTTTTAAGATTGCCTCTGGCATAGGCTGGACTACCTTCTCAAGAATAATATTCTGATTACCCTCAGGAGGACTATACATAGACTGTACCTCCTGATGTATCATGTCAAAATCTGCAGGAGGATATATCACTTGAGCCACTTCAGCTTGCTCTCCTCCAAAGTATGCAGGATTTATTCCAGACTCTGCCACATTGTCATCATCACATAAGGGTGGATATCCAAGGGTAGCTCTGATGGAGTTTGAAATCCATTTGGCATGATCAGAGCCGGCTTTGACTAGTACCCTCTCCCCCTTTATGACTTCTCTCTCTATGTGATCCCTAAGATCATCTTTCTGGAATCTTATTTGAGCAATCAAATAGTTTACTTCATCCTTATAAAAAGGTTTGAACTTCTGAAGCTGGGCAGAAATAGCTTTCTGAGAATCTTCAATGGCAGTTTTCACAGCAGTGAGACTCTCCTGTAATTTCTTATCAAATTCTTCTTTGGCAGTGACACTTACTGCAGGCTGTGCTGTAGCTATATTTTTCATTTCAGTTACAATGGCATTATGTGAAGCAGTGAGATTATCATTCATCCTTATCTAGTTTTCCAGGACATAGCCTTGTTTGAGTGCCAGATCATCAATCTGTTTCTTGAGATTCTCTTGATGTGTAGCCAGATAGATCACTGCATTGCCTCCTTTATGGAAACAATCAGTCATTTCCTTCTTGTTTTGATTTACTTCAAATCTGATAGACTTGATGTCTTGTGCCAGATCAAATTGCAGGGATTTATGCCTTTCATCCATATAAGTTTGTAAAGCCTTCCTTTGCTCATCTAGCTTGATCTGCAAAGCCACCATCAATGAACTATAATCAGTTGATGGGGCAGGCTGTGGAGCAATTGTCTGCAGTGCTTTTTTGTAGTTCTGGCTTCTTCTCCTGAAGACTTAGAACTTCCTTTTCTTGGCTCTAGCAGCCTCTTCAACCTCTGAATCAGAAGTGCTAGCAATATCTACTCTTTCCTTAGGACTAGGATGTAAATCCTTCTCAGTCCTTGGTAGCTCCTCAGCAATTCTTTGCTCCTTAGTCTCTTTGCTTCCTGTCTCCTCTTGAGACCTAACCTGCTCCCCCTGAAGATCTACCTGCTCCCCCTCAATAGCTTCTTTCTCTCCCTCAAAGTCAGTTTGTAATAAGTCAGGGAACAACTCTTCTAATGTAAACTCATGCTGAGGTTGTACAGGAGAATCTCTAATCTCAGGAGCATCTGTGTCCATTTTATCAGCAATAGATGTGTCCTCTATGACAACATCTTGTGGTTGAGGTTGTATCTGTATTTGCTGATCAACATCAAGTAATGGTTCAGACAAAACTTCATCCTCAATTGGGAAATTTAATTGATTAACTACAGTAATTACCTCTAGAATGATTTGGGTAGCCCTTTCACTCTCTAGTTGAGTTGGCTCATGCACATGTAGAGGCTCCCCCTAGAGTGGAGCCAGGTGAATAGGGCTAGCTGATGGTAGCTCCCCCTGCCTCTGTACATCTTCTTGTCTTGCTAGTGACTGTCCAACATTGTCATCTCCTCCATCATCAGAACTAAACACCCCTTGCTCTTCTGAGCTACTTGAGGATTCTTGTATCACAATGACTGTCTTCTTCTTCTTCTTCTTCTTCTGTGGTGTTTCCTTTTCTGGAGTTGGTAGTTCCTTTGTCAATACTCTATCCCACCTTGAGAAAATTCTCACATCCATTCTCCTCATGTGGTTTATCTTTGAACCTGCAGCTTGGTTCATTACTTCAGGGATACTACCAGGTAAGTATAAACTTAGTATTCTTCCCAGATTGGGTTTCTTCAGACTCTCTCTTATCTTATCAAACATAACTGCAGACCAATCAGTTTCAAGTTTGAATATTATCCTTGTCATCAAACTGAACATGTGAGCAGATATTCTATCATGCCCACCAGGCTTGCTCAGTATTACTTTTCCTACTATTTCAGATAGAAACTTTCCTTGTATGTTCATTCCTTTTCTGTTGAAAACTGATCCAATTTTCAGGTTTGAGTCAATTCCACACCACTTCAATGCCTCTCTAGTCTTAGAAGCAGATACATCTGCTTCTTCTTTTGTTCTTGGTAGTTGAAGTACCTTTCTTAGACTTTTCTGTGTGACCTTGACTTTTGTCCCATGGACTCTGGACTTAATCTTGAGTCCTGATTCATCAAGAGTAGCTGCACTCAAGAATTCGAGGACCTCCTTCTTCCAGATCTTGATTGGTTCTGATACAAGATACTCTAGTCCAGTCTCGGCAATTAGGGTTACCACACCTTTGATTTCTGGTTCTGCGTCATCAAAGGCGTGACGCGCGAGCTCATATCCTTCATTAATGTTCTCTTCTAGCTTGGGCACCATTAGGGTTTGAAGAAATTTTGAATTAAGAGAAGAGATGTCGACACACAAGTTTGGTCTCGAAACTCAGGTGAGCGTGTCGACAAATAATGGGGAAAACCTATTTATACCTTTCTAGAATTGAAGGTGAAAAGGCGTGTTAACATACTTGAATTGTGTCGACACTGTTGAAAAGTGTCGACACTCACTGCTAATGTCTCGACAACTATGTGTCGACACAAATATAGTCGACAGAATATATGTGTCGACACATTTATATCTAAGCTCGACACTTAGTCGAAACTCTACTAGACTAATTCTGTATAACTCCTAAGTGTTGACACCACCTTAGATGTGTCGACACCTACACTGCATGTGTCGACACTAATTCTCTGAAGTGTCGACACAGACTTCCTAGATGTGTCGACACCATTTCTCTGAAATGTTGACACCACATCAATGTGTCTACACAGACAACTCTGTGTGTCGACACTATTTTATTTAGCCAGTTTTGTTAACTATTCTAAGTTTATCATACCTAATTCAATTTTAAACTTATTGAATTTGGTTTCATCTAAGGGCTTAGTAAACATATCAGCTAACTGATTATCTGTCTTAACATACTCTAGGGAAATATCTTCTTTTTCCACATGTTCTCTTAGAAAATGGTATTTTATTTCTATGTGCTTAGTCCAACTATGAGAGACAGAATTATTTGCAATAGAAATGGCACTAGTAGAATCATAAAATAAAGGTGTTCTACTTACTTGAATACCATAATCTTCTAGCTGATGTTGAATCCATAGAAGTTGAGCACAACAACTTCCTGCAGCCACATACTCTGATTCTGCTATGGAGATAACCACACTTGTTTGTTTCTTGCTACTCCATGACACCAGGCTTCCACCTAGAAATTGACAGGTTCCTGTAGTACTTTTCCTATCCTCCTTGCAGCCTGCAAAATCTGCATCTGAATAACCTGTCAGTTCAAAATCTCCATTCCTAGGGTACCAAAGGCCTAGATAAGGTGTGCCCTTAAGATATCTCAAAATCCTTTTGACTGCTGTCAAATGAGATTCTTTAGGGCAAGCTTGGTACCTAGCACAGACACATGTATCATACATGATATCTGGTCTACTAGCAGTCAAATACAATAGGGAGCCAACTATCCCTCTATACAAAGTCTCATCTACAGGTTTCCCTGCATCATCTTTGCTTAGAGACATGCTTGACCCCATAGGATTTTTCATGGTACTGGATGATTCCATACCATACTTCCTTATCAACTCTTGGGTGAACTTAGACTGACATATGAATAATCCATCTTCAGTCTGTCTAACTTGGAGCCCCAAGAAGAACTTAACTTCCCCCATACTGCTCATTTCAAATTGTCCTTGCATAAGTTTTGCAAACTTTCTGCAAAGACTATTTTCTGTAGACCCAAATATTATGTCATCTATATATATTTGGACTAAGATAATCTTGCCTCTGGATTCCCTAAGGAATAGAGTCTTGTCTATTTTCCCCCTTGAAAATTTATTCTCAATGAGGAAACTAGACAGGGTTTCGTACCAAGCCCTAGGGGCTTGTTTTAACTCATACAAAGCCTTCCTAAGTCTATATACATAATCAGGTTTAAGTGAGTCAACAAAACCTGATGGCTGCTCTACATAGACTTCTTCCTTCAAATTTCCATTCAAAAAGGCTGACTTAACATCCATTTGATATACCTTAAATTCTTGAAATGTTGCATATGCAAGGAATGTAAGACCCCTTCCTCCCCCTTACCAAGGAGGGCTACCGGGTCTTATGCCCAAAACCGCCGTCTTACGGTGGCACTAACACACGGGTTAGTCGACACCGCAACACGCCGATCCTGCCGGCTAATACGATCATTTAACCTGTAGGCCAATATGAGAAGAAGAAGTAAAGCAGTGTAACAAATCTATTACTCCACAAGTCACAGAGTACATATCATATATATGGAATGAAAAGTACAGAAACATAGTCCACAATGAGTACAAAATGAAAGAGTAATAAGGGCTTATGCCCAGTACATCATATCAACTCTCTCTCTCAAATAAAAGCGGAAGCTATACTAATACATCAGAACTCGTCCCACCTGAGGACGCACATTAGTGGTAGTAGCCTGCTGTAGCGGTATCTGCTCCTCAAGTCCTGTCTCCTCGACGTGCTGGTGCTCCATCTCCACGGGCTCCTAAAAATAGTATGGTCACCGATCATTAGTCAAAAAGACTAAGTCGTTTCCTCCGCACCTCGCCCCGCAACTCCTAGGCACCGAGCGGGAGGACGAAGCGGAGGACAACAAGGGGTAGCAAAGGTGGAAGCAGGTGACAAGATCTAACTAGCAGTTATAATAGATATTATAAATTCTACTATAGTAGTTCTAAATATGGTACAAGTAAAGAGCAGTACTAGTAAAGAAAGTAAAGAAAGTAAAGAACAGCAAGTAAGAGCATGTAAATAAAAACTATTCTACCACTATACTACCATCACAAAAGTACCCTAACTTATATAAATGCCCATACAAATATATAAGTTAGGATTTCCATGAAATTTAATTTATCATATAAAAGAGCCCATACTAGTTTATATGATAAGGATCTATGAAGCGTATGACCTAATATGAATGAATGTTATGATGCAATTTTATGCACAGGCAAGTATTTCATTCCGAGCCTTCCGCTCGTAGGACCAAACCCGTCCTGAAACCCTCAAACCCAACTCGGGTGAGAACGCACAATAGTGCCTTTATACCAATTCCCTCAAACCCTACACGGGTGAGCATATATCATGAATCTCTCCAACCCTACACGGGTGAGCAGGTACAACAAATGTTTTGACCTATTAGACTACTCTTGTCTATGGGTTATTATACTTAGTGATTTAAGGTTAATCCCAGGACTGCCCAGGGTATACCCGGTGAAGGGCTCTCGGGGGCACTAGGAACTACGATGGGATTACGCCCAAAGTTCCCTTTCGCAAGGATATTTACTTTAGTTGATGACTACCCATATTTCACCTCAGCTCTCATTGTTGCTCTGGAACAATCCTTAGTGACTTAAGATATTACCGGGAAACCGACGGTCTTCCGTCGACCTCCACTCCGGTTGCTACCTAAGGACTTGCACTTTTACTCCCGTCACTAAGACAATACTACCCACATGGATTATTCTTATTGCACTCCCTTATTCTTCCGATAATCAATCCTCTGGTAATCTCCTAAAGCATGACCTATTTATACTATATGCAGACCATGTCCTATTATTACCCCGAAAATGGAATCTTCCAATTCTTAGGGTATCTTGCCCCTAGCTATTTATCCTAGAGTGGTATGGACTAATGGAGCAATCATATGGATCCTCATAATTTTCCTTGGTCAATTAATCCCTTAATTAAATCTTTTAAATTAATTCCTAGGTCACTTTACACATGAAGTAGTATGATTTAAAATCCACTAACCTAGGTAATTTTTCCTGAGTTGTATAATGATAAATATTTCTGTCTTCAGGGTTTCACAATTTTCCTTTGAATATTTATACTAATTCCTTATTTAATACCAAATCTACATAATTTCCATTTTCCAAATGAAGTGCAAGAAATATATAATCTAAAATTCCAAGAAAATTACAGAACATAGGACACATTAATTTAAGACTAATAGCATAGTTTCATCAACCTCTATAGTGTAATGGCCTAACAAATTCCATTCTTAAATATTTTCCAAAATGACATTACATTAATTTAAAAATTATCAGTACATCCATAAATTCTGAAATAATTATGCAAGAATAATAATACAATTATACAACACTAAAAATATTTCCAAATTGTTTTCTGATGTGTATTTCCATCAATTCAAGAATAAATGTAATAAGGGTAAAATGGTCATTTCAAGGTATTTTACTCCAGAAGTTCTTCAAACAGAAAGATCAAATTTTTTTAAGTCAAATATAACCTTCTTTTCAACTTGGCAAAGTTTGAGGATTTTTACTTGAGGAAAACCTATTTTTCAAATTTATTTTCAAAAGAAGCTATATTTTTAAAGATTCCAATTAATGGGATTTTTGATTCCAAAAATCTCATAATTAATCTGAGGCGTGAACTTTACCCTAATTAACTACTGGAATCAAATCCATGATTTTTGAATGCCTCCATTAGGCTGAACGCACAATATTTAAATTATTGCTATTGGCACACCAAGGCAATACATAAACCAACACATGCAAGTGAATTACCCCAACATGCACTGATCCAAATGTGCTGAAATTTTTATCATGCACCAATGATGTCCCCAAGGACCTACCACCAAGATTTGGGGGCATTTGGAGTCATATAACTCCAAATATTACATTTATTTAATTTTTGATATTATGACCAAAACTATAGAAAACGTTGTCCCAAAAATTCCCAATGTTTGGCAGGGGCTAGATATGCCCCAATCATGCATGTACCCAAATGTTGGGGCCATGGTGATTACTGGTTTAACTTGGGCATCAATATGAAATTCTGCCCTTGCTAAAGGCCAGTCCTAGGAGAATTGACCTACAGGACAGTCCTCTGGACCAAATCTCAATTTAAGGGTGGTAAATTAAAGGTAAGACAAATGGCTACAAGTTTTATGTAGGGCATAAGATCTACAAATGCCTATATGAGGCCTATAGTTAGCTTGCAAGTGATAGCAAAAACAGGGACAAAAAATTGAATTTTGATGTAGCACGAATCTTAAAGCAGAATGGAGGACATCTGTTCATCTTCCTCCTCCAGCCAATGGCCGAGATTTGCCCGACCTGGAGCTCATTTTAGGGCCATTTCCCAGCCATCCAGCCACCTCCCTGGCTGGCCACCACCACCACCACCTCCATTGAGGTGAGGGCTAACGTTCGGCGGTGACTTGGCCGCCGGAGGCGGCGATTTCCGGCGAACTTACACTCCATCAAAAATCCAAAATTCATGAAAAAGCTCACCTTGGATCTAGCTCATTTGAGCCCGATGTCTCGCCTAATAGATCTAGGAAACTAGTACGACTAGAGGTGAGGTGAAACAGACCTTAATCGGAGCCTGACGGCGGCGGTGGCGGTGGTTGGCCATGAAATTTCTCCTCTCCGGCGAGCTTGCTCCCGAACCCGATTCTCCACCAAAAGCTTCGATCCAGGTATCAAATTCCACTCCTTTGGACCTTCTGAAGCTAATGGATGGTTGGTTTTGGCTGATATGGGTTGTATACAGAGATGCCATGATGGGAATTTCGGCCATGAGCTTTGGTTTCTCCTCCTTGGCTCCAAGTGGCATGAAATTGGGTTGGAAAGGATGATAATTGATGTGTGGGTTCAGATGTGTGCTTGGGAAGAGAGGAGGAGGGCCACATGGCCTTCATCCCCATTTTCCCTCTCTTCTCTCTCCTCTTTTCCCCCCAATTTCCAAAACTACCCCCTTGCATGCAATCTCTCTCCAATTTCAGGAGGGTAGGGGTTGTCATTAACCATTAAGGCTGGTCATGGGTCTTGGTTCATGGGCTTAGCCCATTGAAAATGAGCTTGACACTCATTTTCTCTCTTTAGGCCTTATATTGACCAAATTGACTTTTAGGGTTGACTTGGTCAACTTGATGAATGGGCTGGCCCCACTAGATGGTCATGAACCCCATGTCACCACCTAACATGGGTTGGGTCATGGCTCAAGGCCTTAGCCCATTAGGAATGAACTTGGTCTTCAAATTTACTTAAATAGACCTATGGTTGACCAAGTTGACTTTTAGGGTTGACCTGGTCAACTTGATGAGTGGGCTGACCCCACTTGATGATCATGAGCCTTATGGCATCACCCCACATGGGTTGGGCCATGGTGATGCCCAACTTGGGCAAATTGGGCCTATATGTGTGGATTTTACCAAATTAGGGTTATGGTCGACTTGGGTCAACTTGGGTCAATGGTTGACCCAATAATGTGGCTTTTGGTTCAATTAGATTGCTTTTATGGTTAGGGCAATGTGGTGGGGTCATGGTATGGTTAGGGTCCTTATTTAGGCTAGTTTGACCTAGTTTGACTTGGGCCCTATGGTGGGCCCCACATGGCTTCACTCACCTACTAGGGTCAAACCTAGCTAAATACCCCTATCACCCACTCCATGTCTAACCCAATATAAGTTAAGGGGCCTAGAAGTAACATGAGATGTTATAATTCCAATAAACAAAAAAAATAATTTCGTCCCCGAAATTTAAGTTCGGGTCCACGGGGTTCTACTCGTAATAATTTAAGTAATTTTAAAACATAATTTACAGCATACCTTAAGTAAACAACTCTGGGTGTTGCTCCAACATCAGGTCCCTTGGTTCTCAGGTGTGTTCCTCCCGTCCATGGTTGGACCACAGCACCTTCACAAGAGGGACCTTCTTCATCCGCAACGCTCGGACATCTGTTTCATCAATCCGGATCGGCTTCAAACGAACTGATCTATTAGATGCTAGCGGGCCAGCTGTAGTAGTAATGTGCTGCTCTGGCAGAAGGAGAGCTATCCAAAGTAAGGAGACGTGGAAGACGCCGTGCAAAGTCCTAACTCTGGGGGTAGCTCAAGCCAAAGGACCGATCCGCTCCAGGATCATGAATGGTCCCATAAATTGTGGGCTGAGCTTCTTGTGCCTCCGCACCCGCGAGGCACCTTGCACCGGACGTATCTTCAAAAACATTCTGTCCCCCATTTGGAACTCTACCTTTGTATGTCTCGCATCGTAGTACTTGGTCTGCCTACTTTATGTCTTCAACACTGATCCCTGATTAGTCGTATCTGAGCATCCACATTATCAATATATCCCGATCCAAGTGCCCTACGGTCCTCATCCTGAACCAAGGATAGCGGCGTCTGACACTCCTTATCATATAGAGCTCCATAAGGACTCATTCCAATGCTTGCCTTGTGGTTGTTCTTTATAAGACAACTCTATCAGAGGTAACAGTTCCCTCTAAGTGTATTTTCATTATACTTCGTAGTATTCATAATCAAGATTATGTGGGCATATTTCTAAGTCTTCCGACATATTATCATTAATTAAACCTTAATCATATGTTAGTTCGGAGTCTCTTACGAGCAATGATCACTAAGTACGTGAATATCAACAATCATAAGTAGAGATATTTTCTATTCATGTCCACCTAGATTATTACCTATCACCCAACGTGAACTTACAATCACCCCAAAATATCATGCACATTAGACCAACACTATTATGTATAGTAGTTAACTCACTTCCGAGATCATGATGTGATTAAAAGATCATCATTTTGTCTCTCCCAAATTCAAGAGTTATTACATCTCTACATAAATCATAATTCATAATTCATAGAGTGTTCATATTTCAAGCATACATCAAACGATCATTACTGATATTGATGTTGATACAGATGACTCCCAATTGCTTTTCACATGTAGTCTAATTCATAAATTTATAAGCATATCTTTTCAAATATGGTGAGGTCTGACACAAATCGATTTCATCATAAAGAGAGTCTTATTAAACACTCATTACTCATCGTGTAATTTTACTGTATACACCTTTGCAAATCAAAATCTATATCTCATTGTCATGAATCCTCCTAACGGTGACTATAATGTTATTAATGTATGTATCCCGGTTCTGGACGCCATTATAATCATTAGTCATATATATGTGTATAACTTTAATTAAACATCCACCCCTTTTTAAATTTGCTGAATCGTTTCATTTCCAATGTTATGTTATAACAAATTAATCTTATATGTCATAACGTTAACTTAATTCAATTCTTAAGTTTCCAATATAATGACTTTTTTTTTACTGAGTCATTCAAAGTAATAGTTCACAATTTTAATCAAGTGACTTGACTACATCAGGTAAGCGTAGATAGTGATGATACATCATCATTATGATTAATTATCCAAATCCCATCCACTTTTGGGATCAAACAAGATTGTATTAAATCATACCAACCATAGTAAAATTAATTATTACATTCTAAACGCAAGAAATTGTCTTATCAAAAATTTCCGATTATACCTTAAACTATCTTCCAAAGTATAAGGGTAAATAACCATTCAGGTTGAAAGGGGTTGATTCTTTGATAGAATACACCATTTGTAAATCATCTTCGAATCCCTTAAAGTGCCAAAATTCTGACTTGCAGTAATCTGATTCCAAACCACAAATTCCATGATGCGATATAATTGTCCTAGACAACTAGACTTGGCAACCCCGCGTCTTCACTAAAATCAGATATCTTTTGACCCATTATGTTTAATAGTTTGTCCCGATAATAATATAGATCATCATTTCGAGATTGAGTAGAAGAATCTAAAGTACCATGTATCTCGCAAGGGATTATTTATATTTGTTCATGTCTTAAGACCATGAGCACCTATAGCTATGTTCTATCCTTATCCAATCTTTATCCAGCATAAACTTATACATAATTCATACTCCACATCATTTGTTTTTTTTTTCTTGCGATCTACATGAGTTTGTAAATCAATCCGTAAACAATCAGTATAACACTATTCGTACATTACCATAATTAGGTTAGGGTTTTAGATCACTTAGGAATATGCTTGGTTGAGGCAATCGACAAAGCACATCCTTAATTGTATGTAAATTATTCTACAACCAATACTGATTCTAATTCAGGTCTTTTGAATGCAAATTGCTCCGATTTCACATGTATATGTAAACGATTCACATCGTGTCTACATTAAGGAAATCACGAGTGCTCCTTAGATTGTGTACTAAGTAGTTACTTACTTCATTAAACTCAAAAATTGAGAACTTTCCTGAAGACTTATACGATCTCCCTTGATTTAAGAGTCGCATATACATATCACTAGGCGACCATTTATGTATATCTCAAAGAATTAATTTACTACTCTTCTTGTTTACTTATCCGCATAGCCTTGGAGCGATAAGGAGAATGAATAATCATTCTTGAAATGCTCTACTTTCCTATTTCGCTCGTGAATTTGTAGCATTCACAACTTGGCATTAATAATCCATGCCACTTAAGATGAAACTATTCTTTGAGGGTCCTAATCTTTTAGGGTGGATCGATCATCATACCGATCATGTATATAAAACGTCTCATCTTTACTTGAGCCATCTTGAATAAATGAAAACTACAAGGTTACTATGTTCGCGGCTCAAATTTGTTTTTCCAAACAAGATCTATGGAAATTCAAATCTTTATCAAATTAGCACAATAAACAAAAGGATAAGCCCCCATACCTTTTGGGCTAAATTCCCTTAATATCTAGTGCATTCTTCTTATATGTGCACTCAATCCTTAGGTTTAACAATCTTAGACCTGGATTTCCACCTTAATTGATATGTTACATACCTTAGGCCTTCAAGGTTATAATACGACAAACTTTTCAAGGTCGACATGTGATCCAACCAAAATAATGGTTTTCTTCGGAAACTTGAATTCTTATTCGACCTTCGGTATTTTCCACTATGGTTATCTCAGCGTAATCAAGCCATCGGTATGAGGGTTAAGTTTACGAGTACCCTATTATTTCACTGATATATTATAGGCACCAGTTCTCCTTGAGGTGGTCCTATTAGTTTGGGTAAGAATTGATAATATCACTTGATAGGTGGAGTTGGGAGATCAAAGTTTAAAAACTTAAGTAGTGAATCTTGCATTAAATTATTTCCTTAGTCAAGTTAGGTATCCTCGAACCTTATCTAATCTATATCCGAGGTCGATTTTAGACTACAGTACGACTCAAAATTCTCTTGGTAAGTCAAACTAAGTGGTGTTCTAATTGAATTGACCTAACTCATTGCTTAAATGGACTATTTTATGTGACTTTTTTACACATGGGCACACCATTGCTTCCGCTGCATAGTTTGTCCGCAAACTAATGCTCGAGCGGGGTGTTCTAGTGTTGTGGTCTTCTTTATCATATGATCGTTTGTTCAAGTGATACCAGTTTGTAAGACCCCTTCCTCCCCCTTACCAAGGAGGGCTACCGGGTCTTATGCCCAGAACTGCCGTCTTACAGTGGCACTAACGCACGGGTTATTCGACACCGCAACACGCTGATCCTGCCGGCTAATACGATCATTTAACCTGTAGGCCAATATGAGAAGAAGAAGTAAAGCAGTGTAACAAATCTACTAGTCCACAAGTCACATAGTACATATCATATATATGGAATGAAAAGTACAGAAACATAGTCCATAATGAGTACAAAATGAAAGAGTAATAAGGGCTTATGCCCAGTACATCATATCAACTCTCTCTCTCAAATAAAAGCTGAAGCTATACTAATACATCAGAACTCGTCCCACCTGAGGACGCACATTAGTGGTAGTAGCCTGCTGTAGTGGTATCTGCTCCTCAAGTCCCGTCTCCTCGATGTGCTGGTGCTCCATCTCCACGGGCTCCTAAAAATAGTATGGTCACCGACCATTAGTCAAAAAGACTAAGTCGTTTCCTCCGCACCTCGCCCCGCAACTCCTAGGCACCGAGCGGGAGGACGAAGCGGAGGACAGCAAGGGGTAGCAAAGGTGGAAGCAGGTGACAAGATCTAACTAGTAGTTATAATAGATATTATAAATTCTACTATAGCAGTTCTAAATATGGTACAAGTAAAGAGCAGTACTAGTAAAGAAAGTAAAGAATAGCAAGTAAGAGCATGTAAATAAAAACTATTCTACCACTATACTACCATCACAAAAGTACCCTAACTTATATAAATGCCCATACAAATATATAAGTTAGGATTTCCATGAAATTTAACTTATCATATAAAAGAGACAATACTAGTTTATATGATAAGGATCTATGAAGCGTATGACCTAATATGAATGAATGTTATGATGCAATTTTATGCACAGGCAAGTATTTCATTCTGAGCCTTCCGCTCGCAGGACCAAACCCGTCCTGAAACCCTCAAACCCAACCCGGGTGAGAACGCACAATAGTGCCTTTATACCAATTCCCTCAAACCCTACACGGGTGAGCATATATCATGAATCTCTCCAACCCTACACGGGTGAGCAGGTACAACAAATGTCTTGACCTATTAGACTACTCTTGTCTACGGGTTATTATACTTAGTGATTTAAGGTTAATCCCAGGACTGCCCAGGGTATACCCGGTGAAGGGCTCTCGGGGGCACTAGGAACTACGATGGGATTACGCCCAAAGTTCCCTTTCGCAAGGATATTTACTTTAGTTGATGACTACCCATATTTCACCCCAGCTCTCATTGTTGCTCTGGAACAATCCTTAGTGACTTAAGATATTACCGGGAAACCGACGGTCTTCTGCCGACCTCCACTCCGGTTGCTACCTAAGAACTTGCACTTTTACTCCCATCACTAAGACAATACTACCCACAGGGATTATTCTTATTGCACTCCCTTATTCTTCTGATAATCAATCCTTTGGTAATCCCCTAAAGCATGACATATTTATGCTATATGCAGACCATGTGTAAGACCCCTTTTTTTTTTGGACACCGGGGTCTTAGGCCCAGAACCGTCGTTTTGCGGTGACCCCTTCACGCCCTGAAGAGTCATCACCACAAAGCGCCGATTCTGCCGGCCATCTCGATCACATAAAAGTAGCAAAATAATGAAGTAAATGTAAAGTATCTGTCCACAGTGAATCACATGACATAATAAATATAACTCCACGAAGGGAGTGTCCACAGAAAATAACATCAGAGTAGCAAAACGGGCTTATGCCCGGTACATCAAATCCTCACTACAAGATCTCTCATATGGAAACAAAAGTAGAAAACTGCTCAGGGTCGAGACTCACGGTCCCGGTTGTGTGTACTCCGGAGCTAGACTGCCCCACCTCCAAGCGCACCGGCCTCTGGGGCTGCTCCTCCATGCTGGTTTCCGCGATCCCCTAAATGGTGCGGTTCGAAAACCGTTAGTCTAAAAGACTAAGTCCTATCATCCCCCACCCCTTCCCCCACAGCTCCTAGGCACCGAGCGGAGAGGAAGAAAGGGGAGGACTTGAAGGTGGAGAATATCAAATGCAGATGGCAGCGGTCCTATTCTACCAAGTTCTATAGCATATAAAGACAATAAGCTGTAATATGAAAAGTAACCTTCACTTATGTGAAAAACACATAAGCCAAGGGGTCTTTTGCAAGGCTCCCATCGTATAAAAAATCCCATACCGATTTATACGCTGGGGTGTCGGTGGTCAAACAGCAGTAACTAAATATATCAAAATTAACCTTAATTTATAAACTTGCCCACACAAGCTTATAGACTAAGGGGTCGTTTTGCAGGTCCTAAAGTATAAGCGTCCCATTCCACTTATACTTTAGGTGTCAAGGTTAAAGGTAACGATTATGCCATGACATGCAAGTGGGTATGATGGACATGCAAGTGCAACACACACACCCGACTCTGTGCACACAGACCTTTAGTTCCCCCTTTCTGGAGCCGTAACCTCCCAGGATACCTCCGTAGTGGCAGACGGAAGCGGTGGGTTGGGCCTCGCCCACCTCTAAACCAGTAAGGCACTACCAGTCAGACCTATCGTACGCCTCAACGCTTGGTGCACGAAGCAGACTCCTGCGTACTCTTGCCGGCTGGCGCACCGGACTTCTGTTGGCGAAGTGCTAACCACACTTGCCGAGTCAACGTATTGGCGTCGGTGCATCGACCCTCCAATGCCGAAGACCCACCACCTTAATTTCCTTTCCTGTTATGCACATGCAATTTAGCGTAAACAAGAACCGAGCCGAAGCTCCCCGGACCAACACGTCCGACTCAAGCAATCGAGCCGAAGCTCCCCGGACCTAAAGTCCGCCTTTTAGCCATCCGAGCCGAAGCTCCTATCCAACCTATGGTGCCATCAGTGTTGTGGATTGTGCAACCCTAATTACTAAGTTACTCTTTTCAGCTTGTTAAACAGTTTACGTTAACCCAGGACTGCCCCCGGTATTCCCTGTGAAGGGCTCTCAAGGGGCACTAGGAACTATGTTGGGATTACGCCCAACGTTCCCTTTCGCAAGGTACTTATTTTTTTATTGGTGGATTCCCTTACCCTTTATTTCCTCATATTTCGATATACTAATCCTAGGGTAATTTGACTCCACTCTCCTTGGGTAGGACGACCTTTCGTCGGACCCGAACGCCTATAACCCTAGACAGAACCACACCTTACTCACTCGTCTTCCCAAGACGCAGCCTATTCCACTTGTCCTTGTAACAATCCATCAGGACCCATCGTAATTGCCCTAATTCATAACCAAATGAAATCCTGCAGTTTTGCTATATGCAGACCACTTAAGCTAAATGACCCGTAAAAAGGGAAGTACATGAAATACTCATCCAGTACCCTTATGATAATTATTAAAGGTCTTTTATGACAAATATAGTCTAAATTCAGAAAATCATATTTTTCCCAATTAATCTACTATTTATTGAATTTTCCTCAAAAACTAGGCCATAGTCAATTTGAACATGAACCATAAGATTTTCTCAGGTAATGGCCTCCTAAAATTTGTATTTACTAAATAACAGAGAAATATTATTGGTTGCCAATTTTCATAATTTTCCAGATAGTTCTTGACCTCTAAAGGATTTATTTAAGTAATTCCTAAAATCAAATATAATGAAGGAAGTGCCACAAATATGTCTCCAATAATTATGTAAAAATTACTAGGGCTTCATAAGGAACTAAAAACATCATGATGAAGAAATTAAAATTTTTCAGACAATCTAAATGTCATTAATAAATTTTCCAAAGTTTCATAGAATTAAATAATTAAAGAAGCAGCTACCAAATATCATTCTTCAAAACTTCCATAAACATTTACAGAGATGGGTATCATGACTACAAGCCCATTTGCTAAGTTTCATCAGGTTTAATCAAGTATATTGTTCTGCAAAAATTCCTAAGTGAAAATTGTAAAACATGACTTTGTGAATAAAGTACCAAAAATATTCATCCAAAATTTATTATAAAATTTCCAGAGATATGTATACCCTAAGCAACTACCCATTCAAAAACTCAGGCCTTTTCAGAAAGTTTTGGTATTAGATCTTATGGTTTCAAAGCTAGTGCCCTAAACTAGGGTTATGGATTTAAGGGGTCTTAATTCTTCCAAATGCCCTAAAATTTTAACCACAGGACCATAGCAACCCTATGGACATCATTACCAAGTTTCAAGTCCACCCAAGGTCTTTTGACCCCAGTTTCTTCAAACCCTAGAAATTTACCCTAAAGGGCCTACCCTAACATTCTAGGGCTACCCTAGTCCAATCCACTCCAAACTCCATAAGTGAGTGTAAAAAGTCAAATTATATCAGTGGCCAAAATTTCAGCCTCTGTTGAGGTGATTTGGTCACTCAAAACCAAAAGTGCCACTTTTGACCAAAATGCCCTTCATAGGGTATAAATAGGGTTGGGTCAAAACCTATTCAACACACATCCAAATCAAATGAAATTTTATACAGGTACCTAATTGGAGCCCAGGGACCACTCACCAAAATTTGGGAGGGTTTGGATGTGTTTAGGGCACCTATTTAATTTATCTAATAATTATTAAATATTTACCAAAACTATAGAAATATTTTCCCCAAAAATTCCCATTTTTGGGCAGGCCCTAGGTATGTCTAGGATAGACTCTCTGCCAAAATTTCAGCTAATTTGGGCTTGGGGTGAAGAGTGGGCACTCAATTTAGTGACTGCCTAGCCCTAAGGGTATGTCCCACCAAAATGGGTGCCCTGGTCTAACCAGTGACCCAAAAGGGGCCAAACAATTTTTGCTGCAAACTAGACACCCTAAGATACAATGTTCATGTTGGGCAAATTTCCAATCAGGGTCCCTAAGTATTTTTAAAAATTAAATACATTAAATACATCCAGTGTGACAAAAATGAAATGATTCTTATTTAATTCCTATAGTATTTGATCTGATGCCGCGCGAATCTTGGCGCAGATCGACGGCATCTGGTCATCGTCCCCACTGAGCCAACGGCTGAGATTTGTTCTGCCTGGAGCGATTTCCAAGCCCTGCCGCCGGCGATCCAGCCCCTTCCCCGGCCGGCCACCGCCACCAACACCTCCGTTGAGGTGGTGGCTATCGTCAGGCGGCGGCTCCGCCGCCGGAGAGGTGTTTTCCGGCGGATTAAGCAAGAAATTTTCTTGCCGAAACCAGGAGAAATCCCGGATTGAATCGTGCTCAATTGAGCCCGAAACTCAAGCCTAACGATTCCTAGGATCTACCCGCGAGTTAAGGAGAGGAGGAGGACCTTCCTGGCGGCCTGGATGCGAGAGGAGCGGCGGGATGCCATTGGCGACGGCGGCGGCGCTCGGCTTCTGCAACTGCACAGTGGAATGGCTCGTCTCCTCCAGGTAAGTGCTCCAAAATGATCCCCTCGGCTCCCTGAAGGTGTTTAAATGGCAATTGGGGGAGGGGAGAGGCTGGTTCTTCAATGGCCATTATCACCATTAATGGAGTGGCTCGGGTTGTGTGGAGGGGGGCTGAACCCACCCCTTGGTGGCCGGGAAACGGCTGGAATCAACTCCTCTCCCCTAGAGGAGTTGATTACAGCCATCACTGGTGGCTGTTGGCCTTCCTTGGCCGGCTTCTCTCTTCCCTTTCCTCTTCCCCATTTTCTCTCTCCTCCATTATCATGGAGAGGAGCTCTTTTCTCTCTCCTAGTCACCTCTGGTTGACTAGTCAACCCCACAAGCTAAAGGCAGCCCACTGGATTATGATGATCATGGGAATGGGCTTAGCCTAAGGGAGAAGTGGCTTGAGCTTGGGTTAGCCCTTTTTGGGCTAAGTTGACTTGACCCTCAATGAGGGTTGACTTGGTCAGTTTGACCATCTAGGTTGACCCCATTGGGTCCTGGGTGATTCATTGGCCTCCCCTAAGGTCTATGTAGGGTTGGGTAGGGTTGACTTGGCACCTTAAAGGTCACTTGACCCTTGGTAAGGTCACTTTGACCATTTTAGAGCTAGAGTTGACTTGGGTCAACATGACCATTAGGGTCCACCCCTATGGATCCTTGGTGACCCATTGACTTCCCTTAGGGTCTAGGTAGGGTTATGTGGGGTTACCCTGCACTTTGGAGGTCACATACCCTTAGTAAGGGTACTTTGACCAGATTAGGGCTTGAGTTGACTTGGGTCAACCTGGCCTCTAGGGCTGACCCCAATGTGTCCTTAGTGACCCATTGACCTCACTTTAGGGTTAGGAGGGCATAGGTGGGGTCCTCTAGACTAGGAGTGGGTCTATTGGCCCTAAGTGGGCTAGGTTGACCTATTCAGGGCTAGGGTTGACCTTGGTCAACTGGGCCTCTTGGGTTGGCCCTAATGGGTCCTTTTGGCTCTAATGGGTCTCCCAAAATGTTTGGGAGTGTTGTGGTAGGGTCTTGGGGTCATGGTGAAGCCCCATTGTCATCCTAAACTATTGTTCAGAATTCTACTATCTGCAGACCATGGTGATCCCTACCTTGGCCTCCTATCTCTTGGCCCATTTCTGGCTTCCCAGGGTTTTGTCATGACCTAGTCATGGCCAAAACCACTCTTAGGGGTCTAGTTGGAAATGAGATGTTACAAATCCCAATAAACAAAACAAAGATTTCGTCCCCGAAATCAAGGTTGGACCTACGGGTCTTATTACCGAAGGAAAGAGTCTTGTAACATCCCATTATGACGCCTTGTTTGTTAAATTTGATTTATGGGAAAACTTAGATCTAAGACCCCTTTCGCCCAAACGGCGAACCAAAATCCCAATAAACAAGGTTAAGCCCCCAATAAACAAAAGATAAGCCCCTATCTACCTAGAGCAGCCCTTAGTATACTTAAAGCAGGAAAAATAAATTAACATCTTGAGGGGTCTGAGAGGTATACCTGACTGAATAGCTCGGGGTATCTCTGTCGCATCAGGTCCTGTGGCTCCCAGGTATGCTCCTCCTGGTCGTGGTTCCTCCACAGGACCTTGACTAGTGGGACCTTCTTGCGTCGCAAGACCTGCACCCCTCGGTCGTCGATCCTCACAGGCTCCAAATAGACCGACCGGTCTGAAGCTACCGGCCCTTCGGTAGTCAGAATCTGCTGCTCCGGGCGTAGCAGAGCCCTCCTCAAAGAAGAAATGTGGAAGACGTCGTGCAGCGCTTCCAGCTCTGGTGGTAACTCCAGCCGGTAGGCTAGGGGTCCGATCCGCTCCAGGATCCTGTAAGGACCCATGTACCTAGGGCTGAGCTTCTTCCTCCGACCACGCACCCGTGAAACTCCATGCATGGGCCGGATCTTCAGAAACACCCGGTCCCCCACCTGGAACTCCACCTGCCGATGCCGGGCGTCATAATACTTGGCCTATCTACTCTGCGCCTCGAGCATCCTGTCTCTGATCAGCCTCACTTGTGCCTCGGTGTCTTCAACAAACTCTGACCCCAATACCTTCGGATCTTCGTTCTGCACCCATGAGAGTGGGGTCCGGCATCTCCTCCCGTACAAGGCTTCGTAAGGCGCCATCCTGATGCTGGACTGGTGGCTGTTGTTATAGGAGAACTCGACAAGGGGTAAGAGTTTCTCCCACGGTTCCCCGCGGTCCAAGATGCATAGCCTCAAAAGGTCCTCCAGCGTCCGGTTGGTGCGTTCTGTCTGCCCGTCTGTCTGGGGGTGGAATGCAGTGCTGAAAGTCAATCGCGTGCCTAAGTAAGCTTGCACGGATCTCCACTCCCTGGAGGTGAACCTGCCATCCCGATCCGACACTATCGTCCTGGGCACGCCGTGATAACGAACGAACTGCTCCACAAACTTCCGCACCAGTACTCCTACTGAATCATCCTTCCTGATCGGTATAAATCGAGCCACCTTGGTCAACCGATCGACGATTACCCAGATCGAGTCATTCCCTGTCCGAGACCGGGGAAGCCCATGTATGAAGTCCATGGCTATGTCATCAAACTTCCACTCCGGCACCGGGAGTGGCTGCAATAATCCTGCGGGGTTCCTGCACTCTGCCTTCACTAGCTGACATGCCTCACAATGGGTCACGAAGTGTGAGACATCCTTCTTCATGCCCGGCCAGTACATCGTCTTCTTCAAATCAGCCGTCATCTTTGTGATCCCCGGGTGTACAGAATACCGGCTGCAGTGCGCCTCCATCATAATATCCTCCCGGATCTGGCCTCCCTCCGGTATATACACCCGTCCTCTGAAGCACACCAGGTCGTCCCTCAGTGTGTAGTCTCCTGCAGTGCCTGCCTCCAGAGCTTGGAAGATGGGCTCTAACTTGGCATCCTGCCTCTGCCCTTCTCTGACTCGGTCTCTGATGTCATCGGTAACGCCTATCGCGGCCAAGTACTCCTCATAGAGCTCAGGATCATCGGACGATACCAGGGTAATGTGCATGTCCTCTAGTCTCTGCAGCAGCTCCATAGACATCAACTGAGGCTCTGCTCCTGCTGTGGCAGCTCTCCTACTCAGTGCATCCGCTACCACGTTCGCCTTTCCCGGGTGGTAATGCATCTCATACTGATAGTCAGAAAGGAATTCCACCCACCGCCTCTGCCTGATGTTTAGTTCCTTCTGCGTGTCCACGTACTTAAGGTTCTTATGATCGGAGTATATGTCACAGTGGACTCCATATAGGTAGTGCCGCCATATCTTTAGTGCGAATACGACTGCTCCCATCTCCAGGTCGTGCACTGGGTAGTTCTTCTCATGGGTCTTCAGCTGGCGGGAAGCATAAGCTATGACGTGTCCATTCTGCATCAGTACCGCTCCCATCCCCTGATATGATGCGTCGGTGTAGACCTGGAATCCCTCCCTCCCCGAGGGAAGAGTAAGAATGGGAGCCGAGGTCAGCCGATCCTTCAGCTCCTGGAAAGCTGTCTGGCACTGCGGGGTCCACACGAACGGTACCTCCTTCTTTGTCAAGGATGTGAGCGGGAGGGCGATTCGAGAGAATCCCTCCACGAACTTCCGATAGTAACCGGCAAGTCCTAGAAAACTCCGTACGTCAGTGGCTGTTTTCAGCTGCGGCCACTCCGAAATAGCTCGAATCTTTGCCGGATCCACTGCCAGCCCGGCTCCGCTGATAATGTGACCTAAGAAAGCCACCTCCTTCAGCCAGAACTGACACTTACTGAACTTCGCATAAAGATGATGCTCCCGCAGTCTCTCCAGGGTCAATGCTAGATGTCGCGTGTGCTCCTCCTCCCGTCTTAGAATAGATAAGGATGTCGTCTATGAACACTATGACGAACACATCCAAATAAGCCTCGAAGACCCGGTTCATGAGGCTCATAAACGCTGACGGAGCATTCGTGAGCCCGAAGGGCATCACGATGAACTCATACAATCCATACCGGCTACTAAAGGCCGTTTTCGGGATATCCTCCTCCTGGATCCGCAGCTGGTAATAGCCTGATCTCAAGTCCAGCTTCGAAAAGTAATGGGCTCCCTCCAGCTGATCGAACAACTCGTCTATCCTGGGGAGCGGATAGGTATTTCGGACGGTCAGCCTGTTTAGTGCTCGATAGTCGATGCACAGGCGTAAGGTGCCGTCCTTCTTCTTTACGAATAGGACAGGAGCTCCCCATGATGAGGAACTCGGCCTAACAAATCCTGCTTCCACCAGCTCCTGCAACTGTGTCCGAAACTCCGCCAACTCCTTCGGGGCCATCCGATAAGGGGCCTTGGATACCGGCTTAGCCCCTGGTACCAACTGAATCTGGAAGTCCTTTTCCCTATGCGGAGGTAGTCCTGGCAGCTTATCCGGAAAAATGTCGGCGTAGTCACGAACCACCAGAATGTTTGCAATCAGGTCCTTCTCCTCAGTCATCTCGAACAATACTTGATATACCTCGTCCCCTTGCATATGAGCCTTAACGGCCTGAATAGATGAAAGCAAGCGACGGGAGACCGGTGTAGTACCTTCGAATGTTGCATAAGTATCGCCGTGGCTGAGCACGACCCTCCTTGCCGGGCAATCAATCTGGGCATGGTTCCAGACAAGCCATGTCATGCCCAAGACGAGGTCGAAGTCCGGCATCCTCAGGATCGTCGCCGGGGCCTCGAGTGTCAACCCGTCTATGGTAACCTCCAGGAGGCACTTTTCTGCGGACTGGATCTCCATCCCATTGGGGAGGCGTACCCTCCTGGGTAGTCCCGTATAACATCGAATCTGATCCAGATCCTTGACGAAATCCTCCGACACAAAGTTGTGCGATGCCCCCGTGTCGAACAGGGTGTGGGCAGGCTTGCCGCACACCATCACCATTCCTAAATCAGTTTGAAAGAAATTCTGGTGTAAGGTTTTCTAACCTAGGTCGTTTAGTAGTTCTACTAACACTTAATATGAGTAATGAATGAATCCAAAATTAAGATTACTCTCATACCTGCAATAACCCTGTCCGGGTTCCGGGGCTGTGCTAAGTCCAAAGCGTAAATCTGCTCCCCATTCTGCCTGCGGTCGCCTCCCTGGTAACCACGTCCTCGGCCGCGTCCTCGGCCTCCGAAATGCTGGGCCGGTGGGCCACCCCGTGGTGCTGGAGGTGGTGCCCCCCTCATAGGGCAGTCTCTCCGGAGGTGTCCCACCTGGTGACAGTGGAAGCACTCCGGCGGGGGATACGCCATACCCCGGGGTCTCTGCATCTCCTGGATCCGGAGAGGTTGAGGGGCCAAGACCACCTGCTCTCTCGGCTCCTGCCTCAACTCCTGACGAGGCTGCTCCTCTGCCCTTCTTCCATCTGGTACGGTGCCTCGCCGCTGATCATTTCGGGCCCTCCGGCCCTGGTCCTCCGCTTGCCGTTTCCGGCCCCGAGTGGTGTGCCAGTCGGCCTCAATCCTCTTCGCCATCTCCAAAATCCGGGAGATGGGCCCGTCAGAGACAAAAAGCAGGGCTTCCCTCAACTCCTCTTTTAGGCCCTTATAAAACCTCTTGACGTAACCTGCTTCATCCAGCTGATAGGAGCCCGCATATCGGGCCAAATGATCGAACTCTCGGTGGTACTCCACCACTGTCCTGGTGCCCTGCCTCAGCTGCAAGAACCGCTCCTCCAACTCGTCCCTGGCCGACTGAGGAACAAAGTGCTCCAGCAGCGTGGCCCTGAACTCTTCCCAAGTGATTTCTGCAATCTCTCTATCAGCAAAAGTCGTGTCCAACAGCGTCTTCCACCACCGCTTGGCATGTGACTCCAAGCAAGATACCACTAGGGCCACCCTCTCCTCCCAAGGGCATCGTATCCCAGTCAACATCTCGTACATCACATCCAGCCACTCCTCTGTCCGTACTGCCGACTCTGTCCCTAAGTAAGATGGGGGAGAGAGTCCTCGGAAGGTGCTCATCCAGTTGGCCCCTGGGTTTGGCTGCTGGGCTGGGGCTTGCTGAGCCCGGAAGGCCTCAAGGATAGCTGTAAGGGTCTGCCCCATGTCTGACTGGAGGAAAGGTGTGGGGGCCATGGGAGGTGGTGCAATGTCTGGAGTCTGCTGAGCTCCACCTTGTGGGGTGGGCTGAGCTGAGGGCTGCAAAACGAACTACATCAGTAGGTAATCGACTCAATGCCTAATGATAGTGGACAATTTACATGTGATTCCCCCCATATGGGCACACCACCGCTTCCGCTGCTTAGTTTGTCCCCAAACTAAACCCGCGCGGGGGTGACCCAGGGTTGTGGACGGCTACTTTTCGATCGAGGTCCCCTCTGATACCACTTGTAAGACCCCCTTTTTTTTTTGGACACCAGGGTCTTAGGCCCAGAACCGCCGTTTTGCGGTGACCCCTTCACGCCCTGAAGAGTCATCACCACAAAGCGCCGATTCTGCCGGCCATCTCGATCACATAAAAGTAGCAAAATAATGAAGTAAATGTAAGGTATCTGTCCACAGTGAATCACATGACATAATAAATATAACTCCACGAAGGGAGTGTCCACAGAAAATAACATCAGAGTAGCAAAACGGGCTTATGCCCGGTACATCAAATCCTCACTACAAGATCTCTCATATGGAAACAAAAGTAGAAAACTGCTCAGGGTCGAGACTCACGGTCCCGGCTGTGTGTACTCCGGAGCTAGACTGCCCCACCTCCAAGCGCACCGGCCTCTGGGGCTGCTCCTCCATGCTGGTCTCCGCGATCCCCTAAATGGTGCGGTTCGAAAACCGTTAGTCTAAAAGACTAAGTCCTATCATCCCCCACCCCTTCCCCCACGGCTCCTAGGCACCGAGCGGAGAGGAAGAAAGGGGAGGACTTGAAGGTGGAGAATATCAAATGCAGATGGCAGCGGTCCTATTCTAGCAAGTTCTATAGCATATAAAGACAATAAGCTGTAATATGAAAAGTAACCTTCACTTATGTGAAAAACACATAAGCCAAGGGGTCTTTTGCAAGGCTCCCATCGTATAAAAAGTCCCATACCGATTTATACGCTGGGGTGTCGGTGGTCAAACAGCAGTAACTAAATATATCAAAATAATCTTAATTTATAAACTTGCCCACACAAGCTTATAGACTAAGGGGTCGTTTTGCAGGTCCTAAAGTATAAGCGTCCCATTCCACTTATACTTTAGGTGTCAAGGTTAAAGGTAACGATTATGCCATGACATGCAAGTGGGTATGATGGACATGCAAGTGCAACACACACACCCGACTCTGTGCACACAGACCTTTAGTTCCCCCTTTCTGGAGCCGTAACCTCCCAGGATACCTCCGTAGTGGCAGACGGAAGCGGTGGGTTGGGCCTCGCCCACCTCTAAACCAGTAAGGCACTACCGGTCAGACCTATCGTACGCCTCAACGCTTGGTGCACGAAGCGGACTCCTGCGTACTCTTGCCGGCTGGCGCACCGGACTTCTGTTGGCGAAGTGCTAACCACACTTGCCGAGTCAACGTATTGGCGTCGGTGCATCGACCCTCCAATGCCGAAGACCCACCACCTTAATTTCCTTTCCTGTTATGCACATGCAATTTAGCGTAAACAAGAACCGAGCCGAAGCTCCCCGGACCAACACGTCCGACTCAAGCAATCGAGCCGAAGCTCCCCGGACCTAAAGTCCGCCTTTTAGCCATCCGAGCCGAAGCTCCTATCCAACCTATGGTGCCATCAGTGTTGTGGATTGTGCAACCCTAATTACTAAGTTACTCTTTTCAGCTTGTTAAACAGTTTACGTTAACCCAGGACTGCCCCCGGTATTCCCTGTGAAGGGCTCTCAAGGGGCACTAGGAACTATGTTGGGATTACGCCCAACGTTCCCTTTCGCAAGGTACTTATTTTTTTATTGGTGGATTCCCTTACCCTTTATTTCCTCATATTTCGATATACTAATCCTAGGGTAATTTGACTCCACTCTCCTTGGGTAGGACGACCTTTCGTCGGACCCGAACGCCTATAACCCTAGACAGAACCACACCTTACTCACTCGTCTTCCCAAGACGCAGCCTATTCCACTTGTCCTTGTAAAAATCCATCAGGACCCATCGTAATTGCCCTAATTCATAACCAAATGAAATCCTGCAGTTTTGCTATATGCAGACCACTTAAGCTAAATGACCCGTAAAAAGGGAAGTACATGAAATACTCATCCAGTACCCTTATGATAATTATTAAAGGTCTTTTATGACAAATATAGTCTAAATTCAGAAAATCATATTTTTCCCAATTAATCTACTATTTATTGAATTTTCCTCAAAAACTAGGCCATAGTCAATTTGAACATGAACCATAAGATTTTCTCAGGTAATGGCCTCCTAAAATTTGTATTTACTAAATAACAGAGAAATATTATTGGTTGCCAATTTTCATAATTTTCCAGATAGTTCTTGATCTCTAAAAGATTTATTTAAATAATTCCTAAAATCAAATATAATGAAGGAAGTGCCACAAATATGTCTCCAATAATTATTTAAAAATTACTAGGGCTTCATAAGGAACTAGAAACATCATGATGAAGAAATTAAAATTTTTCAGACAATCTAAATGTCATTAATAAATTTTCCAAAGTTTCATAGAATTAAATAATTAAAGAAGCAGCTACCAAATATCATTCTTCAAAACTTCCATAAACATTTACAGAGATGGGTATCATGACTACAAGCCCCTTTGCTAAGTTTCATTAGGTTTAATCAAGTATATTGTTCTGCAAAAATTCCTAAGTGAAAATTGTAAAACATGACTTTGTGAATAAAGTACCAAAAATATTCATCCAAAATTTATTATAAAATTTCCAGAGATATGTATACCCTAAGCAACTACCCATTCAAAAACTCAGGCCTTTTCAGAAAGTTTTGGTATTAGATCTTATGGTTTCAAAGCTAGTGCCCTAAACTAGGGTTATGGATTTAAGGGGTCTTAATTCTTCCAAATGCCCTAAAATTTTAACCACAGGACCATAGCAACCCTATGGACATCATTCCCAAGTTTCAAGTCCACCCAAGGTCTTTTGACCCCAGTTTCTTCAAACCCTAGAAATTTACCCTAAAGGGCCTACCCTAACATTCTAGGGCTACCCTAGTCCAATCCACTCCAAACTCCATAAGTGAGTGTAAAAAGTCAAATTATATCAGTGGCCAAAATTTCAGCCTCTGTTGAGGTGATTTGGTCACTCAAAACCAAAAGTGCCACTTTTGACCAAAATGCCCTTCATAGGGTATAAATAGGGTTGGGTCAAAACCTATTCAACACACATCCAAATCAAATGAAATTTTATACAGGTACCTAATTGGAGCCCAGGGACCACTCACCAAAATTTGGGAGGGTTTGGATGTGTTTAGGGCACCTATTTAATTTATCTAATAATTATTAAATATTTACCAAAACTATAGAAATATTTTCCCCAAAAATTCCCATTTTTGGGCAGGCCCTAGGTATGTCTAGGATAGACTCTCTGCCAAAATTTCAGCTAATTTGGGCTTGGGGTGAAGAGTGGGCACTCAATTTAGTGACTGCCTAGCCCTAAGGGTATGTCCCACCAAAATGGGTGCCCTGGTCTAACCAGTGACCCAAAAGGGGCCAAACAATTTTTGCTACAAACTAGACACCCTAAGATACAATGTTCATGTTGGGCAAATTTCCAATCAGGGTCCCTAAGTATTTTTAAAAATTAAATACATTAAATACATCCAGTGTGACAGAAATGAAATGATTCTTATTTAATTCCTATAGTATTTGATCTGATGCCGCGCGAATCTTGGCGCAGATCGACGGCATCTGGTCATCGTCCCCACTGAGCCAACGACTGAGATTTGTTCTGCCTGGAGCGATTTCCAAGCCCTGCCGCCGGCGATCCAGCCCCTTCCCCGGCCGGCCACCGCCACCAACACCTCCGTTGAGGTGGTGGCTATCGTCAGGCGGCGGCTCCGCCGCCGGAGAGGCGTTTTCCGGCGGATTAAGCAAGAAATTTTCTTGCCGAAACCAGGAGAAATCCCGGATTGAATCGGGCTCAATTGAGCCCGAAACTCAAGCCTAACGATTCCTAGGATCTACCCGCGAGTTAAGGAGAGGAGGAGGACCTTCCTGGCGGCCTGGATGCGAGAGGAGCGGCGGGATGCCATTGGCGACGGCGGCGGCGCTCGGCTTCTGCAACTGCACAGTGGAATGGCTCGTCTCCTCCAGGTAAGTGCTCCAAAATGATCCCCTCGGCTCCCTGAAGGTGTTTAAATGGCAATTGGGGGAGGGGAGAGGCTGGTTCTTCAATGGCCATTATCACCATTAATGGAGTGGCTCGGGTTGTGTGGAGGGGGGCTGAACCCACCCCTTGGTGGCCGGGAAACGGCTGGAATCAACTCCTCTCCCCTAGAGGAGTTGATTACAGCCATCACTGGTGGCTGTTGGCCTTCCTTGGCCGGCTTCTCTCTTCCCTTTCCTCTTCCCCATTTTCTCTCTCCTCCATTATCATGGAGAGGAGCTCTTTTCTCTCTCCTAGTCACCTCTGGTTGACTAGTCAACCCCACAAGCTAAAGGCAGCCCACTGGATTATGATGATCATGGGAATGGGCTTAGCCTAAGGGAGAAGTGGCTTGAGCTTGGGTTAGCCCTTTTTGGGCTAAGTTGACTTGACCCTCAATGAGGGTTGACTTGGTCAGTTTGACCATCTAGGTTGACCCCATTGGGTCCTGGGTGATTCATTGGCCTCCCCTAAGGTCTATGTAGGGTTGGGTAGGGTTGACTTGGCACCTTAAAGGTCACTTGACCCTTGGTAAGGTCACTTTGACCATTTTAGAGCTAGAGTTGACTTGGGTCAACATGACCATTAGGGTCCACCCCTATGGATCCTTGGTGACCCATTGACTTCCCTTAGGGTCTAGGTAGGGTTATGTGGGGTTACCCTGCACTTTGGAGGTCACATACCCTTAGTAAGGGTACTTTGACCAGATTAGGGCTTGAGTTGACTTGGGTCAACCTGGCCTCTAGGGCTGACCCCAATGTGTCCTTAGTGACCCATTGACCTCACTTTAGGGTTAGGAGGGCATAGGTGGGGTCCTCTAGACTAGGAGTGGGTCTATTGGCCCTAAGTGGGCTAGGTTGACCTATTCAGGGCTAGGGTTGACCTTGGTCAACTGGGCCTCTTGGGTTGGCCCTAATGGGTCCTTTTGGCTCTAATGGGTCTCCCAAAATGTTTGGGAGTGTTGTGGTAGGGTCTTGGGGTCATGGTGAAGCCCCATTGTCATCCTAAACTATTGTTCAGAATTCTACTATCTGCAGACCATGGTGATCCCTACCTTGGCCTCCTATCTCTTGGCCCATTTCTGGCTTCCCAGAGTTTTGTCATGACCTAGTCAATGGACAAAACCACTCTTAGGGGTCTAGTTGGAAATGAGATGTTACACCATGTCCTATTATTACCCCAAAAATGGAATCTTACAATTCTTAGGGTCTCTTGCCCCTAGCTATTTATCCTAGGGTGGTATGGACTAATGGAGCTATCATATGGATCCTCATAATTTTCCTTGGTCAATTAATCCCTTAATTAAATCTTTTAAATTAATTCCTAGGTCACTTTACACATGAAGTAGTATGATTTAAAATCCACTGACCTAGGTAATTTTTCCTGAGTTGTATAATGATAAACTATTTCTGTCTTCAGGGTTTCACAATTTGCCTTTGGATATTTATACTAATTCCTTATTTAATACCAAATCTATATAATTTCCATTTTCCAAATGAAGTGCAAGAAATATATAATCCAAAATACGAAGAAAATTACAGAACATAGGACACATTAATTTAAGACTAATGACAGAGTTTTATCAACCTCTATAGTGTAATGGCCTAACGAATCCCATTCTTAAATATTTACTAAATTGCCATTACATTAATTTAAAAATTATCAGTACATCCATAAATTCTGAAATAATTATGCAAGACTAATAATACAATTATACAATACTAGCAATATTTTCAAAGTTTTTTCTGATGTGTATTTCCATCAATTCAAGAATAAATGCAATAAGGGTAAAATGGTCATTTCAAGGTATTTTACTCCAGAAGTTCTTCAAACAGAAAGATCAAATTTTCATAAGTCAAATATAACCTTCTTTTCAACTTGGCAAAGTTTGAGGATTTTTACTTGAGGAAAACCTATTTTTCAAATTTATTTTCAAAAGGAGCTATATTTTTAAAAATTCCAATTAATGGGATTTTTGATTCCAAAAATCCCATAATTAATCTGAGGGGTGAATGTTACCCTAATGAACCACTGGAATCAAATCCATGATTTTTGAATGCCTCCATTAGGCTGAACGCACAATATTTAAATTATTGCTATTGGCACACCAAGGCAATACATAAACCAACACATGCAAGTGGATTATCCCAACATGCAGTGATCCAAATGTGCTGAAATTTTTATCATGCACCAATGATGTCCCCAAGGACCTACCACCAAGATTTGGGGCCATTTGGAGTCATATAACTCCAAATATTTCATTTATTTAATTTTTGATATTATGACCAAAACTATAGAAAATGTTGTCCCAAAAATTCCCAATATTTGGAAGGGGCTAGATATGCCACAATCATGCATGTACCCAAAAGTTTGGGCCATGGTGATTAATGGTTTAACCTGGGCATCAAAATGAAGTTCTGCCCTTGCTAAAGGCCAGTCCTAGGAGAATTGACCTACAGGACAGTCCTCTGGACCAAATATCAATTTAAGGGTGTAAAATTGAAGGTAAGACAAATGACTACAAGTTTTATGTAGGGCATCAGATATATAAATGCCTATATGAGGCCTAACGTTAGCTTGCAAGTGACAGCAAAAACAAGGATAGAAAATTGAATTTTGATGTTACACGAATCTTAAAGCAGAATGAAGGGCATCTGTTCATCTTCCTCCTCCAGCCAATGGCCGAGATTTGCCCGACCTGGAGCTCATTTAAGGGCCATTTCCCGGCCATCCAGCCACCTCCCTGGCCGGCCACCACCACCACCACCTCCGTTGAGGTGAGGGCTAACGTTCGACGGTGACTTGGCCGCCGGAGGCGGCGGTTTCCGGCGAACTTACACTCCATCAAAAATCCGAAATTCATGAAAAAGCTCACCTTGGATCTGGCTCATTTGAGCCCGATGTCTCGCCTAATAGATCTAGGAAACTAGTACAGTTAGAGGTGAGGTGAAACGGACCTTGATCGGAGCCCGACGACGGCGGTGGCGGTGGTTGGCCATGAAATTTCTCCTCTCCGGCGAGCTTGCTCCCGAACCCGATTCTCCACCAAAAGCTTCGATCCAGGTATCGAATTCCACTCCTTTGGACCTTCTGAAGCTAATGAGATGGTTGGTTTTGGCTGATATGGGTTGTATACAGAGATGCCATGATGGGAATTTCGGCCATGAGCTTTGGTTTCTCCTCCTTGGCTCCAAGTGGCATGAAATTGGGTTGGAAAGGATGATAATTGATGTGTGGGTTCAGATGTGTGCTTGGGAAGAGAGGAGGAGGGACACATGGCCTTCATCCCCATTTTCCCTCTCTTCTCTCTCCTCTTTTTCCCCCAATTTCCAAAACTACCCCCTTGCATGCAATCTCTCTCCAATTTCAGGAGGGTAGGGGCTGTCATTAACCATTAAGGCTGGTCATGGGTCTTGGTTCATGGGCTTAGCCCATTGGAAATGAGCTTGACACTCATTTTCTCTCTTTAGGCCTTATATTGACCAAATTGACTTTTAGGATTGACTTGGTCAACTTGATGAATGGGCTAGCCCCACTAGATGGTCATGAACCCCATGTCACCACCTAACATGGGTTGGGTCATGGCTCAAGGCCTTAGCCCATTAGGAATGAACTTGGTCTTCAAATTTACTTAATAGTCCTATGGTTGACCAAGTTGACTTTTAGGGTTGACCTGGTCAACTTGATGAGTGGGCTGACCCCACTTGATGATCATGAGCCTTATGGCATCACCCAACATGGGTTGGGCCATGGTGATGCCCAACCTGGGCTAATTGGGCCTATATGTGTGGATTTTACCAAATAAGGGTTATGGTCGACTTGGGTCAACTTGGGTCAATGGTTGACCCAATAATGTGGCTTTTGGTTCAATTAGATTGCTTTTAGGGTTAGGGCAATGTGGTGGGGTCATGGTATGATTAGGGTCCTTATTTAGGCTAGTTTGACCTAGTTTGACTTGAGCCCTATAGTGGGCCCCACATGGCTTCACTCACCTACTAGGGTCAAACCTAGCTAAATACCCCTATCACCCACTCCATGTCTAACCCAATCTAAGTTAAGGGGCCTAGAAGTAACATGGGATGTTACAAGGAACATCCTTATTGCCTCCAGTCTGGCTACTGGAGCAAAGGTTTGATCAAAATCAATACCTTCTTCCTGTCTATATCCCTTTGCAACAAGTCTAGCTTTATTCTTTATGATGATTCCATTCTCATCCAACTTGTTCCTAAAGATCCACTTAGTTCCAATAATATTGTGGTCCTTGGGTTTAGGAACTAGCTCCCAGACTTTGCATCTTTTGAACTGGTTCAGCTCCTCTTGCATGGCCTCAATCCAATGAGGGTCTAGGATTGCTTCTTCAAATTTCTTTGGCTCTACTTGGGATAGAAAGCTGGAGTAGAGAACTGAACTTAGATTCCTGCTCCTTGTTTGTACCCCTTGTCTGAGATCTCCAATAATTTGATTGGCTGGATGATCTTTTAAATGCTTATTTGCTGGAGGCAGCCTGTCTTCAGGTTGTACACCTTCATTCTCTTCATTTAGCTGCACTTCTTGGTCCTCTTCAGCTTCAGGAGTATCTTGTACTCCCCCTGGACAACAGCCACCATCTTCCACTTGCTGAATTACAGTAGAGCCTTCAGTAATAGTTAGCTTGTCCAGGCTATCAGCTATACCTGTGGAGCTGCAAACACTTCTTGGTAATTCATTGTTAATGAGTCTAGCTTCATCAAACACTACATGAACTGACTCTTCTACAACTTGAGTAATCAAGTTGTAGACCCTATAAGCCTTAATATTATTGTTGTACCCAACAAAGATCCCCTCTTGGGATTTGGCAGCAAACTTGGTTAGATAAGACTTACCATTGTTAAGGATATATCACTTGCAACCAAAGATCCTGAAATAGGATAGATTTGGTTTTCTGCCCTTCACAATCTCATAAGGGGTCTTCTTGTGGCTCTTGGTGATAGTAGCCCTATTGATTATATGACATGCAGTATTAACTGCCTCAGCCCATAAATATTCTGGGAGAGATGTGTCACTCAATAGGGTTCTACCAGCCTCTATCAAGGTTCTATTTTTCCTTTCAGCAATACCATTTTGCTGAGGTGTTCTTGGTGAGGAAAATTCCTGAAAAATTCCAAATTCTTCGCACAGTTTTGTCATACTTTCAGACTGAAATTCAGTATCATGGTCACTTCTGATTTTAACCACTGTACTGTCCAATTCATTCTGAATTTATTTAACAAAACTATACAAGATACTTGGAGTTTCAGACTTTTGCCTTAGGAAGAACACCCAGGAATACCTTGAATAATCATCTACTACCACAAATGTGTAGACCTTCCTACCTAGACTGTGAACTGGTATAGGACCAAAAAGATCCATATGCAAGAGGTATAGACACCTCACAGCATCTTTGTTCTCAAGGCTATGAAAGGTGGATTTGGTCTGCTTGCCTTTTTGACAAGCTGAGCATATTCCATCCTTCATACACTTAACCTGAGGACTATTCCTCACTAACTCTTTGCTAAAGAGTTGACCAATTATTTTATAGTTAAGATGAGCCAGTCTCTTGTGCCATTTAACACAATGTGAGACTTTCTCATCAGCTACAAGACAAATAGGAGAAACAATGTTCTCACACATAATGTCTAGACAATAGACATTTCTCTTCCAATATCCTGTCAGAATGATCTTTTGATCATTTGACCTCTTGATATGATAACCATTTTTGACAAATGAGATGTCATATCCTAAATCACTCAGCTGACTTATGCTAATGAGGTTATGTTTCAAACCCTTTACATAAGCCACTTGAGTAATTGTAATATGGTTACTAGAAATGTTACCAAAGCCTTTGATGATCCCTTTTTCTGAACCACCAAAGGTAACTTTTGGACCATCCTTGATAGGTGTATAGTCCTTCAGCAGCCCCCTTGTTCCAGTCATGTGCCTGGAACATCCACTGTCCAAGTACCATATAGGGGCATGACCACTTGGACTCACCTGCAAAACAGATTACTTAACCTTAGAACCCAAATAACTCTTGGGTCCTTGGTGCAAGTTAGTCTGACTTTTCACAAAACTACCTGTAGATCTTCTAGCAGGCAGTTTGCTACTCTCCTTGACACTTGAATTGTGCCAACAATCCAAGGCAAAGTGGCCTACCTTGCCACAACACCAGCACTCAAATCTGTTGTACCTTTATTTAGGTACAACCCTGGCTGTTTTATCTACAGCAGGCTTTTTGTTGAGTGTTGGAGCTTTGCCCTTGGATTTGGACTTAGCAGTCCAGGCAGGTTTTTTAAATCCTAATCCAGCATTACCCTTTTGAGATACAAACTCATCTATTAAGGGTAAAACAGATTTGGGTTTAGAAAAACTTGTAACTATCTCCTTCTCTTTCTGGAGTCTTGTCTCCAGACTTTTAATTTGATCATTCTTAAATGTGATAGTGCCCAATTGAATAACAATAATGTTCTTCAACTTGGCAATCTCATTCAGTTTTTGATCTAACAATTTCTCTGAATCAGCAGCTGCCATCTTAAGACTAGCAATTTCCTTAGTTAGTGTTTTGACTAGATTTTTGCTCTTCTTAAGTGCCTGTAAAACACCTCTATATTCATCCATCAACTGATGAATATCACCCTCAGATTCAGACCCACCCACATCACTTGATGCAGATGTATCTGATTCTGAATCAGTACTATAATCTGAAAGACATTGTACCTTACTTGGTCTAGGCTGATCCTGGATCTTGTCTCCTTCTGATAAAGCCATTAGTCCATTACACTGAATATCCTCATGCTCATAAATTGAGTTCATTAGCTGCAAGAACTCACCTTCCTCCTCTTTAGCAAACAGTCCAATATAGGCTTCAGCTTCTGAATCTGTTTCTGATGATGACTGATCAGTCAAACTCTTATCCTTCTTGGCAACAAAGGACCTATCCTTTTTGCCCTTAAACTGAGTCTTCTTCTTGTCAGTTAACTCTTTCCTCTTTTCTGGATAGTCAGCTACTATATGTCCTTGTCTATTGCAACAATAGCATACTATCTTTGAGGATGTATTTTTACTTGACTTGGACTTTCTTTTGTCATTCCTTGATGACTTCATGTTCTGATAATATTCATCTTTTGTCTGTGAAGTGGGTGGCTTAGACCTCCACTGCTTCTTCTTCAGAAACTTTTGAAAATATCTTGTGAAAGCTGCAAAGTCCTCATCACTTTCACTGCTTTCTGAATTCTTGCTGTCTGAATTTTCTGTGACAGTCTCTGCAACTACTTGAGGTGGAGATGGAGACTTGCTTCTATACTTCCTAGTGGCTTCAGTCTTGAAGGTCACAGCTCTTTCCTTGTGCTCCACTCTTGTAGTCTTCTCTTCCTCCTTTCTAACCATTAACTGCATCTCATAAGATAGCAGTTTTCAAAACAAAGTTGGAGGAGATATATCAGCTAATTTGGTCATTTATTTAATGACACAAATCTTGGTATCCCAATCTTTAGTCAAGGATCTTAAGAACTTGTCATTCAGCTCATAGTTGCTGAATTCTCTTCCATAGGACATCAACTCATTAACAATCCTATAGAATTTCTTGTAGCATTCAGTAATGCTATCAGACTTTCCTTATCTGAAGCTTTCATACTCCTGATTTAACAAGGACTTTCTGTCTTGTCTTACTTCTTCAGATCCTTCCATGTAAACTATTAGTGTGTCCCACATTTCTTTTGAGGTCTTGCAATGAATTAAATTCTGAAATGTGGCATCATCAATTGCACTCACTATGATGTTCTGAGCCCTCTTATCCATAGTGGCTAGAATTATTTCATCTTTAGTCATTTCTAAATAGTCTTTGGGAGTTCTCTGATTTGCATCCAGAATAGATACTTTCATTGGCACATATGGCCCTTCTTTGACTGTGATGTATATTCTTGGGTCAGATGCTTCCATAAAGAGTCTAACCCTCTCTTTCCATATGCCAAAAATCTTTTTTCTGCAGATTGGCAATTTCATGGATCCTAGCTCTTTGTGATTCTCAGTAGAACTCATTTTCTTGATTCTTGATTATTCTGATTCTGCCTACAGGATCTTTACTCAGACTGTTATGTCCTTTCTGAGTAACCTCCCTCTGATACCACTTGAAAGAACTAGTGCCTAATCACTTAGAGGGGGGGGGGGGCGTGAATAGGTGACCTATATCTTTTTAACTTTGAAGGCAGAAATACAGTACAGTAATTGCAATTCTACAAATATCACAGCACAGCAATCATACAAGTATACATTCACAGAGTGCACACAGGATTTATAGTGGTTCCCCAAGGTCTGGGTACATCCACTTTCCCCATTCGCCTATCTAGTAGTGTACTAGATTCGGCCTAACTTCTCCACTTCTCCTCAGATCCTCAGATCTTACAACTCAGAACCCCAAACAGGTTCCTACAACTCAGAGTGACCCCACTCCTACAACTCAGGCACAAAGCCTTACCACTCAGTCTTCACCAAGACCTACACTCAGGCTAAACAACCCTACGTAAGCCTTCAATCAAGGCCTACACACAGAGAATAGAATCTCCTACACTCAGCCTTTATAAAATAGGCTTACAACTCAAATCCCTTAGGATCCTACAGAAAATAAAGTATACAAAGTAAATAACCACAATTCTGATAGAGAGAGATGAATTGATTGGCTTCTTGATGAGTTCTTGGAAGAACTTGGCAGAGATCAACCTCCCTTGGCTTTCTTCAAAGCTTCTTGAATTAGAACACAGTAGGGTTGTATCTCTATACAGATGATCTTCAATCAACTGCTGTCTTGAGATTCTGATTTCAATCTGAATCTTACTTATCTGCCTGGTTCAACAGCTAGTCTTTTTAGAAGGAGCTCTCTCTTTCCAACTTCTTAGATCTTCTCTTGAAGGTCTTCTTTTTGTGTTGTGATTTCAATTGATTGTTGTAAATCTGTTCTACTTTCTTCTGTTGAAGGAGAAAGGCCTTTATATAGGCTTTCTCCATGGTGACCGGCTGATCCGGTTTATAACAACCTTCTGATGGCTCTGACAGTTGCAGTTGACCGGTTGAAATGGCAGCTGTCAAGTCATCCAATCACTTCTTGAAATCTCTGTCACTGTCTGAAAGTGTCGAGACAGATAGTCTTTATGTGTTGACACAAATAGACTAAGTGTCGACACAAGTAGACTAAGTGTCGACACTAGCCTTGTTGGTGTCGACACAACTCCTTGTGTTGTTGTAACAGCTTCTCGACACTGCTTCTTCTGAATGTGTCGACACTGATCCTGTGTGTCGACACAAGCCTTCTGTTGAATGTGTCGACACTGGTTGAGTGTGTCGACACAAATACTTGATCTTTAATACTTAGTTGATTTCTGCTGTGTGTCGACACAACTACTTTGTGTCGACACATCTTCTTGTGTTGAAACTTTGCTAAGTGTCGACACATCTCCTTTATGTCGACACATGCCTTCTTGTGTTGTAACTTTGCTGAGTGTCGACACATCTCCTTTGTGTCGACACATGCCTTCATGTGTTGAAACTTTGCTGAGTGTCGACACATCTCCTCTGTGTCGACACATGTCTTCATGTGTTGAAACTTTGCTGAGTATCGACACATCTCCTTTGTGTCGACACATGTACTTGAACTTTGTTGAAGTTTGCTGAGTGTCGACACAGCCTCCTAGTGTCGACACTTTTGCTGTCGACAAAGTTTCTCTGGGTGTCGACACTACCTCTAAGTGTCGACACAGATAATGTTGACAATTCTTCACTGAGTATCGACACTGCTTGTATGTGTCGACACTTTTCTTCTGGTGTCGACTCTGCCTTCCTGGTGTCGACACAATTACTCCAAGTGTCGACACAGCTTCTCTGGGTGTCGACACAAACCTTCATAAGTGTCGACACTTTTCTTCTAGGTGTCGACACATGGACTTAGAAACTTTTTCTGCAATCCTGCAAATACTTAACCTGCACAAATAAACTCAAAGCACATCAAATACACCTTGATGTATATCATTGAGTAGGGTGAGGCTTCTTCAAATCTGGTACATATATTCCAATGTACCCAACATAAGGCTTTCGGGTCTTATTCCTGAGCCCAAGTCAACGGGGTTCGACAACGCCTCCCATACAACGCTTCGTACGGAGCCTTCTTAATACTAGCCTGGTAACTATTATTATAAGAGAATTCGACTAGTGGCAGCAACTGCTCCCATGGCTCATTGTGTTCCACTATTCATAATCAAAGAAGAACCTCCATTAGCCGGTTCGTCCTCTCCGTATGTCCGTCTGTCTGCGGGTGGAAGGCGGTGCTGAAGGACAATTTGGTTCCCAAGTACGCCTGTACCCGCCTCCACTCCTTAGATGTGAAACGCCCGTCATGATCTAATACGATGGACTTTGGTACTCCGTGAATTCGGACCACTTGTTCTACGAACATTCTGGCCAGAATATCCACTCCGTCACCCTGTCGATTTGGTATGAACCGCGCTACCTTGGTGAGTCGATCTACGACCACCCAAATTGAGTCATTCCCAGCGCGGGATCGAGGTAGGCCATGGATGAAGTCCATGGAGATATCTTCGAACTTCCATTATGGTATTGGCAGGGGCTGTAATAGGCCTCCTGGACTGCGACATTCGGCTCTAACCTTCTGACAGGTCTGACACCGGGCCACGAATTTGGTGACATCTCTTTTCATTCCAGGCCAATAAATGGTCCCGCGCAGGTCCACGTACATCTTAACTATGCCAGGGTGAATCGAGTACCTAGACTGATGGGCCTCTTGCAAAATTTCTTCACGAATTCCTCCGGTAGCGGGAAGGAATATGCGATGCTTGAATTGTAGAATCCCGTCATGCAGATTATAATCCTCCTATGCCCCTCCTTGTAGAGATCGGATGATCGGTATTACCTCTGGGTCGATCTTCTGGGCTTCACGTATCCGGTCTCGGATGTCGCATTGGATCTCCATCCAATACAGCTGAGAATAGTACTCTTCCGGATCTCTTTGGAAAACCAGGGTAATCTCCAAGTCTATCAAGGACTGGAATAGTTCCTTAGGGATCTACTCCATCCATCTCTCGGTTATCGCAGGCTGGAGGATGAAGGCATCAGCGACTTTGTTAGCTTTCCCGGGGTGATGTTGGAGTGCAAAGTCGTAATCGCATAGGAATTCTAGCCATCGGTACTGTCGGAGATTCAGCTCTTTCTGCGTGAAGATATACTTGAGGATCTTGTGATAGGAGAAGATCTCACATCTTACTCCGTATAGATAATGCCTCCAGATTTTAAGGGCGAAGACGACGTCGCCCAACTCTAAATCGTGTGCTGCGTAGTTTAATTCGTGCGACTTTAATTGCCAAGATGCGTAGGCCACTACCTTGCCATGCTGCATTAAAACAACTCCCAATCCCTTCAGGGAGGCATCAATGTAGATTTGTAATCCCTCAGACCCTGTGGGAATCGTAAGGATTGGCGCAGAAGTCAGCCGCTTCTTTAGTTCGACGAACGCAGCCTCGCACTCAGGCGTCCATCGGAACGCGACGTCTTTCTTGGTGAGAGCAGTTAGGGGTAGGGCAATCTTAGAAAAACCCTCGATGAACTTCCTGTAGTATCCAGCAAGACCGAGTAAACTCTGAATGTCCGCAGCCGTCCTGAGTGGCGGCCAATTTTGTACTGCCTAGATCTTGGCTTGGTCTACTGCTACTCCTTCCTTGTTTATCGTGTGGCCCAAGAATCCAACTTCTTCTAGCCAAAACTCACACTTACTGAATTTGGCGAAGAGAGAGTGCTCCCAGAGTTTTAATAGCACCATCTGCAGGTGTCGAGTATGGTCTGTCTTGGTCTTTGAGTAGATTAAGATGTCGTCTATGAAGACAATGACAAAGTGATCCAAGAAGGGTTCGAAGACTTTGTTCATCAGGGCCATGAAGGCGGAGGGCGCATTGGTGAGCCCAAAGGACATCACTAGGAACTCATATAGACTGTATCAGGAGTTGAAGGAAGTCTTGGGAATATCTTCCTCTCGGATTCGAAGCTGATAATAGCCGGATCTCAGGTCCATCTTGGAGAACACAGATGCACCTTACAACTGATCGAACAGTTCGTCGATCCTAGGGAGGGGTTATGTGTTGCGTATAGTAAGCTTATTTAGTTCCCTGTAGTCGATGCACAGTCGCAGAGTCCCGTCTTTCTTCTTGACGAAAAATCACCGGGGCTCCCAGGGCGAGGAACTAGGACAGACGAATCCAGCATCTATTAGTTCCTGTAGTTGGATTTTTAGTTCAGTCAGCTCTCTTGGGGCCATCTAGTAGGGGGCTCGTGATACTGGTCGTGCTTGGGACACGAGCTCAATCTGAAAGTCGACCTCTCGCTGGGGTGGCAATCCCGGGAGGGAGTTAGGGAAAATATTTGGAAAGTCGCGGACTACTGGAACTTTGGCGGGCACCTGGGTTTTGTCTTCCATCTCGAAATAGATAAGGTATACTTCGTCCTTCTGCCGGACTGATTTAACAATCTGCGTAGAAGTCTGAATAATTTGCGAGACAGAGGGCACACCGGTCAACGTGATGCTCTGGCCATTTGGGTTCTGTAGCTGGACTTCTCGTGTGTAACAGTTTATCTGTGCTTGGTGCTCGGTCAGCCAGTCCATCCCCATAATTATGTCGAATCCAGTTATTGCTGGGATGGTTGCGTAGATCTCAAATTCTACTTCTCCCAACATAGCATGGAACGAGCACTTTTCCATAGATGTCATATCTGACCCGTCCAGTAAACGGATTTGTATAGACATTCTGGTTGAACGAATAACGTTTCCTTTTGTTGCGATGAATTCGTGGGAGACGAAAGAATGTGTCGCTCCTGTGTCGAAAAGGATTTTGGCTGGGTGTCCTTCTACCAACAAGATTACTGACGACATGGGAAATATATACATATATATCATCTAACTAATACAAAAGATGTAAGCACATATATATATGTAATATACAACAACAGTAGTAAGATCTGATATCTCCCTATCGCCTAAAGTATATACCTATGACTACGTCAGCGGCTGGTCCGTGCTGCAAATCCAGTGCGTAGGCCTCCAGGGGCGCTGCTCAGCCCTACTGGCCTCTCCTGCCAGCTCTACCTCTGCGACCTCTCTGACCCTGTCCCCATGCTGGCTGTCCACCCTGAACTGCTCCTAATCCTGGTCTCCCGGTCGCCTATGGGCAAAAAGCTCTCATATGTCCCGCCTGCTGACATAAGAAGCAGTTCCCCACGAAGGGAACATCTTGTCAGGCCACTGGTGCGGGCTGTGGTTCTGGAGCTGCTCTGATGTCTGGCTGCGTAGCTAGGGGTGCTGGGGGTACTGGTGGGCGCCTATAGGGCTTCCTGCAGCATCGCTGCCTGCGCTCTCTATCCTGTATATGGGGAGCGACTCCTCCATCTCGCCTCTGGTCTCGAGGAATCTCTACCTGGCCCCTGCGCTGCTGAGCCACTGTCCGCTGGTCCAACTCTAATGCTGCCGCATGGGTGGCTATGGTGTGAAAGATGGCCTGAGAAAGCATGATCAAGTCCTGCCTCAGGTCATCTCGTAGTCCTCGGTAGAACTGAGAAGCTCTATCCCTATCGGAGGCAGCCAGGTTACCGGCAAAGCGTGCCAGGTGTATAAACTCTCTCTCGTACTCTGCCACTGTGAGGTTGCCCTGTCGAATGAGCAAGAACCTCTCCTGCAGCGCGGCTCGGTCTGCATCCGTGATGAAGAACTCTAGTAGAGCCTCAGAGAAATCTCCCCAAAGAATCGTGCTCAATGCCTGACCTCGAAAAGTAGAGTGACTAGCTGCTCTCCACCAATCCCTCGCGTATCCCTCCAAAAGGATCACCACTAAAGAAACTACAGCCACAGCTGGGCACATCATTCCCACTAATAGCTCCTCCAACCGCTCCACCCACTCCTCTATCTGGATGGCTGTCTCCGTACCTCTGAAAGGGGGAGGCCTCAGTCCTCAGAAAGTTGATAGCAGATCGGTGGGTGCTGTCATCTCTCGCGGTGGCTGAGCTAGGGCAACCTGGAAAGTCACTAGAATAGCCGTCAGTGTCTACCCCATTTCTATCTCGGCAAATGGTACGGTCGCGGGAGCGACCGGGTCTGGAGGTGGGGTAGCTGGAACATATCCTCTGGACGAGGATCCCCCGTTACTATACTCTTGTATCTGGAGAAGTAACGGGATATAGTGTCAATATTTTGCAAAAATAGGGCAATTTGCAAAAATGACAAATAAAGCAGAAACAATGGTGTATGGGCGTACTATCGTGCAGTCTAGAATCCCTAAGCCTCTACACTAGGATCCACCAGGCTTCCACTGCAAGGTTCGTCCCGAACTTAGAATGAAACGAGGGACAGATGGATCCTGAGACTGCTCCACAAGGATGAATCTTGATGGCTATGATCCATTTGTGGTACCCCCAACCTTTTGCCCGGGTCGGTCCGGAGTGGTACTGTTGGCCCAAGACGCTCACCCAGTGCTCCTTAGGGGAAACGATCCACCATATCTAAGCACTAGATGGTCGTCTTGCCCGGCTCAAATCACAACATTCACAACCCATCAAAGTATAGCGGAAGCATTAACAGGAAACCACTGCAGATATATATAACACATCAAAATAATACAGAGGTTCTAGGGCCGAAGCCTAAGCACTTATATAATCTCGTGGGCTATACATGTACTACATATAACCCTCATACTCCCTCTCTCTATGCTGCTCGGCGGTGCTCACGTCTCTAAACTCTGGGGACGGCGGGAGTGTATCTTCTCGAGTAGTCCTAGCCACTAGCGTAATCTCCTACGGCGGCGGTGAAAGAAATAGTGCCTAACCACCTAGAGGGGGCGAGGGTGAATAGGTGAACTTTATCTTTTTAAATTTAAGGCAAAAATTCTGTACAACAAATGCAATTCTACAACTATCACAACACATCAACCATAGAAACAAACATACACAGAGTACACACAGTATTTATAGTGGTTCCCCAAGGTCTGGGTACATCCACTTTCCCCCTTCGCCTATCTAATAGTGTACTAGATTCGGCCTAACTTCAACACTTCTCCTCAGATCCTCAGATCTTACAGCTCAGAACCCCAAACAGGTTCCTACAACTCAGAGTGTCCCCACTCCTACAACTCAGGCAATAAGCCCTACCACTCAGTATTTAACAAGACCTACACTCAGAGAACAAAGTCTCCTACAACTCAGGCACAAGGCCCTACCTCAGTCTTCAACAAGACCTACACTCAGAGCACACGTCTCCTACACTCAGCCTTTATAAAATAGGCTTACAGCTCAAATCTATACAAGATCCTACAGAAATTTGATTATACAAAGTAATTAACCACAGCTCTGACAGAGAGAGATGAGTTGACTGGCTTCTTGATGAGTTCTTGGATGAACTTGGCAGAGATCAACCTCCCTTAGCTTTCTTCAAAGCTTCTTGAATTAGAACTCAGTAGGGTTGAATCTCCTGTGAAGATGATCTTCAATCAACTTCTGTCTTGAGATTCAGATCTCAATCTGAATCTTACTTTGCAGCCTTGTTCAGCAGCTGCTCTTCTTAGAAGGAGCCTCTCTCTCTCCAACTTCTTAGATCTTCTGTTGAAGGTCTTATTCTTTTGTGTTGTTAGATCTCTTGATTAATTGTTATCGATCTCTTTCTGTATAAGGAAAAAGGTCTTTATATAGTCTTCCTCCAAGATAACCGACTGATCCGGTTTCTAACGAACTCCTGACAGCTCTGACAGTTGTAGTTGACCGGTTGAAATGGCAGCTGTCAAATCATCCAGTCACTTCTTGAAATCACTGTCACTGTCTGAAAGTGTCGAGACAGATAGTAATTATGTGTTGACACAAATAGACCAAGTGTAGACACAAGTTGATTAAGTGTCGACACTAGCCTTGATGGTGTCGACATAACTCCTTGTGTTGTTGTGACAACTTCTCGACACTGCTTCTTCAGAATGTGTCGACACTGATTCTTTGTGTCGACACAAGCCTTCTGTTGAATGTGTCGACACTGGTTGAGTGTGTCGACACAAGTACTTCTTCTTTAATACTTAGTTGAATTCTGCTGTGTGTCGACACAACTCCTTTGTGTCGACACATGCCTTCTTGTGTTGAAACTTGCTGAGTGTCGACATATCTCCTTTGTGTCGACACAAATACTTTAACTTTGTTGAAGCTTGCTGAGTGTCGACACAGCCTCCTGGTGTCGACACATTTGATGTTGACAAAGTTTCTCTGGGTGTCGACACTGCCTCTAAGTGTCGACACAGATTATGTTGACAATTCTTCACGGTGTGTCGACACTGGCTGTATGTGTCGACACATTTCTTCTGGTGTCGACTCTGCCTTCCCTGGTGTCGACACAATTACTCCAAGTGTTGACACAGCTTCTCTAAGTGTCGACACAAGCCTTCATAAGTGTCGACACTTCACCTCTAGGTGTCGACACATGGACTTAGAAACTTTTCTGCATTTCCTACAATTACTTAACCTGCACATATAAACTCAAAGAACATCAAATACACCTTGATGTATATCATTAAGTAGGGTGAGGTTTCTTCAAATCTGGTACACATTTTCCAATATACCCAACAATCTCCCCCTATTTGGATAAGTCATAATCCTTAGTCAATGATATACACCATACATAACAAATACTCAATATGATGTATAACAGTATTATATGACAGGGTAAATACTAAACATGTATAAACAAAACATGTATAAACAATTATCTCAGAGTAACAAAGTAATAGATTAAACATTAAACATTGTTTTTAGAACTTCCAAAAGTTTTATTAATCAAAAGTTTACATGGAGTTTAATGCAAATGATTACAAAGTTGTAAGCTTAAGAAAATTCTACATATGGCTGCTCTGGCTCCTTGATAACAATGTCCTTTCCAAATTGAATCTTTGCTTGAACTGGAGCATCATTGTCATCAGCAGGCTTCTTTCCCTTAAGATCTTTCTTTTTCTGTTCTTCAGCCCTTGTCTTCTGTCTCTCAAAATAATGATAAGGCTTAGGGAAATACTTGTTAGGCTCATGTGCATTAGGAGGTAGCTTCCCTAATTTAGCCTTCCTTCTGTATTGTACTATGGCCTCTTGCCTAGCTTCATGTTTTCTCCATTCTTGATCAGAGTACCATTTACCCCTTTCTATGAAATTATCCTTTGCAGGCTTCCAAGCAGTCAGAATAATATTTCTGGAAGTTGGGCTCCATTCTCAAAATCTGGAATTAATTCAGCCTGCTCTCTGAACCTCTTCTTAGATAATTGGGCTTCCTGCTCTTTTAATACTGCCTCTTGCTCTTTTAGTATTGCCTCTGGCACATGCTGTACTACTTTCTCAAAGATAATATTCTGATTTCCCTCAGGATGGCTATACATAGATTGTACCTCCTGATGTATCATGTCAAAATCTGTAGGAGGGTAGATCACCTGAGCTACTTCAGCTTGTTCTCCTCAAAAATAGGCAGGATTTACCTCAGATTCTGCTACATTATCATCATCACATAAAGGTGGATATCCAAGGGTAGCTCTGATGCTATTTGAAATCCATTTAGCATGGTCAGAGCCTGCTTTGACTAGTACCCTCTCTCCCTTTATGACTTCTCTTTCTATATGATCCCTAAGATCATCCTTCTGGAATCTGATCTGAGCATTCAGATAATTGACACCATCTTTATAAAAAAGTTTTAATCTTAATTTGTAGCTTGTCAGTAATTGCCTTTTGAGAATCTTCAATTGCAGTTTTTACAGAAGTTAGGCTCTCTTGTAATTGCTTGTCAAATTCAGCCTTGGCAGTAGTCCTTGCTGCAGTCTGAGCAGCTGCAAGATTCTGCATTTTAGTTACTATCATATTATGTGATTCAGTTAAATTATCATTCATTCTAATCTGGTTTTCCAGAACATATCCTTGTTTTACTGCCATGTCATCAACCTGTTTCTTTATATTCTCTTGATGAGTAGCCAGATAAACCACTGCATTGCCTCCTTTATGGAAACAATCAGTCATTTCCTTCTTGTTTTGATTCACTTCAAATCTTATAGATTTTATGTCTTGAGCCAGATCAAATTGAAGTGATTTATTTCCTTCATCCATATATTTTTCTAAAGCTTTTCTTTGCTCATCCATCTTGATTTGCAAAGCCACCAACAAAGAACTATAGTCAGCAGTTGGGGCTTATTGTGGAACAATGGTTTGCAGTGTTTTCTTGTAGGTCTGGCTTCTCCTCTTGAAAACCTGTAATTTTCTTTTCTTGGCTCTAGCAGCCTCTTTATCCTCTGAGGCAGAAGTACTGGCAATGTCTACCCTGTCCTTAGGACTAGGAGGTAAATCATTCTCAGTCCTTGGTAGCTCCTCAGCATTCCTTTGCTCTTCAGTCTCATTTCTAGCAGTTTCCTCCTGTGACCTTACATGCTCCCCCTCAACAGCTGCTTTCTCTCCCTCAAAGTCAGTCTGTAATACATCAGGGAATAGCTCTTCTAGTGTATACTCCTGTTGAGTAGGGACTGGAGAATCTTTGATCTCAGTAGCATTATCAGGAACGATGTGTCCTCCATGACAACATCTTCTGGTTGACGATGTAACTGAGTTTGCTGATCAACATCAAGTAATGATTCAGTCAATACTTCATCCTCAATATTGAAAATAGATTGATTAACTTCATTTATTACCTCAAGAATTGTTTGGGTTGCCCTTTCACTATCTAAGTGAGTTGGCTCATCTACATGTTGAGGCTCCCGCTGGAGTAGATCCAGGTGAATGGGGCTAGCAGATGGTAGCTACCCTTGCCTCTGTGCATCTTCAGGTCTTACTGGTGACTGACCAGCATTACCACCCTCTCCATCATCAGAACTAAAAACTACCTGCTCTTCTGAGCTACTTGAGGATTCAGGAGCCACAATGGCTTTCTTCTTCTTCTTCTGAAGAGAAACTTGCTTTTCAGGAGTAAGCATTTCCTTTGTCAATACTCTGTCCCACCTTGAGAGAATCCTAACATCCATTCTCCTCATATGATTTATCTTAGAACCAACAGCTTGGTTCATAACTTCAGGGATACTTCCAACTAAGTATAAACTCAGAATTCTACCCAGATTGGGCTTCTTCAGACTTTCCTTTATCTTATCAAACATTACTACTGACCAATCAGTTTTAAGTTGGAAAATTATCCTTGTCATTAAACTGAACATGTGAGCTGATATCCTATCATGCCCACCTGGCTTGCTCAGAATTACCTTGCCTACTATTTCAGACAAGAACTTGCCCTGCAAGTTCATGCCTTTCCTGTTGAAAACTGATCCAATCTTCAGGCTTGAATCAAGTCCACACCATTCCAGTGCCTCCCTTATCTTTGATGCAGGTACATCTTCCTCTTCTTTAGTTCTAAGGAGATGTAGAACTTTTCTTAGACTTTTCTGTGTGATCTTGACTTTTGCCCCATAGACTTTGGACTTAATCTTGAGTCCAGATTCATCAAGTGTAGTTGCACTAATGAATTCAAGGACCTCCTTCTTCCAAATCTTGATAGGTTCTGAAACAAGATACTCTAACCCAGTCTCTGCAACTAGGGTTACCACACCTTGGATTTCTGGTTCCGCGTCATCAAAGGCGTGTCGCACGAGCTCATAACCTTCATTGATGTTCTCTTCTAGCTTGGGCGCCATTAGGGTTTGGAGAAATTTTGAATTTAGAGAAGAGAGATGTCGACACACAAGTTTGGTCTCGAAACTTTGCTGAGCGTGTCGACAAACAATGGTGAAGACCTATTTATACCTTTCTAAAATCGAAGGTGAAAAGGCGCGTCAAAATACTTGAAATGTGTCGACACTGTGGAAAAGTGTCGACACTTACTTCTAATGTCTCGACAACTATGTGTCGACACAAATATAGTCGATAGAATATATGTGTCGACACTTATACATCTCAGCTTGACGATTAGTCGAAACTCTACTCGACGAATTCTGTGTAAATCCTAAGTGTCGACAACACCCTGGATGTGTCGACACCTACTCTGGATCTGTCGACACTAAATCTCTGAAGTGTCGACACTTACTGTCTAGATGTGTCGACACCATTTCTCTGAAATGTCGACACCACTTCTATGTGTCGACACAGAAAACTCTGTGTGTCGGCACTATTTTACTTAGCCAATTTTTTTAAACTATTCTAAGTTTATCATTACTAATTCAATTTTAAACTTATTGAATTTGGTTTCATCTAGGGGCTTAGTAAACATATCAGCTAACTGATTATCTGTCTTAACATATTCTAGGGAAATGTCTCCTCTTTCTACATGTTCTCTAAGAAAATGGTATTTAATTTCTATGTGCTTAGTCCTACTATGGGAGACAGGATTATTTGCAATAGAAATGACACTTGTAGAATCACAAAATAAAGGTGTTCTACTTACTTGAATACCATAATCTTCTAGCTGATGTTGAATCCATAGAAGTTGTGCACAACAACTTCTTGCAGCCACATACTCTGACTCAACTGTGGAGATGGTCACACTGGTCTGCTTCTTACTGCTCTATGACACCAGCCTTCCACCTAGAAATTGACAGGTTCCTGTAGTACTCTTCCTATCTTCCTTGCAGCCTGCAAAATTTGCATCTGAATAACATGTCAGTACAAAATCTCCATTCCTAGGGTACCAAAGGCCTAGATAATGTGTGCCCTTAAGATATCTCAAAATTCTTTTGACTGCAGTCAGATGAGATTCTTTTGGGCATGCTTGGTACCTAGCACAGACACATGTAGCATACATGATATCTGGTCTACTAGCAGTCAAATATAGTAGGGAGCCAACTATCCCTCTATACAAAGTCTCATCTACAGGTTTCCCTGCATCATCTTTGCTTAGAGACATGCTTGACCCCATAGGAGTTTTCATGGTAGTGGATGATTCCATACCATACTTCTTTATCAACTCTAGGGTGAACTTAGACTGGCATATGGATAATCCATCTTCAGTCTGTCTAACTTGGAGACCCAAAAAGAACTTAAGTTCCCCCATACTGCTCATTTCAAATTGTCCTTGCATAAGTTTTGCAAACTTTCTGCAAAGACTACTTTCTGTAGACCCAAATATTATGTCATCTACATATATTTGGACTAAGATAATCTTGCATTTAGATTCCCTAAGGAATAGAGTCTTGTCTATTTTCCCCCTTGAGAATTTGTTGTCAATGAGGAAACTAGACAGGGTTTCATACCAAGCCCTTGGGGCTTATTTTAACCCATACAAAGCCTTCCTAAGTCTATAAACATAATCAGGTTTAAGAGAATCAATAAAACCTGATGGCTGCTCTACATAGACTTCTTCCTTCAGATTCCCATTCAGAAAAGCTGACTTTACATCCATTTGATATACCTTAAACCCTTGATATATTGCATAGGCAAGGAACATTCTGATTGCCTCTAGTCTTGCTACTGGAGCAAAGGTTTGATCAAAATCAATACCTTCTTCCTGCCTATATCCCTTTGCAACAAGTCTAGCTTTATTCTTTATGATGATTCCATTCTCATCCAACTTGTTCCTAAAGATCCACTTAGTTCCAATAATGTTATGGTCCTTGTGTTTAAGAACTAGCTCCCAGACCTTGCATCTTTTGAACTGGTTCAGCTCCTCTTGCATGGTCTCAATCCAATGAGAGTCTAGAATTGCTTCTTCAAATTTCTTTGGCTCTACTTGGGATAGGAAACTGGAGTAAAGTACTGTACTCAGATTCCTGCTCCTTGTTTGCACTCCTTGTCTGGGATCTCCAATTATTTGATTGGGTGGGTGATCCTTTAAGTGTCTATTTGTTGGAGGCAGCCTGTTTTCAGGTTGTACACCTCCACCCTCTTCAATATGCTACATCTCTTGGTCTTCTTCAGCATCAGGAGTATCTTGTACTCCCTCTGGACAACAGCCACCATCTTCCACTTGCTGACTTGCAGTAGAACCTTCTGTAATGGTAAGCTTGTCCATCTTCTCAGTTACACCTGTAGAGCTGCAAACACTTTTTAGCAATTCACAGTTAATGAGTCTTGCTTCATCAAAAACTACATGAACAGACTCTTCTACAACTTGAGTAATCAAGTTGTAGACCCTATAAGCCTTACTATTATTGTTGTACCCAACAAAGATCCCCTCTTGGGATTTGGCAGCAAACTTAGTTAGATAAGACTTTCCATTGTTAAGTATATAGCACTTGCAACCAAAGATCCTGAAATAGGATAAATTTGGTTTTCTGCCCTTCACAATCTCATAGGAGGTCTTATTGTGGCTCTTGGTGATAGTAGCCCTATTGATCACATGACAAGCAGTATTTACTACCTCAGCCCAGAAATATTCTGGGAGAGAAGTGTCACTCAATAGGGTTCTACCAGCCTCTATTAAGGTTTTATTCTTCCTTTTAGCAATACCATTTTGCTGAGGTGTTCTTGGTGAGGAAAATTCCTGAAAAATCCCAAACTCTTCACATAGTTTTGTCATACTTTCAGACTGAAATTCAGTACCATGGTCACTTCTGATTTTGACCACTGTACTGTCCAATTCATTCGGAATTTGTTTAACAAAACTATATAAGATACTTGGAGTTTCAGATTTTTGCCTTAGGAAGAACACCCAGGAATACCTTGAATAGTCATCAACTACCACAAATGTTTAGACCTTCCTACCTACACTGTGAACTGGCATAGGACCAAAAAGATCCATATGCAAGAGGTATAAATACCTCACAGAATCCTTATTATCAAGGCTATGAAAGGTGGATTTGGTCTGCTTGCCTTTCTGACAAGCTGAGCATATCCCATCCTTTATGCACTTAACTTGATGATCATTCCTCACTAACTCTTTGCTAAAGAGTTGGTCAATTGTCTTATAGTTAAGATGAGCCAGCCTCTTGTGCCATTTAACACAATGTGAGACTTTCTCATCAGCTACAAGACAAATAGGTGAAACATTGTTCTCACATACAAAGTCAAGACAATAGACATTTCTCTTCCTATATCCTATCAGAATGATCTTTTGATCACTTGACCTTTTGATATGACAACCATTCTTGACGAATGAGATGTTATATCCTAAATCACTCAGCTGCCTTATGCTAATGAGGTTGTGTTTCAAACCCTTTACATAAGCCACTTGAGTAATTGTAATCAAGTTACTAGAAATGTTACCAAAGCCTTTGATGATTCCTTTTTTTTGAACCACCAAAGGTAACTTTAGGGCCATCCTTGATAGGTGTATAGTCCTTCAGCAACCCCCTAGTTCCAGTCATGTGCCTAGAACATCCACTATCCAAGTACCATATAGGGGCATGACCACTTGGACTCACCTGCAAAACAGATTACTTAACCTCAGAACCCAAATAACTCTTGGGTCCTTGGTGCAGGTTAGTCTGACTTTTAATAAAACTACCTGTAGCTCTTCTAGCAGGCAGTTTGCTACTCTCCTTGACACTTGAATTGTACCAACAATCTAAGGCAAAGTGACCTATCTTGCCACAACACCAGCACTCAAACCCGTTGTACCTTTGTTTAGGTACAACCCTGGCTGGATTATCCACTACAGGCTTCTTGTTTAGTGTTGGGGCTTTGCCCTTAGATTTGGACCTAGCTGTCCAGGCAGGTTTTGTAAACCTCAATCCAGTCTTACCCTTTTGAGGTACAAACTCATCTATCAAGGGTAAAACAGACTTAGGTTTAGAAAAACTTGCAACAATCTCTCTCTCCTTCTGAAGTCTAACCTCCAGATTTCTAATTTGATCATTCTTAAATGTAATAGTACCCATCTGAATAACAGTAATGTTCTTCAGCCTGGTTATTTCATTCAGTTTCTGATCAAACAACTTGTCTGAATCAGCAGCAGCCAATTTAAGACTAGCAATCTCCTTTGCCTGAGTTTTGGCCAAAGTTTTGCTTTTCTTCAAGGCCTGCAACAAGTCCCTATATTCATCAATTAACTGATGAATATCTCCTTCAGATTCATACCCACCCACATCACTTGATGCAGATGTATCTGATTCTGACTCAGTACTAGAAATTGAACTAGAAGAACAACTTTGTACCTTACTTGGTCTAGGCTGATCCTGGTTCTTGTCTCCTTCAGATAAGGCCATCAGTCCCTTGCACTGATTGTCCTCATGCTCATAAATTGAATTCATTAGCTGCATGAACTCATCTTCTTCCTCTTCAGCAAATAGTCTAATATAGGCTTCAGCTTCTGATTCTGTTTCAGAAGATGACTGATCAGTCAAACTCTTGTCTTTCTTAGCAACAAAGGACTTTTCCTTTTTGCCCTTAAGCTGAGTCTTCTTTTTGTCAGCTGACTCCTTCCACTTTTCAGGACAGTCAGCCACTACATGTCCCTGTCTATTGCAGCAATAACACATAATCTTTGAGGATGTAGCTTTGCTTGGCTTGGACCTACTTCTGTCATTCCTTGATGACTTCCTTTTCTGATAGTAGTCATCTTTTGGCTGAGAAGTGGATGGCTTAGACCTCCACTGCTTCTTCTTTAGAAACTTTTGAAAATGTCTAGTAAAAGCAGCAAAGTCTTCATCACTTTCACTGCTATCTGAATTCTTGCTTTCTGAATTATCTGTCACAGCCTCAGCAACTATTTGAGGTGGAGATGGAGACTTGCTTCTATACTTCCTAGTGGCTTCAGTCTTGAAGGCCACAGATCTTTCCTTGTGCTCCACTCTAGTAGTCTTCTCTTCCTCCTTTCTAGCCATTAACTACATCTCATAAGATAATAGTTTTCCAAACAATGTAGGAGGAGGAATATCAGCTAGTTTGGCCACTTCCCTAATGACACAAATCTTGGTGTCCCAGTCCTTAGTCAGGGATCTTAAAAACTTGTCATTCAGCTCATAGTTGCTGAATTCTCTTCCATAGGATAACAACGCATTAACAATCCTATAGAATTTCTTGTAACATTCTATAATGCTATCAGACTTTTCTTGTCTGAAGCTTTCATATTCCTGATTTAACAAGGACTTCCTCTCTTGTCTTACTTCTTCTGATCCCTCCATATAAACTATTAATGTGTCCCACATCTCTTTAGAGGTCTTACAATGAATTAAGTTCTGAAATGTTGCATCATCAATGACACTAACAATAATATTCTGGGCCCTCTTGTCCATAGTGGCCATAATGATTTCATCTTTAGTCATTTCAGAAAATTCCTTGGGAGTTTTCTGATTTGCATCCAGAATGGAGATCTTCATAAGCACATATGGGCCTTCTTTAACTGTAATGTATATTCTTGGGTCAGATGCTTCCATAAAGAGTCTAACCCTCTCTTTCCATATGCCAAATATCTCTTTTCTACATATTGGCAATTTAATGGACCCCAGCTCTTTGTGATTCTCACTAGAACCCATTTTCTTGATTCTTGTTTGTTCTGAATCTGCCTTCACGATCTTACTCAGACTGTTATGTCCCTTTTTGAGAAACCTCGCTCTGATAGCACCTAAAAGAAATAGTGCCTAACTACCTAGAGGAGGGGGTGAATAGGTGAACTTTATCTTTTTAAATTTAAGGCAGAAATTCTGTACAGCAAATGCAATTCTACAACTATCACAATACAGCAACCATAGAAACAAACATACACAGAGTGCACACAGTATTTATAGTGGTTCCCCAAGGTCTGGGTACATCCACTTTCCCCCTTCGTCTATCTAGTAGTGTACTAGATTCGGCCTAACTTCAGCACTTCTCCTTAGATTCTCAGATCTTACAGCTCAGAACCCCAAACAGGTTCCTACAACTCAGAGTGTCCCCACTCCTACAACTCAGGCAATAAGCCCTACCACTCAGTCTTCAACAAGACCTACACTCAGAGAATAAAGTCTCCTACAACTCAGGCACAAGGCCCTACCTCAGTCTTCAACAAGACCTACACTCAGAGCACACAGTCTCCTACGCTCAGCCTTTATAAAATAGGCTTACAGCTCAGATCTATACAAGATCCTACAGAAATTTGATTATACAAAGTAATTAACCACAGCTCTGACAGAGAGAGATTAGTTGACTATCTTCTTGATGAGTTCTTGGATGAACTTGGCAGAGATCAACCTCCCTTAGCTTTCTTCAAATCTTCTTGAATTAGAACTCAGTAGGGTTGAATCTCCTGTGAAGATGATCTTCAATCAACTTCTGTCTTGAGATTCAGATCTCAATCTGAATCTTACTTTGTAGCCTGGTTCAGCAGCTGCTCTTCTTAGAAGGAGCTCTCTCTCTCCAACTTCTTAGATCTTCTATTGAAGATCTTCTTCTTTTGTGTTGTTAGATCTCTTGATTAATTGTTATCGATCTCTTTCTATTGAAGGAGAAAGGTCTTTATATAGTCTTCCTCCAAGATAACCGGCTGATCCGATTTCTAACGAACTCCTAATAGCTCTGACAGTTGCAGTTGACCGGTTGAAATGGCAGCTGTCAAATCATCCAGTCACTTCTTGAAATCACTGTCACTGTCTAAAAGTGTCGAGACAGATAGTCATTATGTGTCGACACAAATAGACCAAGTGTCGACACAAGTTGATTAAGTGTCGAAACTAGCCTTGATGGTGTTGACATAACTCCTTGTGTTGTTGTGACAGCTTCTCGACATTGCTTCTTCAGAATGTGTCGACACTGATTCTTTGTGTCGACACAAGCCTTCTGTTGAATGTGTCGACACTGGTTGAGTGTGTCGACACAAGTACTTCTTCTTTAATACTTAGTTGAATTCTGCTGTGTGTCGACACAACTCCTTTGTGTCGACACATGCCTTCTTGTGTTGAAACTTGCTGAGTGTCGACACATCTCCTTTGTGTCGACACAAGTACTTTAACTTTGTTGAATCTTGCTGAGTGTCAACACAGCCTCCTAGTGTCGACACATTTGATGTCGACAAAGTTTCTCTGGGTGTCGACACTGCCTCTAAGTGTCGACACAAATTATGTTGACAATTCTTCACGGTGTGTCGACACTGGCTGTATGTGTCGACATTTTGCTTCTGGTGTCGACTCTGCCTTCCCTAGTGTCGACACAATTACTCCAAGTGTCGATACATCTTCTCTAGGTGTCAACACAAGCCTTCATAAGTGTCGACACTTCACCTCTAGGTGTCGACACATGGACTTAGAAACTTTTCTTCATTTCCTGCAATTACTTAACCTGCACATATAAACTCAAAGCACATCAAATACACCTTGATGTATATCATTGAGTAGGGTGAGACTTCTTCAAATCTGGTACACATTTTCCAATGTACCTAACAGGCGGGTCACTACGGTGCTCCATTTCCTGTGAATTGTTATTTAGATAACTGTTAGTCATAGAACTAAGTGGAAACAATTCTCCTCCCCGGATCCATATCCTGGAGACGAGCACACACCCACCCAACAAAAGTAAATAGCCGAAGCAAGAGAGGGTTAGCACAATATTTCATATAAGTATAGCTAGGAGCAACTATACAAGAGTGCAGGTTAGTATAATTGGAAAAAAATAGCAGTAGTACAAATCAGTTACAACAAGGCTCTAATAGCTCATCAGCACATTAGGTTTTCTCATCCTAAATTTTACCACAGGCATTCACAGCCACACACACACCGCAGGCATTCATACCGCGCACACACCGCAGACATTCATAGCTGTGCACACAAACCCTGTGTCGACATAGTTTGGACCGCTTCTATTCTTGCAGGGTAGCGAGCCCAACGGGCCTCACCGATGTGGCCGTCGGTGACAGTGGCCAGTCCTGCCACTTCTGGGGGTGATCACACCGCACAACCCCAGGCCCTAACGTACAACCTTGTGTACTCTTGGATGTGAGCGACATCCGATGAATTGTTTTAGTCGACCAGCGGAGGAAAGCCCGACGGGGAATAATATAACGGTCGATCACCCGTGGTACTCATCTCCCTGTCGCCTTGAGTCGTCAACCATCCCGCACCGGTACGAACGGTCCGCGAGAGAGACTGACCCGCCACTATTTCATCGCAAGCAATTTTCAAACAATCAAACAAAAAGGCATACAATAATATACACCGGGTCTACGTTGGCCTGCCCTGTCACAACCCGCATTTTCCCAGCATTTAAAATACTATTAGAGTAGGGGAACTACGCATTGTGATGCCACGTCACGTAGGGGACATCTACTGACATTAAGGCAACTCATCGTCTCTCGCAACTTATAGAAATCATTTTTTTTAAACTCAATGTGATCCAAATATAATTTATGCACAATATGCAAAGCCGTGTCCCTCGGCTAGGTGGATCAACTAGTCCACGGTTTGAAAATATAGTTTTACGCAGTGGAAAAATACTTTATTTATTCATTTGGTGACCTAAATGCTCGTGAAGACCAAGTGAGGTGCACCATGCAGTATCAGGCGTCTAGATTTACTGTACATAAAAGTAGATTTATCATGCGCAGAAAGTAATGAGATTAACAATTCAAATCATGGTATGCAATGCTACAACTGCCTTAGCATATCTAAGCAAGGGGCTCCCAAGCCAACCCATAACTAATCATTCCAGAACAAGTGTCCAAAAGTAAACAAAGAGTAACAGCAGCAAAGTAGCAGAATGTCTAACAAAGCGGCACCATAGGGCGTCAACACCTGACACGAACCCATGGGTCGGCAAGTTCGAAGAAAACACTACCCTAAGAGGGTCAGAAGACGGCAACTGACGCAGCTCCGCACTAGCACCTGCTATAGTCCAGAACCTGAGGATTCAAAAAAAGAACACCTCAGAAACAGGTTACAAGCGACGAAGAAAATAGGAAAGTAAGCAAACCCCCGCGAGATCGAGGGAAACAGTAGCTGCAAGGGTCAGATTAAACAAAACTAGCCATAACTAGCAATAGAAATCAATCGGAAAAGAGCCTGCCAAAAGATGAGTGGAGACGGACAAAATCAAACTCACCACAGACAAATAACATTCATTTTCCAGATTATTAATCTTATTCAATTTAAAGAGTCTGATCAGCTCATCAGAAAACAAAAGAGAAACCGTGCGGGGATAATACCATCACACATCGTCACAGCCCTCAGAGCATAGCACCGGTGGCACCGCCAACATCTTGTACGACCTCCAACGGATTTATCATTCTAGAAGAGCATCGCACCGGTGGCACCGCCAACATCGTGTACGACCTCCAGCAGATTTATCATTTTCTGACTCAATCAAAGGCAAGAGATAAGGCCTACCAGATAATAATTTAGGATTTTAAGAAACAAGTTAATGATATCGTAATGAGAAAGGGCTAAACGAACAAAAAATGAACTTAACATTTGAAAACTCGCTAGAAGCATAAAGGAGAAAAAACGTAGCAAAAAGGAAAAGAGCAAGATCACCACTTGCCTCAACCACCCGAAACCGCACTTCGGAAGGCACCACGACGCAGATCGGCCCTAGCAAAGGCGAGAAATAGAAATCTACATCAATAAGGTCGAAACAGAAGTTAGGGCCAAAAACCCTAACAGAGAAATTCCATGAAAGTAGAAATACTCACCACGATCGCGTAGATCTCGGCGAGAGCTTTCCGAATCTATGTTCGGCTCGCGATTCCGAGCACCGGAGCTCCATCGGCGGCGGTCGGAAGGCTCCCGAGAAAAAGGAATTCGCTGCACTGCTTCGGCCGAAATGAACAGGGGAAAGGAAATGGGGGCTCGGTTCTAGCTTCGGGAGGAAGAAGACTTATAATATATAATAATAATAATAATAATAATAATAATAATAATATTATTATTATAAATATTATAATGGGGCTACATTCGAAGAAAGAAAAGGGAGGCTCAGAGATCTCTGAGCTCCGCTCGGAGATCTCTGAGCGCAGAGAGCTCTGAGCTCCGCTCGGAGATCTCTGAGCGCAGAGATCTCTGAGCTCCGCTCGGAGATCTCTGAGCGCAGAGAAGCTAAAAGATTAAATTTATATATATTTTCTATACTATTACGAAGGCCCAAACGCGCGTCGAAACGGATGAAAATTCGCGTCGTAGGCGAATGTCGACGCTACGAACCCAACGTCGAAGTCGGAATCAAAATCCGACGCACCGATCTCGAGTTATGGCCTAACGAAGTTACGATAATTTTTTTTAATTATCCGAATTTCAAACGTGGGCCGAGACTCCAAACAAAATGCTCGGATTGCGACGAAACTCGACGAGCAAGTCAGAAATTATATAACTCAGCTTCCCGATGTAAAAGAAATTTCGGTTCCGACGCATATCCCAAAATCTAGCCGGTCAAACCTAACGGACGCCATAAAAAAAGCACAAACGGCGTCGCAACCGTCAACTCACGGACACGCAACGCCCTTCCATTATAATGACGTCAGCAGGCAAAAGAATAATACTCGAAAAAATCGGGGGAGTTAAACCACTCCCCCTAAAAGAAAGTTTCATCCCGAAACTTGACGTACGAACAGAAAATATTATCGGGACAAAATAAACGGTGCAGGAAGAAGAGTTTCACCTGGGATAATTAAATGAAGAGGTGCGGATGAGACTCCCGCATAGCTGATTCCAACTCCCATGTCGCGCTCTCGACGTCATGATTTCGCCAGAGAACTTTTACCATGTGAAAGGATTTCCTCCGCAACACACGCTCTTAGGTCTCTAGAATACGGACAGGTTCCTCAACATAAGACAAATTGGGCTGAATCTGAGGCACCGAATCGAGGACTTGACGATTGCTGCAGACACACTTTCTCAACTGACTCACATGAAACACATCATGGACGCCAGGGAAGGTAGCATTTAACTCCAATCTATAAGCAGACACTCTGATGCGCTCAACGACCTGAAATGGTCCAACATATCTGGGATCCAACTTGTGGTTCTTCCCAAATCTTTTAACGCCTGGCACTGGAGAGACTTTCAGAAAAACACTGTTCCCAACCTCAAACTCCAGATCTACCCTTCTTTGATTGACATACTTTTCATACCGCTCCTGAGCAACGCGGAGCTTCTCCCGAATATTAGTCACCGCCTCTTCCATTTCCACCAAAGCTTCTGGACCTAACAACGGTCTCTCACTGACTTCGGCTCAAAATAAGGGAGTCCTGCAGTGCCTCCCATACAATGCTTAAAAAGGTGCCATCTGTAGACTCTATTGGTAACTGTTATTATATGCAAACTCCATCAATCTCAAGCGCTGATCCCAAGCGCCACCATGATCCAGAATATAACACCTGATCATATCCTCCACGATCTGATTCACTCTCTCCGTCTGACCATTTGTCTGTGGATGATAAGCGGTAGAATACCGGAGGTCGGTGCCCAAAGCTCCATGCAAGCTCTGCCAGAAACGCGACATATATCTTGAGTCCCGATCTGACACAATGTTTACAGGCACGCCATGCAATCTAATGACCTCATCCACATACAACTCTGCAATCTTCTCCATCGAATAGCCGACCTTGAAGGGAACGAAATGGGCACACTTCGTCAACCGGTCCACTATGACCCAAACAGAATCATGTCCACGAGGGGACCTCGGTAATCCAGTAATGAAGTCCATCGAGATACTCTCTCATTTCCACATGGGAACTTCCAAAGGGGTCAATTTTCCCCCAGGCCTGCCATGATCGGCCTTCACCCGCTTGCACGTGAAGCACTCCGATACAAATTTGGCGATGTCATTCTTCATGCCCGACCACCACACGATTTGCTTCAGATCTCTATACATCTTGGTGGAACCCGAGTGGTAAGCCAGGCTAGATCCGTGAGCTTTGTTGCAAATCATCACTCGAATATCTCCCACCGCCAGGATACAGAATCTACCTCTATACAAGAGGGTGTCAAGCTCATCAATAGAGAAATCAGATAATTCTCCTTTCTTGGTCCTAGCTCGCAAGTGCTGCAAATCCGGGTCATCCTTCTGATGCAATCTCGTTAGAGAAATCCAAGAAGGCACCTCGGCTTCCCAGCCAGAGGGCTCGCCACGGCTCGCCACCGAAATATCCATCAAAAGAAACTCCTCAACCAAGGCTCGAACCGATAAATTAAATATCTGAGCCGTCTTCCTACTCAAAGCATCTGCCACCACATTGGCCTTACCAGGATGATAGAGGATGTCCACTTCATAATCAGCCACATACTCCAACCACCGGCGCTGGCGCAAATTCAGCTCCTTTTGTGTGAATACATACTTCAGACTTTTATGATCTGTATAAATCTTACACACGGTGCCATATAATAAATGCCTCCACAGCTTCAGGGCATAGATCACTGCCGCAAACTCCAAATCATGAGTAGGGTAGTTCTTCTCATGAACCTTCAATTGCCTAGATCCATAGGCGATCACCTTCCCCTCCTGCATCAAAACACAACCAAGTCCAATGTGTGAAGCATCAACATACACCGCATACTCCACTCCCTCAATAGGCAGAATCAGAATTGGGGCAGTGCACAACCTTCTCTTCAACTCTTGGAAAGCCTCCTCACACTTATCACTCCAAATGAAGGCGACATTCTTTTGCGTCAGACGTGTAATCGGAGCGGACAGCGTGGAGAAACCCTCCATAAATCTCCTATAGTATCCTGCCAAGCCCAAGAAACTTCTGATCTCCTTTGGTGTAGAAGGTCTCTTCCAATCCATCTCCGCTGAAATCTTGGCTGGATCAACAGAGATTCCATCCTTGCTCACCACATGTCCTAAGAAGGACACCCGAGGCAGCCAAAACTCGCACTTGCTAAGCTTAGCATACAGCTTATGCTCTCTCAGGACAGACAGAACCAACCGCAAATGATGGGCATGCTCCTCATCGCTGCAAGAATAGACGAGGACGTCGTCGACGAAGACGACCACAAAACGATCGATAAAAACCTTGAACACACGGTTCATCAGATCCATGAACGCAGAAGGCGCGTTAGTCAAACCGAAGGACAACACGAGGAACTCAAAATGTCCATGCCGGGATCTAAAAGCTGTCAGAGGAATGTCTGACTCACAAACCCTCATCTGGTGGTAACCTGAACGGAGATCAATCTTCGAGAACCTGATGCACCCACGCAGCTGGTCGAACAGATCGTCAATCCGCGGCAAAGGATATCTATTCTTGATAGTCACCTTGTTCAGCCCTCGGTAATCGATACACAACCTCATGGAACCGTCCTTATTTTTCACAAAGAGAACAGGAGCGGCCCATGGAGAAGTACTCGGTCTAATGAAACCACACTCTAGCAGCTCATCCAACTGAACACGTAATTCTTCTAACTCACGAGGCGCCATGCGGTACAGTGCCTTAGCAATGGGCCGGGTGCCTGGCTTGAGGTCTATAGAAAACTCCACCTCTCTTTCGGGAGGGAGACCGAAAAGCTTATCAGGAAAAACATCAGGAAACTCTCGCACCATCGGGATGACCTCCACGACTGGCTCAACACGAGAAGCTTCCACTGCACTGATAGAAACCAAGAAACCCTCACAACCAGTTGCTAAAGCTCGATGGGCACGTACCGCGGATATAATTGGAGAGCCCTTTCGAGGAAGGCCATAAACACTCAATGGACGTCCGTCTCCCAACTTGAAATCTAGCCGCTTCTCCTTGCACTTGATCACGACATCAAATTTGGACAACCAGTCCATACCAAGAATCACATCGAAGTCTGCCAAATCCAGCATCTTTAAATCTGCTAGAACTTGGACACCACCCAAGGAAATGGGGCACTCCCGGATACCCCGATCTGACGTAACCTGTTCTCCAGATGTAAACTTAACAGACAAGGCATCATCCAACCGATCAACAGGCCATCAGTGCCTGTCAACAAAACTCTGAGCGACAAATGAGTGAGAAGCTCCCGAATCAAATAGGACACGCGCCCACTTATTTTTCACCTTGAATTCACCTAAGAAAGCATGCATCCCCAAACAACTAGTAAGCTAAAACAAGAAGGAAGGGAACAAGTTAGGAGGAAGGAAACTGACCAGATATCACGTGTGCTGAAGCTTGAGCTTCATCTCTAGTCAGCACATTAAGATTGCCCTTCCCTTTGTCCATGATCCGCGGGGGCGGCGACAAGGTCTGCAGAGGAACCGCTGAAGTCACGGTTCGAGATCTTGGGCAGTCGGCCCTACGATGGCCTCTCTGCCCACATAGAAAACAACACCCAGTTTTCCTGAAATATCGGGCCGCCTCATGACCAGGCTTAGAACAGAAAGAGCATACCGGGATAACCTTGGGTGCGTCCTGAATCGCACTAATCTTCGACTGCTCCTGCGCATCGAGCCTCTTGAGACACTTTTCGAACGGATGACCCCGCTTCCTTGAGTCCGAGTGTGATGCCTTTGAACTCTCTCGATCGTCCAACTTCCTCTTATCACTCTTCACCTGTTGTCCACGATTCTTTATCTTTTCAATAGACTCGGCCTTCAATGCGTCCTCCACTGCTTCAGCATAAGTTACTGACCCATAAGCACTAGCCCACTGCTGGATGTCGCCAGTGAGACCACTCAAAAACTGCTTCACCCTTCCTTCCTCAGAAGCCACCAACTCTGGGGCGAACCTGCTCAACTTGCTGAACTCAATCTCATACTCACTAACGGTGAACTGCTTCTGCTTCAGATGCAAGAAGTTGTTCATCAATCGGTCGCGCTCAACCGAAGGGAGAAACTTCTTAAGCAACATTGCTTTAAACACCTCCCATGAGCATCCCTCGACAAGACTTTCCTTCTCCCTGATCCACCAACCTTTCACCAGTCCCTTCAATTGATAAGCAGCCACCATCACCTTCGAAGCTTCAGAGATGCCTGAATAGAAGAACATCTCCTCCATGCCGATCACCCAATCATCCAAGGCCATGAAGTCTGCCCTACCATCATAGGTAGGAGGTCCCAAACGCTGGAAGTGGGAAATGAAGTTCATCTTCGATGGCAATGCCACTGGAGGCGCCAAAGGAGCAGGAACAGCTGGACTCACCACCGGTTCTTGCGCGACAGGTTGCTGCACCGCGGCAACAGACACTAGGGACTGAATTTGAGTCTGCATCGCGTCTATCTGCCTAGTCAAAGCCTCATTGCTCTGACGCAGACTTTCGATCACGGACTCGCTCTGACCACCAGAAGACTCTCCCTCAGGCTGGCGAGTCGATCGCGTTGTTCTCCCACGACGCATGTCTACAAGATAGACAGCCATCAAATCAAAAACTGGCTTAAGGCACTTAAGCCAAGCAGACACGAAAAATATATCCCGGATCATTTTGGAACAGAAAAGAAATTTATCTGTTATTGCTGTTGCCTTGCTCTGGAATTCCATGAAACAATGTTATGAACTTAACTAGGATGATATGAATATTTGTTTTCAAACCATGTGTGTACATATGTCATCTGGTATGTCTTTAACTTGGCACGCATGCTTATGCGATGATATGAATGTATGCAGTGCTATGCATTCTAGAAAGAGGCCTTAATGCATGTTATGAGCGGAGTACACATGCAATGTTATTCATCCCATACTACATAACATTACATGTAATGAAAAAAGAAAACGTGCTAATGGGCATTCATGTAATGGTGGTTATGCATCCCATACTACATAACCGTCACATGTCACCTCCTATGATGGATCCATATACAACACATATTATGCATCTCATACTACATAAAATGCCTTGTATACTTCTTATCATGCTATGAGTGTAGTGACTGTGCTTCGGTCAAGACATACTGATGACATATCGGTGTGTGTAAACAATGAAATGATCGCTTGAGGTTCTGCTTAGGGTAGCAGTCGTTCGGCTCACTCGCCAAACCACCCAACTACCTTTTTCACAGAACCTCCCTCTGATACCAACTGTCACAACCCGCATTTTCCCAGCATTTAAAATACTATCAGAGTAGGTGAACTACGCATTGTGATGCCACGTCACGTAGGGGACATCTACTGACGTTAAGGCAACTCATCGTCTCTCGCAACTTATAGAAATCATTTTTTTTAAACTCAATGTGATCCAAATATAATTTATGCACAATATGCAAAGCCGTGTCCCTCGGCTAGGTGGATCAACTAGTCCACGGTTTTAAAATATAGTTTTACACAGTGGAAAAATACTTTATTTATTCATTTGGTGACCTAAATGCTCGTGAAGACCAAGTGAGGTGCACCATGCAGTATCAAACGTCTAGATTTACTGTACATAAAAGTAGATTTATCATGCGCAGAAAGTAATGAGATTAACATTTCAAATCATGGTATGCAATGCTCCAACTGCCTTAGCATATCTAAGCAAGGGGCTCCCAAGCCAACCCATAACTAATCATTCCAGAACAAGTGTCCAAAAGTAAACAAAGAGTAACAGCAGCAAAGTAGCAGAAAGTCTAACAAAGCGGCACCATGGGCGTCAACACCTGACACGAACCCATGGGTCGGCAAGTTCGAAGAAAACCCTACCCCAAGAGGGTTAGAAGACGGCAACTGACGCAACTCCGCACTAGCACATGCTATAGTACAGAACCTGAGGATTCAAAGAAAGAACACCTTAGAAACAAGTTACAAGCGACGAAGAAAACATGAAAGTAAGCAAACCCCCGCGAGACCGGAGGGAAACAGTAGCTGCAAGGGTCAGATTAAACAAAACTAGCCATAACTAGCAATATAAATCAATCGGAAAAGAGCCCGCCAAAAGATGAGTGGAGACGGACAAAATCAAACTCACCACAGACAAATAACATTCATTTTCCAGATTATTAATCTTATTCAATTTAAAGAGTCTGATCAGCTCATCAGAAAACAAAAGAGAAACCGTGCGGGGATAATACCACCACACATCGTCACAGCCCTCAGAGCATCGTACCGGTGGCACCGCAAACATCGTGTACGACCTCCAACAGATTTATCATTCTAGAAGAGCATCGCACCGGTGGCACCGCCAACATCGTGTACGACCTCCAACAGATTTATCATTTTCTGACTCAATCAAAGGCAAGAGATAAGGCCTACCAGATAATAATTTAGGATTTTAAGAAACAAGTTAATGATATCATAATGAGAAAGGGCTAAACGAACAAAAAATGAACTTAACATTTGAAAACTCGCTAGAAGCATAAAGGAGAAAAAACGTAGCAAAAAGGAAAAGAGCAAGATCACCACTTGCCTCAACCACCCGAAACCGCACTTTGGAAGGCACCACGACGCAGATCGGCCCTAGCGAAGGCGAGAAATAGAAATCTACATCAATAAGGTCGAAACAGAAGTTAGGGCCAAAAACCCTAACGGAGAAATTTCATGAAAGTAGAAATACTCACCACAACCGCGTAGATCTCCGCGAGAGCTTTCCGAATCTATGTTCGGCTCGCGATTCCGAGCACCGGAGCTCCGTCGGCGGCGGTCGGAAGGCTCCCGAGAAAAAGGAATTCGCTGCACTACTTCGTCCGAAATGAACAGGGGAAAGGAAATGGGGGCTCGGTTCTAGCTTCGGGAGGAAGAAGACTTATAATATATATAATAATAATATTATTATTATTATAAATATTATAATGGGGCTACATTCGAAGAAAGAAAAGGGAGGCTCAGAGATCTCTGAGCTCCGCTCGGAGATCTCTGAGCGCAGAGAGCTCTGAGCTACGCTCGGAGATCTCTGAGGGCAGAGATCTCTGAGCTCCGCTCGGAGATCTCTGAGCGCAGAGATCTCTGAGCTCAGAGAGCTCTGAGCTCCGCTCGGAGATCTCTGAGCGCAGAGATCTCTGAGCTCCGCTCGGAGATCTCTGAGCGCAGAGATCTCTGAACTCCGCTCGGAGATCTCTGAGCGCAGAGAAGCTAAAATATTAAATTTATATATATATTCTATACTATTACGAAGGCCCAAACGCGCGTCGAAACGGATGAAAATTCACGTCGTAGGCGAATGTCGACGCTACGAACCCAACGACGAAGTCGGAATCAAAATCCGATGCACCGATCTCGAGTTATGGCCTAACGAAGTTACGATAATTTTTTTTAATTATCCGAATTTCAAACGTGGGCCGAGACTCCAAACAAAATGCTCGGATTGCGACGAAACTCGACGAGCAAGTCAGAAATTATATAACTCAGCTTCCCGATGTAAAAGAAATTTCGGATCCGACGCATATCCCAAAATCTAGCCGGTCAAACCTAACGGACGCCATAAAAAAAGCACAAACGGCGTCGTAACCGTCAACTCACGGACACACAACGCCCTTCCGTTATAATGACGTCAGCAGGCAAAAGAATAATACTCGAAAAAACCGAGGGCGTTACATGCCCTACTGGGCTTTAGACTTTGGGCGTCATCACTTAGCTCTACTTTCAACAAGGAGTGAGGGAGCACATTATTTGGGGCTAGACTTGGAGGACTACTTCAACTCCAGTTATCCCCAACTAAGTGCTCAACTTTAACAACGACTGCTCGTCAGAGCAGGACCCGAGAATGTAATAGTAAATTGTAATGAGGACAAGTGCGGTGATTATGCTACTTATTTAAAGTGTTGGAATAAAAGGTGACCAGTACGATACTGAAGTGGTGCTGAAATGAAAGTACTTAACTAAGCTTGACCTGTACGAGACTGGAGATGTACTGAATTGGAAGCACTAAAGTAAGCTTGACCAGTACGAGACTGGAGTAGTACTGAAATACTAAATTAAGCACGACCAGTACGGGACTAGAGAGGTACTAAAATAACAAGCTCGACCGGTACGAGACTGGAGTTGTACTGAATTGAAAACACTAAAGTAAGCTTGACCGGCACGAGACTGAAGTAGTACTGAATTGAAAGTACTAAAGTAAGCTTGGCCAGTACGAGACTGGAGTAGTACTGAAATACTAAAATAAGCTCGGCCAGTACGAGACTGGAGAGGTACAGAAATAATAAGCTCGACCAGTACGAGATCGGAGATGTTCTGAATTGAAATCACTACGGTAAGCTTGACCAGTATGAGACTAGAGTAGTACCGAATTGAAAGTACTAAAATAAGCTTGACCAGTATGAGACTGGAGATATACTGAAAACCTTATTGATTATAAGGGGGGTCGGACACTCCAATTTCCACTTTTGAGGGAAAATGGGCGGAAAAAAAGATCTGTGCGTGACCCTAGGCTTCCAAATTTTTTGGAAAATATCAAAACTTATCCACATGACCCCAAATTTTGATACACCCCTTAGGAGGGCCTAAAAATGAGCCTAGTAATTTTTTTATAATTTTCCAAGGTATTTTGGACTTTTAATTTAGTCAAACAAATTTTATTTTGGCTTTTAAAAATAATAAATCAACTCCAAAAATTCTCAACATTTTCGTGGAGGTCGCCCTCATTATAGGGAACATTTTTCATGTTGGTCACATTTCTCCTAGAGGCCTAGATTTGGCCCCAAAAATTTCCAAATTTTCTGCCCCTTGATTTGGTCTACATATGACAGATTAACCTGATCCTGCGGCTGAAATTGAGTCGCAGGACGCGCTTTGTTCTTTATCCCCACAGCGGATCAGCAGCGAATCTGCTGTAGGGGCGCTGATGATGAGGCGGGGGGCGGGGATTAATATAATCAGGGCCGTCTGATCTCATCTTGAGATCGGACGGCCGCTGCTGCTTCCCTGCGGTGTGGAGGATGGCAGCCTCCACCACCGTCGGCCAGCCTTCGCCAGCCACCGTCACCGGCCCCGATCAACTCGCCGGGGGCCGATGACTCTCTTGGCGGTGGTCCGGCAGCCTGGCGCCGCCGGCAGCCGCCGGAAATCTCAACCCGAGAGCCTGGGGTGGCGGTGGCCCTGCTCCCGACGCCACCGCGCCACCCTCGATGCTCGAGTAGTTGGCTGCCTACCAGTCCACCCCCGGTCGGCGTGCCGGGGGTCAAGCTTCTCGTCGGCGGTGGCCTGGCGGCCATATGCCGTCGGCCGCCGCCGCCAGCACTAAACAGAGTATGCTCTGTTTTTGCAGGTGCCGCCGGAACCGCGTTTTCCTGCGGCACCGCCGCTCTCCGCCGCTGGGGGTCGCTTCCTCCAGCGGTGTAGCACTCCCCCAGTGTCACCGCCGACACTAGGGGAGGAGCTTTCCTCCCGGGGCACCACCCGGCCTGGAACATGGCTTGGGTGGTGCCTGCGGCGCTCCCGTAGCCGGGGGCGCCGTGCAACACGTCCAGATTGGGGAAGGGGGATGGAGAGAGGTTCCACCTGGGCCTGGTGGACTCGAGAGTGGCCGGCCTAGTCAGCCATACCAAGGTGGCAGTGGTGGAGAGGGGGAGGGGCCTCGGCTTGCCTTTTCCGACCACCTTGGCTCCGGGAGGGGGGTGGGGCAGGAGTGGTGAAGGGTGGCTCAGAAATCTTGAGGGGAAAAGAGGGGAAAGGTCCTTTTATAGGTTTGGGGAGGAGGGGCTCTCCTCCCCTACCCAAGGTGGGATTAATCCCTCCTTAGGGAGGGATTAATCCCCACCCTTCAGCTGTCCAAGGACAGCTGGAGGCCACCTACTTTTCCCCATGAGGGGAAAAAGGGCTAAGCCCTTATGGGCTTGGGCTTTAGGGTGGGAAAGAGAGAGAGAAAGAGAGAGAGTTGAGAATGGGCCTCCACTCCTAGTGGGTGTTTGCTGGTTGGGGGCCCAAAGAAGAGTGAGGGGGAGGGCTATCCTCCCTTGGAGAGGAGGTGGGCCCCTACTTGGAGAAAAATCCAAAAATGGGTTTTTAGGGGGGTTTGAACAAGTCAACCCTAGGGTGGGTCCCCCTTGCTGGTCAAAGTCAAAGTGGGTCCAATTCATTAGGGTCGGGTCAACGTTCGGGTGTCGTGTCATAATTGGTGTGCGCACGCTTTTAGGTGCACGACTATGCCTGATTTGACCACGAGTTGACCAATTGTCGTTGAAATTGACTGGGACGTCTTCTGTTGACTTCGTATTGACTACACGAGTCCAACGCCACTGACTGCGGTTGAATCGGAGTCTGTTTGGCGAACGTCCAAAATTTGCGCGTCGCAGCGCGCTAAAACGGTCGAAGTGTCTAAATCTATCGTTAGATCTCGGATTGTGACACGACGGGTCTCGATGCACCCGTCTAGGTTATACAAGGTAACAGGAATCGACAGATCCCAATTTGGAGTTCTCTAGCTCGATATCCAAAATCTCGCTCTCGTTGCGTTTTACGAGGAATCGTCACATCCACTATATGACCTTGGGGTCCAACTGAACGAGTTCTGATGCACTCATATCGACTATACGAGCTCACAGGAGCTGACAGAACTCAATTCGGAGTTCTCTAGCTCTATTCACTGCCTAGAGTTTTCTCCCACCGGGTCATGGGTAGGGTTAAGGACACTTTTATTGGGCCCACTAGGGCTCTGGTGGCCTAATAAAAGTTGGGATGTTACACTAGATATCACTCCTCACTCTCTCTCCTTAATCAACTCGTCGGTACTCACGTCTCGTTACTCTGAAGACGTCGGGGGTGCTTCTGCCAGGTGTATGAACTCCCTCTCATACTCAGGCACAGTTTGGTCTCCCTGTCGGATGTGCAGGAACCTTTCCTGCAGAACAGCTCAATCTGCATCTGTAATAAAGAACTCCAGCAGAGCCTCCGGGAACTCTCCCCATAGTATATCGCTCATCGGTCGTCCTCTAAAGGTCGAGCGACTGGCAACTCTCCACCAATCCCTAGCGTATCCCTCTAAAAAGGTCACTACCAATGAGACTGCAGCTACTGCTGGGCACATCATGGGTATCAGCTGCTCCTCCACACGCTCCACCCACTCCTCTACCTGGATGGCAGTCTCCGTGCCTCTTAAAGTGGGAGTCCTCAATCCTCGGAAGGCTGTCAGCAAATGGGTAGGCACTATCATCTCTCGTTGTAGCTGTGCCAAGGCTATCCGGAAGGTGGCCAGGATGGCCATCAGTGTCTGCCCCAAGTTAGTCTCAGCAAATGGTACAGCTGCGGGAACGACCGAGTCTGGAGGTGGGGTGGCAGAAACATATCCTCTGGAAGAGGTTCCCCCGTTACTGTACTCCGGTATCTGGAGAGGTAATAGGAAAAGTGTCTGTACTTTGCAAAAGTATGGTAAATTTGCAAAAATGCCTGACTAAGCGGAAACAACGGTGTACGGGCATACTAACATATAGTCTAGAATCCCTAATCCTCTATACTAGGGTCCACGAGGCTTCCGTTGCGAGGTTCGTCCCGAACCAATGGACGAAGCGGGGGATGGAGGGATCCTGAGACTACTCCACAAGGATGAATCGTGATCGCTCTGATCCATTTATAAGACCCCTTCCCCCAACTTTTACACGGGTTGGGCCAGAGGGGATCTTACTGCCCAAGACGTCCACCCAGTGCTCCTTAGGGGTAACGACCCACTCTATCTAAGCACCAGGGGGCCGCCTAGCTCGGCTAGAATCACAACATTCACAATACACTAGAGAATTGCGAAAGCATTAACAAGAAACTAGAGTACAATATATATATAACATTATATATATTTACATGAGGACAAAAGTCGTAGTCTAAGTATTTAATAAGCCCGCAGGTTGTACAAGTACTAGATATCACTCCTCACCCTCTCTCCTTAATCAGCTCATCGATACTCACGTCTCGATACTCTGAAGATGTCGGGGGTGCCTCTGCTCGAGTGGTTCAATCTGCTGGCGCAATTTCTTGCGGCGGCGGGTTACTACGGTGCTCCATTTCATGTGATTGGTAATTTAAATAACTGTTAGTCACAGAGCTAAGTCGAAACAAATCTCCTCCCTGGATCTATATACTGGGGACGAGTACACACCCACCCAACGAAAGTAGATAGCCGAAGCACGGGAGAGTTAGTACAATAATTCATATCTATAGGCTCGGAGCATTTATAAAGAAACGCAACATTGTTTAACTGGAAAAGCTGCAGTAATACATATTAGTTATTTATTACAACTCCACTAGCATAACAGCACATTCGACATTCTCAACCTATACCCTATCGCAGGAATTTACAACCGTGCACACACCGCAGGCATTCACAGCCGCACACACCAATCCTATGTCGATATAGTATGGACCTCTTTTGTTCTAGCAGGGTAGCGAGCCCCATAGGCCTCACCGATATGGTCGTCGGTGATAGTGGCCAGTCCTGCCACTTCTGGGGGTGGTCGTAACGCACAGCCCAGGCCATAATGTACATCGCCGTATACTCTTAGATGTGGGAGACATCCAACGATTCAACATTTTGGCCGACTAGCGGAGGAAACCCGACGGGAAAAACATAAAGGCAGGTCACCTGTGGCACTCATCTCCCTATCGCCTTGATTCGTCGAACGTTTTGCACCGGTACGAACGGTCTGCGGAATTGGCTGACCCGCCATAATTTACCGCAAGTAATTCACAAGCAATCAATCAAACAATCGTGCTAAAACACACCGGGTCTGCGGCGGCTTAACTTACTATACGTTAACTTTCAGGCAGCAATACTCAGCTCAACTTTCGACAAGGAGTGTGGGAGCGCTTTATTTGAGGCTAAACCCGGAGGAATACCTCCACTCCGATTATCAACAACTAAGGCTCAGCCTTAACAAACAACTGCTCGTTAAAGTAGGACCCATGCTTATAATAGTAAATTGCAGTAACGAGAATGCAGTAATTTAAGCTGTTGATAATAAATATTGCATAATGAGATGTGACCAGTACGAAACTGGAAAAGTACTGAAATGGAAGTACTGAACTGAAATGAACTTGACTAGTACGTAACTGGAGTAGTACTGAATTAAAAGTACTGAACTGAAATGAACTTGACCAGTACGAGATTGGAGTAGTACTGAAATGAACTTGACCAGTACGAGACTGGAGTAGTACTGAATTAAAAGTACTGAACTGAAATGAGTAAAGGAGCTGGACAAGTGCAAGACTAGAATAACCACAAAGAAAATGGTTAGTAGTCCAATCACTCCATCTAGGAGGCTTCAGTTCTATCTCCGTTCTCAGGACGCATATTCAGTTTTATTTCAGTTTACCCGCTTTTTTTTAAAAAGGCTTCCATGGGTTACTCACATAATTAAGATCTGTTATTAATTGAGTTGCGCCTTATTAATCGCAGCTTAATCAGATTGGGGCTTATTAGGAGTCACTTTTGTACAACCTCATATCCGGCGAGTGGGGTCGCCAGGAACCAGACCGACAGGTTCAGATCACCTAGGCCCCAAGCGAGCTTGGCAGAGAAATCTAAGCACGATCTCGACATTCGTCGACCCCGAGCTCGGCATTCGCCGAGCCAAGTCCGGGTTTCGTCGAGCTGAGCTTGACTAATGGAGGCCGATCGAAGGGCGAGCTTAGTATCCCAGATCTCACTCGACCTAAGGAGCTCGGCAAACAGCAGGCGAGCAGGATCTTCATGGGTGACCGAGCTCCTCAGCTCGCCCAGGTCTATGAGGTATTTTTTACTGTTTTGGCCCCGCCGGCCTGCCCATAGCCTTTCAGAACAGTGGAGTTACGCTGTTGGCAGACCAACCTGGAGTGCACATAGCTGTTCAGAACAGCGGGTGTTGGCTATTTGCAGGCCGTTTTCAGAAATCTAGAAATAGGACCCAAGGGGTACCTCAGAAAGCATGCTTCTTGTTCCTTCTTGCTCCATCTCTCAAGCGCTTTCTGAGGATACCTTAGCTCGGCCTTTGGCTAAGGAGGGGAAGTGCTCTAAGATCTTCCGGGTGTGTGGTGGGTCCTCCCGCCGAGCCCTTGGGTCAGTTCTTCTTTGCTTCCCTTGTTGTTTTGCTTGCAGGAGAGAAGTAGGTTTGCGATCACCCCTTCCCCACGGGTGAACTCCACAAGAGACCGAGTTTTTGGTTTCAAGATTTTGGTGCGGTGAGCGTAGAGCGTGGTCACTACAGAAAATCTTCAGCTAGCTCAATGACAGGAGTAAAAGGATCTGATAGGTCGGACTCGCCGCTCCCCCTCCTCTGGCCACGGTGGGGATGTTCAAAGATTTCAGGAACGAGGTGCTGGGCCTCGTCAAGTTCGCACTCGACGCGCGGGCCGAGTGCTCGACCCCAGCTGCCCAGATTGCAGCCGTCCCATCTCTAGGCGAGGACACCCCCGGCAGGTGAGCTGGGAAGGAGGTGGCCAAGGAAGGCCGAGGGTGCGAGCTCCCCGGGTGCGTGCTCTTCCCCGGCTCGGTAAGCGGAGACCGGATCAGCGAGCTGGGTCCGCGAGATGCGCCAGCTTGCCCGGTGGGGGGAGGCAGCCCCTTTAACGAGTTGGTCTCTTCTGCTCCAGTTCCAGAGGGGTTTAGGGAACCCGAAATGTCCTACTACAGCGGGAAGGGAGTCCCGGTGCAACACGTTCAGTGGTTTGAGGACGTGGTCTCGATCCGGCAGATTTCGGATGGGTTCAAGTGCCGATTCTTCTCCATCACCCTCAAGGAGAAGGCAAGGGAGTGGTTTCACCAACTGTCGGCCAAATCCATCTACTGCTTCGAGGACCTGCGCCGGGAGTTCATGTTGAGGTTCACTACATCGAAGAGGAGGAAGGAGTCGGAGTCCCTGTTCCACATCAAGCAGGGAGTGAATGAGATGTTGGAGAGCTACGTCGACTGGTTCCAGGAGGAGGTCACCCAGGTCCAGGAGTTGCCATGCCATAGCCTGATGATGTCCTTCACCCTGGGGCTGCAACAGGGATTCTTCAGGATGGAGCTGAAGAGAGTGCCCCCTCTCCTATGAGAAGCTGATGGAGAGGGCGGAGAGAGAAGTCAACAGGGAGGAGTCGAATCTGGAGTTCGCCCGGAAGCTGGCCAGGTGGGCCACAGAGGAAGAGAAGGAGCCAAGAGGCAGAAGAGGATAGGAGGAGAGGAGAGCCGAGCCCCAGTAGATGGAGCAAAGACAGCTCCAAGGGCAGCAACATCCCAGGTGGGGGCGTCAGGAGCCCGACCGTCGGTTGGACTGGAGGCCCGAGTGGCAAGAGCAGGGGCCACAAAGAGGGTACCAAGGAAGGGACCGCCATCAAGGGGGCCAGGATCAATTCCACCTCCCGGGTTGGAGGCGGGAGCAGAGGCCTCCACTCCCTGATCAAGAACAGGCTATGGCCATAACCATAGGGGAGAGGAGGAGAGTAGCAAGGAGGAGGAAGAGAGAAGTTAGGGTGGAGTTGCCCTACTGCGACTTCCATCAAGAGGAAGGGCACACCATAACCACGTGCCCGGAGTTCCTCAAAATGATGGGAAACAGGGAGCAGCAGCAGCAGGGGCGCCAAGAAGTGAGAATCGAGGAGGTCCTGCGGGCAGAGGAGGACCGTTGTGAAGACCAGGTGGACGTCGGGACCCGAGGAGGGATCAGAGTGATCCACGGGGGGGGGGGGGGGGGGGGGGGGGGGGATGGGGGTGGCAGTAGAGGCCTCCCGGAGGGCGAGTCTCCATACCATGTATCGTCGGAGCATTGGCTCCACATCCCAGACCCCACCCCAGGAGAGAGGATTACCTTCTCAAGGTGCGATATGCCGGATCACGATGATCCATTTTGCGATGCGCTGGTTGTAAGACCCCCCCTCCCGGATCCCAAAACATGACACAAAGGGGGGGGGGGGTCTTATGCCCGGAACAGCCGCCTTGCGGTTGCATTAGCACACGGGCTAACCTGTACCACAAGACGCCTACTCCGCCGGCTACAACAATATCAATATAACATGTCAACCCAACCAAATATAAGCAAGAGAAGTCAATCCACACTAAGCATATAAGTCCAAATAGTACAATAAGAGAAGCTAAAACATGCTTCTACAATATATCAGAGTACAACTATCAACTGCCCAAATAGGCTACATCAGAGTCTCACAACACTCACATCAGTAACCGACGGTAGCGACGGTACCGTCCACTCAGGCCCTGTCGTCCTGGCCTGGCTGTCATGCTGCATAGTCTGCGGCTGCTCTATCTACGGCGTGACCTCCTAAAAAGGAAGACGTACCAACCGTTAGTCGAAACGACTAAGTGGCTTCACATCCGCTCCCCCGTCGACTCCTCGGCACCGGGCGGGGAGATGGAACAAGGATAATATATACATGCAAATAATAAAAGAAGTACAAGCAGCTGGAAACAGTGTAAGAGTAACAGTATCATAATCTAGCAGTTATTTAAGAGCTATAGCAAACTAACAAGTAAGGTAACCGTAGCAGGAAAGTAACTTAACTTATAAGGATGCTCATATAAACTTATAAGTTAAGGATCGGGTTACAAAAAGGTAACTCATCGTATAAGAGTGCCCATACAAACTTATACGATGAGGATCTTGTTGTGCAATGTTATGAAATGCTATGTATGCTATGCAATGACTCACCCATGCTCACACACATGCAATTGCCATGTCGACACAGACTGTAGTTCCCACTTTTCGAGCAGGTAGCTAACCTCTCAGGCATCAGCCGCCGTGGCCCGGCGGTGACAGTAGAACGGGAACTTCTACTACTAGGCGGGTATCCACACTACTTTACCTAGGCCTCCGTACGCCTCAACGCTAAGAACACAACAGCGGAGCCCATGCGTACTATGGCCCAGTGGGGTCTTGGGTAGATGTGCACCAAGAACACAGCCCGGACTGGCCTTGTGTGACCCGGAAGGGGCCTCAGAAGTAAGCACGAGGACACAGCCTAACCGTTCACTTGGCACAGAAGGGGCCCCGGGACGTGAACACCGAGGACACAGCCCAACCACCCAAGGTCTAACTGTCAACTCCTGTCGGTGTGACGATCGGCGAGCCCGTAGACCTACCACACTATCTTTAACCCAGGATTACGACACCGCATGTCGACTCACACCGCATGCAAATGCCTCCTCGGCATAACATGGAAGGGGCCTCAGAAGTAAGCACGAGGACACAGCCCAACCATCCAACCATACTTTATCTCAACACAAACCAAACAAGTGACGGTCAACACCGCACTCACATCCTCTCACAATAATACCTGTAGGGAGACGACACTCTAAGTATTGGACTACTAAACTCATTCCATTAATGAAACATACTCATGACCATAATTTATTCTTATACATGACTTTCCAAATGATGACAACATAATATAAACATGATGCGCATATAAAGATCTATCAATCTTTCCAAAAGTACAAACATATTATAAACATGATGTGCGTATAAAGATCCATCAATCTTTCCAAAGGATAACAACATATTATAAACATGAAGCGCATAAATAACCATCTATCAATTTATATCAAGTCAATTCGTTTAAGTAAGCTTGCTTCACAATTGGATTATATGAAATCTGATTAATAAACTCCATCAATCATGCAACTAAAATGATTAATCATAAAAGAGTTCATCCAAGCCAAGTAACTTGCAATATTAATTCCACTGAATCCAAATCCATATTATATAAGCCCAGAATTTAGGTGCAGAGTAAATCTGGGCAGCATCTTCGACCGGAGATTCCCAAAGCTACAGGAATCCGGTGAAGACGTGTAACCCCTCGATGGAAAGGTCTTTCCATGGGCTACAACCTTCGTATTCAGACCGCAACCCAGATTTGAATGTATCCTATTAGAAACCAGCCTTGAGGTCCGCTGCGTATAGAACAAAATTTCTGCATGCAGGATTTATTGAACCCCATTTTCGTTCAGACTTTCCTATGGCTACAGATATCTCCTGAAGTCGTGCAGCCACTTGTTGGAAAGGTATTTTCAAGGGCTTCAACTTTAGTGTTTAGTCGAAAGCCCAGATCTGGCCATATCCTTTATGAAAATAGCCTAGAAGATCGCTGCGTGCAGAATACAGATTCAACACGCATCTTGAGGCAGAACGAACGACATCGGTTCATCTTCCTCCTCAAGTCGATCCTCTCAAATCTCCTCCAGAAATTTCCTCCACCCTTATTCACCCTCATGAGGCCTTTACGCTTCACGAAACCATCCCCCATCTCCACATAGAAGATCAGAGAGGTTGAAGACACCACTAACCAAGGGCACAAGCCCTAGATCGGCCTCATCCTAGAGAAAACATCTTCTCACAAGTCAAGACTCCACCGAGTCGACATCTCGCCTATATATCTACAGAACTAGCACCAAGGGAGAGGGTAGGAAACTCACTTCGGTTCCAGCGGTACCACCATTTCCGGCCATGGATCGTGTAGTCCTTCGCGGCGGCATCTTCTCCTTCACGGCGATGGCGGATTTTCCCTCCCTAGAACTTGCTCCTGCAGTTCTCTTTCTACAGAAGTTTTCTCAGAAAATCGGGCTGGAAAGAGAAGTGAAGCTGCTAGGGTTTCTAAGCCCTTTTAAAGTGAAATGCCATCGGTCACGCCAATGGTCACGCCCGTGACATGGGGCGTGACCCCTATCAACAACCGAGAATTCATCGAACTCAACTAAAGTCATCGACCGGAGAACACGCCCCGGTCACGCCCATGGTCATGACCGTGACACCGGGCATGACCCCTATCAACTACTCGAGGATTCATCGAACTCAACCAAAGTCGTCGACCGGAGAACATGCCCCGGTCACGCCCATGGTCACGCATATGGACACGCCCGTGACACCGGGCGTGACCCCTATCAACTACTCGAGGATTCGTCGAACTCAACCATAATCGTCGATCGGAGAATACGTCCCGGTCACGCCCATGGTCACGCCTGTGACACCGGGCGTGACCCCTATAAACTACTCGAGGATTTGTCGAACTCAACCAAAATCGTCGACCGGAGAACACGCCCCGGTCACGCCCATGGTCACGCCCGTGACACTGGGCGTGACCCATATAAACTACTCAAGGATTCGTCGAACTCACCCACAATCGTCGACCGGAGAACATGCCCCGATCACGCCTATGGTCACTCCCGTGACACCGGGCGTGACCCCTATCAACTAGTCGAGGATTCGTTGAACTCAACCAAAATCGTCAACCGGAGAACACGCACCGGTCACGCCCATGGTCACGCCCGTGACACCGAGCGTGACCCCTATCAACTACTCGAGGATTCGTCAAACTCACCCACAATCGTCGACCGGAGAACACACCCCGGTCACGCCCATGGTCACCCCCGTGATAGGGGGTGTGTCCCGTGTTCAACTACTCGAGTACTCGACAACTACTCGAGTACTCGACAACTGACTGGATAGTCACGGGCATGGTCACGCCCGTGTTGGACCGGTCACGCCCGTGACATGGGCATGAAACTCACTATGTCGAGAATTCACTACCCGTGTCCTGCTCTGGACAACTCGAGGGCTGGTTTCTCCTACATTCCCAAGTGCAGCCCAATTTCCAGCACTTCCCTGGACCCAAGTCAGCTCTCCTGACTCAAAAATGCGCACAAGGGGCCTAGTACGAATCGGGACGTTACACTGGTCATCCAAACGGCCATCGAAAAATTCACCGTCTCCCGGATCCTCGTCGACAACGGGAGCTCCATCAACATCATCTTTAAGAAGGCGTTTGACGCGATGAAGGTGGAGGAAAAGAGGGTGTTGGCCTCGGATGGGCCCTGTTCGGATTTTTGGGGGAGAGGAAGGAGGTAGAAGGAGGAGTGGGGCTCCATATCACCCTGGGGGGCAGTCCAGGAACTGCAGGTTCGTCATCGTGGACACCCCCAGTAGCTACAGCGCCATCTTCGGGAGGCCCCTCATCAACACCTTCTGCTGCGTCCCCTCATCATTCCATCAATGCTTGAAGTTCAATACCGAGGGGATCCATGTCCGGGTCAGGGGGGACCCCAAAGTTGCGCGAGAGTGCTACGTCACCACCGTGAACTCCATCTCTTGGCAGGAGGGAGCCGAGGAGATGGAGCGAAGGATGGAGGAGGCAGAGCAAGAAGCTGGCAGGGAGGAGATGGAGGTGGAGAACTGCACCGAGGTTGAGGTGGCAGGAGGAGATCGGGAGGAGTCGGTCGAGGTAATGGCCGTGGAGGAAGAGGTGGAGGCAGAGGTCCTCGTCCCAGAGTAGAGGGATGTTGAAGAATGGGGGGAGCAGTTCAGGTTGGAGGCTGCGGAAGAGCTGGTGGAACTGGAGGTTCTCACCCTTGGGGGCAGGGTGGAGAAGGTCCACATTAGCAGAGGGCTGACCCCGGAGGCTCAAGACAGGTTGCTGACGTGCATCCAGAAGAACGTGGACATCTTTGCATGGAGCGTCGTAGAGATGCCGGGGGTTGACGCAGATGTGGCTTTCCACCGCCTCAACCTGGACCCGGAGGCATGCCCCGTCCAACAGAAGAGATGGTCCACCGCGGACAAGCTGGCCAAGCCCATCAGGGAGGAGGTAGCAAAACTTCTCAGGGCCGGCTTCATATCCGAGATCCAATACCCCGACTGAGTCTCTAATGTAGTCATGGTTAAAAAAGGGGACGACCGGTGGCGTATGTATATCAACTTTTCTTTGCTTAATAAATTGTGCCCTAAGGATTGTTATCCATTGCCTCGGATCAACGCGCTGGTTGATTCAGCCATCGGTTTTTCTGTAATGAGCTTTTTGGATTCGTTTTCAGGTTACCACCAAATCAGGATGCACCCCATGGACGTCAAGGATGTCTCGTTCATCATGGGTGATGGGTGCTACTGCTATAAAATGATGCCCTTTGGGCTGAAGAACGCAGGGGCGACCTCTCAAAAAATGATGGACAGGGACTTCCAGGAATAGAAGGGAAGGAACATGGAAGTGTATGTGGATGATCTCATGATCAAGAGTCAGGATGTGGACTCTCACCTCCGGGACCTAGAGGATACCTTCGCCACCCTGCGCAAGTACAAGATGCGGCTGATCCCCCTGAAGTGTGTCTTCGTGGCCAGCAAGGGGACGTTCTTGGGGCATCTCCTCACCCCCGCGGGGGTCGAGCCAAATCCTGATAAGGTCAAGGCTATCATGGATCTGGGGTCGCCGCAGAATACTAAGGAGGTGCAACAGTTGACAGGGAAGCTGGCAGGGTTAAGCAGGTTCCTCTCCCGGGCTGGGGAGAAGTGCTCCCCATTCTTCAAAACACTAGGGTGGCAAAAATTCAAGTAGACCAAGAAGTGCAAGGAGGCATTCCAAGCTCTTAAAATGCAATTTACGCAGGCTCCGTTGCTCCCAGGGCCAAAGGAGGGGGAGAACCTATTTTTGTATCTCGGGCTCGGGGCGGAGGACTTGAGCTCCGTCCTAGTTCGTGAAGAGGGGAAGAAGCAGCTCCCCATAAACTACGTGAGTCGGGTCCTGAGAAAGGCCGAGCTCCGATATCCAATCTTGGAGAGGCTGGCCTTCGCCTTGATAGTCTCGGCCCGGAGGCTCCGGCCCTACTTCCAGGCACACTCCATCCGAGTGGTGACTGACCATCCCCTCCGCAACATCTTTGAGGGGGTGCAGCATTCTGGCAGGCTGGCTAAGTGGTCGGTGCAGTTGAGCGAGTTCGACATCTCCTTCGTCCCCCGCCTCTCGATCAAGGCTCAAGCGATGGCCGACTTTTTGGCCAATTTTGTGATCGAGGTGGCGGAGGAAGAGCTCACTCGTCCGACTCCATGGAAGGTGAAGGTAGATGGCGCCTCAGGGAGGCATTCCCTGGAGGTCGGGGTGATCTTGGAAAGCCCCCAGGGAACTAGAATCGAACAAACAGAGGTGGTGCACTTCCCCATCACAAATAATCAGGCCGAGTATGAGGCCGTGTTAGCAGGGCTGCGCCTGGCCAGGGAGCTGGGGGTGTTGGACGTGGAGGTCCTCACCGACTCCATGGTGGTGGCTTCCCAGATCAATGGGGAGTTTGAGGCGAGAGAGCCTACTGTGCGATTATACCTAGCCAAGGTAAAGGGGGTCGTCGGCACATTCCAAACCTTTTCCATCCGACACGTGCCCCTGGAGGAAAATGAACAGGTCAATCAACTGGCGAAGCATGGTCCCCGAGTGTGGGGGACTATCACTGACCTATTTCGCCCTTCCATCGAAGAGGGAGAGCTCATGGAGATAGATCAGCGGTCCTCGTGGATGGACTCGGTCACAACTTTCCTTTCCATGGGAGAGTATCTAAAGGGGGTGGACAAGAAGAAGCTCAGATACAAATCGTCGTACTACCTCCTCTGGGACAGGCAGTTGTACAGGAAGACCCTCTCAGGGATGTTGGCCCATTGCGTGGCCGAGGGGGATGTACAAAGAATCTTGAAAGAGGTCCACTCCGGGGAGTGTGGGAGTTACTCCGGGAGTCGGACCGTGGAAGGAAGGATCGTCAGGCAAGGGTACTTCTAGCCAACCCTGGGCCGCGATGCGGCAGAGTTCACAAGAAGATGTCACAAGTACCAGCTGTTTACCCCCCTCCAGCTACAGCTGGCTCAGTGACTCAAGAGTATCACAGACCCCTGACCCTTTGCCATTTGGGGGATGGACTTGGTTGGACCATTCCCCCAGGCCAATGGGCAGAGGAGGTTCCTACTTGTGATTATTGATTATTTATCCAAATGGATAGAGGTGAAAGCACTGGCCAAGGTGACCTCCCAGGTCATCAGAAACTTTGTTTGGGGGGAGATCATCTGCCTCCATGGGCTGCCCCAGGCCATTGTCACGGACAACGGGCCACAATTCTCCAGCGCGGAGTTCACTAGTTTCTGCTAGCAGCTTGGGATTGACCTCAGGTTTTCCTCGGTCCACCACCCCAGGAGCAACGGGCAGGTGGAGGCTGCCAATAAAATCATCGTAAATCTCCTGAAGAAGAAAGTAGAAAATCCGAAAGGAAGCTGGGGGGAACAGCTTCCCTCGGTTCTATGGGCCCTGAGGACCACCCCCAACACAGCAACAGGGGAGACTCCTTTCAAGCTCTTCTATGGGTCCGCGACAGTACTCCCTGTGGAATTTGAAGTTCAAATGCCTAGAGTCGCCACAGCCGGGGAAGGCAGGGAAGAATGGCAGGCCGAGAATGAGGAAAGGCTGCGCCTCTCCCTAGATATGGTGGAGCTGCATGACCTCTCCGCCATCCGACAAGAGGAGGTGAAGAGGAGGATGGCCAAGTACTTTGACAAGTACGTCAGAGTCAAACAGTTTGCGGAGGGAGACTTGGTGCTGAAGAAGGTGGATGCAGCAGGGACGTCGACAACCGTAGGGAAACTCAACCCCAGCTGGGAAGGTCCGTTCATTATAAAAGAGGCATTGAGATCAAGAGGGTATCGACTCCGAAATGTGGAGGGCGAGACCCTAAGTTTCACCTAGAGCGGTGATGACTTGAAGCGTATTTATCCTTAAGACATGTAAGTGGTGTTTTGTTCTTAATAAAATCTCTTAATGTATCAATTCTGCTGCTGTAATTCGTACGATATGATGTATTCATTTGATAGACCCCGAGCAGATCCCGCTGTCAGGCTCTCACCTAGATGGCAGGGCTGGAAGTCACTCGATGGTGTCTACCCGGACCCCAAGCAGATCCCGCTGTCAGGCTCTCACCTAGCTGGCAGGGCTGGAAGTCACTCGATGGTGTCTACCCGGACCACGAGCAGATCCCGCTGTCAGGCTCTCACCTAGCTGGCGGGGCTGGAAGTCACTCGATGGTGTCTACCCGGACCCCGAGCAGATCCCTCTGTCAGGCTCTCACCTAGCTGGCATGGCTGGAAGTCACTCGATGGTGTCTACCCGGACCCTGAGCAGATCCTGCTGTCAGGCTCTCACCTAGCTGGCAGGGCTGGAAGTCACTCGATGGTGTCTACCCGAACCCCAAGCAGGTCCCGCTGTCAGGCTCTCACCTAGCTGGCAAGGCTTGATGTCACTCAATGGTGTCTACCCGGATCCCGAGCAGATCCCGCTGTTAGGCTCTCACCTAGCTGGCAGGGTTGGAAGTCACTCGATGGTGTCTACCCGGACCCCGAGCAAATCTCGCTGTCAGGCTCTCACCTAGCTGGTAGGGCTAGAAGTCACTCGATGGTGTCTACCCGGTCCCCAAGCAGATCCCGCTGTCAGGCTCTCACCTAGATGGCAGGGCTGGAAGTCACTCGATGGCGTCTACCCGGACCTCGAGCAGATCCCGCTGTCAGGCTCTCACCTAGCTGGCAGGGCTGGAAGTCACTCGATGGCGTCTACCCAGACCCCGAGCAGATCCCGCTGTCAGGCTCTCACCTAGCTGGCAGGGCTGGAAGTCACTCGATGGTGTCTACCCGGACCCGGAGCAGATCCAACTTTCAGGCTCTCACCTAGCTAGCAGGGCTGGATGTCACTCGCTGGTGTCTACCCGGACCCCGAGCAGATCCCGCTGTCAGGCTCTCACCTAGCTGGCAGCGCTTGATGTCCCTCAGGAGAGTCCTTTACTCTCCAGTTGGTGTCCAATGAGTTTTGTATTTTTTTAAAAAAAGAGGAGAAGAAAGCTCTGCACAGGCGAGTCCGGGCTCGCCAAGCTCAGCTCGGCCCCGGCAGAAGGGCGACAAGCCGGGCCCTTAGATCTCGCCGGAAGGAGGCGAGCTCTAGCAGGACACTTTACCCCTTCTCAATTTTACTTGGGAAATTTTTCGATTTTGTTTTTATATTGATAAACTTATGGGCAGCTCGCGAGCGAGTTGGGGGTAGTGTACCCAGTACAGCGGATAGTCCACCCCCGGGTCATCTAAGATTCGGCGAGCCCTCAAGGTGTTTTCTCATAAACGAGCCCTAGCAACCATCCTACTCACAAAAAGCTATCTACGTGAGGTCGCTAGGGGGAGGGCTCGCAGGCAAGCTAGACGCAGCAGAAAAGTATAGAAGATAGAAAAAATAGACAAGATCGTAATCAAAAATGTATTCCATTAAATAGTGATAGTTACAGATGGAGCTTGCCTCAGCGAGATTACAAAGCAAAAAAGAAAAAAGTACATGATCAGCCTTTCCCCCCTCGTCGGATTAGTGATCCTCCCCCCCCCCACTTCGCCGGACAGGTCCTGGAAGCCCTTCCCGAAGAGCGCATCAAGGCTATCCTCCTTCTCACTGGGCGACGTCACCAGGAACAGGCTCGACATCAGGTCCCAGACTGAGATCTCCTCGCAACCCTCCACCAACACTCCTGTATACTCCGTCATCTGGAGGGTACATTCGGCGGTTTCGATCGAGTTGATCTGCAACCTCTCAGCGACGTCAGCCTCGCCGAAGATCCTCGGGCTCTTATAGGGGAAGGTGGGCTCGACGTCGCGAGCCGGGAAGAAGATCTAAGCTTGGCGGCGGACCTCACGGCTGAGGCTCGTGTTCTCCTCCATCAGCTTTGTGTTCGTCCCCTCCAGCTCGGCAAGGCAGGCGCGCAGCAAGCCGATCTCCTCTTCCTGCCCGACGGCACGAGCCCGCAACTCCCCAACAGCCTTGGCATCCTGATAATAAAGAAAGTACATTAGCAACAGCGCAGAAGATTCTAAGTAAAAGGGGAATGGAAGCCCGATACTTACCAGTACGCCGCCATTTTGGGCGAGCACGCTCTCAGCGATGCCTAACCACCTCGCCAGGTCGACGACCTTATCCTTGGCGACATCGCGAGTCTGCTCGGCCTTCTGGAGGTGGTTGCTGAGATTGAAGTTGCGGCGGACCATCATGTCTTGGAGCTCCATGGCTCGCATGTGGGCCTGCAGGCCCTCATGGCCGAGCTGACGCAGTGTCATACCCTTGTAGGCCTCGGCATCCTCGCGGCCATAGAGGCCGAAGCCGAGTGAGTAGGCATGACCAGTGGAGAGCTCGCGGTCAGCCCAAGAGGGATGGAGGGTGGAGATGGAGACTCGGTGGGCCAGCTCGCCCCACTGGACCATGGGCTCGCTATCCGAGTCCTTCCACCTCCCCCCAAAACTGAAGAGGGGGTGTTCCTTTTGTGGGGCGGGCTCGCGAGCCACCTTCTTCACGATAGGGGGAGCAGAGGTCTCGCCACTCTTCTGCCCCTTGCTCGTGATCTCCTTGAGCAGGCTCTCCGGCGACGCATCGGGTATGACCTCGGGCGAGCTCATGTATTTGGGGCTTTGTTGATGTTGTTTCGCCCGAGGAACCACTATGGCTCTCCTCATCTTTTTTGATACTTGTGGGCAATGGGGCGGGCTCGACCTCGCATCCTCAGGTCGCCTCTTGCTGGAGGAGGGTTTGGAGAAAGCCGCCTTGTCTCGGCAGGCCGCCGCCGCTGCCTTCTCGCGAGCAAGAGGGTCCGTATATAACCCTGAGTCCACAAACGGCTTGTTCACAGTGATTAGCCGCTCCCCTGCATGAAATAAATTAGAGAACTTAGAAGATTTCCATGACAATATGGCGAGCTTGGCAATGGGGAGAGAACAATACCTTCGCCGGGCAGAACAAGGCAGAGCGAGTCGAGGCCCCTTCGCAGGAAGGCGACCTCGAAGTCCTTGTGGAGGAAGAATTTGTGGAGGTCGGCATCATTGCCGGACACGGTCAGAGGGCGGTAAATTTCCTCGCCATTTTCTTGGGGGGAGAAAGGGATGTTGCCGAGATCGCCCTTGATGAAGGCGATCTTGGTCATCCAGTTGTGATGCTTGTTCGCGATCTCGCAAACCTTGATCAGCAAGCCCATGAAATAGGCGACTCCATCCAACGTCTCCTTGTAAGAAAAAAAATTTCCTGAACACGGTTAGATTGAACTCAATCCGGTCCCGACGGAGGAAGCTTGCAAACGCCGCCATCATGGCGATGGCGTTCGAGTTCAGCTGCGCGGGCACCGCTCCATAGTACTTCAAGATTTGGAGGATTTTCGGCCAGAGGGGGAGTCGCAACCCCACCTCGAAATGAGAGATGGGGAAGGAGAGTTCGTCGTCGTAAAATGAGTTTATGGCCTCCCCCTCCCACGGCCGGCGCGCCTCGAAGCCCGGCGGAACATGGTCGCCGACAAATTCGGCAAGCTCGGCCTCGCTAGTGTTTCCCTCAAAGAAGTTGTAGTCCCTGAAGTGCTGGGCGAACTTGGAACGACCATCAGCATCGGTATTGGTCTTGCCCATGCTCACAAGAAGAGGGGTGGAGCGCGAGTACGAAGGAGGGGCACAGGAAGAGAGAGAAAAAGCAGGCAGTTAAGGCGGCAGTACAGGGTTGGTGGGGGGGGGGGTATTTATAGAAAAAGGAATCTGGGGCCAAGCTGTCCAATCGGCCCAGCTCGCCGTCCCAGCTCGCCAACCACCAGCTCGCCGACTTCTGTCGCGTCCCGTCCCAGGCCGAGCTAAATTCGCAGCAATATACTTGTTATTATTATTCAAATACCAGACACTAGTCTAAGAATGTTTGAATTATTACAGGAATTAAGTGCAGAAATAAGAAAGCAGGGCGCGCGGGCAGAGGGCGACCAGGAGGCGAGTGCTGGTCGGCTCGTCAAGGGAGCCGCCTTCTATCTACCCCGGCCTCGCATTCCCCATCCCCCAGATTGCCGCAAGCGGAGAAACTCGCGGATCTGCCCTAAATTCCTCTGCGCCACCAAGAGGCCGTCGTCGATCTCGTCCAGAAGCTGGGAAGGAGACGTCATCTCGCCAGCCTAGCCACCTCGCACCTCGTCAGCGAGACGCACATAGCCACGTTGCAGCACCTCATTGACCTCTTTCACCTCGCACTGTCCGCGCACAAGTTTCTTAAAGAGCTTGATCCCCCTCCTTGTCAGCTCGTCATTCTCCACTTCAGGGCCTATGTAAGAGTCCATCAAGCTTGGGGATGGGAAGGGAGAGTAGTGGGATGTCCGCGAAGACTCCTCGACTGTGGATTTGCTGGGGGGGGGAGCTGTGAAGATAGAAACATCAGCAAGGGGAGGTGTGCTGGAAAATCACATGACAAGAATCCAAGGCCAAGTTTACCTGACGAGCTCGGCATCTCCAAGAAGGTGCGGGGAGGGACAAAACTCAGGTCCTTCCCGCGGCCTGGGCGGCGCGTTCCCGGTGAGAGGAGGTCAAATCCTGGAATGGGGATGGTTTCCACACCTGCCCCCGTGGTCACGACAGGTCGCTGAGGGGAAGGGGCGTGAACCGGTGAGTTCAGATTCTGTGAGTCCACCCCCAAGGTCACAAAAGGGGGCGATGAGTCCCAGGGAAGATTCTCTGGAGTTCTGAATAACGAGTCACCAAGTGTGGTCTTGGCTCGAGGGGTGGAGTCTCGCGGCGTGGCGCCCCCCATGCCATCAAGCTGGTTGTCCGGGCCGTCGCAGAGGTCAACAATATCTTTGCCCTTGTCAGGGGGAGGCAGATTGGACGAGCCAGCCCCATGCTCCAGGGATGTCCCTAGGTCATCATAAATGGGCTCGACCGCTAGAGGAAATGGCTTCACCCTCTTGGCGGAGTTGGGTTCGGTCAGGCCACCCCGCGGGACGGCGGGTGGAACCGCAGTCAGGGCGGCTACGCGAGCAGCCGAGGTCTGGCGAACCCGGGCGAGCCTCTCTTGAATCTCCTTTGGGATCGACATCTCGGCAGGGCTAGAGCAGAGGGAATGGCAAGAGTCAGGCAGGTATGCAGGTGTATATATATATCCACAGCTAGACCCCACTCGAAGATTCTCTCTGGTTCACCACGCACTCGCCGAAACTTGGGGTTGGATGTTTCTTTCCGAGCCTTTCCAAGCTCAAAAAGAGCGGGGATTATGTACAACCCCATATCCGGTGAGTGCGGTCGCCAGGAACCATACCGGCCGGTTCAGATCACCCAGGCCCCAGGCGAGCTCGGTAGAGAAATCCGAGCCCGAGCTCGGCATTCGTAGACCCCGAGCTAGGCATTCGCCGAGCCAAGTCCGGGTTTCGTCGAGCTGAGATCGACTAATGGAGGCCGATCGAAGGGCGAGCTTAGTATCCCAGCTCGCACTCACCCTAAGGAGCTCGGCAAACAACAGGCGAGCAGGATCTTCAGGGGTGGCCGAGCTCCTCAGCTCGCCTAGGTCTATGAGGTATTTTTTTACTGTTTTGCCTCCGCTGGCCTGCCCATAGCCTTTTAGAACAGCGGAGTTATGCTGTTGGCAGGCCAACCTGTACTACACATAGCCATTCAGAACAGTGGGAGTTGGCTATTTGCAGGCCATTTTAAGAAATCTATTAATAGGACCCAAGGGGTACCTCAGAAAGCATGCTTCTTGTGCCTTCTTTCTCCATCTCTCATGCGCTTTCTGAGGATACCTTAGCTCGGCCTTTGGCTAAGGAGGGGAAGCGCTATAGATCTTCCGGGTGTGTGGTGGGTCCTCCCGCCAAGCCCTTGGGTCAGTTTTTTTTGCTTCCCTTGTTGTTTTGCTTGCAGGAGAGAAGTAGGTGCGCGATCACCCCTTCCCCAAGGGTAAACTCCACAAGAAACTGAGTTTTCAGTTTCAACAACTTTCTTGTTAATCGTCAAGGTTAAATTTGCGACTCACTACTCGTACTCTTATCTTTTGAGCGTGTCCCAAATTACCCGAAGGTCGAGGTGCTCTACGGTTTCTCGAAATCTCAGAACTCCCGGAGCCTGGTCACTTGCCTCGACCACTCCCGTTGATAAGACCATTTATCATTCATATCAGAAAGGGTGGTCGCGCGCTCAATTTTCACTTTCGAGTAAAATGAGCGTAATAAATTCCAAGCGCGGCCCTAGGCTCCAAGGGACCGAGGAAAATTCAATTTTGATCCCCAAGTCCCCTAATTTTGATACAACCTCTAAGGGGGTCTATAATGAGTCTATAGAAATTTTCATAATTTTTCGAAAAGTTTTGGGCCTTTAATTTGGCCAAACAATTTTCATTTGGGCTTTTAAAAATACAAAATCAACTCCAAAAATTCTCTAAATTTTTTGTGGAGGAAGGCCTTGGTATGGGGGAATATTTTTCATGTTGATCACTTTGCCCCTAGAGGCCTAGAAATGGCTCAGAAAATTTCTCAAATTTAATATGATAATCTGATCCGCTGATAGCAAATAAAGAATATCCTGTGGCTGAGATCTAGCCAGTCCTCGGGAAAAAGTCCTTCTAACCCCACAGCGGATCGGCTGCGGATCCGTTGTGAGGGCGCTGAAGTTTAGGCTGGCCATCATCGAGCGGAGCTCGACGATATTCATCAAATCAGAGCTCGACGATAATCGTCAAGCGAAGCTCGACAAAAAAAATCGTCGTGCTGAGATCGACGAAAGTCGTCGAGCTCAGCTCGACGAATTGTCGAGCAGAGCTCTTCGCCACCTGTGCACCACCCTGCTTCTCTGACGTTGAGCCCATCCCCGTAACCACCCCAGCCGGCGCGCCGGGGGCAGGGATTTTCTCTGGTGGTGGTCAACCCTTTTCCAGCGCCACTCCCAACGTGGGGAGACACCAGCACTCCTACGGTCACCACCCGACCTGAAGCATGGGTCGGGTGGTGCCGGTGGCGCTCCGGCCACCGGTGGGCCCATGAAAGACGTCTAGAAGGAGGGGAAGGGGAGGGGAAAAGTTTCTCCCTGTGGTGGAGGGGCTTGAGAGGGACCGGCTTGGTTGGCCATGCAAGGTGGCAGAGGTTTAGCTCGGGCTTGCCCTTTTTTCGGTGACCTGAGCTCCGACAGAGCATGGGGAGAGGTGGGGAAGTTGCTCTTTGAGCTTGTGAGGGAATTACCAAGGGTTGAGGGCCTTCATATAAGCTAGAGGGGAGGGGATCTCCTCCCCTTTCCCAATGTGGGATTAATCCCTCCTTAGGGAGTGATTAATCTCCACCCTCCAGCTGTCCAAGGACAGTTGGAGGCTCAAAGTATTTCCTCATGTGGGAAATGAGGTTATGCTCCTTTGTTGGGTCCATTGCCCATAATATTCCCTTGATTGGATTTGAAGAGGCATCACCATAAAGACTAAGAGCATAGTTGTATTTGATGTTGTTTAAGCTCATCATGTGCAGGATGTTCCATGGAACAAGTGATGTGACAGGTGGTCACAAAGTGAAGATGCTGGAAAGACAGGAAGTAGCCTAAGTGACCAAGTCAGGTAAACTCTTACCTATGATGTGGGTTGACAGAAATCTGTCTAAGTCCACAGGCGTTGAGTGGTGAAGAAACACTCAACGCCATACAACAAAAGGCTGTGAGTAGAACTCAGTTCAGAAATTCGTCGAACTGAGTTCAGAGTTCGTCGAGCTGAGCTCACCATTCGTCGAGCTAAGTTCAGAGTTTGAGACTCTGAGTTCGTCGAGCTCATTTTAGAAATTCGTCGAACTGAGTTCAGAGTTCGTCGAGCTCAGTTCGCCATTCGTAGAACTTAATTCAGTTAGTCGAACTAAGTTTAGAAATTGGGCTAAGGCAAAAAGTGTTGAGTGATGAAGACACACTCAACACTCTCAACGTCAGAGAAGCGGGAAGATTTTTCCTAAGGCAAAATCGTTGAAACAGCTAAGACAGGTGCCAGTCTCATCACAACCGCTGAGACAAATGTTGGTCTCAGCAAAACCACTGAGACAGGAGTTGGTCTCAGAAAAATCGCTGAGATAGGAGTTGGTCTCAGCATAACCGCTGTGACAAGTGTTTGTCTCAGCTGAGAACAAGAAAGCGCCGAGACAAGTTAAGCAGAAAAATGCAGGAGTTGGTCTCAGCAAAACTACTGAGACAGGAGTTGGTCTCAGCATAACCACCGAGACAAGTGTTTGTCTCAGCTGAGAACAAGATAGCGCTGAGACAAGTTAAGCAGAAAAATGGTTAAGGCAAAAAACATTGAGTGGAGGTTGCTCACTCAACGCTGTCGAGTGAAGACATAATCTTGTCTAAGGAGTTTGGCGTTGAGTGATGCTCACACACTGAACGCCAAGCAGCAGATAGCTGAATAAGCAAGTTGGCATTGAGTGAAGCTGATTCACTCAATGCCTAGAAACAGTTTTATATTCTAAGTAGTTTGGCGGTGAGTGAAGGTTACTTACTAAACGCCATAAGACAGTAAATCTGTCTAAGTGTTTTGGCATTGAGTGATGCTTACTCACTTAACGCCTATGCTATTGATGTTTGATTTTTGGCTAAGTCCACAGCTGATGACGTCAGCAAGTCAACAAGTCAACATATTTCAAATTAGTGGCAGGATGGCTAGAGTACACGACCAATGTTGTCGCAGTCCTACTGTACGATAGTTGGCGTAAAAGTAAAGTTGTTGCAGGCCATTAATTATGTGGGTCCCACAGCTTAAGAGTCGTTGGGTCAAAAATCAATAAAAGAAAAGAGGCGTACAGAAGAAAAAAATAAGGGGATACTTCAGGAAAAAGAAATCAAGTAAGTTCTTCTTCTCCGCCATTGTTGTGGAGCTGAAGAACAGGAAGCTCAAGTCTATAAGATATAGATCAAGTTAGTTGTTGGATTAAGACCTTCAATAACAAGATTGCTGGTACCATTCTCACCTGCACCAGCAAGCTAGTTTAGAGTATTTTCTCCGAGGAAAAAGGAAGCAGCCAAGGTGTTGAAACCGAAATTCAGTCTCATGTGGAGTTCACCCTTGGGGAAGGGGTGATTGCACACCTACTTCGCTCCTACAAGCAAAACAACAAGGGAAACAATGAAAAACTGACCCAATGGCTCGGCGGGGAGGACCCACAACACACCCGTAAGATCTTAGAGCACTTCCCCTCCTTAGCCAGAGGCCGAGCTAAGTTATCCTCAGAAAGAGCTTGAGAGACGGAGCAAGAAAGCACAGGAAGCCTGCTTTCTGAGGTACCCCTGATGTAGGCTACGGTGTTTGACGCTATAACGGCAAAGGGAGTAACACGTACGCCTCTCTATTTCCACTATTACGCTCACACAATAACTAAACGCAGCATACCCACGATCAACATTATCAACTATCGCTAACGTACGGTAGCCACGCCGATTAAAGATCAAACAAACGACTAGAGGCCGATGTTCTCTCAATCTAAAAAGACCAATCTTGGGTCCTACCGAGCGATGGTTGTACCAAAAGAGATCTACCGAAAGTTTGGTTCGGAAATGGTAGATCTCTCCCAACAAAACGAAAGCGAGGCTCGCCAAACCTCTCGGAAAATTAAACAACTAGAAAGAACAACACATGCGATCGGAAAGTTAAACCACGAACGAAAAATGATTCCAAAGTAACACAAAGGTATTCCACCAAATAAAAATCTAAAGGGATAAGACACACAAGAGGTAGAAGATCTCGTTACCCAACCGGAATAGATGATTCCGGTTCACTTTCAAGGATCGTTCTTCCACGGTTCCGCCGGAGCCGCGCCGGATGGAGAGAAATTTGTCCGCTTTCGTCGCTTCACGCCGGAGTGAAATCTCACAAGGAAGGAGTCTTGCTCGTGGCCAAAATCTTCACCACTATTAAGGGGGGTGGTCGGTTTTTGGTAGGGGATGAGAGGAGGTCGGGTTTTGACTTGGGGAAAGGGTGGCTCGGGTTGTAGGAGGAGGATTAAAGGGAGAGGCCGAGCAAGGGGAGAGGGAGAAGGAGAGGTGGTCGAGACTAGCACAAGAAGAAAAGGGGAGGAGGGTGGCCGGCGGCCAAGGAGAAGGAGGAGGAGGAAGTGAATTTTCCAAGATGGGAAGAGTGGGGAGGGGGGGGGGGGGAATTCAAATTTTGAATCCTTGGTTTTCAATTTTTTCATTCTCTAAGTAAAATGAAATAAGGTTAGCCTTATATATGCTTTACATCATGCATTGGCTATTTGCAGCCCACCTAATTAAAAATAAAACAATACTCAAATGTTTAAACATTACATGATAAAAATAAATGCAAATAGAAACAACTTAATATTATTTGGTAGTCTTCATCTTTATCATGTAGCTCCATATCATGTAGCTCCACAAGATCACCGTCTCCGTCATTTTGGGGTCGTCGTCGTCGTCATCTTCAATATGTAGGAAATCGTCGTCTTCAACTTTAACACGTTGGGGATTTCCTCCATCGCCGTCTTCAATTTTAACACGTTGGGGGTTGCCGCCATCGCTGTCTTCAATTTTAACACGTTGGGGGTTGCCGCCATCAATCCTCCCCCGCTCAAAATAACTCATCACCGATGAGTTGGCATGGCGGTGCTGCCGCCGAAGAACATCATCCAAAAGAACCATCGCCGAGTCTGAAATCCAAGGGTCACCGGAGACCGGGCAAGCACACCATCGTATCACATAACGTTGAATACCACCGCTTGGAGAGGAGAGCAAAACACCAAATATGAACCTGTCTAGCAAAAAGATTGTCCTGGGGAAACTGGGAAAAGCATTAGGCAAATAAAGAGGAAAAATTTCTTCATCAACAGTCAACGTACCTCCGTTGGAGACCGATAGAGAGAACGATCCAAGAACAAGTTCACCCCCCCCCCCCCCCCCCCAACCCAAATGAAAATATAGTGGCACCAAACGTAGAGTTAGATATTTCAAAAGGTGGAAAAACACAATGCGTGAAATTGGAAACATTTAAACTAGGGGAATTACCACATTCAGTGGTTAACTTCAACATATATGTTGTTTCTCCTAATTGATTAAAAATCCAAAAAGTTCTAACTCGCCGACTCGCCAAGGTTTCTATAGTGCCCGTGGGCATCTGTTCAGGGACGAGTCGCACCAAGAGGAAACCGAAAACCTTATAGGGAGATGCCCTCTTATGTAAGTTAGCGATATATTGATAAGAAGACATGTGTGTGACTAGCGCTTCCTTACTGTGCTTATCTAAAATGAAAGCGTGAGATGCAAAAACTATTGCAGGCAGACTTGACATGTAAAATAGCGGTAACAGAACTACTTGAGATGGAACCAAGGGAACTAAATATGGTGGCGCCAACGGAAAGTAATAGGGTGGCACTAGCGGAACTACATATGGTGGCACCAACCCAACGAGATCCGGTGGTACCAACAGAATGCGATCCCCCCCCTGATAATTAACAGAATGCGATCCGGTGGCACAAAAGATGACCACATCATTAACGTACTCTCAGAGATTTGGTTAGTTTTAGAAAGTCGAGTGGATACCAAATTAATGAGACATTCATCATGACCAAACACGAAATCTATTATCACACTACGAGACATGTCCCAAGGAGGGTCCAGCATGGATGGTAAAATAACATGACTCAAATCAGGCAAAATAAATTCATGTCCGAAAGGATCCGCTGGTCGGGTCAACATATCAGGAGGGAGAGTCAGTAAAGCTAAAACCGGGAGAGAGTTAAGATCGCATTTAAATTCACGCAACAGAGTTAGCATCAGGGGACGCTCATCCGGGTCTACTTCTATGTCGTCTTCCAAAAATATAACTCTCTCGTTAGGACATTCTTCCAACTCATAAATCACGACATCAGTAGCAGTACAGATCTCAGGAATGGGAGCATCGATAGATTCCGGAGGAGGGGCTAAGTCATGTCCAATGTCAAAATACGGATTTATCGTCCAAGTAAAATCCTCTGGGTGCAAGTCATCAAAATCAAACGGAAAATCAAACAGAAGATTTTTCCTCACAGAAAACTCAACTGGCTCGTCATCACCTAACTCACGATCAGAGAAACATTCGCCACAGGGTGACTCTATCACCTCACTAAAAACTTCAATCAAATCAGACTCAGTAATGGTTTCAGAAACATCGACGAAGGGAAGTGGAGATGATTCCTCGGGGGAGAAATCCTTATCCAGGTCACTAGGGTAACCAATCTCTTCAACGTCAATACAATCGTCAGTAATATCAGCCTCGCCCTCAGTGACGGGCACAGTCCTAGGCACGACCTTAGACTCATCAGGGGAGTCTACAACTAAATCAGGCAACTCAGGGGGAGACTCAAAATGGTCTACGGGCGTAATCAGGGTAGGACGCACAATAGAGCCAAGACCAGATTTGCCACTAGACTCACATATAGTAATCGTCTGACATGAGGGAACCTTACTCATAGGAATCTGGTGCTTCTCAATTTCTAATGCCGTGGTAAAAGAGGAGTCTAGATCTGTGTGCCAATAACACAGTAATTTACCCTGGATGTAGGGGTTTAATCCCCTACGAAACCTGGGAAGGGTAACCTCAGGCGATTCCTGCACACCGCTCCTAACCATCAAATCCTTAAAGAGTTGCATATAATCTGAGACCGACTTATTCCCGTGTTTAAGGGTAGCCAAATCATCAGTTATTTGTCGTTTGGCATGGGCGTTTGGTTTATCTTCATTCCTAATGGAACCTAATGATTTTCCTCTGGAAACATTGACGTTGTAGGTCATATTGTGAGAACCAGAGAGAAAACTCGATCCGGAATTTGTGCACATACAATGAGAAACGCTTCTGACCCAATTAAAATAGGTTTGTCGGAATTGTTCCCCCTTAACCACTAGGGTAATATTAATATAAAATAGATTTTCTTGCAGAATAAAATATGAAGATTATTAATTAATTTTGTTTTGATTTTTTTGCTGAAAAATAAGAAATTTAAGCCGCTATTGGCAGACCAGAAAAATTTTTTGTTGTTAAATTTTCAAATAAACGAACTAGAAGCGTACATGCCGACGTGCCAATAAAAGGGGGAGGGTGCCAATTAAAAAATTGACGTGAACGACCCTCTGATACCAAATAGATGTAGGCTACGGTATTTGACGCTATAACGACAAAGGGAGTAACACGTACGCCTCTCTATTTCCACTATTATGCTCACACAATAACTAAACGCAGCACACCCACGAACAACGTTATCAACTATCGCTGACGTACGGTAGCCACGCCGATTAAAGATCGAACAAACGACTAGAGGCTGATGTTCTCTCAAGCTAAAAAGACAAATCTTGGGTCCGACCGAGCGATGGTTGTACCAAAAGAGATCTACCGAAAGGTTCGGTTCGGAAATGTTAGATCTCTCCCAACAAAACGAAAGCGAGGCTCTCCAAACCTCTCGGAAAATTAAACAACTAGAAAGAACAACACATGCGATCGGAAAGATAAACCGCGAACGAAAAACGATTCCAAAGTAACACAAAGGTATTCCACCAAATAAAAATATAAAGGGATAAGACACACAAGAGGTAGAAGATCTCGTTACCCAACCAGAATAGATGATTCCGGTTCACTTTCAAGGATCGTTCTTCCACGGTTCCGCCGGAGCCGCGCCGGATGGATAGAAATTTGTCCGCTTTTTTCGCTTCACGCCTGAGTGAAATCTCACAAGGAAGGAGTCTTGCTCGTGGCCGAAATCTTCACCACTATTAAGGGGGTGGTCGATTTTTGGTAGGGGATGAGAGGAGGTCGGGTTTTGACTTGGGGAAAGGGTGGCTCGGGTTGTAGGAGGAGCAATAAAGGGAGAGGCCGAGCAAGGGGAGAGGGAGAAGGAGAGGTGGTCGAGACTAGCACAAGAAGAAAAGGGGAGGAGGGTGGCCGACGGCCAAGGAGAAGGAGGAGGAAGTGAATTTTCCAAGAGGGGAAGAGTGGGGAGGGGGGGGGGGGAATTCAAATTTTGAATCCTTGGTTTTCAATTTTTTCATTCTCTAAGTAAAATGAAACAAGGTTAGCCTTATATAGGCTTTACATCATGCATTGGCTATTTGCAGCCCACCTAATTAAAAATAAAACAATACTCAAATGTTTAAACATTACATGATAAAAATAAATGCAAATAGAAACAACTAAATATTATTTGGTAGTCTTCATCTTCATCACGTAGCTCCATATCATGTAGCTCCACAAGGTCACCGTCTCCATCATGTTGGGGTCGCCGTCGTCATCTTCAATATGTAGGAAATCACCGCCTTCAACTTTAACACGTTGGGGGTTGCCGCCATCGCCGTCTTCAATTTTAACACGTTGGGGGTTGTCGCCATCGCCGTCTTCAATTTTAAAATGTTGGGGGTTGCCGCCATCAACCCCTTGGGTCCTATTTATAGATTTCTGAAAATGGCCTGCAAATAGCCAACTCCCAATGTCCTGAACGACTATGTGCAGTCCAGGTTGGCCTGCCAACAACGTAACTCCACTATTTTGAAAGGCTATAGGCAGGCCAGCGCCATTCTTCTACATCCCTCTCCTCTAGGACGAGGACCTTCGCCTCCACCTCTTCCTCCACGGCTATTGCCTCGGCCAACTCCTCCTGATCTCCTCCTGCCACCTCAACCTCGGTGCAGCTCTTCACCTCCAGCTCCTCCATGCCACCTTCCTGCTCTGCCTCCTCCATCCTTCGCTCCATCTCCTTGGCCCCCTCTTGCCAAGAGATGGAGTTCACGACGGTGACATAACATTCTCACGCCACCTTGGGGTCCCCCCTGACCCGAACCTAGATCCCCTCGACATTGAACTTTAAGCACTGATGGAACGACGAGGGACGCAGCGGAAGGCACTGATGAGGGGCCTCCCGAAGATGGCACTGTAGCTGCTGGGGGCATCAACGATGACGAACCTGCAGTTCCTGGACTCCCCCCTAGGGTGACATGGAGGCCTACTCCTCCTTCCACCTCCTTCCTCTTCCCCGAAAATCCAAACAAGGGCCCATCCGAGGATAACACCCTCTTCGCCTCCACCTTCATCATGTCAAATGCCTTTTTAAAGACGATGTTGACGGAGCTTCCGTTGTCAATGAGGATCCGGGAGACGGTAAAATTTTCGATGGCTGTCTCGATGACCAGCGCATCGCAAAATGGATCCTCATGATCCGGCATATCGCTCCTGGAGAAGGTGATCCTCTCTTCTGGGGGTGGGGTTTGGGATGTGGATCCAACGCTCCGGCGATACATGGTATGGAGGCTCGCCCTCCGGGAGGTCTCTACCCCCCCCCCCCCCCCCCTCCCGTGGATCACTCTGATCCCTCCTTGGGTCCCTACGTCTACCCGGTCTTCACAACGGTCCTCCTCCGCCCGAGGCAGGACCTCCTCGATCCTCACTTCCTGACGTCCCTGCTGCTGCTCTCGGTTTCCCCTCATTTAGAGGAACTCCGGGCACGTGGTTGTGGCGTGCCCTTCCTCCTGATGGAAGTCTCAGTTGGGTAACTCCACCCTAACTTCTCTCCTCCTCCTCCTTGCTACTCTCCTTCTCTCCCCTATGGCTATGGCCATAGCCTGTTCCTAATCGGGGAGTCGAGGCCTCTGCACCCGCCTCCAACTCGGGGGGTGGAATTGATCGTGCCTCTCTTGATGGCGGTCCCTTCCTTGATACCATCTTTGTGGCCCCTGCCCTTGCCACTCGGGCCTCCAGCCCAGCCGATGGTAGCGCTCCTGACGCCCCCACCGGGACTACTGCTGCCCCTGGAGCTGCCTCTGTTCCCTCTGCCGGGGCTCGGCTCTCCTCTCCTCCTGCCCTCTTCCGCCTCTTGGCTCCTTCTCTTCCTCCGTGGCCCACTTGGCCAGCTTCCGGGCGAACTCCGGATTTCACGCCTCCCCGTCAACTTCTCTTGCCGCCCTCTCCATCAGCTCCTCGTAGGGGAGGGGGGCACTCTCTTCAGCTCCATCCTGAAGAATCCCTACTACAGCCCCAGGGTGAAGGCCATCATCAAGCTATGGCCTGGCATCTCCTGGACCTGGGTAACCTCCTCCTGGAACCGGTCCACGTAGCTTCCCAGCGTCTCATTCACCCCCTGCTTGATGTGGAATAGGGACTCTGACTACTTCTTACTCCTCTTCAAGGTAGTGAACCTCAGCATGAACCATCCGCGTAGGTCCTAGAAACAGTAGATGGAGCTGGCCAGCAGCTGGTGAAACCACTCCCTCGTCTTCTCTTTGATGGTGATGGCGAAGAGTCGGCACTTGAACCCATCCAACATCTGCCAGATCGAGACCTCGTCCTTAAACCACTAGACGTGTTGGATCGGGTCTCCCATCCCGGTGTAGTAGGACATCTCGGGTTCCCTGAACCCCGCTAGAACTGGAGCAGAAGAGACCAACTCGCTAAAGCGGCTGCCTCCCCCTACTGGGCGAGCTGGAGCGTCTCACGGGCTCAACTCGCCGATCCAGCCTCCACCTGCCGAGCCGGGGAAGAGCACGCGCCCGGGGAGCTCGCACCCTCGGCCCTCCTCGGCAACTTCCTTCCCAGCTTGCCTGCCGGGGGAGTCCTCGCCCAGAGAGGGGGCGACTGCGATCTGGACAGCTGGAGTCGAGCACTCGGCCCGTGCGCCGAGTGCGAACTTGATGAGGCCCAGCACCTCGTTCCTGAAATCTTCAAACATCCCCACCGTGGCCAGAGGCGGGGGGGGGGGGGGGGGGGGGGACGGCGAGTCCGGCTTGTCAGATCGTTGCCCTCATGTCATCGAGCTCGCTGGAGGTTTTCAGTGGTGTCCACGCTCCACGCTCACCGCACCAAAATGTTGAAACCGAAATTCGGTCTCCTGTGGAGTTCACCATTGGGGAAGGGGTGATCGCGCACCTACTTTGCTCCTACAAGCAAAACAACAAGGGAAACAAGGAAAAACTGACCCAAGGGCTCGGCGGGGAGGACCCACCACACACCCGGAATATCTTAAAGCGCTTCACCTCCTTAGCCAGAGGCCGAGCTAAGGTATCCTTAGAAAGCGCTTGAGAGACGGAGCAAGAAAGCATAGGAAGCCTGTTTTCTGCTGTACCCCTTGAGTCCTATTTATAGATTTCTGAAAACAGCCTGCAAATAGACAACTCTCGTTGTCTTGAACGGCTATGTGCAGTCCAGGTTGGCCTGCCAATAGCATAACTCCGCTGTTTTGAAAGGCTATAGGCAGGCCAGCGGGGGCAAAATAGTAAAAAGTACCTCATAGACCTGTGCGAGCTCAGCCACCTCTGAAGATCATGCTCGCCTGCTGTATGCCGAGCTCCATAGGGTGAGTGCGAGCTGGCTACTTGATGGCGAGGATGCCCCGCCATTTGGTCGTGCCGACATGGATCTCGCTTTTGATCGCCGCCGCTACATATTCGTGGACATTGATGGCCGTTGCCGCAACTATCGTCGTCGCCGCCGACGCTGTTACTTCACATCGTCGTCACCGCCGCCGCCGTTACTTCACATCATTATGATTATAATGTTATTTCACTTTGGGAATAATATTATAATCATACTAATTTTGTTATAAACAATTTTGTCTTAAGATTTATAAATTTATAATTTATAAATCTTAGTTGGTGTTTTTGTTTTTGTTAAGCATTAGTGGTTAGGATTATCTTACATTTAGATGAAGGGTGGATGAAGATGTATGATTATATATATATATATATATATGTATTGTGGTGTTGGAGAGGGCATGTTGAAAAAAAAGGAAAACCTAATGGAGTTTGCGTGAAGCAGCCACCCCCTATTCGGCCAAGCCGAAACCCGACCTCCAGGAAGCCTCGCCTAGCTGCTGCCGCCGCCCCTCTTGGTGGTCATTCCTGCTACTTCGGCGACCACCTACCTCCTCCGGTGTGACTCCGAAGAAGGCGGCTCAGTTCTCTCCATTCGGTGCGACTCCGGTGGACCCGTGGAAGTGCGACTCTTCCATAATTATCCTCCTCTTCCTCCTCTTCATTTTCAGATTTGGGTAACGAGTTCCTCTTCTCAAACTTGTGTAGTGATTCTTCCTAGATTGTGAGGATGGTGAAAACTTTGATATCATGTTCTATCCTAAAGCTTGATTCCAATTTGCATTAATATAATCTGAAATTATATTGCTTTTTCGTCCGATTTTCGCGAAGGTTTTGGCAAGGGTAGGTCCCCTCGGGCGTTTGCAAACCGGGGTTGGTTTAGCCTTTCGTTTCGAACGGATCAAGAGGATTTGGTATATCCTCGTATTATTTTGTTTTGAGGGCTGCACTTGGACTCCTTTCCGAATCAAAAATATTTAGTCCGGAGCGCTCTTCATGTGGATGGAAATGATGTGATGTGATATTAGATGTGTGGCTAGGTAATGATTTTAGTGTATGTGAATGTTCGTGTAGGTTTGGATGGGAATTTCCCACTTGTGAGATTGCAATATTATAGACGAAACTCTACCGAAATTTTGAGTTTCGCGCGCACCCCACGTGTTCGCATAAATTCCCCTTTGGAATCCCTTTACCAATTTGCATCCTAATCCCATTTTGGGGAGTGGCCTACATCAATTTGGTATCAAAGCGAGGTTTGCCAATTTCTCAACTTGGCAACGATCCGCTCGCTCCGAGCTCCCCCCCCCTTTTGCACTTAGGCATGCTCGTTGGTCTTCAATTTTATTTTAGTTATATATAAAAAAAATTGTGTTTCTTAACATATTTCAACAAAAAATGTTTTTCGTGTTCACTTAGTTTGAGTTTTCAGTTAGTCTTTCATGGCACACACTGGGAGTTCCGCTCACTCACCATCATTCGTTGAGCATAACGTTATGTTAGCACAGTATTTGACACCACCACCGCGCACCTATAGGCCTGTTAGAGTTCTTGCTCCGACCTATGATGGGATAAGGGGACCGCGAGTATTTTTAGGTTGGGTGAAGGACATGGAATGCTATTTTGAGCGATATCATATTGTGGACCCCCACAAGATTCCCGTTGCGAGACTTCAATTAATTGGTCGAGCTCTGACCTTCTGGCTCAATGAGGAGAGACGTTTTGGGATGTCACTCAACGACTCACTTGTAGGTTGGCAGATTATGAAGAATCTATTAATGGATGAGTATTACCCTCCCTAATGTCGTTCCCAGATTTCTGATTATCTAAGTGATTCGCCGCCTAAGACTTTGCCTACATCGAACCAGTACGTCCCCTCGTACTCCCTTACTCGGACATCTCACGATCTTATTTCTCCCCTCCAGGGCACTAGACCCGTTTTTGATCACAGGAGTGAGTCCAAGCCTCCCGCTAGATCCTTGCTCCGCCAAGATCTGACTATTTCGAGCCCATGTCCGCCACCCATTCGGGAGAAGGAGGTTAGGTCTTCTGTCCCGCCGCCTGTCAGTGTCACTACTAGGGATGTTATAAATCCGCGGGCTAAGCATCGGCAGACGGTTAAGATTTGCAAGGAGAACACTACATGTTATGCTTGTGGTGTGATTGGCCACTATGCCATGGAGTGCCCCACAAAGCCTAGGGCTTTAGCACTTTTAGCCTCGATGTCTGAGCACGCCACTGAGGGCGATGACGATTTCACTGACGACTTTAGTGACGATCAGGATCTTGGATATCCTAGTGACCTGGATGAGGATGTCTCCTCTGAGGTATCACCCCCTGAGATTATCCCACTTCCCCTCGACCATATTTCAGGTCCGTCTCCTATGATAGTTGAGGAACCGTCCGATGGCCCTGAGTTAGCAGATGTACCTACCGTGTTGGAAGATTTATCTTGCGAGGGAAGGTTATTTTTGGATGAATTTAAAGTTGAGGAACCGGAAGATATTTCCTTGTTGTTATCACCATTGCCCGAAGCACAATATAGATTAGAACTTTTGTCGGGCTCGATTTTGCCTACTTCTGAGACCGTCACTGATGCTGATTTGGATGAAACATCTAGTGGGTTGGAAGACATTTCGGCTGAGTTGGTAGAGTCATCCTATGGCGAATGTTTATCTGATAGTGAGTTAGGTGATGACGAACCAGTTGAGTTTTTTGTGAGGAAGAATCCACTGTTTAATCTTCCCTTTGACTTTGATGGCTTGCAATCAGAGGACTTTTCTTTGACGTTAAATCCGTGTTTTGACTGTGAGTATGACTTAGCTCCTCCTCCGGAATTGATCGTGTCGACTATCCCTCCGGCCCACTTGACTCGATTAGATGATTTGTTAGGGCACGAGCTTGTCATTTCTAGTCTGAGATATTTGGAGACCCTTACTTATCTAGCTTCCCCGTTAGGCTTGTCTAGCCTGATGTGTGTGAGCGAGTTTTTAGTTGTCGTGTTCGATCTTTCCACTCCAGTTCGTAGATCTGACTATGCTTTTTCTCGGATGGATCGTTCATCTGACTGCTTGGTGTTGGGTAAGGCTTCGTGTTGGACTGCTCGTGATTCCTTGGCTATGGGGCTTTTTGATGTGGTGTCCCCTAGACACACTTATTTGCCAAGACCGGTCGCACGCATTTATCCTCCGACTTTTGATGATCCGTGCATGCACACGTTAGTGAACCTAGTTAGGTATGTTGAGTTGTGTCGCACGTACGTCTTTTCCGATCCTGGAGCGCCCAACCCTAAAGTTGAAGATGAGCACTTTTTGCTGGCATTTATTTATGACATTTTTAAATCAAAATTTAAAACTATGACGTTGGACTTGACTTGTGAGCTATGTATTAGTGAGTGTCTGTATGCGGACATGTCTTCGTCTGCGACTGCGTATGATTTCACAGCGACCGTGCCTTTTGATTTGGTGTCCTCACGACATTATTACCCATCAAATCAAATTGCACATATTTTTCATCCATCCTGATAGATCTGCACGTGCACATGTCGTCGCCTTATGCCAGTGTCTGTGGGTTGCGTCACTTTCACTTCTGTTCACTTCCGAGAGCTTCTGACTACAGAATTGTTGATTCCAATTTAGTCTGGTTAGCCCACGAGTGGATACCTTCGGGTTCTGTAACAAAATTATTACGTTGGAGCGCCGATCCTTTCATGATCTTCAACAATTTTGGATTTAACGCAATTTTTTTGGATTTTTATGATGCAATCGGTGTTTCGCCGCGTTTCAATTTTTCGGATTTAATTTTGCATATCTGGTTTCCACCTGAGTGATTTTCTCCGTCGTTTCTCTCTTCCACTTCAGATTCTCTTGGGTTGAGAGGTGAGATTCTTTTCGTGTCGCGCTTCCATTTGGGTTTCCTGGTTCTCGCATTGGATGGTAAGGTCTGCACTGCTTTTCTTTATGTTGACACATCTACGAGGTTTCCTGTTGTTCTTGCTCATGACAGGTTCTGTTCTATTGCGGATTCCTGGACTGCTTGTCCTGCCCCGTGGATGTCCGCTCTTGCTATGCTACCAGTGGATGTTGCTGTCTCCTGCCCTTCTCTCCATGGCCACTCATCGGGGATGAGTGATTTTGAGCGGGGGAGGATTGATGGCGAGGATGCTCCGCCATTTGCTCGTGCCGACATGGATCTCGCTTTTGATCGCCGCCGCTACATATTCGTGGACATTGATGGTCGTTGCCGCAAATGTCGTCGTCGCCGCCGACGACGCCGTTACTTCACATCGTCGTCACCGCCGCCGCCATTACTTCACATCATTATGATTATAATGTTATTTCACTTTGGGAATAATATTATAATCATACTAATTTTATTATAAACAATTTTGTCTTAAGATTTATAAATTTATAATTTATAAATTTATAAATCTTAGTTGGTGTTTTTGTTTTTGTTAAGCATTAGTGGTTAGAATTATCTTAGATTTAGATGAAGGGTGGATGAAGATGTATGATTTTATATATATATATATATATATATATATATATATATATATATATATATATATATATATATATATGTATTGTGGTGTTGGAGAGGGCATGTTGAAAAGAAAAAAAGAAAACCTAATGGAGTTTGCGTGAAGCAGCCGCCCCCTATTCGGCCAAGCCGAAACCCGACCTCCAGGAAGCCTCGCCTAGCTGCTGCCGCCGCCCTTCTTGGTGGCCATTCTTGCTACTCCGGCGACCTCCTACCTCCTCCGGTGTGACTCCGAAGAAGGCGACTCGGTTCTCTCCATCCGATGCGACTCTGGTGGACCCGTGGAAGTGCGACTCTTCCATAGTTATCCTCCTCTTCATCCTCTTCATCCTCTTCGTTTTCAGATTTGGGTAACGAGTTCCTCTTCTCAAACTTGTGTAGTGATTCTTCCTAGATTGTGAGGATGGTGGAAACTTTGATATCATGTTCTATCCTAAAACTTGATTCCAATTTGCATTAATATAATCTTAAATTATATTGCTTTTTCGTCCGATGTTTGCGAAGGTTTTGGCAAGGGTAGGTCCCCTTGGACGTTTGCAAACCGGGGTTGGTTTAGCCTTTGGTTTCGAACGGATCAAGAGGATTTGGTATATCCTCGTATTATTTTGTTTTTTGAGGGCTGCACTTGGACTCCTTTCCGAATCAAAAATATTTAGTCTGGAGCGCTCTTCATGTGGATGGAAATGTTGTGATGCGATATTAGATGTGTGGCTAGGTAATGATATTAGTGTATGTGAATGTTCGTGTAGGTTTGGATGGGAATTTCCCACTTGTGAGATCGCAATATTATAGACGAAACTCTGCCGAAATTTTGAGTTTCGCGCGCACTCCGCGTGTTCGCACAAATTCCACTTTGGAATCCCTTTACTAATTTGCATCCTAATCCCATTTTGGGGAGTGGCCTACATCACTACTGTGCTCGCCCTTTGATCGGCCTCCATTAGTCGAGCTCAGCTCGACGAAGCCTGGGCCTGGCTCGGCGATTGCCGAGCCCGGTGTCGCGACGAATGCCGAGCTCGGGTTCGGCCTTTCCCTGCCGAGTTCGCTTACTGCCTTCAGATTCCTCTACTGAGCTCGCTTGCTTCTTGGACGATCTGAACCGGCCGGTCTGGTTCCTGGCGTCCTCACTCTCCGGATATGGGGTTGTACACAAGGGCCGACCCTTGTTGTAGGTTCTTCACAGTTCCAGCAACACAAGCACCTGAAGATCTTTATCTGGAAGCTGTGAAGAAAAGAAAGCTTGAAGAAGCTTAAGGAAGACTCAGGGGACTATTCCTTAGGAGTAAAATCTAGGGCTGAATCACCTCAGCCCAGGAAAGTAGCAAGAGTCAGAGCCATTCTAGTCTGCAAAGTTAGAGCTGTGATTTTCACAATCAGGTAGCAGCAGTTAGCTGCAGTAACATCAATGACCAGAAGGAAAATCCATGGTGTTGTGAAGAAGTAGTTAGGGTTGAGCTTTAATCTCAGTTCAGGAAGTGGTAGAACATTGCTCTGCAAGTAACGTCAAGCACAAGTAATTACTTGTTGTTGTGGAAGTAGTTAGGACTAAGTATATCTTAGTTCAATGAAGGTAGACTCGGGAAATAATTTCCTGTAGTCATTGTTGGGCCGAGTCTATCTCAGTCAAGAAGCTTGACATAGAGAAATATCTCTTGTGTTAAGAATATCCATCAACCCACCTTCATGCTGTAGGATTCAGTTTACCTGAATCTGAGTTGTAGGTGACTATTTAGTCACTGATCTGTAGGTGCCCTGCTTGGGTACTAAGGTAGGATCCAAGTGTAGATCTGAGTTATAGGGCTTAATTGTTTGAGGTAGGAGAGTGCTGCTCTCTGAGTGTAGGGCCTTTGTGCCTGAGGTAGGTGACAAGTTTGTCACTGAGCTGTAGGTGCCTGGAGGGGCACTGAGGTAGGTACCTAGAGGGGTACTGAGTTGTAGGAGTGCTGCAGCACTCTGAGAGTAGGGCCTTGTGCCTGAAGTTGTAGGGCTGAAAAGCCTAACCTGTAGGCCTTAGAGATAAGGCTGAGGTAGGTGGCTTGCGGGTCACTAAGTGTAGGAGCACTGTAGAGCTTTGAGGTAGGATCTCTTGTGGATCTGAGGTAGAGAGTCCTCCCAGCCTGAGTGTAGGGCTTAACAGCCTGAGGTAGGTGGTCTGCTGACCAATGAGTATAGGCCTTTGTGGCTGAGAAGTGAGTCTTGGAGGAGACTTGGAGATCCTGCGGGATCTATGGTGTAAGCTCTTAAGAGTAGTTTGGAGGAGTTTGTGCCTAGTCCAACAAGCTAATTGGATAGGTGGGAGGGAAAGTGGATGTACCCAATTGGGGAACCACTATAAATCACTTTGTGCTTTTCTGTGGTTGTTTTTGTTTTCTTATTACAGGTGTTAAGCACAAGCTTTAGATCACCCTAAGATGAAAGATAAAATAAAACAATAAGATATTACAAAGAAAGCACAAGGTAGTCTCAAAGAGACCAATAACCTATTCACCCCCCCCCCCCTCTGTAGGTGATTTAGCTATCCTTGAAACATAGACTTTTCACCCTTTATGGGCTTGGTCTTTTACAAAGTGGGGGAGGGAAAAGAGAGAGGTGGGGGAGATTGAGTTGGTGGGCCTCCTCTTGCCTTCAAGGGTGGGCTTGCTGGTTGGGGGCCCATTGTGGATAAGGGGGTAAGGTAAAATCTTAATTAATTAATGAGGAGGGGGAAAAAGCATACTTCTTTTGGAAAAATCTAAACATTTGGACTTTTTAGGGGGGTTTGACCAAAGTCAATCCTAGGGTGGGCCCCCCATGCTGGTCAAGGTCAAAGTGAGTCCAAGACACCAGGATTTGGGTCAAAATTGGGGTGTTGGGTCATAATTAGTGTGTGCACGCTTTTCGATGCACAACTGAGCTTGATTTGACCACGGTTTGACCACCCATTATCGAAATTGATCGGAACCAATTTTGTTGACTTTGTATTGACTATACGAATCCAACGCTACTGATCGAGGTTGGATCGGAGTTCGTTTGGTAAAAGTTCAAAATTTGCGTGTCGTGATGCGTTAAAGTGGTCAAAATGTCTATATTCGTCGTTAGATCTTGAATCATGACGTGGCGAGTTTTGATGTGCTCGTGTTGACTATACGAGTCCACGAGAACTGACAGAACTCAAATCGGGGTTCTGTAGGCTGAATATCCAGAGTTTGGCTCTCTTGGCATTTTACTATGAATAGTTACATCCACCATATTACCTCGGGGTTCAACGGGGCGAGTTCCGACGCGCTCGTATCGACTATACGAGGTCACAGGAACTGTCGGAACTCAAATCAGCGTTCTCTAGCTCTATTTTCTGACTATGGTTACCTTTTACTGAGTCATGAGTAGGGGTTCGATTACTTTTATTGGGCCTTCCAGGGTTCTGGTGGCCTAATAAAAGTTGGGATGTTACACAGCAGGACCCAGCTGGTATCGTCCAGGCTTGTCCAAAGCTTGACGTTCTCGTCAGTTTTACAGAAGGGGACTTGTCTCGCCGGGACACTCTCCAACATGACTTGCAGGTCACGGGCTAGCCAACTAACCACAAAGATAAATCATGCCTTAACACATCACAATCCCAAGCCTTTTCCACCCTAATCCACCATTTATACCGTACCATCCCTGTGCCCCTGCGTATACTCTAATTTCCACCAGGTCCAGTTCTGGTTACACGTACTCACACGAAAGAGGGGGAAAACAACATCACAAATGGCGTCTTGTCGCTAACGGATTTCTACAAAATCATCAAGGCTCGTTATGCAACATCACCGAGTCGGACTAACAGTTGCGACTACGACTTCACCCACAATACCTAATCCACTAACAGAGTGTATTTCTTGTGCAATGTCCTTTCGGGGACTGTCACAATCGACCCAGTATCTCCTCTTGAACCATGGCAACCCGAATTCCTCTCATTTGATAGATCTGGTGCCTAGAATGCTTGAAAGAAAATAAGAAAAGAGTAATTGCCATGCATGCATCCTAAAACCGAGAGGAGAAGTGTCGTTACCTTATGAATCCTCTTCCTAGCCATGGAACCCTTGTCTTGCATGGATGAATACGAGCGCCTCTAGGTCCTCTCCACGGATCTGGACTCGGAACGACGATTGGAGCTCCAAAGATTCGTCAATGGAGGGGGAAAGAGCTCCTTCTTCCTCCTCCAACTTTAACATCAAACCCTAACCTTCACTCCAAAAGGGAAGAAAATGAAGGAAAAGGGCTCTCAGCCCAACTTATGGTACTTGGACGAAACATCATGAGCCCTAGGATCAACTTCTAAGAGCAATCAGACGGATAACAAGCCAAACGATGGAACTGCTTCCGTCCGCTATCGCCAGACGGTAACTACCTACCGTCGGGAAGTAGCTTCCCGAGCCGCAAGACAAAAAATAATGTCGCGCTAATGTCAGTGTTATGGCTAACGCCGCACGGTAGCATATTTCTTGAGAACTCAACATTTTCTCGAGAATTCGACCCTTTCTTGAGAACTCGATGCTCTCGACGCAACCCTGGAGTTACCCCCGTGCGGTAAGGCAATCGCTGTGTGGTAACTTCTTTCTCGAGAACTCAACGCTCGACGAACAGGCCTTTTGTCTCGTCATTCTCTACCCGACAAAACAGGGCTATCGCCGGGCGATAGCTACAATCATCGGGCGATAGCTACCAGAAATTCAGTTTCTGGAAAAATTGGGGTGTTACAACTCCTTCCCCCTTAGAAGAATTTCGTCCTCGAAATTTAGTATGCATACACACAACAATATTTATACATGAGGTAAAGAGTTCTGGGAAGTCCTCCCACATTGCTTTCTCACGCTCCCAAGAGAACTCATCTCGCCTGTAGTTATCCCAGCGCACCTTTACGGGCTTAACTTCTTTGTTCCGCAACTGCCAAATTTTCGAATCCTCTATGCTAACTGGGAAGACTCTCGTCCCCAAGTCCTCTTCTATCGGCATTGTCGCCGACTCGACCACGACACTTGCCTCCACCAAGGCTTTCCTCAAGACTGAGACATGGAAGATATCATGTAATCCGCTCTGCTCTACAGACAATGCTAACTGATAAGCGGCTTCTCCAATGCATTTTGTAATCTCGAACAGTCCCACAAACCTCGAACTCAACTTCTTGAGTCGGCGAAACCGCAAAACGCCTTTAAACGACTTAATCTTTAGGTATACCCAGTCGCATACCGCAAACTCCATGTTCTTGTGGCGAGCATTGAAATACTTCGCTTGTCGATCCTGAGCAACCTTCATGCGCTCCTGAATGGTCCGCACCAACTCACAAGCATCAACCACCGCCTCTTTTCCCAAAGGTTTGGTGTCTCCCACCTCTATCCAAGACATCGGTGTTCGACACCACCTTCCATATAAAGCTTCGTATGCTGCCATATTTATACTTTCCAGGTAATTGTTGTTATAGGCAAACTCCAACATGAAGAGGTGATCTTCTCACTTCTTTCCAAAATCTAGGGTACATATCCTCAACATATCCTCCATTATACGATTTGTTCTTTCTATTTGTCCATCAGTTTGAGGATGGAACGCCATATTGAACTTGAGCTTCGTGCTCAGGCTCTGTTGTACCAACCTCCAGTCCTTGGATGTGAATCGTCCATCGTGATCGCTAACGATACTCTTAGGAATCTCATGCAGTCACACAATATTGTGAACGTACAACTCTAACAGTTTCTCCACGCTGTCATCGTTTTGTTTTGGGATGAAATGAGCCACTTTGGTCAATCGATCCACAATCACCCAAATCGCATCATTTCCCTGCTGCGACCGAGGTAATCCATGCACAAAGTCCATGGAGATGTCATCAAATTTCCACTCGGGGATAGGAAGAGGCTTCAGGAAACCGCCCAGCTTTTGACACTCAAACTTCACTAAGGCACAAATTTGACATCGACTCACGTACAAAGCAATATCTCACATCAAACTAGGCCACCAAAAGGATTTCTTCACATCCAAGTACATCTTTGTACTACCCGGATGAATGGAGTACTTCGTGAAATGAGCCTCAAACATTTACTCCTCACGAAGCTTGCTAAACTGTGGTACACATATCCTTCCGCCCTTCGGTAGGTTCCCATCAATCATCACCCAGGCACTACTCTCGCCTTTTTGAGCTTCTACCACAAATGGTTGAAACTCTGCATCCACACTGGTCTCTTCCCAAATTTGATCGTACAAATTGTTCTGCAACTCTATCCATTTAATTCGAGCCATACTAGATTCGCCTCTTGCTACACAAATGATGCTGAGGGACTCAAAATCTTGGATCAACTGCTCATGATGAGCTTCAATCCAATTCCCTTATCCAGAGTATTTCCTACTCAAGGCATCCGCCACCACGTTGGCTTTGCCTGACGTATATTGTATTGTCATGTCATAGTCCCCAAGGAACTCGACCCATCTGTGCTGCCGCATGTTCAAATCTTTTTGATCTAGAAGATACTTCAGGCCTTTGTGTCCGTGAAGATCTCCACCTTCGCACATTAGACATAGTGCCACCACAGTTTCAACGCAAAAATTACCGCCGCCAATTCCAATTCATGGACGGGGTAATTCCTCTCATGAGGTTTCAACTGCCTGGACCTAAAGGCTATCACCTTGTCATGTTGCACTAACACACAACCTAAACCGCATCTTGATGCGTCACTAAAATCTGAAATCCTTCAGTCCCTTTAGGAAGACTTAGGATCAGAGATGTCATTAGCCTTTCCTTCAAGGTGTCAAACGCTTGACTGCACTCCTGAGTCCACACAAACGTTTGGTCCTTGCGAGTCAACGAAGTGAGGGGCAGAGCTATCAACGAAAAGTTTTCCACAGATCTTCTATAATACCCGGGTAGTCCAAGAAAACTTCAGACTTCCGCCACGGTGCTCAAAATTGGCCAATCTCTGATGGCCTCAACTTTTGCTGGATCCACCGCCACCCCACCACCACTAATTATATGGCCCAAAAATGCCACCTTCTCTAACCAGAACTCGCATTTTGAGAACTTTGCGTACAGTTGGTTCTCTCTCAAGAATTGTAAGTCTACTCTTAAATGAGCCTCATGCTCCGCCTCCATTTTGGAGTAGACCAGGATGTCGTTAATGAAGACCACCACAAATGAGTCTAAATACTCCCGAAACACTCGGTTCATCAAATCCATGAATACAGATGACAAGTTCGTCAACCCGAACGACATCACCGAGAACTCGAAGTGACCATACCTCGTACCAAACACTGTCTTGGGTTGGTACTCATCTCTAATTCATAACTGGTAGTATCCGGACTTCAAGTCCAACTTAGAGTACATTGCTGACCCCACCAAATGGTCGAACAGGTCATCTATCCGTGGGATCAGATACATATTTTTGATGGTCAGTTTATTCAATTCCCGGTAGTCTATGCACAGGTGCATACTATCAACTTTCTTCTTAACAAATAACACTGGCACGCTCCATGGTGAAGAGCTGAGTCCTATGTACCCCTGCTCCAAGAGTTCTTGCAACTGTACCTTAAGCTCAGTCAATTCCTTTGGTGTCATCCTAAAAGGAGGACGTGACACTGGCCTCACTTCTGGAACTAACTCGATCAAGAAATGGATCTCCCGTCTAGGAGGTGCTCCAAGTAACTCCTCAGGATGCACATCCTCAAATTCTGCCACTACCGGCACTTCACCAATTGATAATTTTGGAAGTTGAATTTCTAGCAAAGCTAAGAAAGCTACTAATCCCTGGTTAACTGCCTGCACCAACTGCATGGCTGCAATCAAGGAACAGGACACTCTATTAAGGCCCTCAAATATGACTTCCGCCTTTCCTTCGCTCCTTAGGGTCACTACCTTTGACAAACAGTCAATACTGGCACACTGCTCTGCAAGCCAGTCCATACCGAAGATTACATCAAATTCGGCCAACGGTAGAACCGTTGCTACCAACCCAAAATCAACTCCGCCTAGACTCCAACCAATGTGCCCTCTAGTCCTGGTGGTCATGAAGGACCCATTGGGCATGGGCACCCTAAGCACTGCGTCCATAGAAAAGGGCTCGACTCCAATTCTCCGGATAAAGCTTTCAGCAAGAAAGGAGTGCGATGCACCTGTATCGAACAATACCCTGAAGGGGTAACCAGAAACTATCACATAACCTACAACACCGGCGACATAAATAAATGATCTTGAAAGTCTAAAATGAATAAGTGAACTTAAACTTTCTAATACCTATCACCACATCGGGTTGGCGGATCGCTTCCTGCTACCCAAGGTTGTATGCCCTTGGCTGCACGGGTTGGAAACGAGAAGCGCTCGGCTCTATCATTTTTCTCTTCTCCGATGCGCTGGGACCGGAGCTCGACGACTGCTTTTGTCTTGGCTCCTGCTCAGCGCCACCTTTAGTGTAAAAATAAGCTATGTGGCCCAGCTTGCCACACTTGTAGTATGATAGTGGTCCCTTGAACCGAGACCCCCCTGATGTCGTACTGCTCTTCTCCCAAGTCTTGTAATGATGAGACTTCTTCTTCTACTTACTTCCGTCAGATTTCCACTGCAATTGAGAAGACTTTCCTTCTCGCTGCTTGGCTGCAAAATCCTTTCGTCGTTGGGTTCGCTCCATATCGCTCTCCAACATCCTAGCGGCCTCGACAAACTCGTTGAAGCCCGCTGTCTTCATAGCTATGAGGGGTTGTCTCAGGTTCTCCCTCAATCTATGGTAGAAGACGTTATCCCTCTCCTCATCGTCTGCCATGGTCATCGCAGCATAACAACCCAAACGAGTGAACTCCTGGGTGTATGCATCTACTGTCTTGTCCCGCTGCAGTAAGTTCAAAAACTGTCTCTGAAGGGCTAGTCTCGTCGACACGGGAATATACTTCTTCAAGAAAGCATTCCGGAAATCTTCTATGGACGGGGTGTGTCCAGGAAACTGGCAACCACTAAGACTCATCCACTATACCTTAGCATCACCTTCCAGCATGAAACTCGCAAACTCGGACTGCTTCTCTACTGGCGTCTCTGCCGCCCTTAGCAGTTCTCGAATTCTCGCCCACCAGTCCTCTGCATCGGTCGGCGTACTGACACCCTTAAACGTTGGAGGATGGAAGCTTAGAAAATATTTCATTTGTCGGTCTCTATGCCCGACGACCACTCTTTCAGCCAACGGCTCTGCTTGCCTGGCTGATTCACCCTGTATGACCGGTGTCGTACCCGTGGTAACGGGAGTCATTGCCTGCACAACTGGGATCACAACTTGTGATGTCGCTGCAGCTTAGTCTGCTACCATTGCTTCTGCAAGCATGCATCAGAAATCGGTAGGAGTTACCCCCATGCCCAAAGGACCCGGAGTAGTAGCACTGCTCACTGAAGGCTCTTCTCTTGGCCTCAACGTCCCTGCCTCGTTTGCACCCTTAACAAAAGCGAGGTAAACCAAAATCATGTTCTAATCGCAAAACTAGACACAAGGACACTCACGATCCCGCGATACTCCTAAGTGGATAACTTCTTAACGTGATCCGATTAGGACATTCGTCCACGAAAACTTACCTTGGACACTAACCTCCCTCTGATACCAATTTGTAACACCTCCCCTGTAATGACCATATAATATGGGTCCGACCGGGGACCCATAATATACAGACGCCACAACTTAAGCATTATAATATGATATAAACTACCCGACTCAAAACTCAGACTAAACACTGTGGAAACAAGAGAACAAGACTAGAAGTTATCCACTAGCACATGAGTATCAACACGGCCTTATGGCCTTACATTAAGTGTCAATGTGCATAAGCACTCCTAGGCTACCTCGGTGTGCAAGCCGTAAACATAGAACATAAAGCATCACATTCCACAAAATAGAAGCTATAACACATCTTGTAACACTTCATGAGGCTTAGGCCTTTTTGGGCGGCGAGCTTGCTCCAGCTTGCGATCCTTGCCCTATAAAAATTGGGTTGTAACATGGGTCAGCAAAGGCTGACCTCAACTGTGTAACCAACACATCTCCTCCTGGCCGTCCCTAGAGGACTACAGGGCACTCCATCACCATGTAAGTCAACACTCCATAATCAAAAATACGAGTACAATTAAAGTAGTAAAACAGGTTTAGATGTGTCATACATCAAACACGTTTCTATATTCGGCATATAATAAAAAGAGGGCCTACAATGTAGTATGTATGCAAACCTGGGATTCACCCAAGGCACCCTAAAGAGTTTGCTTCTAACACATCATCAATCGGGTACATCCAATTTCCCCATCAGTGTTCAAGACACAATTACAAGGGCACTTCCAATTTCCCCCAAACAGCATACAAGCCACCACACAGAGCACTTGCCCAGGCCCCAACCGTTCGCGATGACCCAGGTCCGGCTCCAATATTGGGACCAAGTCCACCGAAGGAGACCCAGGGGGACCAAGCTGGGATCGTCCAGGCTTGCCGCAAGCTCTTACTTCTCACGTTAGGATTCCGCCATACAAACAAACCGATGTTAAGAACCCTTGCTAGACCCCACCCATTCGCAACGACCCAGGCTCGACACCAATATCGGTACCAAGTACACTGAAGGAGACCCAGCGGGACCCAGGTGGGATCATCCGAGCTTGTCCAAAGCTTGGCGTTCTCGTCAGTTCCACAGAAGGGGACTTGTCTCGCCGGGACACTCTCCACACATGACTTTACAACATCACAGGCTAGCCAGCCGACCGCAGAGACAAACCACACCATAGTACATCACAATTCCATGCCTTTCCAACCCTAAACCACCATTAGTACTGTACCACCCTCGTGCCCCCGCGTGTACTCTAATTTCCACCCGGTCCAGTTTTGGTCACACGTACTCACACGATAAAGGAGGAAAACATCATCACAAATGACGTCTTGCCGCTAACGGATTTCTACAAAATCCTTAAGGCTCGCTATTCAACATCACCGAGTCGGACTAACGGTCGCGACTATGGCTTCACCCACAATGCCTAATCCACTAACGAGCGGATTTCTAATGCAATATCATGCCAGGGATGGACACAATCGACTCGATGACTCCTCTTGAACCATGGCAACCCGAATCCCTCTCACTTAAGAGATCTTGTGCCTTAAATGCTTGAAATTAAGCAAAAAAAAGTAGATTCCATGCACGCATCCTAAAAACGAGAGGAGAAGTGTTGTTACCTTACGACTCCTCTTCTTAGCCATGAAACCCTTGTCTTGTATGGATGAAAATGAGCTCCTCCAAGTCCTCTCCACGGATTTGGCCTCAGAACGATGATCAGAGGTCTGAAGCTTCGTCAATGGTGGAAGAAAGCTCTCTTCTTCCTCCTCCCACCTTTCTCTTCCAAACCCTAACTCTCACTTCCCAAATGATAAAATGAGGAGAAACAACCGTTCAGCCCTACTTATGGCACTTGGACGAATTGTCCTGAGCCCTAGGATCAACTTCTAAGAGTAATCGGACGGCTAATAAGCCAAACGACGGATCTACTTCTGTCTGCTATCGTCAGACGCTAATGCTAATGTCAGGCGATAGCTTCCCGAGCTGCAAGTTAGAAAATAATGTCACGCTAATGTCGGTGACAAGGCTAATGCCGCGCGGTAGCATCTTTCTCGAGAACAATATTTTCTCGAAAACTCAGCTCTTTCCCGATAACTCAACGCTCTCGACGCATCCCTGGAGTTACCGCCGATCGATAGGGCTAACGCTGCACGGTAATCGCTTTCTCGAAAACTCAACATTCGACAAACGGGGCCCTTCGTCTCGACACTAGACGAAACTGGGCTATCGCTGAGCGATAGCTACCATCGTCAGATGATAATCCTACAACACTCGATGAACGGACCTTTCGTTCGACGTTCGATGAAACAGGGCTATCGTCAGGCAGTTGAAAGAATTGGTTTCAAGATGTCCTAAACACCTAGAGGGGGGGGGGGGGTGAATAGGTTCAATTCTTTTTCTTAAGACAAATAATATTTTTACTGTTACATCACATATTATTCAGCACAGCACAGTTCACAGTACAACATAAGCAACACAACAACACAGAAGACACACAGTTTTATAGTGGTTCCCCAAGTGATGGGTACATCCACTTTCCCCCTTCGCCTATCTAGCAGTGTACTAGATTCAGCCTAACTTCCTTCTTCCTTCTCAGATCCGCAAATCTTACAACTCAAAACCTTGAAAGGTCCCTACAGCTCAGACTTCAGCAAGTCCTACAACTCAGATCCTCCCAGAGAATCCTACCTCAGAGTGAGTCCACACTCCTACAGCTCAGGCAATTAATCCCTACCTTAGCCTATTCCCAGGCCTACAACTCAGAGAACTTAATCTCCTATCTCAGGCACTCAGCCCTACCTCAGCCTTTATAAATTTAGGCTTACAACTCAGAGGAATACTCCTCCTACACTCAGATCTATAAAAGATCCTACAAAATTGAAAATAAAGAGAATAATTCCTTCACCCAGATAGAGAGAGAAAGGGTGAAGGCTTCTTGATCAGTTCTTGATAGATCTGACCACTCTAGAATCAACCTGTCTTAGCTTCTTCAAAGCTTCTTGAATCTGGACAAAGTAAGGTTGATCTTCTTGAAGTTGGAGATGATCCTCAATCCAGCTTCTTCTTAATCAGATGTGGTTCTGATTTCTTCTTGCAGATTGTTCAGGATCTGCCCTCTCTGTATAAAGACTTCTCTCCTTATTGTTGGCTTATTCTCTCCTTAGATTCTTCCAGCACTTCACTTCTCCTATCTGATGATAGAACACATATTTATATAGGCTTCATCCGAGGTTACCGGCTGTTCTGGTTCATAATAACCTTCTGACAGCTCTGTCAGAAACAACAGCTGTGTTGATCATGACAGCTGTCAAGTCTCCAATCATTATATCTGATACTTCAATGAACTTCAGCTCAGCAACAAAGTGTCGAGACAATACTGCAAATGTGTCGACACAAATAGTTCATGTGTCAACACAATCCATGGTGATGTCGACACAGCTTGTATAATGTCGACACAGCACTTCTCTATCTTCTTGACATAGCTTCTATAGAATATGTCGACACAAGTCCTGTGTGTCGACACAATCACTTCTTGTCTTGACTTGACATAGTTGACTTCAATAAAAATTCTGGTGTGTGTCGACACAAGTCCTGTGTGTCGACACAGTTGTTTTTGACTGAGCTTTCTGTATGTCGACACAAGTCCTGTGTGTCGACACATTTGTTGTCGACAGAATATCTGTGTCGACACAAGTTCTGTGTGTCGACGCAAGCTGGCTTCTGGTGTCGACACAGTCTTTGTTGACAGAATCTCTGTGTGTCGACACAGGTTCTGTGTGTCGACACAAACTGGCTCCTGGTGTCGACACAGTCTTTGTCCACAGAATCTCTGTATGTCGACACAAGTTCTGTGTGTCGACACAAGCTGGTAGCTGATGTCGACACAGCCTTTCCCATGTGTCGACACAATGCTTCTCAAGAGTCGACACTTGTACTTAGAAAATTTTCTTTCATTTCCTTAACCTGCACATGGAAACTCAACACCACATCAAATACACCTTGATGAATATCATTGAGTCAAGTGAGGCTTCTCCAAATCTGGTACACATTTTCCAATGTACCTAACAATCTCCCCCTATTTGGAGAAGTCATAACTCTTAGTCAATGATATACATCACTTTATAATAAAACAAAGATTATGATGTATAAGAGCAATATTCAGACATGTTAATATCTCAACAAAACCAGCATAATATCATCACAAAATATGATAACATATAGAGAACATGAATCAATGTTTTGTTTAACTATGAAAAGTTTCTGAACAATAGATTACATAGATTTTTTAAAACAAAAGATTACAAAGTTCTGAAATCTAGTCAATCTATTTTAGGGCTGATCAGGTTCCTTGATTACAATGCCTTTGTCAGACTGAATCCTTGCTTGTACACTAGGTTTAGTGTCTGCAGCTGGCTTCTTTCCTTTAAGATCCTTCTTCTTGAGTTCTTCAGCCTTAACCTTTTGCCTTTCAAAATAATGATAAGGCTTAGGAAAGTATTTGCTTGGCTCCACAGCAGTAGCAGGTATCTTTCCAGCTTTGAGATCCCTTTTAAACTGAAATATGGCATCTTGCCTCTTCTGATACTTACTCTATTCTTGTTCTGAGTACCACTTGCCTCTATCATGCATTTTATCTTTAACTGCTTGCCAGGCAGTGAGAATTATATTCCTGGAAGTGGGACTCCATTTTTCAAAATTAGGTTTTAACTCAGGCTGCTCTCTAAATCTTTTCTTAAAAAGTTGAGCTTCTTGCTCTCTTTTCAAGGCTACTTCAGACATGTCAACTTTCTCAAAAACCACATTCTGAACCTCCTGTAGAGGACTGTATATTTGTTGAACAACAGCTTGAATTCCTTCAAAGTCAGGAGGTGGATAAATAATTTGAGTCACTTCCTGCTGAGCCCCTTCATTGTAAGTAGCTTGAATGCCTGACTCAGCTGTGTTGTCATCATCACACAAGGGTGGATATCTAAGAGTGGCTCTGATAGTATTAGTTATCCATTTATCATGTTCAGAGCATGCATTGACTAACAATATCTCCCCTTTTATGACTTCTCGTTCAACATGGTCTCTTAGATCATCCTTTTGGAACCTTATCTGACTAGCTAGATAATTTGTTCCTTCCTTGTAGAATGCTTTAAACTTCAGCAGCTGATCAGAAATGACCTTTTGAGAGTCTTGAATAGCAGTGCTAATAGCAGTCAAATTTGCTTTGAGAAGTTTATCAAACTCAGTCTTGTCTTTAACAATGTTTGCAGTTAAAGCAGTTGTTGTATTCTTAAGTTCTGTGACAATCACATTATGAGATTCAGTAAGATTTTCATTCATTCTTATTTGATTTTCCAAAACATAGGCTTGTTTGATTGCTATATCATCTATCTGTGTTTTGGCTTCCACTTGTTGTTGGCTAAATAAACTACAGCATTACCTCCCTTATGGAAGCAATCTGTCATCTCTTTTTTATGTTGATTTACTTCAAATCTGATAGATTTGATATCTTGAGCAAAAGTAAATTGGAGGTCCTTATGACTTTCATCTACATATTTCTCAAGAGCTGCTCTTTGCTCATCCATCTTAACTTGCAGTTGCACTAGAAGGGAACTGAAGTCTACTGCAGGTGTTGGAGTTTGTGGAACAGCTTGCAAGGCTTTCTTATAGCCAGAGCTCCTCTTCCTGAGTTCCACAAGCTTTCTCTTCTTGGCCCTAGAGGCTGCTTCATCTTTTGAGTTTTCTGAGGAACTTGCTATGTCCACAATGTCTTTTGGAGTAGGGTCAATGATTGGCTGATTCTTCTCAGTACTTAGCAGCTCCCCCTTAGTCCTTAGCAGCTCCCCCTCAGTCCTTGCTTTTTGTATGTTAGGAAATAATTCTTCTAGTGTGAACTCTTGCTGCATTTGAACAAGAGGAATATCTTGCTCTTGTGAAGTAGATGGAGTGTCATCAAATGTAGATGTGTCCTCCATTGTAATGTCTTGTACTGGGACATTGTCTTGGTTAGTCTGTTCAACATCAAGCAGATGCACAATTAGTATATCTGGCTCAGTATTTAGTATAGCTTGATTAATATCATGTATTATGTAACGCCCCGAAACTCAAAGGAGCAAAGGGGGACGTTTTGGGCCAGTTTGGGTTCTGGCATCAGGCACACGGCCTGGGACACGGGCGTGTCCCAGGGCGTGTCAAGCCTGTGTTGACACTAAGACGGGAAGTCGACACTTTGGTCTCGACATTGTGTCGAGACTGGGCACACGGCCTGCGACACGGGCGTGTCGCAGGGCGTGTCGACCCGTGTCGACACTTAGCCACGAAGTCGACACTCTGCGGTCGACGAAGTGTCGAGACATGGCACACGGCCTACGACACGGGCGTGTCGCAAGGCATGTCGACCCGTGTCGACACTCGTCCAGGGAAGTCGACACTTTGGTGTCGACAATGTGTCGAGACAAGGCACACGGCCTAGGACACGGGCGTGTCCAAGGCCGTGTCATCAGGTCGATGATATTTGCTCGACGAAGTGTCGAGTGTCGAGACCGTGTACACGGCCTGGGGTCCAGGCTTGTTGAGGTGACACGGGTAAGGACACGGGCGTGTCCTAGAACCCGTGCAGTGCTCGGGTTGATTTTGGGGAAAAATGATGGGGTACACGGCCGGCCACACGGCCGTGTCAGGTGGAACACGGGCGTGTCAGCTCGAACACGGGCGTGTTCGATACCCGTGTGAGGTTCCAGGTGATTCGATTTTGACGGCGAATGAGGCACACGACACTGGATACGGGCGTGTGCCAGGCCGTGTTCGGTCCAGATTGGTCATTTCAGTCCCGAATCAAAGCCGTTCGTTTCCTTATTTTGAGATCCAACGGCCGGGGGTTGTTCCTGAAGGGATATACCCGGGATTGGACTTAGAAACCCTTACTTTTTCTTAAGTGTTATCTTTCTAAAGCCTTAGAGAGAGAGGAGAGCCAAGGGAGGAAGAAGGAGCTAGATCCCACCATTGGAGGAGCTTCGAAGCTCCAAATTGCGAGCCGACTCCGGATCCACGGAGGCAAAGCTAGTGCGATGCTTTTCATCCGATTACTTTGCAATGGCGCCAAAGAGGAACTCTAGGGTAACGATCCTCATCTTGAGCATGAGTAGCTCTCTTTATTTGCATAGGAAGCCCGCTCTCGCGAGTTTGCGGAGAGTTGGAGGCGTTCCTTCGGGTAGATATGTGAAGTCCCCATTGTTTAGAGTCCGTAAGCGAGAACGGACAAAGGCATGATGTGTGAAGCCTACCCGGACATGTTGGTCTGGATCGGTGATGTTGCATTGCATAATGCCGGAGAAGACTCTGTGCTATTGGTTGTTTTTCGGGTTTTCTACGACGTAGATTGCAGCAGGGAGCCTTGGGGGACTAACCCAAAGGTGCACCCGGAAAACTGGGCGGATACGAGATCTTGCCAACTTGGTGGCTTGAGAGTCAACTTGAACATAACCGGGTTATGTGACTTGTGATGGAAATGAGACTCGGTGGAAGATTGACCCAGGCAAATGGCTTAAATTGTCGTTGCGATGTGAGCACGGGTTAGATGGAACCATACCCGTTCTATGTCGTTCGGTTAAAGAGACCTAAAGGCACGTGGCACTTACCGTTGGCATAGATTAGGGTCTTCGGCGGTCAATGGCTTAAATTGTCGTGACCCAGGCCAGGAAGACAAATTGCTCATAGGTTTGGCCGTCCAAGTGGCGGTGGTGAGTCCGGAATGTCTATGGCTTTAATTGACGTGACATCGACCGGTTCACCGAGAATGTGCCCTGAGAGCACGGGGCGTGTGGCCGTGCGAGCCAACGTCTGTGATGAAATGGATATTTATATACATTGCTCGCTTATGCTAATGAAATGCAGGGAAGGAGCATCGCCGCCCCGAGTTGGGGGCGGGATCGTTATAATTTGGTCAGCATAGCTGACCGTTGCCTTGTTTTGCCACCGTGCGGTGGTTTGTTGCTTGCAGGTGCAGCTGGACCAAGCGGTCAATAGCGGGCTAAAGCCCGAATGCGAAGCCGGCCCTTGAAGGCCTACTTGGAAGTGTTTACTGTTTTATTCATGTGTGACCGGCCTGCGTGCCGTGGTTTGTAAAACATGTAATTGGAAGTGAAATATTTTGTAAGGCCTTAAGGCTTATTTTGGGTATTTTGTATAACATTCCTATTCTGTGCTAGTGGACATTCAGGCTCTAATGCTGAGTTATTTATTGCAATTTTTATAAACTGCTTCCGCTAGAATGCTCTGTGTAGGACGTTGAGATTGGTTGGATGGTTTCCATAAGTAACCACCCGGTCTGTCTGTGGCATACGGCGTCGGGCCCCGGCCGGACCTACTGCTATATGCTATGTGACGGATAGGGGGTGTTACAATTTGGTATCAGACTACTGGTTTTGGTCGGGCTTAAAGTGAATTCGTGGGCGAATTCTTTTAAGGGGTGGTGAGCACATTGTGTGCGTCATCGTAATAACAGTAAAAAGAACCCATGAATTTCCACTTAGGAATGAAAATACTCGTGTTTGAGGAACCTGCGTGTTCCTATAATTGCTGTTTGCAATCTATTTGGTCGCTTAACGGTGTTTTGTACCACTATAGGTGACCCGAAGTGGTGTTGGGCCATCAGAACGCCGAGTTTCTGAGGCTAGTAGTGCATCGGATGTTGCTCCTGCAACACCTCTGTCGGCTGAAAAAACTCGATTGGTGGCTGAAGCGGTGTTGGCCGTGATAAATGCACAGCCTGCAAGGCAGGCGCAGCAGCCCGCTCTTGTGATGGAGCAAGAACCTCTTCAAGAGGCTGAGCCGAGGAGAGTGGAGCAAGTGGTTGTGGAACCGGTGGTGCCGATGAGGGCAACTGTGAGGCAGCTTAAGCATGTAATGAGCTTTAACCCTCCGTTATTCTCGGGGTTGGGAACCCCATCTCAGGCTGAAGACTGGCTCTCCAGGGTGAAGAGAGTCATGACAGCAACGGAGATGGAGGAGTGGCAAATGACCACCATCGCTACGTTCCTTTTGGACGGTGAAGCGAGAATATGGTGGGAAGGATTGGAGCTGCATCATTTGAGAGGTAGACAACTGATAGATGTTCCGATGGAAGAGTTCTCGGGATTGTTCTTGGCAAGATACCTCCCTTCTACTCAGAGGATTTCGATGGAGAATGAATTTCTGAAGTTGGTTCAGGGTGAGAAGAGCGTGGATGAATATCTCCATGAGTTCACTCGTTTAAGTCAATATGCTAGCTCCACCATCATGGATGAGGAGCGCAAGACTAATCGCTTCTACGAAGGGTTGAGAGATGAGTTGAGATTACTACTCTCAGGGCCGATGACGCAGGGTTTCTTAACCTTGGTCAATACTGCCCGGTCCTTGGAGAAGGACATGAAGAATGTGCAAGAGAAGAAAGACTTGGGTGATAGAAAATCTGAATTTAAAGTGCCGACTACTTCAAAGTCCGGCTATCGGAGGGCTTTCAAGAAGCATAGGACTTCGGGTCCAGCTCCTTCTGGTGCTTCTGGGGCGACTACGAGTCGGACCCCGGGCGCGTGTTTTACTTGTGGAAAGACGGGGCACTTTGCCCGCGACTGTTGGAGCGGACGTCCTAAGTCCGAGAGGAGGCCGGGAGCTACCTATGAAGAGAAGGGAAAGGCGGTGGAGTCGACCGCATCCCACTATGCTCCGGCCCAACCAAGGGTCTATAATCTTGGCCAACAGGAGGCCATCAAACAAGCTGATGTGGTGACAGGTACGGTTTAACTTATAACAAGTCAATTTCTCTAAATACTTGTTATGCACATGTTACCTTACCACTGTTTGTTTAGGATTTGTATTGATTTGTGAAAATCCGGCACGAGCACTCTTCGATACGGGAGCTTCACACTCCTTCTTGTCCGAAGGATTTATATCACGCATCGGAGTCCCTTCTTCGATGGCGAAGGATAAGTTGGATGTGTTGTTGCCCAACGGGTGTTCGATGCGAGCGGATAGGATCTGCGATGTTAAGATTCGTATTGGGGAGCAGGAGTTCGACCTGCGGGCGTCTTTACTTCCGTTGGTGGAGTTCGACGTCATATTTGGCATGGACTGGCTCTCGGAGCAGCAAGCCCATATATATTGCAGTAGCAATGAAGTCAAGCTGGGAGCAAGTCGTGAGACGACTTTTACGGGCTTAAAGGGGTCGAGCAAGACGTTGATGTCTGCTCTTCAGGTGGTGAAGGCGGTTCGTGCCGGAGCAGAACTGTTCTTTACACTAGTGGAGGTTGGAAAGCCGAAGCCCGCATTGGATTGTATTTCAGAGGTATCAGAATACCCTGATGTGTTCCCCGCAGATCTTCCTGGAGCCCCGCCTCAGCGGGAGATAGATTTTACGATCGAGCTAGTGCCAGGTGCAAAGCCTGTGTCACGATCTCCTTATCGGCTAGCGCCTAAGGAAATGGCGGAGCTGAAAGTTCAACTGCAAGAGTTGTTGGAGCAAGGGTATGTGCGCCCGAGTTCTTCGCCTTGGAGCGCACCGGTCCTCTTTGTTAAGAAGAAGGACGGAAGCTTGAGGCTATGTATTGATTATCGGGAGCTCAACAAGCCGACTGAGAAGAACAAGTACCCGATCCCCCGGATTGATGATCTTTTTGATCAGTTAGTCGGGTCGACGGTGTACTCGAAGTTAGATCTCAAGGCTGGGTACTATCAGCTGCGAATAAGGGAGAGTGATATCCCGAAGACAGCGTTTAGTACGAGATACAGGCATTATGAGTTTACGGTCATGCCGTTTGGGCTGACTAATACGCCGTCAGTGTTCATGGATTTGATGAACAGGACTTTCAGGGAGAACTTGGACCATTTCGTGATCGTCTTCATCGACGATATTTTGCTGTACTCACAAAGTGAGGAAGATCACTTCAAGCATCTTCATTTGGTGTTGGAGACGCTAAGGAGAAATCAGTTGTATGCCAAGTTCTCGAAGTGCGAGTTTTGGCTATCCTCAGTGGCGTTCCTCGGGCATATAGTAAGTGGAGAGGGTATTGCTGTGGATCCGACGAAGATTGTTGCGATACGGGAGTGGCCTGAGCTTGTTACGGTAGCAGAAGTCCGGAGTTTTCTGGGGCTTGCCGGCTATTATAGGCGCTTCGTAGAGAACTTCTCGCGGATAGCGTTACCTCTCACTACATTGACGAGGAAGGAGCATAAGTTCGTTTGGACGCGGGAGTGCGCACGAGCTTTTGAGGAGTTGAAGTGTCGGTTGACCACGACGCCTGTGCTGAGTTCGCCATGTGGAACCGAAGGCTATGAGATTTATAGCGATGCTTCGGGCAGCGGTTTGGGTTGCGTGCTACTGCAACACGGAAGTGTAATAGCTTATGGCTCGAGACAGCTAAAAGTGCATGAGAGGAACTATCCGGTCCATGACTTGGAGTTAGCGGCCGTGATTTTTGTCTTGAAGCTGTGGAGACACTACTTGTACGGTGTGAAGATTGATATCTACACCGATCACAAGAGCCTGAAGTATCTTATTGATCAGAAGGATCTGAATATGCGGCAGCGTAGATGGATGGAGTTCCTGGGGGACTATACTTTCAAAATCCACTACGTGCCTGGCAAAGGGAATGCGGTTGCGGATGCACTGAGTCGCCGAGCCCCAGCTCAAGCCAATTGGCTATCGGTGCATGATGAGCGGTTGGTGCGAGAGTTGGAGGCGTTGGAGATTGTCTGTGTGGATAGACAATCAAGTGCTGAAGCAGTTCTGAATTGGACTGAAGTCCAATATGACCTGGCTGATCGTATTCGACAGGCTTTGGATATGGATGCTCATATGAAGCAATTCATTGTAAAGGCTCTGGATGGGTCAAATTCCCAATTCGTCGTGGAGGACGGGTTGCTTTGGAAAGACGGTCGTTTGTGCGTCCCAAGTGTGGGCAATTTGCGGGTGGAGTTGTTATACGAGGCACACCATACCAAGTACTCGATTCACCCGAGGAGCACGAAGATGTACCGTGATGTGAAGAAACTGTTTTGGTGGCCGGGTTTGAAGAAGGATGTGGCGCTATACGTAGCGAAGTGCCAAACTTGCGCCTTGGTAAAGGCGGAGTGCCAAAAGCCGGGAGGATTTCTTAAGTCCTTGCCTATTCCGGAGTGGAAATTTGATGACATCTCTATGGACTTTGTGCACGGTTTGCCAAGGTCGCAAAAGGGGAACGACGCCATTTGGGTGGTGGTTGATCGATTGATGAAGGTGTCGCATTTTATTCCGCATAGGAAGGATGATCCGGTGGAGAAGTTGGCAAAGCTGTATGTGGATAACATAGTACGGCTTCATGGTGTGTCCCGCAGCATCGTGAGTGACCGAGATGGGCGGTTCACGTCCAACGATTGGAGGCTTGTGCAGCAAATGTTGGGAACAAAGCTGAAATTCAGCACAGCCTTCCATCCGCAAACGGATGGGCAGATCGAGAGGGTCAATAGAACTATGGAAGACATGCTCCGCATGTGTGTCTTGGATTTCGGAAAGCAATGGGAAGACCACCTTTATTTGGTGGAGTTCGCATACAACAATAGCTACCAAGGGAGTATTCAGATGGCGCCTTTTGAGGCCCTATATGGTAGAAAATGTCGCACGCCGTTGTCTTGGTTAGAAACGGTTGAGTCAAAGTTGTATAAGCAATCGGAAGTGGAGGGTGCTACTTCTTTGGTGAGAACCATTCGGGAGAGGTTGCTGATTGCTCAGGACCGGCAAGCAAAGTACTATAATGCCAAGCACAGGAACGTGGAGTTCGTTGTGGGCGATTATGTATACTTAAAGATCAAGCCGTTCAAGGGTGTCTCGCGGGTGCGGTGATTGAAAAAGCTAAGCCCGAGGTACCTTGGACCGTTTGAGGTTCTGGAGCGAGTTGGTGAAGCGGCCTATATGTTGAAGCTTTCAGTGGAGCTTAGTGGTTTACATGATGTATTCCACATTTCGGTGCTTCGGAAGGCGGTGCAAGAGCCTACGCAAGTGATCGCGGTTGATCAAGTGCCGGTGGATAGTGGGCTAACGACAAAGGTCAAGCCCGTGCGGATTGAGGACTCAGAGGTCAAGCGGCTATGCAATAAAGAGATCAGGATGGTCAAGGTCCGGTGGGACAATTGCGGTCGTGAGGAGCTCTCTTGGGAGAGAGAGCAGACTATGCTTGACGAGTATCCGGAGTTGTTCCGCTCAGGTACAAATTTTGGTTTTGTACATGTCTTTCCTTTATGTAATTTCGTGGACGAAATTCTTTTAAGAGGGGGAGAGTTGTAACGCCCCGAAACTCAAAGGAGCAAAGGGGGACATTTTGGGCCAGTTTGGGTTCTGGCAGCAGGCACACGGCCTGGGACACGGGCTTGTCCCAGGGCGTGTCAAGCCTGTGTCGACACTAAGACGGGAAGTCGACACTTTGGTCTCGACATTTTGTCGAGACTGGGCATACGGCCTGCGACACGGGCGTGTCGACCCGTGTCGACACTTAGCCGCGAAGTCGACACTCTGCGGTCGACGAAGTGTCGAGACATGGCACACGGCCTGCAACATGGGCGTGTCGACCCGTGTCGACACTCGTCCCGGGAAGTCGACACTTTGGTGTCGACAATGTGTCGAGACAAGGCACACGGCCTAGGACACGGGCGTGTCCAAGGTCGTGTCATCAGGTCGACGATCTTTGCTCGACGAAGTGTCGAGTGTCGAGACCGTGTACACGGCCTGGGGTCCAGGCGTGTTGAGGTGACACGGGTAAGGACACGGGCGTGTCCTAGAACCCGTGCAGTGCTCGGGTTGATTTTGGGGAAAAATGATGGGGTACACGGCCGGCCACACGGCCGTGTCAGGTGGAACACGGGCGTGTCAGCTCGAATACGGGCGTGTTCGATACCCGTGTGAGGTTCCAGGTGATTCGATTTTGACGGCGAATGAGGCACACGACCCTGGACACGGGCGTGTGCCAGGCCGTGTTCGGTCCAGATTGGGCATTTCAGTCCCGAATCAAAGTCGTTCGTTTCCTTATTTTGAGATCCAACGGCTGGGGGTTGTTCCTGAAGGGATATACCCGGGATTGGACTTAGAAACCCTCACTTTTTCTTAAGTGTTATCTTTCTAAAGCCTTAGAGAGAGAGGAGAGCCAAGGGAGGAAGAAGGAGATAGATCCCGCCATTGGAGGAGCTTCGAAGCTCCAAATCGCGAACCGACTCCGGATCCACGGAGGCAAAGCTAGTGCGGTGCTTTTCATCCGATTACTTTGCAATGGCGCCAAAGAGGAACTCTAGGGTAACGATCCTCATCTTGAGCATGAGTAGCTCTCTTTCTTTGCATAGGAAGCCTGCTCTCGCGAGTTTGTGGAGAGTTGGAGGCGTTCCTTCAGGTAGATATGTGAAGTCCCCGTTGTTTAGAGTCCGTAAGCGAGAACGGACATAGGCATGATGTGTGAAGCCTACCAGGACATGTTGGTCTGGATCGGTGATGTTGCATTGCATAATGCCGGAGAAGACTCCGTGCTATTGGTTGTTTTTCGGGTTTTCTACGCGGTAGATTGCAGCAGGGAGCCTTGGGGACTAACCCAAAGGTGCACCCGGAAAACTGGGTGGATACGAGATCTTGCCAACTTGGTGGCTTGAGAGCCAACTTGAACATAACCGGGTTATGTGACTTGTGATGGAAATGGGACTCGGTGGAAGTTTGACCCGCACAAATGGCTTAAATTGTCGTTGCGATGTGAGCACGGGTTAGATGGAACCATACCCGTTCTATGTCGTTCGGTTAAAGAGACCTAAAGGCACGTGGCACTTACCGTTGACATAGATTAGGGTCTTCGGCGGTCAATGGCTTAAATTGTCGTGACCCAGGCCAGGAAGACAAATTGCTCATAGGTTTGGCCGTCCAAGTGGCGATGGTGAGTCCAGAATGTCTATGGCTTTAATTGACGTGACATCGACCGGTTCACCGAGAATGTGCCCTGAGAGCACGGGGCGTGTGGCCGTGCGAGCCAACGTCTGTGATGAAATGGATATTTATATACATTGCTCGCTTATGCTAATGAAATGCAGGGAAGGAGCATCGCCGCCCCGAGTTGGGGGCGGGATCGTTATAATTTGGTCAGCATAGCTGACCATTGCCTTGTTTTGCCACCGTGCGGTGGTTTGTTGCTTGCAGGTGCAGCTGGACCATGCATCAATAGCGGGCTAAAGCCCGAATGCGAAGCCGGCCCTTGAAGGCCTATTTGAAGTGTTTACTGCTTTATTCATGTGTGACCGGCCTGCGTGCCGTGGTTTGTAAAACATGTAATTGGAAGTGAAACATTTTGTAAGGCCTTAAGGCTTATTTTGGGTATTTTGTATAACATTCCTATTCTGTACTAGTGAAGATTCAGGCTCTAATGCTGGGTTCTTTATTGCAACTTTTATAAACTGCTTCCGCTAGAATGCTCTGTGTAGGACGTTGAGATTGGTTGGATGGTTTCCATAAGTAACCACCCGGTCTATCTGTGGCTTACGGTGTCGGGCCCCAGCTGGACCTACTGCTATATGCTATGTGACGGATAGGGGGTGTTACATATTACCTCAAGGATAGTTTGAGTGGTTGTTTCACTCTCTAATGCAGCTTGCTCTTTCGCATGAGCAACTCCTGAAGGTAATGCCTCTTGTTGAGCTGAAGCTGGAGAAAGCTCATTGGCTCACCCTAGATGAGGCTCTTTTTGTACTTGATCCAGTTGGTTGTTGCTTTCTGGAATCTGCTCCCCCTGCAACTGACCATCATCTACAGTCTCTGGAGCAGGGGATTTTCTAGCTGTCTCTGGTCTTTTCTCATCTGAGCTGAAGACCACCTCTTCTTCTGAATCACTTGAAGATTCAGCTATCTTGTGGGTTGGTTTCTTCTTTGGTTGTACCTGTTTTGTTTGTTTTTGTGGTGTAGAAACATCCTTGGTCAGGACCCTTTCCCATCTGGATAGTATTCTCAAATTCATTCTTCTCATATGATTGATCTTAGATCCTGCAATCTTATTCATTACTTTAGGAATATTCTCAGCAAGATATAGGCTTAGTATCCTTCCCATATTTGGTTTCTTGAAACTTTCTTTGATCTTTTCAAATATCACAGCAGACCAGTTGGTTTTGACCTTGAAGATGACTCTGGTCATTAGATTGAATATGTAGGCAGATATCCTTTCATGTCCTCCTGGTTTGCACAAAATTACTTTTCCTATAATTTCAGAAAGAAATTTTCCTTGGGAGTTCATTCCCTTTCTAAGTATAGAAGATCCAATCTTGGTGGTGGGATCCAGTCCACACCATTGGAGAGCTTCTCTGGTCATGGAAGATACTATTTCATCATCTTCTTGAGCCCTTGGCAAGTGTAGTGTCTTCCTCAAACTCTTTAGGGTGAGTTTGACCTTGGTTCCTTAAACGGATGACTTAATTTTCATGCCCGTTGAATCCGGTGTTGCTACCGTGTAGAATTCAAGAACCTCCTTCTTCCAAATCTTGGTAGGTTCTGAGACCAAGTATTCTAACCCATTCTCTGTGATTAGGGTAATCACGTCTTTGATGTCTCTAGATCCACTCGCAAATGCATCGCGAACTAGTTCATAGCCTTCATTGATGTTGTCTTCCAGATTTGGCGCCATGAAGGATGAGAGAGATAGAAGAGGAGAGATGAAGGTCTATCGACACAAAGGATTAGGTCTCGAGAATGTTGAGAGCGTAGTCGACAGGGTTTTACTTTCACCTATTTATATGTTTCTAAACAAGGAAGGTCAACAGGCGGGTTGAAATAAACCTATTGTGTCGACACTATTGGGATTATGTCGACACAGACTACTAAAGTCTCGACAGAGAATTACTATACTATGTGTCGACACCAACTACGATGTGTCGACACCAACTGCGATGTGTCGACACAAATAATCTTAAGAGCTTACACTACTCTCTGCGTGTCGACACAGACGACTGTATGTGTCGACACCAACATTTAAGTGTCAGGATAGCTATGTGTCGACACCAAATTCTGAGTGTCGACACAATCTTCTGGATGTGTCGACAGAATGTTCTTATGTGTAGACACCATCTTCTAAGTGTCGACACCTTTGTATTTAAGTGTCGACATACATTTACTTAGTCAAATTTGTCATTCTTATTCTATGTTCAGCATGCCTAATTCAATTTTAAAATAATTGAATTTAGTTTCATCCAGTGGTTTGGTGAACATGTCAGCAATTTGAAAATTAGTATTGACAAATTCTAAACTGATATCTTCATTTTAAACATGATCTCTAAGGAAATGAAATCTTATTTTTATGTACTTAGTTCTGCTAGGTGAAACAGGATTTCTATCAATAGAAATGGCACTAGTAGAATCATAAAATAATGGTGTTCTACTTACCTGGATTCCATAATCTTCAAGTTGATATTGAATCCATAATAGCTGAGCACAACAGCTGCCAGCAGCAACATATTCAGACTCAGCTGTGGAAATAGCCACACTTGTCTGCTTTTTACTACTCCAAGACACCAATCTTCCACCTAAAAATTGACATGTACCAGTAGTACTTTTCCTGTCTTCCTTGCATCCTGCAAAGTCTGCATCTGAATACCCAGTCAGTAGAAAATCTCTATTCCTAGGGTACCAAAGGCCAAGATTTGGTGTTCCCTTAAGATATCTCAAAATTCTTTTGACTGTAGTATAATGAGACTCTTTAGGGCAGGCTTGATACCTAGCATAGACACATATAGCATACATGATGTCTGGTCTACTAGCAGTTAAGTATAAAAGGGAGCTAATTATCCCTCTATACAAAGACTCATCTACAGGTTTCCCTGTATCATCTTTGCCTATAGGCATACTTGACCCCATTGGAGTTCTCATGGTGGAGGCTGACTCCATGCCATACTTCTTAATCAACTCCTTGGTGAACTTAGACTGGGATATGGACAAGCCATCATCATTCTGTCTAACTTGGAGTCCCAAGAATAATTTAAGCTCACCCATACTTCTCATCTCAAACTTCTCTTGCATAAGTTTGGCAAACTTTCTACAAAGGTTGTTTTCTGTTGATCCAAAGACAATGCCATCAACATATATCTGAACTAGGATCATCTTGCCTTTTGATTACCTAAGGAATAGAGTTTTGTCTATTTTCCCCCTTGAGAATTTGTTCTCAATGAGGAATGTAGACCGGGTTTCATACCAAGCCCTAGGGGCTTGTTTCAAACCATATAGTGTTTTCTTAAGCCTATAGACATACTTAGGATAGAGAGAATCTACAAAACTTGAGGGTTGTTCAACATAGACTTCCTCTTTTAAGTCACCATTTAAAAATGCTGACTTGACATCCATCTGGAATACCTTGAACCCTTGGTATGCTGCATAGGCAAGGAATAGCCTTATTGCTTCCAACCTTGCCACTGGAGCAAATGTCTGATCAAAGTCTATTCCCTCTTCCTGCCTGTAGCCTTTTGCTACCAGTCTTGCTTTGTTTTTGACTATAGTGCCATTTTCATCTAGCTTGTTCCTGTAGATCCACTTAGTCCCTATGACATTATGATCCTTTGGTTTATGAACCAGCTCCCATACTTTACATCTTCTGAATTGATTCAGCTCCTCCTGCATTGCATCAATCCAGTTTGGGTCTTGTATGGCTTCTTCAAATTTCTTAGGTTCCATCTGGGATAGGAAACTTGAGCAAAGAACTGTGTTTATGTTCCTGCTCCTTGTCTGGACACCATGTCTTGGATCACCAATAATTTGGTGTGCTGGATGATCCATTAGATTCCTTGTTACTGAAGGCAATCCATCTACACCTAGATTTTCTCCAATCTCTTCAACAGGTTGTACTTCATTGTCCTCTTCAACAACTAGAGGGTCTTGTACTCCCCCTGGATAGCTCCCATCAATTTCTTCATCCTGCCTTGCAGGTTGTTCTTCATTAATGGTAATCTTGTCCAACTTTTCTTTCAAACCTGTAGAGCTACAAGATACACTAGGCTGCTCACAGTTGATTAGTTCAGTTTCATCAAAGACTATATGAACAGATTCTTCTACAACTTGAGTAGTCAAGTTATAGACCATGTAAGCTCTACTATTGTTGCTGTACCCAACAAATATCCCTTCTTGAGATTTGACAGCAAACTTAGTTAAATAAGATTTGTCATTATTAAGTATATAACACTTGCTACCAAAGATCTTAAAATAGGATATGTTTGGTTTTCTGCCTTTCATAATCTCATAGGGTGTCTTTTTATGACTTTTAGTGATGGATGCTCTATTGAGAACATGACATGCAGTGTTTACTGCCTCAGCCCAGAAATATTCTGGGAGAGAAGTGTCACTTAGTAGTGTTCTACCAGCCTCAATAAGAGTCCTATTCTTTCTTTCAGCAATACCATTTTGCTGAGAATTTCTAGGTGAGGAGAATTCTTGATGAATCCCTAGTTTTTCACAAAATCTTATCATGCATTCAGACTGAAATTCAGTCCCATAGTCACTTCTGATTTTGACCACTGAACTGTTAAGTTCATTATGAATTTTCCTAACAAAATTGTGGAAGACAGTAGGGGTTTCAGATTTCTGCCTCAGGAAGAAAACTCAAGTAAATCTAGAATAGTCATCCACAACTACAAGTGTATAGACTTTCCTACCTAGACTATGAACTAAGGTACAAACACCTCACAGAATATTTGGTATCATGTCCATGAAAAGAGGTCTTGGTCTGTTTTCCCTTTTGGAAAGCTGCACATACATCCTCTTTTATGCACTTAAACTGAGGACCATTCCTCACTAACTCTATGCTAGAGAGTTGGCCTATAGTCTTATAGTTAAGATGAGCTAGCCTTTTATGCCATTTGACACATTCAGATGCTTTCTCATATGCAACTAAACATATAGGAGAGTTCTTATTCTCACAAACAAAACTGAGACAGTAAACATTCCCCTTTCTATAACCTGACAAGATGACCTCTTGATCACTTGTCCTTCTAATCTGACACCCATTCTTAATAAATGAAGTGTCATAACCTAGATCACTCAGTTGGCTTATGCCTATTAGGTTGTGTTTCAAACCTTTCACATAAGCCACTTGGGTGATAGTAGTTGAGCCATTAGAAATTTTACCAAACCCTTTGATGATCCCCTTTTCAGATCCACCAAAGATCACTTTGGGTCCATTCACTATTGGAGTGTAATCCTTCAACATCCTTCTTGTTCCAGTCATATGCCTGGAACAACCACTGTCCAAGTACCATATTGGGGTATGGCCACTTGGACTCACCTACATTAAATATAATTACTTAACCTTAGAACCCCAATAAGTATTGGGTTATAGGTTCAGGTTAGTCTGAAACTTGACTGATTTCCCTGCAGTTTTTCTAACAAGTAAGCTGACATTTTTCCTGACACTGGTGTTGTGCCAACAATCTATGGCATAATGCCCAACCTTGCCACAACACCAGCACTCATATCTATTGTATCTTCTTTTAGATACAGTCTTAACAGCCTTGCTGTCAATTGTCCTTTTGTTTAGTGTTGGGGCTGGTGCATCTAATACCAATGATTCCTGAAGAACATGGTGAGTGTGTACATGGGCTGCCCTATTGACAGTTGCACCCTTGTCATTCAAAATACCAGCCTTATAGTGACCATGTGTAATGTCATGGTCAAACCTGTTAGTAGGCTGCACCACTTTCCTAAAAGCAATATGGGGTTTGAAGGCTTGTGGCTGAACTGGAGCTTTGCCTTTTCTTTTAGAATTTGCTGCCCTAGTTCTTCTTTTAAAACCTAGACCTATTTTACCCTTTTGATGAATGAAGTCATCAATCAATAGTAAGACAGACTTTGGCTTTGAGAATTTAGCCACAAGATCCTTTTCTCTTTGTAGTCTGACTTCCAGACCCTTGATCTGATCATTTTTGAATGTAATTGTTCCCATTTGAATAAATGTTATATTCTTTAGCTTGGCAACTTCATTCATCTTCTGATCCAGCAATTTTTCTGAATCAGATACAGCCAACTTAATAGCAGCAATTTCTTTAGCCTGATTTTTGACAAGGTTTCTGCTTATCTTAAGTGCATGCAACAGATCACCATATTCATCAATAAGTTGATGAACATCCCCTTCAGACACTGAACCATCCACATCTCTTGATGCAGATGCTTCTGATTCTGATCCAGTATAATAGTCAGAAACTGATGAAAGGTTGTTTACCTTTCTGGGACCAGGCTGATCCTGCCACTGATCTTCTTCAGCTATAGCCATCAGCCCTTTGCAATGAAGATCAATCCCATTGATAGAATCCAACATTTACAAGAATTCTATCTCCTCTGAATCCTCTTCAGTTATAAACAGTCCAATGTAGGCTTCAGCTTGAGTCTCAGCTTCAGAATCTGATGATGAGGAATCAGTCCAGCTTTTCTCCTTCTTTGCAACAAAGGATCTCTCCTTCTTGCCCTTGTTTTGCAGTTTCTTCTTGTCATTTGATTCCTTTCTTTTGTAAGGGCAGTCAGCAACTACATGTCCAGGCCTGTTGCAACAATAGCAAACAATCTTAGTAGAAGATAATTTACTAGGTTTAGTGTCATACCTGTCCTTTCTTGAAGATTTTCTTTTCTAATAATAATCATCCTTGTACTATGAGGAGGATGACTTGGATCTCCACTGTTTTTTCTTTAAGAATCTTTGAAATTTCCTTGTGAAAGCTGCAAAGTCTTCATCAGAATTAAGGCTGTCTGATGTGTGATTGTCAGAATCTTCTAAGATGACTTCAGCAGCTTTCTTAGGAGGAGATGGAGACATCCTCCTATCCTTCTTTGTGGCTGTCTGTTTTGGCTTGTCTAAAATTTTCATATTCCTGATTAAGCATAGACTTCCTGTCCTCTCTCACTTCTTCTGATCCATCCATGTAGACAATCAAGGTGTCCCACATCTCCTTGGAGGTTTTGCAGTGAATCAAGTTTTGGAATGTTGAGTCATCTATAGCACTAACTATTATATTATGTGCTCTCTTATCCATAATAGCCAAGATGATCTCATCCTTTGTCATTTCAGAATAATCTTTTGGAGTCCTGAGATTTGCATCATGAACTGAGATTTTCATAGAAATGAATGACCCTCATTTAACTGTAATATAGATTCTTGGGTCAGATGCTTCCATAAATAACCTGACTCTCTCTTTCTAAATACCAAAAATTTCTTTCCTACAGATAGGTAATTTCACGGATCCAAGTTCCTTGTGATTTTCTCCTGAACCCATTGTGTCTAAATGTTAACTGCCTTTTAGATCAACTCAAACTATTAAGTCAAATCTTGAGTAACTTCGCTTTGAAACCACTTGAAAGAATTGGTTTCAAGATGTTCTAAACACCTAGAGGGGGTGAATAGGTTCAATTCTTTTTCTTATGGCAGATAATCTTTTTACTGTTAGATCACAGATTATTCAGCACAGCACAGTTCATAGCACAACATAAGCAGCACAGCAACACAGAAGACACAGTTTTATAGTGGTTCCCCAAGTGATGGGTACATCCACTTTCCCCATTCGCCTATCTAGCAGTGTACTAGATTCAGCCTAACTTCCTTCTTCCTTCTCAGATCCGCAGATCTTACAACTCGGAACCTTGAAAGGTTGTAACGCCCCCATTTTTTCTGCGATTATTTAATTCTCGTTTGGCGTTACGTTGACGCGTTTCCGGCAGGTGCCATTTGTTAGAGCGTGGTCTTAGCTCTTTAGGTTCCTTGTGTGGATTGTTGGTAGCCTTATTGGCAAGATCCCCTAGCAAGTCGGGTCTGTTTTGGTGACCGGTGAGGCCTCTCGGGGGATGCTTGTGTTTTGGCTTCGGGTAGTGATAACCAGAGTTTTGTTCGTCGAAAGATGATTTCGACTTCATCGTTGCGTTCGTAGCGTGGGTATTTAGCTACGGTGCGAATTTCGTCGGATTCCGAGGTGGTTCGGTTTTCGCGTCGTTTTGATGTGTTAATAATAATGGATGTAATGATTAATTAATCTATAAAGTTTGAAATGAATGGCTTTTAGGTGGCAATTTAGGCTGAATAGGCGTGTCCCTGCATAAACATATATAGTCTCAAGACAAAAAATGAGTCTTTTCATCATCTCCTTCCCGTAAGAGTAACCGCTGCCTGTCTGAGAGGAAGAAAACTGCCACCCCTGCTACCCTTCAGATGCCGATTCTGGGAGCGTTAGTGGACGAAATTCGATTCCGAAAGCGGATTTGGAGTGCTCTCGCCTATACCTTCATTCCTACGGTAAGAAATTCAATTTTCGTGGTGTTTCTAGGGGACTCGGAATTTTTAGTTTGATCCTTTTCCGCCATTAAAACATTAGATCCTGTTTAGGTGCTGTTGCGGCTGGAGCCGAGAGAGAGAGGAAGGGCTGTGCAAGATAGATCGCTGGTATTTGAGGCAAGTGGTGCTCCTACCCTTGCCGAGTTTTCTTCTCTTTTTCATGGTCATTTTTGCTATAATTTTACCTGTTTCCTGAGATTGATATTTTACTCTGTGTTTCCGTCAAAAAGCATGTGAAGCTTAAACCATAATGCCCCTTTATGTTTCTGTTTGCATTCTCTCAAGTTCTGAAACTCAAACCTTCGGCTGGAGTGTTGTAGTCTTCTTTGTTTTTATCAAATTGTTCCATGTTAGTCATTCAAATTGTTCCCTATTCATCTCGGTTTGGGTAGAAATTAGCCTATCAGCCCTAGATCTAGTAGCAGTGGGTTTTCCTACTTAAATTGCGAGTAATAGGATTGATTAGGCTAAGAAGTTTGGACGGAAACGAAGTTGGAGGTATAGGAATGCTGTACACTCAATGCAGCCAGATCGACAAAATCATCGATCTGGGTTCGACGATAATCGTCGAACTGAGATCTACGATCTCTGGTTGCTTGAGATCGACGAAGATCGTCGACCTGAGTTTGACGATAATCGTCGAACTGAGATCGACAATCTCTGTTTGCCTAAGTTCCACGAGGATCGTCGAACTGAGTTCGATAATTATCGATGGCCTACAATTATCGACGATCTCTGTTACAGGAATGCTGCTCGACAATTTTTCCCGTGACCTTTGTTCGACGAAAGGAAAATCATCGAACAGCATTCGACGACTTTTCCCGTGACCTGTGATCGGCGAAAGGCAAATCGTCGAGCGGAGTTCGACGATTTCTCGTGCCCTGTGATTCGACGAAAATCGTCGAGCTGCGTTCGAATATTTTCCTGAGTTCGATGATTTTCCCGCGCTCGACGAAAATCGTCGAGCTGCGTTCGACGATTCTTGTAACAGTGAGCGTTTTTTTTCCTGTAGTCTAAGATTTATTTCTTCTCAGTTTATTTCTTCTTCCCGAGTGAATACCTCCTATGGGGGGATGTCTTGTCGGCCTTTCGTTCTTCCTTTATTTTGAGGGCCGAATCATGGGTTATGACAGGTAGTGGTATTTTGACGCTCTAAAGGAGCGGGATGTTTTGTTTGTGAGCTGTGGCCGCCACTTTTTAGTCCCAGGTACGGGCTGGGTATTGCTGTGGCTGTCACCCTTTTAATCACAGGTACGGGCTGGGTTTGAGGTGGTTTTGTGCTGACACAGTGACATTTTATTTTACTTGGAACTGTTTTGTTTGGGGGACTGTTTTTGGTCACCCACTCAGGTCCATGTTATTTACTACTCTCATTAACTCACAAATTAGGATTGTTAGGTGTTTCTTCCTGGTTAAATGCAACATATTGTGGCAGGTTTTTCTTGTCTTTTGCCTTGTAGCCTCTGCAGGATTTGAGCAGGGCTTGGTGTTGTTACTTGGTACTTGGTGTACTCTTGTTTACTTTGGACAGTGTTTGCTTTTACTGTCTTGTTTACTTACACTCCTATTCCATTTTGATTTAATGCCCTAATTCAGATTTTCTTGTTTTACTTGCTGAGGTGTTCTTTTCTTTTCTGAATGCCTCAGGTTCTGATTAGTAGCCGGGTAGACGACTAGTTTTGCTGTGGTGTTGTTGGTAATCCCTTGATTTGTAGGGATCTTTCTCTTACTGTTGTGAGGTAGTTTTCTGCTTTTCTTACAGACATACATGCTTGCTAGTGGGTTCGTGTCAGTTTGTTGGCGCCCATTGGTAGTTTTACCTTATGATACTAGATATGTTTCTTTTACTGCTACCTTTTTTGGAGATAGTGTACTTGCTCTTGGGAATATTTATGCTAGGTTGCTAGTTACTTTCAAACCTAAAAACACTATAATAAGTAAATCTCATGATCAGAATGTTTTATAAAACTCATACACTACTTTTCAAGTAACGTAAAAAGATCGTTTTCCTACTTATAATATAATATAAATCTAGAGTCTTGCATAGTATAAGTTGACCTCGGGGGTCACTTATGCACTCTCATAGGATGTCAAATATAAATAAAGTATTTTCCGCCGCGTATAAGTATAGTTTTAAAACTTTGGACTAGGTGATCCACAAAGCCGAGGGATACGGCCATTAAAATTATATCTGATTTTCTAATCATCAAACTTATGAGATTTTCATAGTCTAGTTAGATGGTGTTTGCCTGAGCGTCGACAGTTATCCCCTGCTCGACGTGGCATCACGACGCGTGTTTTCTCATACTCTGATACTTATTAAATTCGGAGAAAATGCGGGTAGTGACAGTTGGTATCAGAGGGAGGTTGCTTGACAATTTGTCGGGCAACCTTTCCTTATAGGTATTAGATGTTTAGCGTCATATCATACACACACCGATGTGTCATCAACACGTCTTGGATGAAGCACGAACACTACACTCATAGCATAACATGAAGTATATGGGGGCATATTATGTAGTATGAGATGCATAATATGTGTCTGTATATGGATCCACCATAGGGGCAACATGTGAGGGTTATGTAGTATGGGATGCATAACCTCACCACATGAATGCGACTAGCACATTTCTTTTTCGTTGCATGGGAATGTTATGTAGTATGGGATGCATAACATTTTCATATGTACGTCGCTCATGACATGCATTAGAGCCTTTTTAGAATGCATAGCACAATCATGCATAGCATAACATTGCATAAGCACAACGTGCCAAGTTAAAGATTTGCAGGATGACATAGGTACACACATGGTTTTTAAATCAGAAAAAGAATATAAATTCATGCATTCCCGATCTAGGCACAAGAGTTAGATGATGGTGGTTAACCATCCTAGGTTAGGCATAACATCATTTTTGTTCAAATAAACTCCCAGAGCAAGTTTAGCAGTTTTAAGATCATATTTATGTATGTATTGTCTGTACTTGTAGTTAGTTCCAACTATTGTACCAGGATTTGACTAATGTTGATATGACCATAGGATGGCAAGGCGTCCTTCGACCAGGTCGAATCTCCTATCTGAGGGTGAGACTTCTGGAGCGCAGAGTGATGCGGTGATCGAGAGCTTGCGGTTGAGCAACGATTCCTTGACCAGGCAGTTGGTGGAGATGCAGGTCCAGATCCAGTCTCTGGCGACAGTTGTGGCAGGACAGACTCAGGGAGTGCAAGACCCTGCAGGGGGGTCAGCTGCCCCTCCCCCTCCTGCTCCCCTGAGACCTCCAGTGGTGGTGCCAGTAGAGATGGCCTTTATTTCTCAGTTTTAGAGACTTAGCCCTCCTACATATGATGGGAAGGTAGATTTCGTGGTCATAGATGATTGGCTGATCTCCATGGAGGAGATGTTCTCGTACTCCGGTATTGCTGATGATCAGAGAGTTATGATAGCTGCCTATCAGCTAAAGGGTTTGGCAAAGAGCTGGTGGATTAGGGAAAAGGAGAGCTTGTTGGGTGGTTGCACTTGGGGATTGTTCAAGGAGATGCTGTTGAGGAAGTTCCTTCCTTCGGTCGAGCGTGACCGACTTATGAACGACTTCCTTCACCTGAAGTAGAGGAAAATCACGGTCAGTGAGTACGAGATAGAGTTTAGCAAGTTGAGCCGGTTTGCCCCTGGGTTGGTGAGTGTTGAAGCTGATCGAGTCAAGCAGTTCCTTGGTGGCTTGAGGAGCGAGGTTCAGCAGTTAGCTAGTGCTTATGGATCAGTGACTTATGCAGGGGTAGTGGAGTCTGCTCTGAAAGTGGAGGCAATTAAGACAGCAAAGAACAGAGGCCAGCAAATGACGAAGGACAAGAGGAAGTCTGCAGAAGAGAAGAACCCCCAGGTACTTGATGCTACTTCGGGAAAGAAGAGCAAGGTGGTGTGTAGCTTCTGTGGCCGGTCAGGACACCCTATTAAGAGGTGTTTCAAGAAGGCGGGAGCTCAGAATAAGGAGCAGGTTCATGCTATTCAAGGTGCTCCTAGGAAGGATGTTTCCTGTTCTGTTTACAAGCGACCCGGGCATGATGCTGCCCAGTGCTGGTCTAAGGATAAAGTTTGCTTTCAGTGTGGCCAGAGTGGCCATATAAAGACAAGGTGTCCTCAGGTCCAGCCTATTCTTCAGGCAGTTCCACTTCAGGCTTTACCTCCGCCTCAGCGTGTGGACAAGGGAAAAGGGAAGCTGAACGTGATCTCTTCCGAGGAGGCTCAGACCTCGATTCAAGTCATCTCAGGTTAGTTGTTTTCCTAGCTTGAAAGTTTTATTTGCTAGAATGGTTATAGTTTTGTTTTGGTAGTGCCTTAATTGCTTATATACTCCTATAGGGAATTTTAAGGTGAAGAACCGCTGTGCGCGTGTTCTATTCGACTCCGGCGCTACCCACTCGTTTGTGGCTAGAGCTTTTGTAGAGCATTATCGGTTGGTTCTAGATCAAGATCGTGATACCTTCCGCGTCAAGTTCCCTTCTGGTGAATCTGTGTTGTCAAATTTGGGCATTCTGGATTGCCCTGTTTTGTTGGGGGACTTTCTTGCAAAGGAAGACTTGAAGATGATTGATCTAGAGGACTTCGATGTTATTCTGGGCATGGACTAGTTGTTTAGTATGATGCGGTTATTCAGTGCAAAGGGAAGCACTTGGACTTCATCAAGGACAACGGTCAGCCTGAAAGTGTGTATGCTGATCCGTGCCAGGATTCTCCTATCATTTCTGCGGTATGTGCTCAGAAGCTGTTTCATTCTGATTGTTTTGCTTGTTTAGTCTCGGTGGTTGGGACTGCTGTTAGTGTACCGCGCTTGGAGGAGATTCCTGTGGTTCGTGGTTTCTCTGATGTTTTTCTTGATGACCTTTCTGGTCTTCCCCCCGAGCGGGATGTTGAGTTTGTGATTGATTTGGAATCGGGTACGCGTCCTATTGCTAAGGTGCCGTATCAGATGGCCCCTCGTGAGTTGGAGGAGTTGCGAGTCCAGTTGGACGAGTTGTTGGCTAAAGGTTTTATCAGGCCGAGTTCGACGCCTTGGGGTGCTCCTGTTCTATTTTTGAAGAAGAAGGATGGGTTGATGAGTTTGTGCATCGACTATAGGGAGCTGAACAAAGTTACCATTAAGAACAGGTACCCTCTGCCGAGGATCGATGACTTATTTGATCAGTTGCGTGGTAGCACGGTGTTCTCCAAGATTGATCTTCGTTCTGGCTATCATCAGCTCAGGATCCGTGAGGCAGATATTCCACGGATTGCTTTCAGATCGAGGCATGGGCATTTCGAATTCCTGGTTATGTCGTTTGGTTTGACCAACGCGCCATCAGCATTCATGGACATGATGAACCGGGTGTTCAAGGACTTCCTATACAAGTTCGTTGTGGTATTCATTGATGATGTGTTGATCTACTCTCGCAGTGCTGAGGAGTATAAGCAGCACCTGCGATTGGTTCTGTCTGCTTTGAGAGACCATCAGTTATTCGCCAAGCTGAGTAAATGTGAATTCTGGTTGTCCCGGGTTTCCTTCCTGGGTCATGTGGTGAATAAGGACGGCATCTCGGTTGACCCGGAAAAGATTTCTACAGTGATGGATTGGCATAGGCCGAGCACACCCAAGGAGATTAGGAGCTTCTTGGGGTTGTCCGGCTATTATAGAAGATTTGTGGAGGGCTTTTCTACCTTGACAGCCCCCTTGACTAAGCTGACTCAGAAGAATGCGGCGTTCATTTGAAATGAGAAATGCGAGGAGGCTTTTTTGGAGCTGAAGAGCAGGTTCTGTTCTGCCCCTATTTTGGCATTGCCTACGGAGGGCAAGGACTATGATATATATGTGGATTCCTCGCATGTTGGGCTTGGAGGTATGTTGATGCAAGAATGGAAGGTGATTGCGTATGGGTCGAGGCAATTGAAGACTCATGAGAGGAACTACCCTACGCATGATCTTGAGTTCGCAGCAGTGATCTTTGCCCTGAAGCTGTGGAGACATTTACTTTATGGTGCCCAGTGCAAGATCTACACCGATCATAAAAGCCTAAAGTATGTCTTCACCCAAAAGGAGCTGAATTTGCGCCAGCTGCGTTGGTTAGAGTATGTGGCCGATTATGATGTGGATATACAGTATCATCCGGGCAATGTCAATGTGGTGGTCGATGCCCTGAGCCGGAAGACGGGGAAGATCTTTAATCTCACCGCCGATCGTTTAGTGGAAGAGCTCCTCCTGATGGATATTTCCGTGGGACGCTATGACATGCAGAGCAGTTTGGTAGTGGCAGAGCCGTCTTGGATTGGACTCACCAGGTTACACCAGAAGGATGATCCAGATCTTCTACACTTGTACCTCAGGACTGAGAGGGGGGAGTTGCCGGATTTTTCTATTGATGATGCGAGTACTTTGAAGTACTGCGGCAGGTTTTGCATCCCTGCTGTTGGAGACATCAGGGGTATGATTTGTAGAGAGGCTCATGGTTCCAGTGTTGCCTACCATCCAGGATCTACAAAGATGTATCATGAATTGAAGCAGATTGCCTGGTGGTATGGGATGAAGGGAGATATAGCCCGATTTGTTGCTGAGTGCCACACTTGCAAGCGTGTGAAGGCCGATCATGGAAGGCCTGGTGGCAAGTTGACTCCGTTGGAGATCACTACTTGGAAGTGGGAAAGTATTTCCATGGACTTCATTACGGGCTTGCCGAGATCTCCTAGAGGTTTCGATTCTGTTTGGGTTATAGTGGACAGACTGACGAAGTGTGCTCACTTTGTGCCGTACAAGATTGATTATCCGATGAAAAAGATAGCAGAACTGTATCTGAATGAAGTTGTCAGGTTGCACGGTGTGTCAGTTGGCATCATTTTGGATCGAGACTCCCGTTTTACATCTCGCTTCTGGAGGAGTCTGCAAGAGCGGTTTGGGTACAGATTTGAGGTATTCTACAGCTTACCACTCGCAGGCCAATGGTCAGACTGAGCGAGTGAACCAGATAGTTGAGGATATGATCAGGTGCTACATCTTGCACCATGGTGGAGCGTGGGATGAGCGTTTGCGGCTTATGGAATTCGCATACAATAACAGTTACCAGGAGAGCTTGCAAATGGCTCCGTTTGAAGCCTTGTATGGGAGGCGCTGCAGAACTCCCTTGTTTTGGACCGAGGTCGGTGAGAGGCCTGTGTTGGGTTCGGATGCGCTCGAGGAGATGGAAACTGCTGTGAAGCTTATTAGGGAAAAGCTTCGTATTGCTCAGGAGAGATATGAGAAGAACGCCAACCGGCGTAGGTCTGACTTGGAGTTTTCTGTAGGGGACCTTGTGTTTCTTAAGTTTTCCCCGATGGTTGGTGTTAAGAGGTTCGGTAAGAACCGGAAATTGGACCCGAGGTATGTGGGCCCGTTTAAGATCGTTGAGCGGATTGGCGTGTCAGCATATAGATTTTATTTGCCAGCAAATTTCCCAGGTATTCACAATGTGTTTCATGTCAGCCAATTAAGGAAGTGCGTGCGAAGCAGTCGGCAAGTCTTGGATGCGGTGCCCTAGTTGGAGCCTAATCTTTCATATGTTAAGGTGCTGGTCCGCATCTTGGATACTCAAGATCTGGTGTTGCGGACAAAGTCTATCCCGATGGTGAAAGTTCTATGGAAGAATCAGGATTTGGAAAGCGCGACTTGGGAGCTAGAGTCGGCTATGAGGGAGGCTCACCCTCATCTATTCCCTTGATTTGATTGGTACGTTTCCTTTCTAGTGCTCTTGTTTGTTACCTTCCTTCTATAGTAGAAGTTGTGTATGTAAAGTTTCAGGACGAAACTTTCTTTTAGGGGGAGTGACTGTAACGCCCCCGTTTTTTCTGCGATTATTTAATTCTCATTTGGCGTTACGTTGACGCGTTTCTGGTAGGTGTCGTTTGTTAGAGCGTGGTCTTAGCTCTTTAGGTTCCTTGTGTGGATTGTTGGTAGCCTTATTGGCAAGATCCCCTAGCAAGCTGGGTCTGTTTTGGTGACCGGTGAGGCCTCTCGGGGGATGCTTGTGTTTTGGCTTCGGGTAGTGATAACCAGAGTTTTGTTCGTCGAAAGATGATTTCGACTTCGTCGTTGCGTTCGTAGCATGGGTATTTAGCTACGGTGCGAATTTCGTCGGATTCCGAGGTGGTTCGGTTTTCGCGTCGTTTTGATGTGTTAATAATAATGGATGTAATGATTAATTAATATATAAAGTTTGAAATGAATGGCTTTTAGGTGGCAGTTTAGGCTGAATAGGCGTGTCCCTGCATAAACATATATAGTCTCAAGACAAAAAACGAGTCTTTTCATCGTCTCCTTCCCGTAAGAGTAACTGCTACCTGTCCGAGAGGAAGAAAACCACCACCCCTGCTACCCTTCAGACGCCGATTCTGGGAGCATTAGTGGACGGAATTCGATTCCGAAAGCGGATTTGGAGTGCTCTCGCCTAGACCTTCATTCCTACGGTAAGAAATTCAATTTTCGCGGTGTTTCTAGGGGACTCGGAGTTTTTAGTTTGATCCTTTTCCGCCATTAAAACCTTAGATCCTGTTTAGGTGCTGTTGCGGCTGGAGCCGAGAGAGAGAGGAAGGGCTGTGCAAGATAGATCGCTTGTAACGCCCCGAAACTCAAAGGAGCAAAGGGGGACGTTTTGGGCCAGTTTGGGTTCTGGCAGAAGGCACACGGCCTGGGACACGGGCGTGTCCCAGGGCGTGTCAAGCGTGTGTCGACACTTAGCCGCGAAGTCGTCGAGTTATACTCGACGATTCGTCGAGAATGGGCACACGGCCTGCGACACGGGCGTGTCGCAGGGCGTGTCGACCCGTGTCGACACTTAGTCGTGAAGTCGTCGAGTTATACTCGACGATTCGTCGAGTATGGGCACATGGCCCGCGACACGGGCGTGTCGCCGGGCGTGTCGACCCGTGTCGACGATCGTCCCGGGGAATTCGTCGAGATTCGCTCGACGATCGTCGAGACAAGGCATACGGCCTAGGACACGGGCGTGTCCAAGGCCGTGTCATCGAGTCGTCGATCTCCACTCAACGAAATGTCGAGACCTTGTACACGGCCTGGGGCCCAGGCGTGTCAAGGTGACACGGGCAAGGACACGGGCGTGTCCTAGGACCCGTGCAGTGCTCGGGTTGAAAACGGGGGAAAATCATGGGGTACACGGCCGGCTACACGATCGTGTCAGCTGGAACACGGGCGTGTCAGCTCGAACACGGGCATGTTCGATACCCGTGTGAGGGTCCAGGAGATTCGATTTTGACGGCGAATGCGGCACACGGCCCTGGACACGGGCGTGTGCCAGGCCGTGTTCGGTCCAGATTGGGCATTTCAGCCCCGAATCAAAGCCGTTCGTTTTCTTAGGTTGAGATCCAACGGCTGGGGGTTGTTCCTGAGAGGATATACCCGGGTTTTGACTTAGAAAATCCATCACTTTCTTCACTTGTTCTCTTTCTAAACCCTTGGAGCGAGGAGAGCTAAGGCAAGAAGAAGAAGAGCTAGATCCGCCATTGGAGGAGCTTCGGAGCTCCGAATCACAAGCCGACTCCGGATCCACGGAGGCAACGCAAGTGCGGTGATTTCTATCCGATTACTTTTCGATGGCGCCAAAGAGGAACTCAAGGGTAACGATCCTCATCTTGAGCATGAGTCGCTCTCTTTCTTAGCATAGGAAGCCCGCTCTCGCGAGTTTGCGGAGAGTTGGAGGCGTTCCTTCGGGTAGATATGTGAAGTCCCCGTTGTTTAGAGTCCGTATGCGAGAACGGACATAGGCATGATGTGTGAAGCCTACCCGGACATGTTAGTCTGGATCGGTGATGTTGCATTGCATAAGGCCGGAGAAGACTCCGTGCTATTGGTTGTTTTTCGGGTTTTCTACGCGGTAGATTGCAGCAGGGAGCCTTGGGGACTAACCCAAAGGTGCACCCGGAAAACTGGGCGGATACGAGATCTTGCCAACTTGGTGGCTTGAAAGCCAACTTGAACATAACCGGGTTATGTGACATGTGATGGAAATGGGACTCGGGAGAAGTTTGACCTGCGCATATGGTTTAAATTACCGTTGCGGGCGCATATGGTTTAAATTACCGTTGCGTTGTGAGCACGGGTTAGATGGAACCGTACCCACTCTATGTCGTTCGGATTAGGGTCGTTGGCATAGATGAGGGTCTTCGGCGGTCTATGGTTTTAATTACCGTGACCCATGCCAGGAAGACAAACTGCTCATTGTTTGGCCGTCCAAAGGGGATGGTGGTGAGTCGGCAGACTTAGACTGCGTTCACCAAGAATGTGCCCTGAGTGCACGGGGTGTGTGGCCGTTGAGCCTCCGCCTGTGATGAAATGGCTATAACTGCATTGCTCGCTTATGCTAATGAAATGCAGGGAAGGAGCATCGCCGCCCCGAGTTGGGGGCGGGATCGTTATAATTTGGTCAGCATTGCTGACCGTTGCCTTGTTTTGCCACCGTGCGGTGGTTTGTTGCTTGCAAGTGCAGCTGGACCAAGCGGTCAATAGCGGGCTAAAGCCCTTTTTGCAAAGCCGGCCCTCGAAGGCCCGAATGGAAATGTTTATTGCTTTATTCATGTATGACCGGCCTGCGTGCCGTGGTTTGTAAATCATGTAACAGTCAAGTGAAACATTTTGTAAGGCCTTAAGGCTTGTTTTGAGTATTTTGTAATAACATTCCTATTTTCGTATTAGTGGACATTCATGCTTGTTGCTGGGTTCTTGTTTACAACCTTTATAAACTGCTTCCGCTAGAATGCTCTGTGTAGGACGTTGAGATTGGTTGGATGGTTTCCATAAGTAACCACCCGGTCTGTCTGTAGTATATGGCGTCGGGCCCCGGCCGGACCTACTGCTATATGCTATGTGACGGATAGGGGGTGTTACAATTTGGTATCAGACTACTGGTTTTGGTCGGGCTTAAACTGAATTCGTGGCCGCATTCCTTTTAAGGGGTGGTGAGCACATTGCGTGCGTCATCGTTATAATGGTAAAAGAACCCATGAATGTCCACTTAGGAATGAAAATACTCGTGTTTGAGGAACCTGCGTGTTCCTATAATTGCTGTTTGCAATGTTATGTGGTCGCTTAACGGTGTTTTGTACCACTATAGGTGACCAGAAGTGGTGTTGGGCCATCAGAACGCCGAGTTTCTGAGGCTAGCAGTGCACCGGATGTTGCTCCCGCAACACCTCTGTCGGCTGAGAATATTCGATTGGTGGCTGAAGCGGTGTTGGCCGTGATAAATGCGCAGCCTGGAAGGCAAGCGCAGCAGCCTGCTCCCGTGATGGAGCAAGAACCTCTGCGAGAGGCTTAGCCGAGGAGGGTGGAGCAAGTGGTTTTGGAACCGGTAGTGCCAAGGAGGGCAACTGAGAGGCAGTTGAAGCATGTAATGAGCTTTAACCCTCCGTTATTCTCGGGGTTGGGAACCCCATCTTAGGCTGAAGACTGGCTCTCTAGGGTGAAGAGAGTCATGACGACGACGGAGACGGAGGAGTGGCAAATGACCACCATCGCTACGTTCCTGCTGGACGGTGAAGCGAGGATGTGGTGGGAAGGATTGGAGCTGCATCATTTGAGAGGTAGACAACTGATAGACATTCCGATGGAAGAGTTCTCGGGATTGTTCTTAGCAAGATACCTCCCTTCTACTCAGAGGATTTCAATGGAGAATGAGTTCCTGAAGTTGGTGCAGGGTGAGAGGAGCGTGGATGAATATCTCCACGAGTTTACGCGGTTGAGTCGTTATGCTAGCTCCACCATCATGGATGAGGAGCGCAAGACTAATCGTTTTTATGAAGGCTTGAGGGATGAGCTGAGACTATTATTGTCGGGGCCGATGACGCAGGGTTTCTTAACCTTGGTCAATACTGCCCGGTCCTTGGAGAAGGACATGAAGAACGTGCAAGCGAAGAAAAGCTTGGGTGAAAAGAAATCTGAGTTCAGAGTGCCGACTACTTCAAAGTCCGGCTATCGGAGGTCTTTCAAGAAGCATAGGACTTCGGGTCCAGCTCCTTCTGGAGCTTCTGGGGCGACTACGAGTCGGACCCCGGGCGCGTGTTTTACATGCGGAAAGACGGGGCACTTTGCCCGTGATTGTTGGAGCGGACGTCCTAAGTCCGAGAGGAGGCCGGGAGCCACTTATGAAGAAAAGGGTAAGGCGGTGGAGTCGACCGCATCCCATTATGCTCCGGCCCAACCAAGGGTCTACAATCTTGGCCAACAGGAGGCCATTAAACAAGCTGATGTGGTGACAGGTACGGTTTAATTTATAGCAAGTCAATTTCCTTTATATGCTTGTTATGCACATGTTACCTTACCACTACTTGTTTAGGATTTGTATTGATTTGTGAAAATCCGGCACGAGCACTCTTCGATACGGGAGCTTCACACTCCTTCTTGTCCGAAGGATTTATATTACGCATCGGGGTCCCTTCCTCGATGGCGAAGGATAAGTTTGATGTGTTGTTGCCCAATGGGTGTTCGATGTGAGCGGATAGGATCTGCGATGATAAGATTCGTATTGGGGAGCAGGAGTTCGACCTGCGAGCGTCTTTACTTCCGTTAGTGGAGTTCGACGTCATATTTGGCATGGACTGGCTCTCGGAGCAGCAGGCCCATATAGATTGCGGTAGCAAGGAAGTTAAGCTGGGAGTGAGTCGTGAGACGACGTTTACGGGCTTAAAGGGGTCGAGCAAGACGTTGATGTCTGCTCTTCAGGTGGTGAAGGCGGTTCGTGCTGGAGCAGAACTGTTCTTTACACTAGTGGAGGTTGCAAAGCCGAAGCCCGCGTTGGATTGTATTTCAGTGGTATCGGAATACCCTGATGTGTTCCCCGCAGATCTTCCTGGAGCCCCGCCTCAACGGGAGATAGATTTTACGATCGAGCTAGTGCCAGGTGCAAAGCCTGTGTCACGATCTCCGTATCGGCTAGCGCCTAAGGAAATGGCGGAGCTGAAAGTTCAACTGCAAGAGTTGTTGGAGCAAGGGTATGTGCGCCCGAGTTCTTCGCCTTGGAGCGCACCGGTCCTCTTTGTTAAGAAGAAGGACGGAAGCTTGAGGCTATGTATTGATTATCGGGAGCTAAACAAGCTGACGGAGAAGAACAAGTACCCGATCCCCCGGATTGATGATCTCTTCGATCAGTTAGTCGGGTCGACGGTGTACTCGAAGTTGGATCTCAAGGCTGGGTACTATCAGCTGCGGATAAGGGAGAGTGATATCCCGAAGACAGCATTTAGTACGAGGTACGGGCATTATGAGTTTACGGTCATGCCGTTTGGGCTGACTAATGCGCCGTCAGTATTCATGGATTTGATGAACAAGACGTTCAAGGAGTACTTGGACCATTTCGTGATCGTCTTCATCGACGATATTTTGGTGTACTCTCAAAGTGAGGAAGATCACTTCAAGCATCTTCATTTGGTGTTGGGGACGCTAAGGAGAAATCAGTTGTATGCCAAGTTCTCGAAGTGCGAGTTTTGGCTATCCTCAGTGGCGTTCCTCGGGCATATAGTGAGTGGAGAGGGTATTGCGGTGGATCCGGCGAAGATTGTTGCGATACGGGAGTGGCCTGAGCTTGCTACGGTAGCAGAAGTCCGGAGCTTTTTGGGGCTTGCCGGTTATTATAGGCGCTTCGTAGAGAACTTCTCGCGGATAGCGCTACCTCTCACTACTTTGACGAGGAAGGAGCATAAGTTCGTTTGGACGCCGGAGTGCGCGCGAGCTTTTGAGGAATTGAAGTGTCGGTTGACCACGGCGCCTGTGCTGAGTTCGCCATGTGGAACCGAAGGCTATGAGATATATAGCGATGCTTCGGGCAGCGGTTTGGGTTGCGTGCTACTGCAGCACGGAAGCGTGATAGCTTATGGCTCGAGACAGCTAAAAGTGCACGAGAGGAATTATCCGGTCCATGACTTGGAGTTAGCGGCCGTGATTTTTGCCTTGAAGCTGTGGAGACACTATTTGTACGGTGTGAAGATTGATATCTACACCGATCACAAGAGCCTAAAGTACCTGATAGATCAGAAGGATCTGAATATGCGGCAGCGTAGGTGGATGGAGTTCCTGGGGGACTATACATTCAAGATCCACTACGTGCCTGGCAAAGGGAATGCGGTTGCGGACGCGTTGAGTCGCCGAGCCCCAGCTCAAACCAATTGGCTATCGGTGCACGATGAGCGGTTGGTGCGGGAGTTGGAGGCGTTGGAGATTGTTTGTGTGGACAGACAATCAAGTGCTGAAGCAGTTCTGAATTGGACTGAAGTCCAATATGACTTGGCCGATCGGATTCGGCAGGCTTTGGATATGGATGCTCATATGAAGCAGTTCATGATAGAGGCTCTGGATGGGTCAAATTCCCAATTCGTCGTGGAGGACGGATTGCTTTGGAAAGACGGTCGTCTGTGCGTCCCAAGCGTGGGCAATTTACGGGTGGAGTTGTTGTACGAGGCACATCATACCAAGTACTCGATTCACCCGGGGAGCACGAAGATGTACCGCGATGTGAAGAAACTGTTTTGGTGGCCGGGTTTGAAAAAGGATGTGGCGCTATACGTAGCGAAGTGCCAAACCTGCGCCCTGGTAAAGGCGGAGTGCCAAAAGCCGGGAGGATTTCTTAAGTCCTTGCCTATTCCGGAGTGGAAATTCGACGACATCTCCATGGACTTTGTGCACGGTTTGCCAAGGTCGCAAAAGGAAAACGACGCCATTTGGGTGGTTGTTGATCGATTAACGAAGGTGTCGCATTTTATTCCGCATAGGAAGGACGATCCGGTGGAGAAGCTGGCAAAGCTTTATGTGGATAATATAGTACGGCTTCATGGTGTGCCCCGCAGCATCGTGAGTGACCGAGATGGGCGGTTCACGTCCAACGATTGGAGGCTTGTGCAGCAAATGTTGGGAACAAAGCTGAAGTTTAGCACAGCCTTCCATCCGCAAACGGATGGGCAGACCGAGAGGGTCAATAGAACCATGGAAGACATGCTTCGCATGTGTGTCTTGGATTTTGGAAAGCAATGGGAAGACCACCTTTATTTGGTGGAGTTCGCATACAACAACAGCTACCAAACGAGTATTCAGATGGCGCCTTTCGAGGCCCTATATGGTAGAAGATGTCGCACGCCGTTGTTTTGGTTAGAAACGGGTGAGTCAAAGTTGTATAAGCGATCGGAAGTGGAGGATGCTACTTCTTTGGTGAGAACCATTCGGGAGAGGTTGCTTATCGCTCAGGACCGGCAAGCAAAGTACTATAATGCCAAGCACAGGAACGTGGAGTTCGCTGTGGGCGATTATGTATACTTAAAGATCAAGCCGTTCAAGGGTGTCTCGCGGGTGCGATGATTGAAAAAGCTAAGCCCGAGGTACCTTGGACCGTTTGAGGTTCTGGAGCGAGTTGGAGAAGCGGCCTATAGGTTGAAGCTTTCAGTGGAGCTTAGTGGTTTACACGATGTATTCCATATTTCGGTGCTTCGGAAGGCGGTGTAGGAGCCTACGCAAGTGATCGCGGTCGATCAAGTGCCGGTGGAAAGTGGGCTAACGACAAAGGTCAAGCCCGTGCGGATTGAAGACTCGGAGGTCAAGCGGCTACGCAATAAAGAGATCAGGATGGTCAAGGTCCGGTGGGATAATTGCGGTCGCGAGGAGCTCTCTTGGGAGCGAGAGCAGACTATGCTTGACGAATATCCGGAGTTGTTCCGCTCAGGTACAAATTTTGGTTTTGTACATGTCTTTCCTTTAAGTAATTTCGTGGGCGAAATTCTTTTAAGAGGGGGAGAGTTGTAACGCCCCGAAACTCAAAGGAGCAAAGGGGGACGTTTTGGGCCAGTTTGGGTTCTGGCAGAAGGCACACGGCCTGGGACACGGGCGTGTCCCAGGGCGTGTCAAGCGTGTGTCGACACTTAGCTGCGAAGTCGTCGAGTTATACTCGACGATTCGTCGAGAATGGGCACACGGCCTGCGATACGGGCGTGTCGCAGGGCGTGTCGACCCGTGTCGACACTTAGTCATGAAGTCGTCGAGTTATACTCGACGATTCGTCGAGTATGGGCACACGGACCGCGACACGGGCGTGTCGCCGGGCGTGTCGACCCGTGTCGACGATCGTCCCGGGGAATTCGTCGAGATTCGCTCGACGATCGTCGAGACAAGGCACACGGCCTAGGACACGGGCGTGTCCAAGGCCGTGTCATCGAGTCGTCGATCTCCACTCAACGAAATGTCGAGACCTTGTACACGGCCTGGGGCCCAGGCGTGTCAAGGTGACACGGGCAAGGACACGGGCGTGTCCTAGGACCCGTGCAGTGCTCGGGTTGAAAACGGGGGAAAATCATGGGGTACACGGCCGGCTACACGGCCGTGTCAGCTGGAACACGGGCGTGTCAGCTCGAACACGGGCGTGTTCGATACCTGTGTGAGGGTCCAGGAGATTCGATTTTGACGGCGAATGTGGCACACGGCCCTGGACACGGGCGTGTGCCAGGCCGTGTTCGGTCCAGATTGGGCATTTCAGCCCCGAATCAAAGCCGTTCGTTTTCTTAGGTTGAGATCCAACGGCTGGGGGTTGTTCCTGAGAGGATATACCCGGGTTTTGACTTAGAAAATCCATCACTTTCTTCACTTGTTCTCTTTCTAAACCCTTGGAGAGAGGAGAGCTAAGGCAAGAAGAAGAAGAGCTAGATCCGCCATTGGAGGAGCTTCGGAGCTCCGAATCGCAAGCCGACTCCGGATCCACGGAGGCAACGCAAGTGCGGTGATTTCTATCCGATTACTTTTTGATGGCGCCAAAGAGGAACTCAAGGGTAACGATCCTCATCTTGAGCATGAGTCGCTCTCTTTCTTAGCATAGGAAGCCCGCTCTCGCGAGTTTGCGGAGAGTTGGAGGCGTTCCTTCGGGTAGATATGTGAAGTCCCCGTTGTTTAGAGTCCGTATGCGAGAACGGACATAGACATGATGTGTGAAGCCTACCCGGACATGTTAGTCTGGATCGGTGATGTTGCATTGCATAAGGCCGGAGAAGACTCCGTGCTATTGGTTGTTTTTCGGGTTTTCTACGCGGTAGATTGCAGCAGGGAGCCTTGGGGACTAACCCAAAGGTGCACCCGGAAAACTGGGCGGATACGAGATCTTGCCAACTTGGTGGCTTGAAAGCCAACTTGAACATAACCGGGTTATGTGACATGTGATGGAAATGGGACTCGGGAGAAGTTTGACCTGCGCATATGGTTTAAATTACCGTTGCGGGCGCATATGGTTTAAATTACCGTTGTGTTGTGAGCACGGGTTAGATGGAACCGTACCCACTCTATGTCGTTCGGATTAGGGCCGTTGGCATAGATGAGGGTCTTCGGCGGTCTATGGTTTTAATTACCGTGACCCATGCCAGGAAGATAAACTGCTCATTGTTTGGCCGTCCAAAGGGGATGGTGGTGAGTCGGCAGACTTAGACTGCGTTCACCAAGAATGTGCCCTGAGTGCACGGGGTGTTTGGCCGTTGAGCCTCCGCCTGTGATGAAATGGCTATAATTGCATTACTCGCTTATGCTAATGAAATGCAGGGAAGGAGCATCGCCGCCCCGAGTTGGGGGCGGGATCGTTATAATTTGGTCAGCATTGCTGACCGTTGCCTTGTTTTGCCACCGTGCGGTGGTTTGTTGCTTGCAGGTTTAGCTGGACCAAGCGGTCAATAGCGGGCTAAAGCCCTTTTTGCGAAGCCGCCCCTCGAAGGCCCGAATGGAAATGTTTATTGCTTTATTCATGTATGACCGGCCTGCGTGCCGTGGTTTGTAAATCATGTAACAGTCAAGTGAAACATTTTGTAAGGCCTTAAGGCTTGTTTTGAGTATTTTGTAATAACATTCCTATTTTCGTATTAGTGGACATTCATGCTTGTTGCTGGGTTCTTGTTTACAACCTTTATAAACTGCTTCCGCTAGAATGCTCTGTGTAGGACGTTGAGATTGGTTGGATGGTTTCCATAAGTAACCACCCGGTCTGTCTGTAGTATATGGCGTCGGGCCCCTGCCGGACCTACTGCTATATGCTATGCGACGGATAGGGGGTGTTACATCGCTGGTATTTGAGGCAAGTGGTGCTCCTATCCTTACCGAGTTTTCTTCTCCTTTTCATAGTCATTTTTGCTATAATTTTCCCTATTTCCTGAGATTGATATTTTACTATGTGTTTCCGTCAAAAAGCATGTGAATCTTAAACCATAATGCCCCTTTATGTTTCTGTTTGCATTCTCTCAAGTTCTGAAACTCAAACCTTCGGCTGGAGTGCTGTTGTCTTCTTTGTTTTTATGAAATTATTCCCTGTTAATCATTCAAATTGTTCCCTGTTAATCTCGGTTTAGGTAGAAATTAGCCTATCAGCCCTAGATCTAGTAGCAGTGGGTTTCCCTACTTAAATTACGAGTAATAAGATTGATTAGGGTAAGAAGTTTGGACGGAAACGAAGTTGGAGGTACAGGAATGTTGTACACTCAATGCAGCCAGATCGACAAAGTTCGTCGATCTGGGTTCGACGATAATCGTCGAACTGAGATCGACAATCTCTGGTTGCTTGAGATCGACGAAGATCATCAACCTGAGTTCGATGATAATCATCGAACTGAGATCGACGATCTCTATTTGCCTGAGTTCGACGAGGATCGTCGAACTGAGTTCGACAATTATCGGTGGCCTGCGTTTATCGGAAAATCGTCGAACGGCGTTCGACGATTTTTCCCGTGACCTTTGTTCGACGAAAGGAAAATCATCGAACGGCGTTTGACGACTTTTCCTGTGACCTGTGATCGACGAAAGGCAAATCGTCGAGTGGAGTTCGACGATTTACCCTACCCTGTGATTCGACAAAAATCGTCGATCTGCATTCGACGATTTTCCAGAGTTTGACGATTTTCCCACACTCGACGAAAATCGTCGAGCTGCGTTCGACGATTCCTGTAACAGTGATAGTTTTTTTTCCTGTAGGCTGAGATTTATTTCTTCTCAGTTTCTTTCTTCTTCCCGACTGAATACCTCCTCGGGGGGGGGGGATGTCTTGTCGGCCTTTCGTTCTTCCTTTGTTTTGAGGGCCGAATCGTGGGTTATGGCAGGTAGTGGTATTTTGACACTCTAAAGGAGCGGGATGTTTTGTGTGCGAGCCATGGCCGCCACTTTTTAGTCCCAGGTATGGGCTGGGTATTGTTGTGGCCGTCACCCTTTTAATCCCAGGTACGGGTTGGGTTTGAGGTGGTTTTGTGCTGACACAATGAAATTTTATTTTACATGGAACTGTTTTGTTTGGGGGACTGTTTTTGGTCACCAACTCAGGTCCATGTTATTTACTACTGCCATTAACTCACAAATTAGGATTGTTAGGTGTTTCTTCCTGGTTAAATGCAACATATTGTGGCAGGTTTTTCTTGTCTTTTGCCTTGTAGCCTCTGCAGGATTTGAGCAGGGCTTGGTGTTGTTACTTGGTACTTGGTGTACTCTTGTTTACTTTGGATAGTGTTTGCTTTTACTGTCTTGTTTACTTACACTCCTATTCCATTTTGATTTAATGCCCTAATTCAGATTTTCTTGTTTTACTTGCTGAGGTGTTTTTTTCTTTTCTAAATGCCTCAGGTTCTGATTAGTAGTCGGGTAGACGGCTAGTTTTGCTGTGGTGTTGCTGGTGATCCCTTGATTTGTAGGGATCTTTCTCTTATTGTTGTGAGGTAGTTTTTCTGCTTTTCTTACAGACATACATGCTTGTCAGTGGGTTCGTGTCAGTTTGTTGGCGTCCACTGGTAGTTTTACCTTATGATACTAGATATGTTTCTTTTACTGCTACCTTTTTTGGAGATAGTCTACTTGCTCTTGGGAAGATTTATGCTAGGTTGCTAGTTACTTTCAAAGCTAAAAACACTATAATAAGTAAATCTCATGATCAACATGTTTTATAAAACTCATACACTACTTTTCAAGTAACGTAAAAAGATCATTTTCGTACTTATAATATAATATAAATCTAGAGTCTTGCATATTATAAGTTGACCTCGGGGGTCACTTATGCACTCTCATAGGATGTCAAATATAAATAAAGTATTTTCCACTGCGTATAAGAATAGTTTTAAAGCTGTGGACTAGGTGATCCACAGAGCCGAGGGATACGGCCCTTAAAATTATATCTGATTTTCTTATCATTAAACTTATGAGATTTTCATAGTCTAGTTAGATGGTGTTCGCCTGAGCGTCGACAGTTATCCCCTGCTCGACGTGGCATCACGACGCGTGTTTTCTCATGCTCTGATACTTCTTAAATTCAGAGAAAATGCGGGTTGTGACAAAGGTCCCTACAGCTCAGACTTCAGCAAGTCCTACAACTCAGATCCTCCCAGAGAATCCTACCTCAGAGTGAGTCCACACTCCTACAGCTCAGGCAATTAAGTCTTACCTCAGCCTCTTCCCAGGCCTACAACTCAGAGAACTTAATCTCCTACCTCAGGCACTCAACCCTACCTCAGCCTTTATAAATTTAGGCTTATAACTCAGAGGAATAATCCTCCTACACTCAGATCTGTAAAAGATCCTACAAAAATTGAAAATAAAGAGAATAATTCCTTCACCCAGATAGAGAGAGAAAGGGTGAAGGCTTCTTGATCAGTTCTTGATAGATCTGACAACTCTAGAATCAACCTGTCTTAGCTTCTTCAAAGTTTCTTGAATCTGAACAAAGTAAGGTTGATCTTCTTGAAGTTTGAGATGATCCTCAATCCAGCTTCTTCTTAATCAAATGTGGTTCTGATTTCTTCTTGCAGATTGTTCAGGATCTGCCCTCTCTGGATAAAGACTTCTCTCCATGTTGTTGGCTTATTCTCTCCTTGGATTCTTCCAGCACTTCACTTCTCCTATCTGATGACAGAACACATCTTTATATAGGCTTCATCCGAGGTTACCGGCTAATCCGGTTCATAACAACCTTCTGACAGCTCTGTCAGAAACAACAACTGTGTTGATCATGACAGATGTCAAGTCTCCAGTCATTATATCTGATACTTCAATGAACTTCAGCTCAGCAGCAAAGTGTCGAGACAATACTGCAAATGTGTCGACACAAATAGTTCATGTGTCGACACAATCCATGGTGATGTCGACATAGCTTGCATAATGTCGACACAGCACTTCTCTATCTTCTTGACATAGCTTCTGCAGAATGTGTCGACACAAGTCTTGTGTGTCGACACAATCACTTCTTGTCTTGACATAGTTGACTTCAACAAAAATTCTGGTGTGTGTCGACACAAGTCCTGTGTGTCGACACAGTTGTTGTTAACTGAGCTTTCTGTGTGTCGACACAAATCCTGTGTGTCGATACATTTGTTGTCGACAGAATCTCTGTGTGTCGACACAAGTTCTGTGTGTCGACACAAGCTGGCTTCTGGTATCGACACAGTCTTTGTTGACAGAATCTCTGTTTGTCGACACAAGTTCTGTGTGTCAACACAAACTGGCTCCTGGTGTCGACGCAGTCTTTGTCGACAGAATCTCTGTGTGTCGACGAAAGTTCTGTGTGTCGACACAAGCTGTCTACTGATGTCGACAAAGCCTTTCTCATGTGTCGACATAATGCTTCTCAAGTGTCGACACTTGTACTTAGAAACTTTTCTTTCATTTCCTTGACCTGCACATGGAAACTCAACACCACATCAAATACACCTTGATGAATATCATTGAGTTAGGTATGACTTCTCCCAATCTGGTACACATTTTCCAATGTACCCAACAGCGGTACCTAGCTATTGACATGCGCTAGCATTCAACACTCCCAACGCTTGGCCACTCAGCGCTCTCAGTGCCTGGCCACTCAACGCTCTCAGCGTTTGGCCACTCAACGCTAAGCATCTGTCGGGCGATAACTACTACCGCCGGGCGATAGCTTCCAGAGACTCAAGTTCTAAAAACTGGGGTGTTACAACCTGTTGCTCTTCTCGCTACCCGCTCTTGCACCCCAACTCTCAAAATCATGGGCAAAACTCGGCCTGACGCCGATGAGCACTCTAAGTGTGCTCAACAATTTGCCTAGTATTGTTTCTTCGATGGGAACACTACCAAGCGCGAGCTCATCAACTTCAGGGGCGAGTACGTACCCTCAGGCTTCGAGGCATGCTGACCCACAGAGGGCGAGTCCATCAACACCCTCTATAGGGATGAGCTCGCCTTCCCCTTCTCGCGTTTCGAGGTGGGGTTGGCCTCCCCCTCTGGCCGGAAATCCGCCAGATCCTTAAGCACTTTGGCGCGGTGCCCACGCAACTAGACCCGATTGCGATCACCATGATGGTTGCATTCGCCTGCCACCTCCGCCGCGAGCGCATCGAGTTCAACCTTGTCGTCTTCTGCAAGCTCTTCACCTACCGTGCGACCAACGATGGGGTCGCCTACTTGATGGGCTCGCACATGAAGGTTCGCGAGACCGACAACAAAAACCACAACTGGGTATCCAAGTTTGTCTTCATTAAGGGCGACCTAGGAAACATACCCTTCTCCCCCCAGCAGAAGAGTGAGGAGGTATACCGGCCTCCAATGCTATCCAATAATGACGTCGAGCTACACAAGTTCTTCTCGGAGAAGGACTTCGAGATAGCCTTCCTTCGAAGGGGCCTCGACTCACTCCCCCCCCCGGCGAAGGTACATTTTCACCCTATATTTTCGACGGGCTCGCCTATGATAAATACTTTTCTAACTCCGAAGTCATTTCTTGCAGGGGAGCGAACAATTCCCGAGCATCCGCCTCATGTGGGCTCGGGACCCAGCCCGGATCCGCTGGCGCGCGAGTGGGCAGCAGCGGCGGCCTTCCGTGTCGAGTTGGAGTCAGGTGGACCCTCTTCCAGCTGGAAATGACCTGGCCTCGAAGGGTCCAGCTCCCCTCGCCGCACCCCGCCGCGAAAGAGGAAGGCGACTGTGGTCTCTCGGGGGAGCAACAACACCAACAACAATATGTTCAGGGGAGACCACCACAACAACAACAAAAATGGGGGGGGGGACCACACCAACAACAACAAAAACAGATCTACATCATCTCGCTGGAGACCACCACCGAAGGGTCTCCAAAGAGCTTGTTGAAGTGCTCGTCAGTGAAAAGCCTGGAGGGTGGCAAGCCCTCCTCCTCTGCAGCGACGACTGTGGTCCGCGAGCCGTGCCTGCCGAAGAGCCACCCCCACTTCGGCTTTGGGGGAAAATCAAAAGACCCGACTGGCAAGCCGATGGTGCAATGGGATGAGCGGGCCCACCGCATTTCAATCTCATTGCTCCATCCCTCCTTGGTCAGGGTGTCAACCCGTCTCGGTGCACGCCTATGCGCTTGGCTTCGGCCTGTATGGGCGCGAGGACGCTGAGGCCTACAAAGGGCTGACCATCCGGCAGCTCGGTCGTGAGGGCCTGCAGACCCAGATGCGGGCCCTGGAGCTGCACCATAAGGTGGTCTGCCAAGGCTTCAACCTAAACCACCCACTACTAAGGGCCGCGCAGGACCGCGACCATGCCAAGGACAATGCTGCCGACCTGGCGAGGCGATTGCAAGTCGCGGAGAATCTCCTCGCGAAGGCCGCCTGCGAGATGGTAATCGTCGATCATCCCCTTACTTTTTTTCCCTTGGATTTTTCTTGAATATAAATCTTACCTTGCCCTTCCTTCCAGGATGTCGAGGCCGCAAGTAAGCGGCAGGCTCGTGCTGCCAAGCTGGAGAAGGAGAATCAGAAACTGAAGGGGGAAAATGAGTGGCTCTAGGGCGATCTCATCAGCCTGAAGGATATCTTCCTGCCCCAGAATGGTGGCGACCCGGGCATCCCCCTAAGTGGCCGAAGGTCTACGGTGAGGTCGAGGTTACCGAGAAGCTGCAGATCAACTCCATCAGCACCGCCGACTACACCCTCTAGATGATGAAAGACATGGAGGTGTTGGTGGAGGGATGCGAGGAGATCATGGCGAGGGACCTAGTGTCAGCTTGTTCCCGCCAGCCACTCCTCCCAGCGAGAAGAAGGAAAGCTTTTAGTCTCTCTTCAAGGATGTCAAGGGCTACAAGGACGGTCGCACATCTGGAGGCTAGGAGAGCGAGGGTCACCCATTTGGAGGGGAAGGCAAGAGCTGACTCGCACCACTCCCTTATTTTTTGCTGTAAATACTTCCCCCTCTTTTTTGTAACCTTGCCGAGGCGAGCAGCCACTTTTGTAACTTGTTGTATTAATGAAAAAGGGTTGGCCCAAAATTGTTTCTTCTCTTTTTTTTGAACTTTCATTGTGACGTCCTTGTCTGCGAGCTGCCCTCTCCCATAGGGCGACCTAACCAGAGTGGAGAGAGCCTCTAGAATGTATTTGAGTTCGGACTCGTACTTGCAGGAGAGACCTTGTGAGCTCGCCAACCCCGGACAGTCAACCGGTGGATTACTCGCCGCGCTAGGCTCGCGACTATCCAACTCGCTCGCGAGCTCCCTTCTTTCTTGCCAATGTCAAGCTGAAGTCGTTAGAAATTCTTAATTAAAATACTAGGAGGGCAGAAATATACCGTCGAGGACCGCCTCCTCTCGCATTCCTCAGTAGATGCCGAGATCTCAGCTCGCCATACCCTTTGCTCTGCCTTCAGATACTACCCTATGGTAGTTGGGCCAAGTTGTTTGCCGGGCCAGGTTTTTTTCTGAGCCAGGCCCGCGAATACCCAGCCCGCTCATGATGACCCCTCTTCTTTGGGACTTGGTGAAGAGCTGAGAATCTTCAAAGTAAAACCGCGACAGGCTAGAGTGTAACTGATGGTGATAGTCCCGACTTGCCGACCCGCCAGGAACTCGGCTCGCCTGAGGATTGCCGAGATCAACCCCTTGTTGTTCCCGTGATCTCTATCTCCGAAGTTTCAATACCTGGGTCCCCACTTTAGATATCATCACCTCCACCGAGAACCCCAGCCCTGCCAGCAAGATAGAAGCTTGACAGCAGTGACATCTCGAGACCTATCCCAGAGCAAGAAAACTTGCCATCCATCAACCTCTGGGTTCTTCCACTGTCCCAATCAGCTAGGTGAGAGTCTGACGGCGGGTGTTGAGCATCAACTGGACTTAGCCCCAGAGTCTTAACGATGTCTAACGGGGATCCCAGCACTGCCAGCTAGGTGGAAGCCTGACAGCGGGAGCATCCCAGGACTTAACCCAGAGCGAGAACAACTTGCCATCTATCAACCTGCGGGCGCTACCACCGGCCCAATCAGCTAGGTTAGAGCGTGAAGGCGGGTGTTGAGCATCAACTAGACTCAGCCCCAGGGTCATAACAACGTCCAACGGGTCTCTCGGCCCTGTCAGCTAGGTGGAAGCCTGATAGCGGGAGCATCCCAGTACCTAACCCCAAAGCGAGAAAAACTTTCCATCCATCAACCTCTGTGCGCTACCACCGGCCCGATCAGCTAGGTGAGAGCCTGACGGCGGGTGTTGAGCATCACCCGGACTCAGCCCCAAGGTCATAACGACGTCCAACGGCGATCCCGGCCCTTCTAGCTAGGTGGAAGCCTGATATCGGGAGCATCCTAGGACCTAACCCCGGAGCGAGAAAAACTTGCCATCCCTCAACCTCCACCGGCCCGATCAGCTAGGTGAGAGCCTGACAACGGGTGTTGAGCATCAACCGGACTCAGCCCCAGGGTCATAACTACGTCCAACGGGGATCCCGGCCCTTCCAGCTAGGTGGAAACCTGACAGCGGGAGCATCCCGGGACCTAACCCGTAACGCCCTGATTATTCTGATGATTATTTTATCCTCTTGGTGACGTCATGATGACGTATGGGCGTTACATTAGCGTGAAGTTGACGGCGCGTCGCTGTTAGTGCGTTTTCTCATCCGTTAGGTCGAGCCGACCAAATCTTGGGATTATTGTTAAAATTGAAAAAAAATTCTCGATACGAAATTAAATTGATTTATTTTGAAATTACCCGTCAAGTTTCGTCGCGATTCGAGCATTATGGGAGCCTCGGTGAATTTCCGAAGTTTGTATATTTAACATTCGCCGTAAACTTTAGAAATTAATATCTCGAGAACGGCGCGTTAGATTTTAGTTTTATCTTCGCTGTTGGGTTCGTAGCGTCGGTATTCGCCTTTGGCGCGAATTTCGTAGGATTCGGCATGCGTTTGACCCTCCGTAACGATATAATATTTATAATGTATCATCATTATTATTATCATTATTATATTAAAACACTATTCAAAAATGAAATTTACTATTCATCCTTAAAGTTTATTCAAGGGTAGATTTGCAAATTTCACTATTCATGAGTACAAAATTCCCTATTCATGCAATTATTCGAAAAGAACGCTGTTTATTATTCGAAAACAAATACCGTTCATCCATTTATTATTCGAAAAACTCTTCCCTTCTCATGAAATCACTGTTCATTTCTCGAAAGAAAATACTCTTCATTATTCGAAAACCCTTCCCTTCTCGCAAAATCACTGTTCATTTCTCGAAAGAAAATATTGTTCATTATTCGAAAAACCCTTCCCTTCTCGTGAAATCCTCTGCTCTCTCGCGGAATCCTCTCCCTGATTTCAAACATATTATTATTAGTCTTAATTATTATTATTAGTATTATTACATTATTATACGTGTATATATATATATATATAATTTAAAAAGAAGTCTTTTCATCTCCCCCCAAAAGACCAACCAAAACTAGAGCGGCGAGTGCGGCGACTTCTTCTTATTCGTGAACTTCTGGCCGCGATTCCGGGAGCCTCGGTAAACGAAATCTTCAACGGAGCATAGATCAGGAAAGCTCTCAACGAGAGCTACGCGCGTGTGGTACGTATTTCCCGTTTCAGGGACTTTTTTCGCGCGAGATATTTTGGCCCTAACCGCCATTTGACTGATTTTCTATAGATTTCGCTTCGTCGTGCCTTCTTTTGGACCGATCTACGACGTGGAGTATTTCGGAAGGCGATTCCGTGCGAAATCGAGGCAAGTGGCATTTTGTTTGCTTTCCTCTTTTCTCATTCTCAACTCCGATTGTAGTTTACTAGTAGAAATTGCTATGTTAATAATCTCTCTAGTTTGTTATTTTTTTTGTGTCATGTATGACCAAATTCATCAAGTCATTTTAGTAAAATTCGTCGGGTGTTGTGCCTTGCGCTACACCTGTCCAATTCGTCAAGTGACTTTTAAAATTCGTCGAGTGATTTGTCTATACTGTTTGTCCTTAGAAATTATCGTTGCGAAAGCCTTGGATTCTTGCCGGGTTAATTGTGTCGTCGTGTCGACCGCGTGTCAAGATTTTGGTTTAAGTCTACTATCGAGTGTTTAATTAAGAAACTATAATGTGATTCATATAAGCATATATATAATGTATTAGTCCGTGTGCGTTGGGGCTTTTCTCTCGGCACAGTGCTTGCTTGTTGGGTCTGTATGCGTTGTGGACCTTTTCCCCGACACAGTGTCTTAGTTGTTGAGTTTGTGCGCGTTGTGGACCTTTTTCCCCGACACAGTACATCTTATTGGTTGTGGATCATACACCCAGGCTTGCCCGGTGTTTTTGATGCCCTTCTCGAGCTAATTAGTCCCGTTTAATTTGGTTAATGATGATATATATATAATAAAAGATGTTCTACTTTTTGACACTTGGTACCACGTTTCTGTTCGGACTTTTGTAGTTTAGCTTTTACTGCATAGCTAGACCTTTGTTTTGTTTCTGCGTTTTCGTACTGACTTTTGTTGCTAGCTTGTGTGTTGTTTCCAGCCTACATGGAGGTTTGTGAGGTTCTGTTTACTTCTTTCTGCACCACTTGTAACTTGCTTCTGACGTGTTCTTCTTTTGAATGTCTCAGGTTCAGAGGAGTAGCAGGTTTAGCTGGTGGAGTTCGTGATTTCATGGCTCCGGCTAGTTGTTGTCGCTTGCCTTTCACATCAGTTTAGTTTGGTAGATGTCTCTTCGTTTCAGACTATACTGTTTTCCTATGGGTTCGTGTCAGTTTGTTGACGCACATAGTGTTAGTTCTCATGGTAGACTGTTTTCCATTCATTATTCGAAAAACCCTTCCCTTCTTACGAAATCAATGTTCATTTTTCGAAAGAAAATATTGTTCATTATTCGAAAAACCGTTCCATTCTCGCAAAATCACTGTTCATTTCTCGAAAGAAAATATTGTTCAGTATTCGAAAAACCCTTCCCTTCTCGCGAAATCCTCTGCTCTCTCGGGAAATCATCTCCCTGATTTCTAACATATTATTATTAGTCTTAATTATTATAATTAGTATTATTACTGAAAGTTGTCTAACTGAAAGTTAGCTAATCACCTAGAGGGGGGTGAATAGGTCTTTGAAGTTTTATTAGTTCTTTTGCTGATTTCAAATTAATCTATCTAGAACTTGTCCTTAGATCCTGCAATAAGAAAAAAAATAAGCATCACAGCAAACACACAAGTATTTATAGTGGTTCCCCAATTGGGTACATCCACTTTCCCTCCCACTTATTCAACTGATTTGTTGGACTAGGAACAAACTCCACCAATATGTTCCTCAGAGCTTACACCTCAGGCTCTCAGCCTTATACATAGATTCTTCATAGAATCCAAACTCAGAACCACAAGGGTTTCTACCTCAGAGCCCTGCAGAGCTCCTATAGCTCAGTGATCCACTAATCACCGACCTCGACCTTTTTTCTAAATCCTACAACTTAGGCTCTTCAGCCCTACAGCTTCAGGCACACAACCCTACTCTCAGAGTGCTGCAGCACTCCTACAACTCAGTACCCTTCTAGGATTCTACAGCTCAGCCTCCTCCAATGCCTACAACTCAGTGACATACTTATCACCTATAGCTCAGTGACTCTCTAGTCACCTACCTTAGGCACAAGGCCCTACACTCAGGCTGGGAGGATAGCCCTACCTTAGATCCACACTTAGATCCCACCTCAGAGAGCAACACTCTCCTACCTCAGGCAATTAAGCCCTACAGCTCAGATCCACTCTTGGATCCTACCTCAATACCCCCAAAAGGGCACCTACCTCAGTGACTAACTAGTCACCTACCTCAGGCACAAAGTGCCCTACACTCAGATTTAGATAAACTAAATCCTATAGGAAGTGAATACAGAGTGTTTAAGAAAAATAAAAAAACTAACTTAGAGATAAGTCTTTGAGTCTACCTTGCTGGACTGAGCAGATATCAGTCCAGCACTCTTATTGTAGAAGGAATTAGTCCTCTTCTACAGCTAACACTTTTCTGCTGCACAGATGAACAGCTATTAGCTTGCTGAATGGATGAATCAGCTTCTTTGTTCTGGAGAGAACTATCTTGCTGAGCTTGAAGAGCTTCAGCTATCTTCCTTTGCCTTCAGGCTATCTCTGATGTACTTGAGCTTTCAAGCTTAATGGAGAAGAAGATGTCCAACTGCCTCTAGTTTTCTTTCTATATTTTCTGCGTTTGTTCTCCATTCATTTTTTGTTTCCCTAATCCACTTTACTTTTTTTTTTATATGCATTGATTTGAATCAACGGCTCAATTGTATGTGGGCCCAACCAAGGATTAGTGAGCGCCACCTCCTTCAGAAAAGGACAAAGCAGCTTTCGGCGCCACTACAGCTTTCCCGCAACGGCTACATATAAGTTGACTTCGATGACGTCAGCAATGGTCATCACCATCTGTACTTAAAAAATATTTTAGAAATTCATAAAGCGTTGAGTGATGTTAAGTCACTCAACGCCATCTGTCTTGACACTCAGCGCTTCTAGACTTGTGAATTTTCTCTGGATTTGTCTCAGCGGTTCTGTCTCAGCAGTATCAGCGGTTTCTTATTAGCAGCTGAGACAAGCTTTTATCTCAGTGCTTTTTGTCTCAGCAGTTTCTTATTAACAGCTGAGACAAGCTCCTGTCTCGGCGCTTTCTTCTCAGCCGTCTCAGCTCTTTATTCTTAACTGCTGAGACAACCTTCTGTCTCAACGCTTTCTTCTCAGCGGTCTTAACGCTTTCTTCTCAGCTATCTCAGCGCTTTCTTCTCAGATATCTCAGCTGTCTCAGCGCTTTTTGCCTTAGTCAGTTTTTCTGGCTTTAGCTGCGTTCGACGATCTGTGGGATGAGCTCGACGAACTCTGATCTTCTTAGCGGTCTCAGCGCTTTTTTCCTTAGTCAATTTTTCTGGCTTTAGCGCGATAAGTGTTGAGCTAAGCTCGACGATCTGTAAGCTTAGCTCGACGAACTGCGAACTGAGCTCGACGAATTTTGAGTTTACTACCAAACTCATTTTTCTTCACTTGTCCAATCATGGGCTACCTACATGCATGAACTAAAGCACACATCAAATACATTATGCATGTATGTCATTGACCCGTTTGACTTCTTACAAATCTAGGATATTGTAGAGTATGGAAATATTACCATATTTCTCCAGCCTGTGGAGAATTACTTACTCCCCCTGGCATGCTGCCATGCATACTATTTCACATGTCTATTCTTCTTACCCCTTTGACTTCAATCCTCCCCCTTTTGACTTGTGCAATAGGAAGTATTCTGAGGGGTTTTCTCCCCATATCTGTCTAGAGTAGATTTTCCTACTGTGACTGAATCCAGTTCAGCTGTTGGGCAAGCTCCCCCTCAACAGTTGCACACCATCTTCATTATCTGGAGGAAGAACTTGTACTACCTGCAAAATGGACAGTGCTGCATATGGTAGAAGAGAGACTTGAAGCTACACAAGATTCAACATACCCAATTCAAATTTGAAGGTGTTAAACCTGGCTTCGTCTAGTGGCTTAGTGAAGATATCAACCACTTACTTGTCTGTGGAGACAAACTCAAGGGAGATGTGATGCAGGCTACGTCTCCCGACGAACCACAATGGACAAATGACACCAATTCGTTCTCTCGCATTCCAATTCTACGCTCTCACGAACTAAAACGCAGCACACCCAATTTTGCAATAATATTAATCAAATGCTAACGTACGGGTTCGCCACACCCTTGGAGATCGAACAGAAGCTATAAGCTAATACCCTCTCAAGCGAAAGGGATCTACCCGATCCGGTCGAGCGTGTGTTGTACCAAAAGAGATCCACAAAAAATAAACGATTCAAAAAATGTTAGATCTCTCCCAACAAAAAGAAAACGAGGTCCGCCAATTCTCACGAACTTAAATAGATCAAAAGAAAAACACAAAATCGTTTTGGATCAAAACCACGACAGACTCACAATTTCGAAAGCCATGCCAAAGTAAAACCACCACAGGAATTAATTTAGGAGGGAAACACTCAAGGTAGAAATATCATTACCCAATCGGAATGGATGATTCCGATTTAAAAATGGTTCGCTCTTCTATGATTCCACTGGAGTCACGCCGAATGGAGAGAAACTCGCCCTCTTTCCTTGCTTCACGCCATATTAGGTTTGTCGTCGCCGTTGATCTTGCTCTTGGTCGAAACTCCACCAAGAAGAGATGAAGTTGGTTGGTCGAATCCTATGAGAGAAGCCAAGAGATGGCCAAATTCCTCAAGGGGGTTTAGCCTTCGAATCCTTGTGGCGAGTTGGAGAGGAGAGGGGTTATTAAGGTGGAGAAAAAAGGAGGGGAGAGGGGGGAAGAGGTGGCCGAACCACAAGAGGAAGAGAGGGGAGAAGGTTGGTCGGCGGCCAAGAGGGGGGAAGAGACCTAAGGTGGCCGAAATTTTGGAGAGGGGAGAGTGGAGGAGGAGGAGGGAAAATTCACACTTGAATTTAGGGTTTTAATTTCTTTTCATCTCGTCTTCATTATGAAACAATACATGTCTATATATAGGCTTACATCGTGATAGTTGGCTACATGCAGCCCAAATAGAAAAAAAAAACATAATCATGGTTTTAAGCATTACATGAAAATTAAATAAACATTGCAAATAGAACATAAAAATGATTTAATAATTATTAATAAATTATTAATAATTATTAATAAATTGGTTTGTGTCGAGGGCGAATATTATGGCGACGCTCCACATGATCATCACGGCGCCGCAAGTCTTTATTTGGAGGTAGAGAAAGTTCTTCCACAAGCACACCTTCACCGTCTTCTACATGTTGAGGGCCGTCATCTCCATCAATCCTCCCCCGCACAAAAGTACTCATCACGGATGAGTTGGTCTGAATGCAACAGCACAGGAGAGCAACATCCAAAAGAGCCACCTCCGATTCCAAGAAACCAAGAGTCATCGGAGGCCTGTCGATCACGCCATCGAATCAAGTAGTGGCAAACATCACCACTTTTAAAGGAGAGCACTTCAACCTGGAGTATCCTGTCATGCAAAAATGTGGTCTTGGGGAACCTTGGAAAAGCATTAGGCAATAAAAAAACAAGTTTCTACATCAACAACCAACGTACCTCCAGTGAAGACCGATGAAGAGAGCGATCCAGGTACAAGCTCACTACCCAAACCATCAGAAAACATAGTGGACCCAAACGGACAGGCAGATAATTCAAGTGGTGGAGAAACATATGGCGTTAAATCAGAAACATTAAAAATATGGATAGCCCTTCACTAATGTGCTTATATAATTTATAAACATGAGAGGCATAAACTTGTGCGAGTTGACTTGTCTTATAAGACAATGGTAACAAAATCAAGTCAAAAGGCACATGTGCTCTATATTCGTGCACGATCTCATTCGGCGAGCAACTAACATGCGAATAATAATAAGACGCAACTTGATTGAGTAATTTTTTAAAAGTGCGCCTAAATATATTACTACCGTGAGGTGTGAACCCATGTGCTACATGACTCAACCCAAATACGGAGGAAAAAGGGGTTAAGTCAGGGGGCACGGGAGCCTTATAATCAAAGATGACTTTCATTGGCTCCAAATTCGCAGTTCTAAATTTATATTCAACATTTTCACGCTTGGCATGAAGATATGCCAAGGGAAACCGCTCATCATAAATAATAGTGTTGGACGCTCCCGGGTGTGAAAAGATGTGCGAGCGATACAACTCATGGGGCCTAACCGTGGTCACTAACGGGTGGGAATGAGAGTCATCAAAAGGAGGTGGATAAATGTGTGCGACCAGGTGTGGTATATAACTATGTGAAGGAGACACCACATCAAGAGTCACAATAGCCAAAGAAGCAGAAACTGACGAGGATAGAACCGTAGCCGGACACGCAGATAAAGGAATAGTCAAATGTGACGCGTAGTTAGATCTACGCGGTGCGGTGAACATACCAAAAACTAGCGCGCTCAACTTACTAAGATCTACGCGCTGAGACAACACCAATGTAGGAACTAATAGAGTGAGCGCATCACAACAACTCAGTCTAGGACTATCGATTTCACGTCCAAAAATGCTAACTAATGTGGGCACAAAAATATAAGGAAGGGTCGGTGAAATCAAACCCAGAATAAAATCCAAATCAGAATTAATTTCACCTATCAGTGATAATATCAATGAACTCTCAGCCGGGGGTAATACCAAAGAATCGTCCAAAAATATCACTTCCTTTCTTGCAATTTCTTCCAGCACACTACACAAGTCATTCAATTCAGAATCTGTAACGGTCTCAGAAATGGGCAAAATCGAACTCGACGAAAATTGTAATTCAGATTGAGCTTCAGACAATGGTGGTAACATCAAATAACTATCGTTCGGGTTCGCAGCGCTAAAATCATCCAAACATAACCGTCTCACATAAGGTGAGTCTTCCCAATCAATCGGGACATCCATTAAGTCGAGGTCATCAATGACAATAGAGAAATCCTCACTCACAGGCTCCTCAGGTAAGTCAGATGAAGTCTCAGTGGGTGTAATCATATGCTCTAACGCGATGGGGATCGTATCCTAGAGAGGGCATTCAATATTAGGATGAACAGACACAACGCTAGTAGGGCAAGTAATTGGCAACTGGATACTCTCACAGATCAGAATATCTTCATCAGATATATCATCTTCCAAATCATTAGGATACCCAAGCTCCTCATCGTCACTAAAATCATTAGTCAAATCATCCCCGCCCTCAATGGCGGGCTCAGTCCTAGACACTGCCTTAGACTCTTCGGGAGAGTCAACGACTAGATCAGGAAACTCAGGGGTAGACTCAAAAGGGACTACGTGCGTATTCAGAATAGGACGCACAATAGAACCAAGATCAGATACGCCACTAGACTCACATGTCATAATCGTTTGTCTGCCCCTACAAATAGGACTACTCTCACCCCGCGGTCTCATGACCGTCCTAGCAGTCACCTGTACAGAACTAGGGATATGGGACCTCACCTTTTCCTTTCCTCCATAGGTGGGTGCAGGTATGCTATGGGTAACTCTACCAACCTGGGGAAAGGGTCTATCGTGATGGAAAATGTTACTCCTATGGTCAGGTGGGGATCTAGTGTCATAACTATTTTTGCTAACGGTTGTAGTGTTATTAGTACGAAGGTAGTCGGGGTCAAATTGATCCGTAAGTAAGCTACGCATGTGCGGCCAAGAATATTGATAGGTACCAACAAGACGCTCTTCGTTTAACCAAAACACACGGGCTTGACCTATTAATCGCTCTCGGGCGACGACAACTTTTTGGTGGTTGTCCCATACATGGCAGTCAAAATAAATTTCTATCCCCTTAAGTCAGTCTCTAAAAATTTGGGACACCCTAAACCGTCATAAGTAGGATAAGTATGGGGTTGCCTAGGGGATGGTGGTGCTACTTGGCTGGCCTTTAATTGCCCAAGCAAAGCCTTAATCTCATCCACTACAGGGGAATGAACTGGTTTCCTAACATTCAACATGGAATCAGAAGGTTTTATTCGGGAAACATTAACATCATAGGCCATTTTAGCGAGAACCAGAGAGAATATCTCACCCGAAACTGGTGCGCATGCAATGTATGAATAACCTGGCCCTATTTAATTTTCAGAGATGTAATTGTTCCCGCTAATTACTTAAGGTAATAAATATATATATTTTTTATTTTCTTGTTGTAAATAATATGAAGATTATTAAAAAAATTTTTGATTTTTTTTGCTGAAATAATAAAGATATAAGCTGCTATTTGTAGACCAAAAATTAAATTTTATGACGACTTAATAAAAATAATGACTTAATGAAAAATAAATATGTTTTTTGATTTCTTACTAAGAAAATGATGGATAATTTCCAGAATTTTATTTTTTTTTTATTTTGAGAAAAACTGAAAATTTTAGGCCAAAATGATGCAGGTTACGTCTCTCGACGAACCACAACGAACAAATGACACTAATTCGTTCTCTCGTGTTCCAATTATATGCTCTCACAAACTAAAATGCAGCACACCCAATTTTGCAATAATATTAATCAAATGCTAACGTATGAGTTCGCCACACCCTTGGAGATCAAATAGAAGCTATAAGCTAATATCCTCTCAAGCGAAAGGGATTTACCCGATCCGGTCGAGCGTGTGTTATACCAAAAGAGATCCACCAAAAAAAACGATTCGAAAAATGCTAGATCTCTCCCAACAAAAAAGAAAACGAGGTCCTCCAATTCTTACGAACTTAAATAGATCAAAAGAAAAACACAAAATCGTTTTGGATCAAAACCACGACGGAATCACAATTTCGAAAGCCACGCCAAAGTAAAACCACCACATGAATTAATCTAGGAGGGAAACACTCAAGGTAGAAATTTCGTTACCCAATCGGAATGGATGATTCCTATTTAAAAATGGTTCGTTCTTCTATGGTTCCGCCGGAGTCACGCCCAATGGAGAGAAACTCTCCCCCCTTCCTTGCTTCACGCCGGAGAAGGTTCGCCATCGTCGTTGATCTTGCTCTTGGCCGAAACTCCACCAAGAAGGGATGAAGTTGGTTGGCTGAATCCTATGAGAGAAGCCAAGAGATGGCCGAATTCCTCATGGGTGTTTAGCCTTCGAATCCTTGTGGAGATTTGGAGAGGAGAGGGATTATTAAGGTGGTGAAAAGAGGAGGGGAGAGGGGGGAAGAGGTGGCCGAACCACAAGAGGAAGGGAGGGGAAAAGGTTGGCTGGTGGCCAAGAGGGGGGAAGAGACCTAAGGTGGCCGAAATTTTGGAGAGGGGAGAGAGGAGGAGGGAAAATTCACTCTTGAATTTAGGGTTTTAATTTCTTTTCATCTCTACTTCATTATGAAACAATACATGCCTATATATAGGCTTACATCATGATAGTTGGCTACATGCAGCCCAAATAGAAAAAAAAATAAAACATAACCATGGTTTTAAGCATTACATGAAAATTAAATAAACATTGCAAATAAAACATAAAAAATGATTTAAAAATTATTAAAAATTATTAATAATTATTAATAATTATTAATAAATTATTAATAATTATTAATAAATTGGTTTGCGCCGAGGGCGGATATTATGGCGACGCTCCACATGGTCATCACGGCACCACAAGTCTTTATTTGGAGGCGGAGAAAGTTCTTCCATAAGCACGTCGTCACTGTCTTCTACATGTTGAGGGCTGTTGTCTCCATCAAGATGTCTTCCCTTTTCACATGTTCTCTAATAAAATGATACCTAATTTCTATATGCTTAGTCCTGCTATGAGAGACAGGATTCCTAGCTATAGAAATTGCACTAGTAGAATCACAAAAGAGTGGAGTTCTACTTATCTGAATATTGTAGTCCTGAAGTTGATGTTGGATCCACAGTAATTGAGCACAGCAGCTTCCAGCTGAAATATACTCTGACTCTGTTGTTGATATTGCAACATTTGTTTGTTTCTTGCTGCTCCAAAAGACAAGCCTTCTACCTAGAAATTGACAGGAGCCTGAAGTGCTCTTCCTGTCCTCCTTGCAGCCTTCAAAATCTGGAGGCTGCTCTACATAAACCTCTTCCTTCAAGTCTCCATTCAGGAAGGCAGACTTGACATCCATCTGGAATACCTTGAATCCCTGGAAGGCTGCAAATGCAAGGAACAGTCTGATTGCTTCCAACCTTGCAACTGGGGCAAAAGTCTGATCATAATCAATCCCATCTTCATGTCTATAACCTTTGGCCACCGGTCTAGCTTTATTCTTTATTACAATGCCATTTTCATCAAGTTTATTTCTGAAAATCCACTTGACTCCAATGACATTGTGTCCACCTAGTTTGGGAACCAACTTATAGACCTTGCACCTTTTGAACTGGTTCAGTTCTTCTTACATTGCACCAATCCAGAATTGGTCTTGATTTGCTTCTTCAAATTTCTTGGGCTCTTCTTGTGACAGGAAGCTGGAATAGAGAGCTGTGTTGAGACTCCTGCTTCTGGTCTGTACACCTTGTCTAGCCTCACCTATTATCTGATCTGGAGGATGACCTCTCAGATATCTGACTGCAGGGGGCAACCTGACTGCTTTTTGCTGATTACCATTTTCTTTAGCAGGTTGGTCTTCATTTCCAGCTTGACTATCTTGTAATTCGTCTGGACAACATCCCTCTTCACATTCTTCTTGCATAGCTGGGTCTTTATCTTTGATGGAGAGCTTTTCCATCATGACTTATGTACCTGCAGAGCTAGGCAAAGAGCTTGACAGCTCATTGTCAATCATGTACGACTCATCAAACACTACATGGATAGATTCTTCTATAACTTGATTTGTCAAGTTATAGACTCTATAAGTCCTACTATTATTGTTGTACCCAACAAAGATCCCCTCATGGGATTTGGCAGCAAACTTAGTCACTTTTGACTTACCATTGTTCATGATGAAACACTTGCAACCAAAGATCCTGAAATAGGATATTATTGGTTTTTTGCCCTTCAAGATCTCATAGGGAGTCTTCTTGTTCCCTTTGGTGATAGAAGCCCTATTGAGCACATGACATGCAGTATTAACTGTCTCATCCTAGAAATATTCAGGCAGAGAGATGTCACTCAATAATTTTCACTCAGCTTCTATGAGAGTCATGTTTTTCCTCTCAGCTAACCCATTTTGTTGGGGTGTTCTTGGAGAGAAGAATTCTTCATGAATCCCTTGCTCTTCACAGAATGTAGTCATGGCAGTAGATGGAAATTCAGTTCTATGGTCACTTCTTATTTTGACCACAGAGCATGCAAGTTCATTCCAAATTTGTCTGATAAGATTCATGAAGACATCAAGGGTTTCATCCGTTCTTCTAAGGAAGAACACCTAAGTAAACCTAGAATAGTCATCAACCACCACAAAGGTGTAGACCTTCCTACCTAGACTATGAACAGGCATAACACCAAACAAGTCCATATGCAGGAGATACAAGCATCTCACTGAGTCCTTGGCCCCAATGCTCTTGAAAGAGGTCTTAGTCTGCTTACCCTTTTGGCAAGCAACACAGATACCCTCCTTGGAGCATTTTATTTTGGGATCATTCCTAACTAGCTCATCACTGAAGATATGACCAATGGTCTTATAATTCAAATGAGCCAGTCTCTTGTGCCATTGGACATAATATGAGACTTTGTCATTTGCAACTAGGCATATAGGGGAACTATTATCTAAGCAAGAAACGTTTAAGCAATAGACATTCCCACTCCTAGTGCCTATTAAGATGACTCTTTGGTCACTTAACCTCTTGATGTGGCACTTATCCTTGTGGAAGGAAATGTCATAATCAAGATAACATAGTTGTCTTATGCTTATAAGGTTGTGTTGCAACCCCTCTACATAAGCCACATTTATGATGGTGATTATGCTATTTGAGATATTACCATAGCCTCCGGTTATCCCCTGGTCAGAGCCTCCATAGAAAACCATGGGTCCATTCTTTACTAGAGTGAACTCCTTCAATAGCTCCTTTGTTCCAGTCATATGCCTGAAATATCCACTGTCCAAGTACCATTTAGGGAAATTGGTACTCGAACTAACCTGAAAAGTTCACAAATCACCATACCTTAGGACCCCAATTTTTGTTGGGTCCTAGGTTCACATTAGTCTGAAAATAACCATGCAATCTACAGTATAGTGGCCACTTTGCCACAACACCAGCACTCATAGATATTGTATCTCCTTTTCTGTTTGGGACCAGCATTAGGCTGTACTGCTCCCTGAACAGTGGGGAGATGTGCTGCTCTATACTTCTGTCTTCTTTCAGTAGTCGTTTGACTGAAGTACAGTCTTTCAGCTTGCTATTTTGGTCTATTTTGAGAACCACCAGTTGCATGTCTCTTTTCAGCTAACATGCATCTGATAGCATCTGAGATTGTCATTCTAGCCTGCCAGAAATCTCACCTTGAGTCACTACTTTTGCTGGAAGATTTAGATTCACTCCAGCAACATTATCTTTGAGTTTTGGGGCTGGGGCACCAAAAACAAATGGTTCAGGATGGGCCATTTGAATTTCCTCATGGGCAGCATTAAAGGCCTTCACATGGATGTATCTTACACCTTGACTAGGGCCACATTGGTCCATACCAGTAGATTTTCCATTCTCCCTGTGACCATAACAACTTTCATGGTCATACCTGTTAGAAGACAACAGAACTTTCTGAAAAGGAATTTGAGGCAATGAGACTAGAAGCACAACTGGTGCCTTCCCTTTTCCCTTTCCTTTTGGATTGGAAGGTCTAGCAGGTCCCTTAAATCTCAACCCTTTCTTACCAGCTTGGGTAAGGTGGGTGTCAATTAAGGGCAGCATAGTGTTTGGCTTAGAAAATTTGGTCACTAGCAATTTCTCATTTAAGAGATCATTTTCAAATTTCTGGATAAGTTTCTCATTTGAGAATCTTACTACAAACTCATTATCAATGATATCCTTGAGTTGGGCTGCTTGAGAAGTCATGTCAGTGAGGGCTTTTTCTTGGTCTTCACACCTGCTTTTAAGACTAAGAAACTCTTTTGCCTGTCTCTTGGCAAGAAGCTTGCACCTCTTGAATGCCTCAAGAAGTTCTCCATACTTGGCAATTATGGAGTTGACATTATCCTCAGAGTCTTAATCCCCTTCATCTCTTGATGATTGAGCTTCAGAGTCTGAGCTAGCCTCATGAATTGAAATAAAAGATTGTGATTTATCATTTACTTGGGTCTGACCAGGCAAATCCTGGCTACTTTCTTCATTTGTCATTGTCATCAATCCATGACATTGAGCATCTTCTTCTTCTTCTTCATCCACCTCTGAGTCACTATCTGAGTGAGACAGAGGGGCCCTGATCCTTATTCTAGCAGTAGGGTATTCTACAGTTTCTTCTTCAGCAACAGTTATTAGCCCAATATAGGCTTCTTCTTCTTCACTGTCTGACCCGGAGGAGGAGTGAGACCAGGTCTTTTCCTTCTTGGACACAAGGGACTTCTCTTTCTTCTTTCCCTTCTGATGCTTCTTCACTCCTTCTTATTTCCTCTTCACTGGGCAGTCAGCAACTACATTCCCAATTTTGCTGCAGCAGAAACAAATAATATTAGAGGAAGATTGTTTATTAGAGTTTGGAGCATACATGTCCTCCTTAGAGGATTTCCTTCTGTGCAGGGAGGAGGAGGATGGCCTTCTGTTCTTCCAATGCCCCTTCTTCATGAGTTTCTGGAATTGCCTGGAGAAGGCAGCAAGGTCCTCATCAGAAATATGGTTGTCAGAGGAGCTGTACCTTGAGGTCTCAGATTCTGACTCAGCAGTTCTCCTGACTGGAGAGATCTTTCTTCTGCTCTGGGTTGAAGCATCAGCTCTAAATGCCACAAATTTCTCCTTGCTTTGTGACTTAGTGCTCTTCTCTTCTTCTTCCTTCCTTGCTACAAGCTGCTTCTCATAAGACAGTAGCTTTCCAAATAAGGTTGGAGGTGGAGTGTCAGCTAGCTTGTCTATCTCCCTGATGGCACAAATCTTTGTGTCCCAATCCTTTGTAAGGGACTTGAGAAATTTGTCATTCAACTCATAGGTGTTGAAGACCCTTCCATATGTTCTCAGTTCATTAACAATTCTGAAAAATCTTTCAAAACTTTTAGCAATGCCCTCAAACTTTCCTTGTCTAAAGGCCTCATACTCCTAGTTGAGCATGAATTTTCGGTCATTCCTCACCTCTTCTAAACCCTCCATGAACACAACTATGGTGTCCCACATCTCCTTAGAGGTCTTGTAGTGAACCAGATTCTGGAATGTATAATCATCTACTGTACTGGCAATCATATTTTGAGCTCTCTTGTCCATGGAGGTAAGAAGGAGCTCATCTTTGTTCATTTCTTCATAAGACTTGGGTGTCTGGATGTTGGAATCCAGAACTGAGATCTTCATAGAGATGAAAGGTCCCTCTTTGACTGTAATGTAGATCCTAGGGACAGCAACTTCAATGAATAGCCTAACCCTATCCTTCCAGAGGCTAAAGCCTTCCTTTATGCAGATTGGTAACTTCATGGCTCCCAATTCCTTATAGATTACACCAGAACCCATTCTTTATCTTATAGCTAACCTTGGAGGTATACTAAGATTGTTAAATCCCTTTTTGAGTAACCACCCTCTGATACCACTTGAAAGTTGTTTAACTGAAGGTTAACTAATCACTTAGAGGGGGGTCAATAGCTCTTTGAAGTTTTATTAGTTCTTTTGTTGATTTCAAATTAATCTATCTAGAGCTTGTCCTTAGATCCTGCAATAAGAAAGAAACAAGCACCACAACAAACATACAAGGATTTATAGTGGTTCCCCAATTGGGTACATCCACTTTCCCTTCCATCTATCCAACTGATTTATTGTACTAGGCACAAACTCCACCAATATGCTCCTTAGAGCTTACACCTCAGGCCCTCGGCCTTGTACACAGATTCTTCACAGAATCCAAACTCAGAATCATAAGGTTTACTACCTCAGAGCTCCTGGAGCTCAGTGATCCACTAATCACCTACCTCACCCTTATTTTTAAGGCCTATAACTCAGGCTCTTCAGCCCTACAGATTCATGCACACAGCCCTACTCTAAGCGTGTTGCAGCACTCCTACAACTCAGTACACTTCCAGGTATCTACAGCTCAGCCTCCTTCAAGGCTTACAACTTAGTGACATACTTGTCACCTATGGCTCAGTGACTCTCCAGTCACCTACCTCAGACACAAGGCCCTACACTCAGGCTGGGAGGATAGCCCTACCTCAGATCCACACTTAGATCCTACCTCAGAAAGCAACACTCTCCTACCTCAGGCAATTAAGCCATACAGCTTAGATCCACTCTTGGATCCTATCTCAGTACCCCAACATGGCACCTACCTCAGTGACTAATTAGTCACCTAACTCAGGCACAAAGTGCCCTACACTCAGATTCAGATAAACTGAATCCTACAGGAAGTGAATACACAATGTTTAAGAAAAATAAAACAACTGACTCAGAGATAAGTCTTTGAGTCTACCTTGCTGGACTGAGCAGATATCAGTCCAGTACTCTTACTGTAGAAGGAATTAGTCCTCTTCTACAGCTAACACTTTTCTGCTGCATAGATGAACAACTATCGGCTTGCTGAATGGATGAATTAGCTTCTTTGTTCTAGAGAGAACTATCTTGCTGAACTTGAAGAGCTTCAGCTATCTTCCTTTGCCTTCAGGCTATCTCTGCTGGACTTGAGCTTTCAAGCTTAATGAAGAAGAAGATGTCCAACTGCCTCTAGTCTTCTTTCTATATTTTATGCGTTTGTTCTCTGTTCATTTTTCGTTGCTCTAATCCACTTTACTTTTTCCTTTTTATATACATTGATTTGAATCAACGGCTCAATTGTATGTGGGCCCAACCAAGGATTAATGAGCTCCACCTCCTTCAGAAATGGACAAAGCAGCTTTCGGTGCCACTACAGCTTTCCCGCAACAGCTACATATAAGTTGACTTTGATGACGTCAGCAATGGTCATCACCATCTAGACTTAGAAAATATTTCAAAAATTCAGAAAGCGTTGAGTGATGTTAAGTCACTCAACTCCATCTATCTTGGCTCTCAGCACTTCTGGACTTATGAATTTTCTCTAGATTTGTCTTAGTGGTTCTATCTCAGTGGTCTCAGTGGTTTCTTATTAGCAGCTGAAACAAGCTTCTGTCTCAGCGCTTTTTGTCTCAGCGGTCTTAGCGTTTTCTTATTAACAGCTGAGACAAGCTTCTGCCTCAGCGCTTTCTTCTCAGCAGTCTCAGCGCTTTATTCTTAATTGCTGAGACAATCTTCTATCTCAGTGCTATCTTCTCAATGGTCTCAACGCTTTCTTCTCAGCTATCTCAGCGCTTTCTTCTCAGCTATCTCAGCTGTCTCAGCGCTTTTTGCCATAGTCAGTTTTTCTGGCTTTAGCTGCGTTCGACGATCTGTGGGCTGAGCTCGACGAACTCTGATCTTCTCAGCAGTCTCAGCGCTTTTTGTCTTAGTCAATTTTTCTGGCTTTAGCGCGACAAGTGTTGAGCTGAGCTCGACGATCTGTAAGTTAAGCTCGACAAACTGCGAGCTGAGCTCGACGAATTTTGAGTTTACTACCAAACTCATTATTCTTCACATGTCCAATCATGGACTACCTGCATGCATAAACTAAAGAACACATCAAATACATTATGCATGTATGTCATTGACCTGTTTGACTTCTTACAAATTTGGGATATTGGGATCAATAGACCCAACAATTACATTATTATACGTATATATATAATATAAAAAGAAGTCTATTCATCTTCCAACATAAGACCGACTGAAACCAGAGTGGCGAGTGCGGCGACTTCTTCTTGTTCGTGAACTTCTGGCCGCGATTCTGGGAGCTTTAGTGGACGAAATCTTCAACAGAGCATAGATCAGGAAAGCTGTCTATGAGAGCTATGTGTGTGTGGCACGTATTTCCCGTTTCAGGGACTTTTTCACGCGAGGTTTTTCGGCCCTAACCGTAGTTTGACCGATTTTCTGTAGATTTTGCTTCGTCGTTCCTTCTTTTGGACCGATCTACGACGTGGAGTATTTCGGAGGGTGATTCCGTGCAAAATCGAGGCAAGTGGCATTTTGTTTGCTTTCCTCTTTTCCCGTTCTCAACTTCAATTGTAGCTTACTAGTAGAAATTGCTATGTTAATCATCTCTCTAGTTTGTTAATTCTTTTTTTGTGTCGTGTATGACCAAATCCATCAAGTCATTTTAGTAAAATTCATCGGGTGTCGTGCCTTGCACTACACCTGTAAAATTCATCAAGTGACTTTTAAAATTCGTCGAGTATGTCAAATTTCATCGAGTGATCTGTCTATACTGTTTGTCCCTAGAAATTATCGTTGCGAAAGCCTTGGATTCTTGCCGGCCTAATTGTGTTGTCGTGTTGACCGTGTGTCAAGATTTTGGTTTAAGCCTTCTATCGACTGTTTAATTAAGAAGATATAATGCGATTCATATAAGCTTATATAAAATGTATTAGTCTGTGTGCGTTGGGGTTTTTCCCTCGGCACAGTGCTTGCTTGTTGGGTATGTGTGCGTTGTGGACCTTTTCCTCGGCACAGTGACTTAATTGTTGAGTCTGTGTGCGTTGTGGACCTTTTTCCCCGGCATAGTACATCTTATTGGTTGTGGTTCATACACCCAGGCTTGCCCGGTGTTTTTGATGCCCTACTCGAGCTGATCAGTATCGTTTAATTTGGTTAATGATGATATATATAATAAAAGATGTTCTACTTTATGACACTTGGTACCACGTTTCTGTTCCGACTTTTGTAGTTTAGCTTTTACTGCATAGCTATACCTTTGTTTTGTTTCTGTATTTTCATACTTACTTTTGTTGCTAGCTTGACTGTTGTTTCCAGCCTACTTGGAGGTTTGTCAAGTTCTGTTTATTTCTTTTTGCACCACTTGTAACTTGCTTCTAAGGTATTCTTCTTTTGAATGCCTCAGGTTCAGAGCAGTAGCAGGTTTAGCTGGTGGAGTTCATGATTTCAAGGCAGCGGCTAGTTGTTGTTGCTTGCCTTTCACCTCAGTTTAGAGAGGTAGATGTCTCTTCATTTCAGACTAGACTATTTTCTTATAGGTTCGTGTAAGTTTGTTGATGCTCATAGTGTTAGTTCTCATGTTAGACTACTTACTAGTTGTACTGTTGTTACTTACTGTTATTTTTATACTTACTCTCTGGGAATGATTTATGTTAGGATGCATGTTAGGTATTTTAATTATAAAATAAAACTGAATTTTAGCATAGTTCCATAGCATTCTTTTGAACTGAAAAACTACTTTTTTAAAAGCTACAAAGTTGTTTTCCTACTTATAAGAAATCTAGAAGTCACATCTTCATTACATTATATGTTGAGGCTTCATTCTCACTTAGGATAACAAATAAATCAAACTTAATAATTTTCTGTTGTGTAAACTTATACTTTCTCACTAGTGGACTAGTTGATCCACCAGACTAAGGGACACGGCCAGCAAACCTAATAAAATAACTATGTTTTAAAACATAATTCATAAGCCTTTTATAAAAATAAATGAAAGGACAGAGTTGCCTGAACTCCTGGAGTTGTCCCCTGCAGGGTGTGGCATCACGATCGCGTATTTTCTCTCACTCTGATAGTATTTTAATACTGAGAAAATGCGGGTTGTGACAGTTGGTATCAAAGGGAGGTTCTGCAAAAGGGTTGGTTGGTTGGACAGGTGAGTCGAATGACCTTCCCTTAAGCAAAACTCTAATCGCTTCTTTTCATTGCATACACACACCTAAGTGACATCAGTATGTCTTGGCGAAAGCATGAACACTACACTCATAAGCATGATAAGAAGTATATGGAGCATATTATGTAGTATGGTATGCATAATATGTATTTGTATATGGATCCACCAAAGGTGGCAACATGTGACGGTTATGTAGCATGGGATGCATAACCATCATCACATGGATGCCCATTAGCACCTTTTCCATTTTCGTTACATGCGATATTATGTAGTAAGGGATGCATAATATTTCATGTGTATGCCGCTCATAACATGCACTAAGGCTTTTTTTAGAATGCATAGCACTGCATGAATAATATAACATAGCATTAACACACGTGCTAAGTTAAGATCTACATGATGACACTCACACACACATGATTTAAAAAGAAAAATTTAAGCATTCAAGCATTCATATTTTATGCACAGGAGTCAGTGGGATGATGGTTCACCATCCTAAGCTAAGAGCATAACATCATTTCATAAATTCCCATAGCAAGGTAACAACAAGAGAAAGTATTTATGCATCTCTAATCTGATTTGAGTTAAGAAATTTGAGTTTGCTAGCAGATGTGTCTTAAGCTAGGTATTGACTATAAGTATGTCTATCCTGTAGAGATGTCGGCAAAGCGTGTTGCGATGAGGTAGAATCCCCAGTCTGAGGGTAAGTCGTCAGGTGCGCAAAGCGATGTAGTGATCGAGAATCTACGTCAGAGCAATGAGGCTCTGTCAAGGCGGTTATTTGTGATGCAATCGCAGATTCAGTCATTGTTGTCTGCTGCTCCTGTGCAGCAACCCATGGTGAAAGACCCTGTTGTGGGTCAAGCCGTGCCAGTTACTCTTGCTCCTCTGGTTCCCCTAGTGTCAGTACCGCCAGAGATGAACTTCATTTCGCATTTCCAGGGATTGGGACCTCCCACCTAAGACGGGAGAACTGACTTTATGGCCTTGGATGATTGGATCATCTCCATAGAAGAGATGTTCTCGTATTCAGGAATTGCAGAAGCCCAAAAGGTGATGATTGTTGCCTACCAGCTTAAAGGTCTGGCGAAGTGCTGGTGGATTCGGGAGAAGGAGAGCTTGACGGAAGGATGCTCTTGGGAATCCTTCAATAAGATGCTGATTAAGAAGTTTCTACCATCAGTAGAACAGGACCGCCTGACGAATAATTTCTTGTATCTGAAGCAGAGACAGCTCACTGTGAGCAAATATGAGATTCAATTTTGTCAGCTAAGCAGGTTTGCTCCAGAATTGGTAGCCTCTGAAGCTGGCAGAGTAAAATGCTTTCTAGGTGGTCTTCGGAGTGATATCCAGCATTTGGCAAGCGCATATAGATCTGAGAATTATGCAGAAGTGGTCTAAGCAGCCCCGTATGTATAGGCGATAGATAATGCGAAGAATCGTGGACTACAAGCGAGGAAGGACAAGAGAAATTCGGATGACACTGGAAGTTCTAGGGCGACTGGCCATGCATCAAAGAAAGGACGAAATGAAGTGTGCAGTTTCTGTGGCAAGCCAGGCCATCCTTTCGAAAGATGTTTTAAGAGATGCGCTGAAGCAGTCTCAAGTGCATGCGATCCAGGATACACCTAAAGGAGATATTTTCTGCACCTACTGCAAGAGGAAGGTGCACGATGTGACTCGTTGCCTCAAGAAGACTAAAGCTTGCTTCCAGTGCAGTCAAAAGGGGATAGGAGGGCTGATTGCCCGCAGTCCTAGCCCATGCTACAGACGATTCCTTTGTTGACTCTACCGCCGCCCCCGTAGTATGTCGACAAGGGGAAACGAAAGCTTAATGTCCTGAACAAGGAGGAGGCTCAGTCATCTGCTCAAGTGATTTCAGGTTAGTCTCTGACCTAACTAGTACTCTTTTTGGTGGATTTTAGGTTTCTATATTTTAGTTGCGCGTATAATGTTTATAGGTGAGTTTAAGGTGAAGAATAAGTGGGCACGCGTTCTCTTCGATTTGGGTGCTACTCACTCCTTCGTGGATAGGAGTTTTATAGACCGTCATTGCTGGGTTATCGATCAGATAGACGCTTCTCTTAACGTCAAGTTTCTTTCAGGAGATCTGGTGATATCAAGTTAGGGTATTCTGAAATGTCCTATTTCTCTAGGTGGTTTTCTAGCTTTCGCAGATCTGAAGGTTCTAGATCTGGTGGATTTTGATGTGATCTTGGGCATAGATTGGCTGTCCAGTTATGATGCGGTCATCTAGTGTAAAGATAAGCGCTTGGATTTTAGGGGAGATAATGGTCAACCCTAGAGCGTGTATGGTTTGCCGCGTCAGGTCTCCCCAATCATCTATGTGGTACGTGCTTGTCATTTGTTAGAGTCTGGTTGTGAGTATTTTCTTGTTTCTGTTTCTATTCTGGAAACTGCACTTGATGCGCCTTGGGTTGAGGAAATTTCTGTGGTGCGAGAGTTTCCATATGTTTTTCCAGTTAGTCTGCCCGGACTTCCTCCCGAGAGAGAGGTGGAGTTTGTTATATATCTTGAGCAAGGTACTCGCCCTATTACAAAAGCACCTTACCGCATGGCGTCGCGTGAGTTAGAGGAGCTCCATACTTAGCTTGATGAGTTATTGTCGTGTGGTTTTATTAGACCTAGTTCTCCCCCCTGTGCACCAGTCCTTTTCGTGAAGAAAAATGATGGGTCGATGAGGTTGTGTATAACTTATCGAGAGCTGAACAAGGTAACTATCAAGAATAGGTATCCACTGCCTCAGATAGATGACTTGTTTGATCAATTGTGAGGTAGTTCGGTGTTCTCAAAGATTGACCTTCGCTCAGGCTACCATCAGTTGAGAATCCGTGAGTCAGATGTTCCGCGGACTGCTTTTTGCTCTCGATACGGACAATTTAAGTTTCTGGTAATGTCATTCGGGATAACGAATGCACCTTCTGCCTTCATGGACATGATGAACAGAGTATTCAAGGGCTTTCTAGATCAGTTTGTTGTTGTTTTCATCGACGATGTTCTGGTGTATTTTAGAAATGCTGAAGAGCATGCCTTGCACTTGCGCTTGGTTTTGGCTACTCTAAGGGAGCACAAGTTGTATGCGAAGCTAAGCAAGTGTGAGTTTTAGTTGTATCATGTGTCTTTCCTTGGTCATGTGGTAAGCAAAAGTGGTATCTCTGTGGACTCGACAAAGATAACTGCAGTGTTGGATTGGAAGATACCTTCAATGCCTAAGGAGATAAGGAGCTTCTTAGGGTTGGCAGGTTACTATAGGAGATTCGTGAAAGCATTTTCAACGCTATCTGTGCTATTGACCAAGCTTACATAGAAGAGCGCAGCTTTCATTTGGAGTGATGCCTGTGTGGAAGCCTTTCAGGAGCTTAAGAAGAGATTATGTTCTGCTCCAGTTTTGTCGTTGCCTACCGAAGGAGTAGAATATATGGTTTATGTGGATGCTTCGCGAGTTGGACTCAGTTGCGTATTGATGTAGAATGGCAACGTGATTGCGTATGGATCAAGGCTATCGAAGGTCCATGAAAAGAACTATCCTACGCATGATTTGGAGTTTGCTGCTATTATTTATGCCTTGAAGCTATGGAGACATCTTCTGTATGGAGCGTTGTGCAAAATCTATATGGATCACATGAGTTTAAAGTATGTCTTCACTCATAAGGAGCTGAATTTGCGCCAGCGTAGATGGTTATAGTATGTTGCGGACTACGAAGTTGATATCCTTTATCATCCTGACAATGATATCGTGGTGGTGGATGCCTTGAGCCGAAAACCCGCGCATGCCTTTAACCTCTATATGTAATCCTTAGTAGAAGAGTTTTTATTGATGGACATAAACTTTAGGAGTAGCGCTGCACCAAGTAGCTTGGAAGTGGTAGAGTCTTCATGGATTACACTTACCAGGCTACATCAAAAGGACGATCCTGATCTGCAGCATATCAGAAGCAGAACTGAAAAAGGGGAATTACCAGACTTTTCGATCGATGATATGGGTACCTTGAAGTACAGCGGCAGATACTATATTCCCGATGTTGAGGACATTTGAGCAAAGATATGTAGTGAAGCGCATGGTACTAGTGTTGCCTACTATCCTGGTTCTACAAAGATGTATCGAAATCTGAAGCAAATTGTCTGGTGGTCAGGTATGGAGAATGATATAGCAAGGTTTATATCTGAGTGTTATACTTGCCAGCGTGTTAAGGCTGGTCATAGAAGACCTGGTGGTAAGTTAACATCGTTGGATATTCTGAGTTGGAAATGGGAGAGCATTTTTATGAATTTCATTACCGGTTTGCCGAAATATCCCCGAGGGCATGATGCGGTGTGGGTTATCGTCTATAGATTGACAAAGTATGCTCACTTTATTCCTTTCAAAATTGATTATTCTATGGAAAAAATAGTTGAGCTTTATCTTCACGAAGTAATCACGTTGCATGGTGTGCCTACGAGTATTGTGTCAGACCGAGACTCCTGGTTCATGTCTCGTTTCTGACAAAGTTTGCAAGGAGCTCTGGGCACTGACCTTAGGTATTCTACTATCTATCACCCTCAGACTAATGGTCAGACTGAGAGGGTGAATCAGATTTTGGAGGACATGATTAGATGATATATTCTGGACCATGATGGAGCTTGGGATAAACTCCTCTGACTGATGGAGTTCGCGTATAATAACAACTATCAGGAGAGTTTGCAGATGATTCCCTTTGAAGCCTTATATGGGAGGTGTTGTCGAACTCCCCGGTTTTGGGCTAAAGTTGGTGAGAAGCCTTTGCTCAGTCCGGAAGCCTTAGAAGATATGAGTAGTTTAGTGACGCATGTTCGTGAGAAATTACAGCTGGCTCAGGAGCGATATGAAGAGTATGCAAATCAGCGCGGAGTTGATCTGGAGTTTGCGGTTGGGGACATAGTTTTTCTGAAGGTCTCTCCGATGTCGGGTGTTAAGAGATTTGGAAAGAACCATAAGTTGGATCCCAGATATGTGAGACCTTTTCAGACTGTGGAACCCATCGGAGTGTCAGCCTATAACCTGGAGTTGCCTGCTTCTTTCCCAGGTTTTCACGACGTGTTTCACGTGAGCCAATTGCGAAAGTGCATTCGTAGTGATCGGCATGTCCTTGACTCAGTACCCCAGTTGCAGCCTAATCTCTCGTATGGCGAAGAGCCCATCCATATTCTTGAGGCGCAAGATCGAGTGCTGGGAATGAATACGATTCTTAAGTTAAAGTTCTCTGGAGAAATCAAGACGTCAGGAGTTCGACTTGGGAATTGGAATCTGCAATGAGAGAATCTCATCCTCAGTTGTTCTCCTAGTCTTCTCCGGTTAGTGTTCTTATCTAGCGAATTTTTATCTCATCTCTCCCTTTATCCTATTGTTTTGATTGCGTTCCAAGTTTCGGGACGAAACTTTCTTTTTGGAGGGGTGACTGTAATGCCCCAGTTTTTCTGATGATTATTTCATCCTCTTGGTGACTTCGTGATGACGTATGGGCATTACGTTAGCGTAAAGTTGACGGCGCGTTGCCGTTAGTGCGTTTTCGCGTCTGTTAGGTCGAGCCGATCAAATCTTGGGATTCTTGTCAAAATTGAAAAATAATTCTCGATACAAAATTAAATTGATTTATTTTGAAATAGCCCGTCAAGTTTCGTCACGATTCGAGCATTATTGGAGCCTCGGCGAATTTCCAAAGTTTTGTATATTTAACGTTCGCCGTAAACTTTAAAATTAATATCTCAAGAACGGCGCGTCGGATTTTGGTTTTTGTCTTCGCCGTTGGGTTTGTAGTGTCGGTATTCGCCTACGACGCGAATTTCGTAGGATTCAGCGCGCGTTTGGCCCTCCGTAACGATATAATATTTATAATGTATCATCATTATTATATTAAACACTATTCAAAAATGAAATTTACTATTCATCCCTAAAGTTTAATCAATGGTAGATTTGCAAATTTCACTATTCATGTGGACAAAATTCCAAGTTCATGCAATTATTCGAAAAGAATGTTGTTTATTATTCGAAAAAAATATTTTTCATACATTCATTATTCGAAAAACCTTTCCGTTCTCGCAAAATCACTGTTGATTTCTCGAAAGAAAATATTGTTCATTATTCGAAAAACCCTTCCCTTCTCGCGAAATCGCAGTTCATTTCTCGAAAGAAAATATTGTTCATTATTCAAAAAACTCTTCCCTTCTCACGAAATCCTCTGCTCTCTCGCGAAATCCTCTCCCTAATTTCTAACTTATTATTATTAGTCTTAATTATTAGTATTAGTATTATTACATTATTATACATGTGTGTGTGTGTGTATATGGGGATTGTTAAAGGCAACCTTTATTTAGCTAGTGACAGCTAATTGATAATGACAAACCAAATTTTTACACAAGCACACCAAATTGTTAATGGCAGCCCAAATTTTTTTTGGATATACTGAAGCTCACCGGCGACGGCGGCGAGAGAGGAGTTGCTGGAGAGGCGACAGTCTTTTTCACTACATGTCCAGGGGTCAGCTCACCGGCGGTGGGAGAGGCGACAACGGTTGAGGAAAAAACAGGATCCAGTGGGTCGGGTCGGACTGGAAGACGGGGAAAATGGTACTTGGCCATCTCCTCTTGTAACACCCTCATCCGTCACATGGAATATAACAGAAGATCCGCCCGGGGCCCCACGCCATATCCTACAGACAGTTAGTGGTGTTACATAAGAATACTAAGATAACAGCATAGGAATATGTATCATAACTCAGAGCATTCTAGCGGAAGCTTTTAAAACTGTTATAAGAACTCATACATAACACATGAATGTCCATTACAGCCACATTAGGAATGAGATAACATACACCAATACTTTGGCCTTAAAGCCTTATAATAGTTTGAACAATAAAAGTGTCTTACATACTTCGGTTCGCAGGCCGGCCACAAATGAACATAATAAAGTAAACATTTCGCTTTGGCCTTCAAGGGCCAGCATAGCATCAAGGACTTCAGCCCGCTACTTGCCAATATGCTCACCTGTTCCTGCATAAGAACAATCCACCGCATGGTGGCAAAACAAGGCAACGGTCAGCTAAAGCTGACCAAATTATAACGACCTTGCCCCTTAATCGGGGCAGCGGTGCTCCTTCCCTACATTTCATTAGTATAATCAAACATGATATGAAAGTACAATTTAAGCATACTTCACCATAGGCATAGGCACGCACGGCCACACACCACGTGCTCTCAGGGCACATTCTCGGTGAACCTGATCCACCATCGCCCCCAGGACGGCAATATCGTGAGCATTTTAGTCTTTTCGGCTAAAGCCTAAGACTCGCCCTCTATGCCAACGGTAAGTGTCATGTACTTTAGGTCTCTTTAACCGAACCGCATAGAGAGGGTACGGTTCCACTCAACCCGTTGCTCACACTGTCACGTCAATTTAAGACATAGGCGCGGGTCAAACTTCCCCAAGTCCAAAATCGATCATACAATTTTACATAACCCAGTTATGTATAAGTTGACTCCTAGGCCACCAAGATGGCAGAACCATGCATCTGCCCAGTTTTCCGGGTGCACCTTGGAGTTAGTCCCCAAGGCTCCCTGTTGCAATCTACCACGTAGAAAAACCCGAAAAATAAACAGCACAGAGTCTTCTCCGGCAATACATGCATCATGAAAACATCACCGATCCAGACCAACATGTTCGGATAGGCTTCACACACCATGTCTACGTCCGTACTTCGATTCCGGACTCTATATGCAAAACTACGGGGATAAACCATATCTACCCGAAGGAATATCTCACACTCAGCGCCCACTCGCAGGAGAGAGTTTCCTATGCAAAAAGGAAGAGGACTTCACATGTCCACGAAGTGAATCGTTACCCTAGATGTTCGCTTTGGCTCCATGGAAAACTAGCCGGATGAAAACCACCGCAACGGACTCGCCTCCGCGAATCTGGGCTCGGCTCACGATTTGGGGCTCCGAAGCTCCAACAATGGCAGGATCTCCTCCTTCTACTTCTCCCTTTGCTCCCCCCTCTCTCTACCTCTTAGAAAGAGAAATGGCCAAATGAAATGAGGCATAAACCCTCATTTCCCGGCCTTAAACCAACAGGAGGGATTCTGGGCCGTTGGAGCCCTCTAAAATGAAACGAACGGCCTAGATTGACCTTTAAAATCGTCTACATGGGGCCGCACACAGCTTGTGACAAGCCCGTATCACAGGTCGTGTCTCACTTTCGTACAAGAATTCGTCGATCTATGAATCAGGACACGGCTTCTAACACGCCCGTGTCACAGGTCGTGTGCCTCAATCGACACGTCACGCCCGAACAGGACACGGCTTTGGACACACCTGTGTCTGTGCTGGACACGCCCGTGTCTGACCTAGACATGCCTGTGTCCCAGGGCGTGTTCAACTCTCGATAAAACTCAGCCAATTCCAGAAAAGTACATGACTCTGAACACACCTGTGTCACAGGCCGTGTGAAACCATAATGGCTCCAAAGCTCTCAAAAACACTACCCATTCATAATCGAGTTTTGGGGCGTTACAATTCTTCCCCCCTTAAAAGAATTTCGTCCTGAAATTATAGAATGGAAATGTACACAAAGTTAAATGGTACCTGGGTAGAAAAGCTCGGAATACTCCTCAATCATGGTCTGCTCTAGCTCCCACGAAAGCTCCTCGCGACAACAATTGTCTCATCGGACCTTTACCATCCTAAAAGCTTTGTTTTGTAATTATTTGACCTATGTATCCTCGATCTGAATGGGTCTAACTTTCATTGTTAGCCCACTATCGACCGATACTTGATCCGCAACAACCACTTGTGCTGGTTCTTTCACGGCTTTACGTAGTACAGAGATGTGGAATACATCATGTAAACCACTCCGCTCTACCGAAAGAGCCAACCGATAGTCGGCTTCACCAACTCACTCTAAGATCTCAAAAGGCCCAACATACCTCAGACTAAGCTTCTTTAAGCGTTGAATCCTTGATATGCCTTTAAACGTCTGTATCTTGAAGTATACCGAGTCTCCCACCGCAAACTTCACGTTCCGATGCTTGGCGTTGTAGTACTTGGCATGTCTATCTTGAGCAATCAGTAGTCATTCCTGAATCAACCGAATAGTTGACGTAGCATCTTCAACCTCTCTTCGCTTATATAGCTTTGATTCTCTTGTTTCTACCCAAGCCAAAGGTGTACGACACCTCCTTCCGTATAGAGCCTCAAACGGCACCATCTGAATACTGGCTTGGTAGCTGTTATTGTATGCAAACTAAATCATATAAAGATGTTTCTCCCACCTTTTGTCAAAATCCAATACACACATATGAAGCATGTCTTCCATCATCCTGTTCACCCTTTCAGTTTGCCCATCTGTCTGTGGGTGAAAAGCTGCGCTAAAGTTCAGCTTGGTACCCAACAACTGGTGAATGAGCCTCCAATTGTTGGATGTGAACCGACCATCACTGTCACTAATGATGCTCCAGGGTACACCATGCAAATGGACTATATTATCCACATAAAGCTTTGCCAGCTTCTCCACGGAATCATCCTTCCTATTGGGTATAAAATGTGACACCTTCGTTAAACAATCAACGATCACCCAAATGGAGTCGTTCCCCTTGTGCGATCTCGGCAAACCGTGCACGAAATCCATAGAGATGTCATCAAACTTCCACTCCGGTATAGGCAAGGACTTTAGAAATCCACCTGGCTTCTAGCATTCGGCCTTCACCAAGGCACGAGTCTGACACTTCGCCACGTATAGCGCTATGTCTTTATTCATACCTGGCCACCAGAACAGCCTCTTCATGTTTTGAACATCTTTGTGCTCCCAGAGTGGATTGAGTATTTGGTAAAATGCGCCTCGTACATCAATTCTTCTCATAATTTCCCAACATTAAGGACGGACAACCGACCACCTTTACATACAAGGCCGTCGTCAACATAAAACTGGTCATTTGACCCATCCACGGACTCTGCCAAGCAACGTTTCAAGCTTACGTCCAACTCCAAGGCCTGTCGAATCCTGTCTGCGAGGTCGTATTGAACCTCTGTCCAACTCAAACATGCATTAGTACTAGACCCCATGTCAACACACGAGATATCCAAAGCCTCCAAATCACGAATGAACCGCGCGTCATGCATCTGCAACCAGTTGGCCTGTGAAGGAGTTCTACGACTCAGAGCATCTGCCATAACATTCCCCTTCCCGGGAATATAATGAATATTGTAGGTGTAGTCCCCAAGGAACTCCATCCACCTACGTTGGCGTATATTAAGGTCCTTTTGATCAATCAGATACTTCAGACTCTTGTGATCTGAATAAATGTCGACCTTTACTCCATATAGGTAATGCCTCCAAAGCTTGAGAGTGAATACCACGACCGCCAACTCCAAGTCATGTACCGGGTAGTTCCTCTCATGCACTTTTAACAGACGTGATCCATAGGCTATCACTGACCAGTGCTGAACCAGAACACAGCCTGATCCATTACTAGAGGCATCAGTGTAAACCTCAAAGCCTTCAGAACCACAGAGCGAACATAACACAGGTGTCGTGGTCAAACGACACTTTAGTTCTTCGAAAGCTTGTGCGTATTCAGGAGACCAAACGAACTTCTGATCCTTCCTTATCAGAGTAGTGAGGGGCAATGCTATCTGTGAGAAGTTCTCCACGAAGCGCTTATAATAGCCGGCAAGCTCCAAAAAACTCCGGACTTCCGCCACCAAAGACAAGACAGACCACTCTCGTATAGCAATTATCTTTGTCAGATCTACCGCAATACCTTCTCCACTAACCACGTGACCAAGGAACGCTACCGAAGACTACCAAAATTTGCATTTGGAGAACTTGGCATAAAGTTGGTTCCTCCTCAATGTCTCCAACACCATATGCAAGTGCTTGAAATGATCCTCCTCGCACTGCGAGTATACCAGTATATCGTCGATAAAGACTATCATGAACTGGTCCAAGTATTCTCTGAACGTTCTATTCATCAAATCCATAAACACGGATGGCGCATTCGTCAGCCCAAAAGACATGTCAGTGAACTCATAATGCTCATAACGTGTGCTGAAAGTCATCTTGGGAATGTCACTTTCCCTTATCCGCAGCTGATAGTATCCGGATTTCAGATCCAACTTTGAGTACACAGTCGACCCCACCAGCTGGTAGAATAGATCATCAATCCTTGGGATCGGATACTTATTCTTTTTCGTTAACTAATTCAACTCACGGTAATCAATACAGAGTCGTAAGCTTCAGTTCTTCTTAACAAAGAGGACCAATACGCTCCAAGGCAACGAACTTGGACGCACATAACCTTGTTCCAACAGTTCTTGAAGCTGTACTTTCAATTCTGCCATCTCCTTAGGCGCTACCCGATATGGAGCACGTGACACAGGTTTGGCACCTGGCACTAGCTCAATGGTGAAGTCAATCTATCACTGAGGTGGAGCTCCAGTGAGATTTTCAGGGAATACGTTAGGAAACTCGGATACAACTGGGATGCTGTCCAAACCAGGTTTGGGCTTCGAAGCCTCCACTAAAGTGAAAAACAGCTCTGCACCACTACGAACTACCTTAATCACATGGAGAGCAGACATCAAAGTCTTGCTTGACCCCTTCAAGCCTGAGAACGTCGTCTCACGATCTGTCTCCAGTCCCAATCTGACCACCTTATGATTGCAATCAATGTACGCACGCTGCTCCGATAGCCAGTCCATGCCAAAGATCACATCGAACTCCACTATCGGCAGTAGCGACGCTTGCAAGTCATATTCGTGACTCCCAATCCCTAACTTCACGCAACAAACTCTATCCGCGCGCATAGTGTAACACCTCCCCTGTAATGACCGTATAATATGGGTCAGGCCGGGGCCCCACAACATATGGACGCCGCATCTTTAGTATTATAAGATGATATAACTACCCACACTCAAAACTTTTTGCACAACACAGCGGAAACACAAGCAAAACTAGAAGTTATCCACCACTACAAGAGTAATAAAAAGATGGCCTTATGGTCTTACAACATAAGAGAGTCCAAACTCAAATAATACAACAGTCAAGAAAGTGCAAAAACACTCCTAGTCTACCTCGGCGTGCAAGCCGGACAATATGAGTCTCAAACATACTATATCATAAAAGTAGAGCTACAAAAGAGGGGAACACTTCATGAGGCTTAGGCCTTTCTGGCCGGCGAGCTAGCTCCTGCTTGCGATCCTTGCCCTGTAAAAATTATTAGTAACGTGGGTCAGCAAAGGCTGACCTCAAACTGTGTAACCAATACATCTCCTCCCGGCCGCCCCTAACGGACCCCGGGGAACCCTCCAACCTACAAGTCAGCACTTCGTATGCAATATATAAATATAAACAAGAAGTGCATTAAGAACAAGCTTGGATGTCTCAAACATCATACACGTTCTCTACGGGTTGAGCATATAATATAAAAAGGGGCCTACTTATGCAGCATGTACGCAACCACCCGGGTTTCACCTAAGGCACCCCATAGCATATGCATCTAGCACAACATCACATCAATTGGGTACTCATCGTTTCCCCATTGGCATAAAGCCACAAACAAAGAGGGAGACACAATTCCCCCCAACGGCACACAAGCCGCCACATGGAACTCTTGCCTAGGCCCCACCCGCTCAAGGTCTTAGACCCGGGCTTGTCTGCAAGCTCTGACATCTCATGTCAGGATTCCAACAAACACAAACTGACCGATTCTAAGAAGCCTTGCCGGACCCCACCCGCTCATGGCCTTATTGCCCGGGCTTTCCCCCATGCTTGGCATTCTCGTCAGTCTCACAGAAGGGGACTAGTCTCGCCGGGACACTCTCCACACATGATGTGAACGTCTCGGGATAGCCAGCCGACCACGGAGACACAGCCACACCTTGGCACATCACAAACCAAGACAATTCCACCCTAGTCCCTCATTTGTACTGCAGTGTTCCCACGAACCAAGGAAACCATCTTCCACTCATGCGGAGCTAACCTTGTCCACCAAGGAAACCATCTACCGCCATTGAGGAGCTAATCTTGTCCAGTTCCGACTACACGTACTCACTCGAGAAAAAGGGGAAAACATCACCACATCACAAACGACATCTTGCCGCAACGGAAAGTCTACGAATCCTTAAAGCTCGTATGCAACATCACCGAGTCGGACTAACGGTCGCGACTACGGCTTCACACACCATGCCTAATCCACTAACGGAGCGGATCTCTAATGCAAAACATGTTGGGGACGGACTCAATCGACCCGGAGGTTCTTCTTGAACCTTGGCAACCCAAACCCCTCTTATTTGAGTGTTTGGTGCCCAAAACTAGAAAAGAAATGATGCTAAGACATGCATCCTAAAACCGAGAGGAGAAGTGTCGTTACCTTCCGACTTCTCTTCCTAGCCATGGCAAAATAGCCGGATGAAAACCTTCGCAAAGCTCTAGCCTCCACGGATCTGGACTCGGCTCGCGATTTGGAGCACCGAAGCCTCTCCTACAGCCCAAACCCTCCTTCACCTTCTTCCTTGCTCTCCCTTCTCTCTAGAATTTAGTAAGAGAAAGCTTGGAGAAGAATGAGGGTTTCCAACCCTATTCTCGAACTTAACTCCCCAAGAGTAGTCCTGGACCATCAGATCCCAAAATAAGGGAAAGAATGGCCACGATCTGTCTGAAAAATAAAACACCTGGGCCGAACACGGCCTGGCACACTCCCGTATCCAAGGCCGTATCCCCCATTCGCCGTCACAAATCGACGTGCCTGGAATAACACACTGGCATCTGACACGCCCGTGTTCGACCTGACACGCCCGTGTCCCGACTGACACAGTCGTGTGGTCGGTCGTGTGCCTCCATCGACACAGCCCCGAAAACAACCCGAGAATGACACGGCCTGGGATACGCCTGTGTCCCAAGCCGTGTGCGAAGTCTCGACACTCGTCGACTGACTTTGTGTCGACACCGCGGAAAAACGTCGAGCGAAGTTCGTCGACCATGCGGGACACGCCCTGTGACATGCCCGTGTCACAGGCCGTGTGCCCCTGTCTCGACACTCGACACTCGTCGAGTGAACTTCGTCGAGAGAAGTTCGTCGACTGACTGACACGGCCTTGGACACGCCCGTGTCCTAGGCCATGTGCCTTGTCTCGACACATCGTCGAGCGAAAATGTCGACATCCCGGGCCGGTTGTCGGCACGGGCTCGACACGCCTTGAGACACGCCCGTGTCTCAGGCCGTGTGCCCAGTCTCGACACTTCGTCGAGCGCAAAATGTCGACTATGCGGCCAAGTCGTCGACTCCAGCCTGACACGCCCTGGGACACTCCCGTGTCCCAGGCCGTGTGCCCCCTGCCAGAAACCAAAATTCCCTCTTCAAAATTTTGGGGTGTTACAACTCCCCCCCCCTTAACAGAATTTCATACCGAAATTACAAAGCAAAAGGGAACACAACTTAAATGGCACCTGATTTGAAGAGCTCTGGATACTATTCTAACATGTCTTATTCTCGCTCCCAAGAGAATTCCTCACGACCATAGATGTCCCATCGGACTTTCACGAGTTTAACCTCTTTATTCCGCAACTGCCGAGTCTCCGAATCCTCTAAAGCAATTGGAAGGACCCGCGTCCTCAAGTCTTCCTCAATCGGCACCAATGTCGGCTCGATCACCACACTAGCCTCCACCAAGGCTTTCCTCAAGACGGAGACATGGAAGACGTCGTGCAATCCACTCCGCTCCGCGGACAACGCCAACTGATAGGTTGCTTCTCCCACCCGTTCAACAACTTCAAAAGGCCCCAAAAACCTTGGACTCAACTTCTTGAGTCGGCGAATCCGTGAGACGCCTTTGAACGGCTTAATCTTCAAATGGACCCAATCACCTACCGCAAACTCCAACTTCTTGTGACGAGCATTAAAGTATTTTGCATGCCGGTCTTGCGCCACCTTCATACGCTCTTGAATGGTCTGTACCAACTCACAAGCGTCAACTACCACCTCTTTTCCGAAAATTTTGGTGTCTCCCACCTCTGTCCATGACATCGGTGTTCGACACCGTCTCCCATACAAAGCTTCATATGGCGCCATTTTTATACTTGCTTGATAACTGTTATTGTACGTGAATTACACCATGAAGAGGTGATCTTCCCACTTCTTGCCGAAGTCAAGAACGCATATTCTCAGCATATCCTCCATAGTACGGTTCGTTCTTTCGGTTTGCCCGTCAGCTTGAGGATGGAACGTCGTACTGAACTTTAGCTTCGTGCCCAAACTCTTCTGAACCAATCTCTAGTCCTTGGACGTAAACCGTCCATCTCGATCGCTGACTATGCTCTTAGGAATCCCATGCAGTCGCACAATGTTGCGAACATACAACTCCACCAACTTCTCCACACTGTCCTCCTTCCGATTTGGGATGAAGTGGGCCACCTTGGTTAAGCGATCCACGATCACCCAAATAGCATCATTACCCTGCTGCGATCTAGGCAAACCATGTACAAAATCCATGGAGATGTCATCAAATTTCCACTCAGGGATTGGAAGGGGCTTCAGGAACCCGCCCGGCTTCTGACATTCGGCCTTCACCAAGGCGCAAGTTTGGCAATGATTCACATACAAAGCTACGTCCCGCTTTAGCCCCGGCCACCAAAAGGATTTCTTCATATCCAAGTACATCTTTGTACTGCCCGGGTGAATGGAGTACTTTGTGAAGTGAGCCTCAAACATCAACTCCTCACGGAGTTTGCCAAACTGCGGTATACAAACCCTTCCGTCCTTCCTCAGAATCCCATCAAACATCTCCCAGGCGCTGCTCTCGCCCTTTTGAGCCTCCAACGCATATGGTTGAAACTCCACATCCAACCGAGTCACTTCCCAAATGCGATCGGACAAGTCGTTTTGTATTTCAATCCAGTTCAACCGAGCCACGCTGGACTCGCCACTCGCAACACATTCCAAACCAAGGGACTCTCATTCCCGTACCAACCGCTCATCATGAGCTTCGATCCAGTTCCCTTGCCCTGAGTACTTTCTACTCAAGGCATCCGCCACCACATTGGCTTTACCTGACGTATACTGAATCGCCACCTCATAGTCTCCAAGAAACTCAACCCACCTGCGTTGCCGCATGTTCAAGTCCTTTTGATCCAAGAGATACTTCAGGCTTTTATGATCCGTGAAGATCTCCACCTTTGCACCATACACATAATGTCATCATATTTTCAACGCAAAAATTACCGTCGCCAACTTCCAAGTCATGGACGGGGTAATTCCTCTCATGAGGCTTCAGCTGTCTAGACCCAAAAGCTATCACCTTGCCATGTTGCACCAAAACGCAACCCAAACCGCATCCCGATGCGTCACTGAAGATCTGAAATCCCTCGGTCCCTTGCGGTAGACTTAGGATTGGAGCCCTCATCAGTCTCTCCTTCAGTGCCTCAAATGCCTGACTGCACTCTTGGGTCCACACAAACTTATGATCTTTACGAGTGAGTGAGGTGAGGGGTAGAGTTATCCACGAAAAATTCTCCACGAATCTCCTATAATACCCAACTAGTCCAAGAAAACTTCGGACTTCCGCCACGGTCCTCAAAACCGGCCAATCTCTGATGGCTTCCACTTTTGCTAGATCCACTGCCACCCCATCCCCACTAATCACGTGGCCCAAAAATGCCACCTTCTCTAACCAGAACTCGCACTTGGAGAACTTTGCATACAACTGATTCTCCCTCAACACTTGCAAGACCACTCTCAAGTGGGTCTCATGCTCCACTTCCGATTTGGAATACACCAAGATGTCATCGATAAAGACAACCACAAAAGAATCCAAGTATTCCTGAAATACCCGGTTCATAAGGTCCATGAACACAGATGGCGCGTTCGTCAGCTCGAACGGCATCACCGTAAACTCAAAGTGTCCGTACCTCGTACCAAAAGCAGTCTTGGGTATGTCCTCATCCCGAATTCGCAACTGATAATAGCCTGACTTCAAGTCCAATTTTGAGTACACCACCGACCCCACCAACTGGTCGAACAAGTCGTCTATCCGAGGAATCAGATACTTATTCCTAACGGTCAGTTTGTTCAGCTCTCGGTAGTCTATGCACAGCCGCATACTACCATCTTTCTTCTTTACAAACAACACCAGCGCGCTCCACGGCGAAGAACTGGGTCTAATATACCCTTGCTCCAACAGTTCCTGTAACTGTACTTTGAGTTCAGCCAACTCCTTTGGTGCCATCCTAAACGGAGGACGTGACACCGGCCTAGCCTCCGGCACTAACTCGATCGAGAAGTCGATCTCCCGCCGAGGAGGCGCTCCAGGAAGTTCATCTGGAAACACATCCTTGAACTCTGCCACTACGGGCACTTCCTCAATAGACAACTGGGAGAGACTAACCTCCAATAACACTACAAGCGCTACACCACCCTGGTTAACCGCCCGCATCAACTGCATGGCCGAAATCAGGGAATAGGCCACTCCACAAAGGCCCTCAAATTTGACTTCCGCCTTCCCTTTGCTCCTTAGGGTCACTACCTTAGATAGGCAATCAATGTTGGTGCGCTGCTCTGCAAGCCAGTCCATGCCCAAAATGACATCGAACTCAACCAATGGTAGAACCGCTGCTACCAAAACGAAATCAACTCCGTCCAGCTCCCAACAGATGCGCCCTTTGGCCCTGGTGGTCATGGATGACCCATTAGGCATGCTCACTTTTAGCTCTGTGTCCGCCGAGAAAGAATTAGCTCCTATTCTCCGGATGAAGCTCTCCGCGAGAAAGGAGTGTGATGCTCCCGTATCGAACAATACCCTAGCGGGGTATCCGGAAACTAATACGAAGCCTACAACATAGACATCACACAAAAAGGTCTAAAAGTATGAAGCACAAAGTTTAAACTTAAATTTTCTTCATACCTGTCACCACATCGGTTTGGCGGATCGCTTCCTGCTGTCCAATGTTGTAGGCCCTTGGTTGCACCGGTTGGAACCGAGAAGTGCTTGACTCCGCCATCTTCCCTTTCTCTGCGGCACTGGGGTCGGAGCGCACAGTCTGCTCCTGCCTTGCCTCCTGCTCCGCACCTCCTTGAGGACAAACACGAGCTATGTGCCCCACCTTACTGCAGTTGTAGCACGTCGGCGGTCCCCTAGATTGAGAAACTCCAGGCGTCCACTTGCTCTTCTCACCGGATCAGGAAGTGTGAGGCTTTTTCCTCCACCTACTCCCTTCAGACTTTCCCTGGGATTGGGAAGGCTTCCCTTCCCCTTGCTTGGGAGTGAAACCCTTACGACGTTGGGTTCGCTCCAGATCACTTTCCAATATCCTGGAAGCCTCAACTAGTTCATTAAAACCAGCTCTGTTCATGGAAATGAGGGGTTGCCTCAGATTCTCCCTCAGCCCCTGATAGAAGAGGTTATCCCTCTCTACATCATCTGCCATCGTCATTCCCGCGTATCGACCCAAACGGGTGAACTCCTGCACATACTCGTCCACCGTCTTATCTCGCTGCATTAAGTGCAGAAACTGCCTCTGAAGGGCCAACCGTGTAGAAACGGGAATGTACCTCTTTAGAAAAGCATCCCCAAATTCCTCCATCGACGGGGTGCGCCCAGGGAACTGGTGGCCGCTATGGCTCACCCACCACAACTTGGCGTCTCCTTCCAACATGAATGCCGCATACTCAGATTTCTTTTCTTCTGGCGTCTCTGCCGCCCTCAAAAGCTCTTGAATTTGAACCTACCAATCCTCTGCATCCGTTGGCGTACCAACTCCCTTGAACGACGGGGGATGGAAGCTCAGGAAATACTTCATGTGCCGATCTCCATGTCCGACAACCACCCTTTCCGCTAAAGGCTCCACTCGCCTGGCTTCTCCACCTGGCACGGCCGTCTCCATGTCCGGTGTAGCAGGGGTTGCCACCTGAGCTGCCACTGCAGCTTGGGCTGCCACCATCGCTTCTGCAAGCATGCGGCAGAAGTCGGCCGGGTTTACACCCGTGCCCAAAAGACCTGGAGCAGTGGCACTGCTCGCCAAGAGTTCTTTTCTTGCTCTCGACGTTCCTGCCTCGTTACTTGCACTCTTCAAGAAAACAAGAAACAAGGAATCAGTCTCTAATCTCAAGACTTAAACATAAGGACACTCATGGTCCCGCGTTACTCTTAAGTGGATAACTTCTCTACGCATTGACCTTGAATCTAACCTCCCTCTGATACCAAATTGTAACACCTCCCCTCTAATGACCGTATAATATGGGTCCGGCCGGGGCCCCACAGCATACGGACGCCACAGCTTTAGTATTATAAGATGATATAACTACCCACACTCAAAACTCTTTGCACAACACAGCGGAAACACAAGCAAAACTAGAAGTTATCCACCACTACAAGAGTAATAAAAAGATGTCCTTATGGCCTTACAAAATAAGAGAGTCCAAACTCAAATAATACAACAGTCAAGAAAGTGCAAAAACACTCCTAGTCTACCTCGGCGTGCAAGCCGGACAACATGAGTCTCAAACATACTATATCATAAAAGTAGAGCTACAAAAGAGAGGAACACTTCATGAGGCTTAGGCCTTTCTGGCCGGTGAGCTAGCTCCTGCTTGCGATCCTTGCCCTGTAAAAATTATTAGTAACGTGGGTCAGCAAAGGCTGACCTCAAACTGTGTAGCCAACACATGTCCTCCCGGCCGCCCCTAACGGACCCCGGGGAACCCTCCAACCTGCAAGTCAGCACTTCGTATGCAATATATAAATATAAATAAGAAGTGCATTAAGAACAAGCTTGGATGTCTCAAACATCATACACATTCTCTATGGGTTGAGCATATAATATAAAAAGGGGCCTACTTATGCAGCATGTATGCAACCACCCGGGTTTCACCCAAGGCACCCTATAGCGTATGCATCTAGCACAACATTACATCAATTAGGTACTCATCATTTCCCCATTGGCATAAAGCCACAAACAAAGAGGGAGACATAATTCCCCCCAACGGCACACAAGCCGCCACATGGAACTCTTGCCTAGGCCCCACCCGCTCAAGGTCTTAGACCCGGGCTTGCCTGCAAGCTCTGACGTCTCATGTCAGGATTCCAACAAACACAAACTGACCGATTCTAAGAAGCCTTGCCGGACCCCACCCACTCATGGCCTCATTGCCCGGGCTTGCCCCCATGCTTGACATTCTTGCCAGTCTCATATAAGGGGACTAGTCTCGCCGGGACACTCTCCACACATGATGTGAACGTATCGGGATAGCCAGCCGACCACGGAGACACAGCCACGCCTTGGCACATCACAAACCAAGACAATTCCACCCTAGTCCCTCATTTGTACTGCAGTGTTCCCACGCACTAAGGAAACCATCTTCAACTCATGCGGTGCTAACCTTGTCCACCAAGGAAACCATCTACCGCCATTGAGTAGCTAACCTTGTCCGGTTCCGACTACACGTACTCACTCGAAAAAAAGGGGAAAACATCACCACATCACAAACGACATCTTGCCGCAACGGAAACTCTACGAATCCTTAAAGCTCGTATGCAACATCACCGAGTCGGACTAACGGTCGCGACTACGGCTTCACACACCATGCCTAATCCTCTAACGGAGCGGATCACTAATGCAAAACATGTCGGGGACGGACTCAATCGACCTGGAGGTTCTTCTTGAACCTTGGCGACCCAAACCCCTCTCATTTGAGTGTTTGGTGCCCAAAACTAGAAAAGAAATGATGCTAAGATATGCATCCTAAAACCGAGAGGAGAAGTGTTGTTATCTTCCGACTCCTCTTCCTAGCCATGACAAAATAGCCGGATGAAAACCTTCGCAAAGCTCTAGCCTCCACGGATCTGGACTCGGCTCGCGATTTGGAGCACCGAAGCCTCTCCTACAGCCCAAACCCTCCTTCACCTTCTTCCTTGCTCTCCCTTCTCTCTAGAATTTAGTAAGAGAAAGCTTGGAGAAGAATGAGGGTTTCTAACCCTATTCTCGGACTTAACTCCCCAAGAGCAGTACTGGACCATCAGATCCCAAAATAAGGGAAAGAATGGCCACGATCCGTCTGAAAAATAAAACACCTGGGCCGAACACGGCCTGACACACGCCTGTGTCCAGGGCCGTGTCCCCCATTCGCCGTCACAAATCGACGCGCCTAGAATTATACACGGGCATCTGACACGCCCGTGTTCGACCTGACGCGCCCGTGTACCGACTGACACGGCCGTGTGGTCGGCCGTGTGCCTCCATCGACACAGCCCCGAAAACAACCCGAGAAGGACACGACCTGGGACACGCCAGTGTCCCAAGCCGTGTGCGAAGTCTCGACACTCGTCGACTGCCTTTGTGTCGACATTGCGGAAAAACATCGAGCGAAGTTCGTCGACCATACGGGACACGCCCTGTGACACGCCCGTGTCACAGGCTGTGTGCCCCTGTCTCGACACTCGACACTCGTCGAGTGAACTTCATCGAGAGAAGTTCGTCGAATGACTGACACGGCCTTGGACACGCCCGTGTCCTAGGCCGTGTGCCTTGTCTCGACACATCATCGAGCGAAAATGTCGACACCCCGGGCCGGTTGTCGACACGGGCTCGACACGCCCTGAGACACGCCTGTGTCTCAGGTCGTGTGCCCAGTCTCGACACTTCGTCGAGCGTAAAATGTCGACTACGCGACCAAGTCGTCGACTCCAGCCTGATACGCCCTGGGACACGCCCAAAATTCCCTCTTCAAAATTTTGGGTTGTTACACATAGAGCACCCGTTAGGTAGCAACACATCCAATTTGTCCCTTGCCATCGAAGAAGGTACTCCGATGCACGATACAAACTCTTCGGACAAAAAGGAATACGAAGCTCCCTTATCGAACAGTGCTCTCGCCGGAAAATCAAGGATCGATACAAAGTCTAGCACAACCAGTCATAAGCTAACACTCGTACGACAACAAGTATTTAAAGCTAAACTGCTATAAATTAAAGCATACCTGTCACCACGTCAGCCTGCTTCATGACCTCTTGCTGTCCAAGGTTGTACACTCTAGGCTGGGCTGGGGCATAATGTGATGCGGTTGACTCCAATACCTTGCCCTTCTCCTCATAAGTTGCTCCAGGCTTCTTCTCGGACTTCGGACATCCGCTCCAACAATCTCGGGCAAAGTGTCCCGACTTCCTACTGTTATAACAGGCGCCCGAGGTTCGACATGTAGTTGCTCCAGATGCACCAGAAGAAGGGGCTGGACCTGAAGTCCTAGCCTTCTTATTCCACTTATGGAACCTAGACTTTGAGGAGGTCGGCACCTTGAACTCCATCATCTTCGCACTAGAGTCCTTCTCTTGGACTCTCTTCAGATAATTCTCTAACGATCAGGCCGTATTGACCAGGATTAGGAAGCCCTGCGTCATGAGCCCAGATAGTAGTAGCCTTAGGTCATCACGCAGACCCTAGTAGAACCGGTTGGTCTTACGCTCCTCATCATCAAGCGTAGAGCTATCATAACTACCCAACCGCGTAAACTCATGGAGGTACTCATCCACACTACTATCTCCTTGCGTCAGTCTATGAAACTGATTCTCCAAAGCGATCCCTTGTGCCGAGGGGACGTATCTTGCCAAGAATAACCTTGAGAATTCCTCCATCGAGACATCACTGAGTTTCCTTCCAACCAAGTGATGCAGCTCCAACTCTTCCCACCACAATCTCGCCTCACCATCCAACAGGAAGGTGGATATGGTGGTCTTCTACCATTCCTCCGTTTCTGTAGCCGTCAAGAGTCTCTTCACCTGAGAGAGCCAATCTTCGGCTTGGGATGGGGAGTTCCAGTCACCAAAAACAAAGGAAGGTTTAAGCTCATTATATGTTTGAGTTGCTTCTCTGTTGCTCTTCTTGGTACTAAATGCTCTACCACCACTTATTCCACCATCCTAGGCTCTGATGCTCGAAGAGGTACCTGTTCCCCTGCAGGGGCAGGATGCTGCACTTGCCTTCCTGGCTGGGCGTTTAGCATCGCAAACACCACCTCAGCCACAAGTCCTATTATTTCTGCAGAAGAAGGGGTTGCAGGCACGTCATTGGGTGCACTACTTGCCTCAGATAGCGGGCGTTCTTACTGTCCTGCACCACTCCTGGTCACCTATAGTCGTACAACACACCATTAAGCAACCAAACAAAATTGCAAAAAGCAATTGAAAGGGGAAACTAGATCAGATACACTCTAGAGGGGGGGTGAATAGAGTATATGGTGCTTTTTAAGAACACAAAGAAAACTTTTTGCAAAGCTTTACAACAATTGTTGTAATGAGTGTAAGCAGGGAAGCAGAAATAAAACTAAGCTATGCAGATATTAAGCACAAGAAAATCTAGGCCAGAAACAAAAAGAAAACATGCAGAACCAGATAACACAAGGAAATATAGTGGTTCCCCAACTTGGGTACATCCACTCTTCTACCACCCTAGGTAGGAATCCACTGCAGGATGAGTTGATCAGGTGTCCTGGGCACCAATGAGCTTTTGATAAGGTGCTCAAAAACCAGATCAGATTTTTTGATCAGGTGTCTTGCCACCAATGAGCTTTTGACAAGGTGCTCAAAAACCAGATTCGAACTTTTGAAGGGAGTTTGAAAAACCCTTTACAGAATGGGGTTGAGAGAGTGATGGCAGTCTTCTCTTTTTCAAGCAACTGAGAAGACTATGTGGATTCAGTGATGTTGTCAAAGCTCCCCCTGAGTCCTTGAAATCTTCAGGAAGATGAGCTTTGCTGAGGGTGATAGGCCTTCACAGATAGATCTCCAGCAGAAGATGATTTCAGCAAGCTGAAATGTTGAGTGTCTGGAGTCTTGAAATGATATTGGCCTTGAACACTTGAGAGCTGAAGAGATCTGAAGAATGTTTGAAAGCTTGATCTCTTTTTGATGAGTGTTCTTCTGAATTCTTGTTGACAGAAGATTGAGAGAGTCTCTGTGTATAGAGAGGTGTCCTCTACTTGTCTATCTCTATTCTCTTGTTCTTGTCTGTCTTTTTTCTGATTCAAAAACATTCTATCTTTTATTCTCTGAGTCTGAATAGAAAATTGCTCTGTCAAAGATAGCCGTTGGTCTGAATTAATTACAGCCTTAATTGCATAAAATGTTCTGAAGGAAAGTCCACTGAATTATTCCTTGAAAAATCCCTTGAAACTTGCTCCAGAAGTAAATGAAAATGGCTGGCAGATCTTCTGAATTAAATGCAGAATAACTTCTATCTGATTGAATTTGAATTCTGAAAGATAACTGAAATCGTCGAACTGAGCTCTGCTATCGTCGAGCTGAGCTCAGCGAACTGGAAAATGCAAGCAGCAAAGAAGTCGTCGATCTGAGCTCAAAGATCGTCGAACTGAGCTCAGAGATAAGGATCCAGTGCAGAGTCAAAATCGTCGACCTGAGCTCAGCGATCGTCGAACAGAGCTCGACGATGTTGAGAAGTTGAGCTCAGCGATCGTCGACCAGAGCTCGACGATATTATGAGGATTGAGCTCAGCGATCGTCGAATGGAGCTCGACGATCTGTCAAAGTTGAGCTAGACGATCGTCGACCGGAGTTCGACGAAACGTCGTGCTGAGCTCGACGATTTGGACTTAGTCTCCAGAAAAACTTGGGTCTTCAGGGCAGCTTCCAAACCTAGACTCCTGATCCCTTAGACTCAATTCTAATTGACCTATAATCTATACATAAGGTCAAAACATAAAATCCTAGAGACATAGTGATCCTGACCCAAATTAGTAATAGGGTGTTCCAACAATCTCCCCCTATTTGGGTTAGGAAAACTATTTACAGATTTTGAAAAAAAAACAAACAACATCATACAGTCAGAAAAACATAAAAACAACAATAACAAGACACAGAGCAGAACCATCACAGAGATATATATATGTATGTTATCCAGAAGGCAGTCAGAAAAACCAAGAGTTATCACCTTACAGAGTCATTCCTTTTCTTTGCCTTTTACCATCTTGATTTCTCTGTTGGGATCTAAAGCTTGTTGTTTGGATCTGGTATCATCAGCTGCACCCAAATAAATTTGCTTTGAAGCCCTGGGAACCACTGCAGCTGGATGCAACTCCATGTACCTGTCTGCATCAAAAAAATTTGCTGGAGGCATATCTCTCTAATTCTTTTTGCCTTTGTTCTGACATTGTAGATATGCTGGAAGTGTCTAGCCCTTGTTCTTTTGCTTTCTTTATCTGATCCAAAGCAGCCAGTTCTTTCATCCTTGCAGTCCAAGCCATAGGATTTTTCTCAGGATCCTCAAATGGAACAGGTGGCTCATACCTGTTGGAAGTAGTTTCTTGAGGGGTCCTGGCAGTCACTGTATCTTTGAGCTTGTAGGGAAAAGGACCAGAAGATGTGTCTGATGGAACATGTCCTCCCCTAGAATAAGGATGCTGCCTGGAGTGTCCTTTAGAGTAAACCTGAGTTTCTCTTTGGTTTCCCCTATATCCTCCCCTTCTAGAGTAAGACCCCCTAGACTGGCTTTCCCTTTGATAAGTTCTTGCATGAGGTTGGTAGGGAGCCTGGCTTCTAGCAGGGCCTGATCTTGCAGAGCTGCCACCTGCACCTGCATCAGGTGGAGGTGGTGGAGGAGGATGAGGGTGCTTGAACTGAGTGGAATCTTTTTCATATTTCCTCTTCTTTTTCATAGCCTTTAACTGATTCTTAGAGTATTGCATCCAATGCTCAGTGATTGGGCAATTATGCAGAATATAGTATGGAACATCATTATCATCTCTGACTTTGGCAGGAGGAACTCTCTTCAAGGCCTTACTTCTTGCTTTTCTTTTCTTTGCAATTGTGGCAGATGAGTCATCAGAAGCAGTATTATAATCCTCAGATTCAGAGCTTTGTGCATCATACAATGCATCAAGCTGTTTCATCAAATCCTCTTTCAGTTTAACAGCAGCTGATGGGGCAACAGATACAGAAGCAGGAGGAGCAACAGGAGCAGCAGCAGATGTAATTATAGGTACTGGAGCAGCAGAAGTTACAACAGATATTGCTTCAGGAACAGCACTAGCAACTTCAGGAGAGACAGCAGCAGCTTTAGAAACAACAACTTCTACAGCAGGCTCAAAATCAACATCCTCTGTCATCAAAACATCCTGAGATGAGGGCTCAACAGCAGCAGATATAACTTCAGAGGTAGACACAGCATTGTCTTCAGCAGCAGCAGCAGCAGCAGTAACATTAGAAGCAGCAGTCACTGACTGAATAAAATCAGAGATGATTCTGGGGTCACAGCAGGAGAAGGGCACTAGAGCCCTGGACAAATCTTCTGACTGGGCAGCAAGAGCCTCTGGAGGCTGGACAGGATATGGCTCTGGGAGACAGCAGAAGTAAGCAGTGTCAAAAATAGATAGCAGAGACCTTAGGTCTATTGCTATGACTGGAATGGCAGCAGTAGCAGAAGCAGAAGCAGCAGCAGTAGTAGTAGCATGAGAGACAACAGCAGGAGGAGCAGCAGCAGCAACAGCAGCATGGAAGCTGGCTTCATAGGGCATCTCCCCTGCCTGGATGCAGAGACCTGTGCATCAAGGCACACTGCTGGGGGTGCTGCTATAGGAGTAAGGAAAGAGGACAGCCTGGCAGAGAGATCTGCCACTGATTGTTGTAGAGGAGCTAAAGAGGCCTCCAGGAGAAGGGAGAGCCTAGGTGCAAGGAGCTCACACAACTGATCAGCAAGGGCTGGGAGATCTACATGCTCAAGGGGAGCAGAGGTAGAGGGTACAGGGATGGCTGAGGGAGCTGGAGGAGGAGGGCTGAAGGGTGGAAGAGATGGCTCAGGAGAGGGTATGGTAGAGATGGAGGATAGAGGGATGGAAATGGAGGGAGTGAAGGTGGGTTGATCAAGAATCTGGTGGAGAAGGTCTTGGAAAGATGTGGAGGAGGATGGCAAATCTGGAGGAGAAGAGGGGGAATCATCCATGTAGGATTCATCCAGGAGAGTGAAAGTTGGAAGGGATGGGGATGAGGTGACATCTGGAGGTGGATAGGAGAAAAGAGGGTGGAAGTGGGCTGCTGGTGGAGAGGAAATTGTTGCTGGAGATGGAGTAGATGTTGGAGATGGGCTGGAGATGGTAATTGTGGAGGTGGCTGGAGAGGTGGATGGAAGTGGAGGTAGGGTTGAGCTTGGAGGAGGAGAAGCAGCAGCACTAGCAGGCAGGTCCTTTGCAGGGACAGAGGCCTGGGATGGAGTGACTCTTAGAGTCCTGGTGCCTGAAGGGCCAGAAGAAGAGGGCCTGCTGGGCTTGGAGATTTGCCTGTCCCATTTCCCAAAAAGGGCACAGGTGAGTCTCTTGGAGGCATTGATGTGCACTCCAGAGGAGACTAGCAGTGTAGGACACTTAGCCTGGAGGAAGACTCCCAGTATTCTTCCATAATTCACAAAGGTCTTGTTGATCTTTTTCTTCAACAAATCAAAAAATACTTCTCCCCAGTTCAAGCTTTTTCTATCTACCAGAGCTCCCATAAGGCAGAGCTGATATCTGGAGATTGTGTCATGAGCAGAATGCTTGGCCAAGAGAACCTTGCCTACTACATCAGCCAGAAACCTGTATTCCACAGACAGGTTCCTTTTAAACAGCTTGCTAGGGTTCCCCTCAGGATGACCCATCCTGGCAAGTACATCAGCAAACTCTTCTCCAGAAAGGTCAGCAGAATCTTCACCATTCCTTAAACCAAAAACCTCTGTCAATACTGCAGGAGTCATAGGTACCTGGGTGCCACCAATAGAACCGACTATGGTATTGTTGTCCAGGTTGTGGGCAGTATAAACCCATTCTTTAATTTCATCTGAGGCCAATTTGATTCTTGTTGTCATAAGGGCAGACAGATGCTGTTCTTTGAATAAGCTGAGAATGTCTTGGAAGATTTGTTCGGTTGTGTTGAAGGAATCGAAATCGATGTCAAAGCCGGCATCAAATTTCATGGCGGCGAGCACAGCAACAGAAACGGCCATGGTACCTGTCAACACAGTGGTGTTGTCCTCTGACTTGATCTTGCATAGAGTTTTGCTGAAAGTCACCTGGTAGCCTTCATCACATAGCTGACTGATACTGATTAGGTTGTGCTTCAGTCCTTCCACATATGCTACCTTCTTGAAGGTTACAGAACCAATCTGGACTGCTCCATATCCTTTAGTTTGTCCAAAGTTAGAGTCACCAAATATAACTTTGGGTCCAAGCTTGGCTTTAAAGGAATTGAGGTTCTCCTTGTTCCCTGTCATGTGCTTGGAGCACCCACTATCCAAATACCATTGTTGGTTAGATGTTGGATAGGTCTTCACCTGCACATTAAGCAATTCACTTGTTTTTGACCCAGTTTACCTTGGGTCTAGGTTGATAACCTTTAAATTCAAAAATGAAAGACATCCCTGGCTGACTCTTATATCCTTCAGGATGATATCTCCTTGGAGGTAAAATCCATTCAGTATAAGGGTTAAATGTTTGGGATGAAGAACCCTCAGGATTCAATTTTGACTTGCCATTGAAAAAATTTCCAGAGCTCTGACCTCTGTTCGACGATCTTGGAGCTGAGTTCGACGATCTTGGGTCAGATCGTCGAGCTCCGTTCGACGGTCGACTATGGCTGAGGTCAGGTATATGGGATCGTCGAGCAGCGTTCGACGATCGTGGCTTAGATCGTCGATCAGCGTTCGATGATTTGTCCTGAGATCGTCGAGCTGCGTTCGGCGATCGTCGATCTTCATTCGGCGATCGTCGATCTCCGTTCGACGATTTGTACTGGACTTTAGTTTTCTGAGGCAGATCAGAATTTTTCCTGGCAACCTCTACAACTCCCTTTCCCTTGTCAGAAATGAACTTGATAGGGGTTGTTAGAACAATAGGTTGGCTGGATGAGGCACCCAAGCCCAGTGTACTGTTGAATCTTGAGTTCACTGTGCTTGTGATGTCCATCAGCTTGATGCTTCTCCCATTGAGAGATTCTTCAAGCTTCTTGGCCTCAGAGAGTTCACTCTTCAGTGAAGCTATCTGTTCCCTATGGTTCTCCAGCTCCTGAGAGAGCTTGAGGTTTTCTGATTTTAAAGCATTGTGTTCAGACAATTGATTTCTGAGAGAGATGATCTCTTTCTCAGACTTTAGCAGGTCTAAACATAGTGCTTTAAATTCAAGTTTAAAATCTTCTGAAGTGAAATCAAAAGAGTTGATTACCTGATCTTCTTCAAGTTGAGTTTCTGAGTCTGACTCTGACTCCTCTTCCTCTGAGTTGTGTTGAGAGGCATTGATTGCCATCATGCAGAATTCTTTTTCCTCTGCATCATCCTCATCATCACTTGAGCTGGAAGAGGTCTGTGACTCCTCTTCAGTCTCACTCCAGGATTCAGCAACAAATCCTTTCCTTGTGTGCTTATTTTTGCTGGAGAAAGGTTTGTTACTTCCATGCCTTTTGGAGTCCTTCTCCTTTCTTCTTTCTTTTCTGTCCCTCCTGTCCTTGTTCTTGTTTTCTGGACAGTCAGGAACCATATGCCCTGGTTTCCTGCAACCAAAGCAAATAATGTCTTTGCTATTGCCAGTGGACTTGTCATACCTTGGCTTATCTTGCTCCTTGTATGATCTTCTTCTGAAGTCCTTTCTGGCCATCTTGTAGAATATTTTGGCCAACAGGCTGAGAAGTTCATCATTGCTTGTGGCCTTTTCTTCAGGCAGATCCTCAGCTGCCTTGAATGCAATAGTCTTCTCCTTTCTTGTGGCTGGAGAAGCAGCCTTTTGTTCTTCTTCTCTGTTCTTGATGAGTAGCTCATAAGATTTGAGCTTACCCAACAAGGCTTCAGTGGTAATCTCATTTAGGCTTCTGGCATCTTTAATTGGCCAGATTCTTGAATCCCAAGTGCTGGGGAAGCACATTAGGATCTTGTCATTGAGTTCTGTCAGTGAGATTTCTTTGTCTAATGTCCTCAGTTCACTGACAATTAGACTCAATCTGTTGTACATTTCTCCCACTGACTCAGTTTCTCCCTTCTTGAAGTTCTCATATTGGGAGATGAGATGAGATCTTCTGTCCTTTCTCTCATCAGCTGAGCCAGAGACAATTTCTGAAAGCTTGTCCCAGATCTCCTTGGCTGAATTACATTCAGCTACCTTCTGAAAAATGTCATCTGACATTGTCTGAGCTAGAATGTTCATTGCCTTGGCATCAGCTACTTTCCACTTTTTAATGTCAGCATCTGTTCCTGATGGAGGTGGAACAACATTTGTGCTTGTGCTCTCTGGCGGTCTTGGACACACTGTTAAGACAGAATTAAAAATATCTTCGTCAATAGAGTTCATGTATAATCTAATCCTTGCTTTCCAAAGTGCAAACTTTGACAGGTTGCACACTGGAGGTCTGGTGCTTGCATAATCTTTGTTTTGGGCCATGATTTGTGCAAGCTAAATCTAATAGAGAAATATAAAAGAAGGATCTAGTTTGGGATCTTTGGGGTTCAGGTGTTAGCCTGTACAACCAATCAGGAATGGTATGTTTAACCAACCTGGCTCTGATACCAATTGAAAGGGGAAACTAGATCAGATACACTCTAGAGGGGGGGTGAATAGAGTATATGGTGCTTTTTAAGAACACAAAGAAAACTTTTTGCAAAGCTTTACAACAATTGTTGTAATGAGTGTAAGCAGGGAAGAAGAAATAAAACTAAGCTATGCAGATATTAAGCACAAGAAAATCTAGGCCAGAAACAAAAAGAAAACATGCAGAACCAGATAACACAAGGAAATATAGTGGTTCCCCAACTTGGGTACATCCACTCTTCTACCACCCTAGGTAGGAATCCACTGCAGGATGAGTTGATCAGGTGTCCTGGGCACCAATGAGCTTTTGATAAGGTGCTCAAAAACCAGATCAGATTTTTTGATCAGGTGTCTTGCCACCAATGAGCTTTTGACAAGGTGCTCAAAAACCAGATTCGAACTTTTGAAGGGAGTTTGAAAAACCCTTTACAGAATGGGGTTGAGAGAGTGATGGCAGTCTTCTCTTTTTCAAGCAACTGAGAAGACTATGTGGATTCAGTGATGTTGTCAAAGCTCCCCCTGAGTCCTTGAAATCTTCAGGAAGATGAGCTTTGCTGAGGGTGATAGGCCTTCACAGATAGATCTCCAGCAGAAGATGATTTCAGCAAGCTGAAATGTTGAGTGTCTGGAGTCTTGAAATGATATTGGCCTTGAACACTTGAGAGCTGAAGAGATCTGAAGAATGTTTGAAAGCTTGATCTCTTTTTGATGAGTGTTCTTCTGAATTCTTGTTGACAGAAGATTGAGAGAGTCTCTGTGTATAGAGAGGTGTCCTCTACTTGTCTATCTCTATTCTCTTATTCTTGTCTGTCTTTTTTTCTGATTCAAAAACATTCTATCTTTTATTCTCTGAGTCTGAATAGAAAATTGCTCTGTCAAAGATAGCCGTTGGTCTGAATTAATTACAGCCTTAATTGCATAAAATGTTCTGAAGGAAAGTCCACTGAATTATTCCTTGAAAAATCCCTTGAAACTTGCTCCAGAAGTAAATGAAAACAGCTGGCAGATCTTCTGAATTAAATGCAGAATAACTTCTATCTGATTGAATTTGAATTCTGAAAGATAACTGAAATCGTCGAACTGAGCTCTGCTATCGTCGAGCTGAGCTCAGCGAACTGGAAAATGCAAGCAGCAAAGAAGTCATCGATCTGAGCTCAAAGATCGTCGAACTGAGCTCAGAGATAAGGATCCAGTGCAGAGTCAAAATCGTCGACCTGAGCTCAGCGATCGTCGAACAGAGCTCGACAATGTTGAGAAGTTGAGCTCAGCGATCGTCGACCAGAGCTCGACGATATTATGAGGATTGAGCTCAGCGATCGTCGAATGGAGCTCGACGATCTGTCAAAGTTGAGCTAGACGATCGTTGACCGGAGTTCGACGAAACGTCTTGCTGAGCTCGACGATTTGGACTTAGTCTCCAGAAAAACTTGGGTCTTCAGGGCAGCTTCCAAACCTAGACTCCTGATCCCTTAGACTCAATTCTAATTGACCTATAATCTATACATAAGGTCAAAACATAAAATCCTAGAGACATAGTGATCCTGACCCAAATTAGTAATAGGGTGTTCCAACAGCAATTATATGAGCATGCAGTTCCTCAAACATGTGTATTTTCATTCCTAAGTGGACATTCAACAGTTCTTTTCATGTTATAACGATGACGCATATACATGTGCTCACCACCTCTTAAAAGAATTCACCCACAAATTCAAATAAGTAAGACCGATGCCTTAGTCTGATACCAAATTTTAACACCCCCATCCATCACATGGAATATAACAGAAGGTCCGGCCGGGGCCCCACGCCATATTCCACAAACAGTTAATGGAGTTACATAAGAATACCAAGATAACAGCATATGAATACGCATCCTAACTCAGAGCATTCTAGCAGAAACTTTTAAAACCGTTATAAGAACCCATACATAACACATGAATGTCCATTACAGCCACATTAGGAATGAAATAACATACACCAATACTTTGGCTTAAGGCCTTACAATAGTTTGATCAATAAAAGTGTCTTACATACTTTGGCTCGCAGGCCGGCCACACATGAACATAATAAAGCAAACATTTCTCTTTGGCCTTCAAGGTCCAGCACAACATCAAGGGCTTCAGGCCGCTACTTTCCACTAGGTTCAGTTATTCCAGCATAAGAACAATCCACCGCACGGTGGCAAACAAGGCAACAGTCAGCTAAACCTGACCAAATTATAACGACCCCGCCCCTTAATCGTGGCGGTGGTGCTCCTTCCCTGCATTTCATTAGTATAATCTAACATGATAGTGAAAGTACAATTTAAGCACACTTCACCACAGGCATGGGCACGTACGACCACATACTCCGTGCTCTCAGGGCACATTCTCGGTGAACCCGGTCCACCACTGCCCCCAGGACAGCAACATTGTGAGCATTTTAGTCTTTCCGGCCGAAGCCTAAGACTCGCCCTCTATGCCAACGGTAAGTGCCACGTACCTTAGGTCTCTTTAACCGAACCGTATAGAGCAGGTACGGTTCCACTCAACCCGTTGTTTACACCGCCACGTCAATTTAAGCCATAGGCGTGAGTCAAGCTTCCCCGAGTCCCAAATCAATCATACAATTTTACATAACCCAGTTATGTGTAAGTTGGCTCCTAGGCCACCAAGATGGCAGAACCACGCATCTGCCCGATTTTTCGGGTGCACCTTGGAGTTAGTCCCCAAGGCTCCCTGTTGCAATCTACCACGTAGAAAAACCCGAAAAACAAACGGCATAAAGTCTTCTCCGGCAATACATGCATCATTAAAACATCACTGATCCAGACCAACATGTCCGGATAGGCTTCACACACCATGCCTACGTCCGTACTTCGATTCCGGACTCTATATGCAAAACTACGGGGATAAACCATATCTACCCGAAGGAATATCTCACACTCACCGCCCACTCGCGGGAGAGAGTTTCCTATGCAAAAAGGAAGAGGACTTCACATGTCCAAGTAGTGAATCGTTACCCTAGATGTTCGCTTCGGCTCCATGGAAAACTAGCCGGATGAAAACCACCGCAACGGACTCGCCTCCGCGAATCTGGGCTCGGCTCGCGATTTGGGGCTCCGAAGCTCCAACAATGGCGGGATCTCCTCCTTCTCCTTCTCCCTTTTCTCCCCCTCTCTCTACCTCTTAAAAAGAGAAATGGCCAAATGAAATGAGGCATAAACCCTCATTTCTCGGCCTTAAACCAACAGGAGGGATTCTGGGCCGTCGGATCCCTCTAAAATGAAACGAACAGCCTAGATTGACCTTTAAAATCGTCTACTGGGGCCGCACACGGCTTGTGACACACCCATATCACAGGTTGTGTCTCACTTTCATACAAGAATTCGTCGATCTATGAATCAGGACACGGCTTCTGACACGCCCGTGTCACAGGCCGTGTGCCTCAATCGACACAAAAACTGTCACGCCCGAACAGGACATGGCTTTGGACACGCCCATGTCTGTGCTCCATCAATGGCGTGATATCCTCCTTATCCTTCTCCCTTTGCTCTCCCCTTTCTTTACCTCCTAGAAAGATAAATGGCCAAATGAAATGAGGCATAAACCCTCATTTCCCAGCCTTAAACCAACAGGAGGGATTCTGGGCCGTTGGATCCCTCAAAAATGAAACGAACGGCATAGTTTGACCTTTAAAATCGTCTACCCCGGGGCCGCACATGGACTGTGACACTCTCGTATCACAGGCCGTGTCTCACTTTTGTACAAGAATACGTCGATCTCTGAATCAGGACACGGCTTCTGACACGCCCGTGTCAAACCTGGACACGCCCGTGTTACAGGCCGTGTGCCTCAATCGACACAGAAACCGTCACGCCCGAATAGGACACGGCTTTTGACATGCCCGTGTCCGCGCTGGAAACGCCCATGACCGACCTGGACACACCTGTGTTCCAGGGCGTGTTCAACACTCGATAAAACTCAGCCAATTCCAGAAAAGGACACGGCTCTGGACAAACCCGTGTCACAGGCCGTGTGAAACCATAATGGCTCCAAAGCTCTCAAAAAACTCTACCCATTCATAATCGAGTTTTGGGGCGTTACACCTCTGGCGGCGACGGCGACGAGAGAGGAGTTGCTGGAGAATTCGGGCGGCGATCCATTTGCTCGGGTAGGATTGGAAGAGGAGAGTGGAATGCGTCTGAGAATTCGAAAAGCGGCGGAGGCGATCTAGTTGTTGGAGAAATCGGGCGGCGAGAGAGTTGCTGGAGGTGTTAGACGAGGTCGAGCGGTGACAGCGAGCGGAATGTATCAGGGAGCTAGGGCGAGTGGGAGTTATCGGGAAAAAGGGGAATGCGTGGGGGAGCTAGGGCTGCCATTAGGATTAAATATTAGATATGGGAAAAAGGGGGATTTAATTAAAAATGTTGGGCTGCCATTAGCCAAATAAGGGCTGCCTTTAACAATCCACATATATATATATATATATATATAAAATAAGCCAATTCATCTTCCCCCAAAAGTCCGACCGAAACCAGAGCGGCGAGTGCGCCGACTTCTTCTTGTTCATGAACTTCCGGTCGCAATTTCTGGGATCCTCGGTGGACGAAATCTTCAACGGAGCATAGATCCGGAAAGCTCTCGACGAGAGCTACGTGCATGTGGTACGTATTTCCCATTTCATGGACTTTTTCACGCGAGGTTGTTCGGCCCTAACCGTCATTTGACTGATTTTCTGTAGATTTCGCTTCGCCGTGCCTTCTTTTGGACCGATCTACGATGTGGAGTATTTCAGAGGGCAATTTCGGGCGAAATCGAGGCAAGTGGCATTTCGTTTGCTTTCCTCTTTTCCCGTTCTCAACTCCGATTGTAGCTTACTAGTAGAAATTGCTAGGTTAATTATCTCTCTCGTTTGTTAATTCTTTTTCTATGTCATGTATGACCAAATCCATCAAGTCATTTTAGTAAAATTCGTTGGGTGTCATGCCTTGCACTACACCTGTCCAATTCATCAAGTGACCTTTAAAATTCGTCGAGTATGTCAAATTTTGTCGAGTGATTTGTCTATATCTTTTGTCCCTAGAAATCATCATTGCGAAAGGATTAGATTCTTACAGGGCTAATTGCGTTGTCGTGTCAACCGCGTGTCAAGATTTTGGTTGAAGGCTTCTATCGACTGTTCAATTAAGAAACTATAATGTGATTCATATAAGCATATATAAAATGTATTAGTCTGTGTGCGTTGGGGTTTTTCCCTTGGGACAGTGCTTGCTTGTTGCGTCTGTGCGCATTGTGGACCTTTTCCCCGGCACAGTGCCTTAGTTGTTGAGTCTGTGCGAGTTGTGGACCTTTTTCCCCGGCACAGTACATCTTATTGGTTGTGGATCATAGATCCAGGCTTGCCCGTTATTTTTTATGTCCTTCTTGAATTGATCAGTCTCGTTTAATTTGGTTAATGATATATATAATAAAAGATATTCTGCTTTATGACACTTGGTACCACGTTTCTGTTCGGACTTTTGTAGTTTAGCTTTTACTGCATAGCTAGACCTTTGTTTTTTTTCTGCGGTTTCGTACTAACTTTTGTTGCTAGCTTGACTGTTGTTTCCAGCCTACTTGGAGGCTTGTCAGGTTCTGTTTACTTCTTTCTGCACCACTTGTAACTTGTTTCTGAGGTGTTCTTCTTTTGAATGCCTCAGTTTCAGAGCGGTAGCAGGTTTAACTGGTGGAGTTCGTAATTTCAGGGCTGCGGCTAGTTGCTGTCGCTTGCCTTTCACCTTAGTTTAGAGAGGTAGATGTCTCTTCGTTTCAGACTAGACTGTTTTCCTATGGGTTCATGTCAGTTTGTTGACGCCCATAGTGTTAGTTCTCGTGTTAGACTACTTGCTAGTTGTACTGTTGTTACTTACTGTTAGTTTTATACTTGCTCTCTAGGAATGATTTATGTTAGGATTCATGTTAGGTATTTTAATTATATAATAAAACCGCATTTTAGCATAGTTCCATAGCATGCTTTTGAACTGAAAAACAACTATTTTAAAAGATACAAAGCTGTTTTCCTACTTATAATAAATCTAGAAGTCACATCTTCATTACATTATATGTTGAGGCTTCATTCTTACTTAGGATAACAAATGAATCAAACTTAATAATTTTCCGTTGTGTAAACTTACACTCTCTCACTCGTGCACTAGTTGATCCACCAGACCGAGGGACACGGTCAGCAAACCTAATAATATAACTATGTTTTAAAATATAATTCATAAGCCTTTTATAAAAATAAATGAAAGGATAGAGTTTCCTGAACGCCTGTAGTTGTCCTATGTACGACGTGGCATCACGATCGCGTATTTTCTCTCGCTCTGATAGTATTTTAATACTGAGAAAATACAGGCTGTGACATAACCACAGAGCGAGAAACACTTGCCATCCATCAACCTCTTCCCCTGCCAGCTGGGTGGAAGCCTGGTAGCGGGAGCATTTTAGGACTTAGCTTATTAAAGACAACTTGTCACAAACTAGACCTGTAAAAGAGTTGGAACATCAAAAGACTTCATATTCATTAAAGGAGAGCACGTACATGCTTTTATAGATAGAAACGTTTTAAATCATCACCGCTACAGGTATGACTCAGGGTCTCCCTTTCAACATCTCGGAGGTTGTACCCTCCTGACCTTAGAACCTCCTCAACAATGTACGGGCCTTCCTAGTTAGGGTTAAGCTTCCCCACTACCACTGATCTCCCTGCCGCATCTACCTTATTCAGGACTAATTCCCCCTCCGTGAACTGTTTGACCCTGACATGCTTGTTAAAGTACTTAGCCATTCTTCACTTTACATCCTCCTGTCGGATGGTGTAGAGATCACGGAGCTCCTTCACCAAGTCAAGGGATATTCGTAGCTCCTCCATGTTTTCAGCTTGCCATTCTTCCATGCCTGCCTCTGCCTCGACCACCCGAGGCGTCCAGACCTCGAACTCTATTGTAAGTACTGTCTCGTATCCATATGAGAGCTTGAAGGGGGTTTCCCTCATGGCTACGTTGGGAGTGGTTCTTAGGGCCCAAAGGACTGAAGGAATCTACTCCACCCAGCTACCCTTCAAATTCTCCACTTTCTTCTTCAGGAGGTTGACAATGATTTTGTTCGCCACCTCCACCTGTCTGTTGCTCCTAGGGTGGTATACTGAGGCAAACCTGAGGTCAATCCCAAGCTGTCCGCAAAAACTGATGAACTCAGCGTGTTGGAACCCTAGTTGATTTGGGCTAGGTTCACTGACTTAGGATGTGACCCATCATGTATAGTCTGGGTCAAGTTTGTGTCTTAGAGTCTAGGACAGTCCTCTATCTCAACTTTAGATGGACCAGCCTTCTTCAAGACCTTCAGGAACTCCAGATCTATCAGTTTTTCAGACTAAGTGAAATGAGTTCGACGTTCGTCGAACTCAGCTCGACGAAGGAAGTTGTGTGCTCGGCGATCGTGAGACAATTCGCAGTACTGAGCTCGACGAACTTTGTTCTTTGCTCGACGAACACCAGGTTCTACTTCAAGCTTTCTCAGGACTACTTCAAATTTCTCTAAGTCCAGCTCCATGCTTCGGTCGACGAATTATATTCTGAGCTCGACGAACTTGGACCTCAAGTTCACAACTTCTCAGGTCGACGAATGCTAATCTCTACTCGATGATTTTTGTGCTCAGAGAATCTGTGTCGACACTTGGGGCTTGTGTCGACACCAGACGATTTGTGTCGACACCCAGGATTTCAGTCGACACCAGCTTGTGTCGACACCAGAGGATTTGTGTCGACACCTAAACCAATCTGTCGACACCAGAGGATTTGTGTCGACACCAAGATCAATCTGTCGACACCAAGTTGTGTCGACACAGCACTTCATCAGATTCAGAGTATTTCGTCCAAGTCCAGAACTTTTCTCAGGTCGACGAAGTTTCTTCTCAGCTCGACGAATTTGGTTCTCTGCTCAACAAATAATGTTTGTCTGATATTGAAGATTGTCTATTCAACGAATGAAGACTGTCAGCTCGACGAACTCAGCCCAGCTCGACGAACTCAGCTCAGCTCGACGAACTCAGCTTAGTTCGACGAATTCTAGACTCAGCTCGACGAATTCTGTTCTTCGGTCGACGATTCCAGACTAGGTCTTCTTCCGTTCCCGTCTCATGTCATGGCTCTGATTCCTGGATAATTAATGGCAGTTCTTCACAGTATACTACCGTTAGGATGCGCAGTTAATTCTGGATTATTACATGCCATTTTCCCATGGAAACAGTTGGGGAAATAATTAATTGCTGCTTCCTTTCCAGGCGGTCTGTAATTACTGCTCGACATTCAAAAATTCGAAGGTTCTCCATGACAGAGAGAGACATACAGAAACCAGAAATAATACAACAAGTACACAACACCAGACAACAATAAGAAGGAGATAGATAGTGATTCAGACAACACAAGAAAAGGAATTCATTCTTGGCCCAGCGAGAAATTGATCTAGAAGAAGAAGAAGAACATTACATCAATATCAAGAGTCTTCTTCATCTGCTTTTACTCAGGAGAACTTCAAAATAATACATTCATATCAGTTGCAAGAAGTTCCTGAAGACTTTCTCTGGACCTGGAATTCAAGGTCTTTGAAGACCTATCACCCTGAAGTAGTGCTCCAGTATTCTTCCTGATCCATTCTACATCTCAGGGGGAGCAAAGCTGCTAAACAACTTCCACAAGTCTTCTCATTTGACTTGAGAAAGAGAAGACCTCATCACCCTCTCACTCTACCTCTGTACAGGGTTTTAATTCCCTTCAAAATTATTCTGGTTGCAAGTCTCCCACCAAAAGACTTGAGGGTTTGGTTTTTGGTAACCTGATCAAAACCCCATTGGTGCCAGGACACCTGATCAACCCCTTCCTGCAGTGGATTCCTACCAGGGTGGTAGAAGAGTGGACTACCCAGATTTGGGGAACCACTATAAAATTCTTGTGTCGTCTGGTTGCTTTCTTTTCCTTTTTGTTTTCTGGCCTTGCTCTGTGAATGTGCTGTGATTAGTCCATTGCTATTTTTGTGTTTATTGTATTTGCTGCACACACACATACACACACCTAAAATACAACAGCAGTTGTAATAGTTTTAAAATCACCATATACTCTATTCACCCCCCCCCTCTAGAGTATATCAGATCTAGCTGCACTTTCAATTGGTATCAAAGCGAGGTTGGTTAAATATACCATACATGATTGGTTGTACAGGCTAACACCTGAACCCAAAGATCCCTTAGTTAGATCTCTTTGTTTTTATTCTGTTATTAGATTTTGTTCTCACAGACATGGCCCAAAATAAGGATTATACAAGCATCAGACCTCCAGTGTGCAATCTTAATAAGTTTGCCATCTGTAAGGCAAGAATCAGATTATATATGAACTCCATTGATGAGGATATTTTCTCTATCATTTCAACAGGTGTTCCTCCAGCTCCTACAACTCTTACCAGCACATCAACTAATCTGAGAGCAGTACCACCTCCAGACAACACTGAAGCCTATAAGAAAGCCAAGATGGCTGATGCAAAGGCTATGAATATTCTGTCCCAAACAATGTCAGATGACATATTTCAGAAGGTGGCTGAGTGCACCTCAGCCAAGGCCATTTGGGACTCTCTCAGTCAAATGGTCGCAGGCTCAGCTGATGAAAGAAAGGATAGGAGATCCAGTCTTATTTCTCTCTATGAGAATTTCAAAAAGGATGAGACATAATCAGTGGCTAAGATGTACAATAGATTAAGTTCAATCATTAGTGAACTCAAGACTCTTGACAAGGACATCGCCTTAACTGAGGTGAATGATAAGATACTGATGTGTTTCCCCAGTTCATGGGACTCCAGAATCTGGCCAATCAAAGAAGTCAGAAGCCTCAATGAGATCTCAATAGAATCTCTGCCAGGCAAGTTGAAATCATATGAGCAGCTTGTCAAATCAAGAGAGGCAGCAGAATAGAAGGCAACTACCCCAGTTAGGAAGGAGCACAGCTTGGCCCTCAAAGCTTCTGAAGACAGTGAAACATCTACCTCCAATGAAGAGTTAATGAGCCTCTTTGCCAAAAGATTCTACAAAATGGCAAGAAAGGACTTTAGAAGAAAATCATCCAGGCAGGATGATAAACCCAAATATGACAAGACACCAACTAAGGAGGTTGTGTGTTTTTGATGCAGAAAGCCTGGGCACTATATTTCAGAATGCCCAGAGAATCAGAAAAAGGACAAGGGCAGGGACAAGGATTCCAGAAGAAAACAAAGCAGCAGACCCTCCTCCAACAAGTATAAAAGGAAGGACAAAGGATTTGTTACTGAGTCCTGGAGTGACACAGAAGAGGAAACATCCTCCTCTAGCTCCAGTGAAGAAGAGGAAGAAGCCAGATCCAAGGAGGTGTGCCTAATGCAATAGATGCCTCCAGAAGCAACTGTGGATCAGAAGAGGATTCTGAAGATGAAGGTGCCTCAGACTCAGAGGCTGATCAGGTGATTTCTAGTTTTGATTTCAATTCTGACTTGTTTAAAGTAGAATTTAAAACTATGTGCATGGATTTAATAAACTCAGAGAAAGTGATAAAAACCCTGAGGACTAGACTAGAAAACCTTGAATCTGTCAGCACAGAAAACAGAAAACTAACTGACCAATTGACCCTAGCTAATGAACAGATAATCAAGTTAAAATCTGAATTATGTGAGGCAAAACAACTTGAGCAATCTCTCAATGGGAGAAGCCTCAAGCTGATGGATATCACAAGCACAGTAAATGCCAGATTAAATGGCAGGCTGGGCTTGGGTGCTTCATCAGGTTTACCCCTCATAATAAAGAAGAATATACTTTCCACTCCCATAAAGTTTATCACTGCTAAGGGTAAAGAGAAATTAACTGAAAAACCCAGATCAGAAAACAAGTCAAATCCCCTAGACAATAGCAACAGAAAACAGAAGAAAGCTGTTAAAAACCAAGTTCAGCAGAATTCGTCGAACTTAGATCGACGAAATCCTGCAAGATCGTCGAACCCCAATCGAAGAACGTTGAACGCAAACTTCAGAAATAATTATTCGTCTTACTGCGATCGACGAACTGTGTATCGTTCGTCGAGCAGAGGTCGACGAACGTGGGACGCAGAAAATGACCATGGTCATTCTCTGAGTGGAGGTCGACGATCTCATCCCCATTCGTCGAACTCTGGTCGACGAACTTACAATAATTCGTCGATCCCAGAACGACCAAATATAAATAATTTCTCCTATAGAAATTTTAAAACAGCTAACAAGACATTTAATCCAGTAGCTGATTGGATAATTCCACCTAGGAGATATCACCCTCTAGGGTATAAGTCTCAACCTGCATTATAAGTCATTTCTAGCTTTACTTTTCAGCCAAACCAAGGACCCAAGGTAACCTGGGTCAAGAACAATTGAGCTTTGTTTTTTTGATGCAGGTACAGGTGAAGAACTGTCCAAGGCTAAGTCAGACATGGTACCTGGACAGTGGCTGCTCCAAGCACATGACTGGCAGCAAAGCAAATCTCTCAACCTATAAGTCCAAGCTAGGACCAAAGGTGATATTTGGAGACTCAAAGAGTGGTCAGTCAGAAGGGTATGGAAGAGTAAGCATTGGAGCAGTGACCTTCAAAAAGGTGACATATGTAAGAGGACTTAAACATAACCTTATATCCATAAGTCAATTATGTGATGAAGGTTATCAGGTACATTTCAACTCTACCTTTTGTTCTATTATAAATGATAAAAACCAAACTGTTTTAATTGGACTTAGACAAGAAAACATATATTTAGTAGATTTCATTTCTGCCACAACTGATATTTGTTTACTCAATATCACTAGTAACCAAAATGAGCTATGGCACAAAAGGCTAGGACATGTAAACCTTAAGAACATATCTAGGTTATCTAAAGACAACCTTGTTAGAGGTTTACCTTCTGGTCCCTACAAGAAGGAAAGCATTTGCAGGGCTTGTCAACTAGGCAAGCAAACTAAAACTAGCTTCAAATCCATTAATAAAAGTGATTCACCTAGGATATTGTATCTGCTTCATGTGGATCTTTTTGGACCCATTGCAGTACAAAGCCTAGGAGGGAAGTCTTACACCTTAGTTATTGTTGATGATTTCTCTAGATTCAGTTGGGTAGCCTTCCTGAGAGCTAAGTCAGATACATTCAAAGTTCTTACAGATTTTCTCAGGACCATACAGATTGAGTTCTCTACTCATGTTGCATTGATCAGAAGTGATCATGGCACAGAGTTTGAGTCTCTTCTTATGCATGAGTTCTATGAGAAGGAAGGTATCAGGCAGTGCTTCTCAGCTCCTAGAACTCCCCAACAAAATGGGGTTGCTGAAAGGAAAAATAGGACACTCATTGAAGCTGCAGGTACATTGTTAGCAGATGCTTACATGCCTCTATCCTTTTGGGCAGAAGCTGTAAACACAGCTAACTATGTCCTGAACAGATGTCTTATACATAAACTAAAACACAAGACCCCCTATGAATTACTTAAAGAAAAGAAACCTAAAATCACTTACTTTAAAGTTTTTGGTTGCATATGTTACATCCACACTAATAACAAAAGATACACTACAAAATTTGAGTCTAAGGCTGAAGAAGGGATTTTTCTAGGATACTCCCAAGTAAGCAAGGTCTATAGGGTTTTCAACAAATCATCCCTTAAAATTGAAGAATCTGTCCATGTGTCTTTTGATGAAGCTAACATGTCTTATAAGGAGAAAGACATTTCTACTAATAGTCCTTTGCAGGTTTCACCAATGTGTGAGTCTATGGATGGACTAAACCTTACCCAAGAGGTTCCAACTCATCACACTCCACAGGCTGCTGAAGATAGTAAAGAAGAAATCCAAGAGGAATTAACTGAACTTCCATCAACAGCCAGTACCATTCCTCAAGAGGAATTATTTGCAGAAGCTGTTGCTCAACCAACTCCACCAACTGATCTTGTCACACTTAAAGATTACCCCAGATCTCAAGTGATTGGGGACATTTCAGTTGGTGTACAGACAAGACATCAGCTCAATCAAGACTTGATGCATGCCTGTTTTCTCTCTCAAATTGAACCTCTCACCATCCATGAAGCTGAGCAAGATCCCCACTGGATTCTTGCAATGCAAGAGGAACTAAATCAGTTTGAGAGATGTAGAGTTTGGGATTTGGTTCCAAGACCTCATAACTACCCAGTTATTGGAACCAAATGGGTCTTTAGGAACAAATTAGATGCAGAAGGGAACATAGTAAGGAACAAGGCTAGACTGGTTGCCCAAGGATATAGGCAAGAAGAAGGAATAGACTATGACCAAACCTTTGCCCCTGTTGCAAGGTTGGAGGCCATTAGAATATTCCTAGCCTATACAGCATACAAAAAGTTCAAGGTATTCCAGATGGATGTTAAGAGTGTCTTTCTGAATGGTGTACTTCAAGAAGAGGTTTATGTAGAACAACCTCCAGGTTTTATCTCTCTAACTCAACCCTCTTATGTTTACAAGTTGCATAAAGCTCTCTATGGTTTAAAGCAAGCTCCAAGAGCTTGGTATGAGACCCTAGCTAGCTTTCTTTTAGAGCATAAATTTACAAGAGGAACCATAGATAAAACCCTTTTCACTAGACATCATAAGGACCAAATCTTATTGGTACAAATATATGTGGATGACATTATTTTTGGGTCTACTGATCCCAAATTGTGCCAGAGGTTTGCTGACCTCATGCATTCCAAATTTGAGATGAGTAGCATGGGTGACCTTTCCTACTTCCTTGGTCTCCAAGTGAAACAGCTCCCTGATGGTATCTTCCTCTCCCAATCTAAGTATGCTAAAGAGCTTATTAAAAAGTTTGGGATGGGTGATTCCTCAGGAATGAAAACACCTATGGCTACCAATGCTGTTGTGGATTCTGATGCGGCAGGGAAACCTGTAGATCAGAAACGTTATAGGTCAATTGTTGGATCCCTATTATACTTAACAACTAGCAGGCCTGACATAATGTTTGCCACATGTCTTTGTGCTAGATTCCAAGTGAATCCTAAAGAATCTCATCTTATTTTTCTAAAAAGGATTTTGAGATATATAAAGAGTTGTCCTAGTTTAGGACTCTGGTATCCTGCAGAGTCAGAATTTGAGTTAACTGGATACTCAGATGCTGACTATGCTGGATGTAGAGTGGACAGGAAAAGTACCTCTGGAACTTGCCAGTTCCTGGGTATGAGACTTGTCTCTTGGTTTTTCAAAAAGCAGACATCTGTGTCTACATCAACTGCTGAGGCAGAGTACATGGCTGCTGGCAGCTGCTGTTCACAGATGCTATGGATACAAAACCAACTCCTAGATTATGGTATCAACTTAAACAATTCAACCTTATTTTATGATAATACAAGTGCTATTGCTATAGCTCAGAATCCAGTTCATCATTCTAGGACTAAACATATTGAAATAAGACATCATTTCATTAGAGATAATGTGGACAAAAAGAAAATTAACTTGATCCACATTCCTACTGATCTACAGAGAGCAGATATCTTCACCAAGCCTTTGGATGAGAAAACCCATCTGTTCTTTATAAATCAACTGGGAATGATTGATGGAGAAGAGTTAAATTAATTTATGTTTGCATTCGACGAATTTTCCAGAGTTCATCGAACGGCGTTCGACGAATTAAGGAAAGTTCGAGAGATTCTCGTCGAACGAAGATCGACGAATTCTCTGTGTGGAAACAATTTTCATCGACCGGAGATCGACGAACCTTGCTTCAGAAACCATTTCGTCGAACGGAGTTCGACGAACTGTTTTCAATTCTTCTGAATGGGTTCGACGAACTACTCTCCTATACCTTATTTCGTCGATCTCAGTTCGAAGATCTGTCTTTTTTTCGTGGAACGGAGCTTGTCGATTCATATTCTGAAAATCCTATATCTAGGTTTTCTTCGACCTCCGTCCCGCGCTTTCAGTTCCTTTGCTCTTGATCGCCGTTTTATCTGTAATTTTCTTTGCAGGTCATCAATGGCGATTCCTCCAGGACCACTTGCAGCGATGAAGTTTGATGCAGCATTCTCATTGGACTTTGAGTCCTTCCAGCATTCCGATCCCATTTTTCTGTATATCCTTGAATTACTGGAAGAACTGCATCTCAAGGACTTCATGACACGCAGCATCAAGCTACACTCAACCGAGATCAGAGAATGGGTGTACACTGCCATAATTTCTGAAGATGGAAATCTGACAGGAACTATTGGAAACACTGTCGTTTCCCTGTCCCCAGCAGTACTCTCTGAAATATTTGGTCTTATCAATGGGGAAGACAATTTGGAAATGGACGCTGAGGAATATGCTGATATGCTGAAAGTCATGGGTTTCTCCGGCAACAACCCTAATAAGCTTCTGAAGAAACAACTGTCAGCCGCTTATCAATTTTTGGCCGACATTGTAGGGAAAATTCTGATGGGCAAGCACTCGGCACACGACTACATCACTCGCCATCAATTCCTGATCATGTGCGCAGTGCTCAACAAGCATCAGGTTGATTGGGGCATGGTTTTCTTTGACCTTATCAAGAAAAGAACTAGCAAGAAGGAAGTCTGCTACGGCAGAATCCTGGAGATTTTCCTCCAGGAAAAGGCCAGTGAATGTCTGGTCTCCCCGACCACATTCATCAACGCCAGCAAGCGCCTCACCTGCGCCTTGTTTGGCCGATGGGAGAGAACAATCAACAAACCCTCCAAGGGTTCCTCCTCCTCCATCACTGCTTCTGAGAGCACCAGGACCGTCAAGGTCACTCCCCACCCTGACTCTGAAGAGGTCATTCCCCCTACCAAATCTCTTCCCACTCCTCCTGCACCTCAATTGACTCCACCTCAACATCAATCTCCACCGCCTGATCTTACACATATGCCTACACCTCCAGTTTCCCCCACTGAAACACATATTCCCTCTCCTCCTCAATCCCCTCTTCCACCACACCTTTCCTCTATTCCATCCTACACCATACCCACTGAACCACAACCTGTTCTACCTCCCTTATCCCCTCCACATATTCTTCCTTCCTCCTCTACTATTCTTTCTCCACCTATGGATTCTTCCACCATTCCCACCATCATCTCTCTTCTGACTCCTCTTATTAAATCACTCATCACAGAGGCCATTACACCTCTGGTGAATTCAATTGATTCTTTATCTGCCCAAATCTCAGCCCTCTCTACTGCCCCCTCTTCATTCAGGGGCCTAGCTCCAGGTTCTCCTGAACCCAGGCAGGGGGAGATGCTCCATGATGAAGCTGGTGTAGCAGCTGCAGAAGTGAATATAGTTGATATAGATACAGATACTACAGATGCAGTTCTTGACACTACAGATATAGTTGATTCAGTGCTTGATAATGCACTTGCAGTTACAAATACAGCAATAGATTTTATTCAATTCATGGACACTGACAGTAGCTTTGATGAGTCAGTAGATTCAATAACAACTGCTGGTGATTTCCTTATAAATCCCACAGTTAATTTATCTGCAATACTTCAGATCTTTAATCCTGTATATATGAAGCTTCCTTCAGTAGAGATTGCTAAGCCATATTTGGCTATTGTCTAGTATACCTCTCCAGCAAATCCAGCAGTTGTCAGGGAACTTTGTGCATCCTTTGCTGCTCCCTCTGCTGTTCCAACTCCTGTGTCTATTCCAGACATCTGCCCTATCCCATATTTTGTCATGGAGGATTCTCCCATGCCTGATCTGGATGAGCTCATTCTGCCAGACATTGAGGAAGAGAACAAGGCAGCAGCTGCAAGTTCTGTCTCTACTGCTGTTGTACCTTCACCCTCTGAACCTTCTATTCCCCCTCAAGACAAACCTCTTACCATTCCTGATGCCACTCTGAGGAAGCTGAATGCTTTGTATGATAACCCTCAGATTTCAAATTCTGATGATGATGATGATGATGATGAATCAGATGAGGAGGCTGCTAAAAAGAAACAGAAGTTGCTCTCTAAGAAAAGGAAGGCTCCTCCTCCTCCTGCTCCCAAGCCTAATCCCACTGCAGACACTCCATATTATATTCTGCATAATGTTCCCCTTACAAAGGGATGCCTGCATGGATGTGGTTATCTAAGAACCAGCAAAAAGAGAGGAAGAGGAGTAGGAGATACTCTCCTCCCCCAGTTCATAGATACAGAAAGGATCCTCCTCCTCCTCCTCCAGCAGCAGGTGCCTCTGGCTCAAGCTCTCAGAGATCTGCTCCTATTCAAACCTATCAGAGACAAACAGGGATATCCTCTGGTGGCAGTCAGCCAAGGCCACCATCTTCAGGCAGTCAACACCATCAACAACAACAGCAGCAGCACTAGGAATCTAAGGAACATGAAGCTGAAAGGCCCTATTCCCCTCCTGAAGATCCAGAAACAGCCAACACAGCCAGAATGGCTAGATTCCAAGAAATCATTGGCTTATCTCTAATCAATAAAGCTAAAGCTGAAGGCAAGGATACAACAGGCTTAACTACTATGTCTCAGTACAGGAGAGATGAGCTAAAGAGATTTGGGAAAGCAAACAAGCTACTCATTGTTGATGAATACATGAATCTTCACCCAGAAGCAGTTGTCCCCAGAGCCACTTCACTGAACATCATAGGGGTAGCTGACATGACTATGACCAAGGCTCAAGCTTCAGATCCCAATAGGGAAATCATTTTCAAGAAGCCAGGAGAAAAAGCACCAGAAGTCAAGCCAAAACAGAAGAAATCAGAGAAGTAATTTTGTGTTTTCTTTTCATTTCTGCTTCTATTTCAGTCTATATCTTTGCATTAAAACAAAGCCAGTATGTATATATATATCTGTTGCATGTGTTGTAAATTCTCTGCCAGATATATCTCTTAATTTTGCTTTGTTTTTCTGTTTGTTCTTTGCTTGGAGTTTCTGTTAGTGACCTCACCCAAATAGGGGGAGATTGTTGGATCCCTAGTTGATTTGGGCTAGGTTCACTGACTTAGGATGTGACCCATCATGTATAGTCTGGGTCAAGTTTGTGTCTTAGAGTCTAGGACAGTCCTCTATCTCAACTTCAGATGGACCAGCCTTCTTCAAGACCTTCAGGAACTCCAGATCTATCAGTTTTTCAGACTAAGTGAAATGAGTTCGATGTTCGTCGAACTCAGCTCGACGAAGGAAGTTGTGCGCTCGACGATCGTGAGACAATTCGCAGTACTGAGCTCGACGAACTTTGTTCTTTGCTCGACGAACACCAGGTTCTACTTCAAGCTTTCTCAGGACTACTTCAAATTTCTCTAAGTCCAGCTCCATGCTTCGGTCGACGAATTATATTCTGAGCTCGACGAACTTGGACCTCAAGTTCACAGCTTCTCAGGTCGACGAATGCTAATCTCTACTCGACGATTTTTGTGCTCAGAGAATCTGTGTCGACACTTGGGGCTTGTGTCGACACCAGACGATTTGTGTCGACACCCAGGATTTCAGTCAACACCAGCTTGTGTCGACACCAGAGGATTTGTGTCGACACCTAGACCAATCTGTCGACACCAGAGGATTTGTGTCGACACCAAGTTGTGTCGACACACCACTTCATCAGATGCAGAGTATTTCGTCCAAGTCCAGAACTTTTCTCAGGTCGACGAAGTTTCTTCTCAGCTCGACGAATTTGGTTCTCTGCTCAACGAATAATGTTTGTCTGATATTGAAGATTGTCTATTCAACGAATGAAGACTATCAGCTCGACGAACTCAGCCCAGCTCGACGAACTCAGCTCAGCTCGACGAACTCAGCTTAGTTCGACGAATTTTAGACTCAGCTCGACGAATTCTGTTCTTCGGTCGACGATTCCAGACTAGGTCTTCTTCCGTTCCCGTCTCATGTCATGGCTCTGATTCCTGGATAATTAATGGCAGTTCTTCACAGTATACTACCGTTAGGATGCGCAGTTAATTCTGGATTATTACATGACATTTTCCCATGGAAACAGTTGGGGAAATAATTAATTGCTGCTTCCTTTCCAGGCGGTCTGTAATTACTGCTCGACATTCAAAAATTCGAAGGTTCTCCATGACAGAGAGAGACATACAGAAACCAGAAATAATACAACAAGTACACAACACCAGACAACAACAAGAAGGAGATAGACAGTGATTCAGACAACACAAGAAAAGGAATTCATTCTTGGCCCAGAGAGAAATTGATCTAGAAGAAGAAGAAGAAGAACATTACATCAATATCAAGAGTCTTCTTCATCTGCTTTTACTCAGGAGAACTTCAAAACAATACATTCATATCAGTTGCAAGAAGTTCCTGAAGACTTTCTCTGGACCTGGAATTCAAGGTCTTTGAAGACCTATCACCCTGAAGCAGTGCTCCAGTATTCTTCCTGATCCATTCTACATCTCAGGGGGAGCAAAACTGCTAAACAACTTCCACAAGTCTTCTCATTTGACTTGAGAAAGAGAAGACCTCATCACCCTCTCACTCCACCTCTGTACAGGGTTTTAATTCTCTTCAAAATTATTCTGGTTGCAAGTCTCCCACCAAAAGACTTGAGGGTTTGGTTTTTGGGAACCTGATCAAAACCCCATTGGTGCCAGGACACCTGATCAACCCCTTCCTGCAGTGGATTCCTACCAGGGTGGTAGAAGAGTGGACTACCCAGATTTGGGGAACCACTATAAAATTCTTGTGTCGTCTGGTTGCTTTCTTTTCCTTTTTGTTTTTTGGCCTTGCTCTGTGAATGTGTTGTGATTAGTCCATTGTTGTTTTTGTGTTTATTGTATTTGCTGCACACACACATACACACACCTAAAATACAACAGCAGTTGTAAAAGTTTTAAAATCACCATATACTCTATTCACCCCCCCCCTCTAGAGTATATCAGATCTAGCTGCACTTTCACAGCGCTAGCAAATTGAGGCCCATTTGTTGGATCCCTAGTTTGGAGTTGGGCTAAGGTTCACTATTAGGATGTTTTGACCCACCTTATATAGCCAAGGTCAAGTTTATTAGTCCTAGAGTCTAGGCTAGTCTTTAGAATCAAGCTTCATGGACCATCTTGCAGTGGACTTCAGGAAACTCAGACTTAGAAGAATTCAGAGTTCAGATTATTATTTCGAAGTTCTTCTAACTCAGCTCGACGATCATCGATCTCGTATCGACGAACTCAGAGTTCTTTCTTTGAGTTGAGCTCGATGATATTCGAGCTCAAGTCAACGATTTCTTCCCTCAAGACAGATTCTCTAATCAACGAACTTGGAGCTAAGAATTAGCAAGATATTTCTAGATTGACGAACTTTGAGTACAGGTCGACGAAATCTGTTCTGAGGTCGACGAAATCTGTCAGTTCAGTATTTCCTTCTCTGCAGTTCATTTCCAGATTGACCAAGGCTTATTTAATATATTGTTGCATATATTGCTCTGAGTAATTAAATGCGTATATTTTTATGAATATAGTCGTTCATTGGCAGCATTAATTACTTGATTTCACAGAGTAAAATTTTGACTTAATAACTGGGACAGTTCAGGAATCAAATTAATGCCTTTCTAACCGTTTGTCCAAGTTCCAAGAATTCAGCAGTCAATCAAGGAGAAAAATTCAAATTCATAAGACATATAGAGAAGAATGACCTGCCATCAATAACAAGAAAAAAGAGAAGTTAGAGAATCTAATAAGTCATACGGGTAGACACAGAAAGTTTAAGAAGTCTGAAAAATTCATTCTGTCTTCATCATCAGCAAATCTTCTCCAAGCTTTCAAGAGACATTGAATACAATTAGTCTAAAGAGCTTGCTAGAGATAAACACCAATCTGAAGACCTACACCCTGAAGAAAAGCTTCCTTCTTTCCTGAGCTACTCTACATCTTAGGGGGAGCTTTGACAACAAAGATCCACTTTTGTCTTCTCTGATATTTTAGAGAAAAAGAGAAGACATCATCAACCTTTCTTTCACGGTATAAATGGTTTATTAACACCCTTCAAAAGTTTATTGTTGGTTTTTGGGCAATCAAAGAGGCCAGAAGCCTGAATGAGATTTTCACTGAATCTCTACTAGGAAAGCTCAAATCTATGAGTAGTTAATAAAGACTAGAGAAGTTGCTGAGCAGAAGACTCCCTCATCATCTAGAAAGGAGCAAAACATAACATTCAAAGCATTTGAAGAAACAGAAGCTCCATCAGCTAGTGAAGAATTTCTGAGTCTCCTAGCCAAGAGATTCTATAAAATGGGCAAGAAGGATTTCAAAAGGAAGTCATCTAGACAAGATGAAAAGCCAAGGCATGATAAAACCCCAACTAAAGAAATTATCTGCTTTGGTTGCAGGAAGCCTGGACACTTCATATCAGAGTGTCCAGAGAATCAAAAGAAGGAGAGAAGAAGAGAAAAGGAGCCCAAGAAGCAGCACTACAGCAAGCCCTCCTCCAGCAAGCATAAGAGGAAAGAGAAAGGCTTTGTTGCTGAAACCTGGAATGAAACTGAAGATAAATCTTCATCTTCCAGCTCCAGTGAAGATGAAGAAGATACTAAAGCAAAGGAGGTTTACTTGATGGCTATTGATGCATCAGGCAGCCTCTTAGTAGCTGATCAGTCAGACAGTGAAGGACCTCAATCTGAAGAAGATCAGGTACTGTCCTCTTTTAATTCCAATTCAGATGATTTTAGAACTGAATTTAAACCACTATGTATTGATTAAATAAACTCTAAGAAGGAAATCAAACTCCTTAGAGAAAACTAACTAAACAAGATAATTTCACTTCTGAAAACATCAAAATGAAAGATGAATTAACTTTAGCTAATGAACTAATCATCTCTCTAAAAACTGAATTAGCTGAGGCAAGGCAACTTGAAAAATCCCTAAATGGGATAAGGATCAAGTTGATGAACATCACAAGTACAGTAAATGTCAGACTTAGATGGCAAGCTAGGCTTAGGTGCTTCATCAAGCCAACCTCCATTAATTCAGAAAAACATACTGTCAACTCCAATCAAATTTGTTTTTGAAAAAGGCAAAGAAAAGGTAGATGATCATAGTACTAAGCAAATAGAATTAAAACAGAAAAATAAGAAAAAGAAAAAGAACAAGAAAAATTCTAACTATGACAATGTTCAACAGATTTCGTCGAACTCAGATCGACGAAATGTGTACAGTTTGTCGAACTCAGGTCGACGAACTCCGAACGCAGATTTTTATTATAATTATTCTTTAAACTACGATCGACGAAACCAGTATGGTTCGTCGAGCCGAGATCGACGATATTGGGGCACAGAGAATGAATACTTTCATTCTCTGAGCGGAGTTCGACAAACTCATCCCCATTCGCCGACCTCAGATTGACGAACTCATCAGAATTCGTCAAACCCATTTCAAGATAACATAAATCTTAATCCTTTCAGAACCTTTTATCAACCTAGGGAATATCTCAATCCATTCACCCAGTGGATAATACCACCAAGAAGATATCACCCCCTAGGGTATAAAAATCAACCTGAATATTCTTATATTTCGAGTTTTAACTATGAAAAGAATCAAGGACCCAAGGTAACATGGGTCAAGAACATCTAATTTATTTAACATGCAGGTGAAAGACTATCCTACCACAGAGGAACAGTGGTACTTGGATAGTGGCTGCTCAAGACACATGACTGCCAGCAAGGAAAATCTAACTAACTATAAGTCCAAGCTAGGTCCAAAAGTGATCTTTGGTGACTCCAATTGTGGCCAGACTAAAGGCTATGGGAAATTAAATATTGGAGCTGTCACTTTCAAAAAGGTTATGTGATAAAGGATTTCAGGTATCATTTAATAACTCTTCCTGCTTTATCACTTCTGCAAAAAATAAAATAGTTTTAACTGGAACTAGAATAGGAAATATTTACATAGCAAATTTTAAGACTGCTAGGTCTGAGATATGCCTATTCAACCAGGTTAGTAATAATAATGAACTATGGCATAAGAGATTAGGATATGTTATCTTAAATAACATTGCTAAATTATCTAGGGACAACCTTGTAAGAGGATTGCCTTCTTACCTACAAGAAGGAAAGCATGTGTAGAGCTTTTCAATTGGGCAAGCAAACTAAAAATAGTTTTAAAGCCATTAATAAGAGTGATTCACCTAGGATTCTGTACTTGCTCCACATGAATCTTTTTGGACTCATTGTTGTACAGAGCACAGGAGGCAAATCTTACACCTTAGTGATTGTAGATGACTTCTCAAGGTTCACTTGAGTGTTCTTCTTAAGGAACAAGTTTGAAAACTTTAAAGTTCTTACAGACTTTCTTAAGAGCATAAGGATTGAGTATTCTACTCCAGTTACATTGATCAGAAGTGATCATGGTACTGAGTTTGAGTCTCTTAACATGCAAGAATTCTGTGAGATGGAAGGTATCAGGCAGTGTTTCTCTGCTCCTAGAACTCCTCAACAAAATGGGGTAGCTGAAAGGAAAAACATGACCCTGATTGAATCTATATGCACATTACTTACAGATGCTTACTTGTCACTATCCTTTTGGGCTAAGGCTGTAAGCACGGCAAATTATGTACTGAATAGGAGTCTGATACATAAGCTTAATGGCAAGACTCCCTATGAATTACTTAAAGGGAAGCAACCTAAAGTAGATTACTTTAGAATTTTTGGTTGTTTATGCTACATTCATAACAATGACAAGAAATATCTTAGAAAGTTTGAAGTCAAGGCTGCAATGGAAATTTTTCTAGGATATTCCCAAGTCAGTAAGGCATATAAGGTATATAATAAATCTACTATGAAAATGGAAGAGACTGTACATATATCATTTGATGAAACTAACATGTCTTATAAGGAGAAAAATCCTTCTACCAGTGAAACTTTGTAGGTACCACACTTGTGTGAGAAGTTGGATGAGTTGACCCTCATAAATGAGACTGTTGCACATCCCTCTCCACATATAAATGAAGACAGTGAAGATGAATCCACTGAAGTGGATGTTGAACCAACAACAACTCTCATAATTCCACAAGAGGAATTAATTCTCCAAGCTATTGCTGAACCAACTCCACCTACTGAGTTTTTCACAATTAGAGATCATCCTGTATCTCAGGTGATTGAAGACATGTCAGTAGGTGTGCAGACCAAGCATCAACTCAACCAAGACTTGATGCATGCCTGCTTCATATCTCAAACTGAGCCCCAATCCATAAAAGATGCTGAGCAAGATCCACACTGGATTATTATAATGCAAAAGGAGCTCAACTAGTTTGAGAGATGTAGAGTTTGGGATATAGTTCCAAGACCCAAAGACTACCCAGTCATTGAAACTAAATGGGTATTCAGAAATAAACAAGATGACCAAAGTATTATCATCAGGAACAAGGCAAAGCTAGTTGCTCAAGGCTATAGACAAGAGGAAGGCATTGACTATGACCAGAAATTTGCACCTGTTGCAAGGCTGGAAGCAATCAGAATCTTCCTTACTTATGCTGCCTACAAGAAGTTCAAAGTATATCAAATGGATGTCAAGAGTGCATTCTTAAATGGTGAACTTAAAGAAGAGGTTTATGTGGAGCAACCACCAGGTTTTCTCTCCTACTCATCCCTCTTATATTTTTAAATTGCATAAGGCCCTGTATGGTCAAAAGCAAGCTCCAAGAGCTTGGTATGAAACCTTAGGCAGCATTCTTCTAGAGCATAAATTCTCTAGGGGCATAGTAGATATGATATTGTTCACTAGACATCATAAGGATCAAATCTTATTAGTACAAATTTACGTAGATGACATTATTTTTGGCTCTACTGATTCCAAACTATGCAAGAGGTTCTCTGACTTAATGCATTCCAAGTTTGAAATGAGTAGCATGGGTGAGCTCTTTTACTTCCTTGGACCCAAGTGAAGCAACTACATGATGGCATCTTCATATCTCAGTCGAAGTATGCTAAGGAGCTAATCAAAAAGTTTGGGATGTCAGATGCTTCAGTAAAGAAAACACCTGTGGCTTCTAATGCTGTGATTGAGTCTTATGAACATAGCAAGCCTGTTGATCAGAAACTATATAGGGGTATTGTTGGGTCCCTATTATATCTCACAACAAGTAGGCCAGACATAATGTTTGCTACATGCCTTTGTTCTAGGTTCCAGGTAAACCCTAAAGAATCCCACCTTACTTTTCTAAAAAGGATTTTAAGATATATAAAGGTTTGTCCTAGTCTAGAACTCTGGTATCCAACTGAGTCAGAGTTTATGTTGACTGGATACTCAGATGCTAACTTTGTTGGATGTAGAGTGGACAGAAAAAGCACCTCAGGGACATTACAGTTCCTTGGTACTAGACTAGTGTCTTGGTTTTGCAAAAAGCAGACATCTGTGTCTACTTCAACTGTAGAAGCAGAATACATAGCAGCTGGCAGTTGTTGTTCCCAGATACTGTGGATTCAGAACCAACTCCTAAATTATGGTTTCAACTTAAATAATTCAACCTTACTATGTGATAATACAAGTGCAATTTTTATTGCACAAAATCCAGTGCATCATAATAGAACTAAGCATATAGAAATAAGACATCATTTCATTAGAGATTGTGCGGACAAAAATAAAATTAACCTTGTCTACATCTACAATAATTTGCAAAGAACAGACATCTTCACCAAACCCTTGAACGAGAGGAACCATCTGTTCTTTATAAATCAACTAGGTATGATAAATGGAGAGGTTTTAATTTAATTTCTGTCTGTGGTCGAAGAATTTATCAAAGTTCATCGAACGTAGATCGACGAGCTGAGAAATCTTCTTGAGATTTTTCGTCAACCTGAGATCGACAATATCTCAGTGTGAAGTCATTTTTGTCGACCTGAGATCGACGAACTTGCTTCCGAAAACATTTCATCAACCTGAGATCAACGAACTATTTTCCCTCCTCTTCAAACTGAGATCGATGAACTTTCAGCATTCGCCAACCTGAGATCAAAGAATTTTTATTTTTCGCAGTACGGAGCTCGTCTCTTCATATTTTGAAAACCTTATAATAGGGTTTTTCTTCGAGCTAATTCCCTCGCCTTCAGAACTCTCTTTCACTTGATCTTTCTTGTTTTTGCAGGACACAATGGCGATTCCAGCAAACCCTCTCACAAGCATGAAATTCGACACTGGGTTTTACATTGATTTTGACTCCTTCCAACACTCTGATCAAATATTCATGGATATACTGCTGTTATTCAAAGAACAGTAGTTAAAGAAGTTCATGACCACAAGGATGAAGTTGCCAGTGGCTGAAATAAAGAAATAGGTATATACTTCAACCACACCTGATGCTGAGATAATGACAGGAACAATAGCAGGACAACTGGTTATTCTTACTCCTGCCATTCTATCTAAAATTTTCGATTTTAATAATGGAGAAGAAGATATAGAAATAGACAGTTCTGAGTTCATGACCATAAGGAATAGGTTTTAATAATGGAATAGGTATATACTTCAACCACACCTGATGTTGAGATAATGACAGGAACAATAGCAGGACAACAGATTATTAAAGAAAAATTTATCTGCTGAGTATAAGTTTTTGGCTGATATTGTGGGAAAAGTCTTGCTGAGCAAGCATACTGCCCATAATTACATTACCAGACACCAATTTTTGGTGATGTGTGTTGTGGTGAACAAGAAGGCAATACACAGGGGAAAGATCTTATTTAATTTAATCAAAAAGAAGAATACAAGAAGTAAGTCTGTTTTGGGAGGATTCTAAGGATATTCCTCCAGGAGAAGGCATCTGAATCACTGGTCTCTCAGACCATATTCATCAATACATCCAAGAGGCTGACTTGTACCTTATTTGGCAGATGGGAGAGGACTATCACTAAGCCATCCAGGGCTTCATCCTCTTCCAGAATTTCTGAGGACACAAGGGCAGTAATTGCCACTCCTCCTTCAGAAGAAATTCCCTCCATCAGGATTCCATTACCTCCCTCTCAACAACAATCTCCACCTCATGACACACAGGTTTCACTTCCTTCATCAACTCCCCTCCAACAACCATCCACTACCTCAACATCACAACTTTAATCCCAACACCACCTGCCTCACCAGTGCATCAACCAACACCCCTTGCATCTCCAGAACACATCACACCACCTTCATCTCCATTACCACCTCACCTTGATGACATACCACTTCCATCATTGGACTTACTAACATCATCTCCTCACCATATTCCATCATCTCCAGATGAAATCATGACTGATACTCCACCTTTCATTTCATCCTCCATCATCCATCCATCTGTATCTACTCAGACACCTCCTGAGTTTATGCAATTGGATTCTCCATGCATCTCCAATATCCTGGAGCTCATCACTCCAATCCTCAGGAATATCATAGCAGAGGCAATTGCACCTCTTGTAGATTCCATCTCCTCCCTCTCTGCTCTCTTTGCTGCTGCCCCCTCTGTCCCTTCTTATTCTGGTGGCCTGCCTTCAGGACCCTCTGAAACCAGGCAGGGTGAGATGTCCTGTGAAGAAGTTCTAGTTCTTTCTCCTCCAGTAGCAGTAGCAGCAGCAGCAACAACAGATGTACATATGGATATAGTAGTTACATAAAGTGTAAATACAGATACAGAGCTATTAGATTTTTTTGAGGTAGATCCTTTAGAATTTGATATTGAGCTCACTGATGTTGAGATTGCAGAACCTTTGGCAGCTGCACCATTATTTTACCTAGTCCCTTCTGTGGACTTAGCTGATTTATTAAGAGATTTTGATACTCTTTATCATTCTCTTCCTCTTCCTAAGCAAGTTTTCTGCAAAGCCATTGTATGATATTCTGCTCCAGTCAGTCCAAAACTTATGGACCAAATAAGGGCAAGTTTGGCATCCCCTGTGATCTCAGAAATAGTAGTTACTGAATATGTGTGCAGTCCTCCTCCTCGCATGTAGTCTGAGTCCCCAATGCCAAACTTGGATGACATCATGTTTGCAGATATGGAAAAAGAAGATGAAAATCAAATTGTTACTGAAAGTGTTGCTGAGTGCGAAGTTCCAGAATTTCAAGTGCTACCTAAGGCTGAGAGGTAAATCTCCAAGGAAGCATAAAAAGAGATTGATGACTTATATGATAATCCTCTTGGTTCTTCTGATGACAGTAATGATGATGACGATGACTCTGAAGACTCTGATGAACCAAAATCTAAGAAAAAGATACCTAAGAAGAGAAAAGCTATTCCTAAGGCTGTTCCTAAGCCCAATCCAACTGCAGACACACCATATTACATATTGAACAAGATTACTCTTTATCCTGGTATGCCTCAGTGGATGTGGCTATCTAAGAATGAACAAAAGGAAAGGAAGAAGAGGAGAAGATATAGGTCCCCTCCTAAGCAATTCAGAAAGGATCCTCCCCTCCTCCTCCATCTGTAGGGTCCTCTAGAAGTGTCTCTCATAGATTAACTCCAATCACTAAAACATTTCAAAGACATTCCAAGCCAAATTCTCAGATCATTAGGCATCAACACCAGCATTAGTCTACAAGAGGCAATCCACCTTCAACTACAGAGCTAAAGAGTCCTTCAAAGTCTCATGGTGAATCAAAGAAGGACAGCAGTCCTAAAAGGCCTGAATCTCCACCAATTCCCTTTGTTGATCCTGAACAGGAGAACACTGCTAAAATGTCTAGATTTCAAGAGCTAATTGGACTATCTTTGATTAACAAAGCTGAAGCAGAAGGCAAGGATCCCTCTCAATATTCTACCATGTTTTCGTACATGAAAGAAGAACTAAAAAGGTATGATAAAGCAAATCAATTTTTCAATGTAGATGCTCACATGAGTCTTCACCCAGAAGCAGTTGTTCCAAGAGCAACCTCTTGCAACATTATTGGAGCAGCTGATATGACAATGTCTAAGAAAGAAGCTGACAATCCTAATAGGGAAATTATCTTCAAACAATCTTCTGAGAAAGCTGAGAAAGGCAATTCCAAGAAACCTATATAACTTTTTGATTAGTCTATTTTCTGAACTATTTATGTTAATTTGTCACAAAGCACTTGTTGTATATATCTGCTAGATTTTTTTCTACCAGATATTTGTTGTCTTGCCTTGTGATTATTTCCTATATTTTGTGTAACACCTCCATCTGTTGCATGAGATATAATAGAAGGTCCGTGAAAGACTTGATTTCAAGAGCCTAGACACCTAGAGGGGGGTGAATAGGTTCTAATTTTTCCTTCAAAAATTTTAGGCAAATAGCAAAGTCTATCTCAGCACAGAAAAATTTAAACCATAGAACAATGAATACATCACAGCATACACCAGATTTATAGTGGTTCCCCAAGGTATGGGTACATCCACTTTCCCCCTTCGCCTATCCAGTAGTGAACTGGATTCGGCCCAACTTCCTTCCACTTACTCAGATCCACAGATCTTACAACTCAGAACCAGATTGGTTCCTACAGCTCAGACTTATACAAGTCCTACCTCAGATTCTTCCCCAAGAACCCTACCTCAGGCCTCAGCCCTACCTCAGCCTATGTCACTAGGCTTACAACTCAGAGTGAAACCCCACTCCTACAACTCAGGCAAAAGCCCTACCTTAGCCTTTATAATTACAGGCTTACAACTCAGATCTAACAACAGATCCTACCAAAAATTGTTTGATTAAGAGATACAAAAATTTCACCAGATAGATCTCTTCACTGGTGTGAGCTTCTTGATTAGTTCTTGAATAAACTTATCTTCAAATCCAACCCGACTTAGCCGTTTCAAAGCTTCTTGATAGAACAAAATAAGGTTGATCTTCACTTGATGTAGAAGTTGATCTTCAGTTAACTTCGTCCTTGAATTCAGAATGAGATCTGAATCTTCCTTGCAGACTGATCTGGATCTGCCTTCGTAAGGATTTCCTCTTTTATTGTTGTAGAAAACTCTCTCTGAAGGATTCACTTCTTAGTGTTGTGTGTGTTCTCTTTTCCTTGCCCACTGTTGTATCGAACCAGTCCTTTATATAGAGTTTCCTCCTGATTACCGGCTGATCCGGTTTGTAACAGTCTCCTGACAGTTCTGACAAAGGTGTCAGACCGGTTGATTATGACATTTGATTCTTCAAAGACTTTCCAACTCAGCATGAACCACTCAGCAAATTGCTTCACATGTGTCGACACAAATGGACTAAGTGTCGACACAAGTATTGATGATGTCGACACAACACTCCATGTGTCGACATAGTCATTCTTCTGGTACTCAACACAGCATCTGTTAAATGTGTCGACACAAGTCCTGTGTGTCGACACAATTCTGCTTTCAGTGTCAACATCACTCATGGGTGTCAACACAGCTTCTGCTTTCAGTGTCAACATAACTCCTGGGTGTCGACACAGCTTCTGCTTATAGTGTCGACATAACTCCTGGCTCAGGTGTTGACACAAGTCTAAGTGTCGACTCAGCTTCTTCTTTAGGTGTCGACATAATTCTTCACAAGTGTCGACACAAGTCTGGGTCTCGACACAACTTCTTATTTTGGTGTCGACACAATGTCTGGGTGTCGACACAATTCCTCACAAGTGTCGACATAATTCTTCACAAGTGTCGACATAATTCTTCATAAGTGTCGACACTTGTACTTAGAAAATTTTCTTCCAATTCTTAAACCTGCACAATGAAACTCAAACATACATCAAATACAAATTGATGTATATCATTGATTAAGATGAGGCTTCTCCAAATCTGGTACATATTAGTAGTGTACCCAACAATCTCCCCCTATTTGGAGAAGTCATAACCTTTAGTTAAAGATATACATCACTCATAATAAAACACATAAAAATAAATAGATGTACATACATTTCACTGCAGGGTAACATATAAACATTGTAAACAACTAAAATGAATACTGAAACTGATTTTATTTAATCAGAGAGAAATTTGAAGTTTACACAGTTTTCTTTAGAACAAAAGCCAAAAGGTTACATTGTTCTATACATAAGCCTAACTATCCTATAATTGACTAGGCTCCTTAATCACAATGTCTTTTCCTGATCTGATTTGAGCCTGCATAGTAGGTTCAGCATCATCAGCAGATTTCTTTCCTTTCAGATCCTTCTTTTTCTGTTCTTCAACACTTATCCTTTGCCTTTCAAAATAATGAAAAGGCTTTGTGAAGTACTTGCTAGGCTCCAGAGCATTAGCAGGTAACTTCCCAGCTTTTGCTTTCCTTCTGTATTGAAGAATGGCTTCCTATCTTGCTTGATACTTGTTCCACTCTTGCTCAGTATACCATTTACCCCTTTCATGGGTCTTGTCCTTCACAGCTTTCCAGGCAGTCAATATAATGTTCCTGGAAGTAGGGCTCCATTGCTCAAAATCAGGCTTCAACTCAGCATGTTCTTTAAAACTTTTCTTGGACAGTTGTGCTTCCTTCTGAGCTTCCTTGGCAGCCTCTGACATTTCCACTTTTTCAATAATAATATTTTTAACCTCCTGTGGAGGGTTGTACATTGACTGAACTTCTTGGTGAACCATATCAAAATCAGCTGGAGGGTAAATGACCTGAGCAACGTCAGGTTGACCTCCTTCAATATAGGCAGGTTGCACTCTAAACTCAGCAACATTGTCATCATCACACAAGGGTGGATACCAAGAGTTGCTCTGATGCTATTTGATATCCATTTAGCATGATATGAGCTGGCTTTAACTAACAGCCTCTCCCCCTTTATGACTTCTCTTTCAACATGATCTCTCAGATCATCCTTCTGAAATCTGACTTGGTTAACAAGATAATATGTTCCTTCTTTGTAATAATTCCTGAACATCTGCAAGAAATCAGAAAATATTCTTGTGAGATTTTGTAAATGTTTCCTGAACAGCAGCAAGATCTTCTTTGATCTGCTTGGACACTGTAGCTTTGACAGCAGTTGTTAGATTATCAATCTTTGTTAGAATGGCAAAGTGTGACTCTTTGAGATTATCATTCATCTGGATTTGATTCTCAAGAACATATCCTTGCTTAACTGCAATGTCTTCCACTTTAGTGTTGAGTTCTTGTTGTTGCTTTGCCAAGTATACCACAACATTTCCTCCCTTGTGGAAGCAATCTGTCATTTCCTTTTTATTTTGATTTACTTCAAATCTGATTGATTTGATATCTTGAGCCAGATGGAATTGCAAATCTTTTTGTATTCATCCACATACCTTTCCAAAGACTGCCTTTGCTCATCTAATTTCACTTGCAATTGGACCAGTAGGGAACTGAAATCCATGCTTGGAGCAGGTGGTGGTGTGACTGTTTGTAAGGCCTTTTTATAGCCTGAGCTCTGTTTCCTTAAAGCAGCTAACATCCTTTTCTTAGCCATAGAGGCTTCTTCATCATCAGAAGATTCTGAGGAACTTTGTATATTCACTGGTTCCTCATCAGTTGGGGCATGCTGAAACACCTCCCCCTCAGTTCCTGGTTGTTCTTTTTCTATGATTTGCTGCTCCCCCTCAGTCCCTTCTATTGGTTGTTCAGGGAAAAGCTCTTCCATAGTTACTTCTTGCTGCATCTGAACATGAGGAACAAAATTTGTTTGGAAAACAGAAGGTTCTCCCTGGACATCCAGATCTTTGTCCAGGTCATGCTCTATAAAGGAGATACTTACTTGATTATTTTGAGCAGAATCTTTTATCTGCTCTTCTTGTGCTTCTTTCTCAACATTTAGCAGTGCTTCATTGTTGATTTCTGACACTATTTCCATAATAGTATCAGCAGCATGCTCACTTTCTAGAGCAGCTTCAGTAATACCTCCCCCTTGGGCAGGCAGCTCAACTTGTACAGTGTCTTGTACTGCTGGTTCAGGATTTTCACCCCCTGGAGAGGAGACTACCTGTTGCTCTAAGAGCATACTGCTCTCCACTTGATCATGTTCTTCTTTTTGTGGTTTGTCTTCTTCTGAACTGAAGACCACTTCTTCTTCAGAATTACTGGAGGATTCTGCTTGTTGAATAACCTTTTTCTGCTGTTTATCTTTCTTAACGTGTTTATGTGGAGTAGATACTTCCTTCGTCAATACTCTATCCCATCTAGAGAGAATTCTCACATCCATCCTCCTCATGTGGTTGATTTTGGTTCCTGGAAGTTGGTTTAAAACATCTGGTATTATAGCAGATAGACATAAACTCAAAATCCTTCCCAAATTTGGTTTCTTTATTCCTTCTTGAAGCTTATCAAAAACTATTGATGCCCAGTCTGTTTTTATAGTGAAGATAATCCTTGTCATTAGATTGAACATGTAGACTGAAATTCTGTCATGTCCACCAGTCTTACACAGAATTACCTTGCCAACTACCTCAGATAGAAACTTTCCTTGGGAATTCATCCCTTTCCGGGCAATAGATGATCCAAACTTGATATTAGGGTTTAGCCCGCACCAACTTCGTGCTTCTTTAATCCTGGATAGAACAATTTCTTCATCATCCTTAACCATGGGAAGTTGGAGTGATTTCCTGATAGTTTTTAGTGTTAGTCTAACTCGGGAATCCTGAACTATGGCTTTGATCTTCTTCCATTTTGTGTCCACAGTAGCAGATGAATAGAATTCCATTACTTCCTTTTTCCAAATTTTTGTTGGTTCCGAGACCAAGAATTGTAAACCATTATCAGAAATTAGGGTAATGACACCCTGGATTTCTTGTGAAGCTGTCGTGAATCCTCCACGAACCAGCTCATATCCTTCATTCACCTTATCATCCTGGTGAGGTGCCATTGTCGAGAGAGATGGAAGAGAAAAGAAGAGAAGGTCTTTGTCGACACAAGGTGTAGATCCTAGATTTCTGAAAGCGTAGTCGACCAAATTTTAGCTTTACCTATTTATAGTGTTAGCGTAAAGGGCAGGTCAAAAGGCGAGCCTTAGTCGACAAAATGTTTACATGTGTCAACAGAAATGACCTAGATCTTGACAAAACTTAGGTTTAGTCGACACGTATAGATGTCGACATACTTGTGTCAGAGTCGACACGGGCTGGTCATGTCTTGACATAGTTGTGTCAACACCAACTTTTGTGTGTCGACACGAAAAATCCTCTAGATATAAGGTCTCGACAAGGTTGTGTCGACACCTATTCTTCTGTCGACACAGATACTGTTTCTGTGTCGACACATCCTTTTTATTTATCGACATAACATACTGAGTATGTCGACACAATTGTGCTTGTATCGACATAAACTTTGTACTTAGACAAATTTCCTGAGAAATTTTGTACTTACATATTCTTCTTAGGGAAGCTTGTGCTAACCTATTCTAGGTTCAACATGCCTAATTCAATTTTAAAATAATTGAATTTAATTTCATCCAGAGGTTTTGTAAATATATCAGCTATTTGTTTATTTGTATTCACAAACTCTAGACTAATATCTTCCTTCTCAACATGTTCTCTGCTGAAATGAAACTTAATTTCTATATGCTTGGTTCTACTGTGTGATACAGGATTCTTAGCAATAGAAATAGCACTGGTAGAATCACAAAACAGTGGAATTCTACTTACCTTGATGTCATAATCTTCTAGTTGGTGCTTTATCCATAACAACTATGCACAGCAACTACCTGAAGCTACATACTCAGACTCAGCTGTTGATATAGCTACACTTGTTTGCTTCTTGTTGCACCATGACACCAGCCTTCATCCTAAGAATTGACAAGTTCCTATTGTACTCTTCCTGTCTTCTTTGCATCCTGCAAAGTCTGCATCTGAGAAACCTGTTAGTAGGAAATCTCTATTCTTAGGGTACCAAAGGCCTAGATTAGGTGTGCCCTTAAGATATCTCAAAATTCTTTTAACTGCGGTATAATGAGATTCCTTTGGGCAAGCTTGGTACAGACACATGTTGCATACATGATGTCAGGTCTACTAACAGTCAAATAAAGTAGGGAGCCAATTATCCCTCTATACAAAGACTCATCAACAGGTTTCCCTGCCTCATCTTTGCCTATAGGCATACTTGTTCCCATTGGAGTTTTCATGGTGGAGGCTGAGTCCATTCCATATTTCTTAATCAACTCCTTGGTGAACTTAGACTGAGATATGGACAATCCATCATCAGTCTGTCTAACTTGAAGTCCCAAGAAGAACTTCAGCTCAGTCATACTGCTCATCACAAACTTCCCTTACATAAGTTTGGCAAACTTCCTACAAAGGTTGTTTTCAGTGTAACCAAATATAATGTCATCAACATATATCTGGACTAGGATTATCTTGTCTTTAGATTCCCTAAAGAATAGAGTTTTGTCTATTTTTCCTCTAGAGAACTTATTCTCAATAAGAAAAGCAGACAAGGTTTCATACCAAGCCCTTGGGGCTTGTTTCAAACCATATAGAGCTTTCCTAAGCCTATATACATAATCAGGATAATGAGAATCTACAAAACCTAAGTGTTGTTCAACATAGACTTCCTCTTTTAAGTCACCATTCAGAAATGCTGACTTTACATCCATCTGATATACCTTAAACCCTTGATAGGCAGCATAGGCCAAAAACAATCTTATAGCCTCCAACCTTGCCACTGGGGCAAATGTTTGATCAAAGTCAATCCATTCCTCTTGCTTGTAGCCTTTTGCTACCAATCTGGCCTTGTTCTTGATTATAGTGCCATTCTCATAAAGTTTGTTTCTGTAGATCCACTTGGTTCCTATGATGTTGTGATCCTTTGGTTTAGGAACCAGTTTCCATATATTACATCTTTTGAATTGAGTCAGCTCTTCTTGCATAGCATCAATCCAGTTTGTGTCTAGCATGGCTTCTTCAAACTTCCTGGGTTCTATATGTGACAAGAAGCTAGAATATAGGACTGAGTTCATACTTTTGCTTCTTGTTAGAACACCTTGACTTGCATCACCAATAATTTGGTGTGCAGGATGATCCTTCAAGTGTCTTCTTGCTGGAGGAAATTTGTTAACCTCATGGCCTTCTTAATTTTCCTCAACCTGATGTTCCTCATTGTCTTCTTCATCCAGTGAGTCTTGTTCTCCCCTTGGACAGCAAGCATCTTTTTCTTCATCCAGCCTAGCAGGTACCTCTTCATTGAGGGTCAGCTTGTCTAGCTTGTCTGTTAGACCTGTAGAACTAACTGAAGAACTAGACAATTCACTATGAATCAACTTAGACTCATCAAATACAACATGGACAGATTCCTATATAACTTGGGTAGTTAAGTTGTAGATTTTGTATGCCCTACTATTATTATTGTACCCAACAAATATCCCTTCTAGGGATTTGGCAGCAAACTTTGTTTGGTAGTCCTTACCATTAATTAATACATAACACTTGCTACCAAAGATTCTAAAGTAGGAAATGTTTGGTTTTCTGCCTTTCAAAATCTAATATGGGGTCATCTTATGTTTCTTATTGATGGAGGCTCTATTGAGAACATGACATGCAGTATTTACTGCCTCAGCCCAGAAGTACTCAGGGAGAGTAGTGTCACTAAGTAGTGTTCTACTTGCCTCGATTAGAGTCCTATTCTTTCTTTCAGCAACTCCATTTTGCTGAGGAGTTCTAGGTGAGGAGAATTCCTGATGAATCTCAAGTTCATCACAGAACTTTTTCATACATTCAGACTGAAATTCAGTTCCATGGTCACTTCTGATTTTGACCACTGAACTGTTATATTCATTCTGAATTTGTCTAACAAAAGTCCGGAAAATAGTTGGGGTTTCAGATTTCTGCCTCAAGAAGAAAACTCATGTGTATCTAGAATAGTCATCCACAATAACTAGTGTGTATACTTTCCTACCAAGACTATGAACTGGCATAGGACCAAACAAATCCATATGCAAGAGATATAAACATCTCATTGAATCTTTGATATCAAGTGCATGGAAAGAGGACTTAGTCTATTTGCCCTTTTGGCAAGCTGAACACACACCCTCTTTAATGCACTTGACTTGAGAACCATTCCTCACTAACCCCATGTTAAACAGCTGTCCTATTGACTTATAGTTCAGATGGGCAAGCATCTTATGCCATTTGACACATAGTGAAGCTTTTTCTCCTGCAACTAGATAAATGGGTGAGTAGTCAAACTCACAATCTAGGTTAAGATAATATACATTCCCTTCCCTAGTGCCAGTCAAAATGATCTCTTGATCACTTGACCTTCTTATTTGGCACTCCCCTTTGAGGAAGGAGATGTCATAACCTAGATCACTAAGTTGACTTATGCTGATCAGGTTATGTTTTAGACCCTTCACATAAGTCACTTTAGTGATAGTAATTGAATCACTAAAAATGTTACCAAATCCTTTGATGATTCCTTTTTTTGTTCCACCAAAGATTACTTTGGGTCCATTTTCTATGGGTACATAGTCCCTCAATATTCTTCTTATTCCAGTCATGTGTCTTGAACATCCACTATCCAAGTACCATATAGGGGTATGGTCACTTGGATTCACCTGCATCAAATACAGAATCACTTACCCTTAGAACCCAAATTATTATTGGGTCCTAGGTCATTGTTAGGTTGAAATCCTGTAGTTATTCTGACAGGTAGACTACTCTTGGTTTTAACACTTGTGTTGAACCAACAATCCATGGTAAAATGGCCCACCTTGCCACAGCACCAACACTCAAACCTATTATACCTTCTCTTAGGTACAGACTTTACTACTTTGTTGCCAGCAGTTCTGTTGAGTGTAGGTGTTGGAGCAATAAACCCCAACAATTCCTCTTGAACCTGATGGGCTTACCTATAGAGTGACCTATTGGCATTTGCACCCTTGCCCATGAGATCTTCATACTTACAGTGACCATGAGTACTATCATGATCATACCTATTTGTTGGTTGCATCACTTTCCTAAAGAAAATATGGGGCTTTATAGCTAGTGGTTGTGCTGGGGCCTTACCTTTTCTATGAGAATTAGTGGCCCTAGTTCTGCCCTTGAAACCTAGACCAGTCTTTCCTTTATGAGAAATGAAATTATCTATTAAGGGCAAGACTGATTTTGGCTTAGAGAATTTAGCCACTAACTCTCTTTCTTGTTGAAGTTTTGCCTCAAGTTTCTTGATGTGATTTTCCTTGAAAGAGATTGTGCCCATCTGAATAACAGTAATGTTTTCCAGTTTAGCAATCTCCATCAGTTTTGAATCTATCAACATGGTTGAATCTGATGCAGCCTGCTTCAGAGACTCAATCTCCTTGGCATGCTCCTTGATAAGAAACTTGCTCCTCTTCAGAGCTTGCAACAACCCACCATACTCATTAATGAGTTGATGTACATCCCCTTCAGATTCAGAACCATCCACATCTCTTGATGCAGAAGTTTCTGATTCTGATGCGGTGCAGTAATCTGAAGCTGAGGGAGAACTGTATACCTTACTAGGACCAGGTTGATCCTGGCACTGATCATTTTCTGATAGAGCCATCAGCCCTCTACAGCAATAGTCTTCTGCTCCATTTATGGAGTCCAGCATTTATAGGAATTCTAGTTCCCTAGAATCTTCTTCTGTTGAGATCAGCCCAATATATGCTTATGCATTAACTTCTTCTCCTGATACTGAAGATGAAGAGTCTGTCCAACTCTTCTGCTTCTGAGCAACAAGGGTGAAAGTAATTGTACCCTAATCACCTAGAGGGGGGGGGGTGAATAGGTGACTTAATCTTTTTTAAACTTTTAGGCAGATTATATCACAGATTTCACAGAACTATACACAGCATACACAGCATCAATCACATACACAGAGTACACACTGTTTTATAGTGGTTCCCTAAGGTTTGAGTACATCCACTTTCCCCCTTTGCCTATCTAGTAGTGTACTAGATTCGGCCAAACTCCTCCACTATTCCTCAGATCCTCAGATCTTACACTCAGAACCCAAACCAGGTTCCTACAGCTCAGAGTGATCCCACTCCTACAACTCAGGCTCAACAGCCCTATAACTCAGTCTTCTCCAAAGACCTACACTCAGCCACAAGGCCTACACTCAGAGATATGAATCTCCTACACTCAGGCACACAGGACCTACCACTCAGCCTTTATAATTTCAGGCTTACAACTCAGATCCTTAAGGATCCTACATGAAATTAAGAATACAATATATATACCTACAACTCAGAATAAGAGAGAAGAGTTGACAGGTTTCTTGATGAGTTCTTGAAAGAACTCTGCTGAGATCAACCACACTTGGCTTTCTTCAGAGCTTCTTGAATGTAGAACACAATAGGGTCGAGTCTCTAAACAGCTGATCTTCAATCACTGCAACTTAAGTTTCAGATCCCAATCTGAAACCTTCTTTACAGCCTGGTTCTAACAGCTGTCTTCTTGGAAGGAGCTCTCTCTCTTCAACTACTTAGATCTTCACTTGAATTGATTCTTCAATGAATTGCTTGATCTTGTGTGAATCCCCTTCTGCTGTTGACAGAATGAGCCTTTATATAGACTTTCATCATGGTGACAGGCTGATCCGGTCCCTAACGACTTTCTGACAACTCTGACAGTTGCAGTAGACCAGCTGGAATGGCAGCTATCATGTCATCCAGTCACTTCTTGAAATATATGTAACTGTCTGAAAGTGTCGAGACAGTCTGTCTTTAAGTGTCGACACTTATAGACTAAGTGTCGACACAAGCAGACTAAGTGTCGACACTAGCCTTAAAGGTGTCGACACAACTCCTTGTGTTGTAGAATTTACTTCTCGACACTGCTTCTTCAGAATGTGTCGACACTGATAATGTGTGTCGACACAACTCCTTGTTCTTCAGTACTTTGTTGATTTCTTGTAAGTGTCGACACAACTCCTTTGTGTCGACACATCTTCTTGTGTTGAACTTGTTAAGTGTCGACACATCTTCTTGGTGTTGACACAAGTCTTCAGTGTTGATACTTTTGCTGAGTGTCGACACATCTGCTTGGTGTCGACACTTGTACTTGGTCTTCATAGAAATTTGCTGAGTATCGACACAGCTCCTTGTGTCGACACTTTCTTCATGTGTTGAGACTTCTGCTGTGTGTCGACACTGATTCTTTGTGTCAACACTTGTACTTAGAATTTTGTTAAACTTTGCTGAGTGTCGACACAGCCTCCTAGTGTCGACACTTTCTTCATGTGTTGAGTCTTCTGTTGTGTGTCGACATATTCTCCAAGTGTCGACACTTGTACTTAGAATTTTGTTGAACTTTGCTGAGTGTCGACACAGCCTCCTAGTGTCGACACTTTCTGATGTCGACAAAGTACCTCTGGGTGTCGACACTGCTTCTATGTGTCGACACTGCTTCACTGGACATTTCTTCATTGAGTGTCGACACAACCTGCATGTGTCGACACTTTCCTTCTAGTGTCGACTCTGCATTCCTGGTGTCGACACAATAACTCCAAGTGTCGACACTGCTTCTCTGGATGTTGACACAAGTCTTCTTAAGTGTCGACACTTTTCTTCTGTGTGTCGACACATGGACTTAGAAACTTTTCAGCTTTCCCTGCAAATACTTAACCTGCACAACTAAACTCAAAACACATCAAATACATTTTGATGTATATCATTGAGTAGGGTGAGGCTTCTTCAAATCAGGTACATTTATTCCAATGTTCCCAACAATCTCCCCCTATTTGGAGAAGTCATAACCCTTAGTCAATGATATACACCATACATAACAAAGTCACAGTATGATGTAAAATAGGATTATATAACATGGTAAGTACATAAACATGTATTAATCAAAACATGTATACACAGATATCTCAGAATAATTAATGTAATAGGTGAACATATATCATATTGTTCTAACAACTTCAACATTTCATTATCCAAAAGTTTACAGAGAGTTTAAAATCAAATGATTACAACTAGTAAACTTAAGAAAAATTCTATTCTATTGCTGCTCAGCCTCCTTGATAACTATGCCCTTTCCAGACTGTATCTTTGCTTGGACTGGGGCTTCAGCATCTTCAGCAGCAGCAGGCTTCTTGCCTTTAAGATCCTTATTCTTTAACTCTTCAGCTTTGATCTTCTGCCTTTCAAAGTAATGATAAGGCTTGGGAAAGTACTTGCTAGGCTCCTGGGCAGTAGGAGGTAGCTTTCTCATCTTTGCCTTTCTTCTATACTACACAATGGCTTCTTGCCTGTTCTCATGCTTCCTCCACTCCACATCAGAATACCATTTGCCTCTGTCCACAATATTGTCTTTGGCAGCCTTTCATGTAGTCAAAATGATATTCCTGGAGGTGGGGCTCCATTGTTCAAAGTCAGGCCCCAATTCAGCTTGCTTCCTGAATCTCTTCTTAGACAATTGGGCTTCTTGTGCTTTCTGCAAAGCTTCTTGTATAGCCTCAGGCACTAGCTGAACTACTTTTTCTATGATGACATTTTGCTTTCCCTCAGGTGGGCTATACATTGATTATATATCTGCATGTATCATATCAAAGTCTGGTGGAGGGTATATTACTTGAGCCACTTCAGCTTGCTCCCCTCCAAGATATGCAGGATTAATCCCAGACTCTGCAACATTATCATCATCACATAATGGAGGATATCCAAGGGTGGCTCTGATGGAATTAGAAATCCACTTGGCATGATCAGAGCTGGCTTGGACTAACACCCTCTCCCCCTTTATGACTTCTCTAACAATATGATCCCTCAGATCATCTTTCTGAAATCTTATTTGGGCATCCAAATAGTTTACTCCATCCTTAAAGAAAGGTTTCAACCTTTGGAGCTTGTCAGTTATAGCCTTTTGAGAGTCTTGTATAGCAGTTTTAACAGCAGTTATTCCCTCTTGTAATGCTTTATCAAATTCTGCCTTAGCTGTAGCATTAGCTGTAGTCTGACCAGTAGCTATATTCTTCATTTCTGTGACTATTGCATTGTGTGAAGCAGTGAGATTATCATTCATCCTCAGCTGGTTCTCCAGAACATATCCTTGCTTCACTGCAATATCATCTACTTGAGCTTTGATCTTCTCTTGATGTGTAGCCAAGTAGACCACTGCATTCCCTCCCTTGTGGAAGCAGTCAGTCATCTCTTTCTTATTCAGATTCATTTCAAATCTGATGGACTTAATATCTTGGGCCAGATCAAACTGTAGAGATTTATGCCCTTCATCCATATAAGATTGCAAAGCCTGTCTTTGCTCATCCATCTTTATCTGCATGGCAACCATCAGAGAACTAAAATCTGCAGATGGGGCTGGCTGTAGTGCAGGCTGTGGTGCAATTGTTTGTAAAGCCTTTTTGTAAGTTTGGCTCCTTCTCTTAAAGACTTGGAATTTCCTCTTTTTGGCTCTTGTAGCCTCTTCATCTTCAGAAACAGATGTGCTATCAATAGTCACTCTGTCCTTAGGACTTGGAGGTAGCTCCTTCTCAGTCCTTTGTAGGCCTTCAGCAGCTTTTGGCACCTCAGTCTCTTTGCCTGCAGTTTTCTCTAAATTTTCCATTTGCTCCCCCTCAACATGGGCCTTCTCCCCCTCAGCAGCATCACTTTCTTTCTCAAAGTCTGTTTGTAGAAGATCTGGGAATAGCTCTTCTAGGGTAAATTCTTGTTGAGAATGGGGTGGAGAGACTCTTATCTCATCAACAACTTGATCAGATATCACTTGATCTGCAACAGATGTGTCCTCCATGACAACATATTGGGGTTGGCTATGTGTTTGTGTTTGCTGATTAACATTAGTTAATGAATCAGACAAAACATCATCCTCAATATGGAAATCTAATGCATTAATCTCAGTGATTACCTCAAGTATAGTGTGGGTAGCTTGTTCACTTTCTAGTGGAGGTGGCTCATCCACAAGTAAGGGCTCCCCCTGGATGGAATCCAGGTTAACTGGGCTAGCCTGTGGTAGCTCCATTCAGAAATTCCAGAACTTCTTTCTTCCATATCTTGGTCGGCTCTGAAACAAGAAAATCTAACCCTATTTCTTCTATTAGGGTTATTACGCCTTTGATCTCTGGTTCCCCGTCATCAAAAGCATGCCGCACCAGTTCGTATCCTTCATTCACATTCTCTTCGAGCTTGGGCGCCATTAGGGTTTGAAGAAATTTGAATTGAGAGAAGAGAGGTGTCGACACACAAGTTTGGTCTCGAAACTTTGGTGAGTGTGTCGACAGAATATATGTGTCGACAGACAACGGTGAAATCCTATTTATACCTTTCTAGAATCGAAGATGAAAGGGCGCGTCAAAATACTTAAATTGTGTTGATACTGTTGAAAAGTGTCGATACAGACTTATAATGTCTCGACAACTATGTGTCGACACAAGTATAGTCGATAGAATATATGTGTCGACACTTGTTTATGTGTCGACATCACTTAGATCGACACGTAGTAGAGACTTTACTTGACTAATTCTGGATAAATCTTAAGTGTCGACACCACCTTGGTTGTGTCGACACCTACCCTGCATGTGTTGACACTAATTTTCTGAAGTGTCGACACCAACTTCCTAGATGTGTCGACACCTTTTCTCTGAAGTGTCGACACCACTTTTCTGTCTCGACACAGACAACTTTGTGTGTCGACACTATTTTACTTAGCCATTTCTGTAAACTTATTCTAAGTTTATCATATCTAATTCTATTTTAAACCTATTGAATTTGGTTTCTTCTAAAGGCTTAGTATACATGTCAGCTAGTTGATTATCTGTATTAACATACTCTAGTGAAATATCTTCTTTTTCAACATGTTCCCTTAGAAAATGATATTTTATCTCTGTGTGCTTAGTCCTACTATGGGAAACAGGATTGTTTGCAATAGATATAGCACTAGTAGAATCACAAAATAGTGGTGTTCTACTTACTTGAATACCATAATCCTCAAGCTGATGTTGTATCCATAGAAGTTGAGCACAGCAACTTCCTGCAGCCACATACTCTGATTCTGCTGTGGAGATAGCCACACTTGTTTGCTTCTTGCTACTCCATAAAATCCGTCTTCCACCTAGGAATTGACAGGTATCAGTTGTACTTTTCCTATCTTCTTTGCAGCCTACAAAATCTGCATCTGAATAACCTGTCAGTTCAAAGTCTCCATTCCTAGGGTACCATAGTCCTAAATAAGGAGTGCACTTAAGATATCTCAGTATCCTTTTGACTGCTGTCAAATGAGACTCTTTAGGGCAAGCTTGGTACCTAGCACAGACACATGTAGCATACATGATATCTGATCTACTTGCAGTCAAATACAATAGGGAGCCAACTATCTCTCTATACAAAGTCTCATCTACAGGTTTCCCTGCATCATCTTTGCTAAGAGACATACTTGACCCCATAGGAGTTTTCATGGTACTGGATGATTTCATACCATACTTCCTTATTAATTCTAGAGTGAACTTAGACTGGCATATGGATAAACCATTCTCAGTCTGTCTAACTTGGAGTCCCAAGAAGAACTTAAGTTCCCTCATACTGCTCATTTCAAATTGTCCTTGCATAAGTTTTGCAAACTTTCTACAAAGACTATTTTCTATAGACCCAAATATGATGTCATCTACATATATTTGGACTAGAATGATCTTGCCTCTGGATTCCCTAAGGAATAGAGTCTTGTCTATTTTTCCTCTTGTGAATTTATTCTCAATGAGGAAACTAGACAGGGTCTCATACCAAGCCCTAGGGGCTTGTTTTAACCCATACAAAGCCTTCTTAAGTCTATAAACAAAATTAGGTTTAGTTGAATCAACAAAACCTGATGGCTGTTCCACATAGACCTCTTCCTTCAAATTGCCATTCAAAAAGGCTGACTTAACATCCATTTGGTATACTTTAAATCCTTGATAGGTTGCATAGGCCAAGAACATTCTTATTGCTTCCAGTCTGGCTACTGGAGCAAAGGTTTGATCAAAGTCAATACCTTCTTCCTGCATATATCCCTTAGCAACCAGTCTTGCTTTGTTCTTTATAATGACTCCATGTTCATCCATCTTGTTCCTGAAGATCCACTTAGTTCCAATTATGTTGTGGTCTTTTGGTTTAGGAACAAGCTCCCAGACATTGCATCTCTTGAACTAATTCAGCTCCTCTTGCATTGCCTCAATCCAATGAGGGTCTAGGATGGCTTCTTCAAATTTCTTTGGCTCAACTTGGGATAGAAAACTGGAGTAGAGTACTGAACTTAGATTTATGCTCCTTGTTTGTACCCCTTGACTTAGATCACCAATAATTTGATTAGCTGGATGATCTCTTAGATGTCTATTAGCTGGTGGCAGCCTGGCTTCAGGTTGAACTCCTTCAGCTTCTTCAACTTGCTGCACTCCATGGTCTTCTTCTGCATCAGGTGCATGTAGTACTCCCCCTGGACAACATCCACTATCTTCTACTTGCTGTCTTGCAGTAGGTCCTTCTTCTATAGTGATCTTGTCCATCTTCTCAGTCACACCTGTGGAGCTGCAAATACTACTAGACAATTCATTGTTAATAAGTCTAGCTTCATCAAATACTACATGTACTGACTCTTCTACAACTTGAGTAGTCAAGTTGTAGACCCTATAAGCCTTACTGTTGTTGCTGTACCCAACAAAGATCCCCTCTTGGGATTTGGCAGCAAACTTGGTTAAGTAAGACTTACCATTGTTAAGTATATAACATTTACAACCAAAGATCCTGAAATAGGATAGGTTTGGTTTTCTGCCTTTCACAATCTCATAGGGGGTCTTATTGTGGCTCTTGGTGATAGTAGCCATATTAATTACATAGTATGCAATGTTAACTGCCTCAGCCCAGAAATATTATGGGAGAGATATATCACTTAATAGGGTTCTACCAACCTCAATCAAGGTTCTATTTTTCCTCTCAGTAATGTCATTTTGCTGAGGTGTTCTTAGTGAAGAAAATTCCTGAAATATCCCAAACTCTACACATAGCTTTGTCATACTATCAGACTGGAATTCAGTACCATGGTCACTTCTTACTTTGACCACTGTACTGTCTAACTCATTCTGAATTTGTTTGACAAAAATATAGAAGATACTAGGTGTTTCAGATTTCTATCTAAGGAAGAACACCCAGGAAAACCTTGAGTAGTCATCTACAACTACAAATGTGTAGACCTTCCTACCTAGGCTGTGAACTGGCATAGGACCAAAGAGATCCATATGCAAGAGGTATAAGCACCTCACAGCATCTTTGTTCTCAATGCTATTAAAGGTGGATCTAGTCTGCTTGCCCTTTTGACAAGCTGAACATATCCCATCTTTAATACACTTAACCTGAGGACCATTCCTCACTAACTCTTTGCTATAGAATTGGCCAATTGTCTTGTAGTTAAGATGGGCTAACCTCTTGTGCCATTTGACACAATGAGAGACTTTCTCATCAGCTACAAGATATACTGGAGAAACATTGTTCTCACACATAATGTCTAAGCAATAGACATTTCTCTTTCTATAACCTGTCAGAATGACCTCTTGATCATTTGACCTCCTGATATGACAACCATCTTTGACAAATGAGATGTCATATCCTAAATCACTCCGTTGACTTATACTAATAAGGTTGTGTTTCAAACCTTTAACATAAGCCACTTGAGTAATTGTTATAAGGTTGCTAGAGATGTTACCAAAACCTTTGATGATTCCTTTTTCAGAACCACCAAAGGTGACTTTAGGACCATCCTTGATTGGTGTGTGGTCCTTTAGCAATCCCCTAGTTCCAGTCATGTGCCTGGAACATCCACTGTCCAAGTACCATATTGGGGCATGGTCACTTGGACTCACTTGCAAAACAGATTAGTTAACCTTAGAACCCAAAGAATTCTTGGGTCCTTGGTGCTGGTTAGTTTGCCTCTTAACAAAGCTACCTGCAGATCTTCCAACAGGTAGTTTGCTACTCACTTTGGTACTTGAATTGTGCCAACAGTCCATGGCAAAGTGGCCCACCTTGCCACAACACTAGCACTCAAATTTGTTGTACCTTTGCTTAGGTACAACCCTAGCTGTTTTATCTACAACAGGCTTGTTGAGTGCTGGGGCTTTGCCCTTAGACTTGGACTTTCCAGTCCTAGCAGGTTGTGTAAACCCTAATCCAGTTTTACCCTTGTGAGGTATAAACTCATCTATCAGAGGTAGAACTGATTTTGGTTTAGAGAACCTTGCTACTATATCTCTCTCCTTCTGAAGACTAATCTCCAGATTTCTGATTTGATTATTCTTAAATGTTATAGTCCCCATCTGAATAACAGTTATGTGCTTCAGTCTGGCTATTTCATTTAGTTTTTTATCAATCAACTTCTCAAAATCAGTTGCAGCCTCTTTGAGACTAGCAATCTCCTTTGCCTGACTCTTGGCCAAGGATTTGCTTTTCTTAAAAACGTGCAACAGTACTCTATATTCATCAATCAACTGATGAATATCCTCTTCAGATTCATATCCACTGGCATCACTTGATGCTGATGTAACTGAATCTGAACTAGCACTAGAAATTGAACTTAAAGAATAATTTTGTACCTGACTAGGTCCAGGCTGCTCCTGGATTTTGTCACCTTCAGATAAGGCCATCAGTCCCTGGCACTGATTGTCCTCTTGCTCATATATTGAGTTCATTAACTGGATGAACTCCTCTTCTTCTTCTTCAGCAAACAGTCCAATGTAAGCTTCTGCTTCTGAATCAGTTTCTGAAGATGATATGTCTGACAGGCTTTTGTCCTTCTTGGCAACAAAGGACCTTTCCTTTTTGCCCTTGATCTGAGTCTTCTTCTTATCAGATGACTCTTTCCTTTTCACTGGACAGTCAGTAATAACATGTCCTTGTCTGTTACAGCAATAGCATACAATTTGTTGATAAAGTTGCTTTGCTTTACTTGGGCTTTCTCCTGTCTTTCTTTGATGACTTCTTGTTCTGATAATAGTCATCTTTTCCCTGTGAAGTGGATGGCTTTGACCTCCACTGTTTCTTCTTTAGCAACTTCTGAAAGTGTCTTGTGAAAGCTGCAAAATCCTCATCACTCTCACTGCTTTCAGAATCCCTGCATTCTGTCTCATCTGTCTCAGATCCAGCAACCTTTGGTGGTGGAGATGGAGACTTACTTTTGTATTTTCTGGTGGCTTCTGTCTTGAATGCCACAGCTCTTTCTTTGTGCTCAATTCTTGTAGTCTTCTCCTCTTCTTTCCTTACCATTAGCTGTATTTCATAGGATAACAGCTTGCCAAACAATGTTGGAGGAGGAATATCTGCTAACTTGGCCATTTCCCTTATGGCACAGATTTTGGTGTCCCAGTCCTTTGTTAGGGACCTCAAGAACTTATCATTCAGCTCATAATTGCTGAATTCTCTTCCATAGGACATCAACTCATTGACAATCCTATAGAATTTCTTGTAATACTCAGTTATGCTATCAGACCTGCCTTGCCTAAAGCTCTCATATTCTTGGTTTAACAAAGACTTTTTGTCTTGTCTAACTTCTTCTGAACCCTCCATGTACACTATCAGAGTATCTCACATCTCCTTTGATGTTTTACAGTGTATCAAGTTCTGAAATGTAGCATCATCTATGGCACTTACAATGATATTCTGAGCCCTCTTGTTCATGGTGGCCAGAATAATCTCATCTTTTGTCATTTTAGAAAAGTCCTTAGGTGTTCTCTGATTTGCATCCAGGACTGATACTTTCATAGGCACATATGGCCCTTCTTTAACTGTGATGTAGATTCTAGGGTCAAAGGCTTCCATAAACAGTCTAACCCTTTCTTTCCAGATGCCAAAAATTTCCTTTCTGCAAATTGGCAACTTCATGGATCCAAGTTCTTTATGATTCTCTGTTGAACCCGTTTTCTTGATTTTCTTGTTTATGCTGAATCTGTCCTTGATTTCACTGAATCTGCCCACAGGATCTTTTACTCAGACAGTTAAGTCCTTTTTGAGTAACCTGGCTCTGATACCACTTGAAAGAAATTGTACCCTAATCACCTAGAGGGGGGTGAATAGGTGACTTAATCTTTTTTAAACTTTTAGGCAAATTATATCACAGATTTCACAGAACTATACACAGCATACACAGCATCAATCACATACACAGAGTACACACTGTTTTATAGTGGTTCCCCAAGGTTTGGGTACATCCACTTTCCCCCTTCGCCTATCTAGTAGTGTACTAGATTTGGCCAAACTCCTCCACTATTCCTCAGATCCTCAGATCTTACACTCAGAACCCAAACCAGGTTCCTACAGCTCAGAGTGATCCCACTCCTACAACTCAGGCTCAACAGCCCTACAACTCAGTCTTCTCCAAAGACCTACACTCAGCCACAAGGCCTACACTCAGAGATATGAATCTCCTACACCCAGGCACACAGGCCCTACCACTCAGCCTTTATAATTTCAGGCTTACAACTCAGATCCTTAAGGATCCTACATGAAATTAAGAATACAATGTATATACCTACAACTTAGAATAAGAGAGAAGAGTTGACAGGTTTCTTGATGAGTTCTTGAAAGAACTCTGCTGAGATCAACCACACTTGGCTTTCTTCAAAGCTTCTTGAATGTAGAACACAATAGGGTCGAGTCTCTAAACAGCTGATCTTCAATCACTGCAACTTAAGTTTCAGATCTCAATCTGAAACCTTCTTCACAGCCTGGTTCCAACAGCTGTCTTCTTGGAAGGAGCTCTCTCTCTCCAACTACTTAGATCTTCACTTGAATTGATTCTTCAATGAATTACTTGATCTTGTGTGAATCCCTTTTGCTGTTGACAGAATGAGCCTTTATATAGACTTTCATCATGGTGACCGGCTGATCCGGTCCCTAACGACTTTCTGACAACTCTGACAGTTGCAGTAGACCGGCTGGAATGGCAGCTATCATGTCATCCAGTCACTTCTTGAAATATCTGTAACTGTCTGAAAGTGTCGAGATAGTCTGTCTTTAAGTGTCGACACTTATAGACTAAGTGTCGACACAAGCAGACTAAGTGTCGACACTAGCCTTCAAGGTGTCGACACAACTCCTTGTGTTGTAGAATTTACTTTGCGACACTGCTTCTTCAGAATGTGTCGACACTGATAATGTGTGTCGACACAACTCCTTGTTCTTCAGTACTTTGTTGATTTCTTGTAAGTGTCGACACAACTCCTTTGTGTCGACACATCTTCTTGTGTTGAACTTGTTAAGTGTCGACACAACTTCTTGGTGTCGACATAAGTCTTCAGTGTTGATACTTTTGCTGAGTGTCGACACATCTGCTTGGTGTCGACACTTGTACTTGGTCTTCATAGAAATTTGCTGAGTATCGACACAGCTCCTTGTATCGACACTTTCTTCATGTGTTGAGACTTCTGCTGTGTGTCGACACTGATTCTTTGTGTCGACACTTGTACTTAGAATTTTGTTAAACTTTGCTGAGTGTCGACACAGCCTCCTACTGTCGACACTTTCTTCATGTGTTGAGTCTTCTGCTGTGTGTCGACACATTCTCCAAGTGTCGACACTTGTACTTAGAATTTTGTTGAACTTTGCTGAGTGTCGACACAGCCTCCTAGTGTCGACACTTTCTGATGTCGACAAAGTACCTCTGGGTGTCGACACTGCTTCTAAGTGTCGACACTGCTTCACTGGACATTTCTTCATTGAGTGTCGACACAACCTGCATGTGTCGACACTTTCCTTCTGGTGTCGACTCTGCATTCCTGGTGTCGACACAATTACTCCAAGTGTCGACACTGCTTCTCTGGATGTTGACCCAAGTCTTCTTAAGTGTCGACACTTTTCTTCTGTGTGTCGACACATGGACTTAGAAACTTTTCAGCTTTCCCTGCAAATACTTAACCTGCACAACTAAACTCAAAACACATCAAATACATTTTGATGTATATCATTGAGTAGGGTGAGGCTTCTTCAAATCAGGTACATTTATTCCAATGTACCCAACAAAGGGATTTCTCCTTCTTGCCTTTCACTTGATGCTTCTTCTTATCTTTAGATTCAGTCCTCTTGTCTGGACAGTCAGCTATGACATGTCCAGGCCTGTTGCAACAATAACAAACAATCTTAGAATTAGTTTGTTTACTAGGTTTTGAGGCATACCTGTCCTCCTTGGGAGTCTTCTTTTTCTTGTAATACTCATCCTTGGAAAAGAATGTTGATGGTCTGGTTCTCCATTTCTTCTGTTTCATAAACCTTTGAAATTGCCTTGTAAAGGCAGCAAAGTCCTCATCAGTGGTGTGGCTATCTGATGTGTTGTTGTCAAGATTTTCTTCTTCAGCCTCAGCACTCCTTCTGGGTGGAGAAGGAGACTTTCTCCAACCCTTTCTTGTGCCTTCAGCCTTGAAGGCTATAGACCTTTCTTTGTACTCAGGCCTACTGCTTTTCTCCTCCTCTTTTCTGGCAGTGAGCTGCATTTCATATGATAGCAGCTTTCCAAATAGTGTGGGTGGAGGTGTATCAGCAAGCTTGGCCACTTCTCTGATGACACATATCTTTGTGTCCCAGTCCTTTGTTAGTGACCTGAGAAACTTGTCATTCAGTTCATATGTGCTGAAGACTCTTCCATAGGTCATCAGCTCATTGACAATCCTGAAGAACATCTTGTAACATTCAGCTATGATGTCAGTCTTGGCTTGTCTAAAGCTCTCATATTCTTGATTCAACATAGATTTTCTGTCCTCTCTGACTTCTTTTATTCCCTCCATGTAGACAATCAGGGTGTCCCACATTTCCTTAGAGGTTTTACAGTGCACCAGATTCTAAAATGTGGCACCATCTATAGCACTTACTATAATGTTTTGTGCTCTTTTGTCTAGTGTTGTCAGGATGATCTCATCCTTAGTCATTTCAGAATAGCTCTTAGGGGTTTTAACATTTGCATCAAGAGCTGATACCTTCATTGGAATGAAGGGACCCTCTTGTACTGTGATGTAGATTCTTGGATCAGATGCTTCCATAAACAACCTGACCCTTTCCTTCCATATGCCAAAGCATTCTTTCCTGCAGATAGGAAGTTTCATAGATCCAAATTCCTTATGATTCTCTATTGAACCCATTCTAGAAATATGTTATTTGCCTTGGAGATCCACTCAGACTGTTAGGTCAATCTTTGAGTAACCTCCCTCTGATACCACTTGAAAGACTTGATTTCAAGAGCCTAGACACCTAAAGGGGGGTGAATAGGTTCTAATTTTTCCTTCAAAGATTTTAGGCAAATAGCAAAGTCTATCTCAGCACAAAAAAATTTAAACCACAGAACAATGAACATAGCACAACATACACCAGATTTATAGTGGTTCCCCAAGGTATGGGTACATCCACTTTCCGACTTCGTCTATCTAGTAGTGAACTAGATTCAGCCCAACTTCCTTCCACTTACTCAGATCCACAGATCTTACAACTCAGAACCAGATTGGTTCCTACAGCTCAAACTTATATAAGTCCTACCTCAGATTCTTCCCCAAGAACCCTACCTCAGGCCTCAGCCCTACCTCAGCCTATGTCACTAGGCTTACAACTCAGAGTGAAACCCCACTCCAACAACTCAGGCAAAAGCCCTACCTCAGCCTTTATAATTACAGGCTTACAACTCAGATCTAACAACAGATCCTACCAGAAATTGTTTGATTAAGAGATACAGAAATTTCACCAGATAGATCTCTTCACGGGTGTGAGCTTCTTGATCAGTTCTTGAATAAACTAATCTTCAGATCCAACCCGACTTAGCTGTTTCAAAGCTTCTTGATAGAACAAAATAAGGTTGATCTTCACTTGATGTAGAAGTTGATCTTCAGATAGCTTCCTCCTTGAATTCAGAATGAGATCTGAATCTTCCTTGCAGACTGATCTGGAACTGCCTTCGTAACGGTTTCCCCTTTTCTTGTTATAGAAAACTCTCTCTGAAGGATTCACTTCTTAGTGTTGTGTGTGTTCTCTTTTCCTTGCCCACTGTTGTATCGAACCAGTCCTTTATATAGAGTTTCCTCCTGATTACCGGCTGATTCGGTTTGTGACAGTCTTTTGACAGTTCTGACAAAAGTGTCAGACCGGTTGGTTATCACAGTTGATTCTTCAAAGACTTTCCAACTCAGTATGAACCACTCAGCAAATTACTTCACATGTGTCGACACAAATGGAGTAAGTGTCGACACAAGTCTTGATGATGTCGACACAACACTCCATGCGTCGTCATAGTCATTCTTCTGGTACTCGACACAGCATCTGTTAAATGTGTCGACACAAGTCTCGTGTGTCGACACAATTCTGCTTCCAGTGTCGACATCACTCCTGGGTGTCGACACAGCTTCTGCTTTCAGTGTCGACATAACTCCTGGGTGTCGACACAGCTTCTGCTTACAGTGTCGACATAACTCCTGGCTCAGGTGTCGACACAAGTCTGAGTGTCGACTCAGCTTCTTCTTTAGGTGTCAACACAATTCTTCACAAGTGTCGATACAAGTCTGGGTGTCGACACGGCTTCTTCTTTTGGTGTCGACACAATGCCTGGGTGTCGACACAATTCCTCACAAGTGTCGACATAATTCTTCACAAGTGTCGACATAATTCTTCACAAGTGTCGACACTTGTACTTAAAAACTTTTCTTCCAATTCTTAAACTTGCACAATGAAACTCAAACATACATCAAATACAAATTGATGTATATCATTGATTAAGATGAGGCTTCTCCAAATCTGGAACATATTAACAGTGTACCCAACAGTCCGGCTGGGGCCCCACACCATATGCCACAAACATGCGGCGAACTTACGGGTTATTATCAGAGTTGCGCATCCTAACTCAGAGCATTCTAGCGGAAGCTTTTAAGTTGTTTGAACTCAACTCATTTGAATGTCCACAATATATAAACCTGCATTTATATATACAACACCACGGAGGAATGTTCTGCAAATACATAGCAAGTCTGGCCTTATGGCCTTACAGTTAAGCTTTATACATATGGCTTTCATACATCGACACGCAGGCCGACCACACATGAAAATACTATCATATGAACTTCTTTGACCTTCGAGGGCCAGCATAGCAGCAGCAGCAACAATAATAACAAGGGCTTCAGCCACCTATTTTCGGCTCGTCTCTCTTGCACCTGCACGGGACAACCCACCGCACGGTGGTAAACAAAGCAACGGTTAACGTTCAGCTGACCAATTTATAACGGCCAGGACACGGCCGTGTGACACGCCCGTGTCACAGGCCGTGTGCCAGACACGGATTCGGACACACCCGTGTCCAACCCGTGTCCATCAGTCTGCCCAAGCACAGAGAAGGACATGGCCCTTGACATGCCTATGTCACAGGCCGTGTGCCCCACTCGAGGATTGTCGAGCGCATTTCGTCGAGCTCACTCAAGTAAACGTCGAGCGCATAGCAGGACACGGCCCTGGACACGCCCGTGTCACAGGCCATGTACCCACACAAAGTAGGACATGACCTTGGACACGCCCGTGTCCCAGGCCGTGTTACCCACCCTACTTAGCCCAGTCACCACTGAGATTTAGGGCATTACAATCCTCCCCTCCTTACAAGAAATTTCGTCCCGAAATTTGTATACGGTACTCAGGAGACTGTTCAATAAAATGTGTTACAACATTTTCTGTACAACACAAACTGTTATATAAGTTTAAAGAAACAATTCGGGAAATTTAGCACGCATGGTCTGCTCCCGCTCCCATGTTAGCTCCTTACGGCCACAGTTGTCCCATCGGACTTTGAACATCTAGATTGTCTTGTTTCGCAACTGCTTATCGGCTTTATCCTCGATCTGAATGGGCCTAACCTTCGTCATTAGCCCAAATTCGATCGGTACACGATCATTTGCAATCACATGAGTTGGATCTTTTATGGCGTTATGAAGTACTGAGATGTGGAACACATCATGCAATTCACTCAATTCATCCGATAGAGCTGGCTGATAAGCAACTTCAGCAACTCTTTCCACCACTTCCAATGGACCAAGATATCTCGGACTTATCTTTTCCAAGCGTCGAATCCTGGAAACACCTTTGAAGGGTTTGATTTTCAAATATACCCAATCGCCAATCGCAAACTCAACATTTCGGTGCTTGACGTTGTAATATTTGGCTTGTCTATCTTGGGCTATCAATAGCCTCTCCCGGATAGAGCGTATCGTCGAATTAGCTTCTTCGACTTCCTTACGCTTATATAGTTTCGATTCGCCTGCTTTCGCCCAAGCTAATGGTGTACGGTATTTTCAACCATACAAAGCTTCAAACGGTGTCATACCTACGCTCACTTGGTAGCTATTATTGTAGGCAAACTCTACCATATAGAGATGATCTTCCCATCTCTTACCAAATTTCAAGGAGCACATTTGCAGCATGTCCTCCATCGTTCTGTTGGTCCTCTCAGTCTGACCATCAGTTTGGGGATGAAAGGTCGTACTGAACGTTAACTTTGTTCCCAACAATTGATGAATTAGACTCCAATCATTCGATGTGAATCGCCTGTCACGATCACTTACGATGCTATAGGGTACACCGTGCAATCATACAATCTGCTCAATATAGAGTTTCGCCAAGACTTCCACTGAATCGTCCCTCTTATTCGGAAGGACGTGAGCCACGTTTGCCAACCGGTCTACCATTACCCAAATCGAATAGCTACCGCGTTGAGACCTCGACAAACCATGCATGAAATCCATTGAAATATCAGCAAACTTCCACTCCGGAATAGGTAGCGACTTCAGGAAACCTCCAGGCTTCTAGCACTCAGCCTGCACTAAGGCACAGGTCTGACATTTAGCCACATAATGTGCTATGTCTTTCTTTAACCCTAGCCACCAGAACAACTTTTTCATGTCTTTGTACATCTTTGTGCTTCCTGGGTGAATTGAGTATTTCGTAAAATGAGCTTCATACATCAATTCTTCTCTTAGTTTACCTAGACTTGGAACGCACAAACTATCATCTTTTGGCAAAAGACCGTCATCACAGGAGAATTTGTCATCGACTCCATCCACTGCATAGCGTTGCAGACTTTCATCAAGTTCTGTTGCTTGCCGAACCATGTCTGCAAGATCACATTGTACCTCTGTCCAGTGCAAGCACGCATTTACTGTGGAATTCTTGTCAACACAGGAAATTTCTAACGCTTCCAACTTCTGGATCAGACGCTCATCATGCATCTGCAACCAATTTGCCCTTGCTAGAGTCCTACGACTCAAGTTATCTACGACCACATTTCCTTTCCCGGGAGTGTAGTGAATCTCAAAAGTGTAGTCCATGAGGAACTACATCCACCTTCGTTATTGCATATTGAGATCCTTCTGATCCAATAAGTACTTTAGGCTCTTATGGTCCGTGAATATATCCACCTTCATGCAAAATAAATAGTGACGTCATAGTTTCAGTGCAAAAATTACCGCTGCCAGCTCCAAATCGGGGACGGGATTGTTTCGTTCATGCACTTTCAACTGGCATGAGCCATAAGCGATTACCTTTCCAAATTGAAGAAGAACGCAGCCTAAGCCACTCCCTGACGCATCACTATAAATTTCAAAGACGTCTGAACCATATGGCGATGTCAAAACGGGCATCGTGTTTAAATAACTCTTTAGCTCTTCAAAAGCTCGTGCGCACTCCGACGTCCAAATAAACTTCTGATCCTTCCTCGTCAACGTGGTAAGAGGCAAAGTGATCCATGAGAAGTTTTCTACAAAACGTTTGTAGTAGCCTGCCAGTCCAAGGAAACTCCTGACTTCGGCCACCGAAGACAACACTGACCACTCCTGGATGGCTTTTATCTTTGACAGATCCACCGCAATGCCCTCTCCACTCACCACATGGCCAAGAAAAGCCACTGACGATAGCCAAAACTCACACTTTGAGAAATTGGCATAGAGCTTGTTTCTCTGCAGGGTATGCAACACCAACCGTAAATGGTTTGCATGATCTTCTTCAGATTGAGAGTACACCAAAATATCATCAATGAAAACAATCACAAATAGATCCAAGTACTCTCGAAACGTTCGGTGCATTAAATCCATAAACATTGATGGCGCATTACACTGTCCAAACGGCATTACTGTAAACTCGTAATGACCATAGCGTGTTCCAAACGCTATCTTGGGAATGTCACCTTCTCGAATTCGCAACTGGTAGTAGACCGATTTCAAATCCATTTTTGAATATACTTTTGATCCTGCCAATTGATCAAACAATTCTTCTATTCGTGGAATCGGATATTTGTTTTTCTCCGTCAACTTGTTCAATTCACGATAATCAATACACAATCGCAGTCTACCATCCTTCTTCTCCACAAAAAGAACAGGTGTGCTCCAAGGTGACATACTTGGACGTATGTATCCCTATTCCAACAACTCTTGCAGTTGAACTTTTAGTTCGGCCATTTCCTTTGGTGCTACTCGATATGGCGAGCCGACCATAGGTTTTGCGCCTGGCACCAGCTTAATCGATAAATCAATCTCCCGCTGTGGTGGTAATCCCGGAAGCTCCTTCGGAAACACATCAGCAAAATCCGAAACAATAGGAATGTCACTCACACTGGCCTTTGGCTCAACATCCTCAATAAGCGCGAAGAATAACTCTGCGCCTTGCCGAACTGCCTTAACCACTTGAAGAGCAGACATCAATGTCATGGTCGACCCTCGCATACCAGCGAACTTCGTTTCTCATTTGGTATTCTTCCCCAGTGTGGTAAACAAGGCAACGGTCAGCGTTCAGCTGACAAATTTATAACGACCTTGTCCCTCACCCGGGGTAGTGGTATTCCTTACCTGCAGGCATAACATTTCACAAGCAGATATATATTGCATAATGTGCACTCATGCACAATCAATACATCACAAACGATGCCCACACGGCCCGACGCTCTGTGCACTCAGGGCACATTCTTGGTGTACCGGAACTACCGGGGTCCCACCGCCATTTAAGGTCCGAAGCCCAATGGCAAACTTGACCATTTCGCTCCACGGCCTTCAGTCAGAAACTTTAGTCTTAGCATAACGACCCGGGATTTGGCCCGTATCCCCACATAGCATCGCTACTGAATGGCGCGCATGCCTAAGCCTCTCACTTTATTGTAACGACTCGGGATTTGGCCGGTAGCCCCCCATGGCATCACTACCGGATGGCGTTCAGGTCTAAGACTCTCATTATGCATTTCTGCCGAATGTCAGGCGCCCAGGCACTCATGGAGGACAACCATAATGCGGAGATAGTTCAGACATTTCCCGTTGCTCAAATCGTCAGTTCACTGACGCGGGTCGGCCTCCCCTTATCTGTTCGGCATGAAGCCTTTTCAAGAGCTCATAAAGCTCACAAATAGCGACACTATCCCCGAAGGACTGGCTTCATAATCACAGGTTAGCTAGGAGCCATCGTCAGCGACACTCACTCTCGCTCAACGTTAGCGACAGAACTCACTTTCCATCTCTAGCCCTAACCTTATCGGGACCAACCATCCAGCAATCCCTGCAGCCATCTGCAGTACCAGAAACACTAGTCTTTCATAGCATACATCACAAGCACTTTGCGGGAATTTTCCTGGGCTTTCACTCCAGTACTTCCTGCTACTACCCTTCATAGGCACAACCCATCTAATCCGCAAACATATTCATTTATACGTGGAGTCTCCTCCGGTGTGTACAAGAAAACATCACCAATCCAGATCAACTTGTCCAGATGGGCTTCACACAGTATGCTTATTCCGTACTTCACGTTTCCGGATCTACATGCAAGACATCTTGGGGATATCCAAAATCAACCCAAGGGGAATCCCTCAACAATCCACCTTTTGGTGGGGGAACCCATGCATATGCCAAATTAAGGACTTTACATGTCCAAGGGAGAAAGATCGTTACCCTTGACGATCTCTTTGTGAAAGTCCACCTAGTGTCAGCTATGTGCACCTATGGGGGGGGGGGAATAGGTGACGAGTAGTGCTTTTGCGGAATTTACGAGAGTACCTGCACAATAAAAATAAAGAGCACAGCACACAGAAAAATACAGCAAATTTATAGTGGTTCCCCGACTTGGGTACATCCACTTTCCCCCTTCGACCTATCTCCCCAACAAGGGACGACTCGGTCACTTCTCCAACGGGATTGAAATCCAATCCCTTCACTAACGGAAGGAACCCTTCCACACGTGAGAGTCAACACTCCCACAAAACGGGTTGCACTCAACCCTTACAACACGGAACAAAAGTTCCTTTACAACAAAAGAAAATATGGAATGTACGCGAGATACAAACTTCTTTTGGAGACTACGGTGTCCCTCTTCGTTCGACGACGTGTTCTTGAAGTCGATGAAGAGTCTACAACCTCGGTCTCACTTGGAGAGGATCTCCCCGGAACCGGCGGCGGCACACGAGCGGCGGCTAGCTTCGGGATCAGCGGCTACGATGATGAGCGGCTGCTGAACTTGGAGATCCAAACTTCGTAGCGAAGCAAACTCGGTCTACCAACGGTCACTCTAGGATCGGTCGTCTCGATCGATTCGGACGTAGGAGTTTTTCCCGGTCAACAAATCGAGAGACAAGAGATCTCTGGATAGACGCGTGAGACTCAAGCCTTGCTAGGCTTCTGTCGCCGGAGATCGGGAAGAAGAACGATCAGCGGCGGCGACGTACTTGCGCGAGCGGCGACGAAGGCGGCGGAGAGATTTCGCGATATTAGGGTTTCCGCTTGCTCGGCTTCTTTCTGTGTAGGTATTCCGTTCAAAATACCTGTATATAAATACTGTAGAAGTTTTCCAATATGACCGTTTGTGGGACCCACAAAAGAGATCCCCAAATCCCGGTCCAGAATTTTGACAGCGGCAGAATCCGGTTCAGGAATTTCCAGAAAAATGCCAAGTCAAAATCGGTGAGAATCGAAAGTGATTCTCGTCGAATTTGCCTTGGTTGCACGCACTGCTTTAAGCCAGGTCGAGACGGCGAGAATCAACCAGTGATTCTCGTCGATTCGACGAGAATCACTAGTGATTCTCGCCGAATCGGCGAGAATCACTAAGTGATTCTCGTCGATTCTTACTTAGACGCAGAGGTGCTTGCTTAGAAGTTGCTGGATCGAGTTCGGCGAGAGTCAACTTCTGATTCTCGACGAATCGGCGAGAATCCCAAGTGATTCTCGCCGAATCGGCGAGAATCACTTGGTGATTCTCGTCGATTCTAACTTAGACGAATTTTCGTCTTTCCACCTGTGAGATGCTCCTTGACCCATCCTTGCTCTTTGTCTGCTCCTGCATATTTACAGCCATGTGCTTGAAAATAAGTGCACTCCAATAGAGAGAGTACACGTAGGCCAACACACTGATCTGCTCAACGAGGGATTACGTCGTGCAGACCCGTGTATATTGACCTACTGCACCCTGACATTGGTGTGCACTTAGCGTGGAAAAACTGCAAGCACAACTAGAAGGATTTTATCAAATACATAGTCTATTGACCTTAGCTTGTCCAGGGGCTTCTTCAAATCAGGTACATTGTGGATACAATACCCAACAATCTCCCCCTATTTGAAGAAGCCTAAACCCTACAAGCTAAGGTGAATAGAACAAATGAGAATGAAACCCATAAACTGAAAAGAGAGTTAAGTGAGTTATTCATTACCAATACCAATTTCTTGGGAGCAAGCTTGGAGCCACCTTAGCCTTAGCCGAGAGGGTAATAAACTTAGCCTTAGCCGAGAGGGTAATCTCCCCCTTTTCGGGTTCTACAAATCGGGGTCTGTAGCGTTTTACCCTTTGCTCCCCCTCAGTTCTTGCACGGGCCTGGAGCCTCTGTAGTCTTCATTCGTCATAATTGAGCATCCCCAATTCAGTCTTGAAAATATTGAACTTGGCCTCGTCTAGGGGCTTTGTGAATATATCAGCAATCTGCTTGTCCGTGGGGACATAACAGAGAGAGATATCCTTGTTCTCCACGTGCTCCCGAATGAAGTGGTAGCGTACTTCAATATGCTTCGTTCTGCTGTGCGACACCGGATTGTTGGCAATGGCAATTGCACTGGAGGAGTCGCAGTACATGGGTACTTCCTTGAACTGAAGGTCGTAGTCGGCTAACTGGTTTCTGATCCATAGAAGTTGTGCGCAACAGCTTCCTGCCGAGATATACTCTGACTCTGCTGTGGAGGTTGCAACACAATTCTGTTTCTTGCTGTTCCATGAGATAAGCCTCCTGCCGAGGAATTGACACGTCCCGGAGGTGCTTTTCCTGTCATCCCTGCTTCCTGCAAAATCAGCATCTGAAAAGCCGATTAGCTCGACATCATTGTTTCTCGGGTACCACAAGCCAAGATTAGGAGTACCTTTAAGGTATCTCAGAATTCGCTTTGCGGCGACATAGTGAGATTCCTTAGTGTTCACCTGATATCGGGCACAGACACATGTGGAGAACATAATATCCAGTCGACTGGCAGTAAGGTAGAGCAGGGATCCAATGATGCTTCTGTATTTGGTTTCATCGAAAGGTTTACCTTTCTCATCCTTATCCAGAGACATGGTGGATCCCATTGGAGTCCTCATAGAGGTTGCACTCTCCATACCGAATTTCTTAAGGAGTTCATTTGTGAACTTCGTCTGAGAGATGAAGATTCCATCCTCAGACTGTTTCACTTGAAGTCCTAAGAAATACTTGAGCTCTCCCATACTGCTCATTTCAAACTTTCCTTGCATAAGTTTAGAAAACTTTTTGCAAAGATTGTTATCCGTTGAGCCGAATATTATGTCATCGACATAGATTTGCACCAGCAAAATCTTGCCTTTGACTTCCCTGAGAAACAATGTTTTATCTATTTTACCTCTAGAGAACTTGTTCTCAAGAAGAAAACTAGATAAAGTCTCATACCAAGCTCGTGGAGCTTGTTTCAACCCATATAAGGCCTTATTAAGAAAATAAACGTGATTGGGATAAGTAGGATCGACAAAACCTGGGGGTTGAGCGACGTATACTTCCTCTTTCAGGTCTCCGTTCAGGAATGCCGATTTCACATCCATTTCATAGACTGTGAATCCTTTGTGTGAAGCATACGCCAGGAACAACCTGATTGCCTCGAGCCTTGCTACTGGTGCGAAGGTCTGGTCGAATTCAATCCCTTCCTCCTGTCTGTAACCTTGAGCCACCAGCCTGGCCTTGTTCTTTACGATGACACCATGTTCATCCAGCTTGTTTCTGAAGATCCACTTCGTGCCAATCACATTCTGCTTGTATGGTCTGGAAACCAGCGTCCAAACCTTGCAACGTTCGAATTGATGTAGTTCCTCTTGCATGGCCAGAATCCATGTCGCATCCTTGTTCGCCTCGTCGAACTTCTTTGGCTCAACCTGTGACAGGAAGCTAAGATGCAATACTTCGTTAACTGTACCTCTTCGAGTTCTGACACCAACACGAGGATCCCCGATGATCTGATCTCTAGGATGATCTCTCACGTGCCGGAGCTCTAGAAGTCTGGCGTCTGGAGCTTCAACTACTTCTTGGGCTTCTCTTTCTTCTAAGAGATTTGTTCCATCTTGATCTTCAACATTTTCAGATGACGTGGAGGTGGAAACTTTGACGTACTTGGGAGCGTCATCTTTAGGGGTCTCATCCAGACTCAGCTGTTCAAGTCTAGCACCTGCATCTTCAAGAATACTACTGGAAGAATTGCTGTTAAGCAAACTTCCTTCATCAAATACAACATTTATTGATTCTTCTACCACTAGGGTTTTCTTATTGAAGACCCTATATGCCCGACTATGGGAACTATAGCCCATGAATATGCCTTCGAAGCATTTTTCACCGAATTTAGTACGCGGGTACTTCCCATTATTCAGTACATAGCATCGGCAACCAAAAATCCTCAAGTAGGACATGGTTGGTTTCCTGCCTTTCAGTAGCTCGTAGGGCGTCTTACGATGATGCTTGTTGATCAATGCTCGGTTTTGTACATGACATGCCGTATTGACACCCTCTGCCCAGAAGTATTCCGGGAGAGAAGCATCTTTCAACATTGTCGTGCAGGCTTCAATGAGAGTTCTATTTCTTCTCTCCGCAACTCCATTTTGCTGAGGAGTGCGCGGGGAGGAAAACTCATGAAAGATACCTTGTTCTTCACAAAATTCTGTCATTGCACCAGATTCGAATTCTGTTCCATGGTCACTTCTGATTTTGACCACGGAGCAGTTAAATTCGTTCTGAACCTGCTTGACAAAATTAGTGAAGATGTCAAACGTATCTGACTTTCGTTTCAAAAAGAACACTCATGTAAACCGAGAATGATCATCAACTATCACTAGCGTATATGACTTGCCTCCCAAGCTATGAACTTGCATTGGACCAAACAAGTGCATATGCAAAAGGTAAAGAAACGGGAAGAGTCTTTGTCAACGATGCTCTTAAAGGTAGCCCGAGTCTGTTTGCCCATCTGGCATGCAGGACATGGGCTATCTTTGATGCACTTGATACTGGGAGCATCCCTTACCAAGTCCTTAGAAAACAGCATACTAATTGTCTTGAAATTAATATGTGCCAATCTCTTGTGCCATTGTTCACAAAGAGATGCACTGCCTGTTGCCACAAGGCATACGGGGGTAGATGAATCTAAGCTGAGAAAATCTAAACAAAAGATATTTCTGCTCCTAATGCCTGATAATACCGTTTCAGAAGAGGTACGTGAAATTATCAGACATTTATCCTTGCAGAACTTAACGTCATAACCTTTATCACATAACTGACTTACACTGATCAGGTTATGGTTTAACCCTTTAACATAAGCCACGTCGGTGATAGAGATTATACCGTTGGAAATCATACCATAACCTCTGGTGACTCCTCGATCTGACCCTCCAAAGATGACTTTGGGTCCATCCTCGACTGGAGTGTAATCACGCAGCAGGCTTCTTGTCCCGGTCATATGCCAGGAGCATCCATTGTCCAAATACCAGATCGGCGTTTTGGTGGCCTTTGGACATTCCTGCAAAACAAAATTAATTTGCCTTAGGAACCCAATCGAACTTGGGTCCTAGATTCCTGGTTAGCACACTCCCCCTCGGTTGGTTAACCCTACGAGTGGTCGGTCTCGCATTGCTAACATGGGGAGTCTCGTAGTTCCTTGGATTAAACCAACAATCCACGGCAAAGTGACCAACTTTGCCACAGCACCAACAGTCAAATCTGTTGTACCTCTTCCTAGGCTCCTGCCTTACCCTGGGAACGGTGGGTACTACTGGGGCCTTGGATCTGGAGGTGGAGGCCTCATGGTGACAACAGTCGCATGACTTTGTCACCTTCTGTATAACAGGCTTGGCTCTTGGTGCCTGCTTTCCATTATGGCCGCTAGAGAACGGACCATAATTTCCTATGTGGATTTCCTCATAAGGTGCCTTGAAGGCACTCTCACCGAAGTTCCGGGGAAAGTTCCAACCGTCATACCGGCTCTTTGGCTTTGCAACCGAGGGCCGGAAATGATGCTCAAATGTTGACTCAAAGTCGTGTTGGTTGCAAGGAAAGCCAGGCTTTCCGAACGCAACAGGACTAAGAGGTGCCTTACCCTTTTCATCAGCAGAGGCCTTCTTGGCGGCCTTATTCTTCCTCTGGTTCTTGTTTATCCTAGATGAAGAACCAGGTACCCCTATATGCCCAAGCCAGCTCCTTTGGCCTGAGCAGAGAAGGTATTAACGACTGGAAGAACTGTTTTTGGCATGGAGATGCTCTTGACGATCTTCCTTTCTGCCGCAAGTAGTTCTTCCAACATGTCGACTTCCTCCTGCTTTAGATCAAGGAGCTTCAAAGACTCTGAATGCTTGGAAGTCAGGTCAAGGTGTTCCTGTCGGAGAGAAATCAAGCCAGTGACCTCTTCCCTTAGGGATACACACTCACCCTTAAGGAATTTTACTTCCTTCTTCTCAGCCTTCAGTCTCTTTCGGCACTCATCGAAAGTGTTGAGCAGAAGCTCATACTTCTCGAGGAGCTCGGCTTCACGGGCTGAAGGGCCATCCTCAGGTTCATCATCCTGAGACTCAGGATCAGAGTCGGAGTCGGAGAGAGGGGTGTGAGCTTTTACCTTCCCAGTAAATGGGGGGCATTCTCCTTCTGATTCCGAGCGACCCACCAGCCCGAAGTAGGCTTCCTCATCATCACTGGAGTCTGAGGAATCAGACTCACTTAGTGTCTTTGGCCTTCTTGCGATGTAGCTCTGCTCCTTCTTCTTATCTCTGGAGGATTTGAGCTCCTCTCCTTTCCCTTTTTCTCTTTTGCTTTGATGGCAGTCGGCCACGACGTGTCCTGGCTTATTGCATCCAAAGCAAATAATATCAGAAGAACGATGTTTGTTAGGTTTAGATGCATACCTGTCAGAAGAATAATTTTTCTTCTGATGCCTGGAGGAGGAGCTGTCTTTCTTTCTTTGATTCCTCATCTTGAGGAACTTCTTGAACTCTCGGGTGATGAGGGAGAAATCCTCCTCCGACAGTTCTGAGCCGGAGGAGCATGGTTCAGAGTCCTCCTCCTCTTCCTTACTCCTCGCACGGTATGACATCGCTCCCTTGCCCTTTCGGGAGTAACTGGCTTTTAGGGCCACAGTCTTTTCTTTTGCAGCAGCCTTCTCTGCTTCTTCCTCTGCCTTCCTGGTGTTCAGCTGAAGTTCATAGGACATCAGCTTCCCAAACAGGATCTGTGGATCAGTTTCTGCTAGTCTGCCAAATTCTCTGATGGCGCAGATCTTTGTGTCCCATTCCTTAGTAAGGGACCTAAGGAATTTGTCATTGAGTTCACCATTGGTGAACACTCTTCCGTAGCCCTTGAGGGCGTTGACAATCTTCAGGAAGTTCTCGTATGTGACTCCGATCTCTTCCTTAGGCCCTTGCCTGAAGGCCTCATATTTTTGGTTCAGGAGGGATCTCCGATCATCCCTCACTTCATCCGTGCCCTCCATTAGGATGATCAGGCACTGCCAGATCTCCTGAGCAGTCCTGTAGTTGCTGAAATTTTGCATCATGGAATCATCAACTGCGCTCACCAGAATGTTTCGTGCCTTCTTGTCCAGTCCCACGAGTACCATCTCGTCTTTGTCCATCTCAGAAAGTGTCTTCGGCACCTTCTTGGTGGGATCGATGGTGGAGGCCTTAGTGGGGACATAAGGTCCCTCCTCCAAAATCATGAAGAGTCGAGGATCGACTGCTTCCATGTAAAATCTGATTCTTTCCTTCCAGATCGGAAAGTTGAGTCTGTTGCACACTGGGATCTTGCCGGAGTACTTGAGCCCGTCCATAGTAGATATTTGTCTTCTTCTTTTGACACTAGGGGCAGGATTCTACTCAAGGTGTTAACCTTTTTGATGAGCAACCTTGCTTTGATACCACTTGAAAGTCCACCTAGTGTCAGCTATGTGCACCTATGGGGGGGGAATAGGTGACGAGTAGTGCTTTTGCGGAATTTACGAGAGTACCTGCACAATAAAAATAAAGAGCACATCACACAGAAAAACACAGCAAATTTATAGTGGTTCCCCGACTTGGGTACATCCACTTTCCCCCTTCGACCTATCTCCCCAACAAGGGACGACTCGGTCACTTCTCCAACGGGATTGAAATCCAATCCCTTCACTAACGGAAGGAACCCTTCCACACGTGAGAGTCAACACTCCCACAAAACGGGTTGCACTCAACCCTTACAACACGGAACAAAAGTTCCTTTACAACAAAAGAAAATATGGAATGTACGCGAGATACAAACTTCTTTTGGAGACTACGGTGTTCCTCTTCGTTCGACGACGTGTTCTTGAAGTCAATGAAGAGTCTACAACCTCGGTCTCACTTGGAGAGGATCTCCCCGGAACCGGCGGCGGCACACGAGCGGCGGCTAGCTTCGGGATCGGCGGCTACGATGATGAGCGGCTGCTGAACTTGGAGATCCAAACTTCGTAGCGAAGCAAACTCGGTCTACCAACGGTCACTCTAGGATCGGTCGTCTCGATCGATTCGGACGGAGGAGTTTTTCCCGGTCAACAAATCGAGAGACAAGAGATCTCTGGATAGACGCGTGAGACTCAAGCCTTGCTAGGCTTCTGTCGCCGGAGATCGAAAGAAGAACGATCAGCGGCGGCGACGTACTTGCGCGAGCAGCGACGAAGGCGGCGGAGAGATTTCGCGATATTAGGGTTTCCGCTTGCTCGGCTTCTTTCTGTGTAGGTATTCCGTTCAAAATACCTGTATATAAATACTGTAGAAGTTTTCCAATATGACCGTTTGTGGGACCCACAAAAGAGATCCCCAAATCCCGGTCCAGAATTTTAACAGCGGCAGAATCCGGTTCAGGAATTTCCAGAAAAATGCCAAGTCAAAATCGGTGAGAATCGAAAGTGATTCTCGTCGAATTTTCCTTGGTTGCACGCACTGCTTTAAGCCAGGTCGAGACGGCGACGAGAATCGCTAGTGATTCTCGCCGAATCGGCGAGAATCACTAAGTGATTCTCGTCGATTCTTACTTAGACGCAGAGGTGCTTGCTTAGAAGTTGCTGGATCGAGTTCGGCGAGAGTCAACTTCTGATTCTCGATGAATCGGCGAGAATCCCAAGTGATTCTCGCCGAATCGGCGAGAATCACTTGGTGATTCTCGTCGATTCTAACTTAGATGAATTTTCGTCTTTCCACCTGTGAGATGCTCCTTGACCCATCCTTGCTCCTTGTCTGCTCCTGCATATTTACAGCCCTGTGCTTGAAAATAAGTGCACTCCAATAGAGAGAGTACACGTAGGCCAACACACTGATCTGCTCAACGAGGGATTACGTCGTGCAGACCCGTGTATATTGACCTACTGCACCCTGACATTGGTGTGCACTTAGCGTGGAAAAACTGCAAGCACAACTAGAAGGATTTTATCAAATACATAGTCTATTGACCTTAGCTTGTCCAGGGGCTTCTTCAAATCAGGTACATTGTGGATACAATACCCAACACTTTGGAGCCATGGAAAACTAGCCGGAAGAAAAACACCGCAACGGCCTTGCTTCCACAAATCTAGACACGACACGCAATTTGGGACTCTAAAACTCCACCGGCAGCCGTATTCCTCCTCCTCCCTTGCTCTCCCCACTCTCCATCTCTTTCCAAAGAGTGAGAAAAGCCTTAGATAATGAGAGAGTTATCCTCAACTCATGGCCTTATAACCGCAGGGAGAACTCAGGACCTTTGGATCCTAGTTGAAATGAATGAAAGGCCACAAAAAGTATTGAAAACCACTTTCGTAGGCTGAACACGGCTCGTGACATGTCCGTGTCACAGACCGTGTACCTTAAGCGGCAAAGAAACCGACTAAACCAAACCAGGACACGGCCGTGTGACATGCCCGTATCACAAGCCGTGTGCCAGACACTGCTTCGGACACGCCTGTGTCCAGCCCATGTCCATCAGTCTGCCCAAGCACAGAGAAGGACACGCTCGTGTCACAGGCCGTGTGCCCCACTCGAGGATCGTCGAGCACATTTCGTCGATCTCACTCGAGTAACATCGAGAGCATAGCAGTACATGGCCCTGGACACACCCGTGTCACAGGTCGAGTACCCACACAGAGTAGGAAATGACCTTGGACACGCCCGTGCCCCAGGCCATGTTACCCACCCTTCTCTGCCCAGTCACCACTGAGATTTGGGGCATTACAATCTTTTTATTAGTGACCTCACCCAAATAAGGGAGATTGTTGGATCCCTAGTTTGTATTTGGGCTAAGGTTCACTATTAGGATGTTTTGACCCACCTTGTATATCCAGGGTCCATTTTGTTAGTCTTAGAGTTTAGGCTAGTCTTTAGAATCAAGCTTCATGGACCAGCCTACAGTGGACTTCAGGAAACTCAGACTTAGAAGAATTCAGAGTTCAGATTATTAGTTCGAAGTTCTTCGAACTCAGCTCGACGATCATCGATCTCGGATCGACGAACTCGGAGTTCTTTCTCTGAGTTGAGCTTGATGATATTTGAGCTCAGGTCAACGATTTCTTCCCTCAAGACAGATTCTCTGATCGACGAACTTGGAGCTCAGAATTAGCAAGATATTTCCAGATTGATGATCGCTGAGCTCAGGTCGACGAAGACGATTTCTCAGCTCGATGAACTTTGAGTTCGAGTCAACGAAATCTATTTTGAGTTCGACGAAATCTGTCAGTTCAGTATTTCCTTCTCTGTAGTTCATTTCTAGATTGATCAAAGCTGATTTAATATATTGTTGACTATATTGCTCTGAGTAATTAAGTGTATATATTCTTATGAATATAGCCGTTCATTGACAGCATTAATTACTAGATTTCACGGAGTAAAAATTCGGCTTAATAACTGGGACAGTTGAGGAATCAAATTAATGTCTTTCTAACCGTTTGTCCAAGTTCCAAGAATTCAGCAGTCAATCAAGGAGAAAAATTCAAATTCAGAAGATATACAGAGAAGAATGACCTGCCATCAACAACAAGAAAAAAGAGAAGTTAGAGAATCTACAAAGTCATACGGGTAGATAGAAAGTTTAAGAAGCCTGAAAAATTCATTCTGTCTTCATCATCAGCAAATCTTCTCCAAGCTTCCAAGAGACATTGAATACAATTAGTCTAAAAAGCTTGTTGGAGATAAACACCAATCTAAAGACCTATACCCTGAAGCAAAGCTTCCTTCTTTCCTAAGCTACTCTACATCTCAGGGGGAGCTTTGACAACAAAGATCCACTTTTGTCTTCTCTGTTGTTTTAGAGAAAAAGAGAAGACATCATTAACCTTTCTTTCACTATATAAAGGGTTTATTAACTCCCTTCAAAAGTTTATTGTTGGTTTTTGGGCACCTGATCAAAAGCCTGAAAGGTTGTCAGATCTCCCTGCAAATAGATCTTGTCGTGGCAGTCACCTGATCAAAACCTACTAGTGGATTCCTACCAGGGTGGTAGAAGAGTGGATGTGCCCAGTTTGGGGAACCACTATAAAATTTCTTGTGTTGTCTGGTTGCCCTTTTTCTTTTTGTGCTCTGCTTTGATAGTTTAGCTTTAATCTCTTTACATAATATTTGTTATCACCTATTTTACAGCTAAATCATATAAATCTGTAAAATGTTTTTAAAGCTCTATTCACCCACCCCCACCCCTCTAGAGCTAATTAGATCTATCCATTTCTTTCACCATTGTCTGTGATGATGGCCTACGGCAACCCGTGCCGGCAGATGATCTCCCTCAAACAAAGTTCCTGATAACTTGAGAGGTCACCTTGGCTAGCGCCTTCACTTCCAACCACTTAGAAAAATAGTCTATCATGACAAGCAAGAACCTCCTCTGCCCGCTGGCCTGGGGAAAAGGCCTTACCAAATCCATTCCCCAAATGGCGAAAGGCCGGGGGGCTGTGATACTCATGAGCCGTTGAGCCGGTTGAAGTTGAAGGGGAGTAAACAGCTGTCACTTATGGTATTTCCTTGTGAATGCTATGGCATCCCCGCGTAGCGTCGGCCAGAAGTACCCCTGTTGAACTATACTTCCCTCCAAAGTCCTGCTCCCCGAGTGGCTTCCACACTCCCCTGAAAGGACCTCCTCTAAGATCCTCTAAACCTCCCTCTCATCCACACAACGTGCCAGCATCCCAGAGAGAGTTTTCCTATACAACTGTCCGTCGCGCATAAGATAATATGCCAACTAGTGCATGAACTTCTTCTTGTCCATCCCTTCCGGGAACTCCCCAATGGATTGGAACGTTCCGAAAGGATCCATCCACGAGGGGTGTTGGTCCACCTCCATCAGCTCCCCTTCCTGGATAGATAGGCGGAATAGGTCGGTGATGGTATCCCTACCCGAGGACCATGCTTGGCCAGCTGATCAACCTGCTCATTCTCCTCTCGCGACACATGTCCAATGGAGAAGGTCTGGAACATACCGATGACCCCCTTCACCTTTGTCAAGTATAATTGGAGAGTTGGTTCCCTTGTCTCAAACTCCCCGCTGATTTGAGAAGCCACTACCATGGATTCAGTGAGGACCTCCACATCACACACCCACAGCTCCCTAATCAGGCGCAATCCTACTATTACGGCCTCATACTCGGCATGGTTGTTTGTGATGGGAAAATTCACCACCACCATTTGCTCGATCCTCGTTCCCTGGGGGATCTCCAAGATTACCCCTACCTCGAAGGAATGTCTCCCTGACGCGCCGTCCACCATGACCTTCTAGGAAACTGGGCGAGTGAGTTCTACCTCCACCACCTGGACCACATAGTCAGCCAGAAAGTTGGTCATTGCTTGGTCCTTGATCAAGAAGCAGGGGATAAAGGAGATATCAAACTCACTTAACTCCACCGACCATTTGGCCAATCTGCCCGAATGCTCCACCCCCTCGAAGATGTTCCTGAGGGGATGGTCAGTCAATACTCGGATGGAGTGTGCCTGGAAATAGGGTCGGAGCTTCCGAGCCGAGATGACCAGAGCGAAGGCCAGCTTCTCCAAGATGGGATAGCGGAGCTCTGCCTTCCTCAGGAACCATCTCACGTAGTATATGGGCAGCTGCTTCTTCCACTCCTCCCGAACCAGGACGAAACTCAAGGCCTCTGCTCCGACCCCAAGATACAAAGACATGTCCTCCCCCTCCTTTGGCCCTTAGAGCAGGGGGCCTGAGTTAACTGCCTCTTCAAGGCCTGGAAAGCATCCTCGCATTACCCAGTCCATTAGATCTTCTTGCCTCCCCTCAACACTTTAAAGAAGGGAGAGCACTTCTCCCCAGCCCGGGAAAGGAACCTGCTTAGCCCTGCTAACTTTCCTATCAACTGTTGCACCTCCTTAGCATTCTGAGGTGACCCCAACTCCATGATCTCCTTGACCTTGTCAGGGTTTGACTCCACCCCTGCCGCAATGAGAAGATGGCCCAAGAACGTCCCCCTGCTGGCCCCGAAAACACATTTGAAGGGGTTCGGCCTCATCTTGTATTTGCGCAAGGTACTGAAGGACTCCTCTAGGTCCAGGAGGTGGGAGTCCACCCCTCAGCTCTTGATCATCAGGTCATCCACATACACCTCAAGATTCCTCCCCTTTTGATCCTGGAAGACACGATCCATCATCTTTTGGTATGTTGCCCTAGCATTTTCAGCCCAAAAGGCATCATCTTTTATCAGTAACACTCATCCCTAGTGATGAAGGAGACATCTTTATATCAGGGGGTGCATCCTGATCTGATGGTAACCTGAGAAGGCATCTAAAAAACTCATTATAGTAAAATCGACGGCTGAGCCAACCAGCATGTCGATTCAAGGCAAGAGGTAACAATCTTTGGGACATGATTTATTAAGCAAAGAGAAATCAACACACATTCTCCACCGCCCGTCCACCTTTTTTACCATGACTACATTGGAGACCCAGGCGTGGTATTGAATTTCAGATACAAAGCCAGCCCTTAAGAGCTTTTCCACCTCCTCCCTGATGGGCTCAACCAGCTTATCCGCGATGGACCTCTTCTTCTGCTGGATGGGGCGAGCTTCTGGGTACAGGTTGAGGCGGTGGCAGGCAACATCCTCATCGATCCCTGACATCTCTGCTGCGCTCCAAGCGAAGATGTCGATGTTTTTCTGGATGCATGCCAGCATCCTCTCTTGGTCCATTGGGGTCAGCCCCCTGCAGATGCACACCTTCTCCACCCTCCTCCAAGGGTGAGAACCTCCATATCCAATACCTCCTCTGCAACCTACAAGAGGGACTGCTCCCCGCATTCTCCAACGTCCCCCTCCTCTGGGACAAGGACCTCCTCAGCTTCCATCGCTTCCTCCACCGCCATCACCTCGGCCGGCTCTTCCTAAACTCATCCCTCCACCTAGGTGTAGCTCCCCTCCGCCTCCATCTCCACTCCGCCTACTTCCTGCTCTGTCTCCTCCATCCTCTGCTCCATCTCCTCGGCTCCCTCCTACCAAGAGATGGAGTTCATGGCGGTGACGTAGCATTCCCTCGCCACCTTGGGGTCACCCCGGACCCGAACCTGGATCCCTTCAGTGTTAAACTCTAAGTATTGGTGGAAGGATAAGGGGATGTAGTGGACGGCGTTGATGAGGGGCCGCCCGAAGATGGTGTTTTAACTGCTGGGGGCATCCATGATGACAAACCTGCAGTTTCGGGACAGCCCCCCCCCCCCCCAAAGTGACATGGAGCCCCACTCCCCCTTCTACCTCCTTCCTCTCTCACAAAAATCCGAACAGGGGCCAATCCGAGGCCAGCACCCTTCTGGCCTCCACCTTCATCGCGTCAAATGACTTCTTAAAGATGATGTTGACTGAACTTTCGTTGTCAATGAGGATCCGGGAGGCGGTGAAATTCTCGACCGCTGTCTGGATGACCAGTGCGTCGTAGTACTCTTGTGCGATAAGTCAGAGTTCAAGGTACCGACCTCCTCAAAGTCTGGTTTCCGTAGGTGGAATAAGAAGGCTAGGACTTCAGGTCCAGCCCCTTCTTTTGGTGCATATAGGGCAACTACAGCCCGAACCTCGGGCGCATGGGATAACTGTGGGAAACCGGGGCACTTTGCCAGAGATTGTTGGAGCGGACGTCCAAAGTCCGAGAGTAAGCCTGAAGCAACATACGAGGAAAAGGGGAAGGCGGTGGAGTCAACCGCATACCACTATATTCCAGCTCAGCCTAGAGTATACAACCTTGGCCTTCAGGAGGCCATAAAGCAGACTAACGTGGTGACAGGTATGAGTTAAATAATAATAGTTTAGCTTTATATATTTGTTACCTTTTGCGCGTTAGCTTATGACTGCTTGTGGTTGGCTTTGTTTTGATTTTGATTATCCTGCGAGAGCACTGTTCGATACATGAGCTTCACATTCCTTTTTGTCCGAAGGATTTATATCATGCATCGGAGTACCTTCTTCGATGGCAAGGGACAAATTGGATGTGTTGTTGCCTAATGGGTGTTCGATGTGCGCGAATAGAGTATGTTGCGTAAAGATTCAGATCGGAGTCAGGGTTTGACTTGCAGGCGTCGTTACTGTCGTTAATGGAGTTCGACGTGATCTTTGGGATGGACTGTCTCTCGGAGTAGCGAGCATACTTCGATTGCAACCGCAAGGAGGTCAAATTGGGAACGATCGTGAGACGACATTTGCAGGAATGAAAGGGTCGAGAAAGACTCTGATGTCTGCTCTCCATGTGGTTAAGGCAATTCGTGCCGGTGCAGAGCTATTTTTAACTTTAGTGGAGGCTTCGAAGCCTAAGCCTAGTTTGGACAGTATGAAAGTGCAACTAGATCTGATATACTCTAGAGGGGGGTGAATATAGAATATGGTGCTTTAAAAACTTTTACAAACTTTTACAATAATTGTTGTAATATGTGTGAGCAGGAAGCAAAAATAATCTAATCACAACACTAAGCAAAGCAAAAACTAAGCACATAAAAATCAAGGCCAGAAACAAAAAGTGAAAGCAAGCAGAACCAGAAGACACAAGGAAATATAGTGGTTCCCCAAACTTGGGTACATCCACTCTTCTACCACCCTAGGTAGGAATTCACTGCAGGATGAGTTGATCAGGTGTCCTGGGCACCAATGAGCTTTTGATAAGGTGCTCAAAAACCAAAGCAGATTTTTTGATCAGGTGTTTTGCCACCAATGAGCTTTTGACAAGGTGCTCAAAAACCAAGCTCAAACTTTTGAAGGGAGTTTGTAAAACCCTTTACAGAGTGGGGGTGAGAGAGTGATGGCAGTCTTCTCTCTCTCAAACAACTGAGAAGACTATGTGGATTGATGTCAAAGCTCCCCCTGAATCCTTGAGATCTTCATGAAGAAAAGCTTTGCTGAGGGTGATAGGCCTTCAAAGGTTGAAATGTTGAGTGTCTGGAGTCTGAAAATATGTTGGCCTTGAACACTTTGAAAACTAAAGAGATCTGAAGATTTGAAAACTTGATCTTCTTGGATGAGTGTTCTTCAGAATTCTTTGAGACAGAAGATTTTTGAGAGTGTCTCTGTAATCAGTATTCTCTCTCTATATTGTGTGTTCTCTGTTGAGAGATTCAAAAAAAAAACATTCTATCTTTTATTCTCTGGTCAGAATAGAATATCATTCTCTGTCAAGTATAGCCGTTGTCCTGCATTAATTGCATCCTTAATTGCATAATCTCTTCTGGAGGAAAGTCCACAGAAACATTCTTGAAAAATCCCTTGAAACTTGGTCCAGAAATAAATGAAAACGACTACCAAATCTCTGAATTAATTGCAGAATAACTCCTAACTGATTTTGAATTTGAATTCTGGAAGTTATCTGAAATCGTCGAACTGAGCTCTGCTATCGTCGAGCTGAGCTCAGCGACCTGGAAACACACAGCAGCAAAATATCGTCGATCTGAGCTCAAAGATTGTCGAACTGAGCTCAAAGATAAAGATCCAATGCAGAGTCAAAATCGTCGACCTGAGCTCACCGATCGTCGAATGGAGTTCGACGATATTATGAAGTTGAGCTCAGCGATCGTCGAATGGAGTTCGACGATCTGTCGAAGTTGAGCTAGACGATCGTCGACCGGAGTTCGACGAATCGTCGTGCTGAGCTCGACGATCAGACTTGGTCTCCAGACAGAAAATCTTGGTCTTCAGGGCAGCTTCCAAACCTAGACTTCTAACCCTTAGACTCAATTCTAATTGACCTATTAAGCTATACAGGAGGTCAAGCAAAGGTTCCTAGAGACATAGTGATCCTGACCCAAATTAGTAATAGGTGTTCCAACAATCTCCCCCTATTTGGGTTAGGATTTACTATTTACAGACTTTGGAAAAAATTTGAATAACAACATACAATCAGCAAAAATAGAAGAACAACAGCTAGACAGCAGAAACATCACAGAGATATATATATATATAGAATCCAGATAATCAGAAGTTCCAGAAATTGTCACCTACAATATCACTTCTTCTCTTTTGCCTTTAAACCATTTAATTTCTCTATTAGGATTTAGGGCTTCCTTGTTGGATCTGGTGTCATCTGCTGCACCCAAATATGTTTACTTTGAAGGCCTGGGAACCACAGCCGCAGATTAATCCATGTATCTGTCAGCATCAAAGAATTTACTGGAAGCATATTCTCTCTAATTCTTTCTGTCTTTGCTCAGACATTGTGAAATGTTGGAAGAATCTAATCCTTGTTCTCTGGCCTTCTTAATCTGATCCAGTGCAGTCAATTCCTTCATCCTGGCAGTCCAAGCAGATGGATTGTTTTCAGGTCCTCAAAAGGTACAGGTGGGCTCATATACTATTGGAAGGATTGTCTTGAGGAGGCCTGGCAGATACAGTCTCTTTCAGCTTGTAAGGGAAAGGACCTGATGATGTATCAGATGAAATATGTCCTCCCCTAGAATATGGGTGCTGCCTGGAGTACCCTTTAGAATATACTTGCATATCTCTCTGATTGCCTCTATATCCTCCTCTCCTAGAATATGAACCCCCTGGATTGGCTTTCCCTTTGATAAGATCTGGCATGAGGTTGATAGGGAGCCTGGGCTTCTGGCTGGGGGTTGACTTGCAGAGCTCCACCTGCACCTGCATCAGGAGGAGGTGGTGGAGGAGGATGAGAGTGCTGGAATGGGGATGAACCTTCTCATATTTCCTCTTTTTCTTCATGGCTTTCAGCTGGTTCTTGGAATACTGCATCCAGTGTTCAGAGATTGGGCAATTATGAAGGATATAATAAGGGATATCATTGTTATCCTTAACTTTAGCAGGAGGAACCCTTTTCATTGCTTTGCTCCTTGCCTTCCTTTCCTGGAAATGGTAGCAGATGAGTCATCAGAGTCTGTTTTGAATTCATCAGATTCAGAACTCTGATCATCATATAGAGCATCTATTTTCTTCATAAGATCTTTCTTCAGTTGTACAGCAGCAGATGAGGCAGAGGTGAAGCAGTAACAGCAACACAGCAGTAGATTCTGGACAGGTGACAACAGCACAACTGTCTCACTAACATCAGCAGAAACAAGCAGATACACTATCAGCACAGAAACTGAAGAGTGATAACAGCAACAACTTCACTGACAATAGTAGAAAATAGCAGAAACACTTCAGCAACAGAAACTGAAGAGTTGATAGCAGCAACAACTTCACTGACAATAGCAGAAATAGTAGAAACAGCATCAAAATCTGCAGCATCAATTTCAGTGGCCTCTGACATCAGAATGTCCTTGGATATTGGCTCATCAGAAGCAGTAGGAACTTCAGCATCAGTGTTAACAAACTCAGCAGCATCAGTATCAACAATCCTTTCTTCAAGAGGCATCAGGAGCAACATTGTCAGTAGCAGCAATTACTGAATGTACAAAGAGGTGATCATGCTAGGGTCACAGCAAGAAAGAGGCACAAGAGCCTTGGATAAGTCTTCTGGGGGCTGGATAGCATTACACTCTGGCAGAAGCTGAAGAAAGCAGAATCAAACACAGATAGCAAAGACCTGAGGTCAATTGCAAAAACTGCAGTAGGAGGCACAGCAAGCAGCAAGAGGAGAGCAGCAGTCACAGAAACACAGCAGCAGCAGATAAAGAGCTTGCAGAAACAGCAGCAGCAGCAGCATGAAATTCTCTCATATGGCATCTCCCCCTGCCTAGATGCAGATACATCTGGATCAAGGCACACTGCTGTAGGTGCTGCCTGAGGAATGAGGGAAGAGAGCCTGGCAGAAAGGGCTGCCACAGACAGGTGTAGAGGAGCCAAGAGGTCTCCAATAGTAGAGAGAGAGCCTGGGGCAATCAGCTCATACAGCCTGTCAGCTAGGGCTGAGAGGTCTACTTGCTCAAGAGCTGGAGCAGAGGTAGATGGGATGGGAGCAGCTGAAGTTTCTGGAAGGGAAGCTGGGGAATGATGGAATGATGGCTGAGGTGTAGGTAGGGTGGAGATGGAGGACAGGGGAATTGATATGGATGGAATGAATGTTGGCTGGTCTATGATGTGGTGTAGGAGGTCTTGGAATGAAGTGGAGGAGGTAGGAAATTCAGGAGGAGATGATGGGGAAACATCCATAAAGGAGTCTCCAGTAGGGTGAGGATAAATGGATGGTGAGGAGGTGAATCTGGTGGAGGGTAGGAGAATAGTGGGTGGAATTGGTCTTTCTGGTGAGGAAGAATGGGTTCTGGAGATGGAGTTGATGTTGGAGATGGGCTAGATATGGTGATGGTGGAGGGAGCGGAATGGTGGATGGTAGGGGCAGGGATGGAATGGGAGGAGGAGTAGGAGCAACCAGCAGCAGCCAGGTCATCTGCAGGAGCAGAGACCTGTGGGGGAGTGACTCTTTGAGTCCTGGTGCCTGAAGGAGCACTGGAGGAGGGCCTGCTAGGCTTGCTTATATTGCCTGTCCCACTTTCCAAAGAGGGCACAGGTTAGTCTCTTGCTTGAGGCATTGATGTGAACTCCAGAGGAGACCAGCAAGGCAAGGCACCTAGTCTGCAGAAAAACTCCAATAATTCTACCAAAATAACAAAACTCTTGTTTATTTTCTTTTTGATTAGGTCAAAGAAGACCTCTCCCCATTCAGAGTCTTCTTATCCACAAGAGCTCCCATGAGACAGAGCTGATATCTGATATTGTATCATGGGCTGAGTGCTTTGCCAGTAGCACTTTCCCTACCACATCTGCCAGGAACCTATATTCAACAGACAGATTCCTCTTGAAGAGCTTGCTAGGGTTTCCCTCTGGATGACCCATCCTGGCAAGCAGGTCAGAATACTCTTCTCCAGATAACTCAGCAGATTCTTCTCCATTTCTCAACTCAAAAACCTCTGAAAGAATGGTTGGGTCAAGGGTACCTGATTTCCAGCTATTGACCCAACTATAGTGCTGTTATCTTGATTATGAGCAGTAAAAACCCATTCCTTGATTTCATCAGAAGCAACTTGATCCTGGTCATGAGGGCAGTCAGATTCTGATCCTAGAACAAACCCAGTATGTCTTGAAAGATCTGATCAGTGGTGCTGAAAGATTCTATATCAATGTCAAAACCAGCATCAAACTTCATTGCAGCTAGGACAGCAACTGACACAGCCATTGTACCTGCAAAACTCAACAAACAAAACGCCCAAGCGTAGAACTGTTTGGAGGGAAAGAAAATTCTTGCAGAGAAATCGAAAGTGCAAAAGAGAACGACGGCGAAAAAAGAGTTTTATATTAGGGTTCGACGCAGAAATGGAAAGATCGTTGAACTCAGTTCGACGATCGAGGCTTCTAAAGGAATCTGAAGAGACTTCAACATCGTCGATCTCCGTTCGACGATATTGGAGAGCGTCGAGCTCCGTTCGA